>CM051624.1:457500-2857500 GCA_028020825.1 Podargus strigoides
GTGCCTTGCCAAAGGGAAGGCAGCTTTGTCAGCTGGGAGCGAGATGTGCCTCTTGGTCCTCCTCTGCTGCTGCGGGAGCAGTGGGAGCTGGGTGGGGATGCTCTGCACTTGTCTTTGGGCCCATCCCCTGCCCAGGCTGCACATCCTACCAGCCATGCCCTGCAAAAGCACTGCAGGCATGGAGGGAGTGATGCAGGGGCTGCTGTGGAGAAAAGGAATATTCTTCCTTATTTAAAAGGCAATGCTGTTTTATGTTCTTTCTGGCATATTCAAGTATAAATGAAGCAGTGGGTAATGGTGCAACATCTCTAACATCCTGGGCTTGCTGCCCCTGCCCTGGATGTCCCTGAACAAGACGATGGCCAGGGCAATAGATCCAGCACCATCAACCTTTCCTCTCCAACGCAGCTCTTAAATCCTGGTCCTGTTCTGCTTTCCTCACACAACAAGCCATGGTCCTGCAACCCACCTGGGCTTCACTGGAGATTCGGCCGCACAATGGAAGTGCGGCATGGATGCAAAGACAGGGAAGGGCATGGCACGCCCCGGAGAAGAGTCGCCAGGATAAGGGGTATTACTCATGCTGCTTTCAGAGGCAAAACCCAGCTGGAGTTGTGGAGGCTGGCAGGTGGCTTGTGCTTGGGCAGGCGAGTGGCCAGACCTGACTCTCCAGCTCTCTGTCAGGAGCCTGCCACTTTCCAGCTGCCACCAGGACGGGCTGGCTGTAAATACTGGTAACACTGGGAGTAAACAGAAGTGGCACCTCCTGAATCCTCCAGTGGATAAGGAGACATGAGGCAGCAGCAGCTGGGAAGCTGATCACTCCTTGTGCTGCTGCACACAGACCTGGGGCTTGAGGGCTGGGGAGCAGAGGCAGCGCTGATGGAGGAAGGTGAGGTCTTGGAGGGATGAGGGGGACAGGCAGAGGACAGTGCTGGTCCCAGAGGAAAGATGCTGAGGAGCCTGGCGAGGAGCACTGAGGTGTCCAGGGACCCCTGACAGCGGCACAGCAGGAGCTGGCAGGGATTTCTGCTCCACTGCCCCGGAGCAGCAGTGACCTCCCTGCCCGGAGGGACAGTGTGACACTGGGGGAATGTGACAGGTGAGCAGGGTAAAAGCTCTGATCTCCCAAGCCCTGAAATCAACCCCAGCTTCCAGAGCCAGGGCAGGGTGCTGTGCCCTGGCTCCTGCCTGTGCATGCTGGGCTGCTGCAGAGATGAGCACAGCAGCGTTCTGCCCTCCTTACCCTCCATCCTGAAATAACTTCTGCTCCTTCCCTCATCAGGTGCCAGGTCTCGAGCCTGTCCTCAGGGGCTTATCTGTGGGAGGAGGAAGGTGAAGGGTCCCTGTCGATTCCCCCTGGGGTCAGATGCACTGAGCAGGTGGTAAATGACTACTGTGGTGCAGGAGCTGTCAGCAGGGCTCACGGGGCTCCTCACTGCCAAACCCTGCGTCCACTTCAGTGTTTTTGTTCAGAAAGGAGTGAGGTTTGGAAGCAACTTCCCTATTTGACCTCATTTATGAAGCATGATTTGGTTTGCAGAGAGGTGTTGGTGCATGCAAATCAGAAATTAAACCAGAAGATCTGTTCCAGATGTGTATTGAATGTTCTGAAGCCCCCACAGGTACAAGGGTCCAAGGCACTGACGAGTCCTTCAGACCACTTCTGTGGCGGGGATGCTTTAGCTGGACTAAATTAACTATGCCAAACCAACCTACATCTAAAGGATGGAAACTCCCAGGTGACAGATTGCGTGTTCAGCTCAGTGATTCACTTCTTTTGCACTAAACTATGTGCTAAAGTAGGTGCAGCTGATATGGGAACATCTGCGATAAGATCCATGCCAGGTTGCTGGTGTTAGGGGTCCGAGTGAGACCCACCAGCACTCTCCTGTTCCACAGGCTCTTCTGCTCAGTGTTCACTGATCTGCTGGCTGCTTGAAAGACACATCTTATTGCTGGAGCTCCAGGCTCTTCCAGCCCTGCTTCACCACTGTCCACCACTGCCAGCTGGACTCCAGAGACAGAAATAAGCTGAGCTATTCCCAGAGCCAAGCTGCTCCCTCTCCGCAGTGACCACTTGCTTCTGAAAGTTTATCATTACACTCTCCAGAAAATAAAGCTTTTCCTGAGTGCTACAAATGAGCCTGCCCACTGCCCCATGCCCTAAATTCTTATCCTCTTCCATTTACATCAACGTGTGTGGATGGCACTGCTCCTGTAGGGAAACAGAAGACAAACATGAAGCTGTGCAATTGGAACAGTTAGGGGGTTGGTTTGTTTTTACAAACATGTTTTTCTCTTTTTTTCCCCAAATCAAACAATCCAGTGTTCATGCTCTATCCATGCCCGGGGCAGGGTGAGTTAGTGCTTCAGACACACGGGTGTATGCTGGTGTCTGCATCACCAAACCACGTGTGACCCGCGCTGGTATCGCGGGCTCACAGGCGTCCCGCCTTGTTCCCTTCTCTCTCCCGAGTTTGCCGACAGAGGGGAAGAAAAGACAGTTAAGGGAACATGCAAGAAGTGAAAAGAAGATGAGCAGAACTTTTTTTCATAATTAAAAACCTGACATGAAAATGTGAAATGTCACAAGGATCAACTTCAAAGCCGTACGGAATGAAACCCACTTTGATTTGAATATGAGTTTATGAAGAAAGACGTAAGAAAAAGAGCTCTCTATGTAAATATTAGAATTACAAATCACAACTTTCATGATTAAAATCATACTTTGAATAGTAAAAATCTTCTCACAACTTCAGACCCGGCAGAAGAGCAGAAAAGATGGGTTTTCTCCTTGCATCATGACACAGGTGAGTGGCACAGGGAGCGGCAGGCTGCCGCCCGGGTCCCCACTGTCCCTTTGGCTGGCGAGCCTCTGCCTGCCGAGCCCCCCACATGCAGGGATGCTGCTGGCCAGGGGGCTCATCCCACCCCACACCCCCCTTCACCTCACGGTGCAGAAATCCCCGCCTGCTGCTGGGGGAAATGCACCAGCCATGCCTTGCCTTGCTTGTGTCAGAGTTCTAACCTGGCACCTGGACCCTGTGCCTCCAGTGTGCGGGGCTGTGCTATGGCTGTTCATTTCATGTTTGCAATAAACTGTAGCAGAGGATTGCATGGGACTCCAGAGCCACGATTGTGTTCAATTCCAGTGCATGCCTGGGTCTGTAGCCCCCTCCATCCACACCGGCCGACGCTTTCCCAGGGGCCAGGGGACATTCCTGGTGCCTGTGTGTGCAGCTGTGGGCAAGAGATGCAACTGCCCACACACGTGCTTGGGTCCAGCCCACAGTCCCCAAGGGACATGTTTCTGTCTGCTCCTTCTCTGAACGTGCTCTCATCTTCTAAGGGAAAAAAAAAAGAGTCAATTAATTTTAGAGCAGCTCCAACCATGAGAGGATAAAAGAGAGAACCCTGCTGAGGGGTTGTTCTTGGAAAATTTTGCATTAACCGAAACACACCGCGATTCCAAACCTAGATACGTGCCCAGAGTCGTCTTCCAAATTCCTCACCGTGTCATTGAAATATGCACAATACACACAAAATGTGACAACCCCTGGGGTTTATGGGCAGCACCCTCCTCACTGTGTGTCTCCTCTGACAACACCAACCCCCAGGCTCACTTCCCACCAGAACCATCAGACCCTCCTGTTCCTCTGGACACCCCCAGCACAGAAAGAAGCACACCCCTGCACCCTCCTTTTGCTTTCTCTGTCCTGCAAATCCGTGTGACTTTTGTTTTGGTTTGGATAGCAAAGAACTGTAGGGATTCCAGATCTAACTGGAAACTTCACATTTTGGGGGTCTGGCTGGTTAGCTGTTTTTTTCCCTCTGGAGCCAGACTCCTGCGGTCCCTGTGTCCCATCTCTGCTGGCTCGGAAACCAGCCACCCCTCCCGGCACTGCTGGGCTCTTCCCACACCTCACACCCTTTCCTGCCCACCCAGCACCTTCTCCCCTCACTCCCGTCTGTGTCCAGTGTCCTGCCCAGTGGCACACCGTGGGGCCATGTCTGTGTGCCCCATTGGTGCGACCGGTGGGTGCCCACCCGAGCCTGTGCCACCGTGGAGCCTCTCCTGAGGATGGGGCTCACGTTCCTCTTCCGAAATCCAGGGAGGAACATCACAAGACATTTGATTGCAAGGAAATAACACATGGAACTGTTCCTGGATCAAATCTTCTGACTCTGCCCGTGGTTACCCAGGCAGCTCTGCCTCCTTTTTGAGTGAGAAGGTGCTAGAGGGGAACACTGTGCCCAAAGCTTTCCTCCAGGGAGCCTGGGTACCCATCCATGCAAGGCTGAACACTCCTGGCCGAAGGGAGAGCTGCAGTCTTTCTGTCCAAACACCACAGGGAATAATCAAGCAGCACATTCCTTCTTGGAGCTCATGAGCACGGAGCCCCCACCTGTGGCACTCATCCTGAGGTGCTGACACCGGTGCGTTACCTCGCTGGGAGCAGGTAAATGAAGGCAGTGATATGTTTAGAGCCTGTTCATTACTTAATGTCCTGATTATAGATCTAGTGCATGCTGGGGAGACTTCTGTTTCGGTCATTACCTAAAATGCAATGCAGACCACAGACATAAGGCAGGATATCGGCTAAGCCACACCTCTACCTCAGCAGCACAAAGATCTCTGCAGGCAAAGCTGAGCATTGCCTGGGTAGGAGATATTTAAATATTTAGGGGGTTGGGTATGCACATATCAGGAAGATTCAGCACATCCTTCACACGCTGGAGGCCTGCTCACACTGTCCTACATAGAGACAAAATAATTGCTGGCAAATTTAAAATAACAAATGTGAAGATAAAAAGAACATTGGAGTTTCTGAGTAAGCAGAACACAATTATTTTAAACTGAATTATTTTTAGTTTTCCTTCTGTTCTTTCTGATTTTCATCGGCGGTGTCATTGTGGTTGCTTCTAAACGAGCACTGCGGCAACCTCATCAAGTAGAAGATAAATTGCATTACACGTATTTAAAATTCATCATTTTTATCCAAAGTGAAAAGGAGTTTTTTACAACAGCTCAGAATGAAAAATTAAAAATTACTCTCAGGAGCATTGAATAAAATTGTCTAAATTATCTACTCAGTGCAAAGAATTGATTTGTGTGGTCGAGGGCAGAGGGTGAGGACTGGCCTTCTGTCGGTGGCTGGAGCAGGAGGGCGCAGCTGGAGCTCGGGGGTGTCGCTGTGTAGGAGCACAAAGGACTGCCACCTTTTCAGTCCACACCTCAATAGACACCGGCGTGTGGGTAACCCCCCCCTCACTTCTGGTCAATACTACAAACTACCTGTGTGGCACTCCGGGGCATTTTGTCTGTTTATTTGCTTTTACCCACATATAGATCTGTTTGCCCTCAGCCTGACATCAGGGCTTTAAACCACAGCAAAACACACTCATTTTTTGCTAAACAAACCCCACTGCTCAGCTCCCTCCCTGGTGCTGGGCTGGGCGCTCGGGGGGCTGCAGCCACCTGTGTCCCCCTGGCCATGGGCTCTCCGGAGCCCTGGGGCACCCAGTGGGATGCTTCCCCATGAGAACCACCTCTTTTGGGATTTGGTAGGTGGGGAAGAGGCTCGTTGCCTCGTTAGGATAACCTCGCTGGAGGAGAAGAGCCTGCACGGAGGGCTGGGGCTGACAGCTCTGCCCAGTGATGCTTCTGCAGTGCTCTTCACCCAAAACCCCAGCTCAGCTCATCACACCACAGTTGCACAGGTTAGCCCAGGCTGGGCCCTTCCTCCTGCCCTCTGACCTGCACATTTCTTCTATAAAAAATCTGAACTGAGCTAAATGACTCACTAGAGGATATGTGGAAAATCCCTGTTCAGTTCAAGATACCATCGTCACATTTAAAAAAATGTCTCTTACTGTAAGTCACAGAACATTAAATGTTATCAATTTTCTGATTAAATATTGTTTAGATAAACAGAATTATCAAACACCAAAATATTTCTCGAGGGAATTAAGTAAAAAACCACTGCTAACACTTGTGTGTTGTAGCTGCTGTGAAGATAATTAGGAGGACAGCTATTTTTAGCCTTAGACATTTCAGTAATTCAAAGAGCTTGTCCCTGGGCAGCAGATGTAACCATGTGCCATGAGGGTCCTCCGTGATGTGATGCTATTTCCCGTGGCAGCACGTACGGTCCACGAGGAGTCTGGTACCAGGACAGTCACAAATCCAGGACTTTTTACTGCTGGTTGATTGCTGGGAGATTTTTGTTTGGACTATTATTTATGTTACTAGGCTTTGTTTTAGGCTGCTAATGCTTCTTCATAAATTTGCAGAAATGATTAGTTCAGCACGGTGTTTAGGGCCAAACACTCTCTTCTGGTTACAGCATCCATCCATCCATCCATCCATCCATCCATCCCTTCAGGCTGACATGTTCTCCCTGACATGTCCTGCACCCCTAGCGACCGGGATGTAGGGGTGTGCAGGGAGAGCGGCTGCAGGTGACAGTGTGTGTCCCACATGCCAACACAGGCTGGCACCTCTCCCCACTACACGTCCCTCGGGGGCACGTAGACGAATCCAGGGGAGGAGAAGTAGCTGCTGGGATGAAGTCTGGAGCCAAGGCTGGGAGGAGGATGCCCCAGGGCATCAAAGCACTGCAGTAGGACAGACATCTTCTGGGCTGCCCTCTTGGTGTCCCTGGAGCTAGATGGGACATGGTGGTAAAGAGAACAGGGATGTGTTTAGGGCCTCGAAGCATCCTCTCTCTCTGGTATACACAGGCAGGGCACTGATTGCTGCCACCTCTCTGCTGGGGGTCCCTGCCCCAGCCCCTGCCACCCTGTACGTGCTGGCAGGAGCAGAGGACCTGCTGGAGGTCTGTCCCCTTCATTTTGGCATTGTCCCTTCCCCCTCGGCCCACCTCCACCAGCCTAGATGTTCCCCAGTGTTGTTTCTGTGGGTCCTTTACCCGGGAAGGGGTTTGCAGCCGGCAGCTCGAGCTCGCTGAGGCTCCCTCCAGCCCCTCTGGGGAAGCTGCAGCAGCCCTGGACAAGCACTCTGCTGTGGGGGGATTTTCCAAGGGGGAACCAAACTCACCTGGAGAGTGAACCTGAGGCAGGGACACCATCCAGTTCTCTGCAAAATTCTGTCTCGGGCTGAAATTCAGTAGAATTCTGCAATTGCTTTTTCAACATCTCCTGTAACCCCTTGGGATTAAGCAATTATGCCAGGAACAAAGTGTATTTTTTTGTACTTTAGAGACTCCACGGTCCCGATACTCCAAAAGTAAGTGCTGTATTCAGTGAACTAGAGCAAATGTTATTCTCAAGTGTATACATTTCTGTGATTTTCCTTTTTAAGATACAATATAAACTACAATATAAATGCACATATATTTTAAAAAACTGCCTGAAAAAGGGGAGTGAGTAGCTGGCATGCATACATTCCGATGTGCCTTACTAAATTCCCTCCAAATGCAGAGCAAAGGGCTATTCTTTAAGCCAAAAACTGAAAAGTGCAGGATATAAGTTCTGAGAGGATGGATTTAAAGACCCAGTATGATTTTTACCAACACCATTAAGTCTAACCTCATTATGCATGATGCTTTCCAGTTACCTGCCTTCCTTGACTGGCATCCTGTACTTGTGGTAATGTGCTCTCCAGCAGGGTTGTCTTCCTCCAGAGCTGTGCCTCCCAGTTCATCCCATTTCCCCATCAGCTGCTATCCTGTCTTCTCTGCATCCCAGAGGGTTCGTGGCTGTAGCTGTTAGGGAAGCCCCAGATGTCACCCATTAGCCTCCCTGAGCCCTTTCTGAGAGATGCTGATGAGATACCTGTACTACTGCAGGTCCCCAGGTGGTACTCAGCACGTCTGAGAGGAAAACCAAGCAGCAGCTCAACTTTGCTTGAATGGGAGGGAGAAAATATGGGGGAAACTTAAAGACCAGCTGGAGACTATTTTTCTTAAAAAAAAAATATGAAAAAGAAACCTGGTTGTTGATCCTAGGAATACCCAGGGGCTACTTTGGTTGTTGCAGACTTTTAACTGGCTTTTGGCCGCTCCGGCTCACGCCTGTTATTTGTGGGTACCTCTGTGACAGCTCCGTCCCTGGGGACCTCCAGCAGCCACTGGCCTGGGGCTGGCACAGCCCCGGTCCCTGCCCCCATCGAATGGCAGAGGGGTCTGCGGGGGAGCCTGGCAGCGGGGGGCATGGCAGCTGGGGCTGGTGAGGAGCAGTGGCAGAAACTGCTCCGTGATTTTGTCAGGGAAGTTACAAAAGACACCGAGGACTGGCCGTGCCCCAGCTCCTGCGGGTGTGACTGGCCATCTCTGTCGTTGGGAGGGGGGAGTGTGGGTCTGCACTGGTGCTGCTGCGGGCAGTGCTTGCCCCCCAAAGCCTCACCAAGGGGGAGCGACTCTGGAACCCTTTCCTCTGCTCCTCCCTTGATTCCTCGCAGGAGACCCAGCCCTGCTGGAGCACATCTCCCATGGGCAGCTGCCGCCGCCCCCGTAACCCGTGCGTGTCTCCTGGTGGGGCAGGATGCTCAGTGTGTGGAAGAAGAAAACGGCGGGCCAGGAAAGGCAAATCACTTTGAAAGAGCAAGCCTTTCATGACTGCATCCACCATTTGATCCTCTATGAAGAATAAAGGCTTATTTTCTGGTTGCTGGTTGCTTGGCCATGAGGGAAAAACAAACAACAAACAATGAGCTCATTATTTTCTGATGTGCTCTCCGTGCTAAGCCGTAGATGGCTTTCAGAGGGGAACGAAACACGCAGTGATGCATCCCTTGTTCCAGTGAGGTCTCTTCACTCTTCATTTGCTGGTCTGGGGTTTTTTTGTGCTGGGTCCCAAAGTATTGGTTGTAATCGTTGTTGCCTGAGAAGTGCAACAAAGAGAGAGAATATGGGACTATGAGAACACAGGGAAGGAGAGAAAAAGATAAATCATCTTGCATCCTTTTTTAGGCTGTGCAGTTGTTATCCATTCACAGGCACAGCAGAATGTGAGCATGTTACTTGTCCTGTGTTACAGTGAGATTTACAAGGCAGTAAGTCAGGTCTGAGTAAAGCAAACAGTTCCCTAAGTGGCATGTGATGAAAAAAGGCTGAATATGAGCCATACTTCAAGAAGAAGTAGCATACAAACATAAATACAGTTTCATTAATTAATACCAAACATATAACGTGCAAATCAATATCAGAAAGTACAAATCAGTTTGTCCCATTTTCTTAGCTTACACCTCTGTTCTCAGCACTGCGTGCTGGCTGCTAAGCCTGAGCCTTATTAAAATAAATTGGATGTTAACACAGGCTTCAGTTGAGACCAAATTTCACCTTCTGCATACAACGCAATTAGTTTGTGAATCTTTTTGAATATGTGTAATTATTTTTGAGTATATTTATATTTTTATTTTCCAAACTCTCCCATGACTCTCTGCTCCATGTTTAATTATGTATTACATGGAAGAAAAATTCTACTAATTAAACTCTGTTTTTATTTTAAACCTGCCATTGGACTATTCGTTCCATGATGCCTAGTTCTTATGATGGGAGAAACAGTGGACAATTATTCCCCAGTTAATAGTTTTTCATGCCATTCACCTTGGATTTTTTGCATCAGAAGACTCTGTCAGAAGCTGTTCATGCTTACCCTATTTCTTGCACCTTCTCACACTGTTAGCCCAAAGCAAAAAGTAATGCAGGGTGGGTGAGAGCCTCTGCAAAGCCCCAGGGGGACACAGCTCCTCATTGGGGTGGGACAGGATGCTTCACGCAGGAACGGATGAACTGGTGCTGCTGGTGCGGGCTCAGAGGGTGGGAGTTGCCATCATTGTTACCCCACAGCTGACTCCTCCTGCCCGCCAGCTCTCAGCACCCAGGAGCACCCACTGTGCTGCTGAGCACTCGGACACCGCTAAGAAAGGAGACCCGCTCCGTTTCATTTGTTGTTCGGCGTGGGGAGGGGCTGGCAGCGGGATATTGCCACCAGTAACACGCTCCTGTCAGAACACCTGAGTGCACATTTCCTGAAATAAGCGGTTAATTTATTCTTTTCAGGCATATTTATTTTACTTGCCTTTGGTTTATGTATCACGAATTGCAAAAGGAAATGAGATTTAAGCCATTTATTTTATTGCAAGTTAGCATTGCAATAACAGTAACAGTAAATGTCAGGAGAAATGGCTGGAGCTCAGGAGGAACCTCACAGCCTTAAACTCCTGAACCGTGCTGTGACAGAGATCTGTGGTGCCGTCCCTGGCGTGCTGCACACCTGTCACCAGGAGAACCAGCTGGGTTCCGGGGAGCCCTGCACATCATCTTCTCTGTGAGCTCAGGCCATCCACAGGCTCCCATCCTGCGCTCTGCTGCTTCACCCTCTTCTGCAGGTGGGCTTTCCTGAGCTCACCCCTGAGCTCCTGCCAGCCCGAGCCTCTGGCCAGGCTGTTTGATGGGCACACACATAAAATAGACCATCTGTCATTAATTACCCACTTGTTCCCCCTCATTAAGCCTGTTTGTTCTGTTTGCCTTAGAGAAAGACAGGAGTGATAAAATGCTCCCAAGAAAGCTGGCGAGGGACTGCTGGCAAGGGCAGGTGGTGCTAGGACGAGGGGTAATGGTTTTAAACTGGAACAGGGGAGATTTAGATTTCCTTTCTCTGGAAGGAAATGCAGACCTGGGGTCAAGCTCACCCCAGCCAGGTCCCAGCTCTGGTCTGCAGCAGCACCTCTGGGGGCCAGGAGGTCACCACTTCCCCCAGACAGCCCCCGTTGGGACACGTGACGCACCGAGCACTGTGGTCTGAATTTTAACCAGCACTGCTTTACTGTCATGAACCTGGATTGATGTTATAGCTGAACAGCTTTGCTTCTTCCAGAATAATTCCCAACACAAAATATTTGTTCTTCAGTAAGGGGACGTGTTGTGATTTGGTTTATGTTGCTAGGGAATAGATTTAAGGTATATTGGAAAAGCTGCTTTATTCAATAGCAGTCACTACAGGAAGAGATATAGTGAAATAATTACTACAGTATAGTTATATAGTAATTATGTTGGTATAATTGATGAACCTTTCTGGTGCAGAAAAACCCTTACTGCTAATAGCAAACAGAAATTGTAGTTTTCCTGCCTTCAGAAAATGGTTTATTGCCCAGTCAAAATACACAGGCAATCAGTTTGATAGAGAAATTTAGGCCAGAGGGTGAAAGATCTCCACAGCGTAATTGATCTTGATCTATCTAGAGCCCCATGTGAAGGGCAGAGTAAATTCTGAGATATAATTAAGCTTTAGCTCAAAAGCCTAAACTTAAATTGCATCTCCTGCCCTGTTGTACCCCTCTGCACATTTCATTGGCAGCACAGTAAAAGCCTGTGATGCTGATCTCCATCGGACACCAAGTCCATCCCCCGTGGAGAGAAGCTGTTCCTACAGAGGTGCCTGCCTTCCAAAATTCCTATTGCCTTTTTCTCTTTCCTTGTGAAGCAACGGCCGGTTCCTCTGGTGTGTGTAAAACCACCACCCAGGAGTCGTGTCCAGAGCTGCAGTGAGCAGGGCAGGCTGCCAGCCCTCAGGAAGGAGGTGCTCAGACCCCCACATACCTGCTCCCCGTGCTGCTCTGCTGGTGGGGAGCAGCAGCAAAAGAGAGCTTTCAGCCAATTTTGGAAGCAGTAGCACATTTAAATATGACTGCCCCTCCCATGCCCCTGCCAGTCACACCGCTGCTCCCCACCCACAATAACATTTTACGGTGATTTGCTGCTGTTCAAGTAAGGCAAGGGCTCTAGGGAGGGAAATCTCATTTTCCGTGCTCTCAGGAGCACATCCCTCTTCTGACCCAAGGGGGATGCAGCAAGCAGCCAGCCCAGTGTGAGGCTGCAGGACACAGTCTGAAGTGGCCATGGACAGTCCAAGACTTAGAAGACAAAGAAGAAATAAAAATCCTCCCCAGAAGGAAGCACCTCAGGTCCCGCATGGGGGAGCATTTTTGTCTGGGTTTAAGGCTTTGGATAGTATCAACAGGGCACTTTGGGCTTTAAATCTAGCTTTCTAACAAGTGCTTCACATGCAATGGAGATATATCTGTGGTTTCTCACCTGTTAGAAATTGCATCTCTAGCAGAGGACTGACAGTGACTGCTGCTATAGCTCCAGCTCACACCCTGCTCTGCTCACAGTCTCTCTTGTGCTTCACAGGGATACGCTGCCAGGTATGGTCAGGTTATTGCCCTCTGATGTCCCCCTGCACCAGCACATCCCTGCACCACTGGGCTAGGACAGGAGGACGCTGTGATCAGGGCAGCAGCTGTCTCACCTGGTAGGACCACTGAGGACCTCTCTCGTCTGCAGTTCTGGTAGCAATTCTGGAACATGATCCAAAATTCAAATTACATTACCCTGCTGCTTTAAACTTGATTTATCTCAAATGACTCCAGCATCCTTGAATATTACCTCCTAATAAATAAAAGCACAATTCTGTTAACACTGCTCCAAGTCAGATTGCATGGCAGCCCAAGGGCATCAAGGTCTTTGGTCTTTTCATTACCTTCCTGTTGCACATTTTTATACCCAAACCCCACGATTTTGTAATTCCTAGCTATGATAGTTAAAAGACACCAGCAAATTAGATTGGATTCTGCTAATATTTGAATGCAAAGTAAAAGAAAAAAACATTGAGACTCAAGATCTGAAGAATGAGAAGGAAGAGGCCCCTCTTATCAACCAATTTGTCTTATTCTTTAAAGCTACAGTAATTGGGAGCATAAAAATCTTATTTTCTTCCATATGTTCAAAGGACCAATTACACTGATGAATGTGGCCTTGTCTCTGTACCAAAATATGTTGTGGTTACTGGTGATTCGATGAACCTGAGCTATTGACTACACTGAGCAGAAGATCACACGGAATGAGGTGCTGTGTTATTGGCATGTTTACTCACCTCCCTTAGGTTGTAACAGTTCAAAAATGCCTCTTTCCCTCAAAGCTTCACACCCTGGTCCTACTGCAGGCAAGACGAGCTGTTGGTCCCCTGGGGACAGGGGCAATTTCAGGGACTTTGAGCAGGGCAGCATGTTCAGACCAACCCTCTCAGCAGGTTCCTGGGCTGGCTCGGTGTGTGGCACGGCTGGAAGGAAAAATGGACATTTTCAGTGTGAGACAGTGCCACTGTCCAAGGCCCAGGTGACGTAACAGCCCTCACACCTTGTTTCTGGTGGCACCCACAAGCTGAAGGAGCCACCCCTACAGCACCACAGGAGAGAAATGCATGTCACATCTTGTGGCGGTGACTTTGCTTCACTGAAGTCACACTCTGGGATGAGGGTGACAAGGACAGTATGCTTCATGAAAAAATAAAATTCCATTTTTCACAGTCTCAGAAACCATATGGTTCATGTTTGAAATGTGGACTTCCCACTGGCGTCAGAGTTCTAAAAATGATGGAAAGTTCAGGAACATTTGTTTCAGTAGATCCCATTTACTGTGGTTGTAATATTATAAATGTTTCCTGAGGTTTGCATCATTGCTTATTCGAGTGCAGGGGGGTATGCATCACTAATGAGGGGGTAAGGGAGAGCATTTACATTTTCAAAGTAACTTCTCAAAATTAGTTTAAATATTGATGCAATTTCCTAGAAAGCTCTGAAATTAAATCTATTTGTCATGACGGAAAAAACACTAAGCCAGGAAAAGGTCAGTGTCATTTTATTACAGATACAACTTTTCTGTTCTGCATTGCTCCCAAACTGAACCCAACCAGCATGCACAAGGGTGCCAACACTGCCCTGCAGGGGGAAATTAATTAAGTGAATACAGTATTAGAAATACCTTTTGTGCAATCAATAATATTGTGCATATATTGTATATACCTGAATTATTACCATCATTTTAAATACAATTAAATCCATTTATTGTTGAGTTTCTAGATGCATGATACAAAGCTACTATAATAGATGCTCATAGCTCACACTGGATAAATTTTGAGAGGACTTGGTGATTAGAGAAGAATTAATTGTCATTGCTACCCACAGAAATGGACAGATAATTTTTTTTTTCGTAATTGTAATCAAAACCTCAAGGGTTTGCAGTTGGGTTCCATTGCATATGTAACTGGCTGCCATTACCCAGTTTGTTCCAGAGGACTTCTCTCTATTCAGTTCTGTGTAGTGAGAACAATGATTATTTAATCAAATAAAAAGGAAAGATTTCAGCCTTATTCATGGCATCTTTCCCCCTTTTCTCCCTTTTTTTGTGTGAATAGGACTGGAAATTTCACAAGGAGAAATGGGCATACTTCCTTCCCCTTCCTGATGCAACAAGGGGAAACCAAAACCAGCTAAAATACTCCAAGTTAAGAAAAGTATCATGTGTTGCAAGTTTTCCTGTAAAATCTGTGTGCTGAGAAAAATGTTTCCTAATAATTTTTAACATAATTTAATCCTAATGATAAAATTCATTCGATCTCTCTTAAATTGTCTCCTTGTTTTAGACAAAACTTTCTGCCCCAAAGAAGCCTTCCATGGCTCAGAGCAATTCCTACACATTCACCGTTTTTCTTTTTAACACCTATTTCTGAGGGAACCATTGAAACCAGTTTCCCTCTGAATTTACTGATGAATGTTATTTATAACACAGGAGATCTCCGGACATTGGATACTGAAAGTGAAGGAACCACTGCACAAACCCACCAGTGCTGGGATGTCCACGTGTAGCCTGTATCCAGGGCTGAGCTGCAGCAGTTGTTCTGCCAACCAGTGCCCCCTCCCCAGCAGAGGAGGGGAATTGGGGGAAAAAGGGAGAAGTAGAAACAGATTTAATGAAATAACAAAACTGATACCATCACCAACACAAAGTGCACAAGGTTCTGCTCACCCTGGTCCTTGGGGTCAGCAGCAGAAGGCCAGGAGGGAGCAGCCCCAGGAGGAGGAACTCCCCCCTCAGTGAGCTCCCTCCTTTTCTAAGGAGCATGATGAGTGGTGTGGGATCCAGCTGGGAGTCACTGCCTTGAGTGCATCTCCCACTGACTGGGGGCTGCTCGTGGCTGCTGCATGGCTGGGCTGGGGCTGTGCCTGGGGACCAGGACATGGGGTCAGGTGCTGGCATCTGCAGCCACGCATCTGTGTCCCTGGGATGAGGGAGGGGGATGAGGAAAGATGGGCTAATCCTTGGCTGCCCACTGTCTCCTGGCATGAAGGAGCAGGAGCTGGCGCACTCCACACCCCTGTGGGCATTTCAGCCAGCCGTGGTGAGCCCTCGCTTTGCCCACTGGCCATGTGCTGGGGGTGCACTGGTGGGAATGCTGGCAAACACTCAAAAGAGAGACATCCTCCCGTAATCTACGAGTCTTTCTGGAGTCAGAAACCTGTCTTTTCATACAAAAACATATTTCAAAACAAAATCAACAAATGTTGATGTTTGTCTTCTGTGATTCCTTTTTCTCTTTTTTATATTTTTATTATTCTTTTTTTTTTTACTGTTACAGTCCTGTTGAAGCCATGGTTCTGACACAGTCTTTAGGAATTCAGCAAGACTTTACCAGGTGTCTCACAGGTACAGACTGTGCCCTGACCTTGGAGCTGTGCAGAGAACCTCGATGTTCATCAGTTAGCAGAATATCAGCTGCTCTTTCGCTACACCTTGGTACGAGGTGATGAAGAATATAAACTCCACCAGCACACGTGCCAGGAGCTGAGAGCCCCTTTGGCTGATGGCCCTTTTGAAGGGGACAGCCGGTGCCCCAGGCTCTGTGCTGGCTGGGGACCTGCAAACCAACGTTCACAGTGTAACCCAGCACTGGCTGTTCTGCTGAAATCCATCTTGGCTGGAGGTTTGTGCCACTCATCTCTTTATCCAGCGGTGTTTTCTAGAGGGAAAAAGAAGGAGAAAAAGGATGTTCCTTGGAGAGGACGGGGCAGGCAGGCAGAGGACAGTGTTCACTCGCAGTGCCCATTCCTGTTCTGCCCTGGTACCAGCTGTGGCTGTGCCGCTGCCCGGGGAGCACTGTAGGAACAGTGTTTGTCATGGAAGGGTCAGTACTGCAAACAGGCAACTTGCACTTGGCTTCGCTGCTCCAGCACACACAGCTGGCAATGGCACCATAAGGTAACTTTTACCCTTTCACGTCTACAAACATCGGTTAAATTTGTTCAGTGTTGGTTATAAGCAAGGGACTTGGTAAGCCTCTGCACAACCCATGGCTGAGGAAGCAATGACCATTTGATGCAGCTTCATTTTTGTCACACAAAGACTAAGGCTATCAGGAAATGATATTTTCATGATAAGCAAGGTTTTGTAATAAGCACAAAGACTGCAGGCTCTGCACACTGACTTCTTTATCTTGTAAGATAATGTTATGCCAAGGTCCTCCCCGGCTAGATGCTGTGCCAAATGTAGGAGAAAAACACAAATCTCTTTATTAATACTGAAAATTGGAAAATCAGGAGTGCAGTGGAGAAGCAGGGACATAGTACTGCCCCTGTCTGCTACTATTAAACAGCAGCTTCAGCAACTTGGCTCCTGAGAGCTGCTGGGGGAAAAAAAAAGGAAAGAGGAGTTGGGTTCAAACTCAGATGAGCTCTTCTGGTTGATTCAAATACATTTCTGTGGTTTGAATTGCAAGCAGGGTCAGTGCTGTGCCCTTGCCAGAGGGCTGCCATGGTGCAGGCTGTTGTTTCAGCTTTTACCCCAGCCATGGTGGGGTGGATGTGTCCTGGCCACCCCTTGCTGCAGTCCTGGGGCTGCAGGGGGGATGTGCAGGGAGGGGACTGCTGTCCCTGCCTGCCCTGCCAGGCCTGCCTGCCCCTCCAGCTCGCCCCTGGGGGCCGGAGGATGTGGGACTCTCTTGGATTTGGCTTGCTTGATATTTGCAAAGAAAGACAAGATTGTGCCCAGAGGACTTCAGTGCCATCTCCTCCTCCCGCCCTCCTCTTCCAGCAGCTCCTTGCATCTGTCAGCATAAGCTCACTCATTCCTAAATCATTTTCAGATTTTGTATTAATTTTTTAATCATCTGCATATGAATGATTAATAAATGTTTAACAGCTCATAAAATATTTATCATATTTCCCTATGGTAGGCGCTCCATCTTCACTTTGTTATCACTCGTGGGTATGAAAAATGTCTACAAGGCTGCAGAGTGAAGCAGCAGCATTGTGTCTGCCTCACCAAATCCAGCTCTTGCTTCTTTCCAGAACATGCAGTCTTTAATGGAGAAGGAGGTGAGGAATCCTGATTAACTGTGCAGACACTGAGGCACAAAGGTATCTGCACTGGAATAACTCAGCTGCCCTGAAAAGCGTTCTGGCCAGGCATTCCGGACTGATCCTCTCCAGGGGGTGAGAATAAAGAGAGCAGGATGTGCAGGAGCCAATGTACCTGCTCCATGTGAATAACCCTCAGCCAACACAGTTTTCTTTTTATGATTTTCAGTGCTTATTTTTGCATTGAATTATCTTAGGAAATAATAACTTTCAGATAGGTAAGTCACTGACATCAAATTATGAGGGGAATTCCTCCCTGTGTTTCTTTTCTCATTAGAGGTTCAGAGGCACTGCTGCAGTTTCTGCCTTTAGTTGCTCACCACACCATCAACCCCCTCCTGTCAGCGCTTCAGAAGTGTCCTCCATGGCATCGCCAGCATCGCCCGCTCTGAACCAGGGCACTTCCTCCTAACCTGGCAGCCTGGGCATCTCCCATCTGGGCTGCTCCCAACATGGCAAACCTGGCCAAGAGGCCAAACTCCTCCAGAAAGCAGCAGGTCTTGGCCACCAGGTCTGACTGTGAGAGCCTCGGACCTGGACCTGGCAGCTGGACAGAGCACACCAAGTATGCTGTATCTCCAGAGCTCTCAGTCGCTGGAGTGAGCCTGTTATAACTGAAGCAGAGTTAATGAATAAATGAATGAATAAATAAATACATGGAGAAAGGCTTTTGGTGTGATAAATGTTCTTAAAATACCACCAAATGTTCCTCCTTTAAGATAAGCTGATGCACACCAGAGACAGGAGCAAGTGTGCAGAATAAACACACCCAGCAAGCGGGGGCTGGTTTTGTTCCCAGCGTGGTCTCTTTGCCTGTGGAGAGGATTAACATCCACAGCCGTCTTCTAAAACCAGGGTAAAGCCTATTCAAAAGGACTGTAAATGTAAACCAAAACCTTTTACTGTCGAAGTGATTCTGTTAGGGAGAGGCAAAAGGGATAAAATCTGACGGTGTGCTAGCTGCAGTGTGGGACAGTCTCCTGGGAGATGCTCAGATGCCAGCACGTTGTGACCCCTGTGCCAGACAGGAGCCTGGTGCCTCTGTGGTGCCTGGGATATCCCACCCGTAAGCTTCCCGAGTGACCTGTGCCTGTCCACGGCCCCATGCACACGGGTGTGTGTTTGGTTTAGTGCTGCACTTGGCAGTGCTGGGTTAATGGTTGGGCTCCATGGTTTTAAGGGTCTTTTCAACCTAAGCGATCCCGTGGTTCTATGTTTCTGTATAAACTGTGATAAGCAGGAATTCTCCATGTCCACTGGCATTCCGTGCAGTGCCAGCACTGGTGAGCCAGCCTAAAATTGCATTACATTTGAGCACGGAGGCTTTTCGTAACTACAGGCTTTAGCTTTCACTTGATTAAATGACATAACTGTCATCTGCAGGGAGGCTGACTGCAAGCACTCCGCAGGTGAGGCACGCTCTGGGACGGGCCACTGCGCCTCTCGGTACAGAGCCTGGATGCTGACCTGCCATGAACTGCTTCAAATGTGTATTAGTTTACTTCAGTGGATCTAGTCTAAGCAATTATGGGCTTTGCTTTAACTGTTACAGAGTACAGCCCCAAAATAATCCAAACAAGATCATTAGGAGTGACTTTTCCTCTAAAAGTCCCTTTTCCAAGGATATTCTTTAATATGAAAAAATCATATTGCAGAACCACTCACAATTAAAAATCTGAGTGTAAAAGTAGCCACTTCTACCGGGGTGAACAGCAGCTTGGTTTATTTTCTGGTATTTAAGTTCACTGCCTGTTTAAAATTCTAGTAGATAAGTAAATTATAAAAATTAAAAAGATAAAGGAAGTAAAACATTTTCCTGCACCTGAGTTCAGTCAGGTATGACACGTGCAGCCAACAGAGGTGGGACTGTAAGCCTGGGGTGCCTCCAGGCATCACCCCCTGCATCACCTCCAGGCATCAGCCCTGCCTGCCCAGCCCCACCACAGCTGTGCTCGTTCCAGCAGGGCATTACATGGGAAGTGAGATTTGGGGCATTTGTGAGCAGAGAGCACAACTCCCCCCACTGACCAAGCACCAATAACTGTGCCAGTTGGATCTGCAAAAACAAACCAGAAGACTTGTTTTCCAAGTCAAACACACCTGTATTGCTCTTCCTATTTTTACCAAAAGACTGGTGCTATTTCACTTTTTTTTTTTTAAATTAATTTTTTCTTTTAAGATTAAGGAGATTGGCTGTGAAGGATAAGAAGCAAAGCTATAAATTTGTAAATAAATATAAAACATTACAGGACAAAACCCTGAAGAACATGTCATCTGACATCACTGGCTTTCTGAGTAAAAGCAAATACCCTTCAGAAGGAAAAAAATTAGAAACATGTGGTATATTTATTTATGGGTAAATGACATTCCTTCAACAATATGCTCCTTTTTTTGATTTTTAGCATTTCCCTCAGATCAGACATGTCTTTCTGTTTGTCAATACAGTCAGGCAATTCAACTATTATTTAACAAGACTGCGTGGATGACAAATGGCTTTGCTTCGCGCGGGAGTTTGGTTATCCCTGGCAACTCAGAGTATCAATTACTGCCGTTAAAAAGAAATAATTGCCCTAAGTGACAATTCAGCACACAATCAGACTGTACATAATTGCACCTAGTACAGTGTATTATGTCACATTATGTCAAAAAGGAAATCTGAATCATAAAGTGAAAGGCAGAGCCACTTCTGTGCTTTTGACACAGGAATAAAACCCGCTTGCTAAATCCAGCAGGTCAAAAATAACTGGGTACAGGGAAAAAGCAATTCCATTGCAGTGCCCCCTGCAGCGCCCCAGCATCCCTGGAGCATGGCGTGGCCCGAGGCATGGGGACCACCCTGCACCCCAGCTCTTACTGTGATGTCAGCGATGGTCCCGCGGGCAGAGCTGTGGGCTGCTCTCGCTCCCTCCGTGCCCTGAGCCTGCGGCCACTGCTCGCTCCCTGCACCCTCCATGGCCAGCTCTGCGCTGGGGGCGCCGACACCCCGCGACAAACCCCAGAGCCCCCCTCTGGGGAGGTGAGAAGTGCGATTCACCGGGCAGTGCTTACAGATGTACTTTAAAGCGAGCAAAGGGTGGGTATCTCCTGTTCCCCAGCAGGCTCTTCGCACACCACGACCTCACGGGAACTCGTTTCCGCAGCCAGAGCCATTTTTCAGCTAATGAGGGACGTGTCCTCAGAGCACCTGCTGAAGGCGGCCGCCCACTGTCATCTGTGTGCAAACTTTTTAAGAAAATACCAAGAGCTGGTGTTTTTAAAGATGCTTCTGGAAATTGTGAAATATTAAATCTAAAATCAGTAAAGTGGGAAAAAAATTTGCTCTGGTTAAATCTGTGGAAGTGCAGCTGCTGCTCTGTGTTGGAGCGAGGGTCCCTCTGGCCCTGCAGCACTGGGAGTGACCAGAAGGACTTATCTGAGAGAGAAAATGTAGGAATGGAACAAATGCACAGACACATCCCCAGGAAAGGTGCTCCCTGCAGCGGCTCCTTCCAGCTCCGTGCTGGGGCACCACCTCCCTCCCGGGGCTGCCCCCGCCACCCTCCTCCCCCTGCGCTCCCGCAGCCATTGCTGTGCACCCCTGCAGCCCCTCAGCACCACGTGTGCATGAGGACACCCCAGTGTTGGGTTTTAGCCCCCACATTTCCATGTCCAGACCTGACATGATGCATTTCTGAGGTCACCGCTGAGCCCTCAAACACCTGCACAGGTCACCCTGCTGTAACTCAAAGTTCCTTTTCCAGTGCAGTATTAAATAGTTGGGGGGCCTTCATTCTGCTTTTACGTTGAGGGCTCCCTCCCCTGCACTGACACACATCAGTTGTCTCCCACCTGTCTGAGTCCTGCTGCATTTCTACTGCGCAGCCCTCAGTGCCCCGCAGCTCCCAGGGCTCTGCTGCTCTCACCACCACCCGCGGGCTCCTCTGTGCCACCACTGTGCCAGCTCCTCAGAGCCCGTCCACACCACCCACGCATGCACTCAGCAGCGCAGGGCACAGCCCCGACCCCAGCGAGGCTCCGCTGAGGAACACGACCGGTGCCCTCAGCTCTGTTTGCTGCCTCCTCACAACACCTGGCTCTCCGTGAGCAGTTTTAGCTTTCATTCCACATCAGTTCCTGAAACGGGGGACGAAAGGTACCACCGCCACCCCAATTACACCATCCACTTACTTGGGATTTTCTCATTGCCTACGTCCATTAAACTAAAAATAACTGTGACGAGCTCATTTAATCTTAGCCTGCGAGTGTCTGTATGAATATTTATAAAACTCCGTATTATAACTGCTGAAAATTTCCAGGCTCTGAAAACATGATGGCAGACCCCAGGGGAATAGAACGGCTTTTCTTTTTTTGTGTCCTATTTCAAGCCAGTTTCACACATCGTGCATTCCCAAAGTGAAGTCTAGCACTGAATGCTTAAACTGCTTAAAAGACTTCATGGTGTTTTGTGCTCGATGAGCACAGACTAAGTTCCCATGCAAAAAACCAGGGAATGTTTCCAAAGGAATTCCCTGTGAATTTATGCAAGGAGAACATTGTTATTAAAGCACTTCTCTGTTTGCATTTGGCTTTCAAGTCCTTTCCATTTCCCAAACCAGGAGAAAATATGTACTATCAGCTCTCACCTCTCCACACAGGCAGCCCAGCACGGCACAGTGGGTCCCCACCCCGTGGCAGCTGTGTCCCCTCCTGGAATGACCCAGAGCTGGGTTTGGGGGATTGCCCTCACAAGTCATTGAGTATGGGATATGGTGGGCAGGTACACAATGTGGTTTGGACTGGGATAGATGTTTAACCGCAGCGAAATGCCATGGAAAGGCTGGTTAAGGCACAGGAGCAGCTGGATGGGTTTGCACAGGCAGATGGCTCATTCCATATCTTTTCTGTACCCATGGACTGGGCGTTCACAGCAGAGGAAGATGCCTGAAATGCTTGGGGCTAAAACATGCAAAAACTTGCCTCGGGGGAAATTTCCCCTAACGCCTTCTAGTGAGGGGGTGTTTGGAGCCTTGGAGCATGAAGGAGAACCCAAAGAGCCAGCTCAGAGCTTCCTCAGACACTGCTGTCTTACCAGGATGCGCCTCCTTCTGCAGGGAGCACCGTCTCAGCCCCTCTCCGTGCTGCACAGATCACAGATCCTCTCTTTCCCTCCTGAAAACCATCTCTTCTGTCATTTTTATTCCATCTGCTGCAGGGTGGGTGCATTTCCAGCGGCTCAGCCTGTTGCAGTGAATGTTTATAGCACTTGAGCCTGAGAGCCAGGATATGAAAAACTCTTGAATCAAACCTGTTTCCCCTATAGGTCACTTGGAAAAAATAAGTTATGAAATGAAAGAAAGGAAGCGAGGGGCTGCCAGGCTCCGTGAGTCTGGTATCAGAAGCAGAGACAAACGTGAGAGCAGGAGGAGGTCCCGGGCAGAGTCCTGGTTCCATCTCCCCGGGGGAGAGATGCAGAGATGTGGTGCTGCTCTCCCCTGCCTCCTCTCTCCTCCCCCAGCTCTGAAGCTGTACCCAAGAGCAGCTGTGAAACAGAGCTGAAAAAGGACTGGAATGAGTCAACCTCAGATGCTGGCAGGGAGGCAGAGAAAAGGCACCTCTGAAGGGCCCCCGCGCTGCTCTCCCGCACCCCTCCCTCAGCAGGGCCCTGGAAAGGCTGACATCCCCCTCCACACATCCCCCTCCTTCTGCCTGCTCATCCTTTCTGCTCCTCACAGCCGAGCTGGCCCTACACAACCTTTTCCAGCTAGTGCTACCAGAGCCTTGGAGCACTTCAAGTGCCATTATTGCTGCTCTGAAGAACTCAAGTTTGTGTACAGTAAAGCTAATCAATGTAAGCATTGCAACAGATGATGGCCTTTCTATAGCTTTAGAAATCTTACATCCTTCTCTCCCCTCTGCTTTTCATTATGTCTGATTACCTGATCTATAGTTCCAAACAAGAATCAATGTGGCTGTTTTACAACAAATTATTGTTATTTCTCTCTTAAAAAAAAATCAGGAAGTGCTATTGAATATGACACTTCTAATTATATAACACAAATTAGCTTTCTATCGGAGCTTGAGAGCTGACAGCGGACCCATCACCGATGTCTCAGGTTCATCTTCCCCTAAGGGTGCAACCTTTTCACTTTCTGAGTACTTCAGTAATTCTCCCCCCGTCACAGTGCGGGTCCGGATCCCAGCGCCGTTCCGTGGCGCCGCTGCTGTCAGAGTGCACTCTGGTTGTGCAGTGTCTTGGACACACAGGGAGATGTGCTGTACAGGAGCCTCCCTGCACGGTGTGTGACTGCTCCCTTCTGTGGTGTGTGCCTCCAGATTAGCTCCACATTAGTGTATTAAATATTCTTTTCCACTAGCACCTATGGTTTTTTTCTAGTTTAATAAGGGGTTTGTGTTTCCCTGAGGGACACAGGGAGAAATCCCAGAGCTGAAGCAAATTGCTCTGCCTGGAGAAGTGGGGTCATTAGTGTTTGCTGGTTATGAGTTGACACCTGCTAGACACTGACCTTCCCCCCTCAGAAAAAAATCCCTCATTTGTCCAGCACTTCTCCCCCCACTCTCATTGCTCCGTGCTGTGTCCTCTCTGGAGCATCACTTCAGTTCCCTAAAATTAGGTGCCTCACTGAAAACGTAAGGCTATGAGAAAGTAAGATTAAGTTATGGATTATGAAACACCAAAAATAAGCTAGATTTAGATATTCCCTACTGTGGTCACCTTGTATACAGTGCAGCATAAACTGAAATGTATGTCATAAAATATGTCTTAAGGTCAAACAGGCATCATCCACTGAGTCCAGAACTGGGTGCACCATGTGTAAATTACTCAGGTGCACTGGAGCCATCCCCTCTGATAATGCCCCCCTCCACACACACAGACACACGGAGTTTCTAGCAACAGAGTAAAGCCTAGCTTTGTACAGTTATTCAGGCAAACTCAGAGTAAAACCAAAACGACCTGTGGGTGACAGTGCTCAAGCTTCCTGCTGAAGGATGCCCAACACCAGAGGCAACTTTTGACAGAAGTGAGTCAGGATGTTCTGGACCAAACCAGACCTATGGACATCAGGCACATTGGCCAGCAGAAAGAGGTTCAAGACAAGAAGCACAACGTGTCTGCAGCAGCATGCAGGTCCCTGAAGAACTTGGGAGACTTCTTGGCAACTGTTTGGCTTGAAAGAGCTGGTGCAGTGATGGACTCCACTTCCCTCTGCCTGGGCTCACCTGGCACAAGGGTGCACGTTCAGAAGCACTGCTAGTCAGTCCCTGAGCCCCTGCACAGCTCCAAAGTCTCAAAAACCTGGCTTAAATATTTAATCACTGTGGTGGTTCTGGACTTCATCTCAAGCGTATTATTTTAATTACAAAAATTCCATTATTTTGTCTTTTTCTGTTAGACTGTCTTTGCCACCTTCCATGGTCTCTCTCTGTTTGTCACTTGTGCTCGAAGACGTGAAACTGCTGGAACTCAGCTGAAGGGAAAAACTGAGTGTATGAGCATCCTTTAATCACCCAGCAACTGTAGCAAGAGGGGACAGACAATAGAGAAAAGCAATCTCAAAAATAACTGTGCTTTGAATGTTTCTATGGAAAGGGAGTGTGATACACAGACATGCCACTTTGCTTAGTGTGCACAGGGTACTTCACGCTGAGCTGCTAATGAGACAGCAATTTGGAGGTTTGGGAGTACTGGCTATGCTTCATGCCTACAAGAATCAAAGCAAACTGATGAGTGAAGTTTTACAAAGTTCCAGTGTAAGAATTACGGAAACTGTTGTGCCCAGATGAAAGAGCCAGACCTGGCAGTGGTGCCTCAGTTCCCCACGCAGCCCGTAAGGGGAAACGTGTGTGCAATGCCTGCGCTGTGCTGAGCAACGAGGGATTTACAGCGGTGGTCTGGGCAACTCAGGCGTTTTGTGTTTACTTGACATCAGGTGTGTGCCGTGCTGAGAAAGAGTGACAAACCGTGATTGATGGGAAAAGGTAGAAATAGAAATTATGTGAGAACAGAGCAGAAAATATTGTACACAATCCTTGTGTAACTTCCCCACGGAAGGAAAGAGAGAGTGTGTTTGGAGTGCAATGAGGAACAGCTTCTCCTGCTTTCTGGATCAGCTCAAGGTTATTTTCCTAAAGGCACAGCAAAAGGCATACCTGTTCTCCACTTCAGAGTTGAAACTTCATAAATATTACAATTTGCCAAGTGCTCACTGTTTAATGTTTGCACACCAAGGAAATCTGAGTGAAAACTGCCGTGCACAAAGTGCTCTGAAAACAAATTTTGGCATCTTTGACTGCTTGCCCTGCTGCGGAATGAGGCTGGTGGTGTTATCTAGCGTGTCTGCTGCGAGCAAGCAGTGCTTTTGGATTATTCCTGTTTGACTTGAGTACCTCTGAAGACAGAAAGTTCTGCTTTTGGCTATTAAAGAAGGGAATAAAATAAATCACTCGTGCTGAATAAATCATTGATTATGAGTTGCACATGAGCACTCCTCGGAGCTGGCTCCCAGGTGAGATAAATGGGATGTGTTTCTGTGGCTTGACTGTTTAACTTGAGGTCTGAATCTGTCCCAAGGGCTTCCCAAAAATAGTTGTTAGTGGGCTAGAAAATGAAGATGGGCAGGCATCAAATCCACAGCATACAGCACCACAGCCTCTGCCACCCACCTCTTTGTGATGAAGTGAAGGTGAAAGTGCCAGTGTGCCGTGAGGGCAAAACATGGGTCAGCCTTTTCCCACCCAAGCCCCTGTGGGCTGAGCCTCCTCTGCCCTGTGCCCCCATCCAGGAGGGGTGTCCAGCACCCCTGACCTCTGTGCATCGGGCTGTTTTGTGGCAAAAGCAGGGCCAGAAGAGCAGGCCAGTGTGGTTTGGGACGCCCTCTGCACCCTCGTCGTGCTGGTGGTAGCCAGCCCCTGCGGCACGTCATCCCCGTGCCTGGGACAGATAATATGCATTTATTTCAGCCTTGGATCAAGTAAGCACGTGCATAAAATCTGAGGTCCTTGTGGTTCCTGGATTGATGGTGCAGTCTCAAAAACGGAGGCTGTCTCTGGCAAGAGAGAGCAAAAAGCTGCTGGCAAAAAGGTATTAACTTCACTGTGCTGCATTTTATGAGGTAACAAAGAGTGTCTTGGTTCTGTGCCTTGAAAGTAAATAGAACAATATTTCAGTCCTCCTTATTCAGTTGTCCAAATGCACATAACCGATTTTTGCAGATAGGGATTTATGTTCACTTGTCAGCATCTAATAAAGCAGAGCAATTGAGTCTGCCATTTATTTCAGTGCTGTTGCCTTTATTTCAGTATCCCTGTGTACACTGCATGGTGCCTGCCTTCAGGTTTTACTAGCAATGTGCTGCCCTCGGTGGGTCTGCGAGCACGCAGGGCTGCCCTGGGCTGTGCACGGCCGAGCTGACACGTTTGGAGGTGTTTGGGGAGTGTGCCCTGCTGCCAGTGACCCCCTGGGCTCCCCATGCCAGGCTGGTCTCAAAGAGCACCAGCCCTCAGCCATGCTCCAGAGCGGAGGGGACAGGAGGGGACAGGAGAAGAAAGGCAGTGTCACCCTCCTGACCTGCTCCTCCCTGAGCTGCGGGAGCACACCTGGAAAGGCTGTGTCCTACCTGACAGCTACTCCTGTTCCACCCATCCCTCGCTGGAAGTCATTACGGGCTGCACAGACCCCTGCTCTGAAACAAGCTGAAATTCATCCCCGGGAGTCTTTCTGCTTCTTTTTCAGCCTAAGAGTTTGTTGTGCTTGGGGCATTCCCTGTATTGCTCAGCAGCAGGGAGTCAATTTAACAGCCTCCAGAAGGGTCCTAAATCATCCCAGCACCGGAACCCAGAGCATTTCCATCCCTGCTTGTTTGTTTGTTTTCCACCTGGGTGTTTGTTTTTAACTGGTGCACACTCCAGCAACTGCTCACCGAGACTTCTCACTTTAGGGTTCTCCCCTTCACAGCTCTGGGTGTACACCGTGCAGCACACGCCAGCACCCACACATCAGTGATGGGAACTACGGAATTCACAGTGCTCTTTCCACTGTCAGCCCATACCATTTGCCTCTTGTGACCCCACAGGAAGATGAAACTTGATTATCCAACTGCAGATGGGATACCCACATGGGCTGACATCCTGGGCGTGCAGGGTTTGCCAGCGTGGTGAGACTGCATGGGCACGCTGGGAGCCAGCACATGGTTCTCAATACGTTGCCAGCATAATTCAGAAAGAAAAGAGGTTTCTGCGCTTCAGTGTCACAGTTTTTAAAGATTTTTTTTCATGTTTTATTCAGTTAGAATTTGTATTTCAGCTACTAGTTCCTTGAGAGGAAATATAAATCGATCCAGACTAACACTGGCCAGTTCATCCTCAGAACTGTCTTTGTAAGGAATTGCTCTGCAGAGACAGAGCATGGCGATGTAAGCAGAAAAGCTGCTGAAAAACCCCAGGGGTCTGTGCAATTGCAGGGTGGTTTACGGCTACTTTGCTCTCATCTAGCGTTAATGGCACTGCACTAATTTCTGAAGATCCACATCACAGAGCAAGTGAGAGCAATGCCTCTGGGGTCCTGATCTTGTGCCACTGTTCATGGCAGATGAGCTGGTGGGAAAGGGCTGCCATGTCCAGTCAGTTTTGGGAAGCACAATTTTACGAATTATTTTATTCCAGATTTTTTCATAGAAAGCTTCAAATGAAATAAGGAATGTTAGCTTACATGATGGCTCCTTTGAAATACTGCATTTTTATCTATGGCTTATGTTTTAGAAAACGCAGTAATCTCTCATCCAAAGTTTCTGATGGGAACTGCAAAAAGAAAGCAGTGCTGAAATATGAAAACCCCTCTCTATGCACATGTTTCGTTATGCTCTTGACATAAGGTATCTTGACAGAAAATGCGTAGCTAGTTCCAATTGAAATCTCAAGTGTTTCAGCTTTATGTTAACACCTAGGAGAGGGGAAGGATGAAACATTGACTCTTCTGTGGTTTATTCATAGAGGATGTGCTTGAAACGCAAATAAATTAAAAAATAAACAAAACACAGGTGCTAAATACCAGGTCCTGAAAAAGTTCAAGGTTAAAATATCTCCATGACTCCTCTGCTTGTCCATGCTTATTCACCAAGGAAGAGAAAAGAATGACAGGACTCAGCTCCTGTGTCTGCAAATTCAGGTCCATAAATGAACTAAATATTTCCTACATTTTAACTGTTGCAGTAAAATGAAGCCCTGAACTCTATTTTATTGGCTTTTTTTGGATGCACTATAAATCAAATTGGATGCTGGAGGAGAACCTGGGGGTTTGGTGTTTATACAAACACAGGAAGATTCTCCTGTGTGTAAAATCGACTGAATTTAAACAAACTGCTGCAGGTCTGTATCAGTCACAGCAGAAGGACAAGCAGTGGTGCTGGCAGGCTCCTGCAGCAAGGACTGCGCAGAGCAGAGCCTCCTCTCACTGCCAGCACGGGGCCACGGTCACCCAACCTCCTCTTCACATTTTCAAACCAGTGCAGGGGAATACAGGGCTCCAAAAAGACCATGAAAGTGATAAGGGACAGTGATATAGTGGAAAGTGATAAACTGGTGCTATTAATTACCCAATTTCATGTTCTGCTTTTAAAATTGGTTTCTTTTTTACAATGATAACATGCACAATTATAAATGTGACACTGGTATTTATGAATCTAAATATCAAATACAACATTGCACTGAAAAGAAATGTGGCAAGGTTAGGTGTCTCCATGGAAGGCTATAAAGGGACTGCAAAATCTACCAGCTTTAGCCTGGATTCCCCATAAATGAACCGGCGTGGGCAGAGGACTGCTGGCACGTCCTTATGTCAAGCAGAAGTGTCCATCAGCATGGTGTGGGCACGGCTGGGCTGCAGCTGCTGGGCTCAGCCTGGGGGTCCCAGAGGGAAGGGACAGCCCTGGGGCTGGGTCCAGCCCAGCACCACTGTCTGAATGCTCGTTAGCAGACAGAGCTCAGGGGTGTGAATTTTGTTTGTTTTTTCTTCCAAGGAGAGTCTAGTCTAGGCAGTGATGTGAACCAAGCCTTGTAAAGGAAAGCACCACGAGACCCACCCCTGGTACTAACTGCAGTGTGTGACACTGCCATGGTTAAAAATAATCCAGTTTCTAGGGAACTACAGTGCTAACCTTCACCTGTATCTCTTTGGGTTTTTCCTCCCAAGTGCCCTTTTTGCTTCAGCAGCTTTGTCCTTCTCCTCATGATTATTCCTGATGTGTTCACAGATGTCAATCACATCCTTAGTTCAATAATTTTTTGCTGTGCTAAACAAGTCACAAACTTTTTGTTGCCCCTTGTAAAATACACTGTCCATTCTTCTTGTCATCTTGCACCCGGCTGACATCAGTTCCCGTCTGATTTTTTCCCTGCAGAGGTTCATACATTATTCCAGATGAAGTTTCTTCAGTGATTTGTGCAGCAGAATTACAGGGGAAGATGCCCTGGCTGCCAGTTAGCACCTTCCCAGAAAACACTTTTTCTATTTACAGAAGACTTCTCTATTAACTTGAATCTTCTCTCAAACTACTTAGGGACCTGACAGGCATGCCTGGTGAGTACTAGTTGATACAAAAATACTTCACATCAACAGACCTTGACATACCGCCCGTGTAAGCTCAGCATCTCTGCAGAAGCAGCCCTCCACGAAGCGTGTGCTGCAGTTCAGTGCTCTCCTCTCCCAGCCCCCCAGTTTTTACAGCTGCACATTCACTGTGCTGGTGTTTTGCCAATCACCAGGCCTAGTGCAAAGGACACAGCCAGCAGAAAAACAATCCAGTAGCCAGATTCTATTGTACGTAGAAAAGTCAGTATATGGGGGATCACTGGGGCTACAAACAAGTCAGATAGATCACAGATAATAGATATCAACCCCAGGGATGACACAGCATGACCAACAATAGGTGGAATAAATGAAGACACAAAGGCTCCCATAGAAAAAATGGGAGACAACCAAGTCAATAGGCTGATCATAGAAGATAGAAGTAGCCCCATATCGTTCCCCCACAAAGCCCACGTTTGCAAATGCCAAACCTGACTGGGATCCAGTTGCAGGAAGAGTCAGGAGGTCCTTCCCCAACAGGGAAACTCTGCACAGTGCATCCACCTCACAGACAGACACTGCACCCTTCCTGCAAGTGGTCCCAGCTTTTATCCCCACAGCAGGACACCTGGCACTCATTGACCCAATGGGGGCACCTGGGGCTTGGTTACCCAAGGGCTTTCCCTGCAAGGTCAGCTGCACCCTGGAGGAAAGCCAAAAGGCAAACTCATCCCCTCCTTTTGAAGGACCCTGGGAACCACCCATATGTCACCCTTAATTCAGGGCTGGGGGTACAGACCCCAGCACTTCAGCTGGACAGCAGCAGCTCCAGGCAGTGTCCACACACAGCAGCTCCTCAGGATCCGCCCTCGCGTGTGGCCCGTGTCCGTACCTCTCATGCTGGGCAGACACGATGTGTTTAACAGTGCCAAAAGATTGTTTTGGGGGCTCAGTGCTGCAGGCATCCCACTGCATTCCTACTGACAGGGTTCCACTGGGTTCTGCAGCGAGCTCTCCCAGCCCCTCCCAAGGCGAGCTCAGCGGGATGCTGCGGGGATGGTGCACGGCAGCTGCTCCCCTCAGGAGACACGTGGGACGTGCCCTGGGCAGCACGCGCACCGGTGACCTGCAGACATTGCAGAGTTAGCTGCTGAAGGCCAAACTGACCATCCAGGCTCTGCCTCCAGTAACCAGGATGGATTCATCCCAGTTGTCCTCAACACTTCTGTCCCACTGATAACACTCTCATGGAACGCCAGGCTGTGCCATCGAGCACAGCGTGAGTCCAGGTGAGCAAGCTGGCACTGGACAACTCACTTTGAAATGTCTACAATGAAATAAGGTTTATTTTTTCCCCTTCTCCCCACCCACAAAAAATTCCTGGGAATCCTGTAGAGGTGGCAGTGCCGACCAGCGGCTGTCAGGGTCCTGTCCCCCCGCCTCCCCCTGCCTGGCACAGCCCCGGGCCGGTGGCCATCTGCACTGCCAGGCACACTGCCACGTCGTGGGCAGCTTGTTCATCTCACAGGCTGCTATGCTGGAGTTCTTCTCAGAAAGGGTCACGTATTGCCAAATAAATGCAGTACGAGAACGAAGATTTCTCGGGGCTGCACACCAGTGTTGTTTTCAGTCAAAATTCCTTTACAGTACTGGTTGTGTCTTGAAATAATTAATTTGGCAGGAAGTTAAAAAGAGAATAAAACGGAGAGGTTCGAAGGCTGGTTTCCAACTCTCATTCCTCTGTCTTTATCTCACAAGGAAAGGCTGCACACAGGTGTCAAACGAGAAGGCTGCTCATAATTACACTCCTTAAACACTTAATAACATTTTCTTAAATTAATATATTCCCCATCTGTGTAGCATTTAAGACATTCAGCTCGTAATATTGCCTAGTTTATCAGTGTCAAATGACACATACTCAATCCACCAGAGAATATTATCAACAGATAGAGGCTTAACATGCATTATTGCTCATTCAGCTAATGACTGCGATTCGAGCTAGTACTTACAATTAATAACAGAACTAAAATACCACTTACAGTGGGCATGCTAACTTAGCCTTGTGCAGAAAAGCTGTGCTGACACAAAGAGCAGACAGCCCCCCAGACTGCTGCAGAGGAGGTTCCTGGGGCCGGGGCGGAGGGCTGCAGGCTCCACGGTGCAGACCCTGCCCCTGCTCGGGGCTCGGGCAGGAGTGGAGCTCCCGGGAAGCACCTGCACTGCTGCTGCCAGCCTTCCGACCTCCAGCAGTGCCAGGGACGTGGCCAGTGCAGGAGCAAGGGCTGTGCCACCCCTGGGCACGGCAGAACCCAATGCACTCTCTCAGATCTGTCCAGCTGTGTCCTCATCAGTGAGCAGAGCTGGGTGCAGAATAATCTGAGTTTGTGTGACATCTCTCCGGCTGCTGGCTTGCTTTGGGTTCTCAGTGGAATGGTACCTAAAAGCATTTGTGTCTTAATCATTTATATATTTTTTCTTAACTAAAAGACATGCTCATTCCATTGCAGGGTTTCTACGCTAACTAGTGCAGTGCTCTGGTAAATAAAAGTACATCACTAGAATGCTTTCCTTTCTCTTCTGCACTCTCTGGCCACATTGTCACTGGCTCAGTTTTACAGGAGGTGAAAATGTCAGGAGTTCGTCTGGCCACAGCCCTCTGCTAGGATACGGGGTCAGGCTTCAATCTCCAGCCCTTCAGTGAGGATTAACATGTTCCTGACAAGTTGCTGTGCTTGCACGTTCAAGCCAGCTGGGAATCAGCTTACTTGATTCTATTTAGTTTCCCCTTTCATTTTTTTTTTCCAATCAGACTGGCAGGTTTGGCAGCTAAGGCAGACCAGGCAAAGGGCTCTGCAGAGCCCAGCCCCACGCTCGCGCCCTCCGCCCCAGCTTTGCTCTGATTAAAGCTCCCCTCATCCTTCCCACACACATTAACATTTCATGGGACCTCTGTCTCAGTTTACAAACCATAAATAATCAATTCAACCAGATTTTTAAAGAGAGGAGACAGAGACCACAAACCTGCGCAGCACTGACAGTTTCATGACTCTGTGTAAGGGTTTGGTCTAAAACCCCTCACAGAGAGAGAGCTGGATGAGAAATTCCAAGTGGAAGGAAAAAAACTGGATATTGTGATCTGAGCCAAAGCCCATGGCCACCAGGGAGTGCAGGGAGTCAGCTCGTGCCTGCAGCAGAGAGCTCAGGTCCTGCTTTCCCCAGTGCCTGTGTGCCCTCCGTGCTCACAGAGTGCCACCAGATCAGCCTCTGCTGGCAGGGTCTGTCAGGAAGGTTCTGGAAACCTCTCAAGAAGTTGGTGGAAGAAGAGGGATTTTGTGGGGGACTCTGTGGTGTGCTGCTTGAAGGGAGCAAAAGGGATGATGCTCAGGACACGGCAGCTCAAATTCTTCAGGGATTAACTGTCTGCCCTGGAGATCTGCAGGCTGTGCCTGGACGTATGACTTCAGGGATGTTAGTGGAAGCAGCAGCAAATCCATGGGAATACTTTAGGCAGAGCTCATGGATTGTGCCCTGGAACCAGAACAGAGATGATTTTACATGCCAGGTCCCTCCTACACTATTCCCTGTGATTCCATGAGCACGCTGCTATTGCCATGAGTCACGCGGAAATCGTGGCCTGTTTTCTCCTTGTGCATTTCCCTCTGATGACAACACGTGTCCCACAGGTCCCCTGGCTGCAGGATGAGCCCACGGCTTGTCTGGAGAGAGCCATCACTTTGCAGTGACAGTGAGAGGGAGAGCACGCTGCCCTTCCCAAGGCGACTGCCAGTGCCTGCCCCAAAGCCCCAGAGCAGGGGACAAGTGCGACCAGGAGCGGGAGAAGTGCAGTGCACACGGCAGGGTGCTGCTGTGCGGAGTGCTGAGCGCGGCTGGGGACACCCCTGCCCCCCCAGGGCAGCAGCCTTTGCCCAGGGATGCTCCTGCGTGGGAGATGGGCTGTGCACAGCGGTTGGTGCAGCCAGGGTGGTGTTACCCAAGGCCAGGTTGCTCCCAGCACGTGCTCCTGCTGCCGGGGAACCCCGGGTGCGTGGCCCTGGTGGCACCCAGGGCAGCCTGGCAGCAGCGGGGTGGGAGAGTGGCAGGCGATGCGACACCCAGCTCCAGATGAGAGCCAGTCTCCTGCACAGCACTTCTAAGCACCGTGGGCACCGCTGCCTCTCTGCAATCATGTTGTAGCTGTAGATATCCTGGCAGGCAAAATAGACTGCAGGTTTTTTATTTTATTTATTTTTTATTACTCTCTATTCTGAGGTCTCTTTCCCTGTATATTGCTTATCTTCATGAGGAAAATAACTGCAAGGAAGAATCTCAGAGAAATTGGAACAAGATTTTTGCTTTGTTTCTGTTCCTGGTGTTTTGGGGCTTTGTGTTTTTTGGTTTTCGGGTTTTTTTTTTTTTGTACTGTAATTGCAGACTCCTCACTGCTGAGCACAGGCTTGGAGCCAGGCACCGCTCCTTTTTTTCTGCTGAAAGAAATTTTTTGTAACAACATTTCAGTCCAAGGGGAAAAGTTAAATATAGGCAGGATCAGGAGAATTACGGTGCAGCACGGTGGAGAAAGTGCTGACTTGAGTCTGTTCCTGAGCGAAGGCAGCAGGGATTTCCCGGGGCACAGGGACTGCCTCCTGGGGACGGAGCGCTCCCGCGCACTGGTCGGCTGCTGTGGCTCCCAGCACAGCAGGGCAGTGTTACTGGAGTGCCTCCCCTCCTCGGGGCTGCTGGCGGTCACCAGGTCTGCAGGTCACTGCAGCAGCTTCTGAATCAACTGCAAGAGCAATGACTCCTCCTCTCCGTGGAGCTGTGGACGCTGATGCAGACAGATCTTGCACCTGATGGGTTTCTGTGACAGAACAACTGATTTTCTAAGCACCAGTCCCTGGATGTCAGGAAGGCATCTGGCAGGTTCTGCTGGAGAAATCTGAGCCTAGGTGAGTCTGGAACAAGAGAAGGTGGCGACAGCAGCAGGTTGCACTGTGTGGAAAGGCATGGGGGTGAGCAGTGGAGTTTCTCCATAGCAGGTCTTCGAAAACAACACAATATTTCCACGAGCGATTCTGGCACTAAAGGACAGCCATGAAGTTAAACTTGCTGATGATGTCAAGCTATGACACTATTGCCAATAGAGGGCTGATAATAATAATATAAATTGACAAATATTAATATATTAGAATATTACTGAGGCACAGTAGATGCAGGGTGACATCCACCTATACAAACCCGAGGGGACAGCACTTACGATGGATAGCTGTGACCACTGCCGGGCCTGGAGAGCCGTGGGAAGGAGGGAGGTGTGGGACCGTGGGTCCCAGGCAGGAGGACGTCAGCCAGCAGTCGGGTGCAGCCATGAGAAGGCCACAGGACCAGAGTGTGCCCCGGAGAGCTGCTCACCTGGGGCTGTGTTGTGGGGCAGTGCCGCTGCTCGCCCCGGTGCCTCACGGCTGCCCGGGAGCTGGGCATGCCTGTTAATTTTTAACCCAGAATGGAAAGCATTTGTCAGAGTGGCCAGGAAGGTCACAGGCTGAGCAACACGCCGCGCCGTTCCCGTGTGTGCTTGTGTAGATCTATTGCAGCATCTCCGCCAGCTTCTCTGCGTTTGAAATTCCGAGGGTACTCGCAGCCTCTTTCCTCCCTGGCACGGCCTTTACTGCACAGCAAACAGCACAGCCAGTGGTTCCTGCTCGAACCCAGCCACTGCCCGTCGAACACGGCTTACAAATCTAATTAAAATGGAGGCTTCACATGGGAATTAACGGAGCCTTGCCGGGAACACGCATAACGTCAGCTACTTCAAGGCAGTGCTTCGCATGCGCGATGGAGTGGGTGGCTCACTGGTGCTGCCAGGGGTCAGAGTGCTTCTGGTCCCTGCATTAACGGAAGGAAGAGAGCAAATCCCAGAGGGGCAGCGATCTGCCTGCGTGATTCCCATTTACTGGAACCGACTGTGCTGTCTTCTCTGCCCTGGTGTGAAAGCACACACACACCGAGCCTTCCGTGCCAACCAAGGGGTCAAATAGCCTTATTTTCCTCTTCCTCAGACCCCCATTCCTCTACCAGGATACTCTTGAGAGCGTGCCGACGCCTCCTCCAGCCTGATGACTGCTCCTTCTTACCCCAGCAGTCATTCAGCCCCAGTCCAGCTCACCTTCCATCCTGCCACCAGCTACATGGAAACGCAAGCCCTGGGTGCTGCTGGTGTCTGCTTCTGCGTTTCGTGTTGAAGGACGTGTGAGAACCTGGTGGAACCTGAAGAGGGTCATGACAATAAGGTAGAGCCCCCAAAACAAGGGCAAAAATGAAAACAACAAAGCATTTTTCCTATGGGCAGAGGTTCAGAAGCCACGTGGTTTTAAAAGAGGAGACAAGGGGAATATGGCAGGAGCAATTTCAACACGTAGGGCTGGAATGGATGTGTCAGAGGCCAAAAGATAACCCATGAAATTCCAACTACATTTTGCACAGTCTGCAGTTTGCGGGGGAACCTGCTGCTACGTTTAATTGTCCAGGCCAAGAAACCAGTATGATTTTAGGGCAAACCAGAGTTTCCATAGTTACTGAGAGAGAGTTCTGAAGGACAGCCTTCTCGTCTATCAGGAATTAAGACAGCCACTAGCAAAAAGCATGATGAGTGAAACTGAAAGTGTGGTGGGAAGACCATAGCTGACCTTACTTAGAGCACACCGCACTTTTCTCTGAAGCAGCTCTTCTTTTCGCTTTTTTTTCTGCCCTGTTTCACCTCCACGCACATGCATTCTCCCTCCTCTGTCTGTAACCTCTTCTCAGATTTCCCTGTCTGCAGAGTGGGCAGCGGAGCCTGTGGGGGAAAAAAAGTTGTACAAGGAAGGGAAAAGGGTGAGACCAGTATATCTCTTTTATCTCACTTCTGTTGCTCTGTGCATGTGATGAAGCTTTGGGTAACTCGATTTATCTGCTTGGTCTTGATGTCAGTGGAGACCAGCAGGCATCAGGCCACCCTGCAGGCTGCAATGACTCTGAGGATGGGACACTCACTGTGCTTGGTTCTCGTCAGCAGCAAGGGGCAGGTAAATGGGTGGTGTGGCTACGGCGTGGCTGTCACGTGGTCACGGAGTGGATATGGCATGGATGAGGCAATGTTTGGCTGTGGCTGCACAGTGTGTCAGGCAGCGGTACAGGCTGTCTCAGGTCACCAGCAAGGAGACTTCAGAGGGAGCCATCACAGCGATGAGAGCACCCATGGGGCACAGCTACAGCCCAGCAAGTGGTGACGGTGCACTGGGATGGAGGACCTGGCACAGATGTCAGACAAAGCTGTGACTGGCATGGGTCAGACCCTCCTCTGTTGCCCACGTACCTATGGTGAAGTCAGGATCCAGCGAGGGCCTGGACTGGACCTCCTCTCAGAAGTGTGAAGGACCACTGTGGTGGTCAGGACTTGGAACCGGTGAGGACGGCTGGTGTGTCCAGGAGAGCTGTGATGCTTTGCTCCCTCCAGAGCAGGTGAACTGGCGTGTTGGCTGGCTGTGTGATACTGCCTGGGCTAAATACTCCCACAGCTACACCAGGAGTCCGTGGCAGTTTCTACCTACCTATGCAAAGAGGTGATTCTAGCGTCATTTTAACTTACATGCAAGGGTTCTCCAATCGAGGTGTTTATGGAAAGATATACCTGCTCTTAACTGTCCCTGGGTGAAATCAAACTTCATACCCACACACGGCACAGAGATATCCTTTACATCATGTTATATTGTATTTTGTGTAAATATTTTATTTAATATTTTTGTATAATAAATGCACCTACAAATGCCAATTACCTCTGGCTCCTCTCCCTCAAAACTCCTAAGTGAGCCAAAGGACAAATAAAAAATTAGGTCAATGAATCACTCGTACATCTTTGCAGCGAGAGGGAAAAGATTTTTCAGCTCTCAGGGAAACCTGGAGACTTGTAGTCCTAGTAATGCATGTGTCCTCTTTTTTATTTAATTTTTCTACTTTTACTTGAGAAAAATAAACATGTGTGGGAGACAAGATCAGTATAACACTACAAAAAGTTTTTCTTCCGCTAGTATTTAGAGGACTTTAAAACACTTGACATGTTGGAGAGGAATAGTCTAGGGACATCCATTAATTCATTTGACAAGAACTTGTTTGATGAATGTTGCAGTTGTACTTCTACACTGGGTTGTTTTAAGGAGGCATGTAAGGAAAAAAAGAATCAATGGATTTCCACATTTTTCTGCTCTGTGCAACAAACTGCCTCTGGTGCGAGAGATGCTGGAGGAGCCTCTGGAAGCACACTGACACCACCCCATCGCTCTCCTTTCTGCCCAGCCCTCTGCAGCCTCCCTACGAATAGAATCTGACAGCTGATATTTCAGCCCAGCATTGATTTTTCTCTTCAGACTTGAATAACTGTGACCAAACACACAGCACACTTTGTTTTAGCTGATCCTACCTCTTTAGCCATTGCTAACACACACTGATGGCACAGGAATTGCTTGGGTCAAAGCTCTCTGTTTACTCAGGCAGAATAGTGCTTAAGGACTTAAATTGCTCTGGAAGGAGTCCACCCAGCAGCCGATGGGGCTGAGTGCCTCGGAATGAGCAGAGCTATCAGTGTCATCTGACACAATCATAACTCAAAGTCCTCTACTAGAAGATGCCCAGTGCTGACATCAAAGCAAGCCTGGCTATTTTTATTTGATGGAACCCTTGAATTTTCCGCTTTTGCTGCAAACAGCCAGGTCTGTAGCCAGCTGCATCATGGAGTTGTCTTTCAGCTCTAGCCTGGACCTCAGCAGGCTCTGTGCTTGACTCCCCACAGGAACCCGAGCCTCCTCAGCTTTCCCTAGTTCAGCCCACACACTGACTCTGGACTGAAGTGTCAGGGCCAGTCCCCTCAGTGCCCCTTCTCTTTCCCAGAGCTTAGCAGCCTCACAGTCCTGCCCACTGCCCCAGCCAAACCCAGACTTGCAGTGAGCTCCCTCCTTTTCTAAGGAGCATGATGAGTGGTGTGGGATCCAGCTGTGAGTCACTGCCTTGAGTGCATCTCCCACTGACTGGGGGCTGCTCGTGGCTGCTGCATGGCTGGGCTGGGGCTGTGCCTGGGGACCAGGGCAGAGACCCAAGAGAGAAAGTCAGTGGCTGTCATCTAGGTCTTGTGTGGGAGACATTGCCCTGTAGGTGGTGCTATGACAGATGAACATTCATTGCTCATCAGAAATTTGTGGTTGCTTTAGTCACTTATAACCTGATGATGGGTTATATTACTGGATGCAAGATGGGGCAGTATATCCTCATTACAGGACATATTGTCACCTGCTTTCATTCTGATACAGCCACACAGAGTCAGGGATGAGGAATGCAAACCATGGGTGCAGAATGGAGGTTTGGGACCTGAGCACAGTGACAGCGATGCTGGGAAACTTGGGCACAAAAAGGGAAACTGTCACTGTGTGTACAGAGGGGAGATCAGTAGGGAGGAGCAATGTTGTGTTTGTGTCCACCTTCAAGGCTGATGAAAATCTAATGAGAGGATGAAAATTACAGAAAGATCCTGTCTGGTTGATGAACTACCCTACAGTGAGAGATTTAAATAGTTCTTTCTGTTTATTTTTTTTTTCAAACACAGAAATGACAACCATAATAAGTCATCACTTTCATTAGTAAAAATATCCAGAACTAAAAAGGTTTGACATATATGGCAAAAGACACGGTAAGAGGTAGCAGCAGAGCCTCAATATTCACCAAATGCAGAGAACTTGTGATTGGGAACTGGGAAGACAATGTGAAGAAAAATATGGAGGAACTGCAGGCTTATCCCAAAGCATATGGAAAATCTTTCACCAGCCTCTGCTGTGTCTCTTTTGCTCACACTTAATTACACCTGCAGTATTATGGCCGTGGCAATGGAACTCACTCAGGAGCTCCTGCTTGCGGCACTCACACGTGCTGTGCGAGCTGCTCTCACCTGTAGGGAGAGGTGAAACCCTGTTACCTGGGAATTTTCACTTTATGTACTAACATCCTTAACCCAGTAAGTTGTAATTGTATTTCAAAAATGCTTCCTCACTGTGCAGTCAAATGGGCACGGTTGTAACCGTATATGTTTTTTTCATTTGCAATATGCACAGCAGCTAATTAGCCTGCTAATGGGTTCAGAATCAGTGCCACATTATGTCACCCTCTGTGAACACCTCCAATTGCACGTTGAGTTTCTCAGAGGCAGCCGGGGTCCTGCTGGGTGCTGCCCATGGGTGCTGCAGCGCTCACAGATGCCCACAGGGCCGGGCGGGTGGGGGCCAGAGCATCTCATGGCCACAACCCCACCTGCAGCACCAGCCCCTCCACCGCTGATTGATAACTGCCATTAAATAACGTTCCTTGGCCTGTGCCCCTCCTCCCTCTGTTGTTTTGGCATAATTAGCTGTTGCTTTCTCAAAACATACATGTGTACAGCAACACCCAAGAAAAGGTTGTGATTTCTTCCTCACAAGAAAATAACTCATTAATGCAAATTTGTTTGGTGTCTGTGGCTTAGCTTGCCATAGGCAAAAGAAAGGAGTCAGGTTCAATGCAAGTTTAATTGCTACAAATGCTATTCTGGGACCTCATGAAAACAAGGTGATTCATACGTGCTATTAAGCCTTCCAAGTGATGGCAAACCTAAAGCTGTGAAGTAGATACAAAAAAGATAAACAAAAAGTTTAAAAACAAACATAGCCTTAGTTGTAACAAAAGAAAGCAACATAATTCAGCTGATGTTGTAAGGTAAACATGATCAGGTTTTGGCCCCAACTCATCCACAGCAGAGATCCCAGTGCCTCCCAGACCCAGCCACCCTGCCCAGCTCACCCAGAGCAGGGTCCTGGCGGGGTGCTGCGTGGCGGGATGGGGGCACGGGGCTGGCTGCAGGGGCAAAAACATGTCTGCAGCTTTGGAAATGGGAAACAAGGGAGGAGAACAGAGAGGAAAATGGAAGAAAAAAATAAAAAGAAAGGAAAATAATGTCAGAGGTGGAAAGACAAAGAGAGAATGAAAGCAAAGAAGACAAAGAAAATAAAATACAGAAATAGAGAAAAAAGAAAGCAAATGAGAAATGCTTCCAACAACACAGATGGAACTGGATACAAACCAGAAAGAAACAGAAGTGATACAGTGATATAAATTTTTAAGCAAAACTCACCGCTGACCTCAGCTAACAAGGAACAGTTCAAGCCAAATAATGGAAAATCAATGGGGGTAAAAGAGGAACCCAGGAGCGCGTCTGCAGAAAGTGTTCCTTGAAATAAAAGAAGCAATAAAGAGCTGAAGTCACCCTTGCTTAGAAATGGGTGTGAAAAATGGAAAGAAATGATAGATGCTTTTTCTTGGCATGTGTCGTGCGAAAAGGGAAGGGTTTTTTTCCCCTGTATCAGTAGATGAAAGAAGTTTTTTCTCTTTTGGACAAGGGAGTTTCTAGAAGACCTCTGTCTCGTTATTTCTGCAACATGTGTGTATTGATTCCAGTGAACAATATAAAAAAAGGGTTAAAACCTGCTAGAACAAATCAACACAGTGAAGGATATAGCTCTGGTGAGCTGTAGGGTTTGTTAGAAATACACACACCAAGAGATTTGCTATCCAAATAATCCGTACGTTTCAAAGTTGCTTACATTTCAACTGATAATAAAACCTAGAGAATAAAATGGTGACAAATCCCACAAAAATGTGATTTGCCATTAAAAAAAACAGCCTCTTGCTCAAAAATATTTTATGTTATCATTTTTACTGCCTACTATATTCTACAATATTTTTACATGAAGCAAAAAGTAATTTGAGAACAAAAATACTGAAACATCTCTTACCAAAATCTTGAAAGGTGGTGTTCCACCAGCACTGAACTCTGTGCCATCGTGCTTTTGTGGTTTGGTCTTCAGAAACTGAAATTTGGTGCAAGGGACATTATTTCACTAAGACTTTTTATTTCATTTTGCTTCCATCTTATTCCTCAAAGGATGCACGTGGGTGCTGGGAAAGCAACGCAAAGGAATGTTTTCTTCCAACAGAAGGCTCAGAAATGACTTTTTGCAGTCCTTACAGTAGTAAAAGTTGATTATTCTCTCTATAAACAGCCTGTTTGGTCGCTGGGGATTGCTTCCACGATGGAAGTTCAGCCTTGGCTTCACTTCTGGAGGTCTGTAACTGAAACTGCATGAGGCAGCACAGACAAGAACTGTCTCTGTTCCTTCTTTTTCTTGTTCTAACAAAGACTTTCTCCAGAATCAGTGATACGACTGAAAACAGTCCAGGGAGGGCATGAAAAAGCTCCCCAAGGAGTTGTAGGTAAGATGCTGTTCCTGGCCTCTCATACCCCATCCCAGAAGTGTGAGAATCACACGCACCCCCCTCCCTGCCTGTGCCTCCTCCTGCCCCGGCCGGGACCCCCCCATCACCAGCCGAACATGAGTTTGGGTTGCTCACTACCAGCTCAGCTCCCCCCCGTGCCCTGTTCCCTGTAGTTCACAGTGCCGTGTTTGTAATCTCTGCTTTTCAATCACACAAATATCACCCCGGTCCTTTTTGTAGTGACCTTGAAGCTACATCAAAGTCATGCTAATGCATGTCATGGATCACTAATTTAATTCTTTCCAAGTTTTCCGGAACACCATTATCAAAGATAATTTGCACTACGACCTGCCTTCTAGATGTTGAATCGTAGCTCACGCGTTGATGAAAGTGCCTGTCTCTGTACCCACCTCCTGAAGGGAAATCTCACACATCCAAAGCAAGAATCAGGGTTTGTGGGTGAAGGGGGGGACCATCTCCTGGGCGCAGGGTGCGGGCAGAGGTGAGAGATGCCTCTCTGTGCTCCTGGCCTGCCAGGCATGCCAGCTCCACGCTGCCTCTGCCTGCACTCTGGGCATCTGCCCCAGGGGCTCCCAGCCCCCAGCCCTCTTTGGGTGGGTGTTCAGTTCAGCTGGCACCCGGGACCTGGTGTGTGCATGGACAAGTCAAAATGTCTGATTCTCATTGTCTCAAACTAAAATCAGTTCCGACTGGCTCTCTCCACAGGTTTGGCACTCTCGACTGATGCCAGGAGAGAAAGGAGAGAAGAGACATCAGACAGCAGGGGCTGAGGCTCTGTGAGTCAAAGCAGTCTAAGGAAGTCTTTGGTGTGTAGCATTGCCTCCGTACTATAGAGAGAAACTGCAGCACAGAGGTGTAAAAATAAGGCTCTTGACACAATGTTTTAACAAAACTGTACAGAACTCATCATATTTATGTCCTTAATAGTACAGAATTTTATTTTTAAAGTTCCTAAATCTAATGCTGCAAAGGGGCCCTCGTTCCATAGCAGGAGGAGCTGCACTCCCATCCAGAACACCCTTCCTTCTCTTGGTTTCTTACAAGCCTTTCTCCCCAGACAGAGATCCTCTAGGACAACCACTGGTGAATCTCTTCAGGTGAGATTTCTTTTACCTAATTTCTTTTGCCTGTCCTCATGCTCTGCTCTCTTCAGCACTGTTTCTGGAGATGGCCCTCAGGACCTCACCTCCCTCTTCAACTGGCAACTGGAACGTGTCCATCACCACAGTCAGTGTTTTCTCCACCTGCTCCAGCAGCATGCAGCCTGCCAAGGCCATCACTGAACTACTCTGCTTGAGACAGCTACGTCAGGGCACGCAAGGCCACTTCCAAGAAAACTTGTCTGAGTTCCAAAACTATACTGGTTTCTCTAAAAGTTGTTGCCTGTGCCTCTGCAAATATCCTTGGTTCAACACACTCGCAGCAAACCACCATGGTGAAGAGTGATGCTGAGATACTACTACTGAAACAGCTCCAAAAAGCCGTGGAAAGCCTGACTAATCTGAGACATAATTTTTTACTCAACCACCTGGCAGGCAGCTGTCTATGTGTAAAAATTAATGAGTGTCTTATACTCTTTGCCCACTCTCTGCAGCATCAGTAGCTACTGCTGTTTTCAGGGAGCCTATGGTAGCGTTGGGGCTCTTCTCTGCACAGCTATCCTGCCAGTCCCGGACCAGCTGTGACTGACTGACATTTCCACCAAGCATGACATCTTCAGTCACATCCTCTATAACCTCTGCTCTGTGTTCAGGCTGGATATAGCAAAGAAATTTTTTATGCTGAGGGTGGTGAGACACTGGCCCACAGAGATGGGAGATGCCCCATCCCTGGAAACGTTCCAGGTCAGGTTGGACAGGGCTCTGAGGAACCTGACCTGGTTGAAGGTGTCCCCTGCTCACTGCAGGGGGGTTGGACTAGATGGCTTTTAAAGGTCCCTTCCAACCCAAACCAGTCTGTGATCCAGCTTTTGGGGAAAAATTGTCAAAAAAGAATCAATGCAACTCTGAACAATGTTGATTAAAAAAACAAACTTACTTGAGAAACAATTTGCAATGAAGTCACAGCAAGGACTGCTCAGCCTGTTGTGGAGCCCTGTGCTGAGTGTGTGAGAGCAGGTGCAGGTCAGTGCAAGCTTTGCTGCCCTTTCTGAGCTGCCTCCAAATGAAGCAGCCCCAGCCAGAATTGATATGAATGCACTGGTAGGATTTTGTGCTGAGATAACACACTGCAAAGTCCTGCGACACCGACACTGAAACAGTGAATAATGCACTGAGCCAGAAGCACCTGCAAATTCTGTGTGATAAATTCCTTTGCTCCTAGTAATTTTCCTTTAAAAAACCAAAAAGCATACAGACTGCAGCCTGTGCTTCAGCCTGTGCAGACTTTAAACTAGCTGTCTCTTACTGAGGGACTGATGCATGCTGTGGCTGCCCAGTGACGTTACTCTAAAACTGGGAGTAATAAAAATTCTATTTTTCCATAGAATGAGGAAGGGCATTGATCTTCTGTTTTGAAAATACTGATTTATGTTATCCATTTCCCAGACTTCTCGAATGTGACCAAATTCTCGAACTGAGTCGACATCGTGAAGCCAGCAGTGAAATCCATTCTGTTGATCTTGAATGATTCTGGAGTGATAAAGTGCAGTATTTTATTGCTTGTCAGGCACCTGTCTGTCATTACAGACCCTCTCTGTAGGACCAGCAGTATAACTGGCCATGCCTGCTATAGCCACAGAGACAGCCTGCTTCTTAATTCCAAAGATATCTTCCCAGGCATGTCATGTGTCGGTATGGTGGAAGCTTTCCTCGTTGTCATACTTAGCTGAGGGATGTAATGGCAGTGGATGCCCACCTAGAACTTCACAAAGCATTAGGAAACAGATGAGGTCAAAAAGTGACCATAATGTCTCATAATAAAATCTGAAAGGGATTGTCAAAAGAACTTCATGTCTTCCTTTTAATACAAATACTTCAAGTCAAACTTTTATTTTTAGGCTCGACGGGACATTCTGTTTCTTATTTTGTCTTTATTTCCTGCGTGCCTAATGTGAGCATAAGATGAGTAGTAAAGAGAGGAGAAAATGAATATAGAGAAGAGAAAATAAAAATGTGGAAGAATACAGACACACCTCGGAGAAAGCTGTGCAGTAAATCATGCACGTTATGATGCGCATATTCAGTGTTTTGGTATGTCTCATCCATATTAAAAAAAAGTGCAAATGGTATCTCAGCACTCTGTGAAGCCTGAACCTCGGATGAGTGATCCTGGGCACACTCGCTGAGCACCGAGCAAAGCTGGAGAGAGGTGCAATCATCATCTGCATCAGCACGATGGGAACAGACAGCGATGGGACACTGGGAGGAGCATGATGAACAAGTAGATTTTAAGACACGAAATCAGCATTTTACAAATAGCAGGACAATTCCACATGAGGATGTTACAGCTTTGGATTCCTGAAAAGGAGGTTAAAGGAATATGTGCAAATGGAAAGTCCTGAGTTCTTGATTAAGTACAGAGAAACAGTGGGATTTGTCTGCACTCTTCACTCCTGTTTCCTGATGCTTTCCTTTGGCAGAATCTTTAATGTTACAAGCTTTTTCTCAAGAAGGAACACAATGTCGAGCACTTTTTAGGTGGTCAACTTTGGCTGATGTTCAGTACCCTTTCCCTTCCCTTCCCTTCCTTTCCCTTCCCACAGACATTACAACTACTGATTTAATTCTTTTTTTTCTTTTTTTTTTTTTTTTTCTTTTTTGGCAAAATTAGTCACGTCAGACTTTCGGGAAACTCTGTAAGCAGAGGAGTTAGGAAGGAATTACCTTTTCTGTAAACACAACCTGCACACCAGGACGGGCCTGGCCCAGGGGTAAATCCCTGGGGTGGCCACAGCAGAGGACATGAAGCAGCAGAGGACATTAAGCCGGCTTTGGAAGATTAACCCTGTGCTTGTTGTGCTCCCTTGGAAATCAGGCTGATGGCAAGTGTCAAGGTTTAGCTCCAGAAACACAATTAGCACTGAAAACAGGACTTTCAACAAATGGCATTATGATGGATTAAGGAGGGATTACTGCCTTGTATCTAACAGCTCTCAAGAAAATAACCTTAAAAAAATAAAAAAGCAAAGAAATTAACTTGTTTTCCCCTGGAAGTAGATTTGTTTGCCTTCACTGCCATCTGCCAACTCTCGCCTATTTTATAAACAGGAATACTAAAACAATAACACAAATCACTCAGGAAGAACTTGAGGGTGAAGCTGGTTCTTCGTGCCCGGCCACGCGCGGGCGGGCGGTGAAGAGCCGCCAGCAGGTTGGCCCTGGCCAGCCTCCCCTCTGCAGCTCAGTCCAGCTCCCCCCTCGGCTCCCCGCGGGGCACAGCGGTGGCACAGGGTCCTGGCAGCCACCACTGACATCCCCGGCCGCGGGAGCCGGGCCCACAGCGCAGGGCAGAGCCGAGCAGCCCCTGCACCATCGCTCCCCTCCGCCACGGCAGGGCACCTCCTCCTGCCCACCTCTGCCCTGGACATGGGTCATCCCACCCTGCCCAGGGCCGGGGCTGGGGAACGGGCTGGATGCCTCTGCTGGGGCTACTCGCTCCCCACCAACCCCATGTCTGCCCTTTGCCTCCTTCAAAATGAGCCAGAACCACCAGTTTGGTGATCCCGGGAGCCCCCCCGGCCGGTGCAGCCATCCCAGCCAGCCCTCAGGCTGAGACAGCTCTGCCCTGCCTGGGCTCTGCACCCCTCCTCGGCCGCCCCAGAGCCGTCCCCCGCACCTCCCAGCCGTGCTGCACACTGCGTGCACCTGCTGGAACACACCTGGGGGAACACGGGGCAACGTCTCTCTTCTCCTTTTCTGGTGACTGTCATTCAATTAAAGCCATCCTAAACCTTCCCTCTCAAGAGCTCTATGTGCTCTAGCATCTGGGGGGGAAGCATTTCATCAGTGAAATCATATTTAGGATTCAGGATCCCTCTTCAGAAGAATCCATAAAGTTTTTAAGAAGGAAAACCGAACCTTTTCTTTTCCCAGGGGGCCACAACAAAATACTGCTTAAGGTTATTAATTTTCTCACAATATGACTTTCAAATACTGGATGAAAAAAGAATTTATATTCCAGGCAGTGTGTTCGTTTTAATTATGTTTACCTTCCCAGTCTTTCTAAATCAGACTTGATTGCATTTAATAAGGGCTTTAAATGTGTCTTAATAATGTTTGGAATTAATACTGGTTTGTGAGTATCTGAGGCTGGCGGGTCCCCAGAGACCCTCAGAAACCTTGTTGTGATAAGTAATCTAAAGCAACCACCTGTGATAAGAAATATTTTGCATTTTTTTCATCAATTTTCTATGCTGAGAGGGTTTTTTCACTGTGTCCACACAGCAGAATAGCTCTGGCAGTGGCAGGCAGGAACAGCAGTCAGTATATTAAACTGCCTAATAATTCTTTATTTCCTTCTGATGACTGTTTGTGTGTCTGTCTTAATAACACTTTCTGTCTGTGACAGCCCATGGCAGTGAGGTACATGGCAAGTGCACACCCATGGACCAGGACTCCAAAACCCACTGCTGCTCTTTGCTTTCCTGGCTGCTCGGTGAGGACGGGATCCTGCGCCCACTGAAGATGCAGGGGGTGGGTTTCTGGGAGCCCCATCACTACGAAGGCACCAGAGGGAAACCGAGGCACCCTGAAACCCAGGGCAGAGGGGTGGTGTGAGCACGGACACGATTATGGTGTGCAAGCTGCTTGTGGCTGGCCAGGAGTCCGGGTGGATGCCCAGCACGGACCGCTGGGCTGGCAGGGAGCCTGCCCCAGGTGGGCGATGCCAGCCCAGGCTGTGGTGCCCTGGTAGTCACCAAGTTTGAGCAGGGGTGTGACAGCACTGGGACTGGTGGGGAAAGAGTAACTGGTGGCAGGTGGTTTATTCGGAAGGAGTTTGGGTGAGGAAGAGGAGGTGCAGAGCTGGCACAAGGGTGGGTTCAAGAAAGGAGAAAACAGGCATGAAATTGCGTGGAGAACAAGGAACAGGGGTTTGTGTGGCGGGGAGTGGGGGTGACTACAGGCAGGGAGCTGAGCTGCGGATGTGGGAGGGGACCCTGGGACAGCCCCAGGGGCTCTCGGGCAGCTCGGTGCCCACGGGCCTCGCTGCACGGGGCGGAGGGAGAAGGGAGAGTTTGTCAGGAGCAAACTTGTCCCTTACTGCTAGGAGCAGTAGCAAGGAAGGGAAAAGGGAGTAGAACTGGAAGTGAATGGCACTTCTGTGTGACCTGCAGGAATTCTCCATGGCTATGCAGCCACGTACCCACAGCAACACCTGGAGCAGGAACAGGACTGGAGCTCAGCATTGCTTGCAGTGACAGAATGGGGCAGTGACTTTACTAGCATGTTTGTTGTGTTCATTGACCAATCAAGGTATTGCTAGTATTTTTAAGGGTGTGTTACTTAACCTATAAACAGTACAGCCATGTCACTCAGCTGCCTCTCTGCGCCCTGCTCTGAAAGGTGGAGTCGGACTCGGGGAGTAACAGCTTCAGCTTGCCCTGTGGTCACCACGCTCAGGCTGCCTCTCTGGTCAGTGGGGAGAGGTACATGAATCATCGACAGCTAGACATGCTTATAATTGGGTTAGAGGAAGAGAGCTCCAAAAATGCCTGTTTGTCCCTGCATGGGAGTGGCTGCAGCGGTGGCTCAGGTGCAGCCATTTGAAGTTGTGGGACCTGCTCAAAGTGAAGGGGCTGATGGAGCCCCTTTGTTTTGCCAATTCGTAGGCCCAGTACAAAGGACACAGCCAGCAGCAGAACAACAATCCAGTGAGTAGGTTCTATTGCACGTAGAGCAGTCAGTATATAGGGGATCACTGGGGGTACAAACAAGTCAGATCACAAATAATAGATATCAACCCCAGCGACCCCAGGAGTGACACAGCATGACCTGTAATAGATGGAACAAACAGAGATACAAGGTAACCCATAGAGAAAATGGGAGACAACCAAGTCAATAGGGTGATCACATACAATAGAGGTAACCCCATGTTGCCTCCCCACAAAGCCCACGTTTGTAGGTGCCAGACCTGACTGGGATCCAGTTGCATGAGGAGCCAGGAGGTCCTTCCCCAACAGGAATCTCTGCACAGTGCATCCCCCTCACAGACAGACACTGCACCCTTCCTGCAAGTGGTCCCAGCTTTTATGCCCACAGCAGGACACCTGGCACTCATTGACCCAATGGGGGCACCTGGGGCTTGGTTACCCAAGGGCTTTCCCTGCAAGGTCAGCTGCACCCTGGAGGAAAGCCAAAAGGCAAACTCATCCCCTCCTCTTAAAGGGCCATGGGGACCACCCATATGTCACCCTTAATTCAGGGCTGGGGGTTCAGACCCCAGCACTTCACCCTTTAGATGCAAAGCAAGCACAGTGACTTCTTCATCCAGTGCACTGCTTGTTCTCAGGAGGAGCTGGAAAAAAAGAAGTCCAAGGAATGTGACAGAAAAAATATTTCTTATAATTTTATAATTTAAAAAAAAAGAACTTTGAGCTTAATTGCTCAAAGCACACAGAGTTATCTGGGCTATGCTACTTCAGATCTGTCTCAGACAAGCTACAGTGTGAGAACTTGCTTTCCAAAGGCTCTGCTGCCCAGTGATCCATAATTGCTGCGGAGGCTTTTACAAGCAGCACTACCACTTTGTGCAAGGGAGTTTGCACAGCAGACGTGCATTGCCATATCTTCATGCTGCCTACATTAGTTACACATATACCTTTATGTAGTAGCAACTAAAACTTTAAACCCATGAGGTACAAATCAAGGGGGCAAATGCCATTTCTCGCTGTGCTTGAAGTATAATTTTCTGTGCAATAAATGGAAACCCTTTTTGTTGGGATCTGTGCTCTGAATGTTAATGCTTTGTGTTATATTATAACAACACATGGTGATATAACTGAGCCATGTGACATGGGATTAGGGTTAAACTGCAGAGGAAGAAACTACGCCCATGAAAGAACAGAAAGGTTTCAAGAAGGCAGGGGGACTGTGAGGACAGCAGATGAAGTGGCCACGTGTGGCTGCGTACGGAGGAAGCAGAGCAGCTCCTGGGACCCCAGCCCCACACACACTGTTCTGCTCCAGGTAAAGGCTCCCCACGAGGAGCCAGCTGAGTCACACAGGAGTTTTGAAAGAGATACAGAAACTTGGTGCTTTTGCGCACACAAAAGCCTAAGTTTGTCTGGTTTTTGGATGTTTTATGTCTATCTTTGCTCCACTTTTATTTTAAAGAAATGGTGAAATTACAAACGTGCCCAGCATCCAATAGCCCCTGTTCTGATGTCCTTGGTCCACTTGCAAATAAAAATCTACACAATTGGTAGGTATCCAGTGGGGTGACACCTTCAGCAAGCCTAACCCTAAGTATGGGATGTGACAAATCCCTTCTGAAGCTCAGCTCCTGCCCTCTGGCTGCAGAGCCCAGGGAGGTACGTCCCGAGGTGGGGAGGCAGTGAGGAGGAACACGGGCGTGCAAACACTGGGCAGACATCCACTCTTGTGCAAGAAGGTTTGAGACGTGCTGTGGGTCGCTTTCTCAGCCCAGGCAGCTCTGCCTGCCAGCCCCAGCTCCCAGAGCACAGGGTCTCCCTCACCCACCAGTCCCAGCACTCCCTCACCCACCAGTCCCAGCACACTGGTGTGTCCCCACTCAGGGCTCAGCATCTGGACCTCTCTGGGGGTGCAGGACACCCCAGGTCCCCTCTCCTCCTTCACCTCGCTCCCAGGAGAGCACAAAGTGATCTCAGCTGTGCTGAGAAGGCAACTATCCTCTTTTGATGTCACAGGGGATTTGGGGAATAAATTGCTGTCATTGATGACTGTTAGTCATCTGCTTCTGTGACCCTTTAAGAAACAGAGGAAAAGGAGATTTATGTCTTTGATGTTAGCTGCATGGGGAAACCACTTCAAAGAGAGATGAAACGACGCCAGTAAACTCAAGAGGTTCTCAGGTGCTGGAGAGAGCAGCAGCCCCGTGTCACACCGCCCCTTCAGCCACCAGCTCCCTTCAGCTCTTCGTTTTCCAGTTTCTCTCTCACAGATATCTCCGAGCTCTTTAACACCCTTCTTCTGATCCACGTCACAGGAGAGCTTGTGCCGAGTTACTTCTGGCTATTTTACCGTAGCTGTGACTCCTGGGACCCTCCTCCGAGAGGACGTGTCCTGTCCCTGCGGCTTCAGTGGGGTGGGGAACTGCAGCAGCTCCCCCAGAGCCGCGGCGGGCTGGCATGTCTGCCTGCAGAACCCAGCCCAGCACACAGCACCTTGGAGGCCAAATGCGTTAGGGATTCCTGCTACACAGGGTGGGGACGTGGGGCTAAAAGGAAATTCAGGGACTTCAAAGGAGATCATTATGTTCTTCAGTTACGTATGGATAACTACTCAGCCAATCCATCCCAAACACATCCTTTAATCCCATCCTTGGTTCTTTCTGTCCCAAAGTTTTCAAGTCACCAAAAGCAATTAAAAAACCCCTCTCTAGTTATATTGTAAACTTCCAAAGTTCACAAGAATATTATTAAAATAGATATGGATGAATAGATAAAACTCATTTGCAAAATGAGTAGATTACTCATTTTATTAAATTCAAGTTGTCTTTTAAGTTTTATTGAGAATTTAGAATTGTAGAATCACCAAATAATTTCTGCTGAAGGGACATCTGGATGTGCAGCTCTCCTCAGAGTGGGGCCAGCCCAGATCAAGCTGCTTAGGGTCTTGTCTGGTCTTATTGTAGGTTATTAGTTACACCCCAAAGAGGGGAAGGAACAACATGCCAGTGTTCCTCACTACTTCCTCTGTCTCTAAAACAAACAAACAAGCTCCCAACCCTTCAGTTTTCTGCTCGCTCCCTGTGGGTGCTGCTCAGTCCCTGCCGAGGGCGGGTGGGGGCTACTGAGGATGTCCTGGGTGTCACAAAGTGGTTCCTAGGTACACACCACAGTGTTTAGAAGAAAGTTGGTATTTGCTTATAATTTCTGCAGGCAAGCAGAGGACAGGCATTGCATTTTTACAGCCTTTGAGCAAGCCTGCCAGACACAGCTGTGCAAGTCACACTGTCAGTGCCACCAAACTGCTGCCTGTGAGAGGTACTGACACCCAATTTGGGGGACACAGTTATGGCCACACAATTGGTATTTACCACTGGACGGGTAAAGTTTTGTTTTTTCATCTTTGTGGCAATCATTGCTGCTAAGACTTTTATCTAATCAATCCCAGAGCCCCAAAGCAGAGAAATTTATTTATGACACTAATTATTTCTGAAATTTATTTTTCAATATGCTGATATACAAAACATGCCATCTGCTCCTGTTATCAAGGTTGGGAAAAATATGGCAATTAGAAGTCTTTAAATATGTGGGACTGGTTTCTTCAGTGTGTCACGCTGTCACCAGCCTCCCTTTGGCACCTCACTGCTGCAGCAGGGCTGCGGGATGAGGTGCTGCAGGGTGAGATGCTGCATGGTGAGATGCTGCAGGGCTGTGGGGTGAGATGCTGCAGGGCTGTGGGTGAGATGCTGCAGGGCTGCATGGTGAGATGCTGCAGGGCTGTGGGTGAGATGCTGCAGGGCTGCATGGTGAGATGCTGCAGGGCTGCTGCAGCAGCAGCTCCTCTGTTTGCCCCCTGCCCGGGCAGCATCACTGCGCTCCCAAGGTGTGCTGGCAGCCAGGGCCACCACAGAGCAATGTCCTTGCTGTGCAGGTCTGAACTGCAGGTGCAGGACCTGAGCAATGTCCTGGCTTAGAGGAGACCTTGGACATGGAGAGAAACCTGGTGTGAGAGAGGAGATCTTTTGGAACTCCTTTAGCCTGCTCTGTTGATGTAGCACCTGTCTCCTCTCCAAAAGCTGGGCATGTGCCACCCGCTGCCAGCAGAGAGGGGACAGACAGCAGGGATTCGCACTCAGCCTGGAGATGGGTTTGCTCCCAAGGTCCCACCAGGCGGAGGGCTCAGTCCCGCTGGAGGAGGGCGGCTGCCCCGGCCCCAGGAGCATCCTGGAGCCATCTGATGGGCTTTCCTCCCTCAATTAGAGGACTGTCCCCCCAGAAGCCTTTTCAAAGGAACATTAAAAGGAACCTGTTGTTCTTGCTCACAGTGTGCATATTCCAGGTACAAAGTGCAGTGTTCCCCACGTGTGCAGTGCGCTGCTGGCCATGGACAGCAGAGTCTATCGTTGTCTTCACCCACAATTTCCAAGATATTAAAATATGCAGCATTAATGATAACATTTAGCAATAGCAAACACATCTGGAAGTCTAAGCTTGGGTCTGCAAAATAAAGCTTTTGGAAATTCAGTGTTTGTTCTACAGAAATTCCCCACATTTGAACATTTTCCGAATCAGAACTAAACCATATATTTTTAAAATTTCCATTAAATTCATACATCTGTGAATTTTTATATAAGTGTGTTTATAAAAATGAGATGAAATCATATTTTATTGTTCAAAATAATCACACTGATAAACCCTGACTTTTGTATTTTTAGATTTTATCTGTTGTGATTATGCATAATATCTATAAATTCGCATCATTCCTTTCTCACAAAAATAGCTTATTTCACAAATTTTTCCCTAAATAGTTTTGCCTGTATTGACATATTCTCAGCAGATGCATTTTTGATGAAACAGCATTTTCTGAAAGGTTAAATTGGATGCTATTGGAAAATTTTCTGCCAGCATTTCTGATGAGTCAGAGTAGTGATGTGAAATATTTTCATACAGGCTGGAAAGAACTTTGCAACAGTTTTTTGCCTGTTGAAGGGCAGATTTGTGAGTTTTTTCATCACTTTTTTCCTTTCCAGTGTTTATTTTGGCTGTGCCATGGGGCTGCTGAATTTGAAACAGTTCTGTAGCAGGCTCAGGGGGCAGCGTTCCTGCAAACGCTTCCCCTGGATGACAGCTTGGAAGTTCAAACAGAAGGTCTGCACCATGGTGTATAGCCCTTGTGTCTCTCATTTCCCTGGGCATTTTAGACACGAGCAGGAGATCTGTCAGAAATGATGCATTTCAGGTGCTCTGGACAGTGAGCAGCAGCACAGGAGGCTCCAGGAGCTGCACAGGGGCCGGTGGAGCCAGGGTCCATCTCTGCTGCTGAAAGCTCCTATGCCCATATTATCATGTACTTGTGGGCTTATCTTAAAGTAGGTGAAAAAAAATATGGATTTTGTGACTTTCAATAGCTAAAAAATCACTGTATAGTGATTTCTCCAAATAGCTTTGACTACACTGTTGGAAAGGTTTTTTAATTATTCCCCTCCCCGAGCTGTCAGAACACTTTGAAGTGGAGCATTTGTTGTTCTTCTTTGAAATTGCTGGTCCTTGCAGAAAGCCCATCCCTGAGCCGGAGACTTGGGAGAAACTAATAATTTTCATTGCACAAATATCTGCATGGAAAGAAAGTCCAGTTCCAGAAAAGGTGAAGTACCACTTAGAGGAGCAATAAAGATTTCAGGATGTAAAACTGGCAGAAATTCAACCTGCCACGCAAGAACCATGATTTTTCCACAAGACAATACTTGATATTTCGGCAATAAATCTCACCCTTCTCACCATGGCTCTGAAGAAAAGTGCCTTCTTTCCACTTGAAAAACTCACATGATGCAGAGGAGAAAGTGGTTCTGTACTGCTTCCCCCAGCCTGTTCAGCACCTTCCTGCAGCTTTCCCAAGCAGGGAAGGGCCCTGATGCAGTGCAAATGAGCTGATGTGGGGTGATTTGAGACCAGGTCTGTGTCCCGTGGGGCTGGGGGGTTCTCTGGGTGTGGGACAGGCACTGGGGGCTGAGCGAGGGGGGGATGGGGGATGGGGGAGCCCCAGTTTGCTCTCATAGAGTGGCTCCACCGAAGGCCACCCAGCCTTTGTTGACAGCAATATTTTCAAGAAGAAAAATAATGCTGCGTATAGTTAATTTCCAGTTATAAAGTGATCCCCAGCAGATACAGCATGTAATAGTATTTCAATTATTCAGTTTTCTAACAATGCCCAGGACTGAAAACCATCACTCTATCTATTTACAGAAATGTAAAATTAAATGCTGCAAATAATGGGAGTCACAGTCACTGGTGTTTCTCCTCAACAGAACTTTAATCATTCCTTACTCATTTCATTAATCCAGATTCATGGTCCTCAGGGCTGTTCCCCTGCTAATGCAGAGGATTTATCTGTCTGGGGCTCCAGTCGGATCAGGTGATGCTGCTGCCCCAGGAAATGTGATCTTACCTACCCCTGTTTGTCAGGAAAGAAAATTCAGCAAACACAGTACACACTGAACAGACATTCCTTTGGCATGCAAGCAAAGGGAAAGAGATTCTCATAGTATTTTACCTTTTGTTACCCTGAAAATATGAAGTGAACAGAATATTTTAAACCAGTGAGTGGGAGAAAGGTAAATTTTAAGGCACAAAGGTTTCTCTGAGACTTGGGAAGATGAGGAGGCAGCCGAGGTGCGTGCACAGGACCCTGCTGCTCCCCCCAGACCTCCCCGGCACCGCTGCCAGCTCCTGCCCCGTCCGCGCTCCTCCATCCTCCTTGGGTCACCAGTGCCCACGGTGGTGCCACGTGGTCCTGCAGCAGTGTCTGGTGGGGAGTGGCCACACACCTGAAGACCAAGTGGGGCAAAATCCATGACATTTACCTGGATGACAGTGGCTCAGCTGGTGCCAGCACAAATGCCAGCAGTGGTCCAGTGATGCTCTGTAGATGATGCAGAAGAGGGATTGTCAGCCACCTTATCCCAGTTATTTATCCCAGTGGATATCTAGAGAGTGTTTGCAGATGTAAATGTCTGGTGCACGGGGTGGTGATGTTGCAGTGCTCAGGTGTCAGGACAGGCCATGATTTGGAAAACATTACAAAACACAATAAAATTAAGGACCTAATGAGTCCCTGACACTGCAGAACGTTCCAGGACCACGTTTCTACCAGGTACCAGCCAGTTAAGAGCAGCACTGCCCTGAGGTGGCTGTCAGTAAAATGCAGGTTGCTGGGTTTGTTACAGGGCTGACAGATGAAACGCAGACATTTGTGATCCCCAGGCAGAGTATTGATAACGGGGGGTTTAGCTCTGCAATTATGCTTAATCAATAAGGCTGACCAGCTCACATTTACAATCACTCAAAGGAATAAAAAATAAAGATTTATAATGTGTGTTTGAACATTTATTTATATTTGTATATTTGTGTTTGTGTGCAATGTATACAGCTTAAAATTTACCCACAACTTTGAACTGTGGACCTAATGATGCTCTGCTTTTAAAGTAAGATGAACATGGGTATAGGAGAGAGGTATGGATTGTCAGTGTCCAGGGACTGCATCGTCATTAATAAGGAATGCACCTAGGAGATCCAATTTCTCAGACTCAGTTCATTGCAGAAGTGTGTTAGGGCAGTGCTCGGAGGGTGTACGGAGCCCGGAGAAATTGGAGTGAGTGAAAGTGTGCAGATTTATGAGCTTTTATATTATGATTCCCTGTTGCACATATTCATTAAAAGGGATGAAAAAAAATATTAGCACGAGGATTCGTGCCCTGTTGCAGGCAGCACATTCCTCACACAGAGTATTGCCTTCTGTCTCCTGGGGCTCCTCGTGGCGCGCCCTCCCCGCAGGAAGCTCTGCTGCCCACGGTGGCTTCTGCCTGGACACTGCCCGCAGAGCAGCTCCAGAGCGCTGGCGTGTGCAGTCACTGCTAGGGAAGGGCTCTCTAAGCAGACTTCTCTTCAGAGGTGTCCTTGAGCACGTGGAGCTCCCTGACCTCCTTTCATCACACTCCGCTGCACAATGAGAGCGTGACGAGTGGAGTCCCCGCGTGGGGCACCGCCAGTGCTTGCAGTGTGGGCACTGCAGCCTCTGCAGGAACCCTGCCTGTGCCCCTGTCCCTGGCAGCTGTGGCACATCTGGGGACACCCGCAGATACAGCCGACCGGGAAGTCTCACGTGTGTTAGGGGTGAACAACACGGGTGGGGGTGCACGTACAGAGCTGCTCACACACCTTCTCTGAACTGCTTCTGACCATGTCTATTTTCTGACAAAACTAAACTTCAGGAGGTTTGTGTTCTGGAAAAAATGCAGAGCTTACCAAAAAATATACAGAGAACTAATCCTCCAGTTTCAGCCAAAAGGAATTCCCGTTTGCAACTGTGTTTTCTGATTCAGAATAAAAATTATTTTGAAATAACTTAAATTTCACAGGGAATAAACTTTTCAAGTTCTGAAACTTTCTAATTGCACATTTTATTTTAATTCCTCATCTTGCCTGCTTTGAAATGTGAGGGCTTTTGGAATAATCATATGTATGAGATTTTTCTGCTCTTAACCAAGCAACATGTATTCTCAAAAGATTTTTAAGGAACCACTTACAGCAAACTGTTGACATCCCAATGCAGTAAATACCATCACACATTTTAGTTATATTTTCAGAGTAGCATTGAAGTTTCTTCATGCCTCTTCCAGTGAACTGGTGTTACTGTGTTGACATGGAATAAGTCTATAGGTCGCTTCTTTTTATTTATTTTTTTTTTGCTTTTTCTATATTAACAGCAGTCTCTATCTCATTAAAAAAAACCAAAAAACCACCTTTTCCTCTAGGTAAATGCTCAGATATAATGGAGAATGCTGCAATAAGAAAAAAGCACCTGTAGTTATTAAGAAGACAAATTTGTTACCCCCAGTAGGTGTTGTCCTCCTGGGGAATGAGGAAGAGGTGAATTTTCTGCACCAGAACTGCAGAAAGCGTGGGGCTGCCATGCTTCAGGGCACAGCAGGGAACAGCCCAGTCCAAAGAACTGAATTGTGTGGGAGTGACTGCAGGAGCTCCCTTGCCCAGTGGAGCAGACAAAGGTCCAAGCCCTTGCTCTACCCAAGAGCCTTTTCTAGACCACCCATACAGCTGCTTAGACAAGGGGCATCCTATTTAAGCAGTGGAACTTTTATTGAAACCAAGGGAAAATGGTGGCCCAGGCAGGACCAGTGACCCTGCTGCTGCTCTGGCTCTTAGCACCCCCAGCCCTGAGTCTCCTGTTCGACAGGCTGTGTGTGTAGCACAGCAGATACCCTAGCTCCCTCAGCCTCCAGGTCTGCAGGACAACACAGGCATTCCTGGGATCCTCCTAAACTTCTCATGCGGAAGCACGATTTTTGAAAGTAGGAAGGTAAAGAGTTCAAGCACAAATTAGATAAGAGGACACGGAAAAGTGGCACAGTCCAAAGCTTGTGTGGCCAGTGGGGTCTGCCCAGTGCCCAGCCACAGGCAGCAAAGGGGATTCTGAGGTAGGGCTAATGGGCAGGGCAGCTCCTCCCTGATGCCAGGCTCGTACAGCTGCTCCCAGCTCTTGCAATCACATCCTTGAAGATACTTATGTGGCTGAAGTAAAAAAGGGTATAGATTTTTACTACATAAATTATGACTGGGAGAAGAAAAAAAAAAAAAGAAAAAAAAAAAGAGACTGTTCCAAATTTGTTTGCACCTAAATATGACAGCTGCTATTTCTGTTCAGGTAAAAGGATACAAAGCCATGCTCCTGAATAAGTAATATGCCAAGATTTCCTGCAGAGTTTGCCCTCAATGAAAGACAAAAATATCAATATAAAAGATTCATTCATTTCAGTAGTAAACAAATTGCATCAGGAACTTTCCCATGGATGGAGGAACGGTGTAAGCTCCAGAAAGCCTGGGGAAGAAAATCTTCAATTTATTACATTCATGAAAGATCTTCGCAGATAGTCTTTCACAGAATAACAATATACTGACATCATAGTGGTTCTGAGGGAATTAAATACTCAATACAGTTTCTCAGGTGGATTACTATCGGTTTGACATTTACAGGACCGGATTTTCAGCTACTTCATTCTCAGCTGAAGGCAAAAGGAGAATTGCAGATTGGAGGAGCTGTGAATTTTCACAGTGAACAATTTGCTGCTTCTTCTGCAGAAGAGAATGTCTGTGTCAGAGCAAAATCTGTTGGCAAAACTTATGTGTGGGGTTGTAAAGCTCAGTCATTAAAGTAAATAGAGTGTTTAATCCTGAGTGGGGTTCATGCCACTTCCTAGTGAACAGAAAAGTTTGGAACAAGTTACTAAAGCCATGGTTCTCTAACCTAAAAGATTGTCTGACTTGAGCTCAGATAGAACCTGCTGTACTCTGAGCTGTGTAAAATCTGTCAATGATGAAATTGGCACTACAACATAAGGACATGATTTCCCCTAACAGGTCTCTGTGCACGTACCTTCTTTGATTCTGCTTTTGTTTGTACTGCTGTTTTTTTAAAAAAAATTGATTTAGACTTGGATACAAGGTGCTGTGTGTCTGTGTGGGTGAGCCATCATGGAGCATGGTTTGGGAGGCCGGGGGAGGTCACCACATCACGGCAGCAGCACGGGAAGAGCCTAGTGCTGTGGTGCTGTGCCAGTGTCCAAGCCCATGGCCTGGCCCGGTGCTTTGCTGTGCCAGCCGTGCCAAGAAGCCAGGCACCATGAGTGAACACAGGGCAGCAGCATCCATGCCATCTCTTCTTACCTCCTCTCTGCAGTGCCAAAGCCAGCACCAAGCAACGGGCAGCAGAGCTGAGAGCTGCTGTACCCAGAGCCATTGTCACCCACTTCAGCAGTTCCTTGTAGAACAGCAAAGAGTTTATGCCATCCTCTCAGGAGAAAAATAAAAAGCTAAAGGGAGAAATGACCAATTAAGCTGCCTCATTTCAGATCTAAAAGCAGGGCCAGCAAGACGTGATGGAAAAGCAAAACACACGGGGATCCATTTAAAGAAAATGCTCCTTTTTCTGGCTGCACTTCTGCTGAAGATAAATCTCTGCCTGAACAAAAGGAGCTTTCCTCTCCCCAGCCCTGAGCACGGGGAAGAGGAACTGTTGGTGAGACATGTCCCCAGCCTACAGCTTCACCTCCAGGCAGGTATGTCGGGCTGAATGTGCTTCGTTGGTGTCCCCCTGCTCCAGCCAGCCCCGCAGCAGAACACAGACACACACTGCATCCCCCTCAGCCAAAGGCAAGGAACTCACTTTGGGAACAAAACCCTCTGCTTTGACCAGAGCATCTTAAAAGCAGCTGATGAGCACATTTCCTTTTCTCTGCACTTGCAGGGGAAGGGAGAGCACATCAGTCTCCTCCTCTCCATTTACTCTGACCCTGCACTCCTGCCCTTCTCCAGCTGCCTGGCACCTGCTTTAACCCATACACAGCCATCACTTTCCAATTTTCCCTCTTACTTCAGTTCTGGGGTGTTTAAAGGGAAAAAAAGTGTTTATGCAACTATTTCCAAGAAGCCAGAAGTCTGCTCTGTGCCTACCATCAAAGAAAGTTGGAGGCTGAACAGACAAACATGGGGAGAGCCAGTTCTGCAGGCAGCTGTGGCCGGGAAGGTGCTCACTGAATGGCGTGATGCTCTTACACAGGCACGGCTGGGATGTCTGCTTGGAGTGGTGATGCTCGTGTGACCAAACAAGGCTGGAGTACCAGTCTGCTCCTGGCACCACTGCCTGCCCCGAGGAAGGTGCAGGCAGATGGGGAGAACCTGCCCAAGGTGACCCAGCCATTTGCAAGCTGTTCACAGGAGCTGCCTGCTGGCAGAGGGTGTTTCTGGAGGGTTGTCCTGGTCCCCAGGAACATCCCCAGCCCAGCCATGCAGCAGCCATGAGCAGCCCAGTGGGAGATCCAGTCAGGGCAGCTGCCCCAAGCTGACTCGCAGGCGTATCCCACACCACCTCACCTGCTCCTTATGGGAGTGCAGCTGCAGTACAGCTCCAGGGACTGGCCAAGGCTGGTGAGCTGTGCTCTCAGCTGTGCCATGAGGTGGCCAAGCTCCTGTGCCAGCTCTGGCCGAAGTGGGTTGCACTGTGCGTTGGGGGGTGGGGGATAACCCTGCACATGGGCTTGCAGGGAGCCGAGGAAAAAGGCTCTGTCTCCCATCAAGAGCTGCAGCTTTCGGTCACAGTCTCATCTGCCCCCGAGCGGGGAAGCAGCGGAGGAGCTGTGGGTATCCCTGCCCCGCTGCTGGCCTGGCCGTGCTGCTGGGAACACGGACACACAGCGGCACGTGTGGACAGGGGGCTGTGAACACCGAGAGCGCTGCTGCTGCTGAGATAACGGGCTCTGAATCTCAATCTCCCTTTTGAAATTCAGAGAACCCATTTCAGGGCAGATATCCACACGGAATGTCTTCTGGCCACGGGAGAGGCTTGTGCTGATGCTGTATCTCCAGGGTAACTCTGCAGCGAGGCAGGGTGGTGTGCCACTGGAACAGCTCTTCCCTGGTAAATACTTACAGGCACTTTATCTCAACATACCATCCCTGCTCAGTCTCCAGGCTCCTTGGTACCTGTGTTTGAAATCCACGTGAGTGAAGCCCGGCCAGCATGTTACCCCTGGCCTACAGTGCCCGGAGGGATGTGAGCAGCCCCTGCTCGCTGTGTACTGTCCCTGGGAGCTGCAGGGCGCATCCTCCCCAGAGCCTTCGTTGCTATTCCTGGCGTGTAAGCTAACAAATAACCTTTGGTGATGTTTGGCATTAATAAAGCAGCACATTGCCATTTCTTTTCCTTTCACTCCTCGTGAATCCTTTTTTTCATCTTTAGAAAGAGTCTAGTGTCTTAATCTGTGGGAGAATGGAGATGCACGCTGTGGCAGAGCTGTGCAGCACGCTGAGCTCTGGCCCAGGTACTCCTTCGCTGCCAGTATGTGACCGCCCGAGCTGCAGTGCCGTGGTAGGAAGCATCACATCCTGGAAAATGACAAACAGGTGGTGGCAGCTTTGTTTTCTGATGGGTTTTCTGTCAGACATGAATTCCTAAGCAGGTTAGGAAGCATGTTCTCCCAGGGCTTTCCTGCACCTCTGGTTCTGTACAAGGAGCACCAAAATACCCCCTGTGACCTGAGCGCTGTCCCCTGCAGCCCTGGGTGCTTTTCGTCTCGTTTCTCCTACATGTCCTGACAGACCCAAGGACACTCCGTCCCAGGGGTCCTGCTCTCCTCATCACAGAGGTAAACGGGGAGGGAGAGCCCCAGGGCTGTCCCTGTGTCCTGCAGCCACTGGTGGCTTTCAGCCTACGTGGCCAGGTGAGAGCTCATCCCGGAGAAAGCCCTGGAGAGCTGCTGTGGGGGCATCAGTGGGAGCACCAGCTGTGCCACTCCATGGTCTGTGCTCCTTGGTTGGGTTTGGCATCTCCTGCACTGACCCAGACAGGGACACCTATCCACAGGGGCAGTGATTAGCAGCATCATACAAGCCAAATCCCTTCTGTACTTTCCTGCATTTCTGCCAGCACAAAAAAAAAACCCCAAAAAGCCCAAACCCAAAGCCCAAAGATACAGCCACTTATTTTGTCATGATGGAAATGCCTGTGCCTGTAAATGTGTGATGTGTTTGACTTGCTCTCTGCTCCTGGGCTTCACATCCCCTTGCTCCTGGTTCCAGCTTCCTGCACAGTTGCAGCTTCTCCTCGCACGGCTCCACTGGTCCCCTGCCAAGCACCGCTGGGGTGGGGAGGCAGAGCCTCGGGAGGCAGCCACAGCCACGCTGAGCCTGGGGCACCCACAGCCCTCTGCGGGCGCTCTGAACAGCCCTTGGGCAGCAGCAGCAGAGCACAGACTCAGCAGCCAGGCTCTGGAATAAATGGTGCACCTAGGAAAGAGGGAGAGGGGAAGAAAGCATGCTGGCTGCAAAGCACGGCCCCAGCTGTGCAAGGAGATGCCGAGCTGCTGCTGAGGACAACATCTGGTAACTGCTGACCTTTTCAAAACCGTGCTTCCCACCCTGGCAAATCGCTCTCTCTGCATTGCCAAAAGAGCCGTCAATTAAAAATGCATTACCACAGCTAAAGCAAAGCCAAAAATTGCTGCTTATTCATTCTGCAGTCACTCAAAGCATGTTTGCAGAGAGTTTTCCACATCAAATACAGTAAAAAATTAATTGACCTCACCTGTGAAGAGGTGTTAGGGAAAACAAGCAAGATAGCTTTGTATAGAATGTCTCCATCTGTGCCTGTGCATGCTCCCCGGGCAGGGACGACCCTTTGTGCTGCGTGTGTCCCGTCACCTTACCCAGCCCAGGCACTGCCCGTACCGTGGGCTTCACGGTCACTGGTGACCCTGTGGAGGCAGGGGGTCCCCACGGGGGCTGGGGCTGGGCAGGTGGGGTGCAGGACACTGTGGCACTGTCCCACCCGTGCTGGGCTGGAGGCAACAGTTCATGGGCAGCCCGGGGCGTGCTGTGGCCGGTCACCTCCCCAGGCAATTCCCCACACTTCCCAAACGAGGGGCACCGAGGAGCTGATGCTGACGGTTTATCAGCTGGCCAAACACTGCTGTACCAACTGGCCGTGGTTCAGGAGATGGGGCTGGGCCCACGGCTCCTCCAGGGCTGCTGCCCGCAGCCGCCAGCACAGCGGGAGTGAAACCCAGCAGCTGAGCAGCAGAGCTTTCCTCAGGGCTGGCAATGGAACACGGAGATTGCTTGTGTTCAAGTGAGATGAAATGACAAGTATAACATCTTTGGTGGAGATGTCCAATTTTACAGTCTCTATCTGGGTACACCTGTAATAATTTCGCAGCAGTTCAGGGAGAAGTCACCGCTTAGTGGAATGAATTACGGAGCGAGCCCGTCTGTCCTGGGTGTCACAGCGCCGGGGTGCTCCCAGCCCCTCGGGGTGTGAGAAAGGACACGCGGGAGTCTGAGCAGGTCTGTGTTCACTAGAGCAAGGTGAGGTTCAAACGAGCACACGCAGTGCCAGGAAAGGCAGCCTTCTCCTGGTTTCACTTGTTTGCTCGAGGTCACTGTGGCTGCCCGGGGTGCGCAGCCTGGCCGTGCTCCTCCTGTGCTGGAGGAGAAGCTGTAAGCAGCATCACTGCTTTGCAGGACTGGGGTTGATGCTGCAGGGGGGCAAAGGCAGCAGGAACTCTGGAGCAGGGGCAGAAAGGCAGGTGGCAGGAGGATCTGTCCTGAGACACCGATGACCTCGGGCACCAAGGCCCTGGTTGAGCAGAGCTCCCAGACGTCTCTCTGACGTGCCCACGAGGTGCTGCTGGCCAGAGGGATGCCAGGGCAGTGAGTGCTCTGAACGGCTCGTTAGGTGGTGCTTGCACTGATGCTGCTTACACCTCTCTGGGTGACAAGGACACGCTTTTCGTCCAGTGCCTGTTTCCTCTTGAGCTCTTGTTTTGCTTTGTGTTTCACGTCAGACCTTTAACAGAGAGGAAACAGCCAGGGAGATTTTACAAAGAGCAATGCTCTCAGCCAGACACTGCAAGCAGCGTTGAGAGGAATTTGGGCAGCAGTGTGCTTCCTGCAGATTGCCCCTCTCCACGGGCAGGAATAGAAATCCCGCATAAAACCCACTGAGGTACCAAATATGCAGAGTCCAGGTTCGAGCCCATTTCTGTGTGTCAGTGAACAGCAGAGCTAACTGGGACACTCAGATCAAATTGCTGTTTCCAGTGAATGACAGAAATATTCATACTAGTGGAGGTTTTTTTCTTTTTCCAACTGATTCCACATAAAAGTGTAAATTGTCTTTACTCTGGGCCCCTAGATACTATCTCAAACTTAATAAATAACTACTGCTTCACACTTAAACTGTGCTGCCTTGGGAGAGTCCACAAAAACTAAACCAAAGCCATTACTGAGATGTCAGCATGGAACTGAACGGGGGCTCTGTAACTGCTGTCTGCTCGGGAAATTAAAAATAACGATCAGGTTACAAATGCCATCTTTTGCATTTGAATAGCAGCAAGGAGGCAGGCATTGTAACGCCTGTATTATCTCCGAGCAGGTATATGGCACTGGCAGCCCCTTATTTATGTTGCTGTCATAAGCATGCCTCCAAAATTTGTTGTCACAGCGTTGTTGTTTCCCTACGAGGTACATGATGTGCATAAATTAAGAATATGGGGGTCTGCTTCTCTCACTAACACATGCTTTGCTCCGTTATCTTTAATGAATTCACTGCAAAATGAAGTAGCTGTGTAACACACAGCAGAGTGCCTCATGCAGACCAAGCAATGCACTCTCTGTGGTGTTCGTGTAGAGCTGAAACGCGTGAATCTTCTGAGTAGCCAAAGGTAAGAGGAAACAGGGAATTCATTTTTAATCTGGGCAGCATCCCAAAGGCGGTGTGTAATTCATTTCCCCGTAACCTAAGAAAGATGGAACGTCAGGGAGCAACACAGGACAGAAAGACCACTTGGAAAATGATGAGTGCTCTCTCCTCAGGTCAAGCAAAGTCCAGGTCCATCATCTTCCTCAGCCCTGCCCAAAGGAAACCAACGTGTCCATGCCTGCTACAACATGGGCAGAGACTGCTCCTCCGACAAAAACACTTCTGTGGGCAGAAGGCGTAGGCACTCCTCAGTCTCTGGGGCACTGCCCTTGGCAAGGGACAATCCTGGCTGCTCTGCACACGGGTGCCCTCGTTTGCCTGCCAGGAGCATGCAAACAGCTCCCCACTGCCCACAGCACAGCCAGGACACCAGAGAGGGGCGAGGTGGTGCTGGGAGTGTCTGTGAGATGAGCTGATACTGGGATCGGTGTACTGGGAAAAAAAGCGGTGATCACACAGCGACTGAGGAGGCAACCAATGTTTGAGCAGAACTTCCTGCTCTCACCTTAAATCAAAGTGCCTGCTGCTGGCCACTGTGACTCCTGAATTAGCTCTGTCCCGGGACAAGCCCGCACTACCCCAAGTGCTGGAGTGGGATGGCTGCCCCGCTCCTCAGTCACAGGCCTGATTATTCTCCTGCTTGTCTGCCTCAGTTGTCACTCCCATCCCTGTTAGACCTCGGCTGTATCTCGTTTGGTTTCCTACATGTCAGCTCCTGGGCTGAGCAGCCCCTTTGCCCCAGCCGTTGTGTTCCTGAGTCCCAAACCTGCCCTGCTCCCTAATCACTGCCCCTCCCTCAAGCAATGGATTTCAAACCTCTCAGGAGTCATTGTGATTTTAGAACAATTCAAAAAGCAGGAAAATATTTCATGACAACATATAATTGTTCACTACAGTTTAGCTTTTGGGGCCATTTAACTGCAGAGCTTCTCTAACCACTCCGGCTGTTATGAAGATGAAGTGTTCTGTTGTTCCACTGTAGTAGGCAAGCAAGTGTAGCAAAAAGCACAGAGATGCAATCTGAAACCAAACTCTTTGCTGAGCATGGTATTTGTTTTATCTCACTCCAGCTCTTTTGTGTTTCTGAGTTCTTCTGTGCCCCGGGCTGCCTGCCTGCCCCCAGTCTGCATTGCACCCTGCCCATCCTCACACCCCCCAGGGCAGTGCCCGTGCAGGACGATCTCGCAGCAGAGGCAGCCCCTGACTCACAAACAGCAGTGCTGAACTGCTGCCATGGCCAGAGTCCCTCTTCCCATAACCACGCACCTCTACAACTAGAAAAAAGGAGAAATATCTCCTTTGGCTTGTGGGAAGCAAAGTGCATGCCTCCCCGCGGGGCTGCTCCCCAGCTCTGCTCCTGCCAGCAGCGCCAGCAGCTCTGCCTGGAAGCTCCCCACACCCTTCCCAAGTGCTGTGGCTGCTGGGCTGCCGCCAGCACCCGTCACCGTCCACGTTCCGTTCAGCACAGCCCCACTTCTGGTGGACACTGAGCTCAACTGCATTTCTCACTCACTGGGTGCACAAGTCACCTTCGTGCTTTCTGCCAGGGGCTCCTCGTGCTTGTACAGACCCCCCAAACTCTGCAAAGCAGCCTTCTTCCCCTGACCCCAGCCCTCCCCAGCTTTTACAGGAAAGCACTCAATTCTGAAAAATAAAAAGATGAGAAATGAACCCAAAATGAAACCTGACCTTGGAAAGCTCTGTATCACAGGGTCACAGTAATGTTGCCAAAGCACTCACATTTCTCACGTGAGGTTTAAGATCGCCTGACATTTTTTACTCCATTTGCTGAAGGGGATCAACACCAAACATTGGTTCAGTGGTTCTGGTTTATTTTCCAACTGTAAGCTCAATTATCATAACACATAATTTTAAAACACAAACTATGGCTGAGAGGGCTTTGGGACGGTGTTTGACGATGCCCTGGGCGGAGAGCGTTACCAGCTGCTCACTGCAGCCTCTCCCAGAGCAGTGCTGGCCCGGCTGCTCACTGCTGGTGGCAGGGCAGGAGCCACACGCTGCTCAGGGACCCATTGGGGTCACTGCCACCAGGCTGGGCCAGCTGCAACGGGACTTTGTGTCTGCACAGGGCTGTGAGGGGAGGAGCTGCAGAGTGGTCCCTCTGCGCTCTCTGGTGTGTTTTGCTGCAGCAAGATGCGTTTTTTCCAGTTGCTGTGGTCACAGGATGTTATTTAATGAAGAGTGGTACTGGAAGAGACTGAAGGAAAAGAAGAGAAAAGCACTCTGCAAAGGAATGTTACCTGTCTGGATTAAATAGCACGATTTATTGCCTTTTCATTGCTTAGTAAAGTGGTTCACTTAGGGAAACGGTTACAATCTAATTTTTATATTTGTCCAATAAAATCTAGTTATCATTTGAATTACACCTATGAAACCCCTTGTTTGTGTCTGTCTGAATTTCGGTGGGCTGGATGTGATGTCCTGCAGCAGATCTCTGCAGCAGACCCGTGGTGCTCTCCAGCAGGACCGCTCCCTGCGCAGGGTGTGTGCTGCTGAGCGCGATGTGCCAGAGCAAGCGCTCATCTCTGCCCCACATGTGCTGGTTCTGGTGTGGGTTGGAGGCAGGATGTCGTTTCATCAGCACTTTGGATCGGCTCACTGCCCTCTCTGGCAGTACAAAGTCTGCTGATGGGGAGAGATGGGAGCAGAGGTGTAAGGACCACCTTCACAGTGTGGTGCAGTGATGGGAAACAGAGCAGGCACGGCTCCTGCTCCTGGGAAAGTGCTCAGGTCACTTCGTGCCACACGTGAAGGGGGCTGCAAAGGAGTGGGACTGGTGTGGGGACAGGAGGTGACCTGTGGGCTTGGGGAAATTGTGACAGCTCCTTCCCTGCTCACGATATCCCAGCGCCTCGTCCCAGGGTCTGGCTTCATGCGTGATGCTCGTCAGCGTGATGGTGGCCTGGGGTTCTGTAGGTAAAAGGAAAAGAGAGAGAGGGAAAAAGAGAGAGGTGTTTTTGTCATGATAACTTTAATTACTTTTTCTGCAAATGAAAACTGATAATTTATAAGTCAGTACTCATCAGTCCACAGGTTCTACATTCATCAGATCAAAACACGACACACAATCCCAGCAAACCCACGTAGTACTCTGCATCCTTTGGAAGGCAGCACCACACCCCTGCTGAAGTGCTGAAGGAAAGGCAGAGACTTCTCCTCATCACAGACATATCTGTCTGCTCTCCTGTCTGCCTTTGCTCCTTACCCACTGCGTTCACGCTCTCCAACATCTCACTTCTTGCTCTTGCTGGAACTGTTCACTGAATTCAGCACAGAGTCACAAATGATTTATTGGCTTGTAACCACATTCCCTGTGTGCATACCACTTTCTAAAAACAATTCCAGTTCCAGTTTGACTCAAACCAAAGGGGAAGTTTGGGCAGAAGACTCAGCAGTCTGTTTGACTGAAGGCAGCATCCAACGTGTGTCACTGGTGTCGCCCAAGGTGCCTGGTAAGGGCAGTGCCACGTGCACCTAGACGTGTGCTCCGGTGGTTTGCTGCCTTACACTTGGAAGTGTCCCTTGCTGTCCAGCCTAACTCCCTCCTCCCGGAGCACAGGAACCCAGGGGAGGGATCAAGCTGAAAAGCACATATGTTAAATTCCTTCATGGTCTTAGATTTTGAGCATAGTCTTAGCCATGTTTGAAAACTGTACTTCACAAAGCATTTATCTTGAAGACTTGTAATTTTCCAGGTTGGTTTGGTGGGGTTTTTTAGGTTTTTTGTTGTGTTTTTTTTATTGTTCTCTGTCTGTCAGAATGTGTGTCTGATAGAAATCAGGAAGAAAGAAAAAGCACTTTTCTGGAACACATTTCTTTGGATGTGCAAACAGGCTGTTGAGGGCTTTTGAGATTTTGGAGGGTCCTATCAATGCTTTTTCAGAGTCGGTTGTTGGAACACTCTGTATGAAATGGAACTAAGTGGCTTTTTTTACTGTGCTTCTAGCTGTATACAAACAACTACTCATACTCTGTACATTTTCTACTAGCACATACCAGTTCAAAGTCCTTCTAGGACCTAGCACAAATAACCTAGTGTAGAGGCACAACTAAACCTGTGCTAGACATTAATTTCTGTTTCATTTCTCATTCACAGCACTGCATGGCTCCTTCAGGGGCTGGAAAATAAGGATTCTTTGGGTGATATCCTGAAGCTTTGTGAACTGGTTAGGTTGGAACCACATCTTCGTAGTTTGTCAGCAAATTCCTGGGCTAGAGAAGATGTGTCCGGAGGGCCCAGGTGTATCACCTGGTACACATTCAAGGTCTCTCTAATTTACTATCTGCAGAGCAAAATAGGCTCAAAAGAAAAGGCAAGGATCTCAGAAAGCTGAAAATTTCCTTTAATTTGTTTGCCCTACAATTTGGTTTAATGTCCAGTTTGCAATTCTTATCAAAACCTATTTGGAGAGATGCATCTATAAGGAGACTAGGAAAAAAAAGTGGGAAAAGCACTTTTTATTACATGTTCAAACCCATTGGAGGGGCCATGGGCCTGATATGACTTGTAAAATCCTCTTCCAGAACCCTGCTTCTACACAGTGTATCCTGCCTTGTGCTGTCTTCCCTTTCCTCCTTCTTCTCTCTCTTTTCTTATTTTTATGCTGTCACTTCTGAAAATGGTGTTTGGAGTCTGCCTCTGGGCACTGTGCTGAAGTTAGCACGCTGCACAAATGCTCTTTTAATTTCCATGCCACTGAAACGCAACCAAAATAAAAGGTTTAATTTTTCAAAGGCATTTGATATCTCGTGGCCATTTGAGTGCCTTGATCCACCTGTTGGTTTGGTGCCAGTGCATTGCACTTGGATGCTGCTTAGACAGCCAGCTTAAAGCAGCTCCAAGAAACAAACAGTGTTAATGTCTAATGGGATGCAGGGGATGCGGCAATAAATCCTCAAATAAAAGCACAAAGGAGAGCAGAGATACATGGCTGCTGAAAGTCATAAAGAGAGGAATTTCTTTACAAGCCATTTACAAAATCAAGATATTCTTTTCCTTCTGTACTGCTTTGGAAATGAAAGGGACAAAGCAATGTGTAAGCATATAGATATTTTTGAATGTTTCTTACAGAAGATTAATATATCTTTACATATTTTCCCAACACTATGTGAGTTTCCTCAGGAGAGGCAGCAAAAGGAGGACACTCTCCACTGAAAATCACCCAGAAATGGCTCCCAGCTTTTGTTTGGGATCGAACAGCTCACCCCTGAGTGCAGCTGCACGGTCCCTGTTAAAAGGGCAGATTTCTGGTTTGGTGTGGCATGTTCCTAACAAGCTGTTGAACTCAGCAGGTGGAGCTGGTCAGCAGAAAGGTTTGCCCTGTGCATCCATGCCCCAATGGCCTCACTCTCTTTTACCAGTCACTTCTAATTTAATTGATGAATACATGTTATTTCTAGGGTCTGTGAGGCTCTGCTGCCATGTAACATTCTTTGCTGTCCATGACAATGATCTGGAGGATCTGTCCTGGCCCAGCCTGTGACTTCTGCTGGACAATGGAAACGACTCCTTCTGGCCACATGTGCCAAATTCTGGTAGAATGAAGGATTTTTCTCTTTTCTCTGCTTTTTATCTTCCTGTCAGATCGCACTCGAATGGGTGGCCTTGTGCTGATAACTCTAACCAGCCTTGGTCATTTTCAATTTTCATGGACTTGCAGACAAGTGAGAGAGCTGAGCTAATTGGCTCATTAATTAACACGTGAGCTCCAGATGAATTTCCTTGTTACTGTCTAATTGTCTCCTCTGCTTGTTGTCACTCTGGCTTTGCACCTAGTTTGCAAGTTCTTTAGACACAGTATTTTTCTTCTTTTGTGTGTGCTCTACAGCTTTGTTGTAAAACTCCAATGCAGCATGGTTCATTGTGTTCATGTGGCTCCATGTAAGAGTTATAAACAATAATAAAAACTAAGAACAGATGATTTTGTGGAGGAACTGATTATTTGGTGAGAATGAACAAGAGTTAATTTGCTCTAAAAGGGGCTTTAAATAGAATCATAGAATCACAGAATCACCTTGGTTGGAAGAGACCTCTAAGATCATCAAGTCCAACCCCCAACCTAACACTGCCAATTGCTGTTAGTTATCTGAAAATTATTTAAATATATATATACACACACATACACACAAGAATATTTCTGAGCTCTGGATATTACAAAAGTACAGAAAGTAGAAATCAGGTTCCTAAATTCATGGGCAAACTCTGGATGTGTGTCAGTGCTTTTGAGGGAGACTGGCTGCCTTTGGCTGGGTGTCACAGCATTTAGCCTAGTGTTTGCTAGAGATACTGAAGGAAGAAAAATAAGCCTTGTAGTTAAGGTTCTGGATCAGAACTGGAAACGATGCCTGGAAGAGAATGATCAAAGACTGGATTGCATTGCTCCAGGGGCTGACGAGTCGGTGTTTTCAGGCACTGACCAATGCCAAGGCAGCACTTAGAAGAGCACTTAGCTAGATCATTAAATTGCCCTGTCAAGAAAATAGCGAGCACTGGAGGCTCTTGCATCACAGCTACTTTCAGTGTCAAAATACTTTAATCCTAAACCATTGGTCAGTGAGAGCACTTATGGCTCTAACTGGGACAGTGCTGCTGAAATGCCACCAGTAAGGCTTGCAAAATCAAAAACTAAAGCAAAACAAAATAAAAGAAAGTAACAAACAAAAAGACCTCGCCTTGCATGTTACTGAAGGATTTAAACCAAAGGACATTAAAAACATTTGGAAAGGTTTAGGTCTCTGTGGTGCCAGGGACCATCTCTGATGAGCAATGCTGAAGCCCTGCCTGCATTTCGGAGGAACGGGGAGAACAGCGCCGCGGGGCCACGGTGCCTCCCCCGAGCTCCCCACCAGTCTCAAGCGTCACTGCCTGGAGAGCTGGAACTGGAGAAGGTTCAGGAGGCTGCCAGTGCACTCACCTTGTGCTTAACACCTGTGGAGTGGGGTCTCCATCCCTGGAGGGTGGGTGACGCATCCCCCAGGACAGGGTGAGCTGCCACTGGTCATGGGCTGTCCCAGGGCAGGGACATGGCTTGGTCGTGGGCTTGGCGGTGTTGAGTTTACAGCTGGACTTGATCCTAAGGGTCTTTTCTAACTCTAATGATTCTATGATTCCATACTATGAAAGCATGTATTTTGAAAGAAATTTTCTTAATAAAAAAATTACATAGGTGTTTCAATAATATTTTTTTTCCATTTTGCTCCTGTTTTCTACAACTTTACACTGCTTTTTGAGAATGTTTCGCTGCTTTTTATCTTGCTCTTTCTCTTCTGCGTGCAGTCTTTGTAGAACACAGCCAATGAGGCAGAAATGACTTTAATGTCTCCTTCCATTTAGAATGTTTTATTTTCCTTACTGCTTCAGATGGCTATTACTTCCTTAATTGATAAGCTCCAAATTCCTGGCTCTTTTACTAAGGATGAAATAACATTATTTAGTAAAGGTATAAGCTTGTTGGCATTATTTAGGGCAGGGTTAATCAGTTAGTGTTATCTGTTTTGGTATCTATTTAAATTAACAAGGTTAATGCTTCAGAATAAACATAAAGTTCCACAGATATACAGTGGTGACATAATTTATTTTAAACATTTATTTCTGTATTTTTAATACAGTGAAATAACCTGCAGAATATACCTCTGACTAAACAAGAATGACATTCCTCATTAAAACGTATACTTTTGGGATTTGAAGGTTAGCTTATCAAAAGATCTTAAAATGGTCAATAGGTCAGTCCAGGTTGTTGGGCTCCAGGTTCATCAGAGGCCGATGCTGGCCTTCACGCTGTGCACCGTTCTCACCAGGTGTCTGTGTGTGTTGGGGGAGATCAGAGCAGTGGCACAAACAGCAGCTCATGGAGTCAGGAAGTGCCACAGGGATGGGCTCTCTGGTGGGATGAGCTCCAGCAGAGCTCAGCGGGCTCGTCTGTGCGTGGAGCTGGTCAATAGGGATGGGAACTGCAGGGATGTGAGTGGGGGCTACTGGGGCAAGCTGGTGCCTGGAGAAAGGAATGGGTGTGAATTTAGGAGAGAAGGATGGAAAACTAACAGCTGAATGCTGCCACAGACAGTTCAGATTAGGAAAATAACCTATTAAATCAGTGAGAGCGACTGAACCGTTGAGTAAGCAACCCAGAGGGACAACCTCACTTCTTCAAACCAGACCCACATCTTCTGGGGAGAGATGGCCAAGGCAGGAATCCCATGGGAGCAGTGGTCTGACACCTCTGGGCTCCTCCTCAAGCCTCACTGTGAGCACTGCTACAGTAGGAAATGCAAGGGTTTTCTGACTGCAGGACTGGGTGCCAAGAAGAGCCTTCCATTAGATAAGCCCAGCTTCTGTAACCTGCTCCTGTGTCTCATAAGATTTTATTTCAAAAAAAAATAAATCTGTTCCTGCCTGAGCGCTGAAGGACCTCACTGATGAGCTCCACCTGTTTTGTTTTGCTTTATCAAGTGCCTCTTGGACTTTTCAACACCCAGCAGTACAGAAACAAAATAGTAATGAAATCTGTCAAATAAAATATGTAAAATAGGTTCAGATGGTTAAAAGAAGGGGAGGAAGGAAGGAAGGAAGGAAGGAAGGAAGGAAGGAAGGAAGGAAGGAAGGAAGGAAGGAGAGAGAGAGAGAGAGAGAGAGAAAGAAAGAAAGAAAGAAAGAAAGAAAGAAAGAAAGAAAGAAAGAAAGAAAGAAAGAAAGAAAGAAAGAAAGAAAGAAAGAAAGAAAGAAAGAAAGAAAGAAAGAAAGAAAGAAAGAAAGAAAGAAAGAAAGAAAGAAAGAAAGAAAGAAAGAAAGAAAGAAAGAAAGAAAGAAAGAAAGAAAGAAAATTTGCTCTCTATAACTGAGTTCTCCAATGGTTTTAGCAGCATTCAGGCAGTAACAGAGCTGCAAAATTTACTGGCAGAATCAAGTAAGGAATATATAGCTTCCCATTGGACCAAACCAAACCCATAAATAGTCACAAACTTTCATTTATAGAGCACATCAGTTGTTACTTTGAAAGTTTTATTTTTTTTTAAAGCCAATTATTGGCAGTTATAAGCATCCTGTAGCAGAGTCAATACTCAGTAAAGATTCAAGTTATATTCTGCAGTTTCACCTCTGCACATGGATTTGCAAAGGGGATCTGCTGCTTTGGCTGAACAGTGATAAGACAATTAAAATTTCGTAATGATTTTAACAGATGTAATTATTACAGAATGGCCACAGTAAATAAAGTTATGATGATCTTTCAGCGTGGTTTTCTTTATTATATACATAAAAGTGAGGATATTGATGCGGGAGACTCACATAAATGGCAGCTGTTAAAGGCAGCCAGTTCAATGAAATTGCAAATCAGTGTGGCAGTAAAACATTAATATTGGAGAATAAACATAACAATAAGTTTGATGGAAAAAGTATTCTGTTTTCACCTCGAAGTTGTTTTAAATACATCTAACATTGCAATCACTCCTCAGCTGTTGTGCTGGGAACTCAGACTGTGTCCACATCACATCTGACAATGAGCTAAACTGTTATAAACCCACCAGAGCACCAGGGCTTTGGGGGGTGGCTGCTGCAGCTCCTGTGTTTAGAGAGGTCTCTATAAAAATGATGATAAAGAACAGCATGAAAGGGCTGACAGGCTCCTGTGATATGCAAGGAGGGAAATAAACCTATTTTAATAAAGGTACCCCCTGGAAACCAGGTTTCTTTAAGAGTCAAGAAGCAAGTGGGCAAAGATGAGCTGATAGAACATGCTTGGAATTCCACAGGGTGTTTAACAAGGCGTTCACCAAAGGATCCTAAAGAAATTAAGTAACCACAGCATGAGAACAAAGGCCTCTGCTCAGATAAAACACTGCCTAGAGCCAGGATGGAGTGTGGAGGGGGAAAAGATTTTCAGGTGGGAACCAAAAAATCTCCCCTGAGATCCAGCAGAGATCTGTGCTAAGGCTTGAGGAATTCAAGATATCCATAAATGAAATGAAAGAAGAGTGAATGATTTGATCACAGATAAGAGACAGAGGGTGCAGAGGCAGAGATGAGACGCAGAAGGACTTTCAAACAAGGAGTCACTAAGGACATAGGCAGCAATTAGTTCAAGTCAATTAGAAATATGTACTTGTGCAGTGAAAATGCACTTGCAGGGAAAAACAGCCTACGTTTCCATACGTGGGGAGGGATTTCCAGAGGTCCCTGGGTCTCCAGAGCTCCCTTCCCACCGTTCTGTGACTATTTGGGAACGAGGTGTAGGGAGTTAACCAGTTGGGACAGCCTTGCAGCCGGGCTGAGCCGTGTCCACCCCCTGCCTGGGCAAACACCGAGGGTGAGTGGAGAGGGGTCTGTCGTGCTGCTAGTGGCACCGAGGGGACCGGCCGGGCATTTCATCCCTTCCTGGCTGCCATCCTGCTCCGGCCAAAACGTCTCTGTCACCAACAGATGCCACTAAGTCAAAGTTTCTCGTAGCACTTTGCATGGGAAGCACTTATCATTTTTGTTTGCCTGAATATTTCATAAAATTGGATAATATTGGATGGCAGTAATGGCAATTAATTACCATCAGGTTAATGAGGCTTTCTCTCAGTTTCCTGTCCAGCAGTTCCAGATCACACTGTGAGCACTGTTGGCTCTCTGGTCCCAGTGCTACTTCAAAGTAAACCCAAGAGAAATTATTAAGAAATATATATTTACAGCTCATGTGTCTTGATTTTTCCAGCTACCTCAGTTGGAAACTTGGTTTATAACAGAGCAAGAGTTCCAGGAGTTGTAGTAACAACTAAGACAACTAACAAAAACACTGTGATTGTCACTGAGAAGCATCTAGACCCACCATCAGCGCAGAGCTGAGAGGTAATAAGTATTTTGCTAAAGTTTAGAAAACTTGTTGGTAATGCAGAAAATGAAGGTGTCATAAAGATTTTCCTTAATACACTCCAAACTGACCTGAATGAGAGCTACCAGTACAGATAAAATCAGTCTGTGTTACCTACAGAATAGTTATTACATTAATTAAATTAATAGTTATGAAAACAGCTGGAAGACAACTCCTGCAGGAGTCAGTGCCTTGCAATCCATCTATGGGAAATATCTGAATATTTCAGAGACATCTCAGAGAAGGGAACACATCACTGGTTGATATAATTCATGTAAAGTCTTTGGCCAGCTCCCCCATGAAGCTGCTAAAGGAAACAGTTTTGGGTGCAGAGCAAAGTCCAGCTGTGAGCCAAGCAGTCCCCAAGGGCAGAGTCCTTGAGTTAAAACCAGAGCAGAGCAGAGCAGAAAGGATTTCAAAGACAAAAGAGGTAACAAAACCAGCCAATTGACCAGAATACCAATTAATGGCAGGTCCAGCACAGCACCCAGTGGTCAGAAGCTTTTAAGCCTTTCTTACACACACCTTAGAGCTCTCTAAATAGCACATCCTCGGGTGAGGGCTAAGGGCTTGCTCAGCTGGCACCATTCCATACCTGCCTATTGCCATGGTTACCTGCTGGTGTCTCAGCGGTGTCTGGCAGCGGCCACTTCTCAGAGGATGTGGGCTACAAGGACCCTTGGTCTGATGCTGCTGGAGAGTTTTTTCAGTCTGTATTTCTGTGCCATTTTGCTTCACTTTTGGATAAAAACAGCCCTCGGTATGGGTGAGGATGCAAGCTCCCAGGTGTGAAAGCGAAGTGCCCCCCACGTCCCTCCAGCAGCCCACGTGTTGTGTGGGACCTCTTTCCCCACCAGAGGTGGGCACACCCCCACCAAGACCGCAAGGATGATCCCGCTGGGCGAGGTGCTGCAGGGTGATTATTTCAGTGTGAAGCACTGCCACTTGTGTTGTGGCAGCTGGAGGAAAGAAAACTCATGTCTAAATTATCACCAACTAATCCTGCTCTTTCACTCTGCTGCTCTTGATAAGCTTTCACCTTGGCTTAGAGCTGATCCACATATTTTTCCTTTTCTTTTTTCTTTTTTCCTTTTTTTTTTTTAACAATCACATGCCAACCTGTCTTTCTGAGCCTTCTGCACACAGTCTGTTGTAAAGTAACCACGTTTTAGTTAAAGAGCAAGAATACCACTACGTATGACATGAATAGTCAGCCTGCTGAAGAAAAAGTTGACTACATATGTCATTGCTGGATTTAGTTGTTGATTAAGAAGAGATTGTTTGCTATTACCCCCCCAAAAAAATCATGAGTACTGATTTCCTTGAAGTAGAGGTCCTTTAATGATCCATGACAACTCAAAGCTTTCCTGTTTGCTAAGGAAATGTGCTGACTCTCATCATGAATGTCGGTGTACTTGGCATAATGCTGGCTGATGGCAGTTTCTAAAAGCAGTAGTGTCTCAGTGACCATGGGCAGGTCCAAACCGAACTACAGCAGAAATGTTATCAGTGCCCATCAGGACTGGCACAGCAATGGACAGGGAGGTGTTGAGAGTAGAAATATCGTCACACAAAACTATTTCAGCAGGGAAATGGGAAAATCCATTGATAGGCAGATGCTTGTGAACACGACAGAACAAAACAGATACAACAATACAAGCCAACTAAATGCTGAACTTCAAAGACACTGGAGTGAAAGTGCCTGCTGTAAAACCTGCACAGTGCTTGCAGTCTCAACACGTGTGTTTGGCTGAAGAGGGTTTTCTGGAAAGGCATCTCTCCTAAAAACGGGCAATCCAGCACGTCACGGTGTTTTGTTGCTATTATAATTAATGAGTTGTTTCTCATTTGCATAGATACTTACGTATAATTTTCAGCCAGTGGCTGTAGGTGATGCCTCATACCTTTCTTTTTGATGGGTTGATCCCACCGTTCCAAATGGCACGTGCAAAAATAAATCTGTATGACCAGAAACACTCCTGCAGGAGCCTTCTGCTCCTCAAGCTGCTGCTCCTTGCAGACACAAACGTTGAAGAGCAATTAAAAAAAAGGGTATCCTCCCACCACATCTATATTTATCTCATGGCAATGCTATGGTTTAATTTGTCTTGACATCCACTATTCTTCTATTGAAAGGCAACACCCTTTTGAAGCAGGGAAGGTCTCTTCCTTTCCAGGAATACACCAAGGTCAACAGAAGAACTACAGACTGCTCTGATGTCCCTCACCACCAGGATTTTACCACCCACGGTGTAAAACAAATCACGCTGCGCTCCTGTTCCTTTTCCCCCTTGAAGCTCTGCAGTTCATTCACATGCAGAGGTATGAGTGATGTTGGACTTCTGAGGGAACATGACCAAAGAGGCTGCTTTTACAAAGCACTTCTGAAAGATTCCAAGCATTAGCGGGACAGCATGAATTTTTCACCTAGTATTTTCTTCACTTTTCTTCTTTCTCCTCAATCTCTGAACTCATCTCCACACCACGTACCACAGCAGTGATGGCACCAGCAGACTGCTTTTGTTATTGCTTTGCACTTCCCCCAGAAGCCTGGGCCCTTTGCAGTTCCCCTGCCATAAGGCAGCCCATGGCACAGCAGCCAGGTGCCCGGTGTCCCCCTCGGTGCCTGGGAAACCTTCCCTCAGCCTGCAGCTCAGGGCCACTGCCACTCAGCTCATGCCCCTTTCTGCACTGTGGTTATTACTGGGGCAGAGGACATCAGGCAGCTTGGTGAGGTGACTGCTTCACATGGGAAGGGATGGGTGAGACCCCACAGACAGGGGTAGTGTGCTGGTGGCTGGCTGAGCGTGCAGGAGGGTGTGTGCACACGTCCTGGCCACGCATGCACACGTGTCTGCCTGCGTGCACGGGGGGCTGACGTGGTTCCAGTCCCATTGCTGGAGTTCATGCCTGGGCTGTGGACAGCCATCAGCAAATTCAGAGTGATGAGCACAGGGGACACAGGGAATGCTTACTGAGCCTTTCCCACAACAGCAGACACCCAAGGAAATTCGCTGGCCTAAGCTTAAGAGAAACATGAGGTGGTGTGTTTGTCACACAGCCCCTGGCTGGGTGGGGAAATTGCTGCCAGATGCTGCTATAGATGCCAGAGTACAGCTCTCCATCATGGAGGAGCTGAACAGATTTGTGTGATAAAAAGGTCTAACAGTGACCAGATGTCACTGCTGGAGAAGTCTTTACTATGTGGGAAGAGCGTGTTGCAGGAAGGAGCTCAGAGCAGATGCGGTGTGGGATGAGAGGAGGTGCAAGGAACAGACCAGCAGCATGTCCCAGGTGTCTGGCAGATGTCACTAATGTCACAGCAGAGGTAAATTTTTGATCCTGCTGTATAAAATTGACTAAGGAAGTGGTGAAAGGCAGAGGTCCAAGGGAAGTCAAGATAGCAAGTGAGGTAAAAAACGCCTCTCTGAAGGAAGAAACCAGCAAAAGCTGAAGGGAAAATATTACAGATGAGTACATTCGAGTGCTTGTGGGGCCGTTGGGCTGCCTGGCTTGGCCTCTTGTGTGACACCAGGCATCAGAGACTCCTGTGCTGAGCAGTGACACTTGTGCTGTGACACCACCGAGCTGTGACACCACCCAGTTTTTCCAGTTCAGTTTACAAAGCCAGATGTAAGACTTGGGCATGGCACTGCTCTCCCTGGTGCCACACATCCCCGCTGAGACTCACTGCTCGCTGCTTGCTCAGCCAGTGGGCACCTTCCGTCTTAGCTGGAGTTTTTCCTGGGACCCACAAGAGTTTTCCATGTGCAGTCTCATTAACTGAAGTTTGAAAATCCAGGAGCAGGCAGATCACGTTTAGTTGTTGGTTTTCTCACAGAACTTCAGTATATTTGGCAAAACAAGACCTCTCTCTCCAGAAGGCACACTGACTGCTACCACACTGTAATGTTCATCCATGTGTTTCAGAACACCACCACCCATTACTGGTTTTAGTAGCACTGGTGGTGCAAGCACCAGGAATACCATCAGGTAGTTATGCACATCACCTCTGATGACAAAATTTGGGAGTGCTGGGACAGCAGCTGATGTCCCAGCAGCAGGGTACGTATGGGCATGAGGGCACTGGCACTGCCTGGAGACCCTGTCACGTTTGGGAGGAGCCAGCACGTGGTGTGTTGTCCTGTGATGCAGGGCTTAAAGGGATTGTACAGAATGGGAAAAGGGAATATGGCAATAAAGAGCACCAGGGGCCTTTTAATGCAAGCTTAAAGGCATGAGGTCTTGCCATTTTTTTCTTTCAAGGGGAGTAACTCAGGAATGGAACTCATTTTTGCAGAGAATGTGTTTGTAGAGATGTGTCCTGTGTTGCTTGAGATAATCCTGGTTACAGGTCCTCCTGGTACTGGAATTCTTCCTCTAAATGTGTTCATCTTCAAGGGAAGGAAAGTGAGAATATCTTCAGTGACAAAATGCTCCTTGTGTCCTACAAAGTGCTAGCCTGACACATTTAGCATCTTCGTCCCCTGGAGAGGTGATGAATAATAAATAGTGCAATAGAAAGAGCTGATTGTGCACAGCTTTACACTATGTCTTTCGTGGACTCAAAGGAAATGGGGCATGCAGCAAACAGCTGGTTTGAATCCAGCCAGCACCTCCCTGCTGCTCCACTTGATCCGGGCTCCCTGCCCTGGATCCCGTTGGCCGCCAGTCCCAGTGGGGCCGCAGGGTGCCCGAGGAAGAGCCCCTGGCACACTCCTTCCCACAGAGCTGGGAGGAGCTTCCCACATCCAGCAAGGCAGAGCTGCCTTGATTGGGAGGGTGTCATCCTAGGGACCGTGCTGCAGCCCTGCTGCCAGGACCCACAGCTCACCGTGCAGCCGCACTTCAGGGTAAAACTGTTCCCAGCCAGATCCCCGAGGAAGGAAATTACCCCAGGTTCACTTTCCCTGGTAAACCTGGTTTTGCAAAGTGCTTTGTCAGATTCCACCACTGAGCAATCCTTGCCCGTGTCAGTAGGGTATTTGGGGTGAGGATTTAGAGAGAAGGTGGGGTGGCTGCTGGCACCAGATGACACAATGGCACCAGAAGTCGCTTGGGGCTCCGAACCCTGAGTGCAGGCTCGTGTGAGTGGATTTGCCAGACTTCAGAACAGTGTAGCAAAGACTCAGCTAAGCAATTTCTGGAAAGTCCTTGGAACATCTATTTATGGACAGCTGAGTCAATTACCTCTCAAATAGAAAATTATTTCTGTCTCATGAAAGTTGAGGGCAATGGCTCACTGCTGTTAGCAGGCCATTTGTAGAACACCTTTTCATTACAGTGTGCATCACAGCACATTTGTTATGTGTGTGTGTGTACAAAACTGCACATCCTTCTCATTATGCTCATTAAAAACCAGATACTTAAAGTAGCATAGATCATTCATATGACATGAAAGCGTGCAAATAAATACATATCAAAGTTATTGATTCACAGAAGTGCGTAGCAATGAGAGTTTGAAAGACAAGAATATGTCCCATCAACCTGAGGAGGGTGTGAGCTTTTATAAAACAATAACCCATCATCGTGAGAACAGATGTTTGAAATAGAACAGAACAGAATAGAGTAGAACAGAGGAGATAGAACAGAACTTTAAAACATTCAGGTATAATTAAAGAAAAATAAATACAGATTAGTTAGACTTCATACCCAATTACTTGCTTAGAGAATCTTCCTTGTTTGGTCAAGAGGAACCACATGTAATAAATCTGAATTATTAGAGTCCTTCATTTGGCAGCTGCACAAGAGCAGCACAGACCAATGACTGTGGTAATACTGCATGCAATGTAGTAAGAAATACTAATGATGGTTAAGAGAAAATCCAACCCAACATTTCAATACTTGGAAAGACAATGCTATCCTCATGTAAACTAATAATAATTTTGCCATGTAGTAACCTGCTTACAGGGACATCCGAGTTGTGCCCTGACTCTTTGAAGTGTAACCCTTCCTGATGGAATCACAGTTAACTCCTAAACTGTGGAGGTTCAAATACCTGCCTGGGAAGTGAAGGATTCCTGGGGTGGCTGCAGATGCCCTGTCCATCCCTGGTGAGCCTGGTTTCAGGTGTGCAAATGGCACTTCAAGCCTCTGCCTTAAAAACCTCACGGTCCACAAGGGAGGTTTGTTGGATGGAGGTGTGAGGGTGGGTTGCTCATCTTGTAGAACTGAACATGGGGAATTTTTAAGTCAAGCTCATTTGAGTGTAGGACAGCAGCACCAGCTGGTCCCTGCGTGGGATGGGGAGTGACACCTATGCACCAGTGGCCGCCTGCCCTGCCAGGGAGATCGTAATTCCCTTTGGTCTTTGTGTTTACACTTAGCCTGTGCTAACTCTTCCAGTGCTGAGGTCCAGTGCAGGCACAGAGGGACAGTCTGAGGTGCTCAGCTCTCAGCTGGATGAAGCCCACAGCAACCTGTACTGACTGTGCTGCTAATTAAAGTGCTTCAGATGAGTTACTGGAGCTGATAAAAGGCGCCGTTTTGTTCAGTGCTCGGCACAATGAGGTCCTCATTCCCCTTGTCTCCTTTTTATTATATGTTAGGTTCATTAAAATACAGTTATGATGAAATATTTTTATTATCATTTTTATATGCAATGAGTATTCATCCTTTATAATTCCTCAGCAGGTAAAATCTGAAATGTTTCCCTAGAAAAGGAGGCTGAGTATCTGTCGTTTTGGGGGCATTTGAAGCAGCGATGGGGCAGTGGTAGGTCAGACACAACATATGAAATACTCTGTTTCTTGCATGGCTCTAGCTATTTCATCTCTCCCAGGGTGCGTAAGCATGGTATGCAGGGGTGCAGAGCGGGTTTGCAGGCAGCCCACCAATATTTCAGTAATTTATTTTTCCTCTTATGGGTCACATGGTCAAGAAAAGTTTGTGTGATATTGAAATAACACGACAGGACGAGGGATGACTTTCTGAAAAGTCAGGGCACTGGGATGCTCACCCTGCCCCAGCGATTCCTCTGTGCATTTACAAAGACCTTGGGTACCAACCCTGACCAAGCCAGAGCCCCAGGGCTGCAGGGAGGGACTGCAGCACCCACCAGCTTGTCCTGCACAAACAGATCCGCTTCAGCCAGGTGCCCAAATGATCAATGCAGAGCCCAGGAGTCAAACCAGAGCAGCAGCACAGCGCAGGTGCAGGCGTGGAATCACAATGTGAATATTACACCAAATTGCAAGGATTGAGATTTATCAGGATTCTCTCATTCAAGGAACTTTTCACTGCATTTGATGCTTTCTGCTCTTGTAATGGGTATTCCACAGCTAATGACTGAAGGACAGCATCTTTTAAATATGACTTCTACTGCAAGTAATACATCTATACACAGAATTACTGCACTGCAATCAAAAATGCTTTTTGACAGCTGAGAGGGGTAAAAGCTCCTGCTGCACTGGAGCTGATGGACACTGAAGAGCTGTGGGGGTCTGGGGCCGCTGCCATGTACCCCTGAGGAGGGGTGATGGGAACAGCCACAGCACAGCCTGGGGGGACCAGCCGGGGGGCTCAGGGGGCTGCCAGCTCCTTGCAGCCAGGGGAAACCAAACCTGCATGAGGCTGGGCTTCATCACCTCCACAGATTGCACAGCAAATTCCTTTTCCTGCAGCACCCAAGGCCTGTGAGTAACCTCTGACATTTATTGATGTCCATCTTGTATCAGGTACATTAACAGTATTAGGGGTCTGTTCAACCACCAGTCACCTGTGTCTGAGCTCCTCCTGGAAGCCTGAGAGGCACAGTGAGCTCCTGGAATCTCTGCTGAAGCTCCCATGTTGGGGAAATACCCCTGGCCACAGCAAAGCAGTCAGGCTCTTTCAGATTTCCTCCATTTTTATTTATCTGGCTGGTTCTGTGAATGCAAGCTCACATGGACCAGGGTGTATCTGTGCTGTGAATATCATTGTGGTAAAGTTTATCCAGAGGTAAAATAATAAAGAAAATTATCATTTGATAAAGTGCTCATAATGCCTCACCATACTGGTCTCATTTCCCCACTTCTCCCTCCTTTTCTCTTTTTAAAATCTATGTTACTGGCAGTGTTTTCAGTCACAAGTACCTGAAGCAACGAGTGACCCATTTTCCTGGTTGCCTACTGCCTGCCCATTGCCTGTAGCAGCTGAATAAAAATGTGCTGTCCCCAGCAGCAGCACAAACGGTGTCGGGAGTCTGTGTTTCAAAGAGGTGTATGATTTTCCTGCCTGCCCTTACACATCATTGAAAACAAGTGTCCCCTCACAAGAGGCCACTGCTCAAACCTTCCTCACTGTCCTTTTTTAAGAATTCTTTGCCCTTCTGGAGACTTCCTGTAAGTTTTGCTCCCCCCTGGAGAAGTGCAGGGCAGACACTGTGCTGCTTGCCAGGGGCTGTTTTAGCACGATTTCCATTGTGCAGGTTTGGTGGGCACTGCATCACCTGAGATTTGTGATGTGCCACTGCTGAGAGTGGGAGGCAAGCACAGGTCCCCACAGGGGAAAGCAGTGCTCTGCTTTGGGAAGAACCACTTCTTTCGTAGGTGTTTGCACGTGGAAGCAGGCTTAGCTTAAACAAGGCAGTTGAAAACGTGTCCTAGGAGGCAGCACCAGCACCCATTTCCACTGCCACTTTCAGGGCCAGAGAAGCTGTCTCTGTAGCAGTTGGGTTTAGACAAAAGTAAAGATTGGTTCATAAGCAAATGTTCTAGAAATGTCTCTTTCCTATCTTTTTCTTTCTATTTCTAGATACTTCACCTAAATGCCATGGTAAAAGAAGCTGTGGTTTGTCTTCATTTGCCCCTATATGCAGAGAACCACGGGCACTAGCTGGAGGGGCAAGGGGACGACAGCGCTTACCACGTCAGCAGGGGGACATCGCTCTCCTCCAGCCCACGGGGAGCCTGGGCACTGGGAAAACACATTTTGCTTTTGTGTTTTGAAACCCAGAAAATGACAGGGACACGGTGACGGCGTCTCCTGAAGCCCCCACTACCTTTGCCAGAGGAGAAAACCACACAGCTGCAGTGAGCATCCTGGGCTGTGGGGGAGAACCTGCTGTGGGGGAACCCTCCTGGAGAGCGTGGTGGGAAGGGGCAGGTGACAGCTCCAAAGCTCACACTGGCTCTGATGCTGGCCAGCAGGCCCACGCTCTCAGCAGCTCTGTAACTTCAGTGGATGAATACTGATCTCATATAGAATCAAATATTTATTCAGAACCGTACCCAATAAAGCATTTATGAGCCTCTAAAAGAAGCTAAATTGTCTCAAGACAAGGTAAACCTTTGATGTTTAATAACCTGTATTATAATAAGTATCTGCTTTGAAAAATAAGAAATGAAAATTGAAGTCTTTCAAGCAGAGCAGCCATTCACCTGCTGCAAATTGGTTTAGAAGACATTTTAATATATCACCAAATTATTACAGTTACTGACCAGCACACTTAGCACCCTGGGAAGGCAGTGCTTTACCTGCCAGACCTCTGCAGCAGGAGAGGTTTGAAAACAGACACAGGGATATCTTTTCTCAGGACACAACTTCAGTCCAGGAATGCATTTGAAAGCATCTCGTGATGGACTTACTACAAGGCAGAGAAAACAATCCACTGAGGAGACTGGTCCATGCAAAGTGAGGCAAAACACAGCATTTCCCTCTCCTGTCCCCAGCCTAAAAATGCAGCTGCCTTTTCACAGCATAGTTATTTGCTCCATAAAAAAATTATTTTGCAGATGTGTGAAAAGCAGGAGTCACTGACTTATTTGCTTTGCATGTGGGTAGTGAAAGCAGCTGCTTCTCCAAACCAGGAGGAGCCTTTGAGGGCGGTCAGACACTGGAACAGGCTTCCTGGAGAGGTGTTCCATGCTTCAAGCCTGCCAGTGTTCAAGTGGCATTTGGACAATGCCCTTAACGTGCTGTAACTTCTGATCAGCCCTGACGTGGTCAGGCAGTTGGACTAGAGGGTCCTTGGAGGTCCCTTCCAGCTGAACTATGCTGTTCTAAATTACAAAGAAGGAAAAAAACATTGTAAAAGAATGGGATTTTTTGAAAGTTATCTGCTGTAAGGGTCTGCCACCTCTGTGTTTTCACCAGGAGGCAAGCAGAGCCCTGACAGAAACATCATGGTGCTGTAGGTAAGCCCCAGAAGCTGCAAAACCTCCTGCAAGTGGAGAAAGCCAAAGATAAAAGCCTGCAGGTGACGATGAAGTCCAGAGTGCTGGTGTGCACTCACTCACATGGTGAAACACTGAGCAAATCCTGTCATAAACAAATTAGAAAGGGAATAACTCAAAGTCGAAGGAATAATCCTAATGAAGAGTGAAGAAAATCTAGAGACCATTGTATGATAATGTGCAAAACCACAGCCACCAATGTATCCCAAAATACACTGCCTGCAAAGCCAGGAACATCAAAGTCATGGAGAGCAGGTAATGAAAACCCAGAATTACTTAGAAAACTGGAGACAGTTTTTTGGCAGTAATGGTTTGTAATGAGCTGCTCTTATGATATATCATCATCTGCTTCTGTACAGCACTTGAACCCTGTGTGGAAGAGCCAGCGTTTTCATCTGCTGCTCTCTGCTTAGCATGGTGCTATCCCACTTCTTATAGGGCCAATTAAAATGAATTGATTGTTTAGAGATGTATAAGTAAGGATAATTAGCTTGTTCTGTCCTTGTAAATAAAACATCTAACTGAACAGCTTCAGCCTCAATATGGAAGGGAAATATCTGAAAAACACAAGAGAGGAGTCCTCAGCACTGCCCCAAGCGAGCAACAACCAGGGCTTGGCAAGAGTGTGTCTGCGAGGGGGGACACCCCTCGGGGGTGCTGGGCCTGCCCACGGAGGGACACTGCTGCTCCCACGGGCACATCAAAGTCTGCAGATTTTTTAGGACATTGGTTAAGTAAGAAAAAGAAGGAAAAAACCCAGACCAAACACAAATCAGGAGAAAATTTGCTTTCTGTCACTCATGTTTTACTGTACTAAACTGAACTAGCCTCTCCAAATAAGTTTGTCACATTTAGAGAAGGTTTCTTTCCTTCACACTGTCACATCATTACTCATTGCTTCAACCTAATTTTTCCTGGCTTTGGGTGTAAGTTCTCTGAGTGCTCATTTCAGCTCTGCCAGCTCATTTTCTCAGGAGCATGCAGCAGGTCTCTGACAGGTAACATTTTGAATACCGTGTGTTGTGAAAAAGTGTTTCTCCATCCAACATGCATATTCTGGGGTGAAGGTTTACGTGATTTGATGGAAAAAATGTTTTCCATGTATAAGGCGAAATAAAAACTTGAAACACAACCTACCAGGTAACAGGCATAATTCAGGTTTGGGGATTTGTTTTTTGGTTTGCTTGGGTTTTTTTAAGCAAACTTACAGGTAAACATTTAAAATTCTCTCAAGTTAATCCGATAAATCTGTGTCTACATAACCATGGTGTCTAATACAGAACAAACCCACCTGCAGTAGGGGTAGAACAGGCTTCCATCCGCTGTGCCTTGTCCTGCAGCCCTCTCCAGCAGGCACAGCTGGGCTGGCAGCACACCATGTCTGTACCTGAAGCTTTGGAATAAATGATAAAAATAACTCAGTTTTCATTACTTCTGGCAAAGGTGTTTGGGGACCTCCTGGCTGCTGATGCTGTATTCACAGATTATCCTTACAATGCTCCCCTCCATTTCTAGGTGCCTCCAAACACCTCCCACTCAATAGCCATGACAAGCACTCCAAACTGCAGGACTCCTGCTTGCTATTCCTGTCAACTTTCCCACGTACACGCACATTTCCATCACCCTGCTGCAGCTTTCCAAGGCTCTGCCAGCAGCATTTACCTGGATGCTTACTGTGATCCAACTGCCAGCACTGAGCAGCACCACAAAAGGTCCCCGGGATCAAAGTTAGCTTTGCTGCTCGATTTTTAAACTGTCTGTAACTCCTACAACTGGGCACTGATAAATTATATTATAACAATGCACATAGTGTATTGGTTAGACAGAATGTGCTGGCAGCCCAGAAAGAGGTGAGCCCGCCAGTGGTGCCACACTACCCCACGCTCCCAGATGTGGCTATGGGCAAAATTTGTCCCCATGGTCAGCACGTGGCTCACGCACTGAGAGGGCAGTGTGGGGACAAGGCGAGCCCCAAGCCAGCTCTGCACAGCCCCTGTCTGGGTGTGCTGTGCAGTGGCACCCGTCCACACGGACCCTGCAGCACCCGAAGGCAGCGCAGGCTGGGGAGGGGCTGGGGGAGCACGCTTTGGTGCATGTCACCTGCGCTGAACAGACCTCTCATTTTTCTTCCCATGAAAACTATGCTTTCTGTGGTGCTGCCATCCAAATATCTCTTCTCCCCCCACGATAAACCAACTCCACTTACATTTCTAAGGCACATGGTGCAGATATTTTCACTTTAGAAATAATTCACTTTTTCCCTATTACCTTTCAGCACAAAATTAAGCCTTCCATCCTCAGAAAGCAATAAAACCACTTCTGGCAGAGTAAACTTCTCCTGTGCAAGACACAAGGGAGGCAAAATTGGGTTTTGCAACAGCCTGCAGGCAGCTGGTGCCAGGGGGAGAGCCCAGGCAGGGAGCAGGGGGTCTGCTCACCCATACATTACTCCCCCAAACTCCTCAGGCAGTGACAATAAACACTGGTCAGCCCTGGGAGGTGATGTGGCACCGGGTCCAGGCAGGGCTCCGGGGTTTGTCCTGGGATGATGACCCTTGCTGCAGGGCAAGGCCACCTGCTGTGAAGCCAGGACAGCCCCAGCTCCTGCAGAGACCCCTGTCCTGTGGCACCCCATGGCCATCCTGGCCCAGGGTCCCCCATGGGCTCCCAGGTGGGTTTCAGCCTCTGAGCCATCCAGCTTATTTTTAGTTAATTCAAGGCAGTGCTCTTTGGCCTTACAGCCCATAACAGGTAGCACCAACCAGCAGGACACAAACACTGATGTTCTGAAAGTTAAAAAAGAACACGTGCAGCTTCCCCAGGAGCCAACAATCCTCCAGTGGCTCTTTGCCTTTCCCTGCCACTTAACTCCACTAAAAACAAACAAACACGAACAGACACAAAACTGACACTTTCAGAATAGTTTCATTTTCAAGAGGGCTTGTTATGGCAACTTAGCTCTGCAAACAGCAACAGAACTGGTGTGACAGGGGAGCGAGTGACCGGGTAAGTACCACTGCCAGGGGCAGCTCAGCCCTTCTTTAGGCATCTCCACGACAAACTGCACTGCCTACGTGAGAAAAACCAACTCACCCAAACCACACAGCTGCCCTTTCTAACTTCTGGATTTTCCAGCTATGAGTCCTGAAGGGAATTAACAATTTTAAAAGTTAATTAAAAAAACCCAGCAAAAATAATGAAGCTACACCAGCAGCTCACCTGGTGAACGGCGAGTCCAGCACCCAACCCCCCCTGTGCACCAGTCTCACCGTGGGGTCACTGGGCAGGTGGGGGTGTCAGGCACAGGCTTTTACCTTATTCAGAGAAACCAAGCAATTCAGGCAGTGACAGCCAGTACCTGATGTGCAGTGGTAACTTTAGGGGAGGTTCCAGCACTACTAAGCAAAATTTTCTGGACAGTGCTGCTGCTCCTTGCCAGCTCACAAAAAAAGCTGCTTTCCACCTGCCCCTGCAATTTAAAGCTGCTGGCAGAGCTTCACAGTGGGTGGGCAGCTGATGGCAATGCACTGATAACGAAGCAAGCAAACAAATGAGTGAGGACCCAGCTGCAGGGTCCCAGGCAGTGGCTCTCCAGGAAAGTGCTCATTGCAGCCAGGCTCCTCCCTGTTTATCTCAGCTCAAACCTTGGGCAGGGCTTTAGATTCCTGGTTGCTCACAGGGCTGGCACCTCGTGCTTTTGCCCTCGTGTTTTTATGGGTGCCCAGAGAGGCTGAACAAGTCTGTGTTGAACACCACATTAAAAAACTTCACCTATGCTGGGTAGTGATGGTTCCAGCTAGCTCCAAGGTGGACCTGCTGCTGGCTACAGCTGATTCCATCAGCACCGTGCTGTGTCCAGGTTAGTGAAGGAGTGGGAGGACGTGCTCTGGGTGGTGGAGCAGGGATTCCCCTGCAGACCAGGGTGAGGCTGGCTGTCCCCCTGCAGTAAATTAATCTCCCCAAGTTAAGTCTGGGTTGCCTGTAATTGCTGAGTGACTTCCCCATCCTTACCTTGATCCATGAGCTTTTTCCTCTCCTTGTCCAGTTGGAAAGGGAGTGATGGAGAGGCTGGGTGGGTGCCTGTCTGTGCTGAATGCTGAGGGAAGCTCTCTGGCAGTGAGGGCAGGGGTAACACCCTGCCAGGTGAGGCTGTGAAGCCCCTGTCACCAGAGGGTGTTGGTGGTGGTGAAGAGGGAAGCAGGATGCAGGGAAGGAGCCAGGACTGCTTCCAGGGCTGTGTGCCTGGGGCTGCACTGGTGAGAGGAGCCCTCTGCAGAGCTAAGTGTACCAGAAAACTGATTTGTTAACAGGTCCAAACCAGGGGTGGGAGGTGAGGAGGTGGGATCTCACAGAATTGGTTCCTAGTGGGGTCCCACACGGATATTTTCTTGCTCCACTGCCAGTCTGGTTTGTTGTATGCCCTGATGTGGTGCGTTGAGGCAGAGAATACAAATCACAGGCTGTGAAATATTGAACGAGGGCAGGTTACGTGTAGTGCGTGGGCTGAATTGTAGGTACAAGGATGGCATTTCCTTCAGCCCCGTGGCTTTATGGGGATGAGAACCAGCACTCCTCTTGGGGCTAATGGGGAAGTGTTCTGTGGAAAACAGCAACTGCAAAGGGTCCTGTGGCTCATGACCCATGGGCTTTGCATGGGCTGCGAGGCTGCACTCAGCTTTTTCCAGCACAAAGGCAGTATTTGAACAGCAGCCTCCCTGTCTGGGTGCTGCAGGTTTAAAGGCTTTGTCTGTGTATCAGTGGAAAAATCCAGGTAAGAAATCTCACCAGCGTGGCAGGCGGTCAGTCTGGAAGCATCAGCTTTTGCTGATGTGCATTTAGCTTTGCCTTGTTGGGCTGTGAAAGGTTTCATGTGGCAGAGGAGAAACAAAACTCTCTCTGCTGTTCTGAGGGATTCGCCATGTCCACAGTCTGTGCTACGAACAGATGAAAGTGCTGTGCAGCAGTTAGGGAGACAGCAGGGAGAGGTGATGGCCTCGGAGGAGGGAGCCTTGTGCACAAGTTGCCTTGGGCTTTGCAAGATGTTTCCAGCCCAGATCTAAAGAGAAAGAGGATAATAAACAAGACTGCTTGGAATTACTATTTTTTTTAATTTATTTTAAGCCAAGCTTGAGTTTCTGTCCTTAAGGTAACCCCAGTGCCTGCTATAGGCTGCTTTTGGATCAGCACGGGGTGTGTTTTTTCTGCTCAGATGGGGGATGCACTGATTTTAAGGCCAGGTAGACAATTTGCTCTGCAGAGCTGTGAATGTTCACCTCTGTGTTTGCTGGTGCTTTCGGTGCAAGCCTTACACGTGTGTCAAATATCAGATGTTCCTCTAAGCAAAGGCAGTATAGATGTCCTGTTCATTTGTCTAAAAACGTTTTGGGCTGTCTTCAGCTGCACTGAGTTATGTAGCAGGAGGACCGAGCTCCTCCTTTGTGTTCAGCTGACTGTTTTTCTTCGTGCTAAAAGGAAATAATTCTTCTTGCAGAGAAGAGGCTTCTCGTGCTGATTTGTACATCAGCTGGCAGTGGGGATGGCACGGCTCACCTGAACGTTGGCTGATATAAATATTTAGTTAATATAGTTCTCTTGACTTTGAAACAGCTCTGTCTGTAGTCAGGCAGACTGGGCCAGTTTAGCATTAATTGCATCTTAATAAACAATTTTCTTCATAAAAAGCCTGTTTGGTCCCAGAGTCATGTAATTACTGAGTTTGTAGCAAATGAAGTGCTCTGACTGGGTTGCTCTCTCAGTAACTTATTACCTACATCTCCATCTGAAGACTTACTCCCTTCACCCAGCTCTGTCTCCTCTCTGGGCTGAGCATGTGATGATTAAGAAATGTCATCTGCACAGCTGGGTCACCCTTGGGCTGCCCCACACTCAGGATCCCTGCTGCAGCCCCAGTTATAAAACCCTGGGATGCGAATGGTAACAATACATCCAAACAACATATGCAACTGAGTCGTGTTTCTGGAACACAGCACAGTGGATTTGGATCCTTCTAGCCAAGACATAAAATGGTCCCACTGTAGGCAAGCACAGGTTATTTGGGAGTCAACCCCTCAGCACAACTCTTTTGGTATTTTCTTTCTTTTTTTTTTTTCTGGTGTGCTTCTGGAGCCTTTATGGTTGCAGTTATTTCACAGTAAACAAAGTCTTTATCACACTCTGCAGGTCCTCTGTGGGTGCTCTGGGGCTTGGTAGTGCTGCTTATACAGTTCAGGTACTGAGAGGCTGTAGCTGTTACAACCACTCAACATCTCGGGGTTCTCAGGACAGGCTCTGCAGGCTCGGGTGTGGTGCTCACAGATGGGAATATATTCAGACTCCTGATTTCTTAGAAAGTGGAAGAGGTCCAGGCTGGACAGAACATGGATTCAAAGTCCCAGAAGGAATATGAAATGAGCTGGTGTTTTCTCTAAGACCCTTGGCTTCTCCTTCTGCAAAGAAGCTCTTTCCTTTTCCAGTTTGCTCTGCAGCTGTGTAGTTCAGATGGGGTGAAGAAAACTAGCTCAAAGCCACAAAGTCAAGGTGACAAAGGAGGATTTCTGGTGAACATGCCATCTGTTTCACCCTTCCCTAGTTTAATACCTAGCTGCTTATTATAGGTCATGCCTGCAAACAAAGGGAAGAGCGTGTGAGGGGAAGAGGGCATCGTTTCTTTGTGAAAGAAGTCCCCACAGGCTGCAGCAGTCAGAAAATTGTGAGGTTTCCTAGCACAAAGCATGGATTGCATTGTGGCAGAACTGTGATGACAGTCAGCTGCAAAAAGAGCCATCCCAGAATGGTTTGGGTTGGAAGGGACCTTGAAGCTCATCTCATTCCAACGCCTCTGCCATGGGCAGGGACACCTCCCACTAGACCAGGTTGCTCAAAGCTCTGTCCAACCTGATCATATCCACATATGTACGGAATGATGGGTTGATACAGATGATTGGAACACAGTGGGCAGCCAGGCTGCACTCTGAGCAGGCTTTGCACTGAAGGAGATCAGTTTGGCCTCATCTCTCATTTCCAGATTCTTCTGGTCTAGGGACAGCCTGCATTAGTTTCCACGTGGTGGAGAGAGTGTGTCAGAGGCATCTTCCCTCCAGCATGACCTGGGGAGCCTCTGAGGAACAGTGGTTGTAGGGAGGAAGGTTCCTGAGCACGGTGGTGGATCTGGGGTGTTGCTGATGTAGTATTGGGAATGGATGATTCATTGTTATCTATTTATTTATTTATTCCTTCCCTTCAGCAATTCTGTATGTCTAGTGCAAAAGTGGGGAGTTCTGGTGTGATGCTCGTAACGGCTAAATGTGACCAGGAACAGAGTCCATCTGTTTTCAAAGTGGTGACAGTGAAGTCTCCAGTTTCCTTCCTAGGATGGAAGGAGGTATCAGTCCCAGGAAGCTGAGTGAATTGCATGACTGGGGATTTGCATCCATATCTGGGGCACTGCTATAGAAAGACCCAGAGAAAATTATGGCATTTGCTTGTTCCTTTGTAGGGTGGGGACAAGGAGCGGGCAAAGCTGAGGCTTGATTAGGTTACCTAATGGCACAATGCTCCTTCTGCTTCTGTTGCTTTTTCAGATGCAGAATTTCATTGGCATCGTTAGCCTAAGCAGGAGATATTGGAAAGGAGTGCTTATGTTGTCAGTACCAGTGAGAAAATGGGTAAATTTGGCATCGAGATCTCTCCTGGGTTTGTAAATGCACTGAGCTGATCTGCAAATACTGGCACGTCTATAATTTTGACAGAGATCAACAGCATTGATCTTTTTTGAAAAATCAAATTAGGAGGTGGAGTGAAACCCATGAATCAGGACTCTCTGTCACTGTTCCTTCACAAAGTGATACCTTTTCCCCTTTTCCCAAGGAAAGGTGAAATGAAAGTGGCACCTCCTATTTACATTTCTGAGGGTGGAAGTTTCACATGTAGGACTACTGGAAGAAGCTATTCTTGGGGACTATTCACAGCTTCCTGGTGCAGTTCCAACATCTGATTACAGGACTGGGAAAAGCACTGGCTTGAGAAAATCCTGCCCACGTGTGCAGTAACGACAGCCCTGCACGGCACGGTGACAGAACCAGCATCCCAGCCCAGAGCTCACCAGTCTTTGCAGCAGTACAGGGGAAGCACAGAGGGCACCCAAACAGCGGTGGTAAGAGGGGGTGGAAGATGGGGACTGCTGCAGCTACGCGTGGTGGTGACCTTGTACTGCATTGGTACGCTGTGATTTCATTGCTGGGGGCTGCCTGCCTGGGCATTTTGGGGGAGAATGAAAAAGCAGAGTGCCTGAGGCTGGGCTGAGCACTCTGCTGCCGGAGAGGTCTGTGACCCCACAGTAGTGGGGGGGATCAGTGGGACCTGCCTCCACAGTGCCACAGTCTCTGGTGAGAGGTGGGACACATCAGACCAAGCAGCTCTCAGCCTCTGCTGCTTAAACACCAAAGTGCCCTTGCTTGTGGGCTCTCCTTTGTCAAGAAGTGTGTTGATGCTGACCCAGGCAATGGCATGTGTGAAGGTACAGGGATCAGCCTGCAGCCTTTAGCCTTGATCTTCACAGGGGTTTGGGTCACATCAGTGGAGCAGATGCAGGGTTTGATGTCTCTCTGGAGAATGATGGAGCTGCTATTTTGTATATAAAAATAATCCTACACAATTCCTTTTAACAGGCTGTTCCTGTGATGTATATTCCATGCTCACCATCCCCTTACCTGATATTCAATTGTAGGTAAAACTCAGACCTCTCCTCTGTCCTCTCAAAACCAGCTAATCAATGCCACAGTATCTGATCTGGTCCCTAGTTGATGTGCAACAATAGGAGCATTGTGTTCATATTGAAGACAAATGACTTGTCTGCTGCTGAACAATGCCAGCTGATAAGTATCTTCTTGATCTGCAATACACCAATCCACAGACGTGGAGTTTAATAGGCTGCCTGCTCATCTGGGATATTCCTATTGAGCTATTTGTGCAGCTGCCTCAGATGTTTTGATAGCAGACCATCTTAATCTTTGCCTTTTTTCTACTCTGTGTGGGGGGAAAAAAAAAGAAAGAGAAGCTATAATTAAAGCACCTCTATGAAAGGAGTTGGGAGAATTCAGTCATGTTCCAGACCTTCTCACCTCACCCCCCCTAAAAAAAAAACCTCAGGAAAATGGAGCTGAAGCTGGAGCAGGGGAAGGTGTGAGGGGAGGCTGAGAGGTGGGGTTGTGCAGCCTCAGGAAGGAGAGGAGGACGTTTCCATCCCCTAGAGCAGCCTGTGGAGAAGATGGAGCCAGGTGCTCCCCAGGGTGCACTGTGGAAAGGAGAGAGGCAGTGGCAGAAATGGGTAACTTGCTGTTATCCCTGTGAGTTAGGTGCTCGACTCGAGACCTTTGAGTCTCTTGAAATATTAATTTTTCCACAACAGCAATCTGAATATGAGATTGTGATTAAAAGTGCCAGTGTGATTTGGGAGTATATGAACAGAGGGATGCTTGGTAAATGCTGCCTGTACCGAGGCTGTGGATGTCCATCAGTGGGACAGTGCCCATCTCCAGTACCCAGGGGTGTTTGCACATGAAGACCTTGCACCGTGCCACTCAAACAGCACCAACTCCATAAGCCTTTCTTTAATTGAATCAGGTGGAAGTTTCTTGTGTGTAGGTATTTACATCATGATTTGGTAACAGATGGCTCTTCAGAGAAACAGATAAAGGTCTGAGAGCATTCAGTAACCTCAGCTGAAGCTAACCAGAGCCAGGGAAGACATGTTCCCCTTCCAGCCACGGGAGCGCTCGGCAGGCAGAACATCCCTCTGGAAGTGACAGGGCATGGTCTGGGGGGATCTTGTTTGGCTGGGGGGATGGTGCAGTGTGGGGTTAACTCTGGGTGTTGTGAAGGAGCTCTTGCCCTTCAGGAAGGAGGAGAAGCCAGGAGGCCCAGCAGGAGGCTGTGTGAGGAACTGAATAACCATAATAATACCTTCTGGCTGCTAAAGTCTTCAGGTGAGTGGTAAGGAATCCTTTTGTACTTGCTGCTTTGTAACTACATGTTATCCACCAGTGACTAAATCTAGTGTTTTTCCAGGGCTGTAGATGATGTACTGTGACTCATTCATTTCTCTGAAAACCTGTTTTCTTTTGCCTCACTACTTTGGAAGCAGTTATATCAATTGCCTTTTTTTTTTCTTGAACAATTTATTATTATTATAGCTCTCTTCTATAGTTTTAAAATGTCTGTAGTTAATGATGCAGGCTATTTAAAAGCCTCTTTATCCCCAGTAACTCTGAACATCTGGCTTTATCAGTAGTGATGTAACAATTTCTGAAACTCCAAGTTAAGGCAAAAGCTTTATGTATCATGTTAGAAACCAGAACTGAAGAATGTTTTAAAGCCAAATTGAGAAATGAGCAGAGTATTCCTCTGTTTGAAAAAGCACTTCTGTGAGAAACGAGGGGCATTTTAGGTCTTACGCAATGAAAGCAAACTCAGTTTGGGGGTTTATTTTTAAATGGTTTTCAGAAAACTTTGCCAATTGGAAAATTTTCAGATTTTCTCTTCACCTGGATTGAGTCCATGAAACTTCCCTAAGAGCAAAGCTGTGCCAACAGGGGATAAGGCTGCGAGATTCACTGTCTTCAGAGTCAATTATCCTTTTGCATTTGCAGAGCAAATGTGGGAGACAGCTTGAATCAATGCAGAGACTGATGGAGTTTAGACTGCTTTTCCCCCTGAGTCCAGAGGCCTGATTTCCTTGGCAATGAAGTAACTCGCCTCCAACATGCCCAGGGTGTGTGAAACAAGCATGAGATGAAATGCCAGTGATATTCCAGTGGGCAGTTAAAGCTCCTTCATCTCCAGCTCATTGATCAGTCGTTAAATATTAGCTAGATCATTTTATCCATGGAAAGCAGAGACAATAGCTTTAAAAATAACATTCCTGGGACTTTGTTTCTTTGAGTTGACCAACAATGTGTAGACAGACAGAGGTTCCTCAGCTTGGGATGAGGGGAGAGAGGGCTTAGAAGGGATTTTGTTGGGTTTTTCCTCAAGATGGAGAAGGCTTTTCCTTGTTTCTCACAGTAGGAGCTGTGTTGTGATCTGGGTGTGCATCTAAAACAAGAAAGAGATTCCCCCCCCCTTCCCCCCCCCCCCCCCCCAGTCACTTGTTACTTTAGGAGGCCAAAACTCTGGAGAAATACAATTTAGATTAGGCAACATCATGAGTATACAACCATCAGCTCATAAAAACACCAATTGTCCAGGCAGAACTTCCAACTGGGAAAAAACCCAGCCCACAAAGTTGGATGAGCCAAGGTTAGAAGGGTGTCTGTCCTCATCCCATTTCTCCCAGTGGCCCTCAGGAGGGTAAGTGGCAGCACCCTCAGCAGTCTCACCATCACTTCAGTGTGTGCTTCTTGGGGTGCACCCACGGGGGAAGACAAAGCTCCCGTGGACCAGAGCTGGGGAAGATGCTCTCAGCAGGTGCCTTCCCAGGGGTGTCTGCTCTGCCACTCTTGGGTCTCTGAGCCCCCATCTGCTGCTGCATCTCTTTCTCCTGCCTACATAACACCACAGACATGTGCATTTCCAACACATCACAGTGAAGGCAGCTCGTTTCATGGGGGCTCAATCCTCCCATGTCCCACCTTCCTCAGTCAGAGCATCCGTCAGTCTGCACCACCTCAGACACGATGCTGCACAGCTGCAGCAGTGGGTACACCTGCTATTCTCTACAAATATCTTTGGAGAAGATGCGAGCGTGCAGCAGGGAGATGGATGTGATTTTTACCCCAGGAACTGTGGATGACTAATTAGTGAACTCGGAGTGTTGCTTTGCTCCATTATTTCCTTTTCCTGATTGTGTCAATTTAAGATGCTTCCACTGAATTACATCAGTTATTAGAGATTTTCTACAGTGATCTTTAAATATCATCTGCGTCATAAATATTTTATGACATTTTCAGTGGCAAGTGATGAGTTTAATCAGACTCCAGAGGAATCTGGCTAAGAGCTAGGAGAGCACTCTAGGGCAGGGGCTCTTCAGAGAACACAAGTGTCAGGTTCCTGGGAGCTTTCATACTCTTCTGAGCTACTGACAAATGCTCTTTGTACTTCCACGCTGGCAAGGAGGAGATGTGCCCTCCTACCACCGCTGGCTGCCACGTGAGTGTCCTTCAACCACAGTCACAGTGTGCGGCCACCTCGGTCTTTGCTGCCGTCACAGATCACATCTGCTGCTGTGGGAGAGTTTGGAGCGATCATCCACGTTGCTTCACCTGGCTCAAGCTCTGTCAGACCCAAGGAGGCTGCACAGGTGTGCAGTGATGGAGCTGCTGGTAAGCAAAGCACTGAAGCTGGGACCTGCTGGGACCTGCTGGGCCCCGTGAGCCAGCGGTGCCGCGGTCCCAGGGAGCGTGTGGGGACAGGTGTGCCCCCAGCCTGTCCCCTCTGCACCATGTCCCTGGCACACACCACGGCTCAGCAGCCCCTTAATCCTCTGCGTCTCGCTGAGCCTCAGAGCAAGTAATTTCCCTGGGAGCCCTGCACCTCCAGATAACTTAATCTTCTCATTTTTTCCCTCAGAGAACATTGCCTGAGACTTGGTGGAAAACATCTCAAACACAATATTTCCAGGACTGAAAGGCATTAAAATTGCAATTGTGAACAAGTCAAATTGCAAAGGCTTTTCCTGTGTATTTCTCACGTGATGCACTCTCCAGGTCTGAAGTTAAATACACCGTTGTAATACTGAACACCAGCGTGGCAGATGGCTCTGCAACAACCTGCTGTAATCAGTGATGGAAATGCTTGAAAGGTACCTTTGCAACTTTGTGGTTTAGATCTTTGTCTCTGATATCATCCCCTCACTGGGGATATGCACAGGGATTGGGTGGCTGTATGGAGGGGGGGATCTGGGGGAGCTTTGGGGCTCAGAGACTGCCCAGCAGTATGAAAAATTACAGACAGTGTCCTTTGAGGTCAATTCTTCTCAATGTCTTGGCCCAGAATCAGGAGAAGGGGTGGCTGCTTTGGAGGCAGGGCTGTTCCCTGGGGGCAGGCTGAGGCTGTGGTAGAGGGGTGGGAGCTGCAGGGGACCGGCAGCATCCAGCATGGAGATGGGGGTGGTCGCCCCTCAGTGGGTGCATGGCTCACCTGAGTTTTTCCATGAGCTGAAGTGCCCTCATTTCAGACTCTCTACATATTTAACTTCTTTATTTTTCCTTCAGACTAAAAGTTCTGGAAGCTCAACATAAAAATTTAGGGACAAAAAAAGCTGTCTGAACCGAGATCCCTCTGCATAATGATGTGCTTTGCGCAGAGCTATAACTGTTAAAACACAAAAATTACTACCTACGTTTTGGAACAAATCTCTAAAGATAATTAACGTACAGAGACGATTTTTACTTGTGGTTAGTCCTCCAAGATGTGTGGCTGTTGCTCTCAGGAAGGGAAGTTCTGCATTGTAAAATTTCTGTGTGATGGTGGTTGCCTGGAGCACTGCAGGTGCCATGGGAGGGACATTTCCATGTACTGTGAAAATTCCAGGACTGATGGGAGGTCATCACGGCCAGGCTGGCACTCCTCATGAGTGAAGCACTCAGAATACACCCTGTGTGTGGAGCAATTTGTGTAAGTCAAAGACTAGTTTGATGTCAATAGGGAAGTAAAAAAGAAAACAAACCAGAAAAGGTTGAATCTCCTCTTTTGAGATGAGGTAGTGCAGAGCAGCCTGGGGAACGGAGGGCTAAAAGCAGCTTAGCAGAAGATGCTTGAAAGCACTTGAGCAGTTGCAGAGCGGTGGCTGCTGCTGCGGAGCGAGGCGGGTGCTGCCGAGTGGTGCTGGGCACTGGTGCGGGGTGCGTGCTCTGCCCCTCAGCCCTTCCCCTGTGCCAGGACACACCACAGAGCAGGGGTGCTGCAGGGGCAAGGTCACAGCCCATCACCTCGGGGAAAAGAGGGCTGCAATTAAAGAGGGCTGGTGGGAACGTTGCTAGTGGAGAGTGTATTCAGTACGAGGCGCAAAGCGAGCGGCCAGCAAAGGCTGCTGAGGCAGGCAGGGTGGTGCTGGGCAGCAGCAGAGCAGTGGGCTGGGCTGGACCCTGCACCCCTGGGCTGGGGCTGGGGAGCCCTTGCTGTGTGGGGGATCAGGTGCTGCTGGGAACAGAGAAACTCCTAAAAACACCACTACCCAAATTCTGCTTAGATAGTGACGTTTCCATAGCGAGAGGTGGGACAATCAAAGCAATGCTCTCTTTCCTAAAAAGGAAAACAAATATTTCAAAGACACTTGGCAAGGGCGACCTGCTGGATGTGTGCAGGTCCCCAGTGGACGCAGACAAGCTGCACCCCAGAAGGGCTGAGCTACCACCACAGCCTGCCAGGTTTCACAGAAGCCCCAGCTCGCTCTCAGTGCTGGGTGGCAGCATCCTGCAGTGACTTCACGTGAGGAACGGGCTCAGATCTGGGAATAACACTTGAGATCAGTCGATTCCCTTTTCCAAATGAAAACCAGTCTGATGTCGATGGAGCAGGTAGTGTGCTCTTGTGTTGGGTTTCTTTCCATAGATGCTTTATTTTTAAGCCTGACTGGGGTAAAACAAGTCTTACTTGGCAAGCCCAACTTGTTTGCTCTGGTTGCTCTGGCAGTGCAATGTATGAACTTGTTTGGGTTTGGCTTTGAAAGATGCTGCCTGACTGGAGCCCTGCTGACCCCCAGGAGATCCACGTGCCCCGGGGGCTGCAGCTGACAGTGTCCAATGAAGCCCTCGTGACCTCCAGCAGAGGATGAGCTCAGAGTACAGTGGACACGGAGGATGTCTGTCTTGACGTAGCTGCACATGCTGGCTGTGGGAAGCTGCCGTGGGGCTGGTGGGTGGTGTGGAGGCGGTGACCTGAGCTGCACCACCAGCCACCTCTGTGGACAGGATGACAGTGCGCTACTTGCTAGTACAGTTTATTACAAGGGCAAAATCTATAGAAAAAGAATAGATTCCCTCGTGTAAATAGAGGAGAGGTTTGCAGTGACAGAGCTAATTAGGCTCCTGGGAGAATTTATGCAGAGCTAATAAGAAGCAGAACTAAACGTTGTCTTAATTTACCCTCAAGCTCACAAAAATGTTGTTCATTCATGTTGCACTAATTAAGCCAACAGCCATTAACCCTTTCTTCAGAGACAGAGGCTCTTGGCACTGAAGAGGAATTAAAGCACATGCTTTCCAGTGAGCATCTCTCTGAGTATTCGAGCGCTTCTCTTCCTCCTGCAGTGAGCATCAGTGGTGCTAATGAGCGTGGAGAGGAGTGGCTCCTCCGCCCTTCCCAGTTCCAGCTGTTGGACTGCCCAGTATCCCCGTGTGTCACCGTGCAATGGCTCTGGCTGCAGCTGGGGTGAGGTCTGGAGCTCCAGTCTGGATTTGAGCCCCTGCTTGTATCTCAGGGTGGGGTTTGTGTTCCAGTGTGTCGGTCAGCACGGGAGCGCTAATGGCCCTGGCAGTCCTTGTGCAAACCTGTGCTGGAGTCCAGCTCTTCCAAAATGGCATTTTTCACACCCAGCCTGCTGCAAGGGACAGCAGATGTGATGAAAAATCTGGCCTGAAGTTTGTCCTCTCAAGATTTCAAGTTCAGGTTTGGAGGCTCTGGTCTGACAAGGTTTAGGCAGCAGTTCAGCCTCAGGGTGCTTCGCTAAACTCAGCCTTAGCTCTGAGATTGCGAGGTGTACGCTCACCTCTGATAGTTTGCAACTGGCTGATAAACTAGGAAATGCCAGAAATTCGAGAGCTGCAAGGAAGAGAGGAGATTTAGTGGGTTTTCCCTTTTTTTTTCCTTTTTCCTACCTACAGTGGTGAAAACACATGATTAAGAGTAATCTGAAAAATAGAGGCCTGATCTTCTGCTGCTGCCTTGGCAGCACCACTTTTATCTGAAGTCCTTGTGCAAGAGCTCATCCACCTGTCAACTGCCCTGACTTAACTGCCAGAGAGCAGCGCCGCTCCCTCTCTGCGCCCGAGGTACATCACAGGAATTCAAAGTGATCCGGAGAACGGAAAGGGCACAAAATGATATTTAGTGCTCGAGTGCTTTAAAACGCAGAGCTGAACCCGGTGGCTGCAGCACGAAGCAGAGAGGCTGTGGTGCCTTATTTCACAGGAAAACAGCAACGTGCCTCCGTACTGTGAGGGAGGTGAGAGTGGAATGCAAGACCTGGTGCTGCTGCTTGTTTGCTGCTTTCTGAGACAGGCTCAGTGACCAGCGGTGACAGGGGAGCACCGCTGCCTGCCCTGCTGTGAGTTCCATTCCTGGGTCTTCTCATTTGGGTGTGAGGTCTCTTACTTGGCTTTGTGTTTTGTCTTGCTGTTCTTCCTCTGTTGTTACGAGCCCATGGCTGCTGCTGGGGCCATGCCCTGGGGGTGGACATTGTGTGCTGTAAATGGTCTAAAAGCCAAAAGCTGGAAAAAAGTTAACCAAATAGCCTAAGTTAATAACAGTGGTTTGAGCTGAGATATTTATCTGATTAGCCTATAAATCCTGTGAGTACCTTATGAATTGTGCTTGCTTAATTCTCGACTTTCCAAATTTCCACGCACAGTTGTTGCTTTGCATAATATAATGCAGGAAAAATCTCTTTCCTTTTCAGTAAATATTTTTGTATATTTACCTAAAAATTTCTTCTTTTATCAGCTGCATGCTCAATTAATCTCATACACTGCTGATGGGTCCCCATCCTGAAGCACTGACGGGTCATGGGAGGGGGCAGTTACTCTGCTGAAGATTGTACTGATTTTTGTGTGCTGTCATTGTGCTGTAGGGTTGCATACCTGTTCAGTCCTAACAGTTTGCCTTGTTTTCATTCATTTTCTACACAGATTTTGTTTTCATTCCTGGTGTTCCTGGAGTCAGTGAACTCGCTGAAGCATGACTGGACAGATTGTTTGGACTTTCTGGTCTCATAACAACTGGATAAAAAAATCATTTGGTTTAAGGGTGTCTTATAGATGCTCAGGAATTAAAATGAAGTCATAGCAACCACAAGCTGTTTAGAAACCTAATCTGATGGCATTATATTTCCTGAAGTGCAGAGGTGGGTTGGGTCTTCATCACTTACCACAGTACCGTTCCACACAGCTTATGTCACTTCATTCTTTGCACACATACTGAAAACAAATCTTCTTCTTAGCACATTAAAAATACAGTACAGGAGAGAATTTAAGAATGTGTACTGTAAGGCAAGAGCAATATGGAGCTTCTCTGCCCACGTGTTTCTGTGAGCTGGCACACCAACCCCCACGTTCCCCAAAGCCACGGAGCAGTACCATCGCTGGCCTCTGCATTTGCACACCCACGGCTGGTCCATGATTTGCTTTGTGCTTCCCAGGCAGACCTGAAGCACAGGTTTAGCAAAGGAAGGTAAGAGCAAGGAGAAGAAGTGTTTCCTCTCTGTAGACACACCAGTGGAACAAGCATTAAAGGGGGAGCAGAATGAATTAAATCAAGGGACACCATTGTGCTGAAACCAGATCAGTGTAACGTGGCTCTGAATATATTTGGAAAGTGCAAATTAAAAGGTGTCAGATGGGGGTCAGGAAGAACACTGAAAATGAAGAGTAGGAGGAAAATTGACTTCTCTTTGGAGGAAGCTTGATTGTTTGTAATTGTGGTTGGAGCTGTTAGCTGGGAGAACGGCAGCTGGAATGTGAAGCATTAGTCCACATTGTCATGAGCTGAAGGAACTGTTTCTAAGAGTATTTTTCTGTTTCTTTTTTTTTTCACCTGTCATCATGTTAATACTTTTTAAATGCAAAGAGAGGTCTGACGATTATTATTCCTTTAAAAATGAAGGCTAATTTCTTGCACATCATATGTCTGGCCTGTTTTCTTAATGCAGCGCTTGTAATCAAACACCTGGTGTGTGCTGGTGCTGATGGGTACCCAGGGTCACACCTGTGACACTGCTTTCCACGTGCATCCTGTTCTGGGATTTTCAGGCACCATCCATTCCCCAAGGGACACTTCTGTTGAACACAGATCAGGCTTAAAAACACAGCAATTTGTTTGTGTTTGGCTGTACCAGGTCTCACAGGGGATAAAAAGTGCTGTGTGCTCTTGAGTCCCAGCCCTGTGAATCAGGAAAGCAGGGTCTGGATGCATGAAAATTTCTTGGTGTTTCTTCCAGACTATCAACAGTAGAAATCACAAACGCACACCAAACCAACCCAACATCCCAGAATATCTCTGAGATGTTTCCCTGTGCATTTCTGCTCCTCTCAGGAGCCTGAGCTCTCCCCAGGGCAGCACACACAGCCCTGTTGAGCTGGGGTGGGGGTGAGCAGGCTGCAGGATATGCTTATTATCTGGAAAAATGAGGAAAAAAAAAAGAACAGAGAGGCAGGATCACATAACAGACAGCTATACTTCACCCATGGGAAGCCAGAAAATGCTCTCCCTGTTTTGAGCGTTGCCTAGTCATAGATTTCCATACACTTTTAGCAAGAAAATGAAAAGCAGCAGCTTAATAACTTAGGTTTGAAGCTTACTGTCCAATTCAATCCTTTGGACAAGTAGCAATAAAGCATTCCGAGATAGATGGCAAACTTTACATGTGGGCAATTTCCTGCTCAGCTGCTATTATCCTTCACCGGCTTGCTTCACTTGCCTTTATATCTTTCTACTCCTCTTTCTATTTCCTGAAGCAGGAATTAATGTAGAAGACAGAAGGGCCAGCCACCGGCCGAGGACACCCCAGAGTGATGGCTGGAAGGCTCCTGCAGGGCGGCTGGAGGAGCAGAGGAAGCCTGTCCGTGGGGGAATGCACGGGCTGTTGCGTTCTTGCTGAAAATGCAAAGTATCTGATAGACACAGCTAAATAATGCATGCAAATCAATCGTGTTCTTCCAATTACCGACCAGGAGATGTGGAAGATCAGATATAAGGGTGAACATCCACAAGGCTGTTAAATCTGCATGGCTCTCCATCACCCCCCGCCTCCCCTGCACCCATGTGCCCCCTCACTTTGCTGCAGGACCCCCCTCTGTTTGTCATCCAAACCAGGAGCAGATTGCCACAGGGACAGCTGACCCTGCTGTGAGATGGGTTACTGGTCCCGGTGCAGAGGTTGGCAGTGCAGGATCCAGTTCCCAGGATTCATCCCATTTTCCTCCTGTCTTCCCTGGCTCTCACCAGTCCCATCCGCTGGCTGGGAAGCCACGTCTGCCATGTGTTGCAACGAGTCACTCTCCACAGGTTCTGTGTCTTTAGTTCCTAAAGCAATTTTTTGTTGTGTTATTCTGTTTGCTTATCTTGTGAAAATGTGTGGTATTTTGTCTTTTTGTTGTTTGGACAAAACTTCTCTTCCTTTTGTCAGTGCCTTTGCAATGCCCTCCTGGCCCTTTGGGAACACCGACTTCAGGCTTATTCTTCTGCAGTACTTTCAGTTTCTCATGGGCACCACTGTTAGCCTCTCATACAGCATCTTTAGACAGTGCCTATGCTGCTGAAAGGTTTATGGGTCCTGTGGGTGCAGTGACAGGCTGCTGTCGGGGTGCTGGGCTGCACAGCACCCTCTGTGCCTGCACCACCAGTCAGGCCATGCTCAGCCAGGGGAGGCTGGGGAAGGGGATGGAGGCAGGAATGCCTTTTGGTCCAACTTAAACACAACTAGAAGTAGTGAGCAACAAGGCAGAGGCTTCAGTCTACTGCAAATGACCCTGCTTTCAGGTGGTTTGTGATCTATTTTATACCCAGACAATGGAGACCTCAGTGATCTCTGTGAAGTCCATAGGGCTCAGCACTGGAACTTTTCTGTGTGTGTTGAGGGAGCTGCCTGGCAGGGCATTTGGGTACTGGGTTTGACTCCTCACTTCACCGAAATGAACCACAAAAAACCAAACACAGGGTGACTTCTGCTTCGTAGCCAAACACAGCAACAACTCTGTTCTGTAAAGGCAAAGCGTCTCAGCAGCAGAAGTTAGATATCAAACACAGACAGGAGCATCCTGGCTTGACCCAGGATCTGGGTGCAATCACAGGTTTCTCTGCAGGAGAATGTCTGGTGTTTGCTGTTAGCTCATGGGTATCTAGAGTATTTTTGCCTCTTATCAGTTAACTTCAAGTTAAACAAAATTAAAGGAATAAAATGAGTACCATAGATTTAAAAATAATAAAAGAGGCAGCTTGGGAGTGTCATGAACTTTCTCTGTTCTTCTGCTAAAATCTTCCAGCCCTCTGGCTGCCGTATTATGTTCCTTTCTAGCCCACATTTCTGACCCCAGGACAAATGTGAACACCCACTCCCAAACTGCTAACCTTTGGGTTTATTATCTAACCCAGCATAGATAAATGTCTCTGTAAAATACTTTGCATACATTCTTACATACATTTTTCACCAACTTTTGAAGGAAAAAGTAATTAATGTTCTGCTGGCATCCACCCGAAGCCTCAGCTGTTTTCTCCAGCACCTTCAGAAAGCAAGCAGGAGTGCTTCTCGTGCGGGGTATTCACTACCCAGCTACTTCAGTGTCCTCCTCGACTCCAGCAAGTCCAACCACCATGGCTGCTGCTGATACTGATGTGCTTTCAAGGAGCTGGTAAGAGTTTTGTTTACTCGTGTGCTTTAAAGATGCAGCCTGGTTTGCGGGAAGCACCTTTTGTTTTGCTTTGGGTGCTGCTGAGCTCTGATGCACAAGCAGGCGGTGACCTGCAGGGGCAGGGGGGTGAGGAGTGGGGTCCTGCACCACTGCAGCAAGCAGCATCGCCCTGTTTCTATGTGTTTCTTATTTATGAGTTAGTTTTTCCAGAGATGTGGTTTTGGTCTTCACTTTCGCAAAGAAATGCGTTACTTCTTGGTCAGTGCTGTTCCTTGAGGTGAACAACTAAACCAGGGTATCTTACTGAGGAGACCAGGTTTGTTAGCAGGCAGTGTGGCTGCCTGTGTGCAGGTTCCCTGCACTGACACATCCCGGGGCAGCCCGCACCCATCACACCACTGCCTGCTGACAGCACGTGGGATTCCACCCAAAGTGACTGACATCCTCCCGCCCCCAAGGCCAGCCCTTCGGGCCGACCAGTTCAGTTGGGCAGCACAGCCCACGTTGGGTGCTGTGTGGAAAGAGCTGCCCTCAGTGTCCCTTTGGATGTGTCACAGCCGTGGCCATGGCACGTTTCGCTGCGCTGTGACACGCTCCCGAGGGCAGCCGGGCCAGGCTCTGGGGACAGTTAACCAGCTTCCCCTTGTCCATAATTATTTTCTGTCACTCTCACATCTAACCCTTGCTTAAATGACAAGGTTTCTTTAGCCAAAGTATTAATTTCAGCTCCTCGGAGCCTCTGCTGTGTGACTGATACATGTGGCATCACTCATGACTGTCTGCTGCCATTCAGCTGGGGAAAAGTGCTGCTTTGTAATCTGACAGTCTGTAAATGAAGCAGTTATGTGTCAAATAGCATCTCCTGACAAACTCACCGGATGAAAGGCTTCTCCCTTTTGTGTGACATTACGCCACATCTTTTTCTTCAGTATTTCTGACATTTTCCCCATTACTATGATGAAGTTCTAAGGCAAAAAAGAAACTAATAGTTTGCTTTTCTCATGGAAAGAATGAAAAGAGAAATGCAATGAAAATTAGAGGGGAAATGAGCTAATACTGTAGCAGTCAAGTGGAAGATGCCGGGCTGAGGATTAGTGCCTATGTAGATGTGATAATAAACACCATGAATGCTGGTGGTTTAAGATCAGCTATGCAATAGGATTACCTGAAAAACCAGCATCCTATGAACACAGCATTGACTGTATTTCCTGAAGGGCAATCCATTCCTGTGTGTCTCAGTGGCAGTCAGGTGGCTCAGTTTCTGGTGTTTTCCATCAGCAAGCCAACTCTGGGCTATAGTACAGCACCTAGAAACACAGAGGTTTAGACAATCTAAACACAACATGTTTGTGTATAAATACATTTTGCATATATAACAAGGCTGGTGGAAAACTCCAGTTTTGTGTCGTTCAGGTTCCTGCAGCCATGCAGCAGCTTTGGGGAAGCCTATGTTCCACTTTCAGGTCACTTTGCACTTGCCCCAGGGCTGCTGCAGGGCAGAACCTGCCCCTGTCTGGGCTGGCCACGCTGTTAAAGCCATCACCTTTCCAGACTTTAAATCTCTCTCCGTGGAGGCAGGAGAATTCCTTTTCAGTGTCCTGTATTGTATGTGCATGGTGTGCCTTGTGAATGGGACTGGAAAACTCTCTCTGTTGGGACTTTTATTTGGAATTTGCAGTGCTGACAGCTATTTTATCCCATTTTGGTTTTGCTTAGTGACTTAGCAGCAGCAGGTTATGGGGAGTGGGCAGTGGCAGTGTTGTAACCAGTCTTGCATGTAAGGATTCCTCCTCCAAAGCCACCTTTTTCCTGTGAAGCATTTGCAGAGCTGAGGGCCCGAGAACTTCTGGGAAAAAAAATTGGGTCAGTCCTGCTAAGTTAATTCCAAAAAATAAAGGAATGTGGAAGCGGAGGCGAGCGAGCTATTGATTGTGGTTTCTCCCGCCAGAGGACACAGGCAGACACACTGCAGTCACTGCTCAGCAGCAGTGCATCCATACACACACACTGGAACCTGGATGCAGCACTGACGGCTGCACACACGGCACGAGCCCGCTGCTGCCAGCAGCACAGCCCCGTCCCACCTCCGAGCCACCCCACCCACAGCTCTCAAAAGCTCAGGCAGAAGAGGCTCAGCTTTCTCCCAGACTCGTAAGAGTTTCCCCGAATGCCCAGGATTTGTCCCACAGCACCCTGCTGAGCAGGAATTCCTCATAGAACACCTAGTTCTGTACAAAGCTATATACAGTGGTTTTGCTCGAGTTATGCCTGCTGAGTATCCACTGCTGGGATCCAGGTGATGGAGGAGGGGGCTTCACTCTCATCTCGAACAACTCGGGTGAGGGTGATGGTGGGAGGAAAAGCCAGGAGGATGGAACAAGCCAGACAAGGGGTGGAGGGATGGTGCAGCTATCAGACATCTCCCTCCCTGTCCCGCACATTTTCCCTCCTGATGCCCACACAGCCGTCAGGTAGAAGCAAAGGATGGGCACCAGCCTCTGCACTTTGCAGTTCTGTGCTGGGAATTACCAAGTTTGCACTGGGAAGTTCTCACATGCAAAGCACATGGCTCATCTTCTTCAAGCTGAGTGAAGTTCCTGAGGACTCTCCCACCTATCTGACCATTTTTTAGTTAAACTCATACTTAAAATGATCAATTCAGGGCAGTTTTCTGTTGCACTCACCTAGGGACAATGAGAAGGATGCTCAAGCATCTTCCTAAGCATTTATGTAGTTGAATCCTGAGCATCGTATTTGACTTTTTGCAAAATAATTGTGATGCAATTAATTACCTGGATTAGTATAAAGCCTCCAATGTTGGATATTTTGCAAACACAAAGACAGCACTGTCATTCCCAGAGGGTCACAGTTTAAAAGGGATTTGCATCTCTAATTTCACTCTTAAAATTTTTCAAAAAGCTTCTACACAGGTGAAGACTGAGACAAGAAATGCTCCACCTGAGCTTGTCACTTCTCAGTTATCGTGGAGTTCTTCATAAGATGGAATTTAGTGGGTTTGGTCTCTTTCAAACGTAGGACTCCCATGTCTGAGGCTTTGCCTTCCCTGAATGGTTTTTCTTTTGCTTTTGGGCACAGTGAAACAAGCTGAAAAACAGAAGTAGAAAACAGAATGCAAAATCTTAAAGCCATTTTAGGATGTGTTTCGGGCATCTGGCACTCTCTCCAGTTGTCTGCCATGTTGTGATTATTTTTAACATGCAGGTAGGGAATTTATCCCTAAAATATTTTTTTCTGTTGGAAAAATCATATCTTTTAATACTGTAGTTAAATCCATTCCATTTTATTCCTACTTTTATGGAAGTACTATTAAGACACTTCTTCAATGTAACGCTGCTTTTCTGTTGTTAATTTTAAGTAGATGTCTTAAAGTTTTTAGCAGGGATGTGAAAATGAAGTATGATATGTAATTAGACCTCTTTCTGTAACGAAATATTGAAAACGTATATTAGCAGAATACTGACCATTTGTCAGAATTTTTGTGTTAAAAACCTCCTTGGGCATATACATACATAGATGCACACCCATATATAGATATATATACGTACACTTCTGTTTAACTTCCCTTTTTTCCCTTGAAGCTGAAGGCCATCTGGTGTGAAGCCTGGCGAGTGAAGCCAGCTGACTGTGAGAGCGAGCAGGCTGCTGTGGAAGATTTTCATGCTTTTCCTTCCAGTTTTGTTCAAACTAGGACAAAATCAGCCTAGCACATTGCCTGCCCTGCCTGAGCCATGGACTCCCGAGTCCAAGGGGGAGATTGCTCCAAAGCTCCCACCTGCTGTGTCCTGGGCAAGTGCTAGGGAAACGCTGGCAGTAAGATTTCACCCCCTGGTTTTGTCATTATCGTTTCTTTCTAAGCATGGCACTTTCTAGGAAACACAGGAGAGCTAATTTCCCTGATCACTTTGGTTGTATTGATTAGAAATGCTTTCTGTGTTCCCGAAATTTTGATTAACAAGAAAGTAAAACCAAGAAGTCACTTTCTGTATAATGCTCTCTGTTTTTATTGATCTTAAGTACTTATTGATTCTTCCACTTGAGCAGCTGTGTCCATTCCATCGAACCCCCTCATGTTCTTGGCTCTCATGTCTCAGAATTCCTCTCATGACTTCCTCAGCTTGTATTTAAATGCTCATTTTTCTGGACTAGTTGTTTTTTGCTCCGTTGTGTCATAGAAGATAGGGCTGTAAAGAGAGTTAAAAATTTACCCCTGACCCAGCCAGGGTCCATGACATCCACCAAATTCACAATGATCAAAAGTACCAAGCAGTTACTTTTTGAGGAGTCTTATTTTCCCAGAGCCTCATGGAGAACAGCCTGTATTTCCTGACAGTGCTGTGGGGAAGCCACGGGAGACACTGTGAAACTCCAGCCACGGTCACGAGACATGAACCCACTGCTTTCTCCCCATCTGTATGTGTACTGCTGGCATCCTGCAGCACTTTTCTGGGTACCAGAGCACCCAGAGTTTATTTCAGAGAGGCTGCAGTATTTGCAGACATTAATCCCTGATCCAAGAGCTTTCACCTTACAGTGCTGCAGAAGTTTAGTGCTGCTTTCCTGCAGTGTGGCATTTCAAATGATACCCATCAAATCAGCTAAAATCTGAGATCTGAGCTTTATGAAACACACATGCAGAACAATTTATCACAATAGACTGAGGAATATAAAATATTTTTTGGTCAACATTGGATTGATTTAAATATTTTGAATAAATTATTTTTAGCACAGACTTAACTGCTCTAATAGGATAGGCAAATTTCTAAGAGCTTAGATACAAGAATAATTTATTGGGCTGCTTTATGCTGTGATGCACAGCAACTCATTGTGGATGGACGGAAATGGTTTTTACAACTCCTCTATTTGAAGGCTGTTACAACACTGCAAACTGCTTTTGAAGGACACCTGGTGATTTTTGTTCAGTTTGTATCATAGTACATTCATGATTTAAAGGTTTTAAATGGAAAAAAATATATTTTTTTTTCTGCCAAGAGTGTATTTTAAATCACCTTAAATACCAGTAGAGATTTATCCCTGTTAGTGAGATGTCATAATTAGCACTGTGGAATACAGAAATCGTTCCTGGAGAACATCAGACTCCCAGGGACAGGTCAAACGAATGAGGTTTCCAGGTTTTTCATCCCTTTGTCACCACGAGCAAGGGGACAGCAGCGCTGTGGCACTGCAGGTGCCTGCATGGCCCTTGGCGGGGTGGCTGGCTCTGCCCAGGCTGTCGGTGGTGCCCATTTCTCGTGTCCTGTTGGATGCCTGGTCCCTGGGGTCAGCACTGCCCCAGCCCCTGGCTCCGGGCTGCAGGGGGGATGCAGCTCCTGCCTGGCCACTGTCCCAGGAGAGGGCTTGGCTGCCACAACACTGCCAACATAAAGGCACAGTTTAAGAGGAGAAAGGTCTGGGTTTGCCTGGATGAGGGCTGTGCCTGCAGTCCCAGCTCTTGCTGAAGTTCCTGAAGCCTGAGGTTCAGCTCGGGTGAAACCTGGAGATGGGAGTGCAGGCAGTTTCATGAAATGTGGATGAGCTGGTTTGTCTTTTTCCCCTTTGCTCTGGGTATAGAGAAGATGGACAGGAAGGTGTTTCTGACTTGCCAGCTTATCTTTTCAGAGCACGATTTCAGAGACAAAACTACCAATGGATTTTACCTGAGATATTTCAAGGAACATAACAATATAACTCCATTTTTTTCTTTTTTAATTAATTTTCATTTGTATTTTTCATTTTTGCATGTGGTTCAGCTCCTCTGCTGGCAGTGAGCTGTGGCAATTATCTGTTTAACTGGCCAGAAGCCTGTTTGCTGAGTGGAAATTAGATAGTTCAGTTTTTCCCAGTTTTTATTGGGGTCTCTATTGTTTCCCTTTCTTCAGTACAGTTGTTTCTCAGCCCCCTACAAAAAAAAAAGCTCTTTTCCAGCTGTCCTGACAGCAGGTTCCTTTGAAATCTGCAGGAACTGCAGTGCAGCCAGTTTTGGTTGCCTGTGCCCCCAGCAGCAGAGCAGTCCCAGGGTCACTGCCTGAGAGCCCACGCAGTGCAGAGGGTCCCAGGGCTGGCACTGGCGGCTGTGGCTGCTGCTTTCCACCCAGGACCCATCCATTATTGCTCCAGATCTGGCTGTGGATGTATGGGGAATGTGCTTGTAAGCTGATCTGTGCTGACAGGGACCAAGGGCACCCGAGTTTACCCACAGGTGTCCGTGCAAGGAGACTCCTGGAAAACTGCAGTTATGTGAAATCCGTTCTCATCTTTTCTCCTTCCACTTGCTGATCTGTTGTCATTAAAGAAGTTTCCATTCAAGCCAACAGTGTGTTCCTGCCATACAGGAGGATGAGTTCACTGGGTCATCGTTGAAGTGTGTCTCTCAGAAAAGCAATAGCTTTTGATTATAGCCATCATAGATCAAGGGTTACAGGGTTCCTCTTAAATATTGTGCTTTACACCCACTTTGACCATCCCTCGAACGTGATGCCTCAGTGCTGTCAGAGAGAAAACTTTCCAGAGATTTAGGGGATGTCATCCCAGCAGGGAAAGGCACGAGAAGCACTTCAAAATTCATGTTCAAAATTAGAAACACATTTTTACCAGCAAGGTTGATCAAACACAGAACAAACTGCTCCGGATGTGGCGGCGAATCTGCCCATTGGCATCACTAAATCAGGACAGATTTTCCTTTAAGATGATGTGCTTGATCTAAACACAACCTGTCAAGTGTGACAGAGGGCAAGTGCTGCAATCAAATCCCCTGTCACAGAGCGGAAGTCATGGCAGCTGAGACAGCAGTTCCTTCCTACAGGACATCAGGACAGTCACTGCAGCTGTCCTTGTGTGACAAAGCTCCCCGTGTTGAGTCAGGGCGCCCCCATGCATCTCAAGCCTGGGCATAAACCAGTCTGGTTTGGGGGTTGTGGGGTTTTATTTCCCTCTCCCCACAATCCTTTTGGGTTGGGCAGAAGGAAGAGCTGTGCTGTCAGGCAGAGCAGCTGCTGGCAAAAGGATTGTCTGCATGCAGCCTGTACCCAGGGCTAAACAGTAGCAGTGGTTCTGCCACCCCATGCCCCCTCCCAGCTCTGAGGTTCTGCCTGCAGCCCCTGCCTGCCACCCACTGCTCCCCACAGCTGTACAGCTACAGACCAACTTTCTGCATAGCTCTGCATTGTGAGCTTTCTTCCTGAAGCAAACTTCCCAGTTCTCCTGTTACCGACTTCATCCGGGTTACACGGTTAGGATTTGCATTTACAGGTTCATGCTCTTCTTAATTGCATACATAGCTTCCCAAGTGCCTTAAAGGGGCACCTTCTAGGTAAAATAATTATAATCTAATAAGATAAAAGCTATTTATGTAATGAGCATTTACAACAAATAGAACCTTTCCATATAAAGGCTAAATGACAGACTTAAGGATGAATCATATAGACTAATTACAGGTTTCATAGTTCATTAGCATCAAACTGCACACCAACTTTAAGGCAAGATGAAGTGGCCAGCATAGCCCTGCAGCTCCAGTGCCAGCCAGCCTGCCAACCAAGGCACAGGCAAAGGAGGCACTGGGTTTGTGCTCTTCCTCTCCCATTTATTAACCAGTGTTTTTGAAGGTGTGAGTGCTGGTGCCACTACACCAGTGGTGCTGGGGACTGGATGGAGATGAGGCCACGGTGCCTGATGAGCAGCCGTGCTCTGGCTGGCAGGACTGCTGCTTCCTTCTGAAAGATCTGCTTGTGCCTGTCCATCACTGCAGCTTCTTTCATGCATACAGTGCACACAGCATCAGTGCTGAATTATTGATGGCACTGCTTTATCATGTGGACGTCTTCTCAACAGGGTGCAAGGTCAGGCCAATAAAATTGTTGCACAGCAGCACCACAGCCTGTCTCACTCTTCTAATAGAGGGTGAGCTACAGATACACACTGCTGTTGAATCTGCTCAGTACTGAGAAAGAGCAACAGAAACATGCTGATAACTTTATTCCATCACTTCCTGGCCACACTTATTTTTATTTGGGTATTCAAGCTAGTGCAAACTTAACCACAATGGCTAACAGAGAAACAAAGAGCATGCAGGAATTGCCTTAGGCAATGCTGCTGCCCCAGGGTGTCTTCTGGCTGTCTGGTGGGCTGCAGGATCATCCTGCAGAAGGTAACAGGTAGCAGTTTTTACAGGTAAAACTGCTATGAAGGTCTGTGGGAGGCGTGGAAGATAACCCACCTGTAGCAGACAGTGGTAACCTCCCTGTCAGTCCTGCCCAGAGGGATGCTCCTGCTGCGTGTCCAGACTGCTCCACACAGAGCCTGGGGTCAAACAGCACGAGCAAAATTTCAAATTCTGTAGTGTTTTCACTGAGCTGATGGAAATCTCCTGCATAATGAGAAGATAAGCTTGGAGCTACACTGGGAGATTTGCCTGGCTGAGAGAAATCCTACCAATTTGGAGATGTTGTATTTGGGAGAGAAAAGTTGGAATGAATCCTATCACACCTCTGACAAGTGATGATGTCTGTCTAGCCTGTACCTGGGGTAACCTGCAGCAGTTGTTCTACCACCCAATGCCCCCTCCCAGCTGAGAAGGGGAATCAGGGAAAAAAGGAAGAAGCCCCATGGGGTGAAGGAGAAACAGATTTCATGAAATAACCAAACTAACACAATCACCAACATGAAGTGCACAAGGTTCTACTCACCCTGGTCCTTGGGGTCAGCAGCAGAAGGCCAGGAGGGAGGAGCCCCAGAAAGAAGAACTCCACCCTCAGTGAGCTCCCTCTTTTTATATTTAAGTGCTATGGGGTACAGCTGTGCATCAGCTGCCTTGACTGGATCTCCCACTGACTAGGGGCTGCTCATGGCCTGCTTGCAAGGAAGCACTCTAAAGCCTGAGAAGAAATGTACCACATTGCAGTTGTAACTGTCTCTGTGGTGGCAGCAGTAGCACAAGTTCCAGTTTAGCTGAGAGGGATCATGAATTGTTCAATAAAAGCTGTTTATTGCTCCAAAGCATGTACACCTGTCTGTCCTCTGCTGCTAGCTCCTCCTCTGCCCACCCCAGCATCATCATTCTCCACTGTGAGGACTGTTGAAATGGTGACACCCAGTATTTGGGTGGTACATCCTTTACTATGTGCACTGACTCTGCCCCTAAGACATGCAGCCATTTAAGTTCTGGAAACCACATTTTTTTAAAAAAATTAAACTCAAAATAAGAAAGAAACATTGTGCAAAGTCATACCTGTATCCCAGTTTTAGTTTTATCTCTAGGAGATGCTGCTGTAAAATTAAACCTTTAGATAACTCACATTGAAAAGTGGGGCTTGTGGAAATGTTAATTACTTACTGTTACAGCTTATTTTTATTATGTTGTCTTGTTACTGTTATTTGTGAGGCAATATCTGTAAAACTTTGATAGCAATGATGTACAAATCCCAAATTTCTGTAACAAATGTGAAAACACTCCCCTAGAACAGTGTGGCATGTGCAGGTACGATCAGGCAGAGGAGAGCTGCACAGGGGGTGCTGGCACCCTGCTGGGATTTACAATGCACAGAAAAACATCGCTGATCTGCCACATTTCTCCGAGCCACGGGGTCACGGAGCAGGGCCAGCATCTGGAAATGTTTCAAACCTTTTCTCCCCATTTAGAGCTTAACCTTTTGAAAGAAAATTAACAGCTTTTTATTGGGAAAAGAAGAGCTAGTGGCTTTTTTGAACTTTCCAAGGCAAGCATGGGAAATCAGTGGGAAGCCCGCCCAGTTACATCTGAGAATTCATAGATTTGTTCTATGTACCCAAGTTTTCTCCTCTTCCCACTCCCTATCTGAGCTGGTAAGGACCTGGAGAGCAGCTGGCACACGAGGAGCAGCCAAGGGTCCTCACTCCCAGCAGCATCAGTGTGACCAAAGCATGACCTCTGCTTGCTGTCCACAGAGGACTGAGACCTTTGGTGAGAAAATTGCCAAAGGGCCAAATGAAGGGTGGTAAACACAATGAGGGTGACACCACGGAGTATGTTTGGAGCACGGCACTGGAAGCATTTGGGGAATGTTGGACAGTTTTTTACAACACCACTTTACCTGTTCAGAGGGTGCTGCTCTGCAAAGCCTCCCTGCTCCCAGCCATGCTCTGCAGGAGAAGGTGTGTGGGCAGGGGGAGCAGCAGACTGGGGAACCCTGGGAGCCCTGGACAAGATGCAACTCCTTGTGCTATGAGATGCAGCTCACAGATTTCTACTGAAGAGAGAGAAACCTTCAATAATTGAAAGGTTCCTTAAATCCTTTAACCTTTAAATGTGTCTTCTGGGCTATGGTGTCACTGAACTACAGGTCTCCACTTCTCTAAAGGGGTAAGACTCAGAGAAGCTACAGCTGGGAATGGTGCCAAGTTGGCTAAAATGGAAAAAAAAAAATAAAATCCATTTTTTTTCCCTACATAAAATCACCTGCCCCCTCAAATACCTCTGTCTGTGAAAGCTGTGAGCCTGCAGACCTTGTGAGCAGAGAATTTTTACATCCGTTTAACATGTTGCTGAATAACCATTGTGAGGCAACTGACTGAAATTCTCTGTAACAGATGTAGAAATGTAGAGAGATAAAGCAGCCTTATAAACACGGGGAAAGACAACAAAAATAAAGCAGTTGAATGAAATTTGCTCGTGGCAGCTGCTCGGTGCCACACGAACTGCTCACTGCTGTTGGTGGATGCTCAGGCACATGGCTGTTTCTTCAGCCTTACTTCTAACTTGCAGCAAAAATAACATAAAAGAATACTCATTAGCCACAGAACTCCTTGTTTGCATGCAGATATGGGTGGGCATTTGCATATAAATAATCCACTCCTTAGGCAGTTCGGGGAAGACAGACCTAGTTTTATGGCTGTTTGTGACTATTGCATAGGAAAAGAGATGGTCAGGCTCAAACACAGCAGCTGGCTGGGCTGGAACAGATGTTCAGGAACACCATTTGCAGTTTAGCAAATAAACAGAGCATTTGGACCTTGGGAAGATAGAGAAAACTTCAAGTATTCCCATGCTGCATCTCAGTATTTTATGCCCTTCTCCTTTCAAAGCTGTATCAGCCAGAAAATATCAGCCAAAAAACTTGCAGCCCAAGCAGAAGTCCTTGCACATGATTGATAAATGACTTCTTATCTAAGAGTTTTCTTTTCAAAAGGAAAACAAGAAGGCTGACTACTTATTTCTGTAACATCTAAAAAGCACTATCTGACTTCAAATATCTTTTCCAAAGACTCAGAGTGTTGATTTCCTGTCATATTGATGCAATAATGACATATATGACACAGTCATTAATCACTCCCCTGCTCACCATTCACTTCCCTTGTTACACAGGTTAGGCAGCAAAGAGCTGTGCCTAATTTAGCAAGGATAAATCTATTTATTTCACTGTTATTCAGTTATTTCACTGTTCAGCCCCAATTTTTCGTAGTAAGTTTCATTTACTTTTGACTCTTGACCAAGGGAGAATTGATACATATGACCATCTTTTAAACACCATTAACCTGATGGTGTAACAAACTCAGAGAAGCCCATTAATTCAAATATACATAATCAAAAAGTCATGCAAACTAAATTAGATATACAGTTAGAGCAAGAGATGCCATCTGTTCAAACTTTCTAAGGGCTAAAGTAACCGAGATGAAGCCAATTTCAGTGGCAATAATAAAATTATGCTGCAGAATTACAGGCGCTGTGTCTCACAATTTATTCCCTTTCTCTTAAATGATTATCCTAAATCATATGAATGCAGTCACCTCCATCCATACATTACCTGTTCTGCCTTTTTTTTGACTATTAAATCCAACAACCTTTGTCAGTGAAATGTAGAACAGAAGTCTTATGGCTGCTGAAGCTCCATAGGAAAACGTGTCATTAATTTCCAGACAGCAGTAATTTCAGGTATTTTATGTGCTTCCTTCAAATGGTCGCCACTTGCTCGATACAAGCAAAACAGACATTAAATTATCCAGCTGACCCTTGCGTATAATGCTTCGAATCCTGACTTGTTTATGGATGTGATGGTATTTTGCACAATTGTTATGAGCCTTAAACGGGCATGCACCCCAGTTGCCCATCAAACAAAGCACTTGGGGAACTCCTAAGTAAAAAATGGTTTGCTGTTCAAACAGTGTATTGTTTGAGACTTACAAAATGTCACTCGGACAAACCAGGCCCCAGTGTTGCTCCCAGGGAAGGGAGCAGCTCCAGCTCCCCCAGGATGCCCGGTTGCTGCTGTGGCTGGGCACAGTCCCAACCCCGTGGTCACGTCCACCGTGCCAAGCCTGTGCCCCGAGCCCCGCGGGTGAGCAGCTCCCGTGGGGCAGGCGGTGGTGGGACACACTGCTGCAAGTGGCAGGCCAGCTCTCGCTCCAGGGAAGGTGTTCCTGCAGTATCGGAGGCACTGCAAACCCCCACCTTGGCAGATGTTGAAGCACTCCCACGTTTGGAGCAGCATTACCTTCCTGGATTGGTTCTGGCACAAGCTGAGTGAGGCTCACCTGAGCTGGGACCACATGGGGTAAGGGCAGCTGGGGGCTTTGGGCTGTGGAGCCTTTGCTGTGTGCTCACGTGCACGGACTGATGGTGCACTGCTGCTTCTCATCTCCTCACTTCCTAAATCAAAGCACCAGTTAAGTGATAAAGATGCTTCTTAAAAATCCATTTTCTTCTTGGAAATGAATTCACAGATTAGGAGCCTAATCCTCCTCTATTTAACAGCAGGAGAAAGGGTGGGTTCCCTAAATATGGGTCTGCAGCCTGTGCTTGGCACGTGCCAGCTAGCACTGCTCCAGAAACAGTTTGGGATGCAGGTCAGGGCACAGGAAAAGCCCCCCGGGCAGTGTGGCTGCAGCCCTTCGGTGCTGGAGGGTGAGAGGTTTCATACCAGGGAGTGGTCCCAGGACACTGGGTTTGTGAATGCAAAGACAGGCATCGTGTCCAGAGTTGGTTGTGTATGCTCCTTGGAAACACTGTGACTGCTCGCCCTGCTGTGGGCTGTGCCCTTCTGGACAGTTTAGTGTTTAGTTTGTTTAGTGTTAGGAGCAGGCAGCACCTTCGATGTGCAGGGCAGTAAACTCTGTGGAGAGCCCGTATGTGTGGAGGGAGCAGAGCCCTGGAGTCCAGTCAAACAATGGACAGGCTTCAAAGCATTTATTGCAAAGCCAAAGCACCTGCTCTGTTTTAATTGAGCTTAGCGATGCTGACCTCATTTAGGGCAATTTGAATAAAATCTGCCTTTCTGGGAAAATGACAGTGAAGTAATAAAACATGCACAAACCAGGCACAGACTTTAACCAGGAGCCTGAGCTCGGTCTCTGAGCAGGTGAGATTCCCCAGGTGGATGCTCAAACTGATGGAGGGTTCCTGGTGGGATGCTCCCAGAGCCCAGCACCTGCTCACAGGCTCTCACCCCCCATCCCTGAACAGTCCCTAACCCAGCAGTCCCTGTTGGTGGGGACAGGGTTTGTCCAGGTGCCCATTGTCCCAGGAACAGGGATTAGTGGGGACCTGCACTCTGCTGCTCCAATGCATTGACATGTGCCCACGGCAACAGTCAGGATAACCAATGGTCTTTCTAAAAGGCATTACCTGCAAAATGACCCTGCTGCTGCCAGAGAGACTGCAGAGGCGCTGGGAACAGGGGGTGTGTGTGGATAGGTGGGATGAAGGCCAAGGGACTGCAAGCGTGGTCCTTTGGGCATCGTCTGCATCTGACAGAGCCCAGGAAACAGCCTGACGCAGATAGGTGGTGGGTTCAGGTGGTGGTTCCTCCTCAGGCAGTGGGTTCCTCCCCTCCTGAAACCTTCCATCGAAGGCTGTGGCTCTGACAGAAATAATCCCTGGGACATGAGAGAGGGCTCGCAGCTGCAATTCCAACCTGAACTTTTTCCATTGCTGAAAAAGAACACAGACAAATGTAGAGTTTGTATTCCTTTTCATTTCTTCCTATTTTAGTCTCTTCCTATCTGGATTTACATTTCTGCCAATATAACAAGATTCTTTTTTTTTCTTTCTTTCTTTGTTTTTTCCTTTTATCTAGTCATGGTTTTTTCCTGGTATTGTCTCAGTTTTAATTTCTTCAAAGTGAGAAAAATATAGGAGATAGAAAAAAAATTATGAGGAAAATCTTGTGAGTTATTAATTTTGTTGAACTTGAGGAAAGAATGGAAAGGAGAAATCACACTTCAAAAGCTGGAGGAATATCATTCACTGCTGAATCTAGGAAAATTTAAATAAATAACTTTGAACTGTCAGAGCTTCCTGAGTAGCTGTGTGCATTTCTGTGAGCTGCTTTAATTTATATTATTTATATTATTTACCAATGGAGAGCGAGTGGCTTTCACCAGAGTAGCCACTGGGAACACTCTGGGAAATTTCAGCATTTAGCTACTTGCATTAGGCAGCCAGGGCTGCAGCAGGGAGCAGTGTCAGGGACAGGTCCGAGCCCAGACAGGGCAGCCCATGTCAATGCACAGGTGGAAAAAAATGTCTTCTTTTGACAGAAGCAAGCAGTGAAAGCCGTTGTGTTTCCTGCAGCTCCTCGAGACAGGTGGCTGGGCCCTGAGCTGCTTTCCCTGCCCCTGGGCTGACCCTGCACAGAGCACAGCTCTGTCCCCTGCTCCTCCGCAGCACCGCTCACGGGGCATGGCACTGGGAAGGGGCAGTGGGGCAGTCCCCATCCCTGGGGGGATTGCAGAGCTGTGGAGATGTGGTGTGAGGGACATGGGGCAGTGGGGACTGGGCAGTGCTGGGTTAATGGTTGGACTGGGTAAGCTTAGAGGTCTCTTCCAGCCAAGGCTGGTCTGTGATTCTATGGCACTGGGGCTACGTACCAGGATAAGATGACTGAAGAAACTCATTGAAGAGACTTTTTATTATTGAACCCTTGATTTTAAGAACCGGCTACTTATTAAAAATAACCACATACATCAAAGATGTATTCTTATTAATCTTATGTAGAAGTTGTTTATAAAAATAGATTAAATTTTATAGGATTCTGTAAACACCAAACAGTTCATCCCTCTCCCTCTCTCTGTGTGCTGCAGGAGCAAACCTGGTCCCATTCTTTGAAACGTAACTTGTGCAGAGTAACCTCATTCAGACCAAGGAGGGTTTGGTGCTAATCAGACTGTGTGAACACGGGTCAGTGGCAGCAGAAGCAGTGTTAGGTGACCACAGCCCTCCCACAGCGCCCGCCCTCCATGCTTACTCCACCCGCTCCCTTGGCTTTGTGGCACCAACACGCCAAAAGAAGAGTTTGAAAAGAAGCCCCAGGGGAAGGAGACAGAGCAGTGGAAGGTGGGCACCATGCCAGCCCTTGCTGGGGTGACAGTGATGCAGCAGAGCTGCCCCGAGCACCAGAGCAAGGCAAGGAGGGGACGGGGACTGCCACCAGCCCGGGGCATGGCACCGAATATGCAGCTCATCAGGGGGAACACCTGCCATAAAGCACCAGGGTACTGATGACTTGGTAGGAGAATCATCCCCAAACTGCTCAGTACCCACCCATGAGGGGGGATTTCAGGAGCCATTACCCAAAGACGGCGGCGCTGAAACGCTGCGTGGATCAGCAGCCTGGCACTGCAAGGCAGCGTGTGACATTCTGAGAGGAACGAGAAGGAGCCACGGGGGCACAGTTATCTTGGGATAAGCAGAGCCAAGTGTGCACGCACTACAGCTTGCACTCGAGGTGGTTTGGGAAAATCTGCGATGGGGATGGAAGGAAGAGACCGATAGAAACTGCAGGTGCAAGAGCAGAGCCTGGGCTGGGAAGGGTGGCACTGCGTGTCCTCAGCCCCTCCTCACCTGGGGACATGGCCTGGCTTGCTTCTCCCCAGCTCTTCCGTCACTGAGCATGTGGTACATGCAGTGATACTGTTATCAAAGTGCTGAGATGCCCAGCAGGCACTCAGGATTCAATAGCCTTTCACTCTCAGTGAGCCTACCATCGACTTCAGCTTTTGCATGGGAAGGGAAAGTTTGCATTTTACAACAGCACCTGGGAGAGCTTACTGTTGTTACATAAATTAAATGGATTGCAGGCAGAGAGGGTAAGCTGGACAGCACAAGTATAGTGCAAAGCAAAGAGCTGGAAGACTTGAGATAAGTTTTATTTGTTGTTCTTGACATATTTTGGTTTGTGTTATTTTTTGGTTTGTATATTAATTTGCAGCATGGATTCTACCTCTAATACCTAATTAATCCATACAGCTCATTATAAATAAATATATAAAAAAATAGGCAAGCCTGGCTTCAGTCATGATGGCTGCTTCAAAATGCTATGGGCAAACCTAATTTTATATATTCCTGCGTGCTTCAGAGTTGTCTCTTGCTATTTTTCACTTAATTTGAAGCATATAAAATCCCAAACAGTTTAATCTTGCTTACTGGGTTTCACCTGTGGGCTAAACTGTCACATTGCTCAGCAGAGGACTCCAAAGAACTTGGTAATTTACTGGTCTGGTGGTGAACCTGCTCGCTGGGTGCAGCTGCACGGGTAACTGACTGTGCAGTTCTCGGGACAGACTATAAGGACAACTCCTCTCTCTCATCAACCACAGAAAAGTAGGAAAACCAAAACTGATTAATCAGTTATTTAAGGTTTAATTTTTTTCCTAAAGGAAACACTTCCTTCCCCAGTTAAATGTGTTAAACCTAAATTGTATTAAAAAAGAAAAAAAAAAAGTGAGCATTTTTAAATTGAAAATTGAAATAGATACCACTGTTAAAAGAAAGCATTTCAATTATTATTTTCTCTCCATTTTTTTTCAGTCAAAAGGCTCTAACACATTCATTACAATTCCACAAAAGCTGTGATTAATCTGAACGTGTTTGCATTCCTTAAGTATGTGGCTGACTGGTTTTGCTCAGCTGCCCTGTGCAGCATCATTCCAGTCGCCCTCAGGAACTGGGCTCCTGGTCTGCCAGTGCTTACCTTGCTCTACAGCACAGGCACGCTCCTTTGACCCAGCTAATTACTGTGTAATGAGTGCCTTCTGCATGGGCTTACATTGGATGGTGATGGCAATCCGGCGGGAGGGAGGGAGGTGGCTGCTGGACACTGATTTGCACGTCTGTCCCCCCAGCAGCCACCAGACAGATCTGTGCACCCGGTGAGCAGGGCTGCAGCCACCCCACGCCCCAGAGACCTGGGGAGCACCACAGGTATAAGGGCACAGCCCTGGCATTGGCACCGCAGGTGTGCCTGAGCACCCACGGTCAGGGCATCACGCAGCACCACGGAGGGGGCATCTGTGCTGCTGACAATCCCAGAAGAAGTCCTCGTTTTCCTGATTCAGCAGCTTTCCCACAATTTTATTGTGACTAGGATGCACCAATTAGTCAAATACAGGAATGAGCACTGCATTGCAAGGGGGAGCAGTGAGCAGTGAAGGAGTGCTGGAGAAGGGGTGCTGGAGAAAGGATGCTGGAGAAGGGGTGCTGGAGAAGGGGTGCTGGAGAAGGGGTGCTGGAGAAGGGGTGCTGGAGAGGGAGTGCTGCTGCCTTTGCTCTCAAGGGAGCAGCTGTGCTCTCCTGGGGAAGGCTGCTTGCTTATTGACTGGGGGCACAAACGTGCTCTGTGCTGGGAGAAAGCTGTCTGTCACAGAGGACAAAGTACAGCCCTGTCACTGGCAACACCATTTAGCATCCAACAAAACAAAGGCTTCTTAGAAAAACAAGAAAACAAATAAAGGATGCTTTTTCATTTCATTTCCTAACCCCGCTCCAGACCAGTGATCCCTGCCTTCCACTCCCTCCAGCCCTCCTGCCAGTGGCTGTGGCAGGGATGCTGCTGTCCTGCCATGCCCAGTCACCCCAGCTCGTCCCCCCTGTGCCCAGGTGGTCAAGGCAGCCAACAGCATCCTGGCCTGTACCAGCAATGGTGTGGCCAGCAGGAACAGGGCAGTGATTGTCCCCTGTACTCAGCTCTGCCGAGGCTACCCCTCAAATACTGTGTTCAGTTTTGGGCCCCTCACTCCAAGAAGGACACTGAGGGGCTGGAGTGTGTCCAGAGCAGGGCACTGGAGCTGGGGAAGGGTCCCCATGTTTGCTATGCTGGGTCCAGCAAACAAACCTCCAGCTCAGCCTGCCCAGCCTGCTGCTGCACAGGATGTGGTATTGGACCAATTTCAGTGTTAATAATTTTTCTTCAGAGGCATGAGCTCCAAGTTCAGGTCAGAACCTGAATTAACCATCACCTTACAAATAATTGCCTCCCGAGAAGTAAAATAATGATGTAATTCCCGAAAAATGTATTCTTGGGATTAGCTTGTCAGTGTGGGATTCCTAAAAATAGAGCAAACTGTTCTTCCTCCTGATTCGTGTGACTGTGTTATCTTCCAGACCAAGAACTCTACGTGCATGTCATTCTGTTAATGTTTCAACATTAAACATTCCACATTCAACATTTTTTTTCTCTTTCTTCCCCTCCTCCACTACGATGTTAAAACCTGTCAGACATGCATTTTTGTTATTAGAAATATGTTTCCATTAGAAACCTCTGGTTTAAATATTCCTCAGGGAAATAACGTACTTAAAAAGTAATTTTACCATGGAATACTTGATCTTTGACACAAACACGTTTCCGGGACACTACGGATAACAGGTGACATGTCATCTTCCCTCTGAATTTCAATGGCAGTGGCATTTCCTTAGAAGAGAGCGCAGGCGAGCGGGGCGAGTGCCATGCTGCTGGCAGGGCTGGGGGTGTGACCTCGCATCTGGAGCAGAGCGAGGTGGCTGCCTTGAATGTCAATGGTTGCAGTCACCGTGCTGCAGCATTTATCTTTTGTCCCCAGAACATACACCCCCTCTGCTCTCAGCCTCAGCTTTCCTTCTGAAGTGCAATCTCTGGCATCACAAAACAATATTTTTTTTCTGTATTTTTATCCATCGTGCATCATGTCCCCGATTTTTCCAGGAATTCTCCCACCTGAGGTTTTTGCCTATTGATTTGTGCAGGGGCTGCGGAGGTGGAGTGGTTGTCAGACCATGATGTCAGCCACAGAAACGGTGACTGAAGGGAATTCGTATTCGCCTCTCGGAGAGCCACAAGCGGGAGCCACGGTCGCTAAGCATATGTTAGCCAGCGCTGAAGTGTTCAAAAATCAGCCCAGCAAGGATATTTGGCATCTTCATAGATATTTATGATTCTGTGGAATTAGCAAATCATATTTAAGTATATGAGTCTTTTTAGCCTGGAAACAAAAATAAAGCAGGAGCAGCATTGTGTAATTCTAGAACACAGAAAATGAGTCAAGGGAAATAACAAACCTTGTTTAAAGATGAATTTCTAATGAGATATGACAAGAAATTAATCTAGTGTGACTTGGGTAATAAACACAACAGCTCCAATTTATACTGAAGAGAGACTGTAACTTTACTACAGTCTTTTCCAGGAAGTTGTAGGAAAAACTGCCAGCAATAACGTACAGGGCAAACTGCTGATGATAACGTGATTCTTTTTTAATGGGCTGGGAAAGTGGCCCGTATAAAGAAAGTTTTTAACACCACAATAAATGGGTTTAAGCTGCAGTCTGCAATAGCCTTTCCCAGTCCCCAGAGGGTCACAGGATCCCATGTCCCAAAGAGCTTGGAGCAACCTGGGCTGGTGGGAGGTGTCCCTGCCATGGCAGGGGGGTTGGAACCAGATGAGCTTTGAGGTCCCTTCCAACCCAAACCATTCCATGATTCTATGATTCTATGACCTACAGTCTGTTTTGGATTTCTTCCTCTTCTCTCTTGGCTCTTTGCTATCATCTGGCTTCTCCCTACGCTGTCACTCTATTTTCCTATCCAAATTGCATTTCTCTTCCTTTGAGTTGCCCTCTCTGCCATCCCCTGGTGTTCTGGTTAGTCTGAGCATGGTCCAAGCATACCTGAACCTGTCCCTTCTTGCTGGTGACAGTACCTGGCAAAATGGTGATGCAAGGACCACTGCCTACGGGTGTTGTCACTGAGAACTTCTAATTAAAATAGCTGTTAAAAATCCTCAGATAAAATGTGATTGAGAAGGGCTTTTTTTTTTTTCCAAAGAACATAGCAAGCATAATAACGAGCTTACAAATAAATGTAAATGTAAATGTAAATAAAAAAGGATGCTGTAATAAGAAGTCTGGATACTTGTGACTGTTGCAGTAGCAAAAGTTGCCACCATGGTGAAAATAAATTACGTTTATGTGTTGTTTGTGAGTAGCCCATTCGGTACAGAATAATAGCTAGAGAGAAAAAGCTTTTACAGTTCTATTAGTTGCAATGGATTTGTAGGTTCAAACATACCATTTATCATCCGAGTTCCACCCAAAATGAAAGGCAATATGTAGAGCTAATTAATTACCAGTGCCAGTAATTAACTGTTCCCCAGATGTTTGTATTTTCCCGAGATGAAAGAAGGGATGCCATGCAGTGTGTGCCTTCACACGAAGGAGGGCTGCTGGGGAGGCAGGGCTCTGGTGCCAGCGTGGCGCTGGTGGGGCCCTGTGTGCCACGCCACACGCCTGCAGGGCTCGGGGACAGCGAAGGGTCACCCTGGTACACGGCGTGGCTTGTTCTGCCTTGGGTCTGTGGCACTGACTGATCATTTTATCCCCGGTTCGCACTGCAAACCCTTTTCCCATAGCACAGCTCCTGTCCCTGGGCCGCATCAGAGGGCGTTGCAGGCCCGGCGAGCCTCGGCTCTCGAGATGGCGTTGGACACTGTCCACACAGCCTTCTGCAGCTTGAGCCAGAAGGAAAAAAGCAGCTAGAATCTCTAACAACTGTGCCTTTGTTTATGGGCTGGAATAAAGCCGATGGGTCTGAGGGACGCGTTAATGTTCCTGTTAGTGAAAGGGACGGGTGGGTTTCTGGCCCTGCCTAATGCACCTGAGGGGCCGGGCGGCAGGGCCGGGGGAGCGGGCAGGGCTGGGGGAGCGGGCCGGGAGGCAGGGCCGGGGGAGCAGGCCGTGGGGTGGAAGTGAGGCGCGGGCTCAGAACACCCGGGCAGTCAGATCTGGCTCTGGCTAGAGGGGAGCAGCGGGTGGGCGAGTGCCGCAGGCACCTCGGGGATGGCCACCAGTGCCCACGTGGGTCTGGCCGGGGCAGTGCGACTGTCCAGGGGCTGGGTTTGCTGTTGCTGCTGTTTGCCCAGCAGTGCCTGACTTCCAGAGATGAGGAGGTCTCTGTGTTTGCTGTAAGAGCTGTCACATTTTCATAGAACCATAGAATCCCAGACTGGTTTGGGTTGGAAGGGACCTCAAAGCTCATCTCATCCCAACCCCTGCCATGGCAGGGACACCTCCCACCAGCCCAGGTTGCTCCAAGCCCCATCCAACCTGGCCTGGAACACTGCCAGGGAGGGGGCAGCCACAGCTTCTCTGGGCACCCTGGGCCAGGGTCTCACCACCCTCACAGCCAACAATTTCTGCCTCAGATCTACTCTAAATCTCCCCTCTTCCAGTTTAAAGCCATCACCTCTCATCCTGTCACTCCATGCCCTTGTAAAAAGTCCCTCCCCAGCTTTCTTCAGGTACTGCAAGGTGCTCTGAGGTCTCCCCAGAGCCTTCTCTTCTCCAGGCTGAACACCCCAACTCTCTCAGCCTGTCCCCACAGCAGAGCTGCTCCAGCCCAGAAAGGTCCATCCTCAGAGGTCAGCTGTGATTGCAAGGTGTTGGAAGGGGGTGGACAGCAGCTGCACTTGGCCATGGGGTCTGTCCCTGCCTGAGACAGAGCCCAGGGACCTGGTCCAGAGCCCCCTTCCCAACCTGTGCCCACTACACCTTGGCTTGCCTCCTGTGACTCTCCTGAGCCATTTCAAATGTGAGGGCTGTGATCAAACTGAGCAATATTTTTTAATTACTGAGATATTGAGACAAATCCTTTCAGTGTCATGGATTTTAAAAGAAAGTCTTTCCAGGTGATCCTTTACTTCCAGAAACCCACATTTGAGACACAGGGAAGAGGCTGTCAGTGTTCACTGCCCAGCCTCTGTACTTTTCCTTACAAACTCAGGCGTAAATCCTTTCCCCACAACTTTGGCTGTGGTGAAAGAGACCCTTTGATCTATGCTATGTAGGGGGCTACTTTCTAAAACTGCCTGGATACTGGTGGATACAAATAACCAGCTTTTAAATGTGTCTGTCTAATCTTGGTTCCTTGAATTGTGTTGGCTTTCATTTTATTTCCACATACTCTGAAAGTGCTGGTTTTGAATGGTGAATGCTTAAATGGGCTGGAGAGTACAGCTCGAAAGGAGAAGCAGCAAATAGCCTTAAGTGCTCGCTTTAAAAGTGAAATAACAATTATCAATAGATGAAGGAAAATAATACATAAAAGTAATGCAAACACTTTCCAATGGTTAGAATATAAAAAATCATAATGAGATAAAAATAAAGTACTCACATTTAACCAACTAGCTCAATAAAAATATTTTTATGTTAAGATCCTACAGAGAAATGCCCAATCTGCCAGAAATAATTTTATTGTGGTTAAAAAGCACCCAGAGGATGGGAGTGAGGTGCCTAAAGGCAGGTGTTGATGGCATGGTAGAGCACCAGCAGTGCCACTACCTCCCCTCCACAGGGCAGGGACCCTCACCCAGGTCCCTGCCAGGTCCCCCAGCCCCACACCTTGGACACTCTGGGATCTCCAAACAAACTGAGGTGTCTGCACAGGCACCTGGGTCTGGCTCTTTGTGTTTTAAAGGAGACTGTCCCAAACTGTAGGAGAACCTGGCAGCACCCTCCTTGTTCCAGCTCTGGGTCAGAGTGCAGGGTGTGCCCTAAGAGACCTGGATACAGGTGTGGGCAAGAGAGGTTCCTCTGAGACACCTGCAGGTGCTGATAGCGAGTGACATCCTGTGTCCTTTGTTGGGGATCTTGCTCTCAGTGATCCAGGAGCAGCATTTCTTGGCCTAGGTGTGCAGAGGAGGTCTCTGTGCTGCCTGAAGGAGAGAAAGGACTGTGAATGCTCTGGCACTAAGAGGGGAGAACATCCAAAGGCTTCTGAATGCAAACTGTGTCTTCTCACAGAGGTATGGGTCAGTTATCCCGTGTCTGATGCTGATTCACCCGGTCACCTCAGGTCCTCTGGTGGACTCCCTGATTAGCAAAGCCTGCGTCATTTACTTATTCTTTTGCTGGGTTTTCTGACATCCATGGCCGTGGCTTGACACTCTGGAGCTGGCCTGCCAAGAGCAGAATAACATTTCAGATTTATAAATGCGGTGGGCTGCACACACCATGCAAGGATTCTCAGGCAGAAGGTGATTCATCCTTATAAATCACACGTAGAAGACACATAATCATTTGTTACTAAACGAACAGAGAATAAATCAAACACTGAATGTAACTCCAAGAAATGCTACAAAAATGATGGGGCAGGAAATGGGAAAACCAGGCAACCTGGCCAGAGCTGGGGCTCCACGGGACAAACTGCAGCGGGTGGTGGGCGGCAGGCTGGCGGCAGGAGCGGTGATGACTGGATCTGTCAGCACAGTGGGGAAACTTTTCTGAGCTTATGTGCACTGATCTGCATTATTGATTCCAAAGATGCACTGCGTGCGAGTACCAGAGAGCAGAAGCTCCCAGGAGGAAGAGGAGGAAGTTCTGTATCTTCCGTTACTAAATCAATCACGGTTTATGGAAAGTGAAATTAATAGTAACCTCTCCCTGGTGCTGGAATGGCTGTGTGAGAGCCAGGGCTGGGTCCCCATCGGCGTCACCTTCTGCCTCTGGCATCCTGTGAGTGACTGTTCCTGCAGACAATGCTCCAGCTGAAGCACATCCCCAGTCTATGCTGGATTACAAGCACAGGGGGGGGAATGATGTGTTTTCACAAAGGAGGCCCCTGGAAATCTGTTCCTGTGGAAATGGACTTGTTGATAGTGAACGTAAAGAAAAAAGGAGCAATGGATTCATGGCTGCTTCTCTGCCCACAAAGAAATCCTGATTTCATCCCTGCATCTGCACATCCTGGCAGAGGTGGAACATCTGGTCCCTCTTCTGACTGGAAGTGTCTCTCTGCTGTTGGAAATAGGGACTAATCAACACCTGCTAGCTTTTCAGTGGAGAGATGAGTTCACAAATGGTGAATTTACATTGAATTTTGGCATAAGAAGATAAAAATAGGCCTGTGGAAAAAGCACAGCCCGATTCTGATGTGCCAGCCAGGCTGCAGAGATCCCCTCCCCTCCTGGCTTGCCAGAAACCCCGCTGATTGACTTTCTAACTTCATCTTGTTGTTGAAAGTATTGTCTCAAAATATTTTCACAGGAAACAATCCTGAATGTGTAGTTCAGGCTAATGGCAGATGTCCATTTTGCTTGCAGCAGTGACCATGCTGCCAGAGCCTCCTGCCCAGCTCAGTGTGTCCTGTCTGTGCCTGTGCCTCCACAAGCTTCCTAATTAATTAGGGAGCGTCACAGCCACTGCCAGGAGAGTGATGAGTTCCTGTTTTACTGGTCCACATCTGTGTTAAGCTGCTAGGCATAAACTGGAGTTGGACATGTTCCTATCCCATAATAAAGCATACTGCAGGGTCTTTAATTTATCTGCGTAAAGCTTTGATACATTATGCTACATCAAACCTGAAATCTCATTAATCAGTTACAAATCACTACGATTGAAACTCATCAGTGATCTAAAAATGGTTCCAAGCTGCTTGTTGGGTACGAGTGAGGTGGAACAGTTGTGAGTGCCAAAGTCTACGTTTGCATGGTTCTGGTAGGGGTTACTTGTGCAGGAGGAGTCATTTGGCCACCAAGGATTTGATGCAAAGGTAGGAAGTGGAGGAAGCTGGAAAACTGCTGAGGAGGCAAAAAGGGTGAAGTACAGAGAGGCTGCTTGTACCCACCTTGTAAAGAAGTCTAAGGGAGCTCTGCAGGATGAAGCTCGAAGGCTGTGTCCACGCTGTCCTTCCTGGTGGTCCCAGAGGTGCAAGCCCAAGTGATCTCCCCTCCCTGGCTCTGTGTGGGTGGGGAGGGAGGGCTGTCCTGCCTGGAGGGACCCTGGCATCCCTGCCCCAGCGCTCTGCCCAGGCACCACGGCAGCAAAGCCAGGCAGGTTCCTCCAGCAGAGCAGCTGGTGCTGAACGGGGGATTAAGCATGGGGAAAAAATCACTTTGAGATTAACCACTGTTTCTGAGTTGTTGTTTTGCTGGTTTGATTTGGTTTGGGTTTTTTTTCCATTTGTGGTTTTCAGAGCCCATTTAAAGGAAGGCAGCAGAACACAGATATAACAAATGACATGCTGTCCTCAGGACAAGATTGCTGCCACCTTAATAGACCCTCAGAGCAAAGGAGTAAATAGAGGAAGATAAATCCAGAAGGTTATACAATGCCTTTAGAAATATTTTTTATTTCTTGTATTTATAATGCTTTCTTGCAGTGCAATACTAGAAAGCTATTAAATATAAACATGAACTTCATAACTTGTATAAACTTCCAAGGAAATGTTTTCCTTCCAGTCTGATAATAAATGTCCACATGCATGTGAAATGCATTTAAATTTAAACAACATTTTCGATCTAACATGGAATGGCAGAAATGACATTTTAAGAAGTTGCAGTGCGAGAGCCTATGCAAAAATCAGATGCAGAATAAATAAAATTTTTTTGAAAAGATAACATTATAAAGCAGCCACTGTTCAGAAAAAAGAGGCTTATGTGAACTTTTTTTTCCCCCCAAAGTTTAGGTGTTATAAAAGAAAAACATTGTGAGAAGGGCATCAAAAAAAAATTTTTGAAGTCAGTGTGGCCCATGAAGAGCATTGCTCTTCAGGCAAACAGGCAGTGCTTTGCACAGCGTGGTGGTGGGTCCCTGGGGGTGCACGCACCCAGGGGAGCTCTGCTCCTGCACTGCTGCAGGCCCCCTCCACGTCCCCTCTGCCCAGGCTGGTGGGGATGGCTGCCCCCTTTGGCTGTGGTCAGCGCTGTAAAAGGCCTTGGCACAAACCACAGTCTGGCTCCGTGACCATCACCATCCCTTCTCCTGCAAAGGGAGACGTGGCTGTCCCTCCCCCAGCACGGAGCTCGCTGGCTCTCTGCAGGTCCCCTTGCCTGCCAGAGAAGTGGCAGGGGGTCAGGGTCCCTGGCAGCACAGCCTGGAAGAGCAGGGCACTCAGTGCACTGGCACTCAGCTTTTCCCACTGCCTCCCCACCCCTGTAACAGCTTCTCTGTACTCATGTCCAAAAACTCTCTTTGCGACAGGATTATAACTCCTTTTTAGCCTTGCCCGTACCATTACAGTCCTCCTGATGCATTATTTAAAATATTGACTTAGTTACTGGGTTAAAACCTGGGTCACAGTGGGAGAACTCCACTGTAATTCTCTTTTTTCGCCTGTCTTTCCATAGTGGAGTTCAATTTTCAGTTGCAAAGGTTATGAGTGCAACCACAGTATGGGTGTCACACAAAATAAAGCAATCATAGCACTTGCTGCTCTGCACCACACTGCCTCTCACAGCACATTTATCACTGCAGTGCCAGAGTGCTTTCCAGAAATGCATCAAGCAGTGCAACGAGTGCATCCTACGTGACACTGGGACTTTCACTCCTCCTGAAAGGAGGGAAGGAAAGCAACAGTAAGCTCCAATATAGCTTCACATTAATTTTGACAGCATTAAGAGTAATGCTACCTCCTCTCATTTATTAGACAGTGGGAGCATTTCCAGTCCCTGGGACTGAAGCCACATTTTGCTCTGTGCTGTAAAAGGTATTAGTTGTGGTCATGTTAGAAAAATGTTCTTCTGCTTATTTTACCAGACCTGTGCTCATAAGTCATGAGTGTACATGTCATTATCTGCCCACCAGCTGCTGTCCTTACGCATCCCTCAGGCAAAATTCAATCAGTTTCTCATGAATAAAGGATTTGGGGTCTGCCCTGTGTCAGTGGAGTTGCAGGATCCGATTAAGCAGGATGGTGGTGCTGATGTGTTCCATCCAGCAGACTGACTGACCAGTTAAACAGCATTCCTGTCCTCTGGCTGTCGGCAGAGCAGCACAGAATAGCTGGACATCAGCAATAAGACACTGGTAACCATCTTCCACTTTGGTCACCAGCTCACAGGCAGCTCTAATGAATTATGTTAAAATTCTGTTTCAATCTCAAAATAGAGGCTTCAGAATATTTGGCAATATTGTCTGAATTCAGACATAAAGGTTTTTTCCACCTGTAAGAAATTTGTTTGATTTTCCATTCAATAAAAGCTTAGCATCAGATTCAGAAGGGCTAAGGCATCTCTGAAAAATTAGTGCATCTCCAGAGCCTCATTTCCACACGTCATGTCTTCTCAGTGCTCGACTCCGAATGAGAACATCCGTTTAGCAGGCAAGGTTCCCAAGCAAGAGAGGCAATATTACATACTTCCCAAGCAAGAGTTGCATATTCCTTTAGTTAAACTATTGCTATTAACTCTTTTGCCCCTGTACCAAGTGGACTTTCATTTCTGTCATCAATTGTAAGACAGCAGTAAGATTTGTACGGTCTGTAGCTTTAGGAGTTGGCTGACTTGTCTCTGCACCGTGTGGCACGTGTGTGTCTGTGAGCAGTGCCAGGGCAGAGAAGCCAGCAGCCTCTCCTGACAGCACAGGTTTCACAAGAAGCCTTGTCTCTGCTCTACAGATTTCTTTCCTGGCCCATTCATCTGCTCTGGTAAGGACAGAGTGCTCTATGCAAACGGCACACACAAATCAGGGGTTTTAACCACTAAGAGTTTCATCATAACTTTTCAGTCTAGCAGTTATCTGGGACTCCTTCTCTGTTCATGTAATGGAAGTTTTCTTGCCAAAAGTCCCAAAGTACTCACGATTTTACCCTCTAAACACTTTCAGCTGTTGCACTTTGCTCGTTGCTTCCTACTTGGCAATTAATCGTCATCCACCGCTGCTCTTGGCTAACTTAGCCCGGTGACCCTTCCTCCCTTTTGCCCACAGATCAGTGTGTTATCAGCGTTGTTTTGGTCACAAATCTGAAACCCAGCAGCATGCGAGCAGCTGTGAGGAAAATTAACTCCATCCCAGACAGACCCAACACATCTTCACACACATCTTCCCAGTTCCTCAAGACAGGAATGAGTTTCTAATCCATATTAACTTCCAGTTCCTTTTTTAATAACTGCATCACTTCAACAAGTTGCTTCATATAAAAGAACCAGAGGAATTAGAAGTAGAAAGATAGATTCAGTCATGCATACCTCTCCCCACCGATGCAAAATCTGTTCCCTGGGGTCCACTTCCTAGAATTTTTAAAATAGACTCAGATTAAATGAATTTGTCGACATGTGCTCACTGAATAGTTGCTTAGAGCTCAACATGTGAATCACAGCTGAATTATAACAGTCAAATAGGAACTATGATAATGCAGAAGTCCATATTTCTTCTGAGTTACTTGGCAAATCTTTTCTGGATTTAAGCAATTTCCAAGTAGCTTTAAGATCAAAATGTAATGTAGTTCCAAAATCTGCACTCAGTGAATCAGGAGCTGTTAAAGATACGGTGAAGTCTTATTTCATTATGCATCAATGCAAAATTGTATCTCATGTTCTCATTGTTATTCTGAAATACAATTTCAATATGGATTACTTGTCAAATAGAATGCATGTGTAATTTCAGAGGTGGCTGGGAGAGCTTACATTCACACCAGGATGGAGCAGAGGATTCGCAGCTCAGGGGAACACAAAGCTGGTGTAAACAGGCAATTTAACTCCTATTCAAGTTTACCCCATTCTCACACAATACACCACTTTCCCTGAAATTGTGAAGAACTCATAGTTCAATTTTCTTCCTGGAACACTCATCATGCAAGATGAATAGAAAATGTAATAATGCTTTAAACTTCATTTACTTTTACCCACTTGTTTTGACTAGAAAGATTTTTATCATAAAACCCAGGTAACTTGCAGCAGCTAAAACAGTGAGTGCCTGGATAAAGCATGATGCTCTGTGTTAACATTCCCACATTAATTGGTGAATCATGAGATTTTTACATTTGATAAGTGTCTAATATCAAGATTATTAGTCTGTTGACAGACAATTTGGATAAGCAGAGAAGCAGTCAACAAGGGCTTTTTCTCTTTCAATTTCCCTCAGAAGTGGCATGTGACAGCATGACTTTTGCAATTGCAACATTTTCAATTCTAATTGCAAGAAATTAGATTAAAACATTTAAAAAACCATGTCAAGCATCCACCAGTGGAAATCCCACGTCTGTAGAAAACAGCGTTGCGCTAGTCCTGCCCCGACGTTTGGCACCAGCTGACGTAGGGACAGCTCCTCTGTTACAGGACAAACCCATTTTTTTCCTTGGAATTCCAGCAGATGCAACTGCATTTTATAGGAACCCTGTGAATACATTAACTGGGCTTTCCCAGGCTTCCTAAAGGAAATCGGGGGTAGTGGAACTTATTTCATTGTATGCAAACTTAAATGTGAAAATAAACCAAACAATAAAAACCCCACAAAAACCTGAAAAGGTTTGTTTTTTAAAATCAAACTGGAACTTCTAAATATATGGCCAATTTCAATTGCTATTTTTCCTGTATTCTTTTGCTTTTCTTTTGGACAACAGACACTGTACTTCTCTATGTCCTTCGAGTTTTTCATCCCTACAGCATCCATTTGGGTCCTTTAAAGCTGAAAGCACTGAACAACTTCCTTTTCAGGTGTCTCTCTCTTGTTCTGATCACTTTTTTCCTACATAATTGCTTCTTAGAGTAATTTTTGGGAAAGTTACTTCTGTTAGCATTGCCTATTCTTTCAGCTTCCTCACATGAAGTGGTACATTTTTTTTCCCCAAAACATTAAGTCAGCACTATATTGCCAGAGCTGGAATGCACTCACCATAGGGAATGAAGCCACTCCTGTGCTGTTCAGAGGAGCCCCTGCAGCACCAGCTCCTGGTCACGCCGTTGGTGTTTGCAGAGGGGCACTGCTGAGACTGGTGGGCCCTGGGGTGAGCAGGGGTAATGTGGCTGCTGCTCGGTGAGCTGCCTCTGACCTGTTTAACAACTGCTCACTGCGAGAGAGTGTGCTTCATAAAACTGAAGCAGTGCCCACGTGTCAGGTCCTCCAACGGTTTTCAATTTGCAACCTTTCCGTTTCAGTGCAAGCAACTGTATTCTGTAATGAAAACCTTGCAGATAAAACTGATACGGTGAACAAGGTGATATGAGTTTGGGGTTGCATGGGTTTAAAGCATGTATTTAAATCCATATGCCACATTCAGCCTACTGCTGTTCTCACATGCCGTTGCTGGCCGAAGCTGATGCCAACACTGCATGCTATAGAGTGGGCTCCGAGCACGGCCGTGCCACCACGACCTGCCCAGCTTCAGAGGTGCTGAGCTGATAGGTGGCTTATGGTGCTACTGAAGTTACAGAAAATCTTCCCCTGGGCATTCTCCCTGGGCTGTGAGGAGGTGCAGTGTGTCTGGAGGAGATCTGGGAATAAAAGACCACAATTAGCAACTCCTGAAGAATGATACCCTTTGTGTCAATCAATAATATAAATAAAAACTTGCAGTATGATCCAGAACTTTTATTTCTCTTAAAATGCACCCTTTTGTTAGCAATCTAATTACTTGATCTGTGTTGTTCCAAGAGGTTGGAGCAGTAAGCAAACAAAACACATCTGAAATCTGTGCTGCATCTCTTCACCACTCACAGAGTATCTGTGATGCAGCACAAGCAGAGCTGGTGTATTGGACCAATATCCTGCTGGAGGAGCCAGCTGTCACCTTTTAACTACCCCTATCCACAAGTGAATTAAGCTTTTCCATTTGTTTGTTCACTTTTTATCTTTCCTATTAATCAATGGTTAGTGGGTCAGCAAGTTTGGGAGGACACCCTTCATTTCTGTTAATTGTGCAGCTGAGTCTGGCAGTAAACATACACCAGCCCTACATTTCATTCCTGGATGGATATTGTAAATGTCTCCCTAAATCCTCTATACAATTTGCTAGCTACTGCATCCACACCAGCTGGCATAAGCAGAGCTGACGTAGGGACAGCTCCTCTGTTACAGGACAAACCCATTTTTTCCCTTGGAATTCCAGCAGATGCAACTGCATTTTATAGGAACCCTGTGAATACGTTAACTGGGCTTTCCCAGGCTTCCTAAAGGAACACTACTGCTGACACAGTTACAGCCCATAATGCTCAGTACCAGGGACAAACATACTGCAGAGCACAGCTGGCTCCTAATCTGTGTCTGAAGGAAAGGAACTGTCAGTCAGTACCTTCTCTCTGCACCAATCCATCCCCACCAGTGCAGGCAGAGAGTGCCCACATGTAGCCTGTACCCAGGGCAACCTGCAGCAGTGGTCCCACCACATGGCCCCTCCCCAGCTGAGGAGGGGAATTGGGGAAAAAAGGGAGAAGCCCCATGGGGTAAAGTAGAAACAGATTTGATGAAATAACCAAACTGATACAATCACCAACATGAAGTGCACAAGGTTCTGCTCACCCTGGTCCTTGGGGTCAGCAGCAGAAGGCCAGGAGGGAGCAGCCCCAGGAGGAGGAGCTCCCCCCTCAGTGAGCTCCCCCCTTTTATAATGAGATGATGAGTGGTGTGGGATCCAGCTGTGAGTCAGCTGCAAAAATACCCTCATCTCCTACTGATCACTTTGATATTGTAAGAGCCATTCTTCCACCTTTGAAGTACTTGCAGCCCCTTTATCTGCATCATCACAAGTAAAGAGGGTATCCCTGCTTAAAGAGACATTTGTTCCCTGGTGCCTCACAGTGGGGGTAACTGATGGGAAACCTCGGTGGAAACACACAGGCTTAAATATGTTTTCAGACATTACTCTTTATTCTCACATGAGCTACAGTGTGCTCTGGACTCTCTGGTCTGTTGCATGTAGAACTCTGAATAAAATCAGTTTAAAGTCGTGGAAACCTAAGCGAGTATCTCAAGTACAGAAGAAAGCAGAGGAGTCAGGGTAAGAGACATGCTGAAAGCCACTGTGCATCTTCCACTGCCATCAGGGGATATTGCACTGCTGGTTTGAAGTCTGTCATACTCATGTCTCTGTTTTGGTAAAAATCTCTGTGAAAAGATGTTCTGAAAGGGCACTGCCAGAATGGATGCTGTTCACCACAGCAGAAGGGCTGTGCAGTTAAAGATGGCAGGAGAGCACAGACCCATCATGCATGCGAGACGGGTGCTTTGCTGCGCCTGCCTTTTCCCAGGGAACAAATCCTTGTATTACTTTATGGAAAAAATAAAAAAAAAGATGTGCCTCTGGTGCAGCTTTTGCTGCTTCATCATTTATTTCCTGTGCTACTACAGAAGCACTTCTCCCCTCTTAAACAGCAGCTGTTGCAGGAAGGATTGCTCATGTATAAGATACTATAACATGGTGCTTACCACTCACTCCGTGCCTACCTGTCACCGGACACAAATTTATCCTCTCGCTGTCTCTATCGCGAATAGGAAATCTGTAGCTCTAATTCTTTCTCATCTGCTTGTTTTTCTCAGCTGTGACAGTTCTTCATCTGTTCCCGTGTGGTTTTTTTACTTGAACTTCATAAGCCACTAAATTGGCTCATTCTCATATTGTGATTTAATTCCCCGTGTCAGGGCTGTCACCTTTATAAATATTTCTGGTAAGTTTTATGGATCAGTGCATCGGCAGATCAGTAGGAAGGAGTAAATTGTGTCTTAGGATAAGTTGTGGAACAGTGTGGCAGCCGTTAGGGGTCTGTCTGGCTCTGACCATCCCCTTGCACCGCAGTACCATCTGGAGGCTGTCCAGGGGATGGTGCAGGACGTGAGGTGCTGTATAAACACAGACCTCGGTGGGTTATGCTAAAATGAGATGCAGTAAATGAAAGAGGAGGCTGGAACTGGGAAAAGGGCACAGAAATACTGGGGGAGGAAGGGAGATGCAATAGGAAAAGCACATCCTAAAGGGCACAAAGCAGAGAGAAAGCAAACTTGTCACGTGAACTACTAGATGTTTTAAGCAGAGAACGAGTGGGAATGGGCGGAGGAGGAGAGGAGAAGCCAGAGAAGGACAGGAGGAAAGCAAAGGCATGGGATGGAGGAGAGGCAGGTGATGGGCTGGGAGGTGTACAGACCCCAGTGAGAAGTCTCTCTGGAAAGCACCAGCCCCATTGTCTGGGCTGCCAGGAGTGCCCTGCTGGTGCTGCACCAAAGATGGGTTTGGAGAGGGATAAACTCTCCCTGGGGAAGGGAAAGGCTGTTGGGGGCACCCAGCAGCAGTGGGGGGGTCTGCCCGAGCACTGGCCGGCACTGGGGTGTTAGGGATCCCAGGGGGCCGCGGGGTGCAGACGAGGACATGCACGGTGTGCACGAGGACAGCTTTCAAACACTTCTCTGAACCTTCAGCAGGTTCTGCTGCACACCAGGAGATAAATGAACCACCAAAGCCACAGCAAAACGGACCTGGGGGAGCGGTGTGTCCCAGCACACGGGTGTCCACACCGCAGACTTGCCTTGGCTGCTTGGCAGCTTTCACCGTGCCCAGTGGTTCAGCTGGTTCCCAGAGTGTCCCTGAAAGTGAACATGTTCTTGGAAATGGTAAATAAAACTTCATTACCGTGACAGATAATGCATTAAAGTGTCATGATATTTTTTTTATTAAATTCGTAGATGGCAAAATGAGGGTCATCCATCCAAATCTGCTTTGATAGGAGCTGGGCCCTGCGCCCGCTCCGTTTTAGCACGCCGGTGCAGTGCTGCTGAGAGCTGATTGAGAGCTGGGAGAGCTGAGCATGTTTCGCTGGTTATGGAGCCCCACCAGGTGAGTGAGCACGGACTGCACGCAGAGCAGCGCTCAGAAATGCCCAGCACTCCCAGGGGGTGGACAGATGGACAGAGACACCCTGCCCGGACAGAGCTCGTCGGGGCGGTGCTGATGAGATGGGCACTTCGAGAAGGCAACTGAATGGAAAAATAATCCAGTTCCAATATCTGTGACAGCAGAGTGACTACATGCAAGAAGGGCCTTTTGGACAAGGTCAGGAAAATGCCCTGCTGTGGGCCAGGGCAGGGGTGGTGGTCCCTGGGGACATGGGTCAGGACCAGCCGTGCCCTTTGGTGCCTCCAGCCTCACTCACCTCTTTTCTGTGGCACGCTTAGGGGTGTCAGTGTCAGCCTACAGCACCACGTTCCCCTGCTGGGGCTCAGTGTGTTGTAAATCTATGAGTCTGCAGGCTGGGGGTGAGGATGTGTGCTGGCACCCCGCACGCTGCCGAGGGCCCAGCAGCATCCCCTGCCCCGCTCCTTTGCCGCTGCTCCTGACGCCAATAACAGGCAAAGGACACTGATCCAGACTCCCTGTTACTGAAACATTGCAGTCCCTGCTATCTGCAATGGCATCCAGTATTTTTTTATACCTTAAATATTTACTGCTCATGGAAGGAGCTGACAGTCAGTTAATTATGTGGATATCCTAATTATGGCTGAAGATAATACCAAGAACAATTGAAATAAAATTACTGTAATTTTAAATCAAAAACTTCCCTATTTTTGAAATGATTAAAAGGCCGCATGTAAATACCAGCATGTTTTGATTAGTTTTCCAGTGAAATTTTAGTTACATTATTTTCTCTAGCAGGCGATGTTAATAACAGCGCCAGGAAATTGAATATCAAGGTTTAACTCAGAGGCAATAAATCAACATATAAAAAAGGTTAAGGGTGGTACATTATGAAAACGTTTCCAAAGATAATTACAAGTTAGAGGCATGTGTTGATTGAGTGGGAAATCTTATCGTATAGACAGGGCTGGATTCACAATGGAGATAATCAGGTAAAGTGCTGCTCAGTGGTTTTAAAAGGAAAAAAGTCTGTTGAATACCCAAAATAATTACCACAGTGTGTCTGCAGAGTGGTACAATACTCCCAGAGTTAACCAACAAATCTTCCTCCCAGTGAAGCCTGTGTGCAGAGGCAGCCAGTGGCAGGGCTGTACCAAGCTGTCACTCACCACCACCTTCTGCTCCAGGACGCTCCGTGCCAGCTCCGCGGCTCCCGGGCTGCGCCTGGAGAGTGATGTGCAGTGCTCCACATCAATCTGGATGTACCAGCCCAGGCTCTGGCTCCATATGCCCGTTTGCAATGAAATCGTGGAGCCAAGGACATGCCTGGGAGGGCAGAGCTCAGCTCTGGAAGTTTTGGAATATTTTTTTTCCAGCGGGAAGAATCTGTTGATTGCAGCTCGGAACCTGCTGTTTGTGGCCATGTATTGCCGGTGTTAAACACACACCAACAAGAGATGATAGGAAAATGTGACAGCAGAGTGAACCATTTGAAGAAAACCCAGCGTCTTTCTCTCCTGATTTCATGGCTGCATTGCAGAGAGATGAAATCAGCTGAGACCTTCTAATGATGCACACAAAATGGGATGTAAACTAATCCAGTACAGCCACCCCCTACTAGCAGCATTTGCAGCAGCCTGAAGTGGATATAATTTGGTTATCACTTAGTCTAAAGCAGTTGGCCAAATTCAAACACAGTTGTTACCAGCAGGTACACTTTAATTTTGCAATGTGCAAACTGCTTTAATGACTTTCCCTTTCTCCCTGTTTTTGTCCAACTTCCAGGAACAAGAATTTCCACTGCCTGGATAGCTTTGCTGTGCCAGGTACTCAGCTTTCAACGTGGAGAAAGAAAATAGGAAACTCTTGAGTCCAACACAAAAGGCGCTTTCAGGATAATTACATCTTTTAAGAGCTTAAATGTTCTGTGTCAGCGCTCCAGACCTGTGCCAGGTTTCCAAAGGATGGAGACAAGGACCACGCGCTGCACGGGATCAGGCCCTGGTGTCCCAGGCACTGTGAGCCACATGGGAAAAGGGTCAGAGGGGGGAGATGCTGCAGCCTGGGGCAGGGAAGCGCTGGGGGAGGACAGGGGAGCTGGTCCATGGACAGGTTCAACTGACTCCAACCCAGCTGGGCCAGGCTCTGGGTACAGCAATTTTTTTCCTTTCCTGCTGTGATATATAGCAGCAGTTTTTTATTTTTTTTAACTCTGCTCCTTATACTGCTCTTTAATCCTGTTAAATCATGTTTAGTACTTGTCTGTATTAACTGCTGATGTCGTGATCCTGAAATGATTAGGAACGAAAATGGTCTTTTGGGTCATCTTCCTAAACTTCAGAGGGTAATAAAGTCCTTCTGAAAGACAACTTGGAGGAAATAGTGTTTAGCCACATTTAAAAGACAACGAAGTGCTGGCACACCATTCCAGTCATCTCATTAAGTCTGAATAAATAGGAGAATTTAATATTAATTTAATTTTCATATATCCAAATTAGAAAGCAGCAGAGAAGAAAACAACATAATCTGATTAAACAAATTAGAATCACGCTGCTAAAATTGCCCTTTGGTATTTATTTATTTTTAACAGCAGTAGCTTAAAAAAATCTGCAAAACAAACTGCCAAATGTTACCTAACATGTGATTACTGCTGCTCCCCAGGGAGCCCCTGGCTGTCAGGGCTCTGCAGGGCCATGGGAGCAGGTATTCCAGCCTCGCTTTCCAAACCTGCATAGGAGTTTTTACTTTAACCCTGCTCCAGGCTCAGTGAAGTTTGGGCTGAGGAGTGATGCCCGCTCTCCACATCCGCTGTCCTGCGGGAGGTGGCTGCTGCACCACGCCAGCCCATCCAGCGGGGAGCTGCCTTGCTGTGAGATGTACACAGCATCCCTTGGCACCTGCAAGGACCATGCCCGCTCAGCCCAGGCACTGCAGACCACTGGCTGCAGTCCTTCAACTCTGACAAAGCCATGCCCTCCCTGGCCATCCCCCACACCACTGGAAGGCTCCTGGACCCCAGGCTGCAGGCAGTCCTAACAGCAAAGCAGGAGATGCTCCCACAGGACTGGTGTCAGAAAGCTTATTAGGGAGCTTGTTAGCAGCAGGGTACTTCTGCTGCCAGCTCTGTCTGGAGTCTGCCTGTCCACACACGGCGAGGACAAACCAGCAGTGACTGCCCAGCACCTACCCCTGTGCAAAACCTGTGCCAGGGCACCCAATTAACTGCTGCACAGAGCAGCTTTCAGGGGAAAATAGGAAAATATCCCACTTTGGTACCTATGGCTCATTATTTTTTTTGTCTTTCCAATAAAAAGACCCCAGGTTGCTGTGGAACCAGTGCCCATACGGCCATCCCCTGACCCTGTGGCAGCCTCACGGTGCCAAGCCCACCCAAGTACCCCAGGAGTGGGTCTGCCTGTGTATGTGTGTGTGTGCGTTGGTGTGTGTAAAGAAAGAAAGCAAGAAACAGGAACTCAGTGGGAAATCTGGAATTTGGGAATAGCAATGGAATTCTAGGCCAGGTTTATAACGAGAGACCCTTTGAAACGCAACTCCCTGCCCCACAGCTCAGACCTCTGGCTGGGCTTTGTGTCCCCAGGCACAGAAAGAGCTTTTCAGATCCAGTGAAGTGCCTGACTGTATCTGAAAGATAAACCTTTGTCCCCTTGCCCTGCTGGGCCGGGTGTCCTGCACCGGGTGTCCCGGGGCACGGCTCCTGATGCTGTCCCAGCGGGGGCTGTGGTGGCAGGAACTGCACGGGGACCTGTGCAAACACGGGGGATCTCGGGGCATGTGCTGTAGGCATTAATATCAGGGATCATTGCTGCTTAATTTGGTTATTATTAGTGCAGTGTGACTGATTGGTTATTTTTTATTAACTTTTGTTAATAAAATAGTTGCATTAGACAAAACATTTATTAAAGTCTACTTTTTATAATATTTTATTATTGCTGTTATATTTTCATTATAAATTTTATTAAATGATCTTACATTGTATTCATTATATTCAAATAATTGCATCATACACTAAATGCTTTAAAAATATCCAGCTGGCAGTAATTTTTAAATGCAAAATCACTGTGCAACATAAGCTTTTTCTTTATTGCAGAAGCTTGATGTTGGACCAATTTTCTTCAGTGTTTTATCAATGACATGGAAGAAAGCAAAATTATTTCTGGCAAAAGGAGAAGGGCAAGCCAGCCATATAAGCCAGGGTGGAGAGCTTGGCAATCATGGCTTGCATGGGCATCATTCACTGCTCCCAGTGTGACACACAGCCTCCCCGTAGTCAGAAAAATAAACAGAAGAGTAAAGGAGAATTTTATCATCACAAGCAGCATTAATAAGGTCAGTTCTGATATTAAACCCTGAAAAATGTCAACAGACAAGAAGAAGTTCAGAAGAGGGCTGCCACACGACTGTGGGTTTGGATAATCTGCCTTTCAAGGAGAGAAGTAGTTTTCCTGAGACTTGAGCAGGATTTATAAGTGGTAGGGTGGGCACAACATGGCTGGCAATGAGATGGAGGGCTTCCACTGCGGAGGTGTTCGAGCATTAGACTGTTTTTACACAGGGTCTGGTGGAGTCTCTGATGCCTGAAGTCATTCCAACAAGGCTGGGAGTACTCTGGAAAAGGTGTGAGTGTAGGAATTAGCAGGGGGATTTGCTGGCAGTCATGGCATGATGACTAGACAGTGTCATTTGGTCCGTAAAATCTATTCTGGTTTGGATTTTACCTTTTCTGTTCCTTCTCTACACTGGAGCCAAACCTTTCTCCAGTGAATCCCCCCAGAGCCTCCCAACCTCTCCCACCACCTCTCGGGTGAACTCCCAATATCAAATAAAATTAAGATATTATTTTCTCTGCCACCACGTCCCTTGTCCTCCTTGTGAAGGGCCTGAGCTCCTGACTGCACATCTGGGGCTTTACCACAGTCCCACTAATCCCCCAGACTTTTCTGCCTTCCCCTTCCTGCCTTTGCAGAATTTGGCAATTTTCTCTCCTCGCCAGCCAATTTAATGCTCATCTGAACAGCACAGGCAACAGTTATAAAAAAAGACTTTTTCCTCTGTGGAAGAAGAAGCCAAAAGTGCGACCAGCTCTCTGCCTGGAAGAACACTGCAAAATCTTACTTAGCATGGAGAAGGGGCAGGCCAGGGAGCACTATTTGAGCAAAGCACGGCAGAGGTACGCGCGCCCTGCCGTACGGCTGGAGGTGCTGGCGTGAAAAGGGGTGGTGAGCTGTGCTGGAAGAACATTTCCCCACAGACATGAAACTACAAGGGCAGGAATTATAACAGTGCACAAGAAAATACAACAGCAAATAATATTAGGAGTAAAAGGAGAAATAGTGGGAAAAGTCACTTATTATGGTGGGCTTTGTGGGCAATAAGCTGTCCTGTGTGGGTGCAAATGTGTCGCCTTTAAACAAGGACAGCAGGCTCACAATTGTAAAATTCTGTGGTACGTTGGCAGAACTGTCTTTAAGATCATAGTGGACCATGACCCGTTTATAAGGAAGCTCTGTGATATGCTGTGTGTATATATATGTATTACACTATTATGCATGACTTTATGCCATTTTCAGGGCATTTAATTTAAACTTGAGCTGATGATGCTTCCCCAGAAGAATCATCTGTCTGTGCTCGTAGGGATGGAGTGTGTACAGAGGGAGCCAATGTTCAAGCCATGCCTGTACCCGGGACTGGCATCCAAAGCCCTGGACCAACACCTGTCCATGGGGCACCTCCTGTCGACTCCACCTTCATTTCCCATGGCTGAGTGCTGGTGGGTGCCTGGCAGGTGGGCTCTGTCTCAGTGGCCAGGTGCCGATCGGACAGAGAACTAACCCTGCAGCCCACAGAGGTTCCAGGGGGCGTGCAAGCTGCTCAGCTCACCCCAGGACAGCCCCTGTGCTACAGTCAGCTTCAAGTAAGAGCTGAAGTGTTATGCAATTAAAATCTATTCACTTTTATCCCCCTTTGTTCAGACCTCTCTCGAGCATCCCCACCTTCGGAAGCCCCAGACGTCCTTGCTGTGTCTGTTTGGACGAGCAGTGGCAAGTGGTGTAGGAAGCTCGTGAGAAGTGCACGTGCATTTGCTGGTGGCACTTTGCCCACACAAAGCCCTGCCCAAACATTGCCCACAGGGGGGTCCAGGCGTGGGGTGCCTGCCACGTGTGCCCTGCCAGCGCTGGGAGGGCAGGCTCAGGAGATGCCAGCACCCAGGGAGGTGCTGTGAGGATCTGCATGGCCGACCTCTCGGATCTGAGATCATCCGAGCCTCCAGCTAGTGTTGGCATCAGTGGCAATTTGCCACGTCCCTCCCCTGTTTATCTGAGCACAGGTACCTGGACACGGCTCCTCACGTGTGTCTCAGTGCTAGCTGCCATCCATCCCAGCCACCGTGGGCACCTCGATGGGCTGAAATGCCACCTGCCTGTGCCTCCCACCCCAGTGAGTGTGACGGTGACAAAGCACTTCCTATCTCGGAGAGGAGCACAAAGATAAGTGCATTAAAGCCTGTGAGGTGCTCGGATGCTGCCGTGATTATCTCTCAGATGAGCTGAAGAACAAACAGGTACTGCCGATTACAGGTTTAATACGTACAAGTAAGAGATGACCTTGCCTTTATTACTATCTACACAGTTTAGGGACTAGTTGATTCAATAATAAGGCACACGTAGTAAATATTTATGAAATATCACATTACATAAAACTCATAAGTTATTTGAATTTAATTTGCATTTATACCTCCAAATCAGGTTATTATATAGCAGAAATGTACTAAAATTAAATTCATAATGCACATTACAGCAATTTGAGCAAATTGTACCTTGAAGCAATTTGTATTTAAAATGCAGTCTGTGTGCTTCTTCACTTTCCTGCCTGTAAATAAATTTACAAAGCATTTTCAGTGACAGCCGCAGCATTCCAGTTGTAAATTGATGTAGTCTGAAACAAAGAACAATTACCACTTAAATAGATCCTGTGTTACACTAAATCTGGGAGCATTTGAATTCCCTGGCAAAACAAAAGGAAGTGATTTTTCTTTTCTCCTTAATCCAAGACAACAGTTCTTGTCAGGTGGAAAATGTGTGTGCTCTGACCCCCTGCCTGTTTGCCCTCCCAAAGAACCCGTGTCCAGCGGGGTCAGGCTGCGGATGGGAGAGCCCGAGACCCACGTCCAACCCGACAGCGCTGTCACTTGTGTTGGACCCCCCTCTCCAGCAGCTGAGATTGTCAGTCACAAAACTCTCCCCAGCAAACAGTTCCACCAAAACACATTCCCTGAGAAGTTCAGGCTGCTCTGCTCCTACCACAGTCCTGAGAACAAAAATAAATGTGTCTGTGTACGTGGCTGTGCAGAGCTCATAGCTGCACATAAATGGTTCAAAGAGCAAGAAACCATGACACTCCTGAGGAGATGCCTGGGCAAATCAGTCTGAGGAATGTCATACACCTGACTGCACAAAGAAAATATGCACACACACTCCAGCACAAGCACACACACACTTACACACGTCTACAGACTTGGGCATCTGAGCAAAAAGTCAGCAGGAAAAAAGCAGGGCTGGCTGGGGGTGCCGCCGCAGCTGAGGATGCACCGTGCAGGCATGGGAGTGGGGAATGAAGTTTAATCCTCCGTGGAATGTGTGGGTTAGTTCAAAGGGGTCTCTGTGTAGGACACTATTGATTTCAAAGTGACAGAACAGACACAAACACTGCTGCTCACCGTGACATCTACCTGAACAGTCCATCTCACATGTTCATACCTTTCTTTCTTGAGCAGCATTTTTCGGTTTGCCATTTTCAATCGATTGCTTAAATTGTGTTTATTTCCTTTTTTCTATCGTCTTTCTCTTCCCTTTGGAATGAAAGCAAACCTGGGACCAGCACTTCTTCCCAGCACTGCTTTTCCACGTTCGTGTGTTCAGCAAGCAGCGATATTTCTGGAGAGGTCGATTTGCTTGATTTACTTTATGGTTTTGCCTTCACTGATGTCCTTACCTCTTCAATAAGCTGAGTGTGCATTTGCAGAGGGCCAGCCCTGCCCCGATTGCTCGGGTGGGAGCCTCACCCTGCAGGGCACAGCCAAGGTCGGGGTGCTCTGTGCTTACCCTACACGTATGACATTACTGGTTTCCCCTATAAGCAAGGGACAAGTGTGTGCCTCACCCCCGAACGCCTGAACGCTGCAGGTGCAGAACGATTTCAGCACTGAACACACTTCTGACCAGGGAGGTGTTCAATAATTTGGCAGTGGTGTCCACCAGAGAAGTGTGCTGGGAACAAGGCTGATTTGGTTAAATCCAGCTTTTTCACCCCGAGATGGGGTGGCTAGAGGCAGCTTTGCCATTGCACTCGTGCATGAGCCACCTGACAGCCATGCACATGGTCCCTCCTACATTGCAGCAGCCACAAAACATCTCCTCCAGAATGTGAAGTCATCACAGGGAAAGACTTTTTCTGATTCCCCCTTTGCTTTTGGGACTCTGGTGTATCTTTTCTTCCTTCTCTAATGAGAGACTGCATCTTTCAGCATGACTAAACAGGACTGAGCTGATGCATTTTCTGTTTTAAGCCATTGATGGATATCAATGTCTGTTAAGTCATATAATGACTGGATTAAGTCATTGATTTTTGGATTCAGATATAACCCCCCAAAAAAGCTGGTTGTAGAATTTATATTCCTTCTGAACAGAAGATATTTATACATTTCTTAAATCCACCCAGTTCCTAAGGGGAATAGTTTTCTTCTTCACTCTGAAAATCTTTCCTATGCCCTACTGATGTGTCTTTTAATAGTTTCTTTAGACACTTTGTTTCAGAATCTCTGAAACAAAGGTAGAATCTCTGTCTCACACCTGTCTGTAAATACAGCACAGAAGTTTTGTTGGTGGTGTTGTTGAATGTAACAAAGTGAAAGAATAAAAAGGGATAACAGTCAATTATTCCACAGCTAATTTTCACTTCTTTTTAAAGCCCAATTCCAAGACAATGTGCTCTGCCTGAGAAGCAGCCCCTTCAATTGCTCACACACTTTCCTCACATTCCGCCCCTGCAGCCCGGTCTGGCGGTGCCTGTGGTGCCCTGGCGTGGGTGGATCTGTGGGGAGGACCATGGTCTGCCTCAGCTCAGACCACCCTGAGCCACCCCAGCTGGGATCCCCATGGCCAAGCCAGCCCCAGCATCCCAGCTCTGCTGGGCACTGCTGCCTGGGCAGGCTCAGCCCTGCTCACAGCAAGGGTTTGTCTGTGCCTCGTGCACCAGGCTAACACAAAAAATGCAGTGGCAGCTGCCAATCCCTTTGAAAGAGAAGTAAAGAGGGAAAATCTTTGACTCTGCAGGTGTTCAACAGTTGCCTGTGACACCTTGGCTTTTGCAGGAGGAACCTCAGACCCATGTCCCTGTTCTGTGGGGTAAGGGCGGTCCAAACACCTTGTTTCTCTTGCTGAAGCTCCAAGTTGGAGAAAGGAAGAAGGAAGAACACAAATGAGGCTGAGAATGATAACCTTAGAGAACAGGGTGTGTTTAAGATATTTAGACAAAATATGTAATGCTTCACTACAAGGCTGTGTAGAGCTCAGGTCTTCCCTTCCCTCAGGACCCTAATCCTGTTAGGACTCCAAGTCATTCTTTCACTCATGTCCAGTGGACCCTTATGTTGTGTGCCCAGTAAAAGAGCTGTAGGACAGACAGCGAGGGCTCCATCCTGCCACCAGCCTGGAAGGATGCTTTCTTGGGCTGCATGGATAAAAAAAAGGGAATTTAATCCATACCTCCCACAGGTGTCATGTGCTTTAACCAGCCTTGATGGAGGAGGGCAGGGAATGGTGTCTGCTGAATTTTCTTTGAAAAGAATGAATACTGCCTGGGTCTTTGGAAGAAAAACTGGGTCCCTTCTTAGCATGTGGTGTCTCTGGACCATATCATTTACATTAAAACTCCCCCTGCACTCAGAGACATTAACCCTGGGTGTTCCTGTGCTGGGGTCACCAAGCACCTGCCTCCTCTCAGTGGCATGAGTTTGGGTGCTTGGCTCCATGGGAGGGGCTTGAGTGATGCTCTTGGGTGAAGCAAGGTGCAATTGGGTCACTTGTAAAATGATCAGCTGCTTTCCAGGATGAGTTATTCCTGTTCAAACACAAGATAATGCAGGAGTGTTCAGGGTCTTGCACGGTTATATATGTTCTAGTCCAGGGGCTCCAAGCCGTGGGGAGAGCAGACCAGAAGGCAATCCATGCACTGCTGCTCTGGGATCTGGGGAAGGTGAGGAAGAAAAGTTCAGATACATCATAATGTTGGCTATGTATATGAAATTTCTATGGTACATCCAGCTGAGCTGGAAATGTTTAGGGATTGCCATCCTGAAAACAACTGAAAACCATTAAAACACCTATTACTGCTAATAAATTGTCCCCATAATTCACCTGGCACAGCATTTTCTCCATAAGGATGGAAATGGTAATAGATAATACGCATGTAGAAGCTTTAAAGCTTGAAGGATGACTTTATTTGCCTTCAACAGTTAAGACTCTTGATTAACTGGGGTCACTAAAGCTGTCTTGGCACTCTTCATCAATGAAGCTCATTAAATCTAGTGGTCAAATTCCTTTGTGTCAGACTGGAACTCCCAGGCTCAGCGTCTGCTGCGTGCCATGCAGTGATCTGTGGCACACAGAGTTCATCCTAGTAATGGCTTATTTCTATGTCAACAGCTTTAAACACTTGTCCACTTATCTGCTCAAATTATGCTGACGACCATGCGATTGTGGTGAACGAAATTCACACAATTAATCATCCATAACGTTGGGAACCCTTTTCTGCAGGAGCTGATGCATGTTGAGCCAGGCACAACTCATTCCTTCAGACACATGCTAAAACCTGAAATCCCTGCAGCTCTTGTCTCATGGGGTGAACTCATGCTGTGTGACCCATTTCCCACGGAAGACCAAAGCAATCCGTGTTTGGGTGCAGACAAACTCAATCTGAACAAAACTTCTGGCTGTCCTGCCCACCCAGGAAAGTGAGTATTGCAGATTCTTTTACTGCTGAAAATAAATAGAAAGATTGAACATCAATTAACTTTTCAAACATTACTGCCGTGCTCTGTAAGGTATTGACAGTGAAATACAGAATCGACAGCCTTGGGGTCAGCAGAACAAAGACTGTTTTATTTTAGTGGCTGAAATATTGGATCCGGTCAGCTGTGCAAGTGAGTAATTGCCCCTGCCCTATTTAACGTATGAAGTGACAAAAGAAATGGACTCTCAGACTAGGCACAAGGGTGTCCTCTTCGCAGTTTGCATTACCAAAAGCATCATCTAATCCATTTCCAACCTGACAGTGAGGATGCTAAGCTCTGATGGCTTCAGGGCGAATTTCAAATATTAACGGTGTGCAGGAGCAAAAGCTAGAGATGCCTCTCACCTTTGAACAGCAGAGGTACTGTACAACATGTGACAGGCAGCAATGCTCTGGTAACTCAATGACATTTTGACATTGCCCACTCTGCTCTCGTTACTCCATTTCTGTGTCAGATTTCCCCAGGTCAGCATGAGAATTCTATGGCAGACAGACAAATTCAGATAATTTTGGTGTGGGGTTTTTGTTTGGGTTTTTTTTTCATCAGTGACATAGGGGCAGTCAAAGAGAAAGGTAAAAAACCCACTTCATTTTCACATATAACAGACACTCAGAAGGGAAACCTGATGTATTTTGGATGTCTCTGGGTAAAAGCAAGATGACAGCCTGGATGTCTCTGAACCTATAGAGAGCTGTAAACTAAGCAGAAAAAAAAATCATGTTCTTTCCAGGGACCAAGTTAAGGCAATCACTCCACTCATGGGAGTGTTTGAAGTCAGTTTTATTTCTGCTGTTGGATTCACCTGACCACTGCATGGACAGAACACCAGTCTGCGACTCGTTACAGCTGCCAGCACACCTCTGGAACCATAAGAAGTTGAGGACCAGTGTCTCCTTACGAGCCTCTGAAACAAGGACTCCTGTCACCTTCAAAGATTTTGGTCAGTATCTGAGTCTCCAGAACAACACAAAACTAAGACCCCATTCCTGGAATCACAGAATGGCCAAGGCTGGAGGCACCACTGGAGGTCACCTTGGCCAACCCCCTGCTCCAGCTGGGTTCCACCCCACATGCAGGGCTTTGCACTTCCCTGTATTGAGCTTCATGAGGTCCCTCTCATCCCATTTCTCCAGCCTGTCGAGGTCTCTCTGGAGGGCAGCACACACATTCAGTCAATCACTCTTCCCCATTGTGTATTCACTGCAGACTTGCTGAGGGTGCATCTGCCCCATCCCCCAGGTCATTAACAAAGATGTTAAACAATATTAGCCCCAGTATCGCTGCTGGGGTGCACCACCAGTGACTGACCTCCAAGTGGACTTCACAGCCCTCTGGGCCTGGTTGTTCATAGTTTTCACTCTGCTTCATTGCACTTGCAAGCTCACATTAACCCCAGGTAAACCCTATTTACACCTAACAAGCAAGGTTTTTACAACAGGATGCACAAAATAAAATGCACAAAATACTCCATTGGTTCATGCCCAGACAAGTCATGTTGAATAAAGTGATGCATCGTGTTGTTCTGAATAGGTTCAGCCTTAGGGTAATGGCACCTTTATCAATTCATATGAGTTACTGAAATCAGCCTGAAAGGAAAAAGGGTAACATGGGTTGCATCTGCCGCTGTCCCCAGAGGCAGAGAGCACTCACCACATGTGCACACTGCCATGGTGCTTCCCTGGTGCCTCTTAGCGTTGATCAGTTTCCCATGTTGCTCCTTCATGGGTTTCTGGAGTTATCAAGAAGTTCTTTAGCCTGGGAAGATATGTGAAACCACACGCAGCAGCCTGTCAACACCCTGACCTGCAAAGCCCTGTTCACTGTGGGATGAGTGTATGAAATCTTGACCTTGTTGGCAGGGACATGGCATGAAGTCCCAGCTCCACTGACACTGGCTCTCAGTCACTTCAACAGAACCAAGGGTTTTGGGAATTAGGACCTGCTCCATCACTGCTGAAGACAAAAATCAAAGCCTGATGAAGTCAGTGAGAACATAATCAGCTGTTAAAATAGAGATCATGTCCATGCACAGTCAGACAGACGAGGCCACTCTGTGTAACATGCCACCACCACCAGGCTCCCACTGGCAGAAAAACCCCAAAGCCCTGGAAATGGGCCTGTATGTCTGACTGTTCATCCCAGACAGTGCTGAGATTCACAAAAGGGCAGGGCAGAAGTCAATCTGGCTAATGAAAGGCCAGCTGGAGCTGGGTAAACTAGCTGAAATAAAGTGTTCATGGGTCCTTGTAACAAAACAAGGAGCTCTGCTGGTTTTTGTGAATTCACACTGTGCAAAGTGTCCCTTGGTACCAGCATTACAACTACACATACACAGTGGTGGCTAAAGGAATATAAAGCCTTTACAACTTAAAATAGTCGCTCTTGTCATTTAATGTTAGTAAAGTCTTCTCATGTTCTCTTCATAGATATTATTCAACATCTTGTTTCCTTGCAAATGTGTGGTTTTATTTCACGCTAAACCACGCGTGTCACTTAAACAAATAGGATTCGATTTCGCTTTTATTATTGCAACTGCTTGTATATTGTGCTTCTCATGAGCCAAAGTATTTGAAAAACACTGCTGTAGTGAGAAAGGGAAGTTAGTTTCATTAGAAAGTGTTGATCACCAGACTCCCCAGGTGGCCCGTTAGCCCTCTGGGCTGGGTGGGGATGTCCCTGTCCCTGTCCCTGTCCCTGTCCCTGTCCCTGTCCCTGTCCCTGCTGGGGTACTGCAGAGCTGCACCCTGCTCTGGGGTCACTTTCCTGGCTCCCCAGGTGGGTCCCTGGATCTCACGTTCAGTTATTGACATTTTTAGGAACAGGTACTAGAGCAATGGGACCCATTTTTCAAAATATTATGGGTTTTTCTGTGCAATTATCTTCCAAATAAAAATGTTCATCTTGATCAATAAATGGAGCATGTGCCTGTAGGTGACAGAGGAATTTCTCCTAACCACAATGCTGAAATGATAGGGAACTCCAAGAGAGGTGGAGAGACTGTTGTTCAGTAAAGGTTGAAGATAATTGAAAGATGTCAGTTGGCAGGAAAAATTAATAATATTACACTCCTTCTGAGATCAAAGATTTCTCTAGTGCCTTTTCTATTCTTCAAGGGAAAGAAGACCCTCGTGGTCAGTGTTATTGTAGGTCAAAAAAGCAACTGCTAAGCTCTCAGATGAAAAACATGGAGCACTTTTAAATTCCCATTAGTTATGCTCAGGGTCCCTGCACCACAGTACAAAGCCTGACTGTTAAACAGGAGACAGAGAGCGCTCCTCCGAGGTCGGCACCACCGTCTCAGAAGTCCTCAGCTCAGCCAGCGTACATCTCGAGCCTTGTTTTTCCCAGGAAATGGTTCAAAGCTGACTCTCTAGCACCTTCTCACTTCAGCAGCAGCTGAACGACCTGAGTTTCCAGTAATCATGGATAATAACACTGCAGGAAGGGCAAAAGAGACATTTTATTAAAAATACTGTGGTTTTTAGATATTAAAAAAAGGTACCTCCCATAACGGAGTGAGCTGAGCACAGATGCTGGCAGATCAGATGGAGCTGCAGGAGCTCTGTCCCTACACTCTGGTGCCTCAGCAGATGACAAGTGACATGCAGGGTGGACCACTGAGTGAAACCCAGCCTGCAGGAGGCTTCTGCCCCGCTCCGGGCAGCCAGGCACAGGCTTGTCCTTGCCCATGGGAGAATGGGATCTCCCTGTTCACACAGGCTTTAGAGATCTCAGATTTTGTGATGTGTCTAAACCAAATTTGACCAAAAAAAATAATAGAGAGCGCACCAGGAAAAACTACAGCATGGAATAACCGGATCATTGCAGGAATAGAAGGGCCCCTGCACAAGAAGGAGCAGGTAGATTCATTGTTTTCCTGGGGGATTTGTTGTACCTCATACTCATTCCACTGCTGATGGCAATAATTTGAATATTTACTGGCTTTAGGTTGATGTTGAGAGGAAATATTGACAAAAGCTGTAGGGAGGACATCACCCTTGAGCAGAGGTGGAAGTTGCTATATACATACCAATGCCTGGTGAAGTGTACAGAAGATGCAAACACTACAGACTAGTGATAGTGCTGATGGCTGGGAATCTGAGGGCGAAGAAAGGAGAGGGGCAGTGAGCACAGGACACTGGGACAGGAGGGGCTGGAAGCTGCAGGGCTGGGAACGTGCCCGGGAGGATCAAGTGTGGAAAACACAAACGCTGATCAAAGTGGAAGAGAAAGGGGCAAAACACTGAGTGGGGAAGGAAAGGAGAAAAGCAACTGGGAACAAAAATAATGGAGAAAGCCAGGTGGAAAGCCTGGTTCTGTGCAATGGCTGTGTGAAGAAGGGGTAGTGAGGCTGCCACACGAAATGATGAGAACAAAGACGCGTTGGGGCTGAGACAGGCAGCGGCAGACACTCCTCCGGGAGCCGGAGCGCCTGTACAGGGCAGCCTAATGAGGCTGGCTTCTGCAGCCTGAGTGAGGGAGGGCTGGGGAAGGACAGGATTGCTCTCTGCAGACACATCAAGGGGAAAACATCAGGGAGGGATAAAAAGCCATTTATCCTAAAAATAATTTTGACATAAGAACAAATGGTGACAAACTGGCCGTGAATAAATGTATTCTTGAAAAGTACGGTGGTGTCATGAGAAGAAACTTCCTAAACATTAAAGCCTGCAGATTCATGAACAGCCTTCCAAGTGGAGCAGTGGGTGCAGACCACATCTCAATGAGTTCATAAAAAGGAACAAATCACTGCCAGCCCAGGGCACTGGAGCTGGGAACCCCACAGTCCTTTCCAGCCCTGCATGCCTTTGTTCCTGTGCACATAAACATTTGCTGCCACTGACAGAAGGGTTTGACATTCGTGTTATGTTAATTTAATAAGCATTGGAGGAGATGCCATGACTGAGAGCTCAGCTGCAGCTCCAGAAGGTGCAGCCCTGCCCAGGCAGGCTCTCTCCTTCTGGCCACGGGGCTCAGCCCAGCGCTGCCAGCTGGCAGCCACACGTCGGATGCACGCAGAGGAAGGACAGGGCATCCCGAGGAGCTGTGGGATGCACACAGAGGAAGGACAGGGCATCCCGAGGAGCTGTGGGATGCACGCAGAGGAAGGACAGGGCATCCCGAGGAGCTGTGGGATGCACGCAGAGGAAGGACAGGGCATCCCGAGGAGCTGTGGGATGCACGCAGAGGAAGGACAGGGCATCCCGAGGAGCTGTGGGATGCACGCAGAGGAAGGACAGGGCATCCCGAGGAGCTGTGGGATGCACGCAGAGGAAGGACAGGGCATCCCGAGGAGCTGTGGGATGCATGCAGAGGAAGGACAGGGCATCCCGAGGAGCTGTGGGATGCACGCAGAGGAAGGACAGGGCATCCCGAGGAGCTGTGGGATGCACACAGAGGAAGGACAGGGCATCCCGAGGAGCTGTGGGATGCACGCAGAGGAAGGACAGGGCATCCCGAGGAGCTGTGGGATGCACGCAGAGGAAGGACAGGGCATCCCGAGGAGCTGTGGGATGCACACAGAGGAAGGACAGGGCATCCCGAGGAGCTGTGGGATGCACACAGAGGAAGGACAGGGCATCCCGAGGAGCTGTGGGATGCACACAGAGGAAGGACAGGGCATCCTGAGGAGCTGTGGGATGCACACAGAGGAAGGACAGGGCATCCCGAGGAGCTGTGGGATGCACGCAGAGGAAGGACAGGGCATCCCGAGGAGCTGTGGGATGCACACAGAGGAAGGACAGGGCATCCCGAGGAGCTGTGGGATGCACGCAGAGGAAGGACAGGGCATCCCGAGGAGCTGTGGGATGCACACAGAGGAAGGACAGGGCATCCCGAGGAGCTGTGGGATGCACGCAGAGGAAGGACAGGGCATCCCGAGGAGCTGTGGGATGCACACAGAGGAAGGACAGGGCATCCACAGGAGCTGTGGGATGCACGCAGAGGAAGGACAGGGCATCCTGAGGAGCCATACAGAGGGCAGTCCTGACCCACACTGCTGCCTGCAGGAGGCTCCTGGTGTTCCTACCTGTGGGTGCTCCAGACATTGCCCCTTGCCCCTGCAGGAAAAGCAGTCATTTGCCCAGAGCCCTTGCCTGCAGAAGCAGCTGTCCCACTCGTTGAAGGGCGTCTCTATCCAAAAGCATGGCTCTGCAGCATTGCTACCTTCTGCATTCCCAGGCAAAAGGGAGAGCAAAGGAGCCTCACCTAAGAAAAAACAATGCATCGGGACTTCTTCCCAGTTCCTCTCCCCCATATCTTTCCTGGCAGGCAGTTAGTCACCTTGCCTGGAGCTTGTGCCGTCATTAAAGCTGCAATGGTAAAGATAAAGGAAAACAGAAAGTTTCTAGAGTTCAGCTACAACAGAAAAGGGGTTAAATTTGTCTTCAGTCATGCAAGCCAATGGGGAATACTTTATTTTCATTACTGAAAAAAAGTTCAGCAGCAGTTGTGGCAAGTAAGGGCCACACATGGAAAAGAGATTTGCAAATCTCTGCCTCTTTAGGAGCTGGACTTAGAGCTCAGGGAATCATTGGCTTCATCGCTGGTGGAAGCTCTGAAATAGTATAATTGATTGTGTCTGTGTGAGGAAAGTACACAAAGGTGTTGACTGAGCAAAACACTATGTGCTTGGTGGAAAAGGTTCAATAAATAAAAAAAATAATCCTTTCCTAGATGTTTTTTATAAAGCATTAAAGTTTAATATATTGTCCTGGTCCCCAGGCACAGCCCCAGCCCAGCCATGCAGCAGCCACGAGCAGCCCCCAGTCAGTGGGAGATGCACTCAAGGCAGTGACTCACAGCTGGATCCCACACCACTCATCATGCTCCTTAGAAAAGGAGGGAGCTCACTGAGGGGGGAGTTCCTCCTCCTGGGGCTGCTCCCTCCTGACCATCTGCTGCTGCTGCTGACCCCAAGGACCAGGGTGAGCAGAACCTTGTGCACTTTGTGTTGGTGATGGTATCAGTTTTGTTATTTCAGTAAATTTGTTTCTACTTCTCCCTTTTTCCACCAATTCCCCTTCCCAGCTGGGGAGGGGATATCAGGTGGTAGAACAACTGCTGCAGCTCAGCCCCAGGGACAGGCTGGATGCAGACATATATATTAGATGCAAAACTTACCTATATTTGCTGACTACAGTAATGGAATGGGATATTTCATATTCCTGCCTTTGGGAGGGAGGGGCAGGGAAGAAGTGAAATTCAAATCTAAAGGACTCTAAGTTTTGTAACTGTTTTAAGAGTAATTTTCAAAGGGTTACTAAAAACAGAGCCTCATTAAAATAAACCAGGATATTTTTTTCTCTTTAATAGTTTTGTCATAAGCTTAGCTGATACCTGAATAGATTAAAAAAACAACCCAAGAACAGCATCAATACTGTTCATCTTGTGAAGATTATGAACTCAATCATAACAGCTTTTCAATTAAATTTTATATCTGAAGTAGCCTTTGGCTAGCGAGTGATGCCAGACTGTGTAGTGTGACAGAGGTCCAGTGACATGTGAGGAGCAATGCCCATTGATATGAGGTCTCAACCCTGCTCTCTTCCATAATAATTCATAGTTTTGCTCCAGGTTTATATTTCCTCTTCCCTAGTTTAAAGAGAGCCAGTTTAAGAAAACCTGGTTCACACCAGGAAATCTCAAAGCTATTTTTCTCAGCTCTCCATCCCATTTCCTGGAGTCCTGCAGCCCGTGTGTGTGCCAGGCTGCAGCAGGACTGGCCAGCAGCCACTTACAAACACATCAGGCTTCAAAGGCAACAAAATGATCCATAAATGCTGGAATGTATTCCACCAAGGAATGGTTGAGAAAATGATACGTAGTTGAGAAATGTGTCCTGAATTATTAATCAGACTCTTTGAATAAGTGTTCTCTATCCAGGAGCAACCTTGCAGTAATCCCCCACATCTGTGGATCGTGTACAGAGCTACCAGCAGTGATTCAGAACGTTATTCTCCTCATTTAGATTTTCTGAGGTGAATTGCTGCTTTAAGAGGACTGCAGTGACGAGGATAGGAGCAGGGAATGGGGTGGGAGGGGAACACGAGCCCTCCTTTCTCTCAGCCTGGGACCTGGGCTCAGTAAACCCCCTGCTTTTCATGTGCAGCCCCTTTTCCTCTCTGTCCATGGCTCGTGACTCTTCTGTAAGCCAAACAAGACTTTGGATGTTTTTGGAAGGCCTTTACTCCCCCTGCTCTCACTTCTGCTGGCCTGTTGTGTGCCTGGCACGCAGGTACAGGCGGTGGGTTAGCTGGGATGTGGTGCAGAGGGCGCAGAGCACTGACCCAGCCCATGCTGGCAGGACTCGGTGGGGTGGAGAGCTGAGTGCCTCCAGCAGCACTGGCTGTTTGTGGCATGGCCAGGGAGCTGAGACATCAGAATGTACTCAGCCTTTGCCTGGCTACGTTAGTCTGGCCTGAAGTGGAATCCCATGATGAGAAAAAAGTACTGTAGATAACTTTAAGCTGGGAGGGAAATAGCCTACAAGTGGGGAAAAAGAGCCAGTGGCTTTCTGGGCCCCCAGCTATTAAACCCATGGAGCTACAGCCAGCCACGAGCACCCGCAGCTCAGAGGCAGTGTCTGTAATCACAGCCCAGCTCACACGTGGCACTGCGGGCACTTTGGCTCCTCTAAGGAAAACCCAGGCATTCCAAAATCAGGTTTTCTGATGGTGAGCTTTGCTTTCCCTGCTCCTGGAGCCCTGGGGCTGTGCCGTGACAGGCAGGGCTGCTGGTGCTGAGTGGTAGGGGCTGGCAGGACAGAGCCTGGGAGCTCCTCTCTGTGTCTGCCACTGCCCACAGGGCACCACATGGGCACCTTCCACCAGCCTTCAGTGCACACAAAGGTTTGTCCTTGTCCTTTGAAGGACTTCTCTGGAAAAAAAAAACAACCAAAATGCATATCTATAAATACACAGGCTAACGAGTGAGATAGGTAAGTGCAGGTAACTGTGCCCATGCCAGGGCACTCCCCAGGGTGTGCTGCCTGTGCAGGAGGTGCAGGGCTTCCCACATCAGACCTGGCTCCCACCACAGCACGCAGACTCTCCCAGACCCCATCCTCTCCCAGTAAAGCCCTCAGATGCTCAGAGACATCGGGAGAAGGATTCATTGGGACCACAGTGCTGGACAGGGGCCGAGTAAGGCTCTTGGTGATGAAATGTAGTTTCATTTCCCTCTGAATTTTTACTCTGGCTACATCTATATCTTCTGTGGTTGAACTTTTTCAAAATTCAGCCCATCAACAGGTATCTGAAAGCCTCTTGTATCTTCTGACAGGACCATGCTGTAGCAGCTGAACAGTATATTGAAAACGAGCCCTTCTGAGTGCTCAACAAAAGCTCTTTCCTCTGCCTGCTTCCCTGCCTTCATGGATCTCACTCATAATGAGGACACATTTCTTTAATCTGCTGGACTTTTCCGCTGCTGATTTCTGGGAAAGCAGTGAGTGCCTGGCGAGCATTGCGAGGCGCAGACCTGCAGGCTGACAGATTGAAATAAATATACCTGGAGTTACACTTGCAGAGAAGGTGTTTTCAGTGATGTGTGGCAGTGACATGCTTCGACAAAGTATGTCAGGACCAGGGGGATCAGATGTTCAGATCTCTTCCAGATCCCACACTGAAACTGAGCAGAGCCACACGAAGTACGGGCAGGCTCGGTCCCTCCCCAGGACACATCAGGGCTGCCCCCAGCAGCACTGCAGACCCGTGGCTGTGACACCCACACCCCCAGCCTGGGGGAAAGGTTGGATCCCAACAAGACTCCAGCTGAGAGAGACTCATTGTCTGAGAAGCTTCTATGGCCCCCAAGCCCCAGGATCTCTCATTTCTTTTCTTGTGTGCTCAACGCACACAGACAAGTGTCTCACGCTATCTACACTATTTCTTAATCAGTGTATTTACCCATCTTACAGATATGAGTGCTCTGAGCATGCTAATTATTTGCTGGGGGCTGTGTTTTTCTTTCCTGTCTAATGATTTCTGGGGAGCTGTAGTGCAGCACAGTTGCTGTAATACAGCAAGGCTGGGAATCCCTGGATGAAGAAACACGATTGTTTCACCTGTACATATGCATAAAATGTAATTCCTCCACACAGCCAGTGGGCATGGCACCACTGTAATACTCTAAGGTGGAGGAAACCGAGATGGCTGCGGGTTTTATGTCTCCCAGTAGGTTTAAATTCATCGTATGTCTTGCTCACGATCTAATAATTGTTTCAGAAATAAGTGGGCATTGCACTGATTTCTGCCCAGGCTACACAGTGTGGTGCTCCTGAAGCTCTCACACCACTTCTGTCCTTCTCGAAGCCCTTTCCCCATGTTCTCAGCAGGGGAGAGCCCAGATGAGGTCTGTGGAAGGACACACCGTGGATGTTGCTGGGAGCTGCCTCCACTTACCCTCCTGAGCCGCTCTGGTGAGCCCAGAGGATGAAACCCCACTCATGTCCAACCAGAGATTGTTCTGTGTTCACTGAAAAGCCTCAGGGAGAGAAACCACAAGAGCAGCTTCTCCCATCCCAGCTGTGGTGTGTGTCCAGCGAGGACAGACCCAGCTGCCCCAGGAGAAGAACGGACTGTGCGTGTACCCGTATGCTCCCCCAGACCCACGATCCTGCAGAGCACAGGTACCATGTCCCCCACACTCCCCCATTTCTGAGCTGCTTTCCTCCTTGGCCCTGTTATCTGATTTATCCCTTGTGCCCTGCAGCCTGGCAGTGAGGCTCAGACGCTCCTCTCCCACGTTAAAGGTGCTAATTCACAACCTGTCTGCTGTCAAAGGCAACTGCCTGCAAAGTGAGCAGAAGCCACACACAAATATCCATCAGATTTCCTGATGGCACAGGCTGTGAAATGCTGCAATAACTTTCCTGGGGCAATGTGCCAGCAGTGTGGCAGTGCAGTGCCTGTGACAGGCAGCACTCCGTGCTCCCAAACCTGCCATGGGGTACAGCTGGCCCATGGTGTGCAAATGCTTCCTGGGGCTGGCCACGTGCTCCCACTAAAAAGGGTCCTTAACATCCCAATGACAAAGAGCAGCAGTGTGCAGAGCACACAGAGCAAGAGCAGAGAGGGATCTGGGGACACATGCGGGGAAAACAGCATCAGTAGGTGCTGGGTTAAAGCAGGTGGAAAGGAATCCCTGTGGACCCTGTGTATGAACTGAGTCTGTCTGTACAGTGAATGGCAGGTGCAGCAGAGCACCAGCACGGGATGGGCAGGTGTCATTCTGCTTGATGTACAGGTAAACATCCATTTCTTACACGTTCCATCTTTATGCAGTCATTCCTGTAAGGCTGGGACCATAGCCTTAGATGCTTCAGGTGAAGATCTGCTGGCTGGAACACAAGCTGCTGCAAGCATGGCTTGCTGAGCAGTCCTGGTCTGCAGTGGCTGTTGGATAACCCCAGCAGAGGTGGCACTCAGGCAGCAGAGCTGAGCGAGCCGGTGGAGCAGTGCTGAGGGCCAAGGCTTTGAGGACAGCACGGTGTGTAGCTGTGTTTTATCATAAGTTCTGCCAGCTGTGTTGGGTAAGCAGAGGCATACAGCACAGGTCAGGGGGATCCATGTACATAATTTATTGCATTAAATCGAGAACTCCCCTGTAAAAATGAGGAGAAAAAACTGGGCTCCGCACCATTCAGTGTGAATCAAACTGAAGACGTTTTATTTACCTTGTCTGTCCCTTTTATACAATCTTACTTTCCCCAGACCCGGTCACGCATCATTTAATTGGTTAAAAGTCTCTAGCACAAGGTAACCATACAGCTTAGTTCAGTTCCCGTTGGTTCTTAAGTTCTTCTCCCGCAGTGTCCAATTGGTCACCCTTATCTGCTCACTCCTGCATTCCTTAGGGAAGCAGTCATTGCTCTTTTCTTATTTTTTCTTCCTTTGAAGTAGTTTCTAGAATGCAGCTGCGTACCTAGGCCAACATCCCGTATGGCTGGTTCACTATAAGGTCATTTTCTTTTAAATACATTCCTACATAAAAATATTTAGAACCCTCTGGAATTGCCATCCCTTGAGAAGTGACTGCTGAGCATCGCTGGGACAGTGACCTGGGCCAGCCTCTGACTCCTCTGCCTTGTGAGCAATGCCTTGGCCTCCTGCTGACCTTGGTGTCAGGAGAGATGGGAACGACCCATTTGCTCCTGAAAGGGGTTTGAGGCTGAGGCCATCCATCCGCGTTCGTGCAGTGCCTGGCCTGAGCTCACTGCTGTGCAGAAAGCTGCCGGGCTCTGCAGTTCCAGGCATGAATTACAGCACAAATTGGAGCTCTGCTGAGTTCCTGATGGACCCACACAGCGGGGAGTGGGGCTTCACAGGCCAGAGAGCTGAGGCTCAGGGAGCAGGACATCCCTTCCCTCACTGCCTGAAGCAGTGCCTGGACACAAACATGCCCACGGTTCTTCAGAGGCAGCCTAGGCTGTGTGGGCACTGCATAAACAGAGAGATAAAGGAATATCTAATTATTCAATAGTGCAGTTACCCTGCTAGTGATACCCAGCCCGCTCTAAGCTGACCCTGCTCTGAGCAGGCAGCTCCAGAGCTCCTTTCCCACCCCATGTGTTTGAGTTTCATGGACACCCTTTTGGATCACAGGAGGAGAAGAGCACCAGGCACAGCTCATCTTTGCTCCTCAGAGAGCGGGTGGGAAACCACCCTCTGCCTGCCCCCCTCCCCCTGTGCCCACAGCGGACGCCTGCCTGCCCTCCCTTGGCCGCTCACCTTCCCCACACTGCACGTGCAGCGTGCTGGCTGGGCTGTGGAGGATGGAGAAATGTCCAGCACTCGAAACATGGAGCTCCTGCTATTTTCTTCCCCCCAGAACTGGTAGTGTGGTGTCTCTGCACTGGATCCAAATTCCTCTAGGACTGGGCTGGCTGCACTGGAGAAGCTCTTCTGGTCTATTTTTAGTCCAGCCCACACAGCTTATGAAGCACTAAAATGATGGGGTAAAATGAACACATCAGCTACCTGTGGGTACCAGGCAAGTGCAAGGCAGTTTTACTGACCCACACATCACCTGGCTTTGAACTTAAAACCCCAAGTGTGTGAATTCAGTGGCTTCAGGTCCCCACAGCACCAGGCTGTGGTGGCAGGTCCACAAGCACCTCCTGCCAGCACAGTGTGTTCGGAGCTGAGCTTGCTGCTGGATTTGACCTGTAATTTGACTTGGCCCTTGCAGTCTAGCTGAAGGGGAGATGCTGGAAGGACCAGTGCCACCAGCTCAGCACCCACTGAGAGCTCATTGCTCACAGTGAAGCCTCACTTGACCAGATTGAGCTGTTTTCCAGCTCATTTGAGCCCTATACCTTTGAGCAGAAAGATGGGCAGCTTGTCTCGCTGTGGGGAAGCGGTAGGCGGCAAACAAAAGCAGAGCGTTTCTCCCCCTCTGCTTCTGTGTTTTGCTCCCAAGATCACTTAACTCCAAAGAAAATGATCTTGTTAAGTATATACTGAAAACAAATTAACAGACATAAATCGTGAGAACAACACTGGCAATTCTTCTGCGTGGCAGTAAGGGGGTTTGGCTGGTCCAGGTGGCTGACTGTTGTTTTAAACATATCACTAAAGAAAAAAATCCACATAAAATCTGTGTTGGAATTGAAATGAAACCTGTCAGAACAAACATCTATGTCAAATCTACAGAAAGAAGAAATGTTTGATTAGAAACTGGAAATGTGGAATTTGCATTTCGAATTCCTATTAAATGGTTAAAAATGTGTACTGCTCATGACACACAGCAAAGGCACTTACCAAAAGTTTCAGAGTTCCATGTGAAAAACATCTGTGTTTTCTGTGAGGACTTCTTACGCCAAAACCCCCGCGCAAGAATTACCCATGGAAGCAAAAAAAGCATCTTGTTGAGAGTGCTGGGGCCTGGGGGGGAATTACAGAGCAGGGAGCCCCTCTTGAAATGGGTGGGTGCTGAGCAGAGCCTGGGTGGGTTCAAGGAGCAGGGCACTCTGCAAGCTCATTGCTTAATGAAGGTTCTTCTTGCGATATTTTCAGTCACAGGGGTGATTTTCCACTGGAAATGAACTATGGGAAGCTGTACTTGCACACAATAAAGGTCCCATCTCAGCTTACCAAAAAGAGCCAAAGCAACCACACCGAGAAAAAAAACAACCCCCAAAGTAAAGAGTGAGAAGTGGGTTTGGTTGGGATATATTGCATTATGCTCAGGTAGGATGAGGTAGAAGATTTTACAAAAAATAAGTCATCCTTTGTCTTGATACTTGTTTGTGACTGCTAAAGAAAAGGTAGGCTGGCAAAGCAAGCCTTTGTAATGGTTTATGAGATGGAAGAGCAAGAGTGCTGTAGGGACTTGGATGAACTAACCTGTAACCATCCCCACCAAAGCCTGCCTTCACGTCTGAGGACTTCTTACTTCTCTTGCAGCTCGCTCTCTGCCCAGCCAGCTCACACACCTCCACAGAAAGCCAATCCCCAAACGTTCCCTTGACTGGGCAGCACTGCCGGGACCTGCGATTCGTGAACATCTGTGGCAGGTCCCTGTGCACACCCCCCGGCACGGCCAGCAGCACCCCGGGCAGGGCAAACAGGGGGGGGATTGCCTAGGTGTGAGATCAGACTCCCCGAGCCGCCTCACACGGCAGACACCCGTTTCTCACCGCAGCCTTCTTCCCCCTTCTCCTTCCCTTCTGCTCCTGCCACTCACTGTCCTACTTCTGTTTGTTTGTTTGCAAATAGAACTCAGCACAAGGTTGCCAAACCCCTCATTAGCTGCTGCGGTGCTACCCAGGGATGTGTTACTGCGGAAAGGATTATGTAACAACGAAAAAGAGCATCAATCTTCCCGGAGTGACAAATCCACCCACACAGGCAGTTCAGACGGGGACTAGGGAGGCTGAAACTAGGAATGGATGCTGAGTGTCGGTGTCCTCTGAGAAACCGTGGGCTTGCCTGCCACCAGAGAGAGCTGACAGCGGGGCACCCGGGCACCCACGCAGGCTGGGCTGGCGCGGCGCAGGCGACTGCAGCAAGGCAAGGCTGTGGTCAGACTGACAGCAGTTCCCCAGCCACCCTCCTCCTCCCGCGCTGCCGAGGGGCAGGGGAGGCAGCCCCGGCGCTGGGAACCCCCGAGGTTTGGATGTCCAGCTGCACCCTGCGCCCGGGATGGGCAGCGATGCCACCCGCCCACCCCCTGCTCCTCTGACAGACAGAGCTCTGCGTCAGGGACCTTCCATGGACACGTGTGAGCATACCTCAGTGTGCTCTGCGTTCGTTTTCTGCTTGGTTTGGGTTTTTCCTTTTGTTTTGGGAGGGGGCAGGGGGAGCAGTCCTGAACCTGCTGAGGGAACATCAGGCTGCTGACGAGTGTCTGCAGCACGGACCTGGGAGAGAAGAGCAGCTGGGGAGCGAAGAGGTGGTGATATGGGCAGCACACTGATGGGAGCTAACACAGCTGCAGAGGTGCACTGCTGGCTCTTTGCTGAAGCTGCTCTTCAGTGACAGACCACAAAGCTCATTGGCCATTTCAGGGGCTCAGGAGCTGCTGTCCCCATATCCTGCAGTGGTTGGTCTCACCCCAGCTGGCCTCAGGTTCCTTCTGCTGGACACGGGACGCTTCCAGCAGATTTGGGCAGCTCTCCCAGAATTGCAGGTCCTCGTGTGGCTGAGGTAAAAGTCACTGTCCCAGCCTAGCCTGCCTCTCTGGTGGCTCACCTTGGTCCCAAAGGGAAGTGAGGACAGCTAAGCAGTGAGATAACATCCCTGCTGTATTACCAATATCTGGTATTTGAAACAGCACTTCAGCGAGGAAGACTGTTATAAGTATGACAGTGAAAGCTGATGCCATGAATTGCACTTCTTTTTACTTCAACAGCATTGAACCAGGAGAAGAGTTCTTATTTTCAGGGTCAGCACTCAAAGCTGTTCCCTTCAGCACTGAACTGGCCGGGGGATGCAGCGCCGTGGCCCCGAGCCGAGCTGCAGAGATGCTGATGGGGATCTCTGATGCAGAGAGAGAGCAGAGCACTGCAAATGGTCCTCGTGGAGTGTCTCATGGAAAAAAGCTCTGCTCATACACCCGTCACATGGAGCTACCAGAGCATTCAGTGGCTGTGGCATCCAGCAGGGAAAATTGAAATAATCTCTGATTTTTCAAATGCGGAACAAGATGCACTTCCAGATATCTGAAACCTTGCAGAAACCTCAGACAGAAACCCAGGGCAAAACCTGGACTGTGGCGTGACGCTCCAGGAGCTCATCTTTTAACCCACAGCTATCATAACCCAGACAGACAGACAGGAGGAGGTCACAGAGAAGAGATCTGGCAGTCTTGGACAAAAGGCTTCCCAAAGCCCAGCAGCTGGGAGCTGACGGTGCACAAATCCATCTCGGAAATACGATGTGGTTTCCTTGGGATCCAAGTGACAAAAGCCAGAGCAATGTCCCCCAGAGGGATGGATCTGCCCTCTCCCCTCTGTGCATCACCACAACACATGGGCATCCAGCAGATACCCAGCTCCCTTCCCTCTCTTCAGAGTCCTATGGCCCTTACAAGTCATGCCCCCACAGCATCAGAAGGTGGGGTGCAGGGGACCCCCCCCAAGCAGAGCAGTGATGTGGTGCAGCCTGCTCTGCCTGGATGGGCCCAGTTAAACCAGTGAGCAACCCAGTGTGGCAGCTGGGCAACAGGGGGTTTTGGTGATTCATTTCAGTGAAAACCAAACAGCACTGAAGCACCTCTTTGAGAGACTATGGAGAAGTGGGTGTATTTTTTTTACTAGTAGGCTGTAATTAATCTGAAGGGTTTGGGGGTTCTTTCTGGTAAAGAAAATCCCACATCTAACCAAAATACTGTAGCAGTTAAAGGACTTTGATACAGCTGTAGAATCACCCACTCAAACTCACTGAGGCTGAAAAAGATCCCAGGATGTCACAGTGTAAGTAAGATCTGCACTGGATTTACACCAGCCTGCTCAGGGCTTTGCCAGCCTCAAACCCTTCAAGGACAGAGAGTTTTCAGGTGCCTGCAGGAGCCCTTTCTGGAGCCTCGCTGTGCATCGTTGCCTCTGGGCATCGGAGAGCAGCTCTCCAGGGTCTGCTCTGTGAGTAAATTAAAGAACAGGTTGAATTACCAAGAAAACCTCTGTTAATAATACATGTGCTCTGGAATTGCAATCAGACCACGCAAAAATGGGACAGTTTTAGCATGGAAAATAATAAGTATGTCTCAAAAATTTTAAGACAGCTCTAGATTTTAATGCCTGAAGGAAAATTCATTTCTTGAATGAAAAAGATATGATTCATTTTGCTTGGCCTTATTCGGGGCATTTTAGATAGCTTTTTTCCTTTCCTGATGGAACTGCCTCATTTTTGTTTTAATTTGCATTCCTTTGCTTCTTTTTCTTCCTTTATTTCTTTTTCAGTACTATGGAAGGCTAAAAAAAGAACCAAGACAAGGAGAAACAACATTAAATATTAGGCAGCAGTGAATTTAGATCTCTCCATTACCGTAAATAAAACTAATCATTTCTATATCAAATCTAAACTACCCACGTTAAGTTCTCATCTTCTTTGGAAATCATTTTTCATTAATAATGACACTGCATAGATACCATAGCTCTTGTTGCTTGAACAAACAGCAGAATCAAGCATTACTGATTCTGGTGATGAACAAACCCTCTCTTAGGGTCACAACCAAGTTTCCACAGACTCCTTTCTGTTTTTATGGATGTGTCCCCACGCCCCCCCTCGTTACAGGATCAGCTATAAATAAGTGCCGAGCGCCTGTGGAGCGTGGGGGAAGCTCACACCTCTGCAGAGCTGGCTGCAACAGCTTTCAGATGCTTCACTTCAGCCAGGCTTAGCTCCCAGGTGAGGACTGCACAGAATTTCAATAGGAAGGGCTGTGTGTGCCTGCCCAGGGAAAGCACAGTCACTGTGGAGGGATGTTCTGCCAGCCTGTGTCTCCTGGCACACGGGTTATATCACAGCATCACACAGTCCACCCACCAGTGGTGGTGGGAACTTTTCTAGCATCTGCTGTTATAATTCAGCTTGCAGTTGAGGAGTCCTTAAGCATGAAGCACGGGGGTCAGGAGATGAGCTGGGGCCAGCTGGAACCATCCCACCTCCAAAACTTCCTGAGCCCAGAGTCACAGAGGTACACTCTCACGTTAATAATTATCTATAGTTACTGAACAGCAAAGGTGCAAGAAGCGTCAGGATGTGCCCAAAAGTATCAGAAAAAATCAGTTTGCCCTTTATCTAAAGCTGTTTACACCTAAATACTTGCCTTGTGTATATATGAATAAAACTCTGCTCTTTGCTCAAGGATTACCCAATGATCTCAAATCTAAGACCAAAGCAAAGAGAAGTCAGCCAGGATATCCATCCCCAGGCAGGACTGCCACTGCTCTCCTTCAGCTGGGATGGATCCCCACCGCTCCTCTCAGTCCTTGCAGGGTCTGCTCTGCCCCGTCCCTGGTTTTGGTGCTCTGTGCTCTGCTCTCTGCTCTCCCCTTTGGCTCCTTAGTTAATGCACAGGCACCAAGTGCTGTAAGGGGACATTCAAACAGAGTCGTCCCATCCAAAGCAAACAGGATCAAACCACTCTTGAGCCCTCTGTGCTGTGACATTGCAAATGACCATGCTGCCATTGGTCCCTGCTCTGCTGTCACAGCATCCTGGAGCACTGGTGGGCTCCAGGAGTTTCTCTTCTGCAGCTACAGTTGTCCCCCTGGGTGGTTTGGTGTAACCCAGGACTGCACAGCTCTCTCAGCAGGGAGGTGTGTCCATGCTCTCCCCCTTTTGTACAGCACCAGCAGTCACTGCACTGAGTAATTCCAAGAGAAGAGAGAGGAGTATTTCTTTGTACTCTCCCATAAATCCACTCTCCAGGGAACTGAAGCTGCTGGGAACCTTACAGAGAAACCTGACAGTCCAGGGGCACACGGGGACTGCACGTACATGGCTGCCTCTTCCCTGGGTTTTCCATGAGTCCAGAAATTCCCAGGCAGCACTGGGGCTATGGAAGCATTGGCTTGTGCAGTCTGAAGTGGTTTGATGAAATGATGTAGATTCCAACATAAGAAGCCACACCTGCCAGAGGGGATTTCCAAACATGGCTGGCAAGTAGAGCAGGAGCACCCCGTGTCTCCTCTGAACTGCTGCTCAGGTCAGCCCGTTTGCCTACAGCTTCCTGCCTCACTGCAGCTCTCTGGAGTGTATCTCGTGCAGAAGGTGCCCACAGAATCACAGCACAGCCTTGGTTGGAAAAGACCTCTAAGTTCATCCAGTCCAACCATTAACCCATGCCGCAAGGCCCGGCTCTGCGCTCACACACGGGGTTCAGCAGCGTGCTTACCTAACAACAAGGCTCTCTTGCATTTGGGCTTGCTAATTATACAGAATAACTGAAATTATTGCCTTTCCTACTGTGAGTTTTACCCTAATTGATTAAGTGGAGCCACGGTGCACACAGCAGTTTAAAAGCACTGCCACGTGCTTCTTAAAGGTAACTATTGTTTTGTGTCACCACACTGGAGTTCACCTTTTTCCTGAAGCCCAGGTAATGTGGAAAAAAAACCTTACTTGTATTTAATGAAAATAATTTGGAACTGGATAAGACTGTCATTGCTGTAAAGGTCATAAAAACCAGCAAGGTAAACGACAGCTCTGGGTACTTCCTAGCATTCTGAGAATGCCATTTATCTGTAAGAGGCCTGAGGATTCATAACCTTTCCTTCAACCAAAGGAGAAAAAAAGAGGAGCGAGAGAGTCATAAAACTGATCTGAGCTGTTGTTTTCATGATCCATTTCTCAACAGAATAAGATTGTTCATCAAGTAGTGGAATGTTTATCCTGATCACAGCACTTCCTTCTCAGTGGTAAAGATGCAATTTGGGAGGTGAGAAAGACTAGAACTACAAGTATAACCAGAATAAATTTTCATAATGTAAACCATTTCCAACAAATGCAGCAACAGACTTGGAAACGGTAAAGTAAGATGGATATGAAATGTGTTCCACCTTGGTCTGTCAGACATCTCTGTTTCGTTTTGCCCTCCTCTGGGCAGACACACATCTGCACGGCAGATCTGAGCCGTACTGACAGCGCTGACAAGTCCATTACTCTTATTAGCTTCCTGACATTTCACGTTTCACCAGCAGGTGATGATACCTGTGTGTGTACAAATATTTATACACAGATATACCCACATAGATTGGACTTTAAAGCTTGGGATTCAGTAAATTTTTGTTCATAATTGTTTTGCTGAAGAGACTCAGAAATACATATTCTATAGTCTGCTGGCAGCTCTGGAACAGGGAGCTGGCCATGAGCTGTGGCTCTGTGCAATTTTATCACATATTTGTTTGTTCTTACGGGGAAACAGTAAGTGTTTTTTACTCTACACTGCAATTACATCAGAGATCTATCTGTTTGTTCCAAGTCCTGCAGGCTCAGTTTGCCAGAGGTGTGCATGTCTGAGCACCTTGTCCTCCGAGCTGCCTTTTGGATGCTGTGGCTGAGCAGTGCCCCCCTGCCCAGGTACCACTGGGATGAACTGGGCAGCCCCCAGAGGCAGCCCCAGGGGAGGGCAGAACTCACACCTCACACCCAGAGCCTGCTGCCAAGTAAGCCTGAAGGGCCAGAGGGAGGGGAGGCTAAGAAGTGGGATTTTCCCTCAGGGAAGGATGGGGGGGGGGGTGAAGCACCCATCCCCTACCAAGAAAACCAAGAGCAGGGGAAGGTGAGACCAAGAGCTCTGCTGAGCCCTCCCTGATGGAGGAGGCCAGACAGGCATGTTCTCCTGACAGCTGCTTACAACTCATGCTCTTTATTTCTATGATTCCTTTGTTTAAAACAGCGAACAAACAAACAAACAAACCCTCATTCTTGTCACATTAAAACTGAATATTCAGCAAGACCAGAAGAGTTTTCATTCTCCCCTCCGACCCCAAGTCAAATTTCAGGGAAATAAAAAAATCATTAAAAGCTGCACTTTTATTTAGTGCAGCGGTGCTTTCTGACAGCGGATCGCTCCGGCAGAGCTCTGACCAGCTCCGTGAGAGTGCCCGTGCAGGCAGAAGAAGCCACATCAAGGTTGCCAGGCTTTTGCCTGTAATAACAGGATGAGAAGTCTTTCCATTCAAACTCTGTTTGCAGAGACCTGGTGGGAGGAGAGAAGGAAGGAGCGGGGTTTTGCCCAGGTGAGGACTCTGTGCAGCAGGCAGTACTCAGCCAGGAGCAAGGTCTTCTGTATCTTTACCACCCTACAAAACCCTGCAAAGAAAGGCTGGTGGTGACAGCTCTGACACACTCAGCACCATGGCACTCTGGTAATGGGGATTCCTCATACTCAGCCTGTCAGATTTATGGAAAAACAGACAAGATAACAATAACTGTCTGCCAGAAACCTGTGACCTACTTAGAAATTACTCAGAACACAACATATCTACGTGCTGATGGGCAGGGGAACCATCCTGACACCTCCCCGAGGCAGGGGCATTGTTTTGCCAAGAGGGCTACGCAGCCAAATGGAGTTCAGTTTGTGAAGAGGGATCACACAGCACAACTGTGAGAGAATCCCCACAGCCCCTGGGGAGGAGCAGGGCTCTGGGGTGAGAGCACACCATGCCCAGGCAGTGATCCCTCCCAGGGCTCACTGCACGGGCCAGGAAGGTACCCATGCTTGCAGAATCAGGTTTATTTTTCACTGATTTCTGTACCTCCCTGAAAAGCCATGCCTGCAGTAACACCCCTTTATCACAACCTGTCATTTCTGGAGGATGTTGTTTTTGATGGAAACGAGTGCTTCCACAGCCTGGCATGAAATAAACTGGGGCATCTTGCTGGATCAGAACTGAGCGTGCATCACCTCTGCAGGTAACTCCTGTCCTCTAGACAAGGACAAGACAAATAGATCCCCAGTAATCCCACAAGCCAGATACAGCAGTAAAGCTGCATGATTGATAGCCCTTCAGCAGGGAAAAAAAATAACATAAATCCTCATCTGACAACGTGTAGTCTGAGAATTGGACAATTCATTTGGATGATGTATTTGCTTTTGTGTTGCATTATATCATTTGTGCTGCGGAGCCCAGAGGCGTCGCTGAGATCTGGACTGCATTGTGCTGCGCACCTCGCTGAGTACCTGCTCATAGCTGGGGGCAAACCTGGCCCTTGTAGTGCCTGGGACACGCTGTGGCATCCTGGCTTGAGCAGGGTGGCACGTCACTGCTGGAAGAGGGCGGTTGTGGTGCACAGGACAGCGCTGAGCAAGTGAAACAAGGGAAGGCAGAAGCACTCACTGCATTATGGTGAAGGGAAACAGGCAAAAAAAAGAAAGGTTCTGCCCCAAATCACCCAGGGCAGGCTCTTGTGCTGGTCCCCAGGCACAGCCCCAGCCCAGCCATGCAGCAGCCACGAGCAGCCCCCAGTCAGTGGGAGATGCACTCAAGGCAGTGACTCCCAGCTGGATCCCACACCACTCATCATGCTCCTTAGAAAAGGGGGGAGCTCACTGAGGGGGGAGCTCCTCCTCCTGGGGCTGCTCCCTCCTGGCCTTCTGCTGCTGACCCCAAGGACTGGGGTGAGCAGAACCTTGTGCACTTTGTGTTGGTGATGGTATCAGTTTTGTTATTTCATTAGATCTGTTTCTACTTCTCCCTTTTTTCCCCCAATTCCCCTTCCCAGCTGGGAGGGGCCATCAGGAGGTAGAACAACTGCTGCAGGTTACCCCAGGTATGAGCTAAGAAGCAAGCAGCTCTGGAGGAGACAGTGTCCCAGCACAGTGCTTCCACACGAGCTGGATGCTGCCTCTCTCATAAATCCAGATAAGCCAGTAAATGGGACTTATTTATATTTGGTATTCAAATGCAAACTTTTTGCAGGACACTGATCTTTTAAAAAAACCCAAGCTTAGCCACCTCCCCCAGAAAAACGTTCTGAGTTTGTTGCTCCTTTGGGTCCTGTGGTTCCTGTTGCTAACAGGTTTGTCTCTCTGTAAGCACAGTCATTATGGGCAGTCTCATGTAGGAACACTCAGGGCATTTCCATGGGCATAATTCATGGGCACACTACAGGACAGGGAAGAGAAGATGCTAAACCAAACCCTGCCACTCTCTGTAGACCAAATTCACAGCCTGTTTTCTCTCCCTTACTTCCACCAAGACCCTGCAAAGGAAGAGAGTTGGGCAGAGACTTTGGGAAGCCAGGGAGCAGTGCTGTGGTGTGCACTGCCTCTGTGCAGTGGGGTTAGTGCAAAGTAACAGAACAGCAGTCGTCCCTGTGTCCCCCTTCCTGTCACTGGTGCAGTGGGTGTCAGCAGCCAGGAGGAGCAGGGATGTCTCTGTTGGTTTGGTCCCACTGACTGTGGTCCCTGGAGGTCCTTCTGCTCAGGTGTCCCTGCATCCAAGCTGTGCCACCCACCCTCAGGCTGGGAAGGTGAGAGCATCCCCCAGATACTGGATCTGTGCTAGCTGGGGGGTGACCCTCAGCTGAACACCCACCACCAGCAGCCAGACCCCAGCCCCTGACCCCAGCAGAACTGCTCAAATGATGCAGCTCCACAGGCCAGGACAAGAATTCACCCCGTAGCAGACAAGGCACAAAACAACTTCTACAGTGCTCAGGAAACCTTGTGCTGTAAGGAACTGTTACAAGGGCAGAGTGGAGCTAAGGGCTTAGCATGAGGATTTCCTGTGGAGCATCCAAATCCAAGGAGCAGGGGGCTAAAGAAACAAAGAATTTCAGCAGCCTGTTGTTCACTGCCTGCGTGTTGGATAAGCTCATAAAATGTCAAGCTTCTATCACCTTGGGAACAATGCCATTGCCCCTGCCAAAGCTTTTGGTTAGCTTGTTACTGTGAACAGCACAGAGTGCATTTTTTTTGGGATGACTAGTTTACTTGCCTAAAAAATTGAAGTTTTTCAATTTGGGCTGAATTCTGGTTTTACTTTGGTTGTTGTTGTCATTGTTAAAATGGGGATTATTTTATTGAAATTTTGGAATCTTTGTATAAATAATGACTAGATTAAAGATTTTTATCAAAAGGTTATCTTGGATTAGAAATCTTTAATTTCTAATTCAGAATGAATGACATGAAATTATTTTGGCTTTTATTTTCATTAGTGAGTTAACTGTATTTATTTACTGTCCCTTCTTAACCATTTTTTTCCCACCTGTGACTTTCGGTTTATCTCCTAAATGAAAATGGCAATTGTTTGCAGAGTTCTCATTGCAGCTGAAAGGGCAGCTGTGCACCCATGCACAAAGGCACTCACACTGAGGAGTAGTAACTGCAGGCACCGCATCCACCTCTCAGCAAAGTAAAGGTGGTCTCCCAGGTGGTGACTTACACCATTTAGGCCAGGTCTCACCCTCTGAAGCAGCTCCCTTGGGTACAGAGCACCCTGGGGTGCCTGGCTTCCCAGCTTGGAGCTGATGTCTTCCTTAGGGGAAGGGGCAGCCTCAGAGGTAAGATGTGAGAAGCAGCTGACTGCTAGGCATCATTAGTCCTGCTGCACTCCAGTAAGGATGCACTGCCTGCTGGTGGTATCCATGTCAGAGCTGACAGTCTGAAGGTCATGTCGGGCTTTTCCAAGGTCAGCTGAACCTTACTGGTGTGCTGACACGCCAAATACCGTGTGTCAGGTCATAACTAAATCTGATTGCAGCAGCAGTGGGTGCTGGGTAAGAATGAGCTACAGGAGTGATGAGACATGCATGGGTGGTTTGCTGAACAACACGGGGGGAGTTCTTGTGCTCTTGCTTTCACTACTTGAGACCTATCGGTTCACAAGTAAAACCAGCATCAGTATATAGAGTCATAGAATCCCTATGGTTGGAAAGGACCTCTAGGATCATGTATAGCTTCTGGAGTAAAATAAATCTAATTTCGCTTCTAGATGGAAGGGAGGAGGAGCTGTGGCTGGGAAAAGAAATGGAAAAGAAAGGAAAGCAAAGAACTAGGCAGAAGCCCTAAAAACCAACAATAGGAATGAGAATGTTAGTATCAACTGCTGCCTTTCTCTTATGGAGCTGCTTCTGTTCAGGAGCTTTTCCTCAAAAGCAAACACAGCTGAAGCTTGGTAAGGGATCTGCAGCTGCCTATAGCTCAGCAAACAGGATTTACATCCACTGAAAAGGAGTTAACAGAGGAAAAGGTACGGCAATTGTGAGAAAATGTTTTAGCTCCCTGAACTTATCCTTAATATCAGCTTTTTATATCGCACTTTGCTAGGCAGAAAAAGATGATTATCAGAGTGAGAAGGCTTAGCATTTAACATCTGGGCTTACAGTTAGTTTCAGCAACAGTTTTATACTGAAATTCATCTGGAAATGTTCATGTGCCAGGTACTGTGTAAAGAAATAGCCTGTACTTTGTGGAGCTCACCATCCAGGCAGGCTATGGAAAACATGTACAAGAGAACCAAAGAAATCACAGGGTTTTTCCAAAGAGACACACGCAGCTTTTAATGGAGAACTGAGAAATAAATCCTGCTTTTTCATGACCTAGGTCAGTGCCTTCATTACAAGTCTTTCCCAGCTCAAGTCACCTCTCCAGCCCCAGAGCTGGGTGGAGGCAAGGATCTCAGGCTCACAAATGGTTTCCTGGGAGCTGGCAATCTGCCTGTGCACACCACTGCTTGCTCTGTTCCTTTGCACAATCAAAGCAAAGCAACCTCTGCTGCCCTTCTGAGATGCACGCTCTGCTCTCAGCTGCCCAGGTGATTTCTGAGAAGCTGAATAAATGAACACAGTCCAGTCATAGCAATTGTGTCATGGCTGTTTGGAGAGAATCCACAGCAGTGAGGGCTTTGTTCTGGAATTAATGACTTGAGGCAACAGGTGTTTATTACAGTAATAGGGGCAGTGTCTCTGCTCCCAGCACATGAAGAAAAAGAGACTGGAGTGAGATTTTGCTCCTCACAAGAAAGATAGTCTTAATACAAGCCCAGAGCAGCCTTCGTGATGTAGTGGCTGAGATCCTCCTGGAAGAGGAAGCTGTTATGAATAAGAAAACACTGCAACAGCCTTCCAACAAGATTTATTCTCTTGATGATAAGCCAAATTAATTTTGCTATTCTCTTCTTAATCTGATTGACAGGGCAAATCTGTCATCTTTTATCATGACACCTAAATGGGAAGTAAATTAAATCAACAAGCATGAAGCTATGTAACACTTTATCTCGCACATAACTGCAGGGCAGGATGCACAATGGGGCTGTCTGTGTTCCTTCTGGACACTGTAATGTGTGTTTACTGCCAGGCTGTAAATGAACAAAACCACTCTAATGGCTCCCTTTGCCTCCAAGGTGGAATCTTCTTGCCTGCAGGCTGTTATCTGCAGGCTTCTGCAGCCTAACCAGCTGCCTTAAAAATAATTTGGTAGTTGAAGGTTATAATTTGTGCAACTTAACTTGATTTAATTGAGCATTACTGTTAATTAAAACAAGTCAGTGGTTTCTGTCCTGGTTCAAGAACCTGGCATGCAGGAGAAAGTGATCCTTTCTTCCTGTCTATATTCAGATCTATCTGTTATGATATAGAGCGTGAATGAGTTGAATAAATAAAAGTTGCTCACTGTTATTTTTCCATCAGTTGCCGTGAAGAAAGTGATATTGTCAAACAGCAGTAATATGCTAGCCTTCCCTTTACTACAGAAGTATTGCAATGAAATAGGAAATGTTCTTCTCTGTCCCTCCTGTAGCATCTAGAGCAAACAGAAAACTATTCCTGTTTTGAAAAACACTCAATTTTTAAAGTATAAATTCTGTAGCCTCTAGTCTGATCTGACTCTATATAAATCCATATTTCCCTTTCTATTGACTGAAAGGAAGTAGAACAGCCACATAATTTCCATTCAGGCAAAAATTCCCTTTGAAATTAAAGATTTACATAAGAACCACAGGAGTTTCTTCCAAAAATCTTTTTTTTTAAAGCTTTGCACCGAGCTTCCCTCAGCAAGGAATGCACCCTTGTGGAAAGAAAGTATGTCTAGCTTGCCTGAACAACAGTGACTTTCCACATCTCGTGAAGTTTATATTACATACAGTTATATTTTTCAGATGTGTATACTAGTAAAAAAAACCTCCTCCAAACTTTTCAGAAGTAGTCCATTTGTTGCCATAAAGCTTTTCCTGACTACAGCTGATCACCTGTGAAAAGTAAACCAAACCAAAACAACCCTTATCCCATTTCTTGTAAGCACTGTATGTATAAAAAAATACTCTCCTTCTGTCTCGAAAATGAAGTTTTATGGCTCCAGACAAGGTCTCATAAAAATTACAAATGCATTAATTGCACTGAATAATCTTAATCACAGACAGATCCCATCTTATTGGATATTAGATTGTTATTGTGCAGCACTGCAAAATTCTAACCGAGCTGTGACAAAGACCTTGTCTGTACTCATCTCAATATACACAAAATACATACAAGGGCATGGAGTGACAGCATGAGGGGTAATGTTGTCAAAGTGGAAGAGGAGAGATTTAGAGTAGATCTTAGGCAGAAATTGTTGGCTGTGAGGGTGGTGAGACACTGGCCCAGGGTGCCCAGAGAAGCTGTGGCTGCCCCCTCCCTGGCAGTGTTCCAGGCCAGGTTGGATGGGGCTTGGAGCAACCTGGGCTGGTGGGAGGTGTCCCTGCCATGGCAGGGGGTTGGGATGAGATGAGCTGTGAGGTCCCTTCACACCCAAACCAGTCTGGAATTATATGAAAACCGAGAAATATTGCATATTGTGTGGAACAATGAAAGCAAATCTGTTTTTCTTTCTATCCACAAATCCATTCTTCGGCTTTTAAGTCACCCAAATTTAATATCATCATAGATTCATAGGATGGTTTTGACCTTTTGAGCTGATATTCATAAGTCCAATGAAATGGAAGAAATATCCATTTCTGCTGTTTGCAATAGACAGATACCAGAATCTCTGCTGAACAGAACAAAATGGAAAACATATTCAGAGTAAGGAAGAAACTGTTCGTGGTGTTCAAGCACCAGAATGAGGAGACATCAAAAGCAGACAGCAGGAAGCTGCATCAGAACAAGTGAAGAAGAGTCCAGGGAACTCCTTAGCACTGGGTCTTTTGATGCTAACAATTTTCCTGGGCTCAAAAAGCAGGTGTGCAAATTCAGCAAAGAAAAAAATGCATTGGGGCAAAAAAGTATGGAGATACTGTATTTGGCACGGGACAATTTTTAGTCTATATTGCTGATGGCTAAGGTTTGCTTTAGAAGAATCTCACTGCATGGCTGTGTGTAGGAAGGGATGGGTGAGAGGGAGATAAGGGCTTTCACTACTCCTTTCTAGACCTGAAATTGCCTTTCAGAATAGATATTTGGTGAAATGTGCAGTGCAGCAAGAGGCAGTTAAAGTGCCATATAGAATCCTCTAAGGTGTGAGGTGTCCTGTAACAGGCAGCCAAGTTATCCTGTTCCATCGCCTTGAAGTTTGGTGTAGCACTTCTAGAGCTTTAGGGGCTTAGCTGTCATACCTGCTCCAGCTGCTTCTAGGTAATGAAACGTCTTCATTATCCATACATGCACACAGGGGTGTGTGATGAGAACAGGTCCTGCCGTCTGTTTCTATTAAATACAATGAAGTGGAAGAGTGTTTTTAAAGGAGAGCACGAAAATTGCACAAAGAAATTAATTTAAGAGATGAGCTATTGATGAAAATGGCAGAGATAGCTACTGCGAGTGTGATGTACTTACCCAAAGCGTAATCCCATAACTGCTGATAGAACCTGGAGTTAATTAAACTCCATCTAGATTGATATTTTTGCACACTAACTAAAACTATTGATTTAAACTTGCCATAAATGTAGCTTTCTGTAAATCATTTTTTTTCCTAATTAAACAGTTCTTCTATTATGGCAGGGTGTAAAGAATATATTACTTGTAACTACTTCTGCTCCAGAGCTTAATCAATACCTGAGCTTAGCTATTTTACATCTCATCCAATTTCTTCCCTTAACTGTTCAGATCTCAAACTGTCCCTCTTGGACTAACACTGTGTACTTTGAAAAATGACACTTTTCTCTTCTGCTGCTGTGGTCTTTATCTATCCAAGGGACGTTGCTTAGCACACAACAGAACCCAGAGCGGTCTGCCTCTCCAACTGGGGCACCTGGCACAAAGGGCATTGCAGAGGGATGGACTCTGCCAGAAGGTCTATTGCCAGTGAGCTAGAATTAACCCAACCACGTTTTCCCATCCCAGAGACTAAGGTTGGTAAACAAAAAAAATCAGATTTAATTCATAACTGGAGTGAGTCTGATCTTAACTTTATCATGGTTCAGCAAACACAGTGCTTCTGAAGCCTTCTCAAAGGAGTGCCATATTTATCCCAGCACTGGTACCCAGTCAAGTCAGACCTGTCTCCACCATCAGAGACTTCACCCACCTTACCAAACCTGTGGAGAAATTTGGGCTATACAGCAAGCATATCCATAGTGTTTGGAGTCCTGGAACTGTGATAGCAAATGAATTTTAAAATGGGTGAATAAAACCCACAGCTGAGAATCACTGCCCAAGAAGGACCACCCTTCCTTCGCTGGCAGTGGAGGGAGCCTTGCTCACACAGCTCTCACTGGTATGTCTGGGAACACCAAAATACAAGTGGAAGAGCTGCCATCCTGGGCATCCTCAGGGAGTCCCTGGGAAACATCTAAGGGTGTCTTCCTGAAAGGGCCAAAGGCAAAAGATTTCTTCAAGGGGTCAGTGCCCCTGAGAGCTTTGTGCTGCGCTGGAAAAATGCAAACTAAAGAGTAATCCTGAGGGATTTTGGTGTGCTATGTTTTATGCAAAAGGAATTAACCTTTGTACAATATAACTGCATCTTATTAGTCCTGTCCCATGGCAGTACCATCTTCATGAGGCTTCTTGCTCAGTAATCTTAAATATGTTGAAAAGATTCCTACATAAACAAAAATATAGATAACCATAGAGCTGTAGTTTAGTATGAAAACACTTATGGACATCTTCAGTGTGAAAAAATTTTAGGCTGTTGTAATTCCCACAGAAACACACTATTAATTCAGAAAATCCAACTGGATTAATTAATCTGAATTATCACCATTAGCAAACTGGATTTCAGTCGTATGCAGTACTGATTTATTCTGTACACCATGTGATTAAACAGCTCTTCTCAGATTTCAAAGAGCAGGAGACATCTTTCTCTGTTTCAGCAGGTTATCTGAATCCACCTGCAGTGCCCTGCTGCACCCAGGCACAGGACCTCTGTGCCATTCCAGTGTCCCATCTGCCCTGTCCCCATGCAGCTATGAGGGGGTGACATGAAGTTTAGCTTAGAGATAACCAATAAATAATATAATATGCTTATAATAACAAATAAAATTGAAGGTACTGGGTAAAAGTATCCATCCAACAGATTCCATCTGCAACCAATTAAAAAAGAGTGTGAGCCAGCTCCAGAGGACAGCTCATCCCTCTTCTTATGTGCATCTGCTCTATGGTAGGATCAGACTCTGGCTGGCAGTGACAGCAGCCTGTACAACTAGCTGAGGCAGGGGCTGACAACCGAGAGGTGAGCTGAAACCAGCTAAACTAACGCCATCGGGAGGTGCCTCCTGCTTCAGTCTCTGTTTCAACGACAGCAAACGCAGCTGATGGGAAAGAGGCAGCCTGCATGCACACAGCCATGGCAGAAATCATCCAGTGCCAGAGAGAAAGAGGTTCAGCCCCAGCTTCATGAGCATAGAACTTGAAACCTGTGTACCAAAATAGTCCCATCAGGTGCAAGCCCTCCAGGCTCTCCAAAGCATCTGTCACACCCAGCTCCCCTCTTGTGCCAGCTCTGAACTGAGCGTGTGCTGAGTCAGTGGTGCTGCTGGTTACAAGATAATTTGGTGACACAAGGCCATTTAATAGGCTGAGCATGGATATGTTAATAGCAACCTGTCAGAAATTAAGTGTACAACTCCCCAAACACATCAGCTTTGTTGAGATACGCTGTTGTCTTCATTGGTAGTTGGGCACCACGCTTCATTGCAGTGTGGCTGAATCAGTCTGAATGGAAGCTTTAGCTTTAAAAATATCGTTTTCTAAGAAGTGCACTTTGGTTTTAACAGTTTATGTGGCAGATTCTGGATGTCTTGTGATGGAAAGACTTAATGCCTGTTAATTAGTATTACTATTACTATTTTTGTATTAAGTCTCCATGGTAATAATACTATTCTGGAGGATGCCAGAGGAAAATTGGGTTTGATTTTGATGTGAAGAGTTCAGACCATTGCAATATTCTCAGCTTCTAACCAGTGTTACTGTGGAACACAAGATGCAGATTTTGTCCCTTTTCATCAAAGCCTGTGGCTCAGGAGAGGATAATTTTTAGAAAACCATCTACTCATAATTTAGAGAGTTCAAGCAATGGAGTGTCTGCTGCATCCAATTACATCCCCTGTATCAACTTAAAACCTTATTTCTTGTGAGATTGCTTTCTAGTGTTCAGAATTTCTAGTTTGAATTTACACCAAGCAGATCTCAATTTCCTTGCCTGATACATGAAAGAACCTTTTCTTAGCAGGAGCATGCATAAATACACACACACCACAGACAAACCAACTCTTAGCTTCCTCTGGGGTAAAATATTTAGACTGAAGGGGGTTTTCTGTATTCTGTATTTAATTTTTTTTTCAGGCAGGTTTTTCCAGAACTCATTTAATTTAATATTGTTGTTAATAACAGCTTAATGCATAAAAGGCTTGAAGTCCATGATGACCTTTGACTCCTGACACCAGAGCTTTTATCAGGGAAAGGGGAATTTACAGCAGAAAGTTAATCCCATTTCTTTCCTGCTCCTTTCCAGGTTGCAGCAGAGAAAACAAACACCCTGCTTTCATCCCCTCCATGGGGTTTTCACCCACCCCACAGCCACTGTTGAGGCAGTAAAAGGCAGGAAGGGCAGAAGCCTGTCTTTGGCAGCCAGAATAATTTTCATTTCTTCCACCTCCATGTAGCCAAGGATACATTAATCCTCCTTAGCCTCAGTGTCTCCATGGGAGCTCATATGCAGTTAGGATGAAATCCTTTCCTCACATAAATATTAGACATCTAAATCTGAGCCAGTTTTCCGGGCTCCCTTTAGAGTCCATAGGGAGGAATGGGCAATTCATCCCCATTCATCTGATTTACCTACATAACAACTGTCCTTCTGATGTTCTAATTTCTCTTCATTAGTTTTGAACAGAATCCAGGGTGACTTACCCTGATTTAAGAGCCTAGCTCTTAGCTCTCTGAGCCTAGGATAATGGTCTCTGCTTGCTGCTGAAAGCCCTGCTTCCCAGGGCTCAGCTCCCCCTATCATGTAATAGTGGGGTGCTTTGTCCCTATATACCTGTAAATGTTTCTTTATATGTGTGAGAATTACACCTTGCAGAACAAAGGCAGCTCTACCCCTCCACCCAGATCTTCTCTGCCACTGCTCTATGCATGTTACCCTTGTTATTAGCATCCTTGGCAGTGATGATACTCTTCCATTCATGTCAAAATATTTCATAGTAAAGGTCTGAGAACAAGTGTTACAGAGCCTGTGAACTATTCCTTCGTGGGTTCCTCATAAACAGTACATGTCAGGTATTTATGCTCTTGAGAGAAATTGTTACAGTGCTTCCACTCCAGCTTAAAGAACCCTGGCTGTATAAAATAATAGGAAAGAAAAAGCACGATTTAAAAGTTAAGGGAATAAACTGTATTGATGGAGAACAGTATGACATGAGCACTTAGTGTTGGAAAAGCCATCATTAATTTAAGTTTGTTTTGATTGTTAAGATATTGAAGTCATTCGTGACATTTCTTTTGATTTAGTAGGGATGACTGTGGTACAACTGAGCAAAATTGCTATGATAGCTGTTATAAAGCACCGGAATGCAGTGTGATCCTATGGAGAGAGCTCACTGAACCAGGGCAGGAGCCGTGTCTCCTCTGCTTGGACTTCCCTGGAAAAGGTTCCCAGTGAGGATTGTGCCAGACAGGTTCAAAGAGGCCACGGAGAGACTGTTTTTTTGTTCACCATGTCTGTCATTTACATAAGCTTGAATAATGGCAGTTGTCACTGGCTGCGGGATGAGGTGTCACAGCAGCTCCTGGGCATGGAGGATTTGTGCTTCCCCCTTGAATGGGGGAGTGCTTGGCCACATTCTTGGGAGATGAATCAGAATAAGCTCTCCCTTCGGAGAGCTTTGCCATAAAATCTTTGCATTGTGTAAGCTGATGGGGTTTTATGGTTATTTTGAAGTCTGTTTCCCAGAAGCACTGCTAAGAAGTTAATCTCCCCGATTGGTTGGAGAACATTATAGAAGGTATGTGGTTTATCAAAGGGAGCAAAGGACACAGCTTATAAAGAAATGTGAGCTGCTCAAAAGGCTTGTGCTCTCCACACAGGGAGTTTTGTAACCAGACCAGTCAGCTTGAAAATCATCTCTCTACACCTAGAACAGCAAGAACTTGCTGGTCTGTGAAGGGCTGGCAGGGGAGGTGTGATGGTGGAGCTGGGAACAACCTAGAAAGCAGCCAAAGAGGTGATTGATCTATCTAAACTAGCCAGTAGCACAAAATCAGTAACAATGTCAGTCCTGGGTAACCACAACTAGGAGCATCACCTCTTGTTTTCCCAGCACGTTTGCAGCAAAATTATTTGTGATAGCAAAACATTTTCTCATCAAAATAAATACATTCTTCAGCTTTGGCTATCCCATTTGTTTCATGACTTATCCCATACTCAGTATTTCATCTGGTGAAACATGGCTAGAGTTGCACTCCAAGGCAGCTGTCAAGTGTTGCCAATGCTTTAATAAGTGTATCCAATTTTCTCTGTTCTTGAACAATTCCAGTGATGGTGATTCCTCGTGGCCAGCCTGTGAGATATGTGGTAATATGCAGCAAACATCTCCCGAGCATCAGCCCACACCCACCCCTGTGCTATGGAACGTCTGATGAAATGGGAAGGACTAATAAGGGCACCTCATAAATACCAAGGAGTTGGAGCTGTCTCCTTTCTGGAACTCTGCACAAGGTGTAAGTGACTACAAGTGATGCCTCCCTCTGCCCCACTCCTGAGGAGACACCGTCCTTCATGGCATGGTGTGCTGCAGCTGCAGTCTGCAGCCCAGACCTGCAGTTCTGCAAACCTTTGTAGCCCATTACAAGCCACATTGAAAAAACAACAGGAAAAAAATAGGGAAATCACACAGAGATATATAGCTGGGAGTCACCAAAAAACATTGTTTTCTTCTAAACCCCTTTTGTCAGGTCATCAGGTATTCTTTTAATCTTTGAAGAAATATATTGCTACATTTCAAAGTGAGATGGCATGCTGCAATACATTAAAGGCATAACATAAATTCAGATCAAAAATTCTGAAGTTGCTTTGGCTGAAACTATTCATCAAAATGAATGTAATTTCCTAAAGATTACAATCAACCCCAAACTTTAATTCTTGGTTTAACTAAGACATCCTGCCTTCCCTGGGTGACTATTACTTGCTTTGCACTATGGGCTGAAATTGTTCTCTTATGAGCTTTATAAACCTGAAGATTGTGATGGCAAAAGGGAATGATGGCACTAAAAGATTAAAGGATAAGCTCATTTATTTTTTTTAAGAGCAGACCTCATTTTTTCATCGAGCAATTTTTAGATCATTTGCACACAATACAAGTGAAAAAGAAGCCTTTTTTTTCTTCTTTTTTTTCACCCCTTTTCATTTTGAATTCCTGTGACAGTAAAATAGCAAATAGACTTCTGAAATAATAAACTCCTGGTCTGAAACCTTCACTAATGAGGTACAGCCTGGTTTAACAGCATTGTTCTAAAAGTTTAAAAACATGGAATTAAAATTAAATCGTTATCATGGCATTAACTGCAGTGGTCACAGTTTCCACAGACCCATTAAAATGGCTCCTGAAAAGGCCAGGGTGGCAGTGGAGTATTGGCTCATTAGACAGCTCCTTTGGGAGCCCACCAAGGGGTGTGTGCCGAGGCAGGGACACTTCACCGGGGGATGTCGTACTGAGAAAGGACTCGGGGCCTCTGCAGACTCCGTTACTGAAGGGAGTCATTATCAATTATCTAGGAGAAAGTGGTTTGCTGAGCTTTGTGGTGATTCAAACCAGGGCACTGGGGCTGGGGCAGGGTCTGGAGCACAGTGTGATGGGGAGGGGCTGGGGGAACTGGGGGGTTCAGAGGAGGCTGAGGGGAGACCTCATTGCTCTCTGCAACTCCCTAAAAGGAGGGGGTAGCCAGGGGTGGTCGGGCTCTTCTCCCAGGTGACAGTGACAGGATGAGGGGTGATGGCCTCAAGTTGCACCAGGGGAGGGTTAGATTGGATATTGGGAACAATTCCTTCCCCCAAAGGGTTCCCCAGCACTGGCCCAGGCTGCCCAGGGCAGGGGGCAGTCCCCATCCCTGGAGGGATTTCAGAGCCGTGGAGATGTGGTGTGAGGGACATGGGGCAGTGGGGACTGGGCAGTGCTGGGTTACTGGTTGGACTGGGGGAGCTCAGAGGTCTCTTCCAACCAAGGTGATTCTATGGCTCTATTACAATCTCCATTGTAGCAGCTATGATCCTTATTTTACACACAGCCTCCACAGAGCTTTGGGCAAATAATTAGAGCAAATAATTTGTTAATCCTTGATTAGTTTTGCCTGCTTTCTTTTCCTTCTCCTAGTGAAACCTCCTTGAGCTCATTGCTCTTTCTCTGGGTAAATTCATTATTCAGATCTGTTCCTCACTGGGATTTATTTGAAGAGTATTTGTGTCTCAGGCCTCCCCGAGGAGCACCCTCACACCTCAGAGTGACCCCCTGCACCCGAGAGGTGCCTCAGGTTCCCCCAGCCATGGCTCCACATGGAGAGAGGCGATCACTGCCCTCTGCCACCCCCACAAAACGGTGCCCAAAATGGTGCCCTGGGACTGAGGAGCACTGAGCCCGAGGAGCACTGAGCCCACCCAAGGGTGCTCACCCGCTGCAGAGGTGGCCCTGGCAGGGCATGGATGGCTCCAGGGTCACCCTCAGGACCATCCCACTGAACGTGATGGACACGTATGTTGGGAGGGGGGAGTCACTTTTTGTGTCCACTCCAAATGTTTTTATTTTCTTAACCTTATGAAAATACGTACTGACCTGATCACGTCCCTTATTTTCAGAGACAGCTTTGTGTCTCTCCAGATTTCTCTCAGAAGTGTGTCCCCAGGGGTAGCTGTGGCATTCTGGTGCTATGACATGTTTAGGAGCTGCTGTGTCAGAAACTTGAGCACTTGTATTTTTTTCTGAGATTCGTTGAATAATCAGAGGGGGTTTTGGTGGTAGAAAGCTTTAGAAAACATGTTTTCTCAGGAACTGTGCTTTCTGTGAGTAGCTGTTATAAGGGTTATTAAGCTGAATATTCTGGCAAGTTGTGTCATTTATGTCCGGATTCTCCTGTACTAATTCCATATGTTCTTATAGCAAATTATCTCAGGGAATGTGGGAAAGAATGCAGCTTATTGCCAGAGGGAAAGAGATAAAGGACTTCTCTGTCCTGGAGATTGTAGTGCACTGTAGAAATATGTAAACCAACTTTAAGCAAGCAATTAAAACTAGAAACAGTTCAGCTATGACAGCATGGGGTCTAGTAGAAGCTCATTTTTTGCTAGAAAGCGAGATAAAACAGCCTACAAAGAGCCTGCTTTTGCAGCTAGAGTACATCTAGCATCTGAGCTGGCACATCTAAAAGTAGGTTGATTTTTCCTAAAGGATGCTGAAATCTGTTGTGCAGAGGACACAAGAGAAGGAGTTTCTGATCCCTTTTTTCTTGGTTTTGAATGGCAAACTGGCTGCCAGAGGTGGGGATCAGAGCAAAGTATGTCAAAATACCTTCCCAGTATGAGTAGCAGCCAGCTAAACGAGGTCTGGATGTAACTGATCTCCTTCTGGCAGCTTTTCCCAGTCAGCCAGCCTGCCTTTCATCAGACCCTGACTTTGACAGACACCTTGGGGTAGCCATGAACGTCTAACAGCTTGTGGTCAGATCAAATGTGGGCTGATTAAATAAAAACTTTATGGTGGTGTGCAGCAGCTGCTGTTGTACTTAGCCTGAGCTCACCATCCCTTTGCTGTGTGTCCCTCACCCCTTGGAAAGCTGGGAATTTGCAAAATTTCCCTGCTTAGAAAAAATATTTTCTCAGATTATCCTTAATTGCCCATAATATAACCTGGGAAAAGCAGAAAGCAGAGAGCTCACCGAGATAAACTGGTTGAAGGCAGGTGGTCTTCTACAGTGACAAATAATTCAGCTCCCTGGATTTCTCCCAGAGCCTGGTGCACTCCCGGGCTCCTTTCTGGGTTGAATAAGCTGCTTCTGAGGCAGAACCTGACTCTATTTCTGGGCAAATTATGTGTAAAGCACAACTTCATCTTACACAGTCCTTCAAAGCTTTCAGATGCTTTCAGCTAAAAACAACCACCAAAGAAACAACCTAACCACCCCCCAAAACCAGATATATTTTTCCTTGGAGCCAGGTGCCCTGCTGGCCCGTGGAAGACCTAGGTCAAGGGCCACACGATCTCTGAGGTCCTTTGCCCAAGGACAGGTGAGCCTGGGGCACATGGATGTGAGCTGTGCTGCAGGACATGACTCACGAGCCAGGGGTCCCTGCAGGGTGGAAGGGTGCCTTTGGGACACGCCTGCTGGGTGACACCATGTTCTGTGTCGAGCCAGGACTTGGGACAGTCCCAGCTGTAACCTGTCCAGTTCCTTCAGAGATCTCAACCAAGAGGCCTGGGCTGCACTTTTCTGCTCCTCTGAAAGTGCCAGTCCACATGCTGCCAGCACGAGTACGAAGGTTCAGTGAGGAGAAGAGCAGCCCTGTTAAGAACCTGTACGATAACTTTCTCTAATGAGCTGGGTTTTTTCAGTCTTCCCTTTGTATTGTCCTATTCCTTTTTTTTTTCTTTTTTTTTTCTTTTTTTTTTTCCCCTGATCATTGCCCTTTGAGCTGCTCTGTAGCATCTTAAAAGCCACTCTCTCCCCATAGAATTTCAGAGCAATATAAAAAACACCCACATTTCCTGGATTACAAGTCGAGCAACCAGGCAGTTCGCAGTGCCATGCCATCAGATAGTTTGGGGTGTTTTGCAGCGTTTGGACAGGTGGATTGTCAGGGATTTCTCCTCCTATATTTGAAGGAAATGTGGAGGCATTCATTTTGGTTCCTCTTCTGCCACTGTTTCTGTACTGACCCTGCAATTAGGCTCACAGGTACTCTAGGTGGCTGCAGCAGAGTGATAAAGAAGAATTCAGTCATTGCCTTAAGAATTCTTCACAGCTGTCTCCATATTTTGTGCTCGACTTGTAGAAAAAGGTGTGATTTTATGGGCTGCATGAATACAGCCTGCTGTCCCCACGGGTGCACCGTTCCACCCGGCGTGGATGGAACAGCAGCCAGTTGAACCAGCACTGAGCAAAGGCACTGGTCAGCAGGTCTGGGCATCGAGGGGGTGGTGCTGAGCTCACAGAGGAACACTGTGTGTGCAGGGACAGCTCTGCCATCCCTAAGCTTGCTGGTCTATGGGCTTTGCTTTCTCTGCTCCCTGCCTGTCGTAGGTCCCTGCACAGACACGGTTACAACGTGAAGCTTCACCTGGGTGAGTCCCACTTCGCATGAATTTCAGCAGCTGCATTGCAAAGCTCCCAAATTGCCATTTTACATCCCCAAACTGGGAGGACATAGCTCAGCAGGCTGCAAAGACACAGATGTAACTGAAGACTCCGGAGTGGCCAGCCTGGCTCGGATCCCCACCAGCACGATGGTCACCCTGAGAAGGTATGTAGCCAGATTGTTTGCAATTTGCAAAGGAAACAGGAGATTAAGGTCAACAGTGTAATTGGTTCCTGTGAACCATTCACTGATCTGTGCAGGGGAGTGATGCAATCCATGGCAGGCACCACCAAGAGTTCATTGCCTGGCCCTGTGGAAGGACCCATGCAGATCCCTCCACTGCAGTGATGACAGTGACCCCTTTGGAGTTACTGCAGACAAAATTTGCCTTGGTTTTATTGTTGTGTTATAGAGGCAAAGGCATCAGCTATGAAAAGGATCTGCTAGGTCAGAACATCTAATTTTTGAAGAACTCCAGTGAAATGCCATTCTTTGTACTGTGTCCCTCTGTGATAGATCCAGTTTTGGTAACAAGCACTCTGAGTGAGTCACCTCTTCTCCTTGGTTGCATGGTCTGATAAAATGCACCTGTAGAGAGATGAAAGCATAGCAAGAAAAAACGTTCCTTTGGGATTTAAATGCTGATACAATGATGAAAGATACTCCTCCTGCTGGGCTGCACACTCATTTGTCTCCTTTGTATTTTCTGAAGCAACTTGGTAACAGTGGTGTCCACTATTAAGCAAAAAGTAGCAACGAGCACATTAACTTAAGGATTAAAGTTCCAAGAGTTATACATTTTCAGATTTGTCTCCTTTGATTTGCTCTTTGTTGGGGTAAATTTTTGAAGCATAAATACTAGAAAACATTCATTTTTCCTCCAGAGTGATCACCAGCCTCTTGACAGCTCCCTGAGTAGATCAGCTTGTTAAGCAGTCATGTGCCTTATTCTTCAGTGGCAAATCTAGTTTGAGAATCCAGTTTTGTTTAAATGCAGAGCCTTTTAAATGCTGCAAGGGCAATGCTCAGGTACAACTGTGCCACACCAAGATTAACTTCAGAATTTCCCTGCGATGCCGTTTGTTGGCATCACTTAGCTACTGAGCTGGAAGGAAGAACTGGCACAGGGAATTGCTGTGGGGAGTCCACATGAAATCAGGTCAGGTGATCACGAGGCCCCTTCTAGCTCTAAAATTTGTGAATCCGTGGAATTTTTTTTTGCCACACTCAGAGGTGCTCGATATGTGTAATACATGGGAATAAGGCTTCAAAAAGTTAAAAATACTTTCTTAAAACAGAAAAAGTGCTTTCATCTCGCCAGAGTGCTGCAAGCTCTGGTTTGTCAGACAGAAATCCAACCCAGCCTTGGCTCTTCACGTCAGTGTGCTGGGTTGGATCACCTGAGCGGGGCACAGGATCGCAGCTGTGCCACATCAGACTGGGCAGACTTTACACTAACATCCACTGCTGCAAAGGGGTGCCCAAAGCACACGGGAGAGCTGACCTGCGTGCTGATTTCCCTGAGGGCCCTGCAGAGGGAGAAGCATTTTCTGATCATTTCTGGCACGTGGCAAACTGTGCCCTCCTGGGGTGTCCTGGCCCACAGGAGTCACTCTGGCTTTTGCTGTTGACTTCAACAGGGTCAGATCTGACCCTTGGGAGCTTTTGTGTGGATGAGGCAGGAGGAAAGGACTGTCAGGACTTGGATTTCCCGTGTACCCTGTAAGAGGACTAACTGGTAAGTGAGAACAGCCTCCTTTCCCACAGTGTGGTGGTTACTTTCAGGAGCACACATAAATCTTTGTCCTAGTATGCCTTAGCTGTCCTACTTTTAGTATCAGCCATTAATGCTGAAAGTTAAATTCAGCAGGTAAATAGCTGTGTTCAGCATGTCCCCACATGACTCACATCTGGAATGGGTTTCATCTTGATGCAGGTTTCAGAATCTGCCAAGGGCAGCCAGCCCTGATCATCTCCCCACACGGGCATAAGCCCATGCTGCTGAAGCTGGGGAGACTGCTGGATATCCCACTAGTTGGCATCTAATCTACTTTTTAACAATATTTGGGCAAAAATAGCCTACTGTGAAAAATAATTCTATTTTGTGTTTATGAACACATAAATCAGTTCATTAAATAACACCTTTTCATAACGATGCCCTAAAAATACCCTCTGACATCAGTATATCATATTGTCTCATGCTACTGAATCATATGGCCCAGAAAATGTGAGATATGACATATTATATTTCATTATAACAGGGCATTATTCCTCACAATACGTGATCATAGGTTGCAAGAATAAAATAACAGCCCATTATGAGTCAAGCTAGAATTACTCAGTTACGCATAATGACCCTCTGATTCCCTAGAGGCCTGATAGATATCACAGCTCTTTGTAAGCAGGTTCTCTCTGTAGTTGCATCTGTGCATGTCTGGCTTTTTTGTACTGATGGAGTTCAATGAACAATCTTTATTTAGGTTTGGCTCCTGTCCTAATTTAAAGTCCCAGTGACTGCCATGGGAGGTTGCTGTGATTTGCCTTCCCTGACTCCAGAATCCCCTCCCAAAAGTAAGTTTAAGTCTATTTAATCTCTCTATTTAATCTCAGGACAGTTCATCTATGGGACAGGTCCAGTGAATTTCTCTGAAATGCCTCTTTCTGCCCTCTGCCTGCAAAGGGAACCAACGTTTCTGTCTGCATTAGTCAGTAATCAGTGCAAAATCAGTGCAGATAAGTAGTCTGAAGCAGCTGTTGATGACACCCGTATGTCTATATCATGTGAACTTCAGGAGCTTTACTTTGGGCTAAACTTAGTGTGATGTCCCTGACTGAGAATGTGGTTTGGGGCTGTCTGAAGAATCAGCAATGTTTTCAGCCCTTTTTGCCCCATTAGGGGCCAGAATACATTTGACACTCAGAGTTCAATTCTGGTGTAAATATCCTCTAGTTCATGCAAAACAGCATTGCTCTGTGTCAAAAATGGGCACGATTTGCTTAAAAGCTGTACAACATTTCTGAACCAAAATGCTGCTGTACGTGCAGCCTACAACATCCAGTCATCTAACTGTTGCTTGTCCAAAATTACTTGGGATAAATCCCAAACTAGGTGACTGGTTTAAGTTCACAAGGGATCTCTGGCAAATTTGGAGCTTAATAATCGCAGATCTTCTAAACCATAGGCCAGGTCCTGAGAGCATCCATGATTGTACTAAGCTGATCAAACGAAGTGACAGAAATCTCATAGAATGGAAGACTTGGAGTTCAGTGTGATTTATATCAGCCTCAGAGAAAGTTAATTATAGGGCTGATGGTAATAGCTTGAACTGCAGAGCACTGGGAGTCTGTGAGTGGCAGGTGTAGGTAAAGTAAGTGGAAAATGTTGGTAATGGACATTTCTCAGCCAAGATATTCTTCAGCTGTTTAGCCACAGCCCTTGGTGTGAACACGAGAGCTGGAATGCGTTTCCAGGAGAGCTGGCAATCCTCCACAGGGCTGTTTTCCACCCTGTGGAAAGAAATACCCTTCTCTGGTAAGTGTGCTGAGCTGTGAATATGCAGCAGTAATACACATGAGTCAGGACTGCAGTAATGGTCCCTGGGTTTCTGTTTGTCCCGAAACACATTCCTGGGTGTGAGATTGAGTGTTACTCTCTCTGGCACTGATGTGCTTCACTACCATAAGAAAGCAGCCTGAGCCACTAACCGGCCCTGGGGGACACATGCCAGGCTGGTGGGAAGGGTGACTGGGCACCAGCCCAGCTGGAGTGGTTCTGGGAGCAGGACTGGGGAGATGTGACCATGCTCCCACCCCTGCAGGAGGCTGCAGCCCTCAGGACTGCTGCAGTGGGTGCGCAGCTGCTGTGTGTGCCCGAGGCAGCCCTGCAAGTGCCTGCAGTAGGTGGTGGCCTGCACCCCCCCGTGAAGACACTTGCTCCCCACGGGGATCTGAGTCACCTCCGTGTCAGAGAGCACGTCCCTCTCCTCACCCAGCATTTCTAATACACAACTGCTTTGGCCCACCCACCTGTTTCTTCTTGAAATCTCCCTCCTGTTTTCAGTCTCTTCTGGCCAGGTTTGCAGTGGCACCAAAACCACAGGAAAGCCCAGAAAGTCCTTTTCTGCAGGCCTTGTTACAGCTCTTTCTCGTTCTGCATGGACAGATAACTCCATTTGTCCTATTTCCCCACCTAGTAACACTCTCCTGTTTGTCCCATTAATTTTTGCCCCACAAAGCTGCCGTTTATTCCATATGCAAATTGCTGCTCTGCTTTTGTGAAGATGTCCCACCCCAGCCCTTACTGCCAGCCCCAGAACTGTGGGCACTTTCTCCTTTCTGTGATATGCACATTTACAGTCAGCTTTCCCTGTGAGCTACACATGCCAACTTCCATCACTATTACCATTATTTGATTAGAAATGTGATTAACAATGAGAATATGAATGATGAAGGTCAGAGTGCAAACACCAGTGCCCTTTAATAGCGGGTTTTGTGTGTGTGTGTGTGTGTGTGTGTGTGTGTGTGTGTGTGCACATGTCCACGTCAGCGAGGGCTCAGCTGTGGCAGGGCTGCTCCACAGATCTGAGATCTTGGGCACCAAATAATTTGATGTACATTTCTTCCCATCTGCAGAGAAAAGAAGATTAAATTGGTGATGACCAGCTTTCCCAAAGGCTGCCAGGATGCCCTGGAAGGGCTCTAAGGCTCCATGGATTGCTTGGGAGTCTCAGTGTCTTCTGTACTGCTCTGGATGTCCACCAGAGAAGTTTCTGTCAAAGAGAATCAACATTTGAATTACTACTGTAAGGAGCAAGAAGAAGGGAAAAGGAAATGGGGAAGGGAAAGGAGGAATCCACAGAGGAAGACTCTCTTTGCCACCAGAAACCAGGAGTACAGCCTGAGGCGGGCACTGGCCTCGCTGTTTCCAGGTAGTGTAAAATTTATTCATGCTCTGGCTGCTGTCCTGGTTCTGCAGCTCCATGCACGTGGGCCTCTCTGCTGGATGGAGAATTCTATTTCTTTTTTTTTGTTTTTAATTAAATAATTGATTGAACTATGAAGTTTCATAGGAATGGAAAATCTGCTGAAGTGGGTTGAAATCAGCAAAGAGATTAGTAAAAAAAAAAGTAAAAGAAGATGCATATAATTCCAAAACATTGTATTTTAACCTTATCAGAATGAAATATTTCAGGCTTTGATATTTTAAAGTGCTTATCTGAATCCTTAACAAAGCACATGTTATGTAGAAGCGACACTTTCCGTATTAAAATTAGCATACACTTACAAGCAGAGGGAGGTTTAATGGTTAAATAGCACTAATCGGAGTGAAAATGAAGTGGAATTGCCATTTCAGGATCTTTCTTTTGTCAGTACTTTTTAGAAACCTGTGTTTCAATTTAACATAATTTTCCCTCCTCCTATTTTTACTTACTTTGGGTGTCTCTGAAAAGCCCATTATTCCTCTTCGTGGCTCCTGAGCCCCTACAAACTTAGAATCAGGCACTGCAGGGGAAAGGCTCCCCCCCAGCGCAGCAAAGGGCTCCCGCAGCGGAGGGGAAGGGAATGGGAAATGCTGTTCCCAGCTGATTATAACCAAGACAAATGTCCATTTCTGAAACCACTGGCTTGAGCAGAGGAGTCTGAAATGGTGTTATTATCTGTGTTCTTTTATTTAAACTGTAATTTTTATTTGCACTACTAGTTCTATATTTGCCTGAAGGCAAAGGCATCAGGTGAGAAAAAATGACCAAGGTTTAAAACCCACCTAAGAGCATGCTGGTATTTTAGCTCTGTTCTCACCCCAGGAAGGGATAAAAAGGCAGGGAAAAACCAGTCCCACATAGACTGTGTATGTCCTGCAACGACCTTGCAGTTCCCACAGAACATTCAGACAAACGGTTAGTTGGCCTATATGTTTTTATCTTTTAAAGGATTTCTTTCCCATTTCTAACATGAGCCAGGACATAATAGATGCTCAAGCTTTTCCTTTTTTCCCCCATATTATTCTCCCTCTTCATTTCCTTCTGGCTTCCGGACGTTAAAGGGTAGGATTTGTTCCCTGAGCCGTTCAGAATATCTCAGTGACTTACCTCCCCCGTTCCACTGCAAGTCGTACTGCACCTCTTTCTTTTTATAAAGTTATAGTTATATCCTATAACTTCTTTCTCCAACAATGGAGATTTCTCTGTTTTTCTCTTCTGCTCCATTCATCTAATGATGTGGCCACTTATCTCTGCCAGTATTTTATTACATTACATACCTTTCTCTGCCTGAGAACTAACTATTCATTCACACTTTTCCCATCACCATGGAAACCTGGGAATAGGAGATAAAGTTTGCTAATTCACTCGAACTGGTTACAGTGGCTCTCTGTATGTTTGCATCATGTGGATTTATATGACCTTAAGGAGAACAAGGGCAAACTCTGTTCACGCACACTGGGCATCTTTTCAGACACTGTCACCTTTGTAATACTGGCCATCAGGTCTGGAGGGTTCAAGGCAACTTCCCAAGAGCCTTCTTCAGCAAGACAGTTTCTCTCTTCAATATAATCCTTGTTTTCTCCCTTTTCCTTCATTTTCTGTGATACAGAGAGATGTTAGCAGCTTCATACCAGCATGCTGTAGATGAATACGGTTTAGTTACTAAAGCAACCCTGTTTGTAAGTCAGAACACAGCCATTTCATCAATATAAAACTAACTGTGGAATGATAAGCCAGCTTAGCTCAAAACAGATTTCTTACATGAGAGTGATGCATTACCAGCTGACCTCGGATTATTATGTTTTAACAGCCTGATACTTTCATGTTCCCAAGCCTCCTGCCTTTGGAGCACTTGGCTGCCTCAGGAAAAGGAATGCTGTATCCTGTCTGCAGGCAGTGTTAGCAGGTCAAGAAGATGGGAGAAAAGTATCAGAAGGGAAAAAAAAGGTTTTATTATTGTAAGGAGGGTCTGCCTTCAGAGGGATGGCTATAGAGGGATCAGCACTGACCTTCCCACTGCACGGAGCTCACTTCTAAGGAGATAAGTTTTCAGAGGAGAAAGGACAGTTAGGATAATCTGATCTGATCCTCACTTGCTTTTGGGCAGAAGGACAACAGCAAGAAGGAAGGCAAAGATGAATACAAAGCCCCTCTGCTACCACAGGGAAAATCTCCACGAGGAGCAGGATAGGATTTCTGCTACCTAAGGCAGAAAATAGTCTGGTGAAAGGGATTTGCCTGGCACACAGTGGGTGAGTTTGAATCCGTAAACCTCTCTGTTTTGTTCAGGCACTTCCTTTGGGGTTTCTGATCTCTCAGGTCTGACTCTTTTTCCAAGCGTTTACTTGATTTTTAATGCAATCTACTTATAAGTCTATCCCTTTGAATTTCTTTTTCTAATCTAGCCTGCTTGGCCACAAGAGTTGTTTCCAAGTGCTCAGGTACCTTATCATTCCGTACTGGAGTTCCCTAGGAGGTAACATAATGGTGCACTTAGGTTTGTGAATGGCTGTTTAGATTGCTAAAGCCCCGAAGGCTCGTGTCTGAGTAAAATAAAGTGCTTTTCCCACTGTTCTCCAATATTTTCTGGTTAAGGCTTTATGGAAATTTGTATTTTTAGTTAGTGCAAAAAACTCTTAAGATTCTATGACACTATTATAAATAATTAAAAACTGTTAAGGGAGGAGAGCGTTAATATGCTAAGAAAGTTTTGTAACAGTTCTGATATATTTTCTTGACTTGCCCTACTATGTTAGAAAAGCTACTTCTGAACAGCAGATGGTCTCAGGCCAGGAAATTACTAACAGAGTGGAACAAGTTGAATTACAGTCGGTTATTTCTTGCCAGGTTTCTAATCTCAGCCCTGCGAGGTGTTAAGTGCCCTCAGCTCCTGATGAAATGAGGGCTGATGGCATTCAGCACTCAGCTGGATTTGGTACTGCATACATAATACAATTTTTCTATTTCAGAAATGCCATTTCTGATACAGGCTTTTAGAATGCACATTAAAACTAAGAGCGCAAAGGCAGGTGTAGTTGGAGCAGAGGCCTGTTGCATCCATAAAGTAGAAATATTTTAAGCAGGCTATTTGCTTGCCTTGAACACAGACATAAACACGCTAAAACAGCATAATCAACAACGATGTGCAGGCATTTTGTAACATAGCTGAGCAGAGGGTATATTAAAAGTATGTAAGTGCAAGGGGACAAACAGATCTGTGGTGTATTTGCACAAATGAGGTACAAGAAAACGGATGTGTGCACGTAATAAAACCTGCAAGGTACGAACAAGGGATGGAGAGCAGAGAGGAAAGATACCTGGTGGTACCAGGCTAATGCTACAGGGCAAGGAGGAAAGATGTTTGCCAAAACCAGAACAAGTCCTGGTCCTAAAAAAAAGATGAACTCTATTAGGAGCAGATGAGTTCCTGCCTTTCTTTTAGGGGAGGGAGAGGAAAGCAAGAAACAACAAAGGAAAACAAGTTAAAATGGGGGGAAAGGAGATGCCCATTTCAGTTGCATTTCAGTTCTCAAATCCATTCAACAGCTCTGGGGTCCAGGACCATGAAGGACCACAGCCACCTGCACTCACTGCCTGGCATCTGCTGCCTGGTGCTGCACGTGCACAGGGAGCTCAGGGTAGGTTGTAAGGACTGATTGCTTCGGGATGTATTGCTAAAGGTGAACATAAAACAATTGCTAATGATTGTTGTTAATGAATGTCTGTCTCGTACAGTGTGGGTTTGCAGTTTGAAAGTGGCTTCCCTTTATCAGCCTACTGAACAGTCTCATTAGCAGTATGTATACGCATGTAGCCACACACATGTGCACCGTGCATACATATATGGTGTTTAGAAAATAATAGATACACATATGCACACAATGGGTATGGGTATAGACACCACAGACAGTGGGTATGGGTATAGACACCACAGACAATGGCTGTGGATATAGACACCACAGACAATGGGTATGGGTATAGACACCACAGACAGTGGGTATGGGTATAGACACCACAGACAATGGGTATGGGTATGGACACCACAGACAGTGGGTATGGGTATAGACACCACAGACAATGGGTATGGATATAGACACCACAGACAATGGGTATGGATATAGACACCACAGACAATGGGTATGGGTATGGACACCACAGACAATGGGTATGGATATAGACACCACAGACAATGGGTATGGATATAGACACCACAGACAATGGGTATGGATATAGACACCACAGACAATGGGTATGGATATAGACACCACAGACAATGGGTATGGGTATAGACACCACAGACAATGGGTATGGGTATAGACACCACAGACAATGGGTATGGGTATAGACACCACAGACAATGGGTATGGGTATAGACACCACAGACAATGGGTATGGGTATGGACACCACAGACAATGGGTATGGGTATAGACACCACAGACAATGGGTATGGGTATAGACACCACAGACAATGGGTATGGGTATAGACACCACAGACAATGGGTATGGGTATAGACACCACAGACAATGGGTATGGGTATAGACACCACAGACAATGGGTATGGGTATAGACACCACAGACAATGGGTATGGGTATGGACACCACAGACAATGGGTATGGGTATGGACACCACAGACAATGGGTATGGGTATAGACACCACAGACAATGGGTATGGGTATAGACACCATAGACAATAGGTATGGGTATAGACACCATTGCTATCCAGGCCTTACAAGACCCATTTCCAAAACCAAGACCATGCCTCTTAGTCCCACTGAGCTGTGTTTCTGTGGGGCAGGTTCTTGCTGGGAAAGGCCAGGCGAGCCCCCCACCGCCCCACTGGCAGCACTTTGAGCTCTGCCTTGTGGAAGAGGGGCTGCATTCCCCCTCGCTGGAGTCTGCACGGTGCCCCAGTGACTCCCAGTGTCTCCAGGATGCTCCCGCAGCAAACTGGAGAGGGAGTGAAGAGCTGTTGTTCAAAGAACCTTTAGATGAAACAATCCGCAAAGCCTTTGTGTGCGATTTCCTTTCCAGAGCTGTAAGGACTCTGACAATAGCAGGTTTAATCAGCTGTGAATCTGTCCATTTGCATTTTGAAACCTTTCATTTGCTGTTCCCTCATCCAGGTGCAGGTTCCTGGTTTGTTTCTTTTTTTTTTTTTTTTTTTTTCCCTCCTTTATTTTTTCTTCTTTATTTCCTGTTTGCCCTACTAGAAAAAAGTAAATCTAAGGGACTGGGTTTCACTCCTGTATCCTTCACCTTGAGGACGGATGCTTTGATAAGCAAAGGATTCTAGAGACTCTTTTTTTTCCCCCTTATTAGTGAAATATATTCCAAACTCAAGATTTTGAGCGTTCTTATGAGATCACAACCACACTTACAGGAGCCCCTTGCTGTTAAGTAGGCAACTATTTGTATCTCTGACATATCACAGACGTGAACTTTGTGGTACATGTAGAATTACCCTGACTCCTTGAGTAAGATAAGTATGAATGAGTTGACTCTGAAGACCAGAACTGGAGTTTGTATTGCTGGAGATGCTTCATAAGAGCTAGAAATCCCTTTCAGAATGAGTTATGTTAGCTAGGAACAAGGCATTTGTTCCATTTTCATTTATTCCTTTCTCTGCTTTTACTTTCTTTTTCAAGATGTGCAGAGATGTTATATTTCAAAAGCAACTTCAAATTAATTCCCTACTTTATTTCTTGTCTGCTTTCAAATGCAGCTGAACCCCCACCTTTACTCGAACTCTCATTGTATAAATAAAGCTGTTGTGAGTGCGATTTGCATTCACCATCGTTGGTAACCCTGGGAGAGTTAGGAGTGTTTTCAAACACTGGGGAATAAGGTAAGTAAATGCAGGTGTCTCAGGCAATACTTTCTCAGCACCATTCCCTCCCCGAGGCTGCCAGAAGTGATGCTAACCCAGACCTTGTGCTCCCCCTGGCAGAGGTGCAGGTGGGTATGTGTTCAGAGGATGGCTTTCTGCTGGATGTTGTAGCATGTCCTGCAGTGTGGACCCTTGCAGCTGGATCCACAGCTGCTGCAACAAGATGCACAGCTCATAGCCCAGTCAGACTTAGCTGCTTCCCCACAGACGTTTCCTAAGAACATAAACAAGGCAATCACGGGTGTAAATGCAGAAAGGGCTCAGTGTGCGACAACTGCCAGTCGTGGAGCCTCTAAAAAGAAGTGTGGAAGCGCAGGGAAAGAGAGGAACAGAGAGCTGAATAAAAGATGCCACTTGGCATGCCTTGGCAGAGAGAGGTGTGTGCTGCAGTCCTTGCCACATCTGGCAATTTCAGACTTAATTCTTCAAATAATCATCCCCCTCTGTTTGGCTGAATGCCACCCAGAATGTAAATAACATTCGCTTCAGGCAGGCGCTCCTCACCTTGAGAGCTGGCCCTCTGCAAGATGAAATGCTGGTTCATTTCCTTGGCCCACTTTTATTCCTTGCAGGCATCTTCCTGTAGCTAGTGCTGATGGCTGCTGTCTGGAGAATCTGATCTGGTACCAGAGCTCCTATTTTAGGAAGCAGATTTGCCAGGGGAGATTGCTGTTAATTGACATCCTATTGCTCATCTTCTCAACAACCTTCAAAAGGAGAGAAGTGTGGGAAATTCACCTTCACAATTGTATAGGTTGGCTTCTGTTGGAGTGATAAGACGTTTCAGACAAGGTCTTTGGCCCTCTGTAACGAAAGGGCTTTTTTATTTAAGTAAGGGTCTGCCTGCTGCAGTGCTATTGCTCATCTCTTTCCTGTTACATTCAGCAATTTGGAGTTTTTAAAAACTGAGGATTTATCCTTCATTGGTACAAACAAAAAGTAGCTTAGATTTCTTCTGGGTATCTTTATTTTGCTGTATGGTTTAAGCTCATAGGCTAGTTGGTCAGTGCTAATCAGATGATTTCTCTCATTTTGGTCTGAGATACATGTCCCTTTTTTATTCTAAATATATATTTTTCCCCTGGGTTAATTTTGGTTAATGCTAGGTGCAGATGCAATAATATCACCATCTGTACTATGTTATTCCTATATAAGAGGAATAAGTTTTAAATGGTGCCTTCTATCCTCAGTGCTATTATTCATACCCGATTATTCACACCTAGTCTTTGCTTTCTTTTGTTACTTTAATCAATTTCTTACACTGGGAGTTGTGAGAAACTGCAAGAAAGATAAAGGACCCTTAGGAAACAATGCCCAGTGCCACCCTGACTGTAAGGAGAGAGACTCTTATGTGGCACCTTTACATATGCCAAAATCTCAGTAAATGGGTTGCCCTGTGTTTCTGTTCCTCAGCATGATGTTCAGAGGGCTCTGTTAGCCACAGCCTTGTGGGCATGTTTGGGGTTCTAGCTGAATCACAGACAAATGCAGGTTGGAAGTGGCCTCAGAAGCGTGCTGTCCCATCTCCTGCTCCAAGCAAAGCCAGCTCTGATGTTAGAGGGAGGTGGAAGCCTTCTCAAGCCAAGTTTCAAGAATCTCCAAAAATGGAGATCTCAGAGACTCTCTGAGCAACTGCTCAGCATTTTTTAACTTATGTCCAGTGGAGGTTTTCTTGCTGCAATCTGTATTTCACAGAATCATCTAGGTTGGAAAAGACCTTCAAGATCATCGAGTCCAACCGTTCTGCAGAGCTGCTTCTCCAGGCAGCCCAGCCTCTCCCGTGGCGTGGGCTTATGGCAGCTCAGACATGGGACTTAGCATGTGGGTTCCTGTCAGCCCTTTTCTGCAGCCTGTCCTGGTCCCCATCCTCCTGCCCCACCACCTTGGTGCCATGTGGGAACCTGCTGAAGGTACGTGCTGTCCCCTTGTCTACACTTTTGATGAAGATGTTATGAAAATATTTAAATATTAAGGTATGATGATATTTAAGAGCTCAGTTTTGAAAGGAGTGACCCTCACACTTATCTGTCATTGCAGATCAGGCAGCAGACTAATTTCTCAATACACCAAGCTGTAAAAACCATGGAACTTTCAAGGTAAAAAGTAATGATTTGAGTGGTTTTTCCCTCACCTCTTATCTCCACTTTATAATAAATCTCCAGGCTCCCAGAGCAATGCAACAAATTACTTAACTTTCACAACAGTCAGAAAAATATATTGTCTTTCATTAACTTTTTAAAGCTTACTGATTTTGTGGAACTGCTGCAGCAAATTGTAAATGATGTATGAATTGAAAAATTCATGCCCACCCTCCCCACAATGCAGGGGAGAACGCGGACCGGGCTCTGCAGTCAAGGCTGTGCTGCTGTTGGCTGTGCTGCTGAACTTCCACACACAGAGGAGACCTTTGAGCTGTGACTGCTCTCCCTCATTCAGCTGTGCCTCAGAAACACTCAGTACATTTTGGTGCCCTGCTGGGGACGCCTCGGATGCTCACACGCCTGCATTTAAAATGTTTATAGTTGTGCATATGTGTGAAAAGCAAAAAAAGGTCACTCAGAAATACGGATCCACTGAGCAGAAGGTATTATTTTGGTCATGATAACAGGGAAAGGGACAGCACAGAACCTTCACACAGTGCAAGCTCTCCAGGTCAAGGAGGACCTCTCCATGCAGCCCTGATGTTGGCACGGGTACTGGTCGCTGTTCCCCGCCCCAGTGTGGATGCAGCTTGGTGGGTTTCCCTCATCCCTCCCATTATCCATCTCTCTCACAGGGGTCCCTGCCTCCCCAAGGACCTGTGGAAGGAGGTCTGCATGCAGAGGGCAGAGCAGCTCTGCCTCGTCTTGATGGCAGATCTTGCCTGTCGCCCAGCTTTAACATCACCTCGTTAACACAGCTCCTGGCCCCTTTAAACACCTTTTTTCTTGACCTAATGAAAATCTTAACTTATCCTCTGTTGTAGGCTATTTTCTTAGCACCCAACTCCACATGCTTAGGGGTGATACCAGTGGAGTGTATCCAGACAAAACAACCAAAGCAGCTCACTCCTGCCCGCCTGAGCCACCACCCTCGTCACCTTCCTCCAGCCACTCCCAGGCACAGGGTTTTACTGTGTGGGGCCAGTAAACATCCTCTGCCCATTTGGAGTCATTCTTAGAGGATAGCAGAGAGGAAAAATGCTTCATAGATGAGGGTCAGAAAACATTCTGCTAATTAAACTGCACTTGGATCTGTACTGACCTTGTTAGCTTGGGACTATGCACAGGTCTGGCTGCTGGCACAGATACACAGCGATGAGGAGACCTAGCAAGTGCTCCAAGGTGCACACAGCACAGGTTGGACCTGACCCACACACAGCCTGTCCCCTTTGGCTAGCACCATGTCCCTGGTTAGACCCGTGGGGCTGGGGGCTGTGGAGCGGGCTGTGCCTGCGCACTCACCCCGCTCTCGGCACAGAGGGCAGGGCTGGGTTAGGCTATTCCTAACGAGTCATTTGCAAGGAGAAGACAAAAATGTGTAGATTTGCAGAGGCAGCTGCTCCTACTAGTCATTTTTAACGTTCCCCATAGCAAGGTAAAACTTTGCCAAAGGGGTTCCCTTTCCTACTGCGACACGACTGAAGTTAAACAGAAAACTTCCGCTCCCTGTTACTCTTCCTGCTGGCTTGTTTTAATTTGAATGAACTAAACTAATACATTCAGCATGCTAAATTATGTGCTGCTAGTCCTTTCTGTCAGTAATTGCAATATACGGAGCAAGAGATTTGATAAATTGCTTTTCAGCAGTTCCAGATCAATAAATATATATGTGTGTGGAAAATTTAAACTGAACTCATGAAGGAGGTCCAAATTAATTAGGTTTGTATCAAAGGCCACACTAATTTCTGCAGGCAATGAGGGCGCAACATCAGTGCTTTGTTCAGTGACACACTAAGTGAAACATTTCCGCTGAAAAAAGCAGTTTCACCAAAATAAAATAGTTTCCTGGTAATGTGCTGATTTTGTTAATTTTTCAATAGTATTCTGCTTCATTGAAATAAAGAGGTTTTGTCACCTTTAATATAAGTCTCTGAGAAATTATATACATGAAGTAATGTGATGCTATTTACTGTTATATGTTATTATATTGTTTTGATATACATCAAATGTCATATGTCAAAGTACTCTAACATTGATCCCACGGGAAACTGGAGCTTTTTGTATCTGCACAGTTGAGAATTAAATATAATACATTTCAGAATAAGAATCAAAATATGTTTCTGAGCATTGGAACAGCCTGTCAAAAGGCAATCCTGTATTCCAGCCTGGAGCACTTAATCACACAGCCTGCCTGGAGCTGTGTGAAACACCACAGATCATCACCACCTGAACTGTGGATGTGAGCACTGCCAGCATTGCACTTGGAATCGGCAAAGCTGCCTTTTGGTTTGCTTTATAAAAGAAGGAGAGAAGTTAATTTAAAATGCAGAGTAAGAGAGCTGGGCTCGGAGCAAATGGCAGGTAAAGGCAGGAGGTTAAGTGCCTTACAGCCCCCTTCCTTCTCATTCCAGAATTTCTAAAGTTAGAGCTGCAGAGGGGGAGCAGCTTTGACTCTGGGCTCTGCACTGCAGCGGTGGAGTGCCAGGCAGGGACGGAGGAGCCAGGGCTGGGGGAGCAGCACATCTTTTGTTCACCTGCAGAGCTGAGCTTCAGCCAACTACTGCCTGAGATGCTGCACGTCTCGAATCCATGTCTGCTGTTTATTTTGGGGTTTGACCCTGGAGGTGAGCCAGTTCTCTTCCTGTCCAGTATCCCAGGTATTTCAGAGGAAAATCCATTCTTGCTAGATCTCCAGGAAAAACCAGGAGGTTCAGTGATGGATAAGCCTCAGCCCTACCTCAGCCCTTCACCTGGGGGGTGTTGCTGCTGCCTTGGTACGAGCAGCACCCAGGCGTGGGCTGTGCTCTGCGGGGCAGTCCCCAGGGAGCGTGGCCAGCCGGGGTGCAGCGTGTGCTGGGCAGGACGGGTGTGCTGCTCTCTGCACACACCCTGCAGAAATATTTTATACACAGAAATATTGGTAAGGCCCTGATGTCAACTAGCTGTAGGTTGGGGGAGCAGAGGAGGAGAACCAGGAGCAATCCCCAGGCCCCGTGTCCTGCTCTCAGAGGAACACACGTCCTGTGGGTGCAACCTACCAGCAAAAACTTCTGCTCCTGTCCATGCCCCTGCACTGTGCTCTGCACGGTGCCACCTCCCCTGTGTGCTGTCCCTGCGGGGACACACAAACTGACCACCAGTTCCCAGCTGGCCCCCAGGCTGCTGCCAGCACCCTGCTGCTCCCCCAGCCATCCCCCTTTCCCCACTTCTTGCTGTTGCCCTTTCAGTGAGTTTCTTTTTTAATTTATGACTTCTTGCATTATTTCACATTAATAGATTATTTCCTGTGTGGTGCTTTATTAAACATTTTATAAAAATTCAGACAGATTAATCCTCTGAATTTTCCTTGCCTAGAAAAACCAGCTAGGTTAGCAAGGCTTTCCTTGGTAATACTGTGTTAACCTGGAAATATGCATCTTCAGTAAACCCAGGCTGCATTTCATAACGGCCTCTTTTTACTCTCTCATGTCTTACTATTTTCTCCAGGATGTGTACCAAAGCCATCCGTGCTGATGGGCTTATTGATACCTGAATTAGTTCCTCACCTCACCCCAGCATGTTGCTCAAGTGCTGTACCACAGGGCAGGCAGCTTCACATAGCATCACCTCAGATTTGTTAGATTTATTAAAAAATCTTTGCCTGTGGACTGCAATATGGCATTCCATTTCCTTCAGACTCCTGGTGTGCAGGTTATGTTCTCCTCAGATTGGGCCAAGGCAGCAATTTCAGCTTGCTGTGCAGCACAGAGGTGGGTACCAGTTCCTGTGAGCCTCTGAGAAAGCAGCAGCCCCAACTGACAGATTGGCCAGAGTGGAGGGGGATCCTCAGGATGGATTAATCAGGGCTCCAACCCTGTCTCTGGATTGAAGAGGTCCAATTGCTGCACTGGACTATCAGGTGAAGATCAAAGTCATTGTTAAAGTCTAGACTGAGGGACTCATGTTCTGGGCAATACCAGTTCCTGGGCTGGATCTCATCTTTGTTGTTCGGTGCCTGACAGTACTGGTGGTGTACTGGTTTGACTCCCAGTCCCCTGCAGTGTCCAAGTACCTGAAGGGAATATCTGACCTTTTTTCTTAAAGCAAATTTGGAAAGGACTTAGGTAACAAAGAATACTCCATCTAGTTTTATAACTAGTTAAACCATATTTGTCATGTCACATCCTTAGGAAAATTTTCTGACAACTTCAGGCAAATTCACTGTTAGGTTACTACAGGTATGGCAGTTTTGAACACTACAAAGAAAACAGATAATCAGAGAAATTACTCAGCTTTACAGATTTTATGCCTCCTACACATGTGTGGCAGTACAGCCTGTTGTGTGCCGTGGCACCCAGCACAGTTCTGGATCCAGTCTTAACTTGCCATGAACTTTGCTAGATTGGATCACTTGACCAGTTTTTTCTATTGTAAGAGGCACCTTGGCTATGAAACAGGGTCCTACAAAAAACAAGCACTGTTTTATGGGTGAAAATGCAAGGTAGTTGGCAAGGCTGAGTGGAACTGTTATTCCAGACACGTCTCACTTTCAGCCACAGCCTGCTTTGCTGCACGGGTGCGTTGTGAACGCGTCAGCAAATTTATGATATCCTTCACCCCATTGAAGTTTTCCTACAAAGACTGATCATAGGCACTTGTAGGGCAGTTGGGTATCAACTCCATCATGCTGGACTGAGACTGCATCCCACCAGTGACTCCACTGCTGCTCCACTGCCAGAGCCCAGGCTCCTCCTGGAAACTTTCCTGAACGCAGAACTCCTGGCTGCATCTCCATCACCGACACATGGCAATGCACTCTTCAGCTGCAAATATGCTGAAAGCTGTCACTGCTTCCTTTTGAAGGAGCTTTTTCCAGAAGGAAACATTGAGAGATGTTTCCTGACTCCTGGGGGGTGCTGAGGGTAGGGTGGTATCTGCAGTCCCCTATGGAAACTGCAGGGGGTGCTCTGGGGGGAAAGGCGAGCTCCAGGGGAAGGGCAGAGGGATGCTTCCCCAGCAGCCAGTGATCAGAGACCACCTCAGTCAGAGACTGCTCCCAGCCTGTGGTGATTAACAGTTCTTTGTGGATTTTCATTCTACGCAGTGATTTTTTTTGAACACGTGTAAAACTTTGGCAACTGCTAAAGCTTATGCCAATGAGTTCTGCAATCTAATAATAGAAACACAGGAAACAAAGCTGAAAGGGAACATCAAGAGGACATCTGGTCCATTGCTTGCCCAAGGCAAGAACAGCTCCATAATGTCATTCCTGACAGATGTTTGCCCAACATTTGGATGAAAAAATACTCTCTTTTGTTTGCTTTGAACATGTTACTTGGTAAGTTGACTTGGATCCTTGCTTCAGTTCTGGAAGTAATGACTTGCCACCCCCCATTCACTGTTTCTGTGTCATTTTTGACTTTACAGGCTGCTATCATATTCTCAGGGTTTGATTTTTTTCCTTTCTGAGGTTGAGAAGGTCTAATCTATTTAGTCTTCGCTCATACATATGCATGCAGGATGAGAAAACACTGCTGCAAAGTGCTTGTTTCACTCACTTCAGTAGCTGATGCTAACAGTGATGAAAGCCTACAGCTATCTGGAAAATCATGCAGAAATGGTTGTACTGATGATCTTAGTGCCATAAAACCAGGAGATTCTGGGAATGCTAGAAAAGAAGTTCAGAAAAATAAATGTAGTCTAGAGGGTATATGCTATGTATCTAGAGGACATTTCTTATTTGTGATTTATTAACTCTCTCTCACTCTTTAAGTATACCACTTTCATCCCCTGATGCCAACATCCACAACTGCTCAACACCAAAGCAGCTTTGCCAAGCATGTCTAGTCTTTCACCAAACTCCCCCAGGAGTTTTCCAGTTCCTGGAAACCCCGAGAGACCCTTTATAATGACCAGCTTGCAAAAAGAAAAGTGTTATTAAAAGGAGAGTATCCATGTTGCTTTCCAAAGGGCATATTTAAGAAGATAATGGGAATGATAATTAAAAAATCCAACCTCGTCAGCTCAATCTGTGTAACAGAAGGGTTCAGTTGACCTTTGGGTTCCTTCAGATCTAGCCCTGTGCCACACTGCAAATGGGTACTGCAGGGAATGACTGCTGAGCACTTGGATTTTCAGGTTATTGCCAAAAATTAATCAAGCTCTTGCTAATAATTTTCATTAGTCTTGGAAAGAGGAGCTTAGAAAGAAGTTTGAAACACTTGACTTAGAAAGAATATTTTGGAAATTCTTTCTTATATAACTGTGAAAATAACCCTTATATACAGCTCTCCCTTACAGTTCATTGGATGATGTAACTTCAGTCTGGTTTTTGTACATTTTAAACATTTTCTGGTTTCCATTGCAAAAGGGAGAAAACACAGTGTTGTTGTTTATGAGCCACCCAAGTCTGTACCCCAACCCGTTTAATTTGAAGTGTAATGCTCTTGGGGTTTTTTAAGTTATTTTAAGTCATGGACAAGAAGATGAGTCCTGAGGAATCCAGACAGTCTCTCTTCTGCTGTCCCTTCTTGCCCAAATCAAAGATTACCATTCATTCAAAGATCATGCCAAATTTGTAAGGATTGGGGTTTTTTTTCTTAGTATGTTATTATTGAAAATGATGTATTGCTGAAAAATAGAAGTGATACCTTGAGGTCACATAAAAATAGAGAGGAGTAAGTGTGCACTAAATATAAACAAACCCACTAAAATAAGGAGTGAAAAAGCCCTGTGCATTCAGCTTTGTGTGAGAAGCAAGGGAAAAGTATTGGAAGTTAAAGGAGATAAATATGGTCCTCAGCTGAGAAAGGCATCAATATTGGTGGTAGCACTTGAAGATAATGCTTACCTCTAGACACAGTTTTAAGCCTTTTCACTTCTTTGTGCTTTAGGACACTGAACAGTGGTTTGGGTTAGAAAAGCTGTGACATGGGAAGGCTGTACTACGCCTGTCCAAGAAAAGATGTTTTCCCACCAGTCAGAGTCAGAGGAAGACAGAGTATTTACCTAAACTTTTATCTCTGAAATAAGAGGAATGAGTCTCGATTTCACAGAAAGAAAAGTGTAGAAAGCAATGCATAATCTTGCAAGAATTCTCGGTATCCAGGGAGAACACTATTCCATATTCAAAATATTTTGAGATGTCATGAACTAGCCCAAAACAACACTTGAGCTCACTTACTTCATTTTATCATTCAGTTAAGAAAATCATAATTATTTCCAGTGGGATTTCTGCTTCAGAAAGTAACCCAAACCAAAACTGATCCACAACACCCCGAGCAATGAGACCTGCTATTCCTGCATGCCCAAACCACGTGGGTTTTCTGTTCTGTTCTGTTAATTTCATCTGTTTTCTTCATCTCCTTTCCCTTGGTATCAGTGAGGGTGTGAGCTTAGTGTGAAGAATAACCACATGATAAATAGACATATTCATGTAAGAACAGAAATGAGTGCCAATATTTTCATGCCATACTTTTTCCATGTCCTCCCTGCTAAAATGGATCGGTGTACACAGGGAGGAAAGGAAATAAAAGTATGTGTGGTATCCAAAACCAATATCACAAATCATAACATGCACAAAACAATTCTAATTTAATTATGCAAAAAAGCCTTCTAACCTTAATAACAGATCTTTATCTCAAGAAAATCTGAATTGGTTTATCCAGTGTCAAAATAGGAGTATCTTCTCTTAGCAGGTTAAATGCAACCTGCGGAAACACAAACCATGTCTGATAAATTGATAATCTGTTAGTAGAAATTGCAGACAGCAGCAGGAAGAAGCCATGCAGTTAAAAAAGAAGTTTTCATAGATTAATAACTGCTAGTTTTTCCTGTCCCTCTCCCTCTCTGTCTTTGAGGATCCCATTCTTCCCTCCTTCTCCCCCTCCCCTCCTTACTCAGCTTCTCACTAGTTCTTTTTCTTCCCTAGCTCCTAGTTTAATTTTTCTCCTAGCTCTGGAAGAACAACTCATTGCCCTGGTCCCCAGGCACAGCCCCAGCCCAGCCATGCAGCAGCCACGAGCAGCCCCCAGTCAGTGGGAGATGCACTCAAGGCAGTGACTCCCAGCTGGATCCCACACCACTCATCATGCTCCTTAGAAAAGGGGGGAGCTCACTGAGGGGGGAGTTCCTCCTCCTGGGGCTGCTCCCTCCTGGCCTTCTGCTGCTGACCCCAAGGACCAGGGTGAGCAGAACCTTGTGTGCTTTACGTTGGTGATTTTATCAGTTTTGTTATTTCTTTAAATCCATTTAAAATTTGACTCCTGGGGAGGGGGCACCAGGTGGTAGAACAACTGCTGCAGCTCAGCCCCAGGGACAGGCTGGATGTCCCAGTCAGGACATGACTCACATGTGAATCCTCCTCACTGTACAGAAACTGTCTGGGGACAAATCAGGGCAGGACCTGCACATGAAGCAGAGGTTCTCTGCTATGCAGGTAAAATCACTGCTTCCTCCCTTTCCTTCTCTCTCTTAGCTGTGGCCTTGCCACTTCAGAGGCAGAGCATTTTGTTACCTGTGATGGATTTACAGGGTCACCTGCCTGAAGTCCCACACTCTGGGAGAGCTGAGCTGGGACTTCCAGCTCGGTACAGCAGCTGGGCAAGGGGGAGGACAGGCAGCCCTGAGCGAGCCACCATGTCACAGAGGGAGCTGGCAAAGGGTGGTGAGGACCTTGCAAGTGATGCAGCACTAGCAGAGCTACAGACCATGAGAAGGGAATACTTAGGTCAATATGATTTCATGCATCACATTAGTGATAGCTTCCTGGAAGCACTGTGGACAAATTACTGCACTGGCATAAGACTCTGTTAGTCATGGTTCAGACCTGCAGGAAGCAGAAGTATTTATCTTCTGCACCTGAAAGGGTCAGGAAGAAATCTCTGTGCTAAACAGGATGATGGAACGTTCTCCAATCCTTTCTCCTCAAGGAGTGCACCAAACAAGTTTCTCCTGAAATGTCTGGGCTAACAGAAAGCTGCACGCAGGGTCCCTGGAGGGGCTGGGTCAGAAAGGCAGTCTCTCAGGTACTGACCTTTATTTAATCTGGCAATACCAGGGAAACTCCATAGCCAGGGACACTTCGTTAGGGAGAGAGGATGAACCAAGCAGCCACACATCAGGTGACGTGGTGTCATCCCTGGTTAGTTAGTGAACAAGCTGACACAGGCTGCAGAGAGCAATGAGGTAGGGGCAGTCCCAGGCAGCACGGGTTATGGAAAGCAGGTGTCAAAGTGAACTGATCTGCTTTTCCTCTCAGGAGAGATTGCAGATGTGGCAGATAGAGGTAACTCTTAATACTCATAAGCTATTTGACTCTGGGTTTCTGTTAAGAGGAGATCACCAAATGAAGGTGTTTTAATAGGATTACTTAGTAAAAATTACAGGACAGACATTATCTGCTTTGAGGATGAATATGTAAGTATTACCCAGAAAGTATGAATGTGACAATCACTGACAGAAGTTAAAAGTGGATTGTATGGATTGTCAGGGCAAACTGATGGCAAATAAATGATATGTTAATACAGGTGAGCATGTAGCCAGTGGACAGGCCTCATGAACTGATAGAAGGTGGCAGTGATGCTGAAAAGATCAGGGTGGTGAGTTGCCAACTGGCTGAGCATTGGCTCTTAATTTGATGCCAGAGGTAAAAGAAATGCTGAGGATGCATAAAGGAAATAGAGTAGATGTTTTCTTTCTTAAAAGTAAAAGCATTAGTGAGAGAAATTTATGTTGGGAGGCAACTGTAAAGAAAGCAGGGTGGTCATAATTATCTTAAATTATTTTTTCTGTGCTTTTTCTGTAATAAAATAGTTAAAAGACTGAAATCAGTGGTGACTTCCTGGTGCAGATTGTCCTGCTTGGGTCTGCCCAGAGACTTGAACAGCACTCACCCCTTTAGGAGTAGGTCTGTTCTCGGGTGGGGTCAGAGTCCTTAGCCTGGAAATGACCTACGAGTACCACTTCAGTGTACTGTGGGCTACTAAACCCATAACAGACAGGTTACTGATTTCCTCTGGGGCTGATGACACTTTTCTGGTATGATACAAATAGACCAACCAGGATCAGAAGGGACCTCCAGAGATCATGTAGTTCATATGTCACAAGCTGAGCTCAGAGCCAGCAGATAAATCAATGACATACTTCAGGCTCAGTCCATCAGGAAAGCTATGCAAGGAGCTGCCCTGAGCTGAGGGCAGCGTTTCTCTCTGTTTATCAGCACTCCTGTCCTTTCCTGTGTGTGGATATGGCAGTCTGTGCTGTCCGGTGCTTGGAAGGAGAACCATTAGACTGTCATCCAAAAACCCTGTAAGGTGCCTGCTCTCGAGAAAGCAAGCAACAAAACCTCGTCTAACTGAACACATGCCAGAAGTTTATTGATGTGGAAGGGGTTTTTTCACTAGAAACTTACTTAGATAGAAGTCTGCTGTTTGCTCTTCTGTCAAAGGCCCTGTATTCGTGACTGAGATGTGTACATCAGTGTCTGTCTCACACCTCCTCCTGGGTGCATTCATAAACAAGGCATTTATCTTCATTCTCTGAGCTGAACAATGCAGGAGATGGGTTTTGAATGCAGTCCATGCTATAGCAGGTAGGAGAAAAATCAAAAGCAGGTGCTTCTCTTGAAACGCGTGATGAAATAGTGGCAGTCACCAGTGCTGCTTGTCAGGGGAGTTAAATGTTTGCAGGGTTCAGAACAGGGAGGATAGAGCTGTAGGAGCTGGCAGACAGCAACAACAGGAGCCATAAGGAGAAGACACTAGGAGAGAAATAAGCAGTTGACTGCCATCCATTTAAATTCATATTCTTTCTTACTGGAAGAGATGCTGGTGGTCACCATGTCTCCCTTTGGCCACAGCAGGGCACAGGAGCCTCACCCAGCAGCTACTCCGTAATGCTATGTCTGCAAAGGGAATTCAGTCTTGATTTAAGACAGGAACAAATGTGACTGCAGGCCAGTTGATACCAGCTTCATGAGATCAGGCTCGGAATGTCATGACTTGCAGCAATGTGACCTTTCTGGAAACCATTTGTTCTCAGAGGTTAAAATGAATATATCTTCCTGTTCTTTGCTTGAACAGCTCCTCAAACTGCCCTGAAAATCCCCAGCAATACAGTGTCAAGCTCATCACTCACTGAAAAATTTCCTTCACAGAATTTCTCCAAGCAAGCAAGAAAACTATTATGTTCAGAGACATATTATTTATAAACCAAACATTACTTGAAAGGACCTTGAAAATATTGAACTATTTTGGCCTAACCCAGAAGGAAGCAGATTTTCTTATTTTCTATTGGCATTGAAGTGAGGGGAAGAGGTGGCTGGAGAGGGGGATACATGACATATAAATGTCAGCGGATGTGGAGGATGTGTGTTGAAATGTAGTTAGCAGGAATGAGATACAACATAGCTCTCTAAATCTGTTAGAAATGAAGTAAAACACTTCTTTCTGTGTACCAAAGAAGCTTCTCGAAACTAGCTCTCACTCAGACATCCCAGAGATTGATATTCTTCCCATTTCCCTCCACAGGTACTCGTTTTATCCGCTGAACTGTGTTTCATAGAAGGGGATGTAACACAGGCAACAATGAATCAGAAATTTTACTGCTGAGACACCATTTCCAGCAGTCCAGATCCAAGAAATGGTATATTTCAACTGGTGATCAGTGCAGCTGGGAAATGGCATAGCTCCAGAGCAAAATGGAAATACAAGTAATTAATTACTAGTTCTGCTCTCTATTCAAGTGCAGGAGAACAGTCACTCAGTTAAGCGTGATATTACTACAGCCAGTCCTCTTACAACAGTCCTGCTATGCCCTTGATCCTTTCAATTAATGGTGTATTTGCTCACTAATTGTGCCCCAGACTGCATAAATTCTCAAGTAGACTATTTCTATTTTAATCTTTCTTGGAGTCCTGTCAGGTTTGGAGTGTCAACCTCTTTTTATTAAAATTAATATTAAAATCCCAATATTATATTGCGTGAGCATAAGATGGAACAACACACAATGAAATCTGCATTGTGGATACCTCTGCTCTCATTTACATGTTCCTACATGCAGCAGCTAACTTGAGGAGTTGGAAGCCCCTCTTCCTTTCACCCGTTCCCTTCTGAAGCTCTGTGAGAAACTAGTCTCTGGTTTATTGTTTTTTCATTGTTTTTTTAACATTTTAGTCTTTTGAATTTTTTAAAAATCATATTACTGTATGTGAAAGAAAGGCCAGTGTCTGCGAATGGAGCCATGCAGAAGGCCAAGAGCTCCTTAGCTGTGCCTTGTGTTGATGTGGCCAGGGAGCTTTTTGAAATTTCCCCGTTGGCCTGAGCCTGGCCAAGCAGAGGAGCACTGCTGTGGGTGGGCTGAGGGGTGTCTTCAGGGCTCTGACAGCCAGGGCTCTGCACGTCACCTGGACATGCTCTACAGAGCACACAGGCACAAGGCAGGGAAGAGCTGGAGTATCTGCCTGTCTTCTGAGCAAGGCAGATATCTCACTGCCTCCTGCAGTCTTGCTAGAATGCCAGAGGGAAGTAAAGAAAGGGGAAAAAGTACTGATAGACAGTTTTCAAGGACTTTTCAAATGTCATTTCAAGAAGTGAAGGACAGTTGCTATAAATACACGTGAACTGCATGGCATTGGTTCCTGGGTTGTGTTTTGTAAAGCCATTCTGCTAGTGGGAGCTGCAGGGAGCTGGAATGTCAGCACAGGGAGGTGTCTGAGATGCTGCAGGAATCCTGAGCTGGAGGACACTCCTCCAGCACTGGGGACTGGTGGCAGCTGTCCCACGGCACGCTCTCCACTAACAGCATCCATCTAGGAGGCAGAAGAACCCCTGGACATAGGGCTGTGGTGGATTTTTCCCTTTGTTCACAAACAGAGGAGAGCAACAGCTGTGACAGCCTCCTGGGGCTCCCTGCCTTTTGTGGAAGCAGTGGTTACAGACACAGTGCAGCCACTCGGGCACTGCTGCTCGTTTCAAACTGCAACAGACCTTTGAATTCATCCCTGCAGAAAGGCCACTGCCAGCAATTTGTTTGGCTGTAGCCCTGCTTTCCTCTGACTCCTGATTGCGGTACCCAGGGGATGAACAGTGTGTTCTCACAGCCCAGCCAAACAAACGCTCTTCTTCATTGTTTTGAGCACTTTTAAACTACTTTTGTTGCATTACCATGCTGAAGTGCTGTACCTGTTCTTCAGCGTCAGCTGCCAGTTGCTGGACACTGGAGACAAATGCATGAGGCTTATGAAAGGTCAGCTTGTGGTGGGAAGACACGTGATAGGAGCTTGATACTTATTAAGTTAATTATTCAATGGAACTGGTTCTTCCCTTATGAATTTCATTTAATCTTCACAGCACAATTTTCTTCAGAAAACACAATGATCTTAATGAGTCAAGTCTGAAATCTTCTGTTCTTTTCAGGTGAGCAGGTTAATTTTCTATATAATTAGTTAATTGCAAAAACTTGAGCTATTGATAGCAAGTTAGAGGGAAATCAGTACAACACCTTGACCATGTCTCTTGAGGTAAATTATCTGAGAAGTTGGCACTGTAAATATTACAGGAATTTTGGAGGTCTTTGTAAAACATTTAGCCTGAAGAAATTGAAAAGAAGAGCACAGGTTTAGCAGAGAGATGGGTTTATTCAGTAGTGTTCTTCTCTTCTTTTGCTTGCTTATGTCCTGACACTTTTTTACTTTTCACTTCTCTCTCCATTGTAACATCAGTTCCAGATTCCCTTCCAAGGTTTGTCTGCCTTTCCATTAGAGATCTGCTTCAAATGGTTTTAACCCCTCAAGCAGCAGATCTGCCAGCATCTCAGCTTTAAAGGATTCCTGTTTGGTTTGTCAAACGCAAACCACATTTTCTCATTTCTTTTTTCCAGCCTCACATGGGAATAGCAATCTTCTGCTCAGCTTTCCTGTGGTGAGCCAGCCCTGCCTCTAGCTCCTGCAGCTGCGTCACTGGAAGTCCTTAGTGAAGTGGCAATACCAGGGTGATGCTATTACTTGTCACCATAATCTTCTGCAATACGTTTGACATGGATGTCAACACATAAAAGCCTGTCCATTGCATCTGTTCTTGGCTTCTGTGACTGGAAATTTCCTTCTCAATCAGAGCTAAGAAACCAGCCTGGTCAGAGCACTGGGTCAGAATGTCCCAGTGAAACTCAGCCACTTCTATGTATTTGGAGGGGGAAGCAAGGATACCTTCCATGGTGACAAATGGAGCAGAGTGCTGTGGACCACAGCATCGGGAGGCAGCGGGGCAAGTCCCTGAGCCCCATGCTATTAGTGGCCCTGGGAGAGTGCCCTTCAGACCACGTGGGCACCTAGGACAGTAGACAGGCTGGCAGATCCTGTTTTAGTTTTCAGGCAGGAGAACAGCCCTGCCATTCCCTGAAAACAGAGCCTCAGTTGAAGAGCGTGAAATGTCACTTTTTCTTTGTGCCAATAATGGCCAGAGGCAACAACAGCAGCAGAGTCCTCATTTGGATGCAGACTTTTCAACAGTTATTTTAACAGGTCAGAGGTGCCAGATCAGAACAGAATTTAACTCATTTCAGTGTTGCTGTTGCTGAAATTATTAATGTTGAGGTACAGTGTACGTACAGACAAGTCCACATCCTCCTAAAACCTCTGTGAAATATGCAGCATTTATCTGAATTAACAAACACCATCTCAGCCAAGGGCCAGCCATGCTGCAGTCCAGTGGCCCTTGAAATGAGAACGTCCCAGGACCCCCTGCACAAGTGGCTCAGCTCCCAGGAGCCCCACGCAGCAAGGAGGAGCTGTCAGAGGATTGCAGAGATGGGGGGCAACAGAGAAGTTGCTGGCACTTGGCTCCGTGAAGGTCATCATCTCCATACTTCCACCCCAGCCCTTGCCCATCGTGCTGCACCTCCCTGCTTCAGACCTGCCCTTTTGTGTTGGCTTGGGTGTCGGGTGCTGAAACCAACCGCTGACCCGCGAGTGCAGGTGGCATTGTGTGCACAAAGCCACATCTCCGTGAGGTGGCCACGTCTCCGTGCTGCCTGTGGCTGGTGACATGAAGCTGCTGGGTGCAGGTGAGGCAGGCCAGCATCCCCCAGGGTGTGTGGTGCCCAGGCTGTGCATTATTCCTGCAGACAGCGTGCGGAAACGATCTCTCAGACTGGGCTCTTCTCTAATGAAACTTGTTATTGCATGTGGGATGGATGTTCTCCAGGTGGTGTGTGTAACCCATAAGGACCTATGATGAGTTTTCCTGATGGATATGAATACTGGCATTGTATATAGAGCCAACACAGTATTTACACACTTTGCTATAGCACTTTCTACTAATTCTTTACAAATTTTCAAATGACAAGCAGTGCTTAAGTGTACATTGATTTGATAAAAAAAGTAATAACCTCCCATTCAGCCATTTTCAGTGCCTGAAAAACAAAAGGTACTGCTGAGTGATTGGAGCAGACTCTTAACCAATTAACATAAGCTATCGTTTCATGCATTTTCTGTCTCAACTTTTTATCAGGAGAAATCCAAATGGAAGTTGTGCAAGGGAGAATATGTCCCAGGGCACGGGAGATACAGAAACCTCAATAACTGTCATCAGCTTTAATGTAGGCAGGAACTTGGTAATAAACTTTCTACAGAATCACCCACCAAGGATCATCATTATGGCAGCAGAGATACTCATCCTGACTTGTTCACTGGTTAGAAATCGTTTACCACAACGATTGGCAAAGCTAAAATCTGCCTTATGAACGGGGTTACTGTGCCTACAGACAGAAATACCCATTCCTGTCATGTCCACCTGGAAGGCTTTCTTATTTTTAACAATAGCATTTTGGCAGGACTTTACTAAAGCTTTACATGTCACCTGATTTGTTCCAGCCACACGCTTTAATTTAAGAAAGTAAATAAATTAAGCAATGTGTAACAAAGGGTTTTGGTAATTCTTCCAAATATTGGTTGTAAGAGAAGCAGAGAAAAAAAGGCAAATTCATCTTGCTAATAAAAAGCCCGTCACTAAAGTGATTCTGCTGACTGAAGAAGACTGATTGCTTTTCAGATCTTTGTTCATGCTTAGCAAAGCATCTTTGGCTTTTGTTTGTGCCCCATATACAAGCCCAGCTCAGCCTATGTGGAGTGCACATGGAGTTCCCAGTGAAATGGAAGCTCATGCGAGGCCAGAAGTTGCCCATTGTTAAAAAATAATTGTTTCAACAAGTGCTGTTCAACCATATACGATGGCTGAGCAGAGCTACATTAATAAATTAAAGTCAAGGTCCTCAGGGCCTGGCACAGAGTTTTTATTTGAATATGTTTAATTGCATTCCTAACGGTTTTCTGAAAATAATCTTTACATAGAGCACTCTCCAATTAAAAATTATACAGAAAATGGTATTCGAACTGCTTGAAAATATTCCTTTTAGTTCAGCTGAGTGGAAAGCCATGAGTCTGAGAGCCTCGTGTGTAGGGGACAGCTTTGTTTCCCCCTGTCTTTTGGGAACCAGTGGCCCAAAGTGATTCTGCCCATAGAGAAAACAAGAATGCTGGAGAAAAAATATATATTAAATAAAAGCCAAAATCTGGCTTTACCAATTTATGGAGACTGTCTGACAGAATTACTGAAGTACTGTGGGAAGTGTTACGTCCTGTCTCCAGTAAGAATGGTGGCAAATGGAAAAGGTTTCTGAAAGACAGCCGTAACTGTGACATAATTTTACAAAACTCAGTAAGGTCATTGACCTGACAGAGAAGGGGAAAGGAAAGGTCCTGGATGTAAGTCTAGGCATGTACCATCAAGGGAAGATTAGTGATAGCAGGCAACTCTGCAAATGAGATTCTGAAAGGCTGGTACAGTGCAAGGTGTGGAGGCTGCAAGCAGAAAAGGGTCTGTCTCGAGACGAGGCACAAGTCCATTCAGCACATTTCCAAAGACAAGGACAATTAGAAGTATGAGCTATATAATCTGCAACAGAGTAAGTTCTCTGTCATTGAAAATCTCCTGGACAGGGTCACAACTGTCTGTCTGTGTAGAGGAGCCCCCGTGTCCCAGCTGCCACGTGTCGTTATGGAAATGTCACCAGTGGTGTTATGGGACCCACCAGGCTGGCTGTCCTCTTGCTTCTGGGTTAAGACACAGACCATGGCTGCTGTCTCCTGTAAAGGACTGGGCATGGAGGTTCCTCTCAGGAGCAGTGCTTCTACTCTTAAGGAAGAAATCTCATGTTAAATACCTTTAAATTCCTTAATTTTGCAACTCATCCAGAGCTTGTAGTGAAGTTCCTTCACTCAGGTGTCTAATCTGAGATGCTAAAGTTTAAAAAAATTAGATACTGATGAAAGGAAAAGTTGAATGAATTTTCACTTTCATTAAAATAAATAAATAAACCCCAGGATAAATCCTGTCAGAACGTATTCCTTCACAAGATGTGCCTTTAAGGTGGCACGGGAAGAACCACTGGACTCAGAATTCTGCTTCTCTCCAGCAGCATCGCAGTTTATTCCACGAAATGTGAACGTATGGCCAAATGCCACATGCTATGTTGGTTTTCTTCAGTTAGAGATAAAAGAATGGGCTTCCCCATGAGACAGTAACATAAGTCACATCAGTAGATTTCAGTGATCCTTCTCCAACAGCTCAGTCACTGGGCAATTCAAACCCCTTCGACCTTGCAACTGGGCTGCACTCGGTGCTTTGAAGTCCCCGTCTCACACGGATTTACTGATGTTCAGCTTCACAAACTGAACTGACGTTCTTCAAAGAGACAAAAACCTTGATTTGTGTTTTCACCTCCCCTTGTCATGTAATGACCTAATTACTTAATATATCCATAATATTTTAAGATAAAAATATTGACGCCACAGACTATATCACCATCTAAATTCAGCACAACCATGGAGGCAGCATTTATACTTTTATCCAGGAAGACTGTTGGCAGAGAGGGTCAGGCAGAAAACAATTTCCTGCTTCCAGATGCAGTCTTTCATCGCAGTCTCGACAGGGATAATCTCCTGTTGGCAAAGTCCTGTCTCAGCCTGGTGGCTCCCAGTGCCACCACAGGTCCCTGCCTGCTTCGATGGAGGCACGCAATGGACGTGCAGACCTATTCTTCATCTGTTATCTGGCACAGATACCACAGCAAAATAAATCGGTTGCTTCCTATATCTGCAAGATTATGTGCTCATCAGAAAGAGCATTTTTCATTGCACAGGCTTCCTTTATGTGTGCAACAGCCATCCAAACCCACTATCTGCTGAACAGAGGAGACTAATGAGCTATTCATAGATTTTTTTTTAAATGCCAAACATTAAATAAACTGCAGATCTCAGGGTGTCAGTACATCACTGCACAGATAGGTCTAATAGCATAACCAGCTTCGTGGCTTCCCCGTAGCTATCTCTCCATGAATCAGTGGCTTAGACAGATTTGATCTTCCTCTGAGCTTCAAGGTCCGCAGAGCCGGTGCGTGAATGCCATAGCAAAGGGCTTTGCAGTCTAAGGGGATGTGATGGCCTGTGTTCAGGACATCCCCAGTTATGTTTTCCTATGGATACCAGAGATCTTGTTTATCCCACACCAGAAATGTGCTCTAAAGATCAAGGATTTTAGTAAACTCCTGTGCATCAACAGGATCACAGAAGTCGTGCCACCACTGGGCAGTTGTGAGTCCATCGCTGGAGCTGAGCATTAGGAACCCCTGAGATCACCACAGCAAATCCCTTTTTGCTTTAGCTGTCATCATCAAAGCTGCAGCAGCTGGAGTTGCTCAGGAAATAAACAGGAGTGTAACCATGTGCCATTGCAGTGGTGTTCAGAGGACCCAAATCCACCAAGTGCATGTTACAAAAAATCCCTGTGCCCAGCAGCTGGGAGTTCAGGGCTGCTCCTGTGTCCCAGCTCTGAGTGCATTGACAGACCTTGATTGCCCCATGAGCCTCCGCTGGCCACCCACACCCTCTGCCCCTGGGCTGGGAGCTCCATTTAAGCTTAGGTCTGGGCACCTAGACCCTTCCTGAGCTGTGCTGTGGGTGTCCCTGCCTCACGAGTGGACTTTGGATCTGTGTCACAGCCTTGTCTCCAGTCCACTCTCCAGCTCCATCTTCCTTTGCTTCTGGCTGGACCCTGGACACTTCTGTTCCTTGCCATGCCTGGGGCTGCTGATGGATCCTCTCACCAGCCAGGGCTGGGCCGTGTGGGGCTGCGTGTGGGTCGGTGGGGGACTGCCTGCCCTGGGCCACCCTTGGTCCCTGGCACCCTGTCCTTTGGGAGCAGCTGGCCCTGGCCAGTACAGACACAGCGCTGCCAGTCTGTGGGTAAGGCCAGCTTCAGGGAACAGGTTCAAAAGCTGTCCATGTCTGGTTTACACTACCAGACAACAGTGTGTCAGTCTTTGAGCAGCTTTCTACTGATGGAAAACTGACACTGGTGAGGTTGAACACTAACTTTGCTAAGGAGAGCTGTCCCTGGTGGCCACTCGAGCTGGTGGAATCGGTGATCCTGAGAAAGCAAACCCCTGCTCACTCAAAGCCCGGGCTGTCAGGAAGCATCCGACCTGGTCGCACTCCAACGCGCAATGCCAAAGGCACGGGAGCCATGTAGGACACTCCACACCCCGGGCCAGGATCAGCTCTAGCTCTGTGGTTCCTGGGGCAGAGCTTGTTCTTGGCCCCAGTAAGGAAAGCTCTGCAGACCTCCCGAGGCAGCCTGCTCCAGCACTGCTTCATCCCCCGTGCCAGAAACTCTCTCTGAATGTTCCTTGCCTGACTTTACCTTTGTTATGCTGGCCCTGTCTGTGATTAACATAGAAAACTGATTATTTAATGTTTCTTGCCAGCCTTTTATGCAGTTGAAGTCCATTAACCATGTCCCCTTGCAACCTCTTCACACTCATCACTCCAAATCTCTCCTCGAAGGTAAGATTTTCCAGGGTATTATTCTTTTTTTTAAGAAAGACTTTGTTTCTCACACAGACTGTGTTTGATCCACCTCTTCCTTGAAGTGCAGCACCAAAAAGTGGTCACAGCATACCAGCCATTACATTCCCAACACTTACTAGAGCAGAGGATTTGCTTCACGCACCTCACAGGTGACATTCCTCCTCAGAGACCATTTGTCACAGCTGCACATTGTTGATTCAATCTGTGTCAGTTAAACCCCACGTCCTTTTCTGTCTTGTATAAAGATGTAGATTGCTCCTGCCTCATACCATACTTGCAGCATTTATCAGCTGATGGCTTTCTGCTCTTGCAGTCCACCTAGTATGGCAAAGCTGCTCCTAACCTGGGCTGCTCTCCAGTATATTTGCAATCCATCTCGTGCTGATGGAATGATCCTTAGGTGATGTCACCCAAACTGTTAAAGTACTTGGTTTGGCCAACCTGTGCAGATGCATCCCCTTCTTCCTGGAAATAACCATAAATGACCTTTCTGTAAGTATAATTTCCAGGCAGGCTTGCACCTGTCATATATTACTACTGTTTTATAAAATAAGGTATACTGTATACCTCTAAAAAATGTTAATGATTTGTTTTCAACCATGCTTCTCTCATTTGCCTGGGAGAATACTGTGTGAGCTGGTTTGAGTGTTGTAAGGTTTGTGAAGATGTATCAGCTGTCTCTTCATTAGAAATCATGAGGTTGTTACTGTCTTATGGAGAAGAAAGTAGCCTGGTTTGATGTGATTCATTAAAACCAAGCTGTTTCTAGTTTGTCATGCTGACTTCCTTCACAGTTTTTCTGTGAAGTAAAACTCATTTCACTGATTTTTCACTTCCTGGTTATTTCTCTCACTGAAGATCTATATAACATTGGCCCTTTCCCTGTCTTCTAGTGCTTTGAACTCCCACTGGGGCAAAGCAGAAATAAGTGATTATAAACTGTAATCACCAATAATTCTGAGGTTCCTCCACAGTTTGTTAGTTCTTGTCCGTTATTCCCTGTTTTAAAAAGTGACCGTTTCTGTGTTCTATTAATTGTGCTATCTATTAATCAGTGATTTTTGTCGCTGTTAATGATTTACCTTCAGCTGGAAGTTTCCTTACTCCATTGGACACTGAAACAACACTACTGGGGGTCATCTTGCTTGATGCTGTATTTCTCATTACCTTTGTTACCAGCAACTAATGCCTCCTGACCTAAGGGATTTTGAGTATGCACATCCATTGCGGTTTATTCCAACAAGTTATTTGATTTTCTGATTTTCATGTGGCTTCCTTAGTGTGTGAAGTCTAAGAAAAATCTACCTATCTTGTCTTCTACCAAATTTCCTCTGCTTTGGGGGAGTGATTGCTCCGTGACAGCTTTGTGATCTGATTTGCTTCGGTCAATATATCTGCTGGAGTTCATTTTAATAGGCTTAGTTTATTTGCAGGCAAGTCTAGACAGTGTAAGCTGATTAGTAATGTCAGAAGTGGAGCTTCCACCCAGGCTTCACTTCCATCATAACTCAGCAGAATTAACAAACATCAGTGATGTGCCACTTTGAGACCAGGTAATTTTCAGAAGCACCAGTCTCCAGTGAGGTTAGAAAAGGAGAAAACAGCTGACAGGGTTCAAGCTGAAAAAGCAAATCTCCCAGCTGCTGCCTCCATTTCTGAAATACAGTAAGATAGGTTGTGCAGGCTGATTTATCTGGAGCAATCTGCCTGCACTCCCAGAGGTGCCACTGAGTTGAAGACATTTAACGCTCCTGCAGGATGATGCTGTACCTTTTCTGGCTTAACTGGACCTGGCATAATTCTGGCATAATAATGCTTCATTACAAGGCAAGGGCACTGTTTTCTGTCATCAAACTGAGAAAGATTTCCTGACAGAGCATAGGATTGTTGGCTTTTACATTAAGCTGGGTATTTCTTTCAGCTCTTACCTGTGTTTTCTTTGGGTTTTAACAACGAAATCGTCTGACTCTGGTACTCAAGATTACACTGGATATTTGTTACAATGCCTTGTGACTCTGTTAAACTGAAAGCACAGAAAACCTTAGGCAAAAAGTGTCATACTCCAATTTAGCACAAAGAAGTCAAAATAACTGCATAAAAAATCAGAATTAAACATCTAAAAATCTCTCTTAAAGAAGAAATCGATATATAGCAGCCTAATTCCTCCTGTTCTACTGCTTCTGTGTGCTTCTCGTGTATTCCACGATCAGTGTGTATAGGTTGGTGTACTGGAACTGCATGCAACAAGTTAATCTCATTTCCCACCATTGAAAGGGGCTTTAAAAGATTTTGCTCAAGGTTACCTTCCTGCAACTAAGCCAAGATAAAAAGGAGATGTTTGAGAGGATCATTTATCTATACTTCTGTGCCAGCTGTCATTTAAAAAATAATTACACATAAAATTTGGTGCCCAAATATTTTAATCAAGAGGACATGTTGTATACAAGGGTCTGGAGCACAGTGTGATGGGGAGTGGCTGAGGGAACTGGGGGGTTCAGTCTGGAGCAGAGGAGGCTGAGGGGAGACCTCATTGCTCTCTGCAGCTCCCTGACAGGAGGGGGTAGTGAGGGGACATCGGTCTCTTCTCCCAGGTGACAGTGACAGGACGAGGGGTGATGGCCTCAAGTTGTGCCAGGGGAGGGTTGGATTGGATATGGGGAACAATTCCTTCCCCCAAAGGGTTCCCCAGCACTGGCCCAGGCTGCCCAGGGCAGTGGGGCAGTCCCCATCCCTGGAGGGATTTCAGAGCCGTGGAGATGTGGTGTGAGGGACATGGGGCAGTGGGCACTGGGCAGTGCTGGGTTACTGGTTGGACTGGGGGAGCTTAGAGGTCTTTTCCAACTGCCCTGGTTCCCAGGCACAGCCCCAGCCCAGCCATGCAGCAGCCAGGAGCAGCCCCCAGTCAGTGGGAGATCCAATCAGGGCAGCTGACCCACACGTGCATCCCACACCACTCATCACGCTCATTATAAAAGGAGGGAGCTCAGGGAGGCATTCCTTCTCTCCCTGAGGCTCCTTGCTGGTGGTCCTCTGTTCCTGCTGTCAGCATCAAGGATTAGGCTGAGTACAACCCTCTATGTTTTATGTGGATTATTGTTTCAGTTTTGTCATTCTATTAAATCTATCTGTACTTCTACTCAAGGGCTTTTTCTTTTTTTGCCCAGTTCCCCTTCCCTGCTGGGGAGGGAGCCCTGGGTGATGTTCCAGCTGCTATGGTTTAGCCCTGAGTACTGGCTAACCATACACACCAGCCAAGGCTGCTCTGTGTTTCTGTGGCTGCCCCAGCCAAGCTGCAGCCCTTAGAGAGGGGTGTTGTCATTCCCAGAGCAGCAGGAGTGAGATGTGCCAGCAGAAATGCTTCCATTGGAGAGGTCTGGTGGGTGGCACCTGAAATGTCTCAGCTGGGGAAGGGGTTTGAATGCAGAGCTAGCCTCAGTCTTCAAGGAACCAGAAATCACCAGACTATCAGACAATAACACTGAGCCTGATGAGGAGAGGCAGAATTGCTCATATTCCATCAGACACCTGAAAACATGAGGAGTGAAATAGTTAAAGGCAAGATAAAGGCAACTTGCTTTGGTGATTCTTGCTGCAGATCCTTTTTGCACAGATAATTGTGACCAAAAAATCACCTAAGGTGAAGGGTTTGGGCTCTTTTCACAGACTGACTCTGCTGATGAATTTCAGTCCAGACTGAGAAAGGGAAATTGTTTTATTTGTAGGAGAGAAAAAGGAGGCACACAGACTGCCAACTGTGAGGAGCTCTGCCCAGCACCCCCTGGGAGCAGGCAGGGGAGGTGGAGAGGGTCTCATCACCCAGCAGGAGAGGGGCTTGGGCAGGTGGAGCTGCCAGAGATGGGTTTGGGTGCAAAAGGTTATCATCTGTCCCTAGATGGATGTGGGAAAAAGGAAGAAGTCTTTGTTCTGCTGGTCGGGAAAGCTGTAGTATGGGAAATTATTGAATGTTTCTGGATAAAGAAAAGAGGAAAAAATACAGATGTGTTCACACAGTGGTACTGGGAAAGGAGCTGCTTTTTCATTTGCTGAGCAACTAACAGGAACATTCCCATAACCTGTGGGTAGCTGAGCTGCACCTGTAAATAGGAAGCGGCAGGACTGGAGCGGGTGGTGTTCTGGAGGAACGGCAGGGGTGAGGTTCCTCGTGCAGCAGCAGGCAGGTTTGGGCAGCTGGAGCACTGTGCCTGGCTCCTACAGGAGGGTGAGGTGAGGATCTGAAGGGTGGAAGGTGTTGTGGCCAAGGGAGAGACACGGTGGTGGAGTTTAGTGTTCTAGTGAAGAGATGGAATGAGAGTGGCAGGAAAGAGACAACAGGCTTAAACAAACCCAAACCCTGTGGGTTCTGCAGGCTCGGGGAGCAGGGGGTATAAAGCCTCAGGAACAAACAACAGTGTGGGCAGGCTGGCAGTTACTGAAAGGAGCTGCATGAAAGTACAATGGGAACCCTCCTTTTGTGGAAGAAAGATGAAAAAAGGACAAGATATATTGAAAAAAGCCAATAGAGGCTGAAGTAATAAAATGTAGCCTGAATATCCACCTTTACCTTCAGCTCTGAGGAGCTCAGACGTGATGAGCAGATCTGTCAAAATATTTTTAATGGAAATGTTGTGATTTATGAGGTTTTTTTCATTACTTTTTCTCAATTCTTGAAAAACAAAAGCAAAATTTGGTGGGGGACCACTCAGGTGTTCCCATTTCTGTTACTTTGAATTTAAAAGGGCAGGGAAAAGTGGGCATTGTTTATGTATTATATTTTTAAAATATGAGCAAACGAGCCTGTAATTTTTAATTGCTGCTAAAACTGGAAGAAAGCTTCAGTATGAAGGGTGAAAGAGGAAGCAGGAGCTGTTACCATTTTTAATTGCTCTAATTGTTTTGGTTGGAAAAGACCTTTAAGGATCCTCAACACTTATACAACCATTTTGCTTTTATAATGTGGGCTGACTTTTTTGTCAAGGAAAAAAAAGTAATACTTAGTTCTTTCCTGTAGGAGAGAACTTGGCTATAGGGAAAAAAATCCCATTTTTCAACTAGCTCTATTCAGACAGAGTTTGCAGACCCACAGATTAATTGCATTAATTACATGCTTTCAACCACCTTGCTGTTTCCTGTGGCAGCCTAAAGAGAGAGAAACCAGGGCTCTGAACCTGAAAGCTGCTTCTTGTGCAAAGTGCCAGTAACATTAGGCTGACAAACCCACCTTGCTCTCTAAGGAGATTTTTCTGCCTCTAGTAAGTAATAGATATTTTAATCACATTTTTCAGAATATTGCATGCTGGAGATTCTTGAGTTTTCTCATGGAGTGCATTTGTTGTTGTACTTTTTTCCTACCATGGCATGATTGGACGTAGGAATGCATCAGGTGCCCCACGTGTTGTGTTCCCTTTGTAATTGTTACCCTGACACCCTGAGGACACACTGGCAGCTGTCAGACTGTCTGTGTGGACATTGTGTATGCATGAAAAATAGGCAAAGGCAGAATGCTGAGGTGGGAAGGGATCTCTGGAGGCCATCTGCAGCACCCCTGCTCAAGCAGAGCCACCCAGATCCAGTTGCCCAGGACCATGTCCAGGTGGCTTTTGACTGCCTCCAAGGACAGAGGCTGTCCACTCTGTGATGCAATGCTGTGACAGCCAGCATCCCAGCCCAGGGAGTGTGGGAATAGACTGAAACATCATAGAACACTTAATGTCCCTGAAGACAAGTTACATGAGGAATTGTTCAGTTGTTTGAGGCTCTTTTGTAAAATACAAGGTGTAAAGGAAAGGGACATATGAGTAATGTGGTACCACAAAACCGCCACTGCAAGAGCCTCAGCAGCTGTAAACCAGGCTGTGCGTGCCTCCGACCGCTGCCTGGATTCCCTGGTAGGCTGAGGAGCAGCTTCCCAGTGTGAGGGAGTGATGTGTGAGCACATCTTGTCACCTGCTGTTTGATGGAGGGCTCCTGAACAGCTTAAATTCCCCTCTGCTCAGCTCACATTCGAGTAGTTAGAAGATGCATCCTACATAGAGCTGCTGTTCAGGGGAAGGTTCAATGCAGAGAGCTTTCCCAGGACTTGTAACCAGGTACAGCTACCTGCACGTGGCTCTGGGCTTTGTTGCTGTTGTATTAATTCCTCCCTCAGCTGTCCCCAGTTGCACGTTGCCCTACATTGCTCTTCCAGAGTTTGATGGGACTGCATTCCTGAAGTAGAGATGAGCAGCAAACCTCCTGATCCTCACTCACAGGCTTTGCCCTCTGAATGTGCCTGCAGCTCCTCACTGCTTCACCCTGCCGTGAGAATGAGCTCTCCTAACCCAGAGCTCTCGGGCGATGTATCTGGACCAGGGTGGTGTTTGACCGTGCTTCACTCATGACCTTTTCAGTATTCTGCATTGTTTGAGCAGCCACTTTGTGCGGTCCCCAGAGGCTGGTGGGATGTGGTGTGTAAACACAGGACAGTTGGAAAAGCCAAGCAATCAAAGCACACTTTCCTAGCAAAGGTCACCAGCCTGTTGCACAGTGTATTATTACACACAACATTAATTTCCAGAACGTACAGGCAGGAACTTGCCCACAGAAGGCATAAACATAAAAGTCTTCTCCATAAAGAGTAATAGCACAGAGAGATGACCTATGAGATAACATGATGCTGAAGAGCAGTGAACTGGGAGAGCGTGGTGGGTGCTACACAGACAAGAAGACCAAGCCATTTTAAGGCATCCACCAGCCTCCTGGGCCAGCAGGTTGGGAGAGGGGGTCCTGCCTCTCTGCTCAGCACTGGTGAGACACAGCTGTGGTGCTGCTCCCCAGGACAAGAGAGACATGGGCTGACTGGAGAGTGTCCAGCTCAGGGCCACAAAGGACAGGAGCATGTCATACGGAGAGGGGCTGAGAGAGCTGGGATTGCTCAGCCTGGAGAAGATTGGGGCTCAGGAGGATCTTACCCATGTCTATAAATACCTCGTGGAAGGGTTGAAGAAGGCAGAGCCAGGTTCTTCTCAGTGGTGCCCAGTGACAGGACAAGAGGCAATGGTCACAAACTGACATGCAGGAAATTCCAGTTAAACATAATGGGCTCTTTTACAGTGAGGGTGGTCAAACATGGGAGCAGGTTGCCTGGAGAGGTTTTGGAGTCTCCAATCTTGGAGATATTCAAAGCCCAAGAGGTCAGTTGAGCAGTGTGAGACTTGCAAGGTTTGTTGAGCACCCACAGGGACCTGGCAGTGTCCCTGTGTATATGAAATTCTGTGTTAAAGGTGAACACTGCCTCCGAGTGAATCACTGTTTTAACTTACTTCATTAAGACTGGTAATAAATAATATCCTGTTAATTCATTCTTCTCTAGCAAAATCCTCACTTTGCTGCTCACTCCTGCTCGCAGAAAACCAGCATTACTTTGTAGGAACTGACATCCCTCTTCTGTGTACATGGACTGTGCTTTTTCCCAAAGTCACTTAACAGGCAGTGTTTTATGGAGGGAACAGCTACTCTGTTTCAGGGGAGCAGAGGCTTTGTTAATTAACTGAGAGACCCAGGAGGAGCCTCAGCTGGCTCAAGCTGAAGTCACCTCCTCAGAGGTATCTTCCGACCCAAGTTGTTCTCTGGTTCTGAGAGCACAGGACAATCACAGTCACAGGGTAATGTGGCTGGGCAGGGTCTGTTCCAACCTGCTGCTCAAAGCAGGGGCCCTCAGAGCAGATGTCCAGTCAGGTTTTGAATGTCTCTAAGGATGGAGTTTCCATAAATTTTCTGGTTTTTCTCAAGTCTTATTAGCATTTGACTACTTTCATTTTTAAAAAGTCTTTCTTTACATCTAATGGGAGCTTCCCATGTTCCAGCTCGTGCCTATTGCCTCTTGTCCTCTCATCATGCTGCTTCAAAAAGAGTCCATCTCCACCTACTCTAAGGTCTCCTTTTACCTTCTCTTCTTCAGGCTGCAGGGACACCTCTCTCTCAGCATCCCATTACTAGACTTGTCCTTCAGTGACAGAAGTTCTTCTTAACCTTTTTTTTTCCCCTTCTCAGCTAAGAAGGAACAAGTGGTTTTGCTTGACCAAACGTGGACCCAAGCTGGAGACCAGCTGACCCTGTGATCCAGCCTGGCCAGTGACATCAGGTATGCTGGGAGAGAACCCACATCGCCCAGGGATTTGTCTCAGCGTGCTGCAGAAGGGCATTACTGGGGGATGGTTGGTACTATTGGCTCTGCTGTCAGTATTGCTGCATTGAAGAGCGATTTGGAGCTTATTTTTGTCAGCATTTACAATCCATAATGATCTATCAAGCTTGGCACTATCTATAACAGCACTGTAAGAACACATTTTTATGTATTTTCTCTGCTCACACACATTTCCCTGTAAAGGAGTGTTTTTCATGCAAAATTAGGGTTTTTTTTCCTCTCCTGTGCACATGTGCTGAGCTATATCAAGAGCAGGACTGTGAAACAGATAAAAAACTGGCCATATGTTTTCTTTATGGTCTCACAGTGCCTGGAGCCCTTGCAATCTGGTGTGGGCTTCTGAGCAAGTATGAACAACCCGAAGGCTTTTCCAGGCTTTGCTGGCTGTAGGCAGCACTCCTCAGCCTACCAGTATGACCAGTGCCTGGGACAAGGATGTTACTGGCAAGAAACTGTTCCTCCTTCTGTGTCATCTGTCCACACAGGAGGCAGTGTTGGCTGCTGTTCTGCAGCCAGGGTGCAGCCAAAGCTGTGCCTGGCCTGGCCATGCTTTTCCCCCATGCACTTGCACCAGTGGTGAGCAGTGGATCAGTGCAATTAGGTGTGTACTGGTACATTTCTTTTTATTACCTGGGCAAGCAATCGATCCTTTTTGTCACTGACATTGTATTACTGCTCTTATGTGAGAGAATGGTGCATTCTAGCTATCCAGCTAATGGTAACTTTGAGTTTATTTCCATCCTAATGGAAAATTCTCTGCATTACGCTGAAGCCTTCTGCCCATTTACATTGATTCTTAATGAAGGATATTTTAGACTGAAGCCTTGTTTTCGTGTTTTATTAAAAAGCATTAAAAATATTGCTCATAAAATATATATAGGTTTTTGAACTTTTGGTACTACTGCAGGGATGGATAAATATTCTGCACTAATAAAAGCCAAGGAGAAATAAAATAGCAGCTTCCAGCATCTTGATAGCTTAGCATGAGCCAAAACCTAATTGCTCTCAGTTTTTCAGCATTCCTCCCCAGGGTGAAGCTGGCCAATACTGGGTCCCTTCTCATGGCTGGCACTGGGGACCATGTGTGGCAGTGGGGTGCCCTCGGTCAAGGTGGCACTGCTGGGAGTGACTCTTTAATGTAAAGAATTTCAGTTCTATCCTCTAGTCTGAATGTGATGTCATTGTGGTGTGTAAGAAGGCTGCCAGGAGAGCAGGGCACATCAGGCACCTGGCTGTCCTTCCTTCCCCAGCCCTGTCTGGCACTGTTTGATGAACTCAGTTGGGGATTAGTAAGTGCAATGTCTGGATCATGGCACACTGCACAGAACTCAAGACTTTTAATAATGTGTTTTAGGAGCAGCAATATAGTACAGCTGTTTGGGTCAAAACTTCAGTGCCAGACACCTCTCCCACTGGCTGTTGGTGCCAACCACCATTAACCCCACGAGATGTTTTTAGAGGCGCGTTGATGCGCTGTCACTTCCACCCCACCTGCTCCAGTACTGCTCCTGGCACCCACCTCTGCCCAGAGCGTTCTGTCCTCCTTATTTCAGCCTCTGTAAGGCATTTTGACAACTTGCCTGTTGTGCTGAGGTCATTCTTTTAGTGCTCTCTGGTCCTCCTGTCCTGCTGCCCTATGCCACTTGGCTATATTTGAGTTTTGATTCCTTGGATGGGGACTAGATGTTTTTCTGACGAGTATGCATCAACAGAACAAGGTCTGCTGCACTCAGATGAGCTGCACAGCTGTGTGCTGCTGGGGAAAAGTACTAACAGATAGGTAAGTTCTGAGTCTGGGTCAACACTTCATACACAAAAATAAAATACTGAAATTAAAGAGGTGAAAACCCATAATGAGCAGCTCTATAATTCTGATCACTATCAGCCATGCAGTATGCCCACACTGCTGCTTCCTCCAGCACCACGTCTGATATCAGGCAATTATTTCAATGTTGTCAGGAGCCATCAGCAGCTCTTATAGCCATATCTAGCATTGTAGCATATAAACTGTGGAGCAAATAAATCAAACAATATGAAGAACTTACAAATGTGCTATTTCTGAGGGTTTGGGTTTTTTTCACACTTTGTAGGCCATTTGTCTGCTCTGCACAGTATTTTTTCACAGCCTATTTCCATCTGTTTCCCATGGAATTGATAATGTTCTGCACAGCATTTCCTAAAGTCATTCACAGCACTGCAATTAACTGCCACTCACAATTCACACCTAATGCATCCTAAAAACCCCAAGAAAAATAACAATTCTTCTCTTGTTCATTTCTAGGTATTATGGGGCTTTCTTTTTTTCATGCTTGGTGCTTGACTTTGCAGGAGATGTTCTCCACTTTCAGCAGGAAAAATACGTTCTATTTTTTTGGGTTGTGACAGAGAAATAATAGTGTGGGAAGAAAATATATCTGCAACCGTAAGCATCATCCACAAAAGCCAGTGCACTTCTTTGTATTCAAAATACACTGCAAAAATTATAGGATTTTCCTAGCTGATGCCAGGATTCCCTGGGGGCAGCCAACTCCTGAGAATTTCTCTCTCCCAGTAGTCCCCAGTCAAAGTTATCCAGCACTTTAAAAGTGCCTTTAAACAGAAAACTTTTCAGTAAACTTATTTTTTAAGCATCTGTTTTAATGGGACATTTTTATTTCGCTGTCAGAAAACCGATCATTTCACCCAAATTCCCCAGTGCTTTAGTTCTGACAAACAGACGTATTTGCATTCTTGGGTCTGGAGTTTGTCTGCCTCATGTTCCAGATCCTGGTGCACCTGACTGGTGGGGAGCCCCACAGCTGTCCCTGGTGTGCGTGGCCCTGCGGGGAGGACACACAGGAGCTGTCCCCAGGACGTCTCACCAGGCGAAGGTGCTGTTGGACCTCACAGCCTTCAGCACATCATTTCAGCAGGAATTCTGGGGCTTATGGAAACAGTTGCAGGTTTGGCATTTTTTTACAAAACAATGAATTTTGCATGAGTGCTTTTCTCTCCCTGATGATGCCTTCCTGTCTCTCCAGAGCACAGCCCCAGGCAGAGCTCTGCACCCTCACTGGTGGTGCAGGTACAGAGTGCAGCAGTGCGGAGCCATCAGCCACTCTCCGGTCCTCAAATCAAGTCCTGTGCAATTTCTGAACCATTTCAGGTAATCTCAGATCTTCACTACTCTAAGGATTAAAGTTCTCTTCTAATTTCCAGCCTGCCTTTATTCCTGGCCAGTGTGCATCCGTTTGCTCTTGGACAGGTGATTTGTGTGTGCTGTCCCACACACCCTATGGCTGCATCCCTGCAGGACCCCAGATCACACTGCTCACCTTACACGGTACCCAGGCTGCCAGAACTGCCCTGTAGGGGGCAGTTTTTAATACTGATGGTACAGTATGTTAATATATATATGTAAGTACGTGTATGTATATATACATACACCTGTGAATAACTCATCCTCACTGTGTCCAGGTGCTTCTCTTGGCAGGGCTTTCCAGTCCCCCACTGGGCACCATTCACCTCCTGTGCTTGGCTTTTCTTTAAGGTCAGCATCACTGATGATCCCAAGCATGGTTATACACAGCAGGGTATTTTTTGCCTTCCTATCACCACTTTCATTTATCTCTTTCCCTGGGAACCAGAGGAGCAGCTCTTTAAATCAAGGGCATACTTATCACTAACAAGAACTGCAGCTGAAGCTGAGCTATCCACCACTATTTTTAGTTTTTAGCTTGCTTAGTGCTCTTCTTTCTCCATCCCTTTTATGAAGCAAATGTGGCTACTTATTCTTTTAGAGGGGAGATCTACAAATGAAAGTGAACAGTTATTAACTTAAGCCCTGCACTATTTGCACACCTAGGTTTGAGGTTTACTGCGTGGAGCAGACTTTACTCCAAGGAGATGAATGAGCGCTCAAGTAAACATTGACAGTGGCAAAAGCTAGCATGGGCACTGGTATCTTTATCTCAAAAATTACACATAGGGCCTTCATGTTACAGCTTTCTGAATGTGCTTACTCTGCAAAAGATACAGGCCATCAAATTCCAAAAATAGTTTTAAGAGAAGCCTGTATCTCCAGTTCCATATCTGTAGTGTTATTGTTTGTTCAGCACCAGGATTGATAATCTTGCCTTGAATGCCAGTTTCAGAAATGATGGAAAATAATAGAAGCTGCAGATCCCATCGAAGTGTTGAGAGCACGGCAGGCTCAAGCAGGGTGGGAATGAGGGATTTCTTGAGAGGACACTTAAACAAGCAAAGGTGTTTACTTAGGTGTAAAAAAAAGTTAGAAGGAGTGCTTTAAAAAAACATTGTTGTCCATTAACCAAATATAGCAGAGAACTTTAATACACATGGCTGAAAAAGGTGATGAATAGGTGATGGAGTTTTCAGAGGACAGTGCAGAGAAACAGAGGCATTAGTAGATCCACCAGACAGTATGGGAAGGTCTATGAAAAGCTGTTGGGCTGTAATCTTTTTTTGTCCAGGCAACAACAGACTCTTGTTCTTTATAGAATCATGGAATGGTTTGGGCTTGATGGGACCTCAGAGCTCATCTCGTTCCAACCCCTGCCATGGGCAGGGACACCTCCCACCAGCCCAGGTTGCCCAAGGCCTCATCCAGCCTGACCTGGAACACTGGAACAGGTGAATATATAGATTTCTTTGCAAAAGTACTGTCTGGGGGTGGAGGGGCTCTTTGGGGCAACCTCAGAAATGATGCAAAAAACGGACACAGTTATTCTTCCATCTGTCAGTTATATTCTTACATATGGTTGTAATTTGCAAAGTAAAATTCACCATTGACTTTGTATGTCTGATTCTTGTGGAAGTTAATAACCCTTGCTTATATTTCTTCAGCAGAACTTTATTAAATAAGATTTTCAACCTAATTAAACCATTTCAGGATTTCAGCTTCCTGTCACCCAAAGATAAGTCTGAAGTGGAAAATGAGGTAATAGCCATAGAAATACAGAATATATTTTTAGAAGTTTTTATAACCTCTGTATTGTTTTAATTTCAATTCTATTTTCTTTTATGATATACTTTAAAGGGAGTAAAAATGCAAGCAGCAGTTGCTGAGAACTGGGAACCTCATACCTTTAACAAAATACTAAATTGCAAGTGGTAAATGTATTGTGCATGGTAAAGAGTTCAGTTGGGCCATGGTCATGCAGATGTCATAAAACCAAAATGTGCTCAGAGAACATCAACTTTAAACGTTATACTGATTTATCATAGATAGAATGTCCAGAAAACAGATCCCAGAGAACACTCGGGGTGTTCAGGAAGGTCTGAGCTTTTCCCGAGCGGAAGGATGAGGTGTTTGGAAGGAGAAGGGGATGTATGTCCTAGCAAAGGCAGGCATGATGACACAGTGTGGGATTTACCTTGGCTTCCTGAAAAAACCCTTCTGTGCAAGCCTGCAAGAAGGGAATGCTTCAGTTAAGCAATGACATCTTTAGTTTAAAAAAACATATATCCAGAATTGGCTGTTGGAAGAACCTGGTTCTCTCTTTCAGAGGCTGTTCTTAAAAACGTTTTCTGCAGTGGCAGAGCTTATTTACAGTCCTCTTCCTTCTCCCTCCTTCATCTCTTAGTGCCCATTCCTGCCTCCATTGATGTGTCACGGGCATACGGCCGGTGCAGAGATTTGCAGACCTATAAAGAGACCTGAATTGAAGAGAAAAAAAGTTATTATTTTTTTATGTTGGGTTATCTCAGTGATCCAGTTCCACCGTGAGCTCACGAACACTTACTCCAGGAAAGGGGCCATGAACTCTGTCACATTGCTGGGGCAGCTGGAAATAATGTAGGGATTTTCTTGAATGTGTTGTAAACAAACACAGCCTTTGTATTTGTTTCTCATCTCAGGCAGGTTCCAGGTCTTGTTATTTGCAGTAAACTTTGACTGTTCTGCGTGTGCTCAAAACAAACAAGACTGCTCTGAGATGTACACTTGCCAGGATTCTACTTTTTAATGTAAAGCTTCCTATATTATCTTCCAATGTCTGAGCTGTGTACCCCCCAGCACGGTAACAGCATGGCTCTGTGCACAGTGAGCCTTACTGGTGTAAGCTATTGCAAAGAGCTGGGGAAGGTGTAACGAGGTAACTGGTGATGTCAAGGAATTTTTAATTCCTAGCTTTGCAAACCAAGATCACCACACCAAAGAGTCTTAGGAGTTAAAGGCAATGATGTATTTAAGGGCTGAAAACAAATAATATTTTGAGAGTTTGGTATCTGCTCAGCATCAGCATGGGCTGGAGAGACAAGTGAGGAAGCATTTCTAAGGAGTTAGATGTAATTGCCTCCAATAATAATCCAAATGAAATACTTTGCTCTGGATGGTAGTGGATTGAAAAAAAAAAAAAAATAAAGGATAAGGGGGAACTGGAGACACAGTGAGGTGCCCAGAGCTGGACTGCACTGAACTGGGAGCTGAACAAGGCTTTTCCCAGTACACAGTTATGATGGGTTCTTTTCCCAGGAGGACTGATGGCAGCGAGGCAGCTCTGTCCTCCCAGTCCATAGGCTCAGAGGCAGCCAGGAGGTGTGAGGGAGCTGGTGACAGCCCTTACCTCTGGCTGGGCTCTGAGGGACACCGTGACCACGTTCCTTGTGGGGAAAGGTCAGGGGAGACAAGCACCCATCAGGGACAAGTGGGGTCAAGCTGACCCAGTCCTGGGGCATGTGGGTGCCCCCAAACTGTGCTGATCCCCCCCCAGCCCCAGAGCAGTGAGCTGCCCATCTGTTGGTTCTGCACTGAAACTGGGCTCACCACTCAGATGGGAGCTGGGGGAGTCTGGTCCCTCTCCAGGAAAAGACCTGTGTTTGTAACCACTGGTAGAACTTCCAAACATGAGACTGGGAAAAAGAAATAGAGGAAATAGTAACTTTGTTTATATCTTCCTTTAAATAACAAAACCAGTTGAAACAGACTATTGTAATTTGTAAAATTCTTCAGAGATGTCTCCTAATGCACATATACAGCTGAATCTCTCTCCGTACAGATGCTGAGGATACACCCTATACCTCTAGTTATTCCCACTCAGTTAATCCAGGATCCCTTTTTTCTTATTTATTTTTTTCCCCCCATGTGAATTAATTCTCTGACTCCCAGGAATGCCTGTGCAAATGATCCTGATCAAAACCACAATCTGTTTGCTTTGCCAGGACACATCTCTTGAGTCTGAGAGATTCATGCTTCAAACTTCACATCTCTGATTCTATTTTTATCCTTTTTTTTTTTTTTGAAGGAAGTTTTGCTCATATATTTCATTTATTCATGAAATGGCATCTCTTCTCCTGCAGTACCACAGTTAGTTTCTGTCATGTCAGTTAACATACACTTCTTTGGAACACTGAATGCTTCTGAGCTGGTCAGAAAACAATTTCTCATTAGCTTCCATTAATGGATTCAAGGGTCTGGATGAGATGTAGCATCATTTCTTGGCCTAGCTGATGGTGGAAGGAAGAGGCACTGGTGTGAGCCCTTTCCAGGTTGGCAGCACAAGCAGCCAACTCCTTGTTTGTGATGACAGTGATGCACTGGTTATCACCCACTGGCTTCATCTCCAGCACACCCTTTCACTGCCTGTTGTGCTGCTCATGCGGGTGCCCCGAGGCTTGGGGGGCTGCAGAGGCTGCCAGCCCCGGGGAAGGGGTTTCTGTGGGCACAGTGCAGCATCCCACACTCCCAGCCCTTGCCCAGGCAGGCTGAGCACATCCCAGAGCAACCGTGTTGGGAGGGACAGGCAGCCTCAGCCAGCTGAATGTGGGATAACCAGAGCTGTCCTGTGAGAACAGCTGAGAGAATGCTAATCCATCGCTGCCCTCGGCTTTCTGTGCTTTACTGCAAGCAGAATGCACTTGTAGGAGACAGTATGCTTTACAGATTCAGCTCCTCACAGAATAAAAATGCAAGCCACCATGTGTAGTGTTACCATAGCAGTAACTATTTTCCTGAGAAAGGTGGCTCCAGTATACACGTGCCTGAGGGAAGGCTTTTATGAATGAGTGATTGTTCGTCAGGATGTGCCAATACAGCATCTGTGACATATTCATGCATCCTAACTAAACTGCAGGCCCTGAAAATTGGGCTTTACCCGGAGCCACACAAGGTTCTCTTGTTATCCTTTATAAACCACACCAACAGGTGAAGGGTTGTACTTTGGATATTTTGCCCACATCGAGATTTATTCATGTTCTTTTCACTTCCAAAAAAGCAAGGTCTGTGAAGTAAAAGGAATTTGAGGTGTGTTACATCAGAAGTGTTCTGTATAGCACCCAGGTCACCAAATTACTGAGAGAACTCTGAAGCCAATTGATTCAGACTTGTATCAGAAAATCCATCACTGCTGCAGCCAGGCTTCCTCTGTGAGCACAGGGCACTCTGTTTTCCATTGTTGGATGTCCTATTATCTAAAAAATGCTGTATTTTGTCACCTTTTCTATGAAACATTTCCAGTAGCAGCCTATTAGCAGGACAGGAGGAGAAATGTGAAGACACCAGAGCCAGCCTGGGGCAGTCGAAGGATGCAAATGGGACTGGTGAGTGCCCAGCACAAGTGAGCAGAGGGATCAGGGTCCCCATCCTCCCCCAGAGTGTCATCAGTCATAGGGGCAAGTAAACTTCAATGGAATATACCTCCCAGGAAAAGTACATCTCAGACCAAACGCCAGGCAGGGGCTACATCAGGGCTGTGGGAACCTTAAAATCCAATTGAAGATTTAAGATGAATTATTGTAGGGACAAACCACTGACGTAGGTCCTTGTTTTCATTTTGAAGCTTAAAAACAGGTGAGCTGTAAATATTTCAGTTAAAGTACATTAAGTAATTTAAGAGAGCTCGCAGGCACAAGTACCAAACCTTTGAAACCATGGAACACCTGACAGAAGGACTCTTAAAAAGCTTTTTGATATTTCTACCTTCTTCTTGGTTTTCCTAAACAGGGGGAAATTGTCCAAAATCAATAACAAGAGTTGCAAGGTCAGTGAGAAGACCAACTCCAACTTGGGTCTTAATTTCTGGGCCAATTTGCCTTGCATCCCCGTAATCCATTCTTTGAGTTGTAGCAGCTCTGACAGCTAATTAATTATAAAGGAAGATTGGAGAGTGGACAGCAGCCGTGGCACCAGAGGATTCATCTTTTCTGTCAACTTACTAATGTGTATCCCTTCTCTTGGCACGGAAAAGAATACTTGTAGTAAATCTTCACCCATCTTCCATCTCCAGAAAGGAAATCAGACATGACATTAACAATTGCCCCTGTATTCTCTGGGAAATGCACACTTAAACCCAAGGCACGGAAATATATTAACATTTCAGCATCACATGTTTCTTTCCAGCTCTGTGGTTCATGTTATATGAAAAATGTATAAATAATTTTCCAAGAAAATACGCACCCGGATGGTGTGTAGGTGGGCAGGATACAGGCAGGCTGTGAGGACAGAGGAGGAAACAGAGGTGTTCCACACACTGCTGAGGTCAGCAAGCCACAGAATTAGCAGCAGGCTAAATCTATGTGGTTTCCATAAATTATGAACAAGTTCTGTGCATTGGGACAGGGCTTTTAACAGCAACATGGCAATCGATAAAACTATCAAAGCAGAATATTAACGTGGTGGTTGATCATAGAACACAGTTTAGCTCTCCAGGAAAATCCTGTAGGTATTTTCAGGCTCTGGAGAGCTGGATGTAAGGAATACTTCACAGGCACTGCCATGCCCCATGCAGTCCTCACCTGTTCAGTGTCACTCTTGCCAGTGACATGCTTTAGTGACCTGTGCCCAGCGCTGGGAGGAGCAGCCCATGGCGTTCCACAGAAGGAGGCTCTGGTTATTATCTGACTTAACAATTTCTGGTAAAATCCTGGAAAGCCTGTCACACTTTTCTTAAACTTTGTTAAGGACAAATGAGAATAGGCAGATTTCTTCTCCTCAGCTACCAAAAAGTTACATGGAATGCTGAGTTGTAAAGCTGCAAAAGCTTCAGCAAGTGAGGATTAAAAGTAAAGCAGCCAGGTGCTTCCAAAGGCATGTGTCCCCACTGCTGGCATTTAATGGTGGCAACAAGAACATTGCCTAGGCTCACTGCCCAGCCTCAGCCTGTTCCCTTGGGGTGTGTGCACTCCGGAACGGGAGGGGGGCAGCGTAAGTTTGGGACAAAGAATTGTCTTGCCTAGAACAGTGCATTACCTTCCCTAAGGCTTTCATGTAACATCATTAGTGCCCACAAAACATCCTGTGTTGTTTCACATTCCCTGTATTTATTTTTTCCTTTCATCATATCCCATATAAATTTTCCTTTCAGACTTTTAATATATTAGCTACATAAAAGAGCTTAGGAAGCATGTATCTACCTTCATTCATAATTCAGATGTTCTAGCTGTTGGCAGGAAGGAGAGAGGCTCCACTCACTCTTTCTAGCCAGACCTCCTGTGCCTTCCACTCCTGCTGGAATCAGGTGGCAGAGCAGCTCTGCAGAGCAGGCGTGTGGTTGCACTGATACCCGCAGCCTCCGGAGCTCAGGGCACGCCGGGCTGGCAGATTACTTACCCCATTAGCAATGAGAAGATTACTTCCACTTCGTGCTGCTCTGCCTGCATCCTCACTGGCAGGCAGTGGGGAGAGATTGCAAAGGAGTGAGGTGAGCTACTGAAGCACTGAGGAGAGGAAGCAGCAGCACCAAAGTCAGCATCACGGGAAAATCCTTCTGCTGGGTGAAGGCACAGTGAATTACTGCTCGCACAGACATCAGAGCAGACACTACTGACCATGGGTGAGGCCAGTCTAGGCACCATTAACTATATAATTTAAAAAATATTGTGTAGGTGTAAGGCATTTCTCTTTCCCTCTGTTTCGTGTTAAATCGAGTGGTGCTAAATGCACTGCTGAGGTCTGACATGATCATTTAAAAAAATATGATGGGAGAAGGTTCTGAGAGTCATGAGAACAGAAACAACAAAAAAAAAGAAAGAAAAATACACCTGACATGACAGACTGTCCAAGAATCCAACATTTTACTTACCAAGGAAAAGGTAAAGGTCTAGCTCGATCACAATTTCCAACTTTTAACAACAAACAGAACCGAACTTTGACAGAGGATTCTCCAGCCTACCTAATGAAGGGCAAAACTACCCAGGTGGGAAAGCAAGCCAAACAAACCCTTGTTAAGAGTAGTTTGGGAGATGCAGGATAAGGGCCATTTTCCTGCTTGTATATTAAAATCATGAGGAATAATGTACAAAGAATTGTGGTAAGTTAGCCATTACCTGATTTTTTTAAATCAAATGTGATTATTTTTTTTTTTTACCAGAAGTGCAGAACCATGTTCAGAGAAGCCCTATAGTCATAGCTACACTGGAGGTAATGGCTCATGATCAAAATGGTCAAAAACTCCTTTAATATATGACTCTGGTGGTCTCAGCTACATGGTGGCATGCTGGGATATGCTAAACTAGCCAAGATCCTCAGATCCCACATGTGGCACCACCATACTTTTAATAGGTCTGCACAGATGGAATTCGGTGAAGCCAAGCAATGTTTGTCACATCAGCTGCCAAAGGACCTAATATGTAAGGCCCTAGGGAATCCAGCAGGTCCTGACCTGTGGTGTCCAGAGAAGGGGTCAGTCCTCTTACGCTGGGTCCTCTTTTCATTTCAGTCTCAGAAACTGCCCTCAATATCCACAGCATCATTGCACAGAGCTGTTTTCTATGAAGGTCATTGCCGGAGGTGCCAGAGGAGGTTGTGTGATGACAAACAAGAGATGTGTCCCATGAGATATGCTCTTTTCTGATGGAAATTTGAAAACTTTTGCTAGACTATAATAATATATCTCCCCCAGCCACTCTAAATTCTAATAATAGCCTGCAAATACCAGATAGGTTTCATTTAAATATATTACCATTGGCTTTTAAGGACTCTGATAACAACTTGGCAATGCAAAATAAACCAGTATTTGATCTGCTTGACAATGTATTGGAAATCTTAAGTTGATCTTAATTCATCACTGTTATAAAGTACAGTATTTGTTACCTCTACAGATTGCTCTATGGAAATATCAAGTTCAGTTTCTATGACAACAAGAGTCATAAATGCCAAAATTCTTCCTGTTCACTTTCTTTTTTCAGCTTGTCAATGAGTCATTTTTTTTTCATTCTTTTAAATTAACCTTTTCCTTTCCCCTGGAAATTAATAACCCAGACAGTACGTCCCTTCCCTTCGGTGTTCACAGTGTCCGGTTATTTCACCCACACCCGATGGTCGTAGCACTGAGAAGATGCTGCCACTGGCCGAGGTGATCATGGCTCTGAGCTGCAGTGAGAGTAGCTCCTTCTCATGGCAATTAAAGCTGCAGTGGCTGCAGGACAGAAGTGGGGAGGGGATGGAGAGCCACCCCAAAGCCACAGTGGGGGCAAGCCAATGGCTTCCTGGGGAAGGACATTGTCATACAGGAGCGGTGACCAGTCATGGAGGAAAACATTCTTCCACAGTCCATAAGGGTCCCCCTCCACGCCACTGGCACTTGTTGTGAGAGCCCGTGTGGCCCGTGGGAGATGTGAGTGTATGGACAGGGGTTAGGTGGATGGAGGTTCGTGTGGGCACAGCCTGGTCTGTTCCTCCCCGCTTTGCTGGCGGGAGGTGTCCTGTGCTGTGAGCTGTTTCCCCGGGCTGGCTCCCAGCCCCCAGCACATCCCTGCCACGTCCTCCCTCCCGCTCCCCTCTGCGCTCCCAGGGAAGCTCGCTGGAGCTGGAACAGCAAAACCCATTTCCATCTTAATTATACAAAGAGGCTATGCAAAGTACTGCAGCCACGTAGTTTATGGGAATACACAGGACATATATTGCATAAGCGGTGGCAGAACAGGGACCCTTATTGCTTCTGCAGGTTGTAAATTGTAGAAATCATTTATAAATTCCTCTTGTATGTCATTTTTTTTCTCTCTTCCCTACAGTCCTGTCTCATCGCAGGTGTCTCTGTGCTACAAAGGCGTTCTGAGTATAGCTGTAGTGGTTCCCTGACTTTGAGCAGAATGCACTGAGATGGGGCTCATGAAAATGACTCCTCCTACAAGAGAGCTCTGCAATGCAAATGGACCTTGACATGGTGCTAGCTCCCTTTTCCTCCAGAAAGGAGCTGCACCCGTAACAAACCCCATTATACAGACACTACCTATGGTGGAAGGACTCATGACATTCAGTGCTCAGGACTGAAGTAGGACAATGCTGTGGCTGTAACACAGCACCTCCATTGTACAGGGCTTTTTTAAATTTCCTTTGCATTTGTTTTAGGCTTAACAAGTTGGCCAGAGAGGCAACTGCCCTAACTGTGCTCCCATCAGAACAAAGCAGGTTTTAAGCTGACTTTTGTCAGAGATTCAGGCCAGTGCTGGATAAGAATGAAAACCCTCTCTGCTCTGTCATTTCTCCAAACTCTGTACTATAAATCTGTAGGCAATAAAGGCAGCTGGTCGCACACCTAGCTGTACAAAGGCTGCTATTCCGCCTGTGTGTGTGGATCTGTAGAGAAATTTTCAAGCCCGTGCAGCAGTTTACAGAGGATGGGATCATTATCAGACCCACATGTAAGCAGGCAGAGTTGAAGAGCTCATGTGACACTAACTTTGGTATTTGTTGGCTCCCAAGCTTAGATACGCAGTATGAACATTCACTCAGGAACAGCTCTCTGGAGAAGGACAACATATCAGCTGACAAAATGTAGCATGTATCAGACTTTAAAGAGGTTACACAGGAGTGGTATTCAATGGAAAAGTAAAATGTGGAATGTAATTGTCTTGCATAAAACCACCTGTAACCCAAGTAAGGCTTCTGTCACTGGAAGCTCAAACACAGAGACGTTCACGTCCACCTTGGCTGCGGCAGCACCAGGAGCACCCCCGCTGCCCTGTAAAGGCTGCTGCGGGAAGGAAAGGGTTCGCCATCAGGGGAGTTGTCCACAAAACCAGACTTTCCTCACTCACCTGAAGGCTTCTCTGCCAGCACCAGGCTGTGCTGTCGCAGCAGCAGCAGCTTCGAAGGGCAGGGCAGAGGGGTGTGCAGGGAAGGCTGCCTTTCACTGGCCCAGGAGCAAAGGGTACAGCCCAGTAAATACCATTTTCACCATTGGTAACAAAATGCCTTCAGCCTAGTGCTGACCTGGCAGTGCCAGGTGTTAGGCTTGTCTTGTCCTGAGCCACTTGTAGCTTGTTTTAGCTGTGACAGTGACTGTGCAAGGGCCAGGTGACTGTTGCCTAACTTATGTTAGTTAGCTCTGGGAATACTCCACATGGCAAAGCCTAACAAACCTACACAGTCACCAGTAACAAACATCAGCTCTTTATACTGGCCTGCTGGGAGAAGGTCTCGTGTGCTTTAACGATGGGGGAAGAAAGTCATGCTTTAGCTGGGTCTTTGTGAGGGAAGAGCATGTTAGCACACTGTCCTATGAAACCGATAAAAACAAGCCCAAGCCAGTGTAAGACTGAGGAGGAAGAAACCCCTGGCAGCAAACACTTGCCTTCAAGGGAAGAAAGCTAATGCATAAATGTTCCTATGGGAGAGGAATTTTAAAGGGCTCAAAGGGCTGCTTTAAGAGACCATGGTGACTTTATTTAACATAGTGGAAGGAGAGGCACTGTATGTTTTCAGCTTTCTTCACATTGTACATCGAGATTATTTCACCTCACAAAAACATATGAGTGGAAGAGGAACTGAGTTATATCTGGAGATGATGGCAATAGGTAATAGATGCTGTGAACAAATATAAAATAAAGTGCAAAGCTGGGAAATGTGTCCAAGCAATAACCACCTAGGTTACTGAACAGAGAAAGATCTAAGAGGTGCTTTGGTTTTAGCTATGTTTTCCTCCAGTGGTAGGGGCTGGCAGTGAAAAAACTGTCAGCCTAAACATCAGACTTGAGCTGTATTTCATGGCAGGGGACAAAGAGGACCTTCCCCAGTGGTAGTGATGGTCTCCCATGGCTGTAGGTAACGTCTCTGTTTAAGAATCAGGCTTCCAGCAGGACGTGAGGCAGCTGCAAAGAGCCAGGAGGAGCAACAAGGGTCATCAGAGCTCTAACAGCATCGATGAGGAAGGATGGAAAGAATTACAATTATTCAAACAAAAAAAGACTGAAGGGAAATAATAACTGTCTGCAAATAAGTAGAAGCCTGATGCAAAGAGGCAGGGAACTTGTGATGCTGGGTGTCATGGCAGAGGAGAATGAGGTGTGCCATTACCACAAGGCAGATGCAAGTTAGACATCGTAAAACCCTTCTGGTGATGTAGACAGAGGTCTGCAGAAAAGAACATCCACCTAAATATTTGCCAACAGTAAAACATGTTCACATCAGGGTGTATGTAATGAGCTGAAGGCACTTAAAGGGGGTTGGTTTATTTTTCACTGACAACACAGGAACAGCAATTACAAGTATTGGTTTTATGTATTAAAATTATTTAATGTCACCATTAGTTCTACAAAGCTGCTTTACAATAGGCCCAGCTCTTCCAGTCCTGTTCTCTGTCATGACCTGGGGTAGCTGGCCTTGGTTGTGTGCTGGCGTATCTCTCTGTGAAATGGCTGATGGATGAGAACAGAGGCACCAGGGGATCAGTCAGGGTAAAATCTCTTACACACAAGCACTTCTGAAACAGTGCCCCTTGCTCTCACTGCCGTTTTCAGTGGTGGGTGGAGCTGGAAGGTACATACAGGTGTGAAAACACCTGGTAACAGAGGCATTTTTTTAAATTTCCCTCATGCTATGAGTGTACTAAGTCCATAAGAAATCTAAAAAAAAAAGAGAATGCTATCACAAAATACCTGGGGAACAAATGAACCAGGCCTGGCTGTCAGTGTGGAGCAATGAGGTGGGAGCCATTGCCAATGGACGCTGAGCACCCAAGCAGGTCACAGGGAGCAGGGCTTGGCAGGAGGAACCAGCAGGCTATGGGGGGCTATGGGGCAGTGAGTGGCCTTCACCAACCAGAGCTGCTGAGGGCCTGAAGACACAGATCAGGTTAAAAGACAAAGACACAGGTCTGTAACAGTAACTTGTTAAAGTGAACTAGACAACTTTCAAATATTAAAATAATCCTGCCTGGATTTTTCTCATATTTCACCTGAAGGAAATGTTCCTGGGTCCACAGAAATGGGGGACTGGGGATGCCAGGAGCTGTTTGTGTGTGGGCACGCAGAGCCAGGAGGTAAAAGGCTGAAGTACTGACAGAGGAGGGGTCCTACATCGAGGCAGCTTCCACTGGTGGTGGGACCTGAAAGGAGGAGCAGCTCTTCAAAGCCAACGGCAAAACTGAATCCCAGTGAAACGCAGAGGGAAAGGGCTGGCTTGGCAGTGACAGTGGAGAAGGGAAAGGTGGGGTACACACTGGTTTGAAACCAGAACAGAGTCTTGCCACAAAAGCACCACCTACCAACCAGCTTCACTCAGCATCTCCAGACTGCTCAGGGCACTGAGCGCTCGGCTCAGACACCAGGCAGGGGCTGCCTTCAGCTCCAGGACTTTGTGGGAATTTCAGTACAGCACCACTGGCTGTGCTTCGTGCCCCAGGAGGTGCTTCAAGAAACTGGATTAATTGCAGGGGTATTTTTAGTGCAGAGAAAAGCATGACGAGCCTGGCAGCAGTAGGGAGTCAGGACAGCCCATCCCGAGCACAGGGACGGCAGTGGGGACACGCACACAACTGTCTGGGATAGGAAATGTACAACGAAAACCACTCCTCCCAAAACCCTGGGGTCAGCTTTTGCCTTTCACAGGGCACAGGGCCTTGCTCATCTTCTCATGCAGATTTATTCTGGCGAAGAAAAATGAGTCTGATGGGATGACACAGTGCTTCAGAATGGTACGTAGCCACACACGCGTGCTGCATGCACATGGCACAGGATATATGTAACTCCATGCTGCTACTTGGTGCTCTCAAACATCTGAGTTCCGCATCTCGCTGTGCCCGAGCTGTTAACTGCTGCAGCTGCCCGGGGTCTGCTGTCCCTGGCTTGCAGCAGCCAGCATGCGGGAGAGTTCTTACACCGACCGGAGCCACGTGAATTAAAATTGGACTTGGGGCTCGTTTGTGAAGTGATTGATCTCCGGGGTTTATCTTTATTTTAACGTCACCTGCTCTGCCCTGGGAGCAGGTTTGGAGGGGTGCCACGTGCCCGGAGCGAGCTCAGGCTGGTGCAGAACTGCCCCTCTGTTTAGCAGCACCACGAGCATCGCCCTGCCCTGGCTCCTCACCCAGTGAGCCCAGTTGGGAGTGGCTGGCCTGGTTAGGCCAGCCCAGCTGTGCCTTTGGCCACGTCCTGAAAGGACAGGAGCATCCAAAGTGAGACCAAAGCAACTGATTGATTGTCCCAAACCACATCCCATGTGCTGAATTCAGGCTGCAGTGGGAAACCCTGTCCAAGGACAGCATGTTTGCATAAACAAGGGTATATTAAAGAAAAAATATCTTTACAGTAGAAAGCTGCAGTGTGTTTGTTACCCCCAAAAATTATCTGGACAAATCAAATGCATTTAATGAAAGTACCATAGCAACTTCAAAGGAACATGGCAGTCATAGTCAGGGCTGTTGTGATTTTTTGAGACACTTACTGGAAAAGACATTTCAGCATGAAAGTCACTCCATCTCTAGTGATGAGCTGCAGACAGTCTGGGGAGGGAAAGTGCTGAGTTTTAGCACTACCAGCTCAAACCCCAGCCTGCTGATTTCTGATCCCGAGGAGGGGCTGGGTGTGCCAGCAGGAGGGAGCGGATTCCTCCGCATCTCAGCAAAGGAGCTGCACCCCGAAACTCCTGTCCTGCTCCTCATTCCCATGGCAAAACACAAGGGTAAGCTTCCCTTGAACACAGGAGTGACCCCTTCACAGTGGGATCCCTCAGCGCTGCCACCAGCCATCACTGGGGGCGTTTGACAGCCCCTGGAGCAGGGCTGGGAGCGCAGGGCATGAGCCCAGAGCTGGGACCTGTCTCACAGACATGTCCTGTGTCCTGCTGACTGCCAGGTGAGACCCCTCTGCTCCGGCCAGCCCTCGCTTGGGCTCGGCTTGGCTCGCTGCTTCACTGCTGGGTGTGGGGGCTCCTGACCTGTCACAGGGAACGTCACCTCTGCAGCAAACCCAGGCTCCAGCAGCGCCTGTCCTCCACCCTTGCTGAGGAACAGCATTAGATGTGCAATCTGAGGTTGATTAATAGCTCAGGAAGCAAATTTATGGACCTTGACAGAAGTCTTTCCATCCATCCACCCATCATGCCAGGAACCTGAGAAAATGTAGATTAATACAGTGCTTCTCATGCCTCTGTTCTGCCAAACACCACATCTCTAGAGCCAGAGGCACAGTGCTGGATGTCCCACACAGGCTCAGCCGGGGACTTCAGGGAGAGGGAAGAGCACAGGGACAGTACATCCCCCATTGCTGTCTGTGCAGCACTGGAGGTGGCTACTGAAGGAATACCCAGAGCTTTATTCGACGCAGAGTGACACCAGCAGGCACATGGACAGTACTGACCCCCACAGCAGGCAAAGGCCTTGCTGCACAGCCATTGTGCTCTGTGCCTGGACACCCACCTTAGCATGTTCAGCTCACTCACCCCCTGGGGCATGCTCCTGGGGACCAGGATGCTAGGAGAAACTCAGAATTAATGCTTGCAAATTGTATTACATTCTCCCTGCACATAAAGCTGTGTTCTTCCTTCAGTTATAAAGAAATCCGAACAAATAATTTAGAAGGAAAAAAAAAAAAAATCACCATTTTTCATCCTTTCCTTCTTTTAGAAAGGGGAAAGGTTCAACCAAGCTTCAGCAGGGACAGGCAGTGATTCAGTGCAGGAACAAGTGACCTCCTGAGGGGCTCAGGGAGAGCAGCAGCAATTCTCTCTCTGCTCTGGAGAGACCTCTTTTTTCCCGGCGTTGCACTCAGGCCCATATGGGGAAGATATTTGGTATAGCAGAGCCTTCAGTCCTTTGTCCATGAGCGATTTTTTCAGCCTTCTACAAAGCATTTTGCAAAAGAGAACTTCTCTTCCTGTGCTTTTCGGCTCACAGTCTCAGGGGAGTGGTATTGCTCCAGGGATGATATTTTTGTGCGCTCCAAACCTCACAATATGGTGCTTGGGTTTGCCTTATTTGCATGTTATAAAGGTGCTATTGAGTGGGGAATTTAGTGCCAGCTCCATCCTTGGTGTTTTTCCATCTTCTGTGCATATGCAACAGTTCATACTCTAAGAGATGTGCAGTGACCTCTTTTTTTTTTCAGCGCAAGAAATGTTTTCATTAAAAATAAAATAGCAGATACATCAAGACATTTTCTCTTGTAAAGCCTAATGTTCTGAATATAAAATAGGGATAGCCAATCTCCACAATGCTTTTTTATCATCCTATGCTGCTAAAGACAAGGAAATAAGTGAGATGGGGAGGCTGGGCTGTTGTGTAACACAGCTGAAACAAACTTTGTAGGCAGCTCTATACCTTCCATAGATAATCATTAATGGTAGGAACAGTCACGGCAACAACAACGTCTGAATCTGTTTGTTTCAACATAGTTTTGAAGTAATTCAAGGAACAATGGGAGAGCCCCAAGAGCCTACAGGGGCTGGCAGAGCCTTGCAGCAGAGCCAAGGGCTGTCCTGGCATGGCTCACCTGCATCTGGCTGGGTTTGTCACCCTTCTCACCTCTGCTCCCAGGTTCACACAGGGCTGGCAAACCTGCTGCTCTCCGCAGGACAAGTGTCCTGCCATCACCAGCACAAGCACAGAAACAAGATAAGGCTATTAAACAGAACCACAGACCAGCCTTGGTTGGAAGAGACCTCTAAGCTCCCCCAGTCCAACCATTAACCCAGCACTGCCCAGTCCCCACTGCCCCATGTCCCTCACACCACATCCACACGGCTCTGAAATCCCTCCAGGGTGTGCAAGAGGCAGCAAGCTCATCAGAAGATGCTCACATGGAGCAGCTTGCAGACAGTGCTTGCAGGACAAGAGGGACTGGGACTTGGATCCATGCTCACTTCAAACACAACTCATCCCACTGGGACCCAACAGCAACACACATATGCTTAAAGTGAAACCTTTTTTTTTTATAATCTATACTGAATCAGGACCTGCATACAACCTAGGAACAAAAAGCTGCACTTTTGTAGCTGTTGGCTGCAAGGCCTTGCATTACATTCCTTTCCATCTGAAGGTGTGTAGTCTCATTTGCACTGTGAATATTTATAACTGTGAATTTCAATGATCTCTTTTTCAGTAAAGCAGCTTAATAGTCTGAGGCTGGTTAAATCATCTGCTGGAAAATACTCGCAATGCAAAGACAAAATAGGAGCAGAAACTATCAAAACAAATTCATGGAGGCGTTCAGCAGAGCCCATGCAGCATACATATCAGTTCATTTGATCAGCTATTGTCTTCCTGGTGTTCCCACTAAGGCAGGACTCAGAAGGCATGAAAATTAGTTATTTCCACAATCTTAGAGGCAACATTAGCATGCCACCACTGAACTCGTGGCTTCTGTAACTCACATGCCTTGTTGGTTACAAACTGCGTTTGAAATCCGCTGGAATGTTAGAGTTGGCTGAATTATCAAAAACCAGAACTGTTCATATTTTTACAAATAGAAGCTGTCAAGTTTGTTCAAGATGATTCACAAATCCATAGCACTCTTTATCTGGCAGAATTCAGATCACTGCTAAATAATGGGCATAATAGCTCGCAAGTCCCAGAATTTTCCATTAATTTAGAGTAAATAATAATTCAGCTGAAAAGTCATACTGCTAATTACTCTGATTTAAAGAGCATTTCAATTACCTAATTAAAGAACAGAAATAGTGCACTCAATTTAGGTGGTCAGTCACAGTTCAGAAATAATGAATGGTAAATAATTAATACACAGCGCAGAAATAGTCATAATCTGAAAATTATTCCTTTGAATAATCTAGTGGCTGCTTGGCAGCAATGGGCACTTGCAATCAATGAAAGGAGCTGGCTGCAACCTTCCCCTTACAGTAACACTGACATGGAAGGCACAGTTTTACCCAGCGTTTTACCCAGAATGGTTTTGGCCCCAGGAAGCTCACACAGAGGTTTCATGGCAGTTTCTTCACCCCACAGCCATCTGTTGGGCTTTTTTTTTTTAATTGCTAGGAGGCAATTTATCTTGGATCAGCCAGCTAAACTGTGAGTGGCATTTCCATGTCAATGCATGGTCTTGGTGCCGTTGTGCCAACGCAGGGGTGGTGCCAAAGGCATGGTAGGAGCTGGGACAGCTGCCCCTGGCAAGGGGGGTCTGGGAAGGTGTCCGTGAGAGGTCTCAAGGAGAAAGGTGACAGCCAGAAAGGGAAAACCCCCCTCTCCCAGGGGAAGGGGCTCATGTGGCTTTTCCTGAGTGTTTCGTGCTAGCTGGCCTCTGGAACATTGAAATGCCACTGCTGTGCTGCAAGAGGGTACTTTGCTCTCTACCAGAGCAGACACTTAGGTTATTATGGCCATATTTTGCCACTCAGCAGCCTGCACTGGGCTGTGCAAACAGGGCATGGCACGTGGAGGTCTAAATACCCACTTCCAGTTCAGCTGCTGGGGAGGGAGATAGGTGTCCCCGAGGGGTGGCATTCATGTTTGCATGGTGTGATCCATGGCATCACATCTGGACCAGGCTGTGGAAACTGCTGGAAGCCAAATGTGAATCCAGGCAGATGGAGCTGCCAGCCCTGCACTGTCCTGCCCCTGCTGTGATGATGGTTTCGGGGGCTCTTTTCATGTCCTTTGGGCTTTATGAAGTTGAAGTGTAGATCCTCTGGGCTGGGCTGATATCTGGGACCATGCAAAAGGACATCCCTGACTCAGGCAGGAGCTGAGGGAGCACTTTTTACATCTTACATACAAATGACAAAATGACCTGGTATGAATAGGTCAGAAACACTGGGCCATTTCCACCCAGCCCCAGCCAGTCCCATCCACCCCTGATGGAGCATCTCCACATGAGGTTTCCTCCACCCCAACCAAGCCATCCATGATGAGCCCCAGAGCAGCACTTCCACGGCTCCCCAGAGCCTGGATGGGGGCACAAGAGCGGAGGGAGTTCTGTCTGAGCCAGCAGCATGATGAGAGCCCTCTGTGTCCCCACATCCCCCATGTCCCTGCCATCACCCCGGTGCTGGGGCCAGCCGCCAGCCCCAGCTGGCAGGATTGCAGCAGCATTGCACAGCAGCTGCTGTGGGCAGACTGCAGCATGTTTAATTTTGGAAACATGGCATGCCAGTGTTTCTAAACCAGCTCTTTTTTTTCCCAGATTTGCAAAGGGATGTTTACACCAGCACATGCATCAGTGAGATGGGGCTGCAGCCACCCTGATATTTCCCATGGCCTGGGAGGGTCAGAGCTGGGCTGCAGCAATGAGGGAAGGATGAAGGAGCCCAAGCTGCTCCATGTCTCCCTGCAACCCCCTCTGAAGGGGCTCAGCTTCCCCTTCTGTGGGATACCAGGGCTCAGGCTGCACAGCAAAGCACAGGGCGGTGAGAAAGAGCTGTGAGAGGGTCTGTAAGCAAGGTGAGAAACGCAAAATTACAAAGATTGCAAAATGCTGGAGAGCAGTTCCAGTTCCTTACCATCAAAATTGAAATAACTGTGGAGTTTGTGTGTCATACATACCAGCTGATGGCTCCTGGGAGCTTGTGCATGGTGAAAGGTGCTGTGTGCCCAGGAGCAGCTCTGCTGGGGCCATGGGCTGATGGGCTGGGGCCATGGGCTGATGGGCTCAGACACGCTGCTGCTCACGAGGAGGGCTGTGGCTCACCCAGCACTCCAAGCACTGTGAGAAGGAAGCACAGAAATGATCTGTGTCATTTGGCAATTGCTCATTTAATTATTCATATTCCATATTGAATCTTTTCTTAATGCTGTTTAATTCAATTATTTCATTATTTAATGGACAGAATGCAAACAAAGTGCACTCAAACCCCTTCTTTTCCCATCAGTTTTCCATTTCCATTTTTCAGTCTAGACATAAAGAAACCAAAGGAACCATTGCCTTTGCTGTCTGTGCCATGCATGGGGACTCCTGAACCAGCAGAATGCAAGAACCCCTGAATGCAAGAAGGTAAAGTGGTGAAAACTGGCCAGAAGGCTCCAAAGCTGCTGATGGCAAAGGGCTGGTGTTAGTCAGTGGGTGACTATTTGTTTGCATATAAAACTACACTTTTCAAAAGAATGAAAAACTAAAAGTAATGACCACTTTCTGACTCTGCTGGAAGTGATAAATTTTCAAAATACCAAATGTGTTAAGGAACAAACCTCTAGGCAGGTGAGAGGAACATATACACTTAAGACAGAAAATACCTTTCCTTACAAGCACTGCAAAATTCTGGGCAGCAATCAGTTTGTCATAATGAACACACTTGAAGCTACAAACCTTTCAGGAAGTGTGAAACACTGTTCAACTCCAAATCCCATTTAGCTGGTACGTTAGGAGCGCTCTACAGCCACTTTTTTTAGGAATCCTTAGTGTCAGACCTTTAATGAGCAGTGTGAACCTGGCTCTGGGCTCAGCCTCTCTGCCCCAGAACGCAGCCACTCTGCCCACATCCCAGTCCCAGGGGCTGGTGAGGGCTGGAGCAGCACTCGTGGCCTGAGACTGATATTGCACATCAGGAATGGAACTGTAATAAGTAACTAATAAACTAAGTCAGTAAACAAATTAAGAATTAATTACTTAAATAAATATACAAATGAATAAGTAAATACATATATGTGTACCCCAGATTAATAACTACTTGGTAATTAACTAAACTAAGTAGTTACCATTAGTAACTACACATTCATAACTAAAGCACAAAATTAAGGCAAAGAATCTCATCACATCTTCTGACTCTTCCCAGGGAAAGGGAGGGAGGGAAGGTCTTGGACCAGAAGTGTTCCATGCCAAATACTCCAAAATACAAAAAAATATTCTGAAATTACATTTTAAGTTAAAACGTACCAAATTTCCATTCAAAATACGAATGTAAGAAAGCAAAACCAAAACCAAACCCATGTTTTGCTTCAGGGAGAGCAGAGCAGAGATGTGCCAGGTGCTCAGTGCTGGGTGAGGCTCACCAGCCCTGTTCCCACCCGCCATCAGACAGCCCCGGAGTGCTGCTGTCTGTGTCTATTCTCCCTCCCTTCAGAATTTGTATGAATCATTTGCTGTAGCAACTCCCAGTGATAAGAAGTTGCACAGTTTAATTACATGCTGCATCAAATTTTTCCCATTTGTCAATTTTCATATTCCCACACAAGAAGTTCTGTTCAAACAAGCCATACCTTCCAGAAAAGGCATTTTTTTTTTTCCATACTGTTGTCTTAATTACCTATCTAATTGTTGACACGCACTGACTGGATGCAGAGTACCTGAGCAAAGCCTTCTTTGTGTGCAACTTCATGAAACACTCTGGGCAACACCCACCCTAAGGACAAACACAAGACCTGCTCTTCACCCATCACTTTTGTTCTGCAGCCCACATTTTACGTGCCATCACCACATGACAAGATACTGATTGAACCATACAAGGAGAACCATCTATTTCCAGGCTATGGCTCTGTACAGGTCATTTCTGTCCTGGAATGACAGAAATCTCTTGCCATGCCCGACTAGTGCCAAGCATGTCAGCTATTTAGATAAAACAGGATGGAGAGACCATTAACTTCACTCTGTGAGATGCTAAGGGGGAGCCTTGGGAGGTCTCATGCAATGTTCATCACTTGGTAAGAACCAGGAGTCCACCCTACCTGCCCAGCAGCAGTGGCTTGTTCTGACACAGGCTGGGGGTGCCAGGACCCCTCTGCAGATGCATCCACACAGCGACAGGCACCCAGGGGGAGCTGCTGGATAAAGGAGAGGAGCCAGTTAAATGAATCCAGTTCTAATCTTGAAACATTCTTGTTCCACCTAACAGCTCTCCTGGTTCCTGATTCACCACCATGCTTAAACTCTAATGACACTGGTTGCTTTGAGACTTCAAGTAAGGAAATTTTAATAAAAGCTTGACTTGATGCTGTTCCACTACAAGCCCTGCGCTGAATGAAACATCAGGCCGAGGAGATATGTTGACAGTACGTCAGCACGGAGCCCTGCTGGGTGTGATGAACACGGGTAAAGAGTTTTGTGTCATTTCCTTTAAGGCTCATTTCCAGCTTTCAATCAGTCTCACATACAACATGGCTGAAGAGCTGTGCAAGTCAGCTTATCAGGGCCAGTTGCCTGCAAAGTGGGAATATAGCTAATTTTGAGAAATTAATCACTTGTCTTCCCCATTTTCATCATTCTGGTGGTAGCCTATGCTGAAAGAGAGGCATTCAGCCAGAGTGTGCTGTGCCCAGTACACACGTAATACCACAGAAAGAGCTATGTGATAAAAACACAGCTAAATAACCTGTGCAGTCCATTAGTGATGTGCAGCAAAGCTGTAACTTCCTCTGAGTGCTCATCTCCAATACTGCAACTTTAATCTTTGCTAAAATAACATTTTCCAGTCAAAGCAAATGGCCCAGGACAGGCACACTTGTAAGGGAGGGTGTGAAGGGTCCAACCTGGAAATACATCACCTCAGGGAGGGAGGGTAGGAGTCCTGCACAACTGTGTGCAGCACCTGCCCACGAACCACAGCTCAGCACAAGTGAGCCTGGGCTTTGGCCATCTCCACGGGTGTGTGCACAGAGCAGCCCAGAACCCTTGGTGGAAAGCTGTGCAAAACTCCTTACCTGCTGAAAAGCAGCACAAAATTCAACTTGAGCAAAGCCAGACCACGGTGACTGAGGACCCTGTTAATACTGGGGCAGCACAGGAAGAACAGCAGAACAAAGACACGGTATCAGACAGGGCTTATCAGCCCGTGGAAAGCATTTTAGTTCGTGTCTGACCACGGCAGCGTGAGATTGCATTTGGCTCAGGCAGTCTCACACTGCCCCAGCCCAGTTAATTTAAGAAAGGCATTGATTTGCAGAGTTGATAAATCTCTCTGAGGACAGCAGCATGCAGGGGGGCAATGCAGCATGCAGGGAGCAGGACTGCCTCGCAGGGGTCAGTCCAAACGGGGTGATATCCTGCTTGCTGCAAGGCAGCAGGAAGTTTATTTGGATTTTACCCAAGTGTTGTGACCTAAGGAGGAGGAGCTACAGCCAAACTTTGGGCTGCAGATACCTACCTCACCTGGACCACTCACCTGGCTGTCACTGGGATGCTGGGGACCATGGGGCTGGCAGCAAGAACATCTGATGTGCAGCACACACCATCCAAGAAGAGAGTAGTGGGCAATGTTCAAGTGCCATTTGCTGCTGCTAGGGGAACAACTGGTCTCTGGATAGAGGAAGGGGTCACTCCTTCAGCTCCCTGTCCCCCAGGGTGCCTGGGGAGCAGGGGAGCACAGCACAGGGCAGTGTCTGTGTTTCATGCCCGGGGGCTGCAGACACCCAGTGAAATGTACTGGAAGAGGCAGAGGTTGCCCTGCTGAAGGCCTTGCCCAGGGGCATCCAGACTGTGAAACATGAATGGCTGTTGCCACTACACAAAAAAAGGCCCAACAATCCCTTGGGAAGGGTCTGTTAATTGCCAGTCCCCACAGAGGCAGTGCAGCACACCCACTTGTTAAGGGGAAAGGGGGGAAAGAACAGTGCTGACAGCCATCACTGAATTGGAAAACAAACCCAGCGACGTGAAGGCTTAGTAACTTTTTCCATTGGGCTTAAAAGGTTCTCTCAAGGATTAGAATAAAATTGGTTTGAGGGGACATCTTTATTAAATTAAAAGTTAGCCTTTAAAAAGTTTATACCGTAGCATTTCCTGGAGATAAATACCAGCCTGACACTTCCCTTTGCCCACATTCCCCCCAGAAATACTGTTCTGGCAATGGCTTACCACTCCGGGCAGGATTCCCAGAGTATTTTGCATCAGTCTGCAAAATCCCTGTGCTGTGGTACTCACTGTGGTGTTGAGCTAAACAGCATCTTCCCAGTGCCCCAGGTCACCGAGGAGCTGTGCAGCCAGAGCCTCACCCTGCACCACAGGGAGACAGAAGGCAGCTCTCCAGCCAGCTGGCTCTGGGGTTTTCCATATGCAGCTCCATCCATAGGAAGTTGGCAGTGGAAATGAAAGCCATTTGGATTGTTTTCATCAGCTGTTAACACTCATCAGACAAACCTCTCCTTCGCAGCAGCCCCAACCAAGCAGCACTCCTCCGTGGGAAGACCAGAGTGGGCTTTGCTGGATCCAGAACCATTACAATGCATCTCAGGAGGCTTCAGCATCCCACTCCTCTGCTGGGGCCACAGGAGCCCACGGCTTCAATACCTCCTAGGCAGCCTCCTCCACCTACAAAAGAAGCTTCTACTTGTGATGAAGCAGAAGTCAGGAGGGATCAACCTGGGAAGATGATGGGTGGTCTTCTCCTAGATGGTGTGGGGCCACCAGCATGGAAATGGTGGCAGTCCAGTGGCAGTGACCCAGAAAGCTGGCTCGCACACAGTTGGACTCCCAGGATGTTTTAAATAGTAGGGAAGTTCTCAAACTAATTAAAACTTCAGACTTCTGAAAAGCTGAGAGTTTTGTTTTGTCTTTTAAAGGGAATGACAGACTGACACACAGGTGTGTGGCACCTTTAAAGCCACCCACATCCATATTTTCCTTTGGTCTCTGTGTCTTCATAGTTTACTGCCTGTCTTTAGCAGACCAATTCATCTATTTGTTTTCAGAGGTGATAAATTGAAGTATATTAAGATAATGGTGTAACATTCATTGCTATTAAAATGTATATAACCAAAATTTAAAAGTAATTTAATTTTAAGTGGAAAATAATGATCGCTGTTGAGATGCTCAAGGACAACTTATTGCTCATCCCCCATCAACATTGTATTAAACAGGAATTAAACAAAAAAAAGAAAGGTTCAGTAGAAGCACTTTGAATACATGCTGTATCAAATGGTCAATCATTGCACAAGATATATTGAAGCTTTTTTAAAAATTTTGCTTGTGTTTAGCTGCTCAGAGTTTTCTGTCAAAATGATTTGTTCATTTTAAAGTGATTATTGAACTGTTGCAATTATTGCAACGTTTTGATTCAATTTAGTAAATCTAGAAAGTCTCTGCCTGGGTTGTTACCATGAGAGAAGCCTCAGCTGCTGCCTCCAGAGCCTCCTCTGCTGCCCACGCGCTGGGGACTCTCCCAGGCTGGCATGGTCCATGCCCTGCACCAGAAAGTGCCCCAAGGGACTCTGAGATGCCTCCTGGAAGCTGTGCTCTGTGAGGGTAGAACATCAATAGAGAGAAAGAGGAAAGTAAAGGACCTAAAATACATTTCTGCTGAAGAGCTATGTTTGTTAACATTTTTAACTTATGTTTTTCCCTGAATTATTCAATACACATGCATACAGATGGAGTGTTTTGATATGAATAGCCCAACAGATGGGAACAAGAGCGGTATGTTTTGCTCTGCTATTAGTATTGATTATCGTTATACCGTGTAGCACAACCTTTTATCTTCATTGATGAAATAACGTGTTCACTCAGTGTGTGATGGGGGATTTATATGGAATGGCTGCAAGAGCAAAAGCACGCTGCTCCAGCACATAGTCCAAAATTTATTTCCTAAACTGAATACCTCAGTAGGACAGCAGTTTCTTGGCTACCATTTTTAGTCAGTGACAGTCACACACTTCACACTCACCCAGTCCAGCCCAGCCCCTCCAGCCTGGAGAAGCACCACCCGCACCCAAGGAGCAGGGCACTCGTCCCCACCTTTTATCTGCCAGACCCAGCTGGTGGTCCTGGTCCTACACGGAGCAGATCCACCCCAGGCTCAGCCAGTTCCCCTAAAGGAAAAACAAAACCAAAACATTATAAAAACTCCTAACCCTCATAAACATACTTTACTCACAAATATTTAACTGATGTTTAGCAATGAGGTCATTTATATCATTTCTGAACAGGCTCCAGCACAGCCTTTCCCCTGTGCCACCACAAGCCCATGATCACCCCTCAGCTGAGCTGGAGTGGTCACACACCCAGTGGCAGCAGCCAGGCCTTGGAATGCTGCAGGAGCAAGTATTTCTCCAAGGAGCAAAACTGTGTAAAATCTGAATAGAGGAAAAACAGTGATTAAAAAGAAGTCAGTGTGTTTATTTGTTCATTAGGTGGGATCCCCCTGAATTCTGGGATGGTGAAGTGGTATTGCAATCTGAAGTCACCGTTTCCTTCCTTGGTCCTGTACCACATATGACACAGGCAAAAGCCTCTTTGGTTTTGTGTGGTTGCCATACCCACAGCCCAGCTCCCAGCTCCCAGCCAAGCCTTCCCAAGCAGCAGCACTCGTCACATCTTAAGGCACTACACTTACAGCACAAACCATTCAAGTGGGCTGTGATGGAAGCACATAGAGATCATTCTTCAGGCTCTGAAAGGCTCTGCATCCTGATTTTCTTCCTTTACAGCCACTAAAGGCTTCAATGGTGAAGAATAAAATGACTGAGAAGTGGCAGAAAAAATTAACAAGCCAATGTGGTCATTTTTTCTGTTAAAAAATTACTGAAGAGGACTGGATTTCATACTCCAGCTGATGACTGCAGTCACCAGGGCTGCAGGCTGCCTACAAGGTGCTTTGCCAGAGGTTGCAACACAAGCTGAAGATACCGTGAGCAGACCACGCTCACAGCACTGCTGCTGCCAAACCATCAGGCATGGCTGCCTGTCCCTGCTCTGCCCCTGAGCAGCAGAACTCACACCTGCCACCAACCAGCTATTAATAAGGATTACCTGTGCACCCTCAGCAGCTGGTGGTGTGTGCTGGGTTACCTGGTCTGCTTCATGCCACCCAGGAGATGATGTGAGCCCCTGCCAGTGCTGAGGAGCACGTGGCTCCTCCACCAGTGGGTGCTGCTGCTGGGGTCCCCGTGGGCAGGACACAGGGGGCTGAGAGCAAGTGGTAAGGAAAGCCACCCACAGAAGAAAACTCAGAGTGAAATGAACTCACAGGGAAATAAGGAAAAACTAATCAAGTTTTCATCCAGATACACAGGGGAACACACTCACCACTTCTCAGGCAGCTCTGCAAAACATGAAATTCAGATCCTAAGTTGCAGCCCTGCATGTCTCATCTGCATTTCCCTCCTGACACACCGTCAGAAAGGCACAGGCACACAACGGCAGAGGCTCCAGCAGAGCTGCTGGAAGGACACAGGGGCTGCAGCAGGGTGCTGTGGACATGGGGTGTGGAATTGCTCCTGACAGCAGCTAGGAAGGGCCAAGGTGCCTCTTGCTCAAACCCCTTCACAGGAGGTTTGGTTCAGCTGCTCGGAGCACAGGCAGCTAACGTGCAGAGGATATAAAAGGGCTGTCAAGTAAGAAATTATTTGTGTTTCTAATTTAACAAAGTAAGATGTTTAAGAGGAAGCTAAAGGATTGATGACCAAGAGATTTACATGCACAAAAACGAAGGAGGTGGCTTTCAAAAGCTTGAAACCAGTTTGTGAAGTGCCCAGTATGGATTTCCTTCACCCTCACTTCCCTCCAGAGCCTCCCCCCTCTCCTGCATTTCGATTGGGACCGAGTTGTGTGCCTGGGATGCAAAACAGGGTGGGAAGGCCCCAAGTGAAGCCCGTTAGTAAGTCAATGTTTGGTTTCCCAAGTGACTCACAAGCTCTCCAGGAGCAGGCGAGAGGGACACAGTGGTTAAAGTGACTTCTAACACCCACATGAATGAAGAGCCTGCTCTGTGCTGAGCAAACACACTCCTTGTGCCAGGTGTGACACTGTGAGCCAAGAAGGCTCCAGGAGAGACCAGAGTCCCACCTGGCTCATTCATTTCAGCTCAGTCCCTAATTAGCCACTGCAGTCTCTCAGCCCATGTATTAATGGGGAAAAGGCAAAAGTACACCTTAGAGCACAGACCAACAAAACCATCCAACAGTTCGATCAGTGGATACTTGTAATGGTCTAAGCGAGGTCCTCTCATCAGTCACTGCCCATCATGGACATGTGACTTCCTCAGAGGACTCCCTTCCCTCACAGGTTATTACCCCCACCTAAGCACCTCTGCTCAGCAGGGTGCAACAAAGCCACCCAGCACCCAACAAGAGCAGCACGGTCCCCAGGCACTGCCAGGCACGTCAGTGGAGCACCAGGTCACACGTGTGACAGCGAGTGCACAGGTGACTTAGAGGCTTGGTGACAGTCACGCTGCCGGTCACATCACCACTCAGACATGTTTTTCCTCAACTGCAAATATTCACGTGATGGACTTTCAGTGGCCTCTGAGTACAAGTTAGAGCTCTTTGGAGCTGCTCTGGGTCAGTGTTCCCAGGGCCACCTGTGTGTATGAAGACCTGTGGTGTGGCCAGGAGCACCCAGAACCAGCCAGCCCCAGCAGCAGCAAGGAAGCTCAGAGCACTCATCACTGCTGGGAGAGGGACTTAACTCACCCACTGCCAATTGCTGCCACCCCCTTCTTTCCAGACACGTCCACACAGCCCCTGCCCTCCCCACCAAGAACACACTGTACATTGAGCACAATCATTCTCAGTTTCTTTTACCTGGAGACATGCCCTTTTGGGGAGACAGATCATATAACAACTACTGAGAAGTGCGTGGTGCTCAGCCTGGCCTGCCTTTCAGGATCTGAGCCCCTGAAGAACAGCAGATAAAAAAATCACAACTCAGCAAAAGAGCCCACTTCACTGCAGACTGATTGTGCTTCAAGTTCCTTTCACCTCCCATTTTTTGAGAAAAAAAAGAGACATCACTCACCAGCCATGCAAGCAGAGCAAGTGCTGCTGCCACCCAGGACCTCTGGATCTCAGACTGTGACTTCAGTATTTGCAGCTCATCTGCAGAGCAAAGGTGGAGAGCCTAAAAATTGAGAAAAATGTCGTCATTACAAACAGATACAGACTGCATTTCAGTTACTGAAGCCAAGGAGGTCACAGAAATCAGAAGTGGCAGCTCAATACCATGGCCAGTCCAGCCTGCAATAGGGCAGCTATGGCTACAGGGGTCAGCTGGTCACAAATCCCAAAATAAGCAAAAAAAGTCTTACTTTTTTTTAATCCAACAGCAGAGACAACAGTACTGCAACATCTACAGCAGCTGAAGCAGTCACTCCTTTACAGGAACCAGTCCTTATCTTCTTTCAAAATTAGAAATGCAAGGAATCAGTTCATACATAGAAAGCATTGCTGCAGACATCAAATATAAACGCTTCATTTATGAGCACCAAAGGTCCTTGGTGTGTCAGCAGAGCTGTGCTGCACACAGATGTGTCACTCCAGGGGCCTGGCTGCTGACAATTCTGACGTGAACAATACAGGAAGGTGAAAATGGAAAACTGTGATTTGTAAGCAAAAATGTTATATTATAAAACTCAGAAGGTAAATATGGCTGAAATTCTGATACAGAAAACACCCATTTAGAGAAAAGCTTGGCAAATTGGCAGTGCTGTTTCTGTACAGTTTCACTGTAATACAGGGGGAACAGCTCAGTACTGAGCACCACCTGCGGCTGCACTCCCATCACATGGATGTGTGGTACACAGACTGCACATGCACAGCTCAAACTGGGAGCATCTACTTTGCAATAAGCATTATCCTGTCAAGTATTTTCAAGAACTGGAGTGATAATAGTATTTCAATAATGGTACACTCTTCAGTCACATTATTAATTTTTCAGCAAGGAAACATGTATTATTTTCTTGCCAATACTAACTTCAGTTTTAAATATGTGTAAATCAGGTCTGCAAAACCGTGCACAGAGAGATGCGGGGGGCAAGGGAGAGGCTAAATATTTGCAGGACAGCATGAAGTCTCCCTAAAAGAATCCCCTGGCTTGAGCTCCCAGATTTGCCCATCCTGGTATGGAGCTCAGCATCACAGCACTTCCCAGCCAGCTGGTAACTGAGGTTTGACTTTATCCCCAGGAAGATTAAAGGCTCCTGTAACATGCAAGCCATGAGCTTGAAATACTGTCACAGACTATATTTTCACAGGTTCTTTTTTCATATTCTCCAAATAAACTATGCTTCTCCAGCATGGAGAAGAGCAGAGGGGAATAGGATACAGGTCAGCACAGCCACGAAGGGCTGGGGAGGTTAACAGAACAGTCCTGCACCTTTCCCAGGCCCTGGAGGCAGGCACAGCTCTGGCTCACAGGTACCACGCTCGGGCTCACGTGCCATCAGCTGTGCTGTGGGGCAGTGGGTGCTCACTGCTGGGTGCCCCGGGGTTCTGGAGGGATGCACTAATGAATAAAAATGAACTGAAGGCAGTTGAATCCCTCAGTCACAGCACTGCAGACTTTAGGAGGTTACAATCGAGGAGAACCACTGTGTGCTTCCCCAGCTCCTGTGTGTCTGTAGGCATTGGGTACTGGGCTGTGCTGAGGACCTGGGCTGGGCAGATGTTCCCTCTGGTCACCAAGGTTTGTACATGAACATCAGCCTTTCTGAAGAACAACATTCACTTAAGTCTGACAGGAAAAACCCCCAAACTATCTCCTCTGTCCTTATGAAATTACAAAGTTGTGATGGGCTTGTTCCTTCATTCAGTTCCTGGGCACAACACAGCCCTCGGTGACACCTGGGACTGCACTGAGTGACAGGGCTGGAGGGCAAAGAACAAATCCTCCTTTGCAATAACATTCATGGTTTGCTTTTTTTTTGCCATCAATACATTAGATGAAGATGAGACTTTTCATAGGAGCAGGGAGAAAAAACAAACCAGAGCCCTGAACAGCAGCAGTGCCACCCCCAGAGCAGGCACTGCTCTGCTTTGCAGCCACTCCCTGACTGGAGCCACTGCTCTCACCAGGCAGAACCTGAACACCTGTGAGAAAACTCTGAGGCTGGGGCTGTTCCACTTCACATGAAACACTAAAACTGCCTTTTGTATCCAGGAGCTTTGGAGAAACAGAAGACTCCTCCTCACCCTCACCGCTGCTTGGCAGTCTAGGGTCCTGGCTTCCCCAATCCCCTCTTTTAATTCTCCCTACTCACCCCACCAGCCAGTTCATCTTGCACAAATAACTGGTTCCAATGGAAGTGTCACTGCACCTGAAAATGTCCCCAGTGTGTTTGTGTGTACGTACCGATTGCCCAGAGTGGCTCTTCCTGGGTGCCTGCAGCCATCAAAATACTTCCCCAGGTATTCTGGAGCAGAGGAGCTAATTGCCAACAGCTGGGAAGGTGCTGGGGAGGAGGCGAGAAGCTGCCCCACCAGCAGCATCACGACTTTCCCAACAAAAGCAGCTCCTTGCTCTCAGCTCCCCAGCACCCACACATCCCCTTCTGCTGGCTACTGGGCTAGGGCCCATCACTGCTCCCAGCTCGGGGCCCAACACTACCTTGGCACAGAGATATCCCTCCACAGAAATGGGGCAAATGCCCATGAAAAAGGGACCAAACCCAGGTCTCCTCCAAGTGCCTAAATCAGCAGCAGGGTAGTATTTGCCTTTAAGGCTTATAGAGCTCTCTCCCACATGAGGACCACTTACAACCTCTACAAAGAAGCTCCAAATGCACTCACAAATTCTGATAAGTAATTGTAAAGTGACTTCTTAGTCCTTATATTTGCTTTTGTATCTTACAGAAAGCCTGCAGTGAAACCAGTATTTACCCAGGTGCCTACAGCCAAGTTAGTGCATACATCACCACCAACACACACACTAAAAGCAAAAAGCACTGATAGCCATCGGTGTGACTAACAATGCATAAGCTGCCCAAGACAAAACAGGCACTACTTTGCAAAAAGAATGACAAAAAGGAGAGAAAACAGAACAAAAGCAAAGCAGAGAATCTGAATTAACATATACATCTTCCCAAAATACCTCTGGGCTGGGAGCATGAAGGAAGCAGGTCAGCAAGGGGTGATGCAGACACAAAATATAGCAATAAAACTACTCCAAGGTTTCTGCTTTGCCCAAATTGTCTGGTTTAGGTTTGTATTTGTTTTTCCTCTCTAAATGAAGAGAGGGAAGAATGAAGGACAGTTGGTTTGAGGGGGAAGTCTTTAAGATAGTGGTGCAAATCTGTCTTTGCTTCAGGAGCTCTAATGACACTCAAGCCACCAGGACTGGCAGGAGTGGGGATGGGAACAAAGCACAGCAAGATTCAGAGAGCCCTCCCTTCTTGTATGGCCTAAGCAGGCACAGCCAGAGGGAAGCAGGTGTCATTTCCAGCACTCCTGCTGTGCTGCTCCTTCTCTCCCTCCAGTTCTCATGCTAATGACACCACTGAGCCTCACACCTTTCTAAAGATAACCCTTCATCATTTCCTTAATCCCTGTGCAGTTCTTATCCCAGCTCATTTTAGAATAGCCCAGGTTGGAAGGCACCCATAAGGATCAGCAAGCCCAACTCCCTGCTCCTCACCTAAAACTAAACCATCTGAATTAGAGCATTATCCAGCTGCTCCTTGAACTCTGCCAGGCTTGGTGCCATGGTCACTTCCCCAGGGAGCCTGCTCCAGTGATCATCACTGAACATCTTTCACATTCTAAAAGTTACCTACCGACATCTCACTGATGGTGAATTCTGGTCAGTGTACAATACAGATCTGTGTATCATCAACAGGTTAAGCAGATTAACACTGCTTATCACCACTTCCCTCAGTCCCCTTTGCATCCAAGAATGTGCCTTTTGCACAGCTGGAATTAAAACTGACTGAGAGTGCTGCAGGTCTGTCTTAGATATAGTTCTGGTTTATGCTACTGATACTGATTTTTTTCCCCTCACTCTCTGGACTCTGTGCAAAATTTCCCCCCCCCCTCATGAACAGACAATGAAAAGAAACTAATCTTGGATATACAATTTAAGGCTGGTCTCTGGAGAAGCTAGATTTTCCATTTTAACTATCTGCAAACAGGGTGTTTGAGAAAACATTGCCCAGAGTCCTTGGGCTCTGAGCCTTTTCTTGCTTGGGATTTCCCCCCTCTGTTCTATTCTCTTGTGAGCTGCAAGAAAGAATGCAGAGATATGGAAAAAAAAATCAGCTTCTCTTATTTAATTTTTTAAAGTAAGAGTAGATTACGCAATCTAATGCTTGTGAATTTCATTCACTTCGAGAAAAAGTGGGTTATACACCATGAATACCCTTGTCAAATACTTATGGGATGGTTACAAGAGATCCCATATAAATACATATTGCAAATAAACTTTGAACAACATCTTGAATCTGGACTGCTCTATTTATTAGAGAGCTTAAAATATTCAAAGATATGTTGCTTTGAAAATTTGTTGCCCAAACCATTTAAATTTCCCAATACAAGTATTTGATGAAGCTACTCCACAGCTGCCCAGCACACATTTACCTGCTGCAAATACAGATGGGAACCAGACAAGCAGAAATGTTGACTATTGCCACCAGAAAATGCACATTTAAACAAAACTGAAAAACATCCACTTTAACACAGGCTCTCTGGAACAAACTAGAAAAGCTACCTGTGAAGCACAGGTTAACTTGAGAGTGGGGGGAATTTAAGTTTATGGCATTTGTTGGGGTCTTTTAAGTGATTACCAGGTAAGCTGTGCTTTGCTGGGTCCCACTTGGGTTCCATCCCACCTTCACAAAACTGTTTGTTTCCTGTGAGATGGCAAAATACTTCTTACCCTCATCTCTTGGGGTATAAGAAACCAAAATGTTTCCCCTTACAGCTATACCAGCTATTTTTGGGTGTTTTGATAAAGCTGTTCAACATTTCCCTACAGCTAGAGAAACCATGATGCAAAATTTTGAACTCTGAAACTTCTTTGCTAAGCAGAACTCTAGATTGAAAGCATAACCCTCTTCCAGATAGCACACAGCCCCTGGAGCACCACCAGCTTAATACCCCTGGTGGTGATCTCACTCCCTTCTGACTCTGTGACTCTCAGAAAGCTGCCTTGCAACCTGCTTTGTCATCCTGCACAAGGGAAACTGGTCTTTGCTGGGACCTCATTTGAGCTCCAAGACACCTGTAACCACAACAGACACGATGTATGGAGACATAAATACTGTTCCATGTATATAGTGCATTACATCCACCTCCCACCCTCAATCTGTGAAGTTAACTGCTCTAGCCAAAACAGTTTCTACATCATCTTGAATTTCACCTTACTTTTACCCCAAACATGTATCCTATTTGTCAAAATCATTTTTAAGTCTAATCTTATCCTCTGAAAGGCCCAAATCTCCTCTAAACAAGGTGTTACTTTTACAGTTGAATTCACAGATAAATTATGTAGTTCATGTGTGCAGAAGGCTTAACATCAAACTTAGCATGATCCATGTAGAAAGACAAATTAAAAATTTCAGGGCCAGAAAACAGTTCCTGGGGTGGTCAGGGAGTGGAGACTTGCTCATACAACTGGAAGCTCATAGGGATGAGCAACACAGAGGCTGGCAGTGCATGTGATGGCTCTGCATAAATATATCATGGATATCATCAGGGAGAGAACAGCTGTATTCAGGTTGAAAAGCAAGGTTAGCATCATTGGGCATGGATATATATGGCTGAAAACTAAAACACAGTGAGCTTTTGAGACACACACATAACCAGGGACAGGGGGGACAAACAGTCAAGCTATTTTTAGTTGCAAGTTGAACATCCACCCTCCAGTTGCCTGTGACAAAGCAGACTCAGCACAGTGACCTTGCACTTCCCCTCTCCCTGAGCCCTGCTGTCATCCTGCCTGCTCCCTCTTCAGTTTCCCAGGGCTGACACATTCCTGCTGAATACATCCCTGCTGATGAAGTGGCAGGTTTATGACAGTAAACTCTCCTGGCAGGATACTTCTGACCTGCTGCACTACTCTGACAGCAGCATGCGGCTGGACCATCAGGAACCACATCCTTCCCCTGCGCCAGGTACAGCCAGGGAGGAGAGGGGACGGGGAGCAGGGGCACCAGCACCCTCTGCTCCTGCCCGAGGGGACAAGAGCTCTCTGCTCTGCTAGTTTTTTCATATTTTCAATATGAAGCTGGGGACAATGATTGTTTTGTGTTCTGTAGAGCGAGGCAGGGCTCAGGAGGGTTTGCAGAGAAGTGCACTGGGGTGGCAGGAGGCAGCAGATGGGTTTGCTCCTGTTGATCTGCAGCTGTGGCATAAGCAGGGCTGGAGAGCTGGTGTCACACGTGCAACAGGCACAGATTTCACCTTGCTGACAAGCACTCATCTCCAAGTGGGCTGATCTCCAGAGGGAAGAGTTGTACATATTGGTGGGAAGTTGGGAGTTTGAAGGACAGTCATTTTCTATCTTTTTGTATTCAGAAAACAGTGTCTAAAAACTCCTTGGAATATTTGTCAATAACCTTAAATAACTTCTTCCACAAATTAGTCTGACATTAGTCAGTGAAATCACTAATTCTTACAATAGCAAAAAAGTATTTTGCCTTTGTATGCCTGTCATACCGAGAAAGCTCTAGTTTTCCAGAGGTTTTGGGGAGCAGTATCCTGAATTTTAAGGCTTTTAATATCCCAAAGATTAAGCCACTGTATTTGTATGCTATTTATACTGCTACATCCCTCCTGCTGTCATCTTAGTTCGGGCTTTGACAGCAGGAAGAAGGATCAGTTAGTTTTCCCAAGGCTTTTGATCTGTGATGACAACTCTATCTTTGGTGAGTGCTGATGCCTGTTCTGCCCAGGAATCAGCCAGTATTACCGTAAAACTTACTGTCATCAAGCTCTGCTTTGATGGATGACCAAAGTAGCTGCTATGCTACTCAAAGGTAAGCAGGAAACTTATAAGAAATTACTCAAGAAAAAGTGAGAAAATAATGTGGAGTTCCAAGTGGCATGACAGAGTGATCTGCTTAAGCTCAGCACTTACCTAGCTGAGGAGAGGAGTGAAAAAACATCCCATCCATATTTGAATAGCTGATCACGTAGCTGACTTGACAAGCCGTTTGTATGGAGAGATTAGATTGTTGTATCATAAATTGTGGGCTCTGTGCTGCCCCAGCCATGCCTTGCATATCTCTGCTTCATGTGGCCATAAAGCGAAGGAACAGGACAAAGTGTCTCTATTTAAGTGTGCACACGCTGTATTCGTATTCTTGCATTACTGCAGGAGTCTGCATCTTCTGTTAAATAAGAAAATAAAGCAGCCAGGTACAGTTAATGGATATGTGCCAGGACCAATCATTACAGGCCAGTGTATGTTCATGTAACTGAGATCCCATGAACACATGAATACCTTAAGAAAAAGAAGGGGGACGTATAATCACAGCTCACCTTCACTTCAAGCATAAGAAATTTGGAAGAGACACAAACAAGAGCTTGCAAGCACCAGGAAATCATAAGGTGATGAGCAGCAAACTGGATTTGTCAAGAGCAAGTCCTGCTAAACAAACCTGACAACAGAACTGCTGGGAAGGAAAGCAAGTACCCCAGAGCTTGATTTTAGCAAGGATTGTGACCAGCTCCATGTAAGCTTGAACTATAGGCTGGGTGAAAGACTGCCAATATCTTTCTGCTTTGAGGTCAGGTATCCCTCTGGATACATCCTAATCCAGGGCCCTCCTTGGATTAGGACACAGAATGGTACAAGAAAAAAGTAGGTTATGAAAGGGACCTCCCTCCCTCTGTACCAATATAAGAATATCCTACCTGTACTGATCACCCCTCAGACTTCAGTGGGAAGAGTGGTTATGCTTAGTTCAAGGGTGTCTTGAACTGCCTGTTCTTCCAAACCAGCAAAGTTTCAAACTGAAAAACTAAAAATACTTGTAACTGTGTGATGAGAAGAACCAGGCTGTGCTTGTAAGTGCTGGGTAAATTCTGAATTTTATTATGTGTTAATCTTGCCATAATGAACAGATCCTCAGATATTATATAAAGGCATTTAATGTTCTAGCACCTGTGTATGAGTACAAATCTCACTGAGATAATCAGGTACAGAGCAATATTAACATCTTGGGCACGGAACAGTGTGCTGAAACTCAAGTGCAACCAGTCTGAGAAAGCAGCCAGCACAGACACCAAACACTTTCTGTATCCAAAGCAGTTCCATCGCTTTGTTTAAGAATTGCCATTTAGAATTTACTTTAAAGTATCAACACTGCCTAGTCTGCAAGATTGTACCATATAATTAGGAGTTAAATTCAGCTACCCACAGCAACAACAGAAAAGTACTGAGAAAACCCAGACCTGTGTATATGCTAGGTTTTTAATTCCCTTTATCATCCTAGACTAAATGACTGTGTTCCATTACCAAAGGAATATTGAGACAAAGTAAATGCAGAGGGGCACTCACGAGTAGGCAGCTGTTCAGGAAAACAGTTTAACAAAAATAGCTACTCTACTGCTTGGCTATCCTCCAGAGGCAAGCTGGAAAGCTTCACAAGCATTTGATTCAAGAAAAAAGGCACAGCTCCCGCCCACCATCTCTTTCAGGACCACGTTCACTCTCCCACTCTTCAGTGACCTCAATATTCCAGTTACGTACGACATCTTCCACCCTCAAGCAGACTAAACAGCAGAAAGATCTTCAAAGTTGAACACAAATCAAATGCATTTTCAGCTAAAGCACAGTAAAATCTGTGCAACTCACTGCCATCAGGTACCACAGAGACACATGGATTCAGAAGTAGTTTGGGAATATTTGTGTAAGGCCAGTCCACTGGTGACTGGTAAATCCAATGGCCAAGAAACCCCCACACCACTAACTGCTGAAAGCTGGGAATAAAGAAAGGGGAAGCACTACCCTATTCAAACTATTTCTCACCTTGTTCCTTAATCACCTGCTGTCAACCAGCCACTGGTCTCTAAGTGTTTAACATGAACTAGTGTGGCATTCATACCATTTTAATATGAAAGAGTGTTTTGAGAAGGTCCCCAAGAGCCCTACAGTGTCTAGGTCACTAAGAGAAGCCAAGCCCTGAGGTCTTCTGATAGTCCTCAGGTGGTGCCTGAAAGCACCTGTGTGAGCTTGACTGGAGAGGCCAGAAGAGTAAGTGCAGAAGAAGGCTTTGCTTGTGACAGCATTGCCCAGACAAAGCAGAAGCTCTTGAGCAATGGGTTTCCCTTTTATTTTCTCCTGTGGTAGCACACAGTCCCCACACAGTACTCCATCCCCATTTGTGCAGGCTTATTACTCCTGCCTTGTTCTTTTGCCCTTCAGCATGGTGTGCACCCACCAGGCAGCCCCTAAGCCCTGGCAGCTGGCTCTCAGAGCATGGTGTCTTGTATCTCAGTCACAACAGGGGCCACCATGCATTGCAGCAGCTCTTGAATTTTGCTCAAAAGAGGTTTCACAGCCTCTAAAATTTGTTAGCTACTCTGGCCTTTCAGCAGGAGAAATAATTTCCATCAGTCCAAAGTAAAGCAACTCAGCTGCACAGAGAAGAACCTCTTTGCTTTTTCTGAGCTCACAGGTTTTTCAGGATTGCCTCTGGGACTGAATTCCTCCTTCATCACCCCAGTGGTCCAACTGCAACCCACACCTACACGTGCTGTGGGCTTGCTCCTGCACCCACAGCAGCAGCAGCACACCTTGTGCACACACCATGCCAAAGCACTGGTTCAAAATCCTGAGCCCCTCTGCTCCCACTCTGGACCTTACCTTCAGGTGATGAAACCACAAACACAGCTCTTGGGAATCTCCTCCATCTTGCTGCTGGATGAGACCTTTCCAACTCAGGCATTACCAAGAAGACTGCATTAACTGTGTCCCAGCTAAACCCACCCACCTCCCACCCAAAAGAGAAGCCAGCCCATCATTTAGGCAACTAAGAAACACAGTAAAAGCCACAGAAATGTGTTTTTGATGCAGGAAACTATGTTTTGTAGTTAAATAACACAAGCCAGTCCAAAGAAAGATAAAACCAACAGAACTCCATCACTTCAGGACTCTTAGGGAGCAACACAACATCCACAGTACTCAACAAAACACAGAGCACCAGCCATGACTTACTCATCTCCAGAAGCAGCAGCCAACAATGCCACGCTGGATGTGACACCACAGCTTTGTTGAGGTTAAGCTGGAGTTCATATTTTACACACAGTCTCATACTTCAGCAAAGCAGGCTCACCTCAGGCCACAGCCACACTGAGCTTGCTCACAGGGAACACTTGGACATCACCACACTCCTGCTCCCTGTCCAGTTGTTTTGCTGTGACCCCTTGTAACACAGAGCAGCCTAAGACATCTTCTCAGCACCAGCTTTAGGGCTGAACTGGAGGTCAGCATTGCAGAGACAATGAGATAAGCACCTCCTGTGTAGCCACCTAAACTCTCATCAGCTGCATAGTGTTAATGAGCCACTAAGCACAGGCATTGTTTATCAGTGTGTGATCAGCTAGAAGATGGCCCCAGGAGCAACTCTCTTGACTACACCCAGGCAAAGTGTTGGATATTGCCAGGGCATAGGTTACAGCAAGATTTGATTTGAACTGTTACTAAATGGTAAGAGTAGTCATTCCTGTACGTCAGGATGCTGCTCTGCTGAGTGACACTGACTGCACCTGAGAGCTACAGCAGCAGCAACAACCTGTGTGCCGTAGGCACCCCCTGAACAGCACATCCACCATGCACTCAGCTGAATGCAGTTAACTCTGGCATTTTCCTAACAAGTTGTTTCTCTCACATAGTTTTTTATCTTCAGTCCATTTTGACACCTCCAGGAATTCACCAAATCCCCATTTGTAAGTGCTGTGAAACAGCTGTTTCTCCTGCTAATAGCAATGGCTTATCTTAAAACCCCCAAAGCCCTCTAAACCACCCCACTGCTGTCGCTGTTCTGGATCAAAGACAGGGCTGTTTGAAAAGGGGTTTCAGGTTATTGTAAGCTGCAGACATGTGCAGTGCCCAGTGATGCATTTTACCCAGGCCCTAGGGAGTGTTGGTGCAGACACGGTGCTCGGAGGGGAGTTTCAGGGTGGGGACAGGGGGATGCAGGAGGATGCTGCCCCGTGACCCCCCAGCTCGGGCAGTCCCTGGCCAGCGGTGCCAGCACACTGGTTAGTGTGCCAGCTCTGGAAACTTCCTCCCAGCATGGAAGGGACTGCCCCTGCCAGTCAGCCCAGTGCTGGTGTCCAGCCAGCCACCCACCGGGGCTGGTGCCAGACCCCTGTGCCACCACAGCCCCACTGCCCCCCCAGCTCTGCAGCACAGCGGGGCCAGGGCGCTGCAGTCGCAGGGAAACACACTCTGGGCTGTGGGTGTCACTGCCCTGTGGTCACGAGGGACCGAGTTTGCCTGTTTTCTTCTTTCCCAAGGCACAGGGGCCAGGCTGGTGCACACATGGGCAGCTTCGTCGGGCTCTCAGCGTGGGCAGCAGTGCTCTGTGCCATCTGTGCCGAGCAGTTTGTCTGCAGAGCACGGCTACCTTCTGTTTGCTACCTTCCAAAGTGAAAATGCACAATGCAGGAACAATCACAGGGAAACACTGCTGTCATCTTCGCCAGTACCCTCAGCTCCACGGCCTCCTGAATGTGAATTAGTGTCTTAAGCAGTTTATTCATTCATGGCAATCTGTTCATTTATTTTGAAGAGATTGTATAGCTCCAGGAAGCCTTGCATGGGTTTTATTTTCCTCTCTAAGCTCTGACTACAAGATATTCCTTCTTTATTTTTCTCAGATCGCTTCTGCTGCCACTCTGCTGAGCCCATGCACGAGGCAGCCTTGATCTCACAAACGGAACGGAGGAAGATTTAGGACCTCAGTGAAGAAGGCTGGAGCAGACGTGGGTTACCCAGAGGTGGCACTTGGCATCTGCACAGCTGCGAGGGGCCTGGCAGCTGGCGAGGGCAGCAGTGTGGGATGTGGCCATCCAGACACTGCCACCCTCTGGGTCCTGACACCCCACCCTGAGCACTGCAGGACCCAGCGCACGGCTGATGGGAAAAGGATTGGTTCCTGCATCCTTCAGATGAAGCTGCAACAGAACTGAATTGGATCCCCTGGGAAAACAACCTTCCCAGGAGCCCCCTGCAGCCAGCGCCAGGCGCAGAGCACAGCCCCTCTGCTGGGACCACAGCCCCTCTGCTGCGACCACAGCCCCTCTGCTGGGACCACGGCCCCTCTGCTGGGACCACGGCCCCTCTGCTGGGACCACAGCCCCTCTGCTGCGACCACAGCCCCTCTGCTGGGACCACGGCTTTGGCTGTCAAAGCAGGAAGTACAAAACCACGTACGTCTTTCCAGCACCCAAATAAATGTTAGTTCTACAGAGTGGACATCATCCAAGTTCAGCTTTTGTGGGGTTTTTTTCTGGATTGTTTTTCTTTTTTGAGATTTTTGCAAAAAATCCCCCCCCCAAACCAACCCCAAAGCAGCTCATTAGCACAGAGGTACAAAGGTATCACAAAGGAATAGCGAGGCAGCAGAATTACATTCCAGGCACAGCTGAGGGTAGCACAACATTTGTCTTTGTGCAGGAAGCCAGAACAGCATCATCCAAGTTTCAGCTGAATCCTATTTTACAGCTTTAGTAGGACGAAGCAGTGCTGCAGCACAGCACTCACCTTGTGCAAAACAGTCCTTTCCTTCTCCATCATTGGATCTGGTGCCACAGTCTTCACTAAGGAAAAACCTTCATAAAATCTGTTCTTTTCTGCTCTTTGGGTGTTTTCCCTCCTTGCTGGAGCTCAGAAGGGTTCTACAGCACCACAGCAGATATACCATTAGTTGGTTTGCCCAGTACTAAATCTTGGTTTTACAGAATGGAGATGTGGCAGAAGGATTGAAACCAGTGTCCTCAGTATGGTCACCTAAGGCTGAGCAGAGACCTCCAAACCACATCGTTCTGTCTCTAATGCAAGGTGTTATTTGTACAGAGAAGACAGTTCTCTAGGGTTTTCTGTGACTTTTATTAATTGGCAGGCAGTATGAAAATGTGCAGCTGCATTTGACATATCATAATGTTTTCAAATAAACATCTCCAGTCTGGCTTATGCTATTTGATCTGTTAATCATATATTTCCCTGAGTTCAGAAATAACATTAAAGAAGTCCATATAGTTATGGCTTATTGGGGTAAATTGGTTTTCACAATGGCTTTATTCATTTCTATGATGTTTTTCTGAGAACAATCTGCCCAAATATTATTTTCCACTGTTTCTTTCATCTACTAATTCCAGCAATCTAAACTGGATATTCCCCATGATTCCAAAGTGTTCTTGCTGGTTTCTTAGAAATTGTTTTGATTTCACAGATACTGAAAAAAACGTGAACATTTGATGTAAATACCCATGTTCACTTGCAAGACCAGGAACTTCCAATTGCTGATTAATTTTCTGTGGGAAAAAAAAAAGGATTGTTAGCCTATGAGATATCAGACAGCTTAGAGCACTGCTCTGTACTGTCCACGCCATGAGTAGCTAGTACTGAATAAATTCATCAGCTCCTCAGACACTCAGTAGATAAATCTGACTCTAGTTCAACCATTTTAATGGATTCTAGCCATAGAGTATTCAAGCATTAAAAGAAAACGCTGATATTAAAACTAAGAGTACCAGAAATGTAATATGAGAGATTCAAAATTAGAGTCTTGTAGAAATTAGATTATTCTTGTCTAGAAACACAGTCCACAAGTCCTTTAACATCCTCTCTAACACGAGGCAGCAAAATGCATTTGAAGAAATCAAGAACAGATCAGGAATAGCCCATAAAAGCTGCATCCAGAGTGCACAACGATTTCAACCAGTTCTGCTGGAAAGAGAGGCCTCTGGACTGGGGGTGTGACAGGGAAGGGAGAAGAAGAAACAGCAGAAAGAAAAATCAGGAAAGCCCCCAGGCAGCGTTTGCAAGTTCCCTTGCGTTTGCTGTGGCAATAAAGCGCTGGTGATGAGGACAGCCCTGAATGAGGCAGCAGGGCAGTGACCACTGAAAACCTGAGCTTGGGGTCATTCCCAAGGCTCTGGGAAGGACCTTCCTGTCAGTGAAGTCCCTTTGTACATTTATAGAAAGTTCTGGGGAAACAGCATAAAGCTGCAAAGAGAGGCTTGAGTGGGAGACTCCTTGGGCACTCTCAGCGTGCAGCAACGTGCGAAAAACCACTTGGTGCTTAAATTATGCATCCCCATTTGTCTCCAGGTAGGCTTTGAAGTGCTTTTGCCAGGAGAACTCTGCAGGATGAATTTCGGTTTTATTGCTGAGCAGATACTGAAGCAAAGGGAGACCTGCACATTTGTTGGAAAATTCCTGGCGCCCACCGCACGCTGCTGTGGTTTCAGAGATGCCTTTGGTGGTTCACTGGAGCAGCTTGCCTCTGGGCTGGGCAAATCCCAGCTCCGGGGAGAGCGTGGGCTGGGGCTGGCTGCTCTGTCCCGCAGCGCTGGTGGGACCGGGGCTGGGACAGCGCCCCAGCGCTCCCCTCCACGTGTCCCTGGTGAAGAAGCTTTGCAGGCACTGCCTTTCCAGCCACGGGTGCCAACAGCCCCAGGGGTCACACAGATGCTCCTCCTGTCCCTGCTGACCTGAAGCAACCAGGACACAGCCATGATGAGAAAAGGCTCTGTCGAACACCTCGCTGCTGGTCCCCTCCAGGGATGTGGGATCCTTCCGAGCACCCTGGCTCCCTGCGTGAGTTACAGGCTCCTGCCCACAGCACACAGCTGTGTGAGCCACAAGCATCCCTCTGCGGATGGCACTCACACACCAGAACCAGCCAGCCCACAGTCCCTCCACCCTTTGAGTACAGCCATACCTGCCAGCCACTTTGTAGGTGCAAATGAGGGTTTTTTGCAGCTTAACAAGCTCCCCACTGACATTTTGCACACTCAGGTAATGGAGGGCTCCTGAAAAGTCAGATTCTTGTGGTATATATGGCACTTCCACATCTTGTTGGGTCTATGTGGCATTTCCCAGGGTAGAAGGTTTTGGTACTGATGCTCTCTGCCCATGCTAGGACAGAAAATAACTGCAAAGCATCAATATTTTCCACATTAAAAAAGCCATTTTTTACAAAATGTTTTTTTTAAAGTATAGAAGAAGTTACTGTGGACAGACCAGCAATTTGCATTTCCATACTACCATGGATCAGCCTCGTCTCAGAGCCACGCACCCCCGTGGAGCACAGGTCAGTGAGGGACTCAGTGGTATGGATGACAGCAGCTGCAGGTTGTGCCAGCACAGCACTAACGTGTGCTGTGAAGCAGACATTAGTATTTTGGTGGCCAGCACTGGTACAACTATCCTGACCTTCCCCCTTTTCTGCATCATGCACATTCTTAACCCATTCCTGATTTACTGAAGAAGATAATTTTTGACATTCAGCTCCATTTGATGTCACAGGCATGAAAGGCAGAAGCCCAGATCTCCAGATTATCTTTGGGTGACAGAAATATAAAAGAGTAAAATAGAGTTCACCCCAGTTTTTAAAGAGTAATGTTGCAAAATATTCCCAAGCAATATTGTTCAGATCTTTTTGTACCCTTCTTTGGCTGCTCTTCAGTTGCTCTCTCAAAAAATACCCCCCAGTTACAAGCAGCCTGCCAAATTGCAGTGTTACAAACATTTGGCAGGGTTCATGCTAAACGTGGAAAGAGAAGCTGCCACGGTAACCTGGGCTCCTCCTCCCCACCCAGGATCCAGCCTTCCTTTCTTGTGCCTGCTCACCATTTCATGAAGTGAAAGTGCTCTGATGCTGAAGGCCCTGGTGAATTGGCACGAGCAGGGACGCAGGCAGCGGACCAGCCTGTGGGTGTGGAAAGGCAGAGGAGATGGAAGACAAGCAAGGCTCTGGCCAGCAGACAGTCAGATTACCTGGGTGCTTCCAGGTAATCTTTAAAGTGCCAGGACAATTATTCCTCCCTCTGCCCAGCCCTGCTGCCTTCGTGGTTTAATGCCGTGCACCGCTGGAGGGGCAGGTGGCTGTTTGTTAGTGACAAGCCCTGTGTGCAGCCTCTCCTGTTGCTCACCTGTTGTCCTTTCAAGCAGGCAGCATCCCCCATTTCCAGCATCCCCCATTTCCAGCCCCCTCACAGGGGGCACAAACCCCATGCCCACGCTGGCAGAGCTCCGCCGTGCAACGCAGGACTGCAGGTTTGGTTACACACTGCAGGGAGCTGAAGCACTGGCCTTTGCCTCCTTTCTCAACTATATTATCTGAGTAACCTTTAAAAAAAAGGCAAAGCCATTAAAAGTGTTATGAAGGAGCGTGGGTGCCCAGCCCTCCTCGTTCAGCCATCCCCTGCCAGGCTGCAGCAGCCGTGGGCTCTGCCCCACCTCGCAGAAAAACATAAAAAGATCATCAGCTCTTCAGAAATGATCCCCAAAGTCTCAGTTTGCATTAAAAAGAGCAGATCCTCAGCTCAAACACAGGCAGATCAAACAAAGGGTAGTACGAGCTTATCGGTCGGAGAGCTGTCAATACAACTTAACTTCTGAGTCCATTCAGAAGTTTCAAATTATAGTCACCACAGATAATCTTTAATTGAAATGAGGGAGCACTTTCTGAACATGGACTTATAATTTCTTTTGAAATAAGAAATACTGATAAACAGAAAATATAACCTGAGACTCCACAGACAGAGGTTACCATCAGCTTTGGTTACCCTCCCTGCTGAGAACTGGCTCGTGTCAAAAGCAGCAGCGCAGGGACGTGCCCTGTGGAGACACAGGGTCCTGCTGGGTGGAACAGGCTCTGGGCAGGACCAGGAGCCAACTGGGGAGGTCTGGGTTTAACTGAGGTGGAGCAGACACCTATTACTCACCCTCAGGAGGGCTGTGGCAGCTGGGATTTGCCAAGGAAGCGTTGCAGGTGAGGCTTGAGGGCTCTCCCACGTCTGTTCCCATGGTGTCCCATCTCATCTTTCCCTCCAGAGCTGCACCCAAAGCCACTGTGGGGACACCTGGGAATCACAAGCACACGGCAGCAGCTCAGAGCACATCCCTTCACCCCCATACAGAATCATAGAATATTAGAACAGAATATCCACTCAAGGCTGTCGGTGCTGATCAGGTTCATACCATCGCCGGTCCCTTGCTTGGTATTTTGATCACCAGCATTTTGGAAACCACCTGTGTGTTTGCTGATGACCCAAGTCCACTTGCTTTCCAACCATATTTAGCACAGCCCTCATTAACCTCATCCCCACCAGGAGCTGCACTTCCCTCCCCGGGCAGAGCCCACCACGGCGATGGCAGAGCTGGGGGCACACAGGCTGGCTCTGCCTCCTGCTCTCACACAGGGACAGCAAAACACCACCAGTCACACAAAGCAGATCCTGGCATCTCCTTTCTGTTGCAATTATTTTTGCTTTACCCTTTCCATGAGCCCTCAGACACTCCTCCCTCACTGGTCTGTGTTTCTTTCTCCATCACTGGTAATGAGTGTGGGGACTCTTTCTGTAAAGTCTGAGGCAGAATGTTCACGATAATTCCTCCCTCTCTCCTACCTGCACTAAAGGTCTGGGAAGTCAAGCGCTTTCTGCTTTAAAAATAACCCCCAGCTGCTACGCAGCATTTCCAGAGCAGCCCATGTGGTGGGGGAGAGCCTTTTATTTATCTGCAAAATCCAAAGCATCTCAGGTTTGCAGCTGGCATCCTCATTTCCTGCCAGAAATAATCACTCCAGGTTTTTCCAGGGTGGTTATAAATATTTGAACACATGACAGATAATACTGCCGAGTTATCTGTTGCTCAAAAATAAAAATAGAAATAAATATCTCTGTCATGGTGAAAACTTCAGGTCTGTACAGCTGCAGCTTTGTAAAATACAGTCGTGTGGAAGAAAAATCTTGGTTCAATGTATTTACAGCACACAAAGAGTTCTGCTCCTCCAATGTATAAAAGATTTGTCAGGTAAATTATATATTCAATTATCAAGTCATAAATAATAACGTTAAGTTACTTCTGTCCTACAAACCACTCTTATTTAAGACAGGAGAAACACATTTTTACCTTCACTTTATTGCCCTCTGGTGTAGAAACGGGGGCGTGCACTGCCACTGCTGCCACCACCACTGCTGCCACCACCACTGCCACCACCACTGCCATTGCCACCACCACCACCACTGCCACTGCCACCAGGCAGCTCCTTCCTTCATTGCAGCACCCGCAGCAGCTGCCGGGGCCCCTGCCCTCCTGCCCCGGGGGAAGAGCCGCTGGAGGATGCACAGGAGGCAGAGGAATACTTCCACTGGGCTCTTTTGAGAGAAATAACCAAACAGGGTGTTTATAAAGACTGAGAAGTAAAACACAAGTTGTCTTTAAGACATAATGCAACGTTATGATGAAATGATGTCATTAGTAGTTCTAAGGGGAGGAAAAAAACTTTAAAATCAAAAACAAAACCAGGCATAAATATTCTGATGAGGTTTTTATGCTTAGCTAGAGCCTTGGGGGGAAAAGCCGCTCCCACTGATTTTTGCCCATGAACTGTGAATTCTGCCTTTGCTCAGCATCGCTCCCCCTGAGCCTGTCAGGTTCTGCCGCGTGGCCGTGGCGGGGGAAACGCAGCCAAGTGATTTAGGACAGCAAATCCTTCCTGGCATATGCTGCCTGACAGAGACTGTGATTAGAGCCGACACAGAAATATGGAGCAGAGATGAAAAGTAAATGTTGTTCCCTATAATTTGATGGGAAGGACTTTTTCAAGTATTACCATGTTGTGTTGAGATTAACTTATCTCTGGTTCTCCACAGAAATGCAAAGAGCTGGAGGGAAGCAAGCAGGAAGCTGGGTAAATAAATAAACAAGCAAACAAATAAATAAACAGAAGATGATTAAGTTTTTGCATTCCAATTTTACCAAGAGCAAAAACAAAAGGATATTTGCAATGTTGTGATGCACAAACTGTTCGGTTAAAGTACAGAGTGTACTTTTAAATACCCGTGTTGTGAGTGAGGGGGCTGAGGTCCAGCGCTCCCCCCGTGCTGGGGGACGGGAGCACAGCAGACCCTGAGCGTGCCCACGTATTTGGGACACGGGCTGGCAGTGTGCCCCACAGCCAGCATCGCCCTGGGGATCCCACGGAGCTTCCCCAGCCACCGTGTCCCCAGAGGCTGCTGGCCAGAGGGACACACGTGACACCAGGAGCACTCCCCTGGGCCACCCTCAGCTCTTTAAGGTCCCTTCCAACCCAACCCATTCCACGGTTCAATGTGGGTAGCTCAGCTTTTGCCAGAGCACGGGAGGTGTGAGGGACACGATATGAGGGACGTGGGGCAGTGGGGACTGGGCAGTGCTGGGTTACTGGTTGGACTGGGGGAGCTTAGAGGTCTCTTCCAACCCAGGCTGTTCTGTGATTCTGTGTTTTTATGCACACACAGGGCTCATGATTTACTACCTGATTCTCTTAGTCTACATCAACAGGCTGCTGGCAATCCATGGCGTCCGTTCCTAGCTGTGCCCACACAGTCCTACACAGGTCTGAGGGAAAGCCAACAAGCCCTGAAGGGACACACACAAGGTCACTCTACAACGTAGGCAGAAATTCCAACACTGAGTCAGTGCCCTCTTCCTTTTGGTACCTGCTATCCCCAAAACGTTTTTCCAGCTGACAATATGCTCAATCTTCTGATTTACCAGTTTTCCAAAGTTAATAAAATTAACTTCAGTCCTTCCTTCCCAGACAGCCAGTGGCAGGTGCTGGCAGGTGCCAGCAGGCTGGGACCCCCTGCCACAGACTGACAGAGGAGGGCATCCTGTCGTTGGGCAGATGCCCAGTGACAGACCATCCACATCACCTTGTTTATGGCGATATGATGGTTTGATTTGCTCAGCATTAAAAATGCTGTTTTCTTTCTGTTTCAAACTTGTTTGGCTGCTGCTCCCAGGCACGGGACCTTGCTGTACCTGTGCTTGACAAAGAGCCCTTTGCTATCAGAAATCTCAGCCCCTGCAGGTACTTAGGTAGTGATGGCATCAGTTTTTTCATTGGATAAGCTAAATAAATTGAGCTTGTTTAGTTTTCCACTGTAAGGCACATTTTGTGGACATCAAATCACTCTTGCCACACTTACCTTGAAAGCTTTCTAATTGGTCAGTGCTGCCCCAGAAAGGATATGTGCTTCTTTTTGGTGTCTGAGAACTGTAACCACAGCAGCTGAACACTGCACTGCCTCCACAGCCAGGTCTGGCTGTACAGACCGTGTTTGCACAGTGCCACCCTATCAGTGCACACGGGGATTCTTTGGTCCTGTCTGAATACTGTGGTGTGCTTATTTTATAATAATGATAAGTTTTCAGTATGCCAAATACATCTCTCAAGCACCCGACAGAGACTATTTCTGCACTCAGGTACTTTTTCAGTGGGAAGCCCACAAATCATTTAGGGACTTGAATGCTTTCCTGGTTCCAAAAACACATCTTGGAGGTTTCATCACACAAAGGGAGCAGCACAGCTCTGGGGAGCCAGCCCTGTGCAGGGACCATTCCAGTTACAGACCAGTGCAGACCCAGGTAACTGGGCAGGTAGGTTGTCTGCATCCAGCCTGTCCCTGGGGTAACCTGCAGCAGTTGTTCTACCTCCTGACGGCCCCTCCCAGCTGGGAAGGGGAATTGGGGGAAAAAGGGAGAAGTAGAAACAGGTTTAATGAAATAACAAAACTGATACCATCACCCACACAAAGTGCACAAGGTTCTACTCACCCCAGTCCTTGGGGTCAGCAGCAGAAGGCCAGGAGGGAGCAGCCCCAGGAGGAGGAACTCCCCCCTCAGTGAGCTCCCTCCTTTTCTAAGGAGCATGATGAGTGGTGTGGGATCCAGCTGTGAGTCACTGCCTTGAGTGCATCTCCCACTGACTGGGGGCTGCTCGTGGCTGCTGCATGGCTGGGCTGGGGCTGTGCCTGGGGACCAGGACATAGGTGCACACACACCATTAACAATGGGTCACGCTGGACGCAGGGGAAGTGTAGCAGCAGGAATATTAGTGATGGAAGTCATTGGGAGGTGCATGTGTAGTGCTTGTGAATAATTACAAGCAGATTTTCCTAGCTGTCTCCTCTGATATACTAACATAAGTGGAAGAAGCAAACAGACTAATCTGTGGAGACAGTGGGGTTGCTGGTATTTGTGGGTTATAATTTTGCAAGGATGTGAGCAGATTACAAATTCCTCTTCTGAGGACAAGTTTTCTGTTTCTCTTGCTGCATTTCTGCAGGTGCACATTCGCTGTTCCACGGAGCAAAGCTGGCAGGGGAAGCTTCTGTGGGAGAGGTAAGTGGGAGCACGGGCTGATGTGTCTGCACCAGATGTCTGGAGCTGTGGCCCTGCGCTGTCACCTCGAGCAGGGCGCTCTAGCAGCCCTGCAGCAGTCACTGACAGCTCTGGCTGCATCCCCCTGTGATGTGCCAGCTCTGGTCGGGAGGTGCTGGGTACCTGGAGCCCCCCACTGCTGCGCCCCAGCCAGAGGCACCTTCTGAGCCCTCCTGGCTCCTCCCCTGCAAGCACAGCCATACGAGTTCGTGGTTTCCCAATTCTAAAAACACAAGATGAAGAAGCTGCAGCAGTAACTATCTTTCTTGTGAGACTCGAAACCCTGAAGACCATAAAAACCTCTCATTGTCCAACAAACATCATCCAACCAGATTTATGTTTTTTCTAAACATGTTTAGAAAAACTTTTAAGTGCCTAAGAGATGCAGCTTGTAGCCTGAGATGAGGAATGATATCGGGCTGTCAAAGCTGTATTGCTAGCAGCTGGTATCAAATTCAGATAGAGATGTGCAAACCCCCCAGCACAGAAGCTGTCCCACGGGGAAGCCAGGCAGGACTGTGTGATGATGTGCCAGGGGCAAGGGCTCTCATCAACCACAGGCAGTGCACCGGGCACCCAGCTGTGCTCAGCCTGCAGACACGCTGGCCTGGTAAGCACAGCCCTGATGGAAGCCTTTGGCAGCGCAGTGGGAGTGCTGCGGGTGGTGGTTTACACCGAAGCAGCAGCGTGGTGAGCACTGCCTGCCAGCTCCACGCACAGGCTTGGGGGCTCTTTCTGAAGCGGTGGGTTCCACACCTGCACGGCGTTTGCAGCAGCCCCATAGACGGGTGCACACTGCAGTGCTGGACCGAGCAGGGCTCCCCCGTCCCCGGTTCAGAGCTCACACAGACCTCTGCACGTGGTGTCTCGGCAGAGCCCAGGCTCTGCTGGTGCTCACCAGGGGCACTGTGAGCATCCCCAGGGGCACTGTGAGCATCCCCAGGGGCACTGTGAGCATCCCCAGGGGTCTGTGCCTCTCTGCACTGAAAGTCATCCTGGTCAGGGGACAGAGCGAGACTGATTCCCAAGGAGCACTGTCAGCAAGGACAGGGGGAGGGAAGAGGTTCCTTCCCAAGGTTTTGGGAAGCTTTGTGCTAAGGATCCACCTCCAAGAGCACAGTCCATGTGAGAGAGCCCACGGTGTGTGCTGTGTTCTGAGGCTCTGCCTGAGCAAGCAGAGGCCCATTTGGGGCAGCACCAGCAGCCCGTGCTCTGCAGTGGGTGCTGAGCAGCCCGTGTCCCCACCACAGAGGGTGACACTTCCCAGATCCTTTGGAAAGCAAACCTCATGGTAGGGCTCTGCCCTATCAATGCATGGTGATTTCTGGGAGGGTTAACCTTTCCCATCCAGGCATCCAGGACATGCCTAGTCGCCTTTCCAGATTCCCATTGCCCCTTTTCCAGGGGAGTCGTTGGATGTCCCCACTCCATCCCCTGTAAGACACAACCCAAAAGCTGTCACCACCTCAGCAGCTGTCTGGGCTCCAGCTCTTTCCATCCACACACTGTGTGAAGCAGTGGCGAGGATGACAGGATGTACATCACTGTGGACTAGCATATAATATAAAAAATAAAAGGCAGCAGTTTGCTTTTTTATGCATGGATTAAGTGGATCCATGCAGACATTAGCACATCTGCTATTCAAGTGTCAGCATAGGAATAGCTTCACAATCCCAAACTCACCAGAAATTAAATTAAAGGAAATACTCAGGATTTGTAAAGCCCAATAACAGAGAATTGGAAACTAGCAGAGGAGAACGGATAAAGATACCAGTTCTTTATGATGGGATTATATTATCTTCTATCCTGAGATAGCCAAAACCCAATTCATTTTTTTGTGTGGCTTCCCATACTAATCGTGAGCCACTGAGGCTGGCAGAGAGCTTGCACGCTTTCACAGCGCAGGGAGCTTTGCTAAGGCACAGCGTGAGGGGAGGGCTGGGGCAGCAGACAGCTCAGTCTCTCAGCAGAACACAGAAGGGTGCTTACTCACTAACACTGGTGCCACAACAAACCAAAAGGATGTGTAGGTGCCACTTAAATGAGAGGATACCTTCCATGCCCTTGGAGGAACATGCTATTTTTAGTCTCTAATTAGCAAACAACGGGGTTTGGTTGTTGATGAGGGATTTAAACCTGACACAAAGTGTTGACACAGCAGTTAGCTGTTTCCTCCTTCACAGCCCTGCAATTAATAGGCAGGCTTTGGGAAATGCCATCGCAAACTCCTCCCAGTGACCCTGCCGTGCTGAAAGCTCCTCACCAGGAACCTCACACCAGCTCTGCTGCCTGCAGGAGCCTGGCACGGCACAGCACTCCTCCAGCACCATCATTTGATTCAGCATGACCACGTGCTCTGTGTTGTAGTCAGGATCGACAGTTGCATCCCATAACTCTGAGTTATTTCTTCCTCCTCGGCTCAGAGGAGGGACCCACGAAGCCATCCTGCAGCAGAGGCCCTGCCAAGAGACTGGTTTTATCACGTTTTATGGGTAGCTCAGAGCACAGGTTTCTGAGGGAGAGTGGGCAACAGCTAACTCCATCCTGGCAGGGCAGCCTGGCTTCCCCTCGGAGATGAGGACGCAAGGGACAGTCACGGCAGTCCCCAGGCTGAGCCCCTGCCTCGCAGCACAGGGTCTTCACCTTGCTTTCCAAGTCAGAGCTCTCAAATCCTTACCATGTTCTTCCCTCAGCTGAAAGGCTCAGAAGGGCTGAGCACAGGACGAGGTTTGGCTGCAGCATTCCCTGCATGCAGCAAATCCAGGCAGGGGTTGGCTCGGGACCTCCTGTATTGGCTCGCTGCACCTCGGAGGAGCTCCAGGAGACAAGGAGGAAGCAAGAAGGAAATGCAGGGCTTGATCAGCTGCCTGAGATGCTGGAAAACAGTAGGTAGGCAAGCACATTATCTCTGAGAGCCGTGGGAGGGGGAAAGGCAGGAGATAATGCAGCAGCCATGCTGTTTCCCTGGGAAGTGTTGAGGTGGATAAAGCCACCTCCAGGCACGGGTGTGCTCATAGCCCACGTCTGCTGGGGAGCCTCCTGCAGCAGCTGGGAGCTGGTGGGGCAGTGGGAGCAGCCAGAGAGGTGCCCTCTGTGCCCCACGGTGGCCAGAGAGGCAGAGCACAGAGAAGGTGCTGGAGTGTGGCCCCACCATTCCACTTCCCAGGGCTTGGGCTGGGGGCACAGGCTCTTCCAGGCTGCATCTGTCAGGTGTGGAGGTGCACAGAAGGGTGTCGGTAAGCAGGGTAACACCATGTCTGCCCCACAGCCCCCTGCACCCCTGGGTGAGCTCCAGCCCATGAAGGGGAGAGCTGGCACTGAGGGCTGTGACACAACCACGTGGACGTAGGGGTCACGTTCTCCCATACTCTGTCCCATCAGCCAGACTTCGGCAGTGGTGATGTTGACCCTAGGCTTTTGTTGCTAGTTTCTGTGATAAACATTTGCATCTGCAGGCAGAGAAAAGGAGCCCATTCACTGTCCCATGATGTGCTCTGTGCCTTAATCATCTGCTGCCATAATTGCTCAAGAAGATTTTTCCTGATGCAGTTATGTACTCCACCTGATTAGCAGTCGTATAACAGCAAGCAATTTGCCATAATACTCTGAGAGCGCTTAATTTTCTCTTTGATGAAAGAGTTGTAAATGTAGGCACCTGTGCTCAACAGTTCATCTGATTACTTACTTCATTATTGTCGTACTTTCCATTATTATTTGATATTTGCAAACAGCACTGTTAGAGTGATCCACTGCCTCGTGCCCACTGAAGGGAACAGGTGCTTCCTCCCAGGTAATGTGTCACACAGTGATGTGTTCTCCACAGATCTCCTAATGCCAGGGTTTTGTTTAAGATGAGATGCACTGATGATCAAGTTTCTATGGGAAGGGGCCCCTGAGGGACAAAGGAGAATATGGAGTACTGCAGTGAGCTAACCTCATGGAGATATACAAGATGAAATACCCTGATGAATGACTACTGGTCATTACATGCTAACCTCGATACCATGAATAACTGTTTTCTTCCAAATTTCATTGAACCCAAATGGTTTTTTCATGCAGTGAAGCCCAGCTGATGGCAGGAAGAGTGTGAGCGAGCAGAACAACACGCACATCCACGTACCAGGTACTGTCTGAAGTTGAGGATATTTAAAGTCCAGGTCCCCACCTGGCAAGTGTTTGTGATAAGAGGGAAGACAGGTGGAACACAGCTACATTTTCCTTACCAGCCTGAACAGTCTGCTAAAAAGTCAACACAAATCAAGGAAAGCAGCATTTGCTGTTTATGGGTCCAATTAAGGTTCTCAATTTTGACTTATAAACCCAAGCCCAAGCTACCCAGGAGACACACATAGCTTCAGAGCACTCTGATAGCTGCCATCAGCCCAGGAACTTTTGTGTCTGTCCTGCCAGCTGGCTCAGGGATGCTGGGAAAAGGAGAACGTTCCCAGGTTACTCGGTCTGTTCTAATTAGCTCAGACACTGACCAATTTACTCTATCACACATGGTATCATCTAACAAGGGATTTTCTCTCCCCTGACACTGAGTACTCCAAAGCCATTCAGGGATGCAGACTCCTCACGTAGCCAGACACATGGCACTTGCAAACTGCAGCATGCACATAAGACATGTCAAGTAGTGAGGCTACAGTGCAGGTCCTGAGGAACAGTTCAGAGTAGCTGATTGTAAGTTAGGGGAGATGGATCTGACCCATGGCATTAAAATCCTTTCCTGGGCCAGGAAAAAGAGTGCACAGCAAAACAATTTTTGTTATCCCAATCCATGAGAAGTAGAAGTTAAGCTTTGCATGGTTATGCAAGGCATCCCCTGCTATGCACCCTATTCTTTTTTACTTCTTGTCTTGCCTATCTCACCGTCCCGTGCTTCTGACGTGTTTTTAACACCTACCCACTCCTCCAATTCCTCAGTACCATACAGGTTTTCAGCACCTAACCCCGACATTTTGCTGTGTTGGTGCAAAGTATAAGAAGTACCAAGGGCAATTTAAACCCTCCTGTGATACCACTTACACTGACAAGGCTAAGGACTACACTCACAGGTTGCTCAGAAGTTCCCCATCACAGATTCCCTACTACATCTCCATACAAAGCCCTCCAGCCTGAGACAACTCATAATGATCAAATCCAGTCAGGTCAAGAGGCATATACTGGCACAAGTCGTTGTGCTAACCTCTGGAGCATCCTCTGTATTTATGTAAAGCAAACAAAACAACAATAATCCCTAAGTCCAAGACACTCTGGTGTATGGAAGGCTTGTTGATTTAATTAAATCAACTCAAATTTTACCTAAATTTCAAATTAAATGAAATATTTTAGTTCTATGCTGATACATGCATACATTTATATAAGGGAGTGAAGCCACTTGCCAAGAGAAGTCACTCATTAGTAGTCAATCACTATTAATGACACGTAAAATGCTCAAACTGTGGAAGTGTTACATATGCCCATTTCAGAAATCAAACCAGGCTAGCTTTGGGAGAGATGAAGCCACTTTTTTTTTTTTTTTTTTTCTCCAAAGGAATGCAAGAAAGGTGTTCCTTTAGTTACCAACACTTCTATAAATTCATATCAAATTTGTCAATTACAGTTCCTAATGCCTTTTTCCCTCTGGAGGTCCCTCAGTACTGGTTGCATCTCTGACTTTACTCTCTATTTTCGCCTCTTTAGCCTTTTGCCATATTTATTGACAGAAGAGCACACAGATTTTTTAAATGTCTCCATTCATATTGACTAAAACTTCAAGCTGAGTTATTTCAAAGGTTTGAGCAGTTCAGGGAACATATAAAATTCATTCAGATGTCTTGCTTGCTTTTCTATTAAAGGCATTCTGCAAAAGGGAAAAAAAATACATTATAAGCATATTCCACCCCAGTATAGTTGTTGGCTACAGGTGTTCAAGATATGTCTCAAGATTTTGATATTTGGGTTCCGTGGCAAGTACACAACACAACCGAAGCACAGGGATACTCACCCGTTTCCAGCATGCATTGATTCAGCACCACAAAAGATTTTCCAGGCTGCAGTGCCACAATGCCTTGGCACAGAGAGATGCTGTCAGAAGGAATCCCACAAACCAGAACTAGGCTAGGGTGTTCCCATTACCTGAACTCTAGTGTTCCCCAAACTAAATTCATGAATTCTAAATGTAAATTTAAACTGAAAATATCTACAGCATTCTGTATTTAATTTTTACATATTTGTTTCATACACAATATGTGTTCCCCAGCACCCCACCTCCCCATGGGTAACCACCACCTATTCCAGGGCTTTCTGGGGCAATTCAGTAAGTATTCTGGGGTGGATTTCATTGGGCTCCTGTAGCTCGAAAACATCTAATTTATCTAAGGGTACTTTAATCTTTTCTTTCGCTGTTATCCCCTTGTTATAATTAATTGCAGTAAGAGCCTGGTCCCAATTAACCTTTTTCTGAAGGCTGAAACAAAAAGGCACTGAACAGTTCAGCCTTCCTTCGCTCCCCTTGGCTGCTGGGTACCGGGGCTGCACACACCTTTGTCTTCCTCCCACTCCTCGCGCATCCATAAACGCCTGCCTCTGCCTTTTATGTTCTCTGCCCATCTTATGCCTTCTGCTTTCTGATTTTATCCTTACAGGCGAGAGCTGGTTCCTTTGTATTCATCCTCAGTCAGCTGTCCTTACTGCTGGCTTTCTGGAGGACTCTCTTTGTGTCTCCACGTCCTCCGAGAGCCGCGCAGCAGCCCCGGGAAGGCCTGTGCTCCCTGTGCAACAGGAGGCTGTGCTCGCTAGCAGCCAGTTCTGCTGCAGTTCCTTTTCCCTTTGAATGTCCTCCCAGGAGGCCCTGCCTGCTGCTTCCCTGCCTTCACTGAAGTCTCCTTTTTTGAACTCCATTATCATTATTCTGTTGCTCTCCTTCCTTCCTTTCCTTAGAATAACAAATTCCATCATTCTGTATTGTTTTATGGTCATTAATAAATTCCATCACTTTGTATTGTTTTATGGTCATTATCACCCAAATGACTTTCTGCCTTCACTGTCCCCAGCAGCCTTTCTTTTGGTAAATAACAAATCTGAAATAGCTGTCTGTCTCCTTTCATAACTCTTTTCCAATAGACCTTCGGGCAATTCTCCTTAACTGAGGTAAGTCAGCATACGTTCACGGAGCTGAACATGGTCGTGTGGGATTGCCTCTGTAACTGGGACTGTGGGTGGCACTATGGGACCCAGCTGCCCTGAAGAGCTCTTGGTCAGCTGGCTCCCCAGCTCTGTCGGACAACAGCCCATGTTTGCAGGTGGGAATGGAGTAAATCCAGCTTCCCAAATTCATCCATTGACTCGCAGTGCCAGAAAAACCCAGGCAACCATTTTCACTCTTTTTCAAGTCCATGCATCCTCTGTTATCTCTTCATCTCATTCCAGCTCTTCATGCTCTCTGTAAGGTCTTTACATCACTCATCTAAACTCATCCTCACTGACATTAAAGCACACTCTCTTCTCCCCCCTCAGAGCGTGCTCTGCGGGTACAGGTTCCGCTTTGGCAATCAGATGCTGTTAGCATTCACCCAATGAATTTAAAAGCAGTCTCTCAATTAACTTAATTCAGAATTTTCCACCAGCTCTAATTACCTTACACTGAACGCTGCCTGGTGTGGCTCCCAGGTGGGACTGGCTGACACAACTGTCAGCTCTGGTTTGGGATGGGCAGATCTCTTGATTCAATTGAAATGTTTGAATAGCAATCTTCATATGAGTCATGCAATGGTTCATGTGGACACCTCTTGACGCTCAGCTTGCTCTAAAGTTCTTAACTGAAGAAAGATAAACTCCACCAGGTGCTCAAGTGGAGACTCAGGGGTTTGGAACACTTCTATGGAATAAAGCACATGGTACAGAGCATCCCAGTCTTTTCCTGTTTGGGAGGCAGTTGATTTAATTAATTAATTTACATTGCCTTCCATCTAGTCTCCTTCCAGTATACAGATACAATGCAAAATGGATTAAAAAGTTGTAGTTTTGGGTGAGAAGCTTTCATTTTAATCAAAGCTTGTGCCACTGTTTTCCAGCGTTAAATACAAAGTGTCTCCAGCTCCATTTTCATGTGGTGCTGTTCTGTGATGCACAGTGAATCAGCTCATAAAGCTTCCCAAGGAAACAGTTTTGAAATTTTTCTGTCAGTGTTTTCCAGGGAATCTGAGGAACTTTGGGAAAATGTCAGCTGTGATCAACTCCTCACCACACTGCCGTGCTGGAGGAACCAGAGCCCAGGAAGGCAAGTCCCACACTGTCACTTCCCCCTCCCAGCCAGGCCAGTCTGAGACCCTTAGGAAACACAGGAGTCCTCTTATACCACATTGCACCACAGATCATCACAAAGGGAGAGGTTCTGTGGCAGCTGCTGGTGTCAGGGAGTGTGCAGGAAGGAATTTGGGGGGCTGTGTGGTGGGAAGGTCAAACCCCCCAGCCAAGCTCAGGTCAGAGGGTCTGGCTGTTGCCTCCTTGCAGAGCATGTCCCAGCTCTGAAAGCAGGGTGGACTCTGCTCTCTTCCCACCCCTTACACCCAGGAGATGGTGTGCAGGATGCTGGGGAAGGAGCAAACTCCATCATCTACTGCCCTGAGATCAGCCCCTGCATCCAGAACACAGTGTCAAGGTGTCTTCCCTTTTGCTCTGTGAGGATTCACAAAGCTGCTGCCTGAACACATGCTCCCCTGCCAGCCAGCACTGGGGGCACCCCAAAGCCTCACCAGCTTTCAGCCACCAAAGGTGTTTTAAGGCCTCTGCCTATGGGGTACAACTAAAGTGAAATGAGAATAAGATTCATTTCGCTCCTGCATAAATGCTGCCTGACACAAAATCTTTACAACACGAGTTGGGAACGTCAAACAAATCATGGTATCTTCATACCAAGTGATTAACTTCTCCAGCAGCCAGCCAGTCCACCAGCAGCCTTTCCTAATCATAAATCATCTCCATTCTCTGGAAATCAAGGTGCCTGCCAGAAATAGCACTCTCTCCCAGGGCGCTGCCGGGTGATGCTAATGGCATCGATCACGTCTCGGTCGCAGGCGCATCTGACTAATATGGGTTTGTCTGCCTGTGATTGCTCATCTTCTGCTGCTCCTGCTCCATCAGCACCCTGCCGAGCACCTCGCCTCTCCAGACAAGCTGGCCTCCCCGCTGCCAGAAATCAGCCCTGAGCCCTGCAAAACTAATAAATACACAGATTAGATCAGTGCCAGGGCAGCATCCGTGCCTGTAACCCCTCCTTAGGGACCAGCTGCTTTCCTTAACAAAGAAATGAAGTCTCCTGTGTCCTGAGGAGTTGCAAAGGGTCTCCTGGGAGCACAAGGATCAGATATGATGGAACTCTCCAAGCACTCAGCCCATAAGCCTGACATTTGCTGGGAGGCTGAGGCGTGACCACACAGCACTTTAATGTGCCGGGGGAGTGGATGCTGTGCGTTGGTTTAGAAGAGATTAGTTCATGTGGCTGCTTTGGACTGAATCATCTCAGCACATCAATGATCCCATCGCGAGGTTCTGCCAGGAGAAACGGCCTCAAAAAAAAAAAAAAAGCCTGCTTTAATTGGCAAACATTAAATCAAACAACCTCCCACGCCAAAAAGGGAAAAAAAAGAAGAAAAAGGCACTCCCTGAAGTGCAGACCGTTTCCCAGACACATTCCCTTGCCTGGTCTCAGTCCCTTTGGATTTACACAGTGTCCAGGCACGGCCACTGCATCTCCAGAGTGGAAAGGATCTGTTTTACCCCCTTCCCTTCAACTCATGTGCAGAGGGGAGCTGGCTGCTGCGCCACAGCTGGCTGATACAAACGAGCATCACCACAACCTTCGTTAGGTTTTTTGGTTGCATCTGTAGTAATGGTCTGCAGTAATCAGCATCACCAACTGCTCTGTTCCAGTTTCATCCGCCTCCCAAATGAAAATGGCCTCTGTTCTGGGTTTTTTTAGTTTATGTGACTGTTATTTAAAAATCTATTTTTATTCAGCAGTGAAACCAAAACATGTTGATAGAATGAGGCAAACCCCTTAATTTTTCACGGAGCAATTGCCCAGCCAAAGCACTTCCCTGATGAATTCTGACATGAGAGAATGTATTATACGCTGCACGGTTACTATTTATAGAAAAAAAAAGAACTAATGAGAATGAAATAGGAATATTACACTATATTTCTTCTTTTGCCCAAAATACTTCATTTGTATCATATTATTAAGTCTTTGAGAATGCAATTCAGTGCTAGTGCCATCCATTATTCCAAGCTGATGTGAAAAACACTGGAACTTGAGGTACATGAACGCTGTGTGTTTGTGGAGCGGGTTTTTGCTCCCGTGGATGCACAGATTGCAGGGCCAGGAGGGACCACCCGAACCATCTGCTCCAGCCTCCTGCAGGGGGGGGGGCACACAGCCTTGCTACTATTCCTGCTCTAAACTCACCACTCCTGGATGAGCTGGCACGCAGATCTTTAAAGCCATCCTCTTCCCATTTCAAACTTCTCATGATAAACAGCTTCCCCATCCTGTGGTAACCTTGTATTTTAATTCTCTATTTTTTCCCCGCTGAAGAATAGCCATGCATGTCAAAAATAAGTTCTACTTTCAATAATAATGGGAAACTAAACTGGTTTTATAGCCACATGTTGCCTACGATCACAAAGAAATGAACCAGAAACTTCTGGAGAATCAGGTCCTAGAAGTAAAACATGGAGCAGCGATAATTTGCTTTCACCTGGGAAAGGCAAATGCAGCAGACTTGTGGGACTCACACTGCTGGATGTTTGTTAGGATGCACTTCCATCCAAGCTGACCCTCGCTGGAGGAGCCCCAAGTGTCCTGCCAGTCACCCAGTCTGGGTTAGATAAATTCCACACCAGCTCTTTCCAACCTGTTGCCTCCAGCCAAAGGCAAAGCACAAAGGTCATGCTAAGGAAGGTGACCCAGCCTTCAGCAGCAGGTCACATTCAACAAACACAAACTCAGAAGGAAAAGCTGTGGATGGACAAAATGAGACTCAGAAATTTACTCCGAAATGTAACTATCTGAGCTGCACAACAAGCCCTTGGTAGAGATGAGATCTTAACCTAAACTCATCAGTCATGGTTCAGTTCTAAAAACCTCCTCCTTTATAATGAAAAATGTGCCTGTTTTTTCTCCCATTTAGTTGTCTTGTAATTTCTTATGGCTTAAAATTGCTACCATTTTCTGCAGTTTGGTAATAAAAAAAATAAATATTTCAGCACTTCCTAAAAATGAATGTCAGAGGATGTCTCATAACTTGAAAACAAAACTATTTTCCTTAGTAATTTTATTTGTCTTTTGTTAAACTGAGTCACATGTCATTACCATCATAAACAGGAGGAGGTAGAAGGATGAAAACCCAAGGTGCCCTTCTAAGCTGAGGTGCCCTCCTTACCAACATTGGCAACGTCACCTTAACACAGGACTGAATCTTCCTCTCCCCCCAAACCCTGCTGCCCAGCGCCTTCCTTCAGAATTTCCTAGGCAAAAGGGAAAAAGAAGTTAACTGAAGCGCACTCATGTGAGTCAGCTCTTGCTGGGAAGTGGTACCCAAAGGAGCAAACACAATGGTGGAGAGCTATCTTTGTAGAACAAAATCATTAACAGCAAAATAATCGCTATTTGCACAGCTCCAAGGAACGAGGGAGTGTTGTTGCTGTTCTCATTAACACCCGATTAACACGACTGGCTGTTCCCCACGTGGAAAGCAGCGTTAAGTGACAGAGGAAACCAAAGGCAGGAGGCACCCTGATGTATGGGGACCAGGGAAGGGTGTCGAGAGGGGCTGGGAGGGCCCTGCCACACCTGGGCTCTCACGGGTATTTGGCAGCACGCTGAGCCCTCAGCATCCCTGGGGTCTGGCACGAGGTGCACCGCATCCCTCCTGCCGCTGGCACGCCCCACGAGGGCCTGGGGACAGCTGGGATGCACGTGGCTGCTCCTCTCCTGCACATCTGGGACCACCATCACCACTGGGGGCTGGGGAGGGGGCAGCCCCATGCCCCCCTCGCCCCAAGAAACCTGTCCCTATCTCCATGCAGCCTCCCAGCACACACACACGGGTTCCTCTCCCTCCCCTGTGCCAACAGAAGCCCCAGCTGTTTACATCCAAAAGCTTGTTGTGTTTACGCAGAAACTAGCCAAATTCTGCCGGCATCATTTCTCTCCATCCTGGAAATAAAAAGAAAGGGGGAAAAAAAAAAAAAAAAATGGTGTTTGCAATCTGATTGACATGGAAGCTTTTTCCCTTCAACTTTTTGCAGAACCTTTCCTCTCTCCCCCTGCCCGGGAGCTGCACGTGCGCCCCAGGGCGTGCCAGCCCCACAAGTGCAAAGCTGCGGGGTAAGCACCCCCCATCCACCGAGGAACAGCAGCACATGGATTATGCTAATCTGCTTGGTCCAGATTTCACTATTGCCAATAGCACCAAATGGCTTGTGTGAAGCAAAACACTTCAAAACACTCCACAGGCTTGGCTCGTCTCATTTTCACCCCATTCTACGAGAAACTTCTCCTAAAATATTGCCTGAGGCAAGTGTAAAAAAGAGCAATTTAGGAAATGTCTCCAATTCTGGAAAAGAAATGCAGAAAAGACAGTTCCAAGGGGTCTTCCCAGAGACCCTCCTGGTGCCACAGGGGGACTGCAGAAGGCACTGAAGCTGAACCACTTGATAGATGATTGGCATAAAACCGGAAAAAAATGAAATAAAAATCAGCTGTGTAGCACTTTGTGGGATGGCTGCTGTGTAAATGAGCCAGACCACTTCTCCCAGGCAAGGGAGCTAATGGGCTGGGCTGGAGCCTGGCTGGCACGTCCAGCACAGCGCTCAATTTAACACCAGAAGGCTGGGCACTAACAAGGCCAACACAGTTTAAATTCAAATTCAGCAAACCATAAATAAGCTGAAACGCTGCAGCCAGGAGCAAAGAGAAGTTTGTGGCTGCTCCCCCCTGCCTTAATTGTTGGTAAACCAGAGAACGAGCCCGAGGAACCGAAACTCACACCAGCAAGGGGAGATGCAGAGTCCCTGGTGGGGTGAAGGTGCCAATGGGGACATCAGCACCATCCTTCAACCTGCTGAGGGGCAATGGGGGCATTCAGCTGGAAGCCCCTCCAATCTTTTCTCCAGGTACTGAAACCTGAGGGCTCCAGGGCCTGGAGTGGCCACAGCTCAGCCACGGTGCTAAGGAACACCAGCCCCAAGGACCTGAGGGCTGGACAGGCTGCGGAGGCCACTGAGGCAGGGGGCTGGCAGCACGAGCCGCAGCTTCACCAGCAGCCTCCAGTGCGGTGCAACGGGCACCAGTGCTGGGCAGAGCCTGGCAGCCCTCCAGTGGCCTCGTAGCAGCCTTTAAGACAAAAAATCCATCATCAAATAAAAATAACAAGTTAATAGTAACAGTGTTGAAAAAAAAAAGGAGATCTACTTAAAAGCAATGTTTTCCTGGATTTGAAAGAATTTCAAGGTGATCCACTTTAAATTACGATGGTCAGTAACTTTCCTATTCCTTCACAACCACAGAATATTCCAAAGGTGTATGGAGTCTGAAAATTTTTACAGCCCAGGTAAGTAAAAATCAGCGTTAGGATGGCCAATGAAACAAGTTAAATGAATGCATGCACATACACATACATATATTTTTTTTTATATGTACACATAAATATTAATTTAAATTTTTGGGGAAAAGGCTAAAGACTGAAAAACATGTCAGTGTTCAAAGGACACAGATTTGAGTAGACATAGGTCCATTAGTCCAAAATAAATCCCAGACAAAATCAGTGGAAAACTAGAAATAAGATTCAATTAAGCGAGGTAGGGGTGTGGTTATGAAGAAGCCTGGAAACATGGTTTTAAAGGAAAAAACATACCTTGTAAAAATGAGTGATTTTGTTGTCTCATGGCAGCAAAGACTTTAGTGGGACACCTGGGTACATCTCATCCAGCATCCAGACTTTTACAAGGCGCTTGGCTTTGCTTCACTGGGAGCCCAGAAACATCCACTGAGGTAAGTGGCACAGTGAGAAGAAAAGGGAAATCAAGGGGACAGGGAGCAGAGAGGAGCCTGCAAGGACCAGCACGAGCCCTGCAGCCTCCTCACCAGTTTGCATCAGGGAACGAAACATGAGTTAACTGCTGGTGATGCCCTTGTGCTGTCGATGGTAAATGCTGCAGGGGATGGAGCTGTACAGGTGGCATCATGGCCTGCAGTCCTGGAGTGCAACGGGCTTGAAAGATGCCTGGGGTGGCCTGGGCAGAGAAATTGGAATATGGAAACCCCACCACTGGCATGTAACATCAGGTGGAATTAACTTCTCCAACAGGCTTTAAGTGGGTTTGATCCTACTTTGGCATGAAATTGCCCAGCTGGTCCCCAGGGGGCTGCCAGTCCTGCCCTTCACGGGGCCACTGGTGTGGGACCATGGGTGTGCAACATGGGGCTGGCATCGGTGGGACAGCAGTGGGGTGTGCAGCACGGCAGAGGCTCCTCAGCAACCACACAGCCCGGCTTTCCCGGGTTTAAAAAACCTTCAGCAAATTAGAGAGAGGGCAGAAAAGAGCTACAGAAATAATTTGACTATTAGAGAAAGTTCTTTACCCGGAGAGATTTAAAGAGTTTAATCTGTTTAGTTCATCAGAAAGACAATTAGGAGAAGCCTTGATTACAGTGCGTAAGTACCTTCACAGGGAGAAAACAACAGGTATTAAACAGCTCTGTAATCTAAGGGAGGCAGATGCAAGGGGAAGCGATGGGCAGAGGCTGAGGCCAGGCACATTCCCAGGAAGCAGCCTGAGGGGCTGCTGTGATTAACCACTGCTAAGCAAACAGAAAGGAAAGCAGCAGGTTTGCCTTCTCCTTCAGAAGCAAAGTCCAGATAAGAAAAGGGAATGTCCCTAACACAGCCAGCAGAAGTGCATCTGCAGAGGTACAGAACCCTCCCACTGCTCTTTGGTTTTGATGTGATTCCTCCAGACCCTGAGGAGGGTCCCCATTCCCAGATACGTCCCCCCAGGTGGCCTGCCCCAGGTCACAACTGCCCCCTCACCATGTCCCCTCCTGTCTTGTGCAGAACAAAAGTCCTTGGTCCCTGCTGGCCTCTGCCAGGAGTGCCCAGAGGCATCGCTCCAGCCCTCGCCAGGTCTGTGCCTGGGAGCAGCTCGGGGACACAGGAGTGAGTCTGTTCACAATCAACCTTCACTGAGGCCACTACAGTTTGTCCACCCTCTGAGGGACTGTATGGCACACTTCAGGCCACCTACTCACAAATAGCAAAGTTGCCAATGCACTCATGAACTATTTTTTAAGCTTTAGCTTGCAGCCATGGGTGGTCAATGGCTTTAAGCAAGAACTTCCATAAGGGTATGGGGAAATTCCTGCAGCATTCACAACTACAAAGCAACTACGTTGGCTCCTTCTATTCCCATTCAGTAATTGTGTTTGGAATTTGTTTTCTTCCAACTGGAAAATTCTCTGGGAGAAGCAGGAATAGCTTCTGAAAGAGCAGTACGTGGTGTCACAGAAGCTACCCTGGCTCCTACAGCTGCTGCCGTGGGGGAGTAACATGGTACTTGCTGCTTCTCCAGCTCCACTTTGAGGCAGGAGCAGCTAGGATCCATCCCCTGGGACTCTCTCTCTTCTCAGACTGTCTCGGTGCAGGGGACCGAAGGGTGAGCTGGGTCCTGCAGCCCAGGGCCCTCCTGCACCAGCAGCTGGGGAGGAGCTTCTCCCTCCCAGCCCTGCACCCCGGGGAGACCTGCCCCTAATCCCACTCCAACCCAGCCTGCCACCCTTCTGTAATTCTGTTAAATCAGAATTCTAATTCACTGATGGAATAACACACCTGGAGCACTGACTCACCTTTGTGTTGGCAGAGAGCTGCGCAAGGGGGTGCCTCCCAGGGCAGGTGCTTCAGCCAATGAGCTACAGCAACATCCCACACCTCCCGTCAGGGGCTGGCATCAGGTACCACAGCCCGGGAAAATTACTGCTGTCTCAGTGAGGCTCGTGCCTTCCTACCAGCGGGAGCCCAGGCATCTGCTCCGCAGCCATGGATCACTGTCCTCCTGGCTGCTGAGAAGCTACGTGGAAGTGTCTGCAGCTGTCCTAGGATTTATCACCTGGCAACATGAAGAGCACAAGGTCATTTCAGTCAAGCCTGCATAGTTTTTCCACTTCTGTTAAAAAAAAACCCAAACAACACTACAAAGCAATTAACTGTGGGTGGGAAAACGTGGCTGTCTTAGTGAAGAAATTACATTATATTTCAATTTCGTTATATCAATGTTTAGTAAAATTAAGCTCTGAGGTACAAAAGTCTATAAAGCTTAATTGGTGTTTTGGATCCTAAGAAAAATTTAACTATATCTATCAATGAAAACGCACTATCAATTTGTTTTGGTTTCAGCAATCCTGGCTAATAAAGGGAAAATGACAGAAGAGGGACGATGTCACAGCTGCAGCTGGGTTTGGTTCCGCAGTTTGTCAGACTTTAGCTGGCGATGAGCACAGTGTAAGAGATGCTTTCAGGGCGTGGGAGAGGACTGAGGGGAGCAGGCTGATGGAAGGCAAAGGCCAGGTCTGTGTCACCTGTGTGAGCCAGGCCACGTGTGGCCGCTGGAATCGAGGGGTGAGCGGGGTGAGGGGTGCACAGGTCAGACACCTGACGGCGTGTGCCTTACTGGGAACAGCGAGGACCTCGTGAGTGTTAAAGGGGATGTGAGCAGCACCTCAGCTGGAGGGAGAGAGCTGATGAAGGGACACATCACCAGCGTGACCCTGTCCCAGAGAGGGAAAGTGTGTGAGCCCAGGGAGCTCTGTGCCACCACGCCTCGTCCCATCAGGTGGCAGAGAAAGGAGAAGCAGGGAGGAGGAAGGGACACAGCCACAGCACTGGGCTTCAGCTGGGGCAGAGGCAAATCCAGCCTGAAAAACCTCTCTGGCAGGAGGCAGCACTGGAGGAAGGAGAGGAGAAAACCACACTGACATCTCCAGGGACACCATTAAAAATGCAGAATTGCTTCTCTGTCTTGTAATTTTCAGCCTGTGTTTAGTTTTTACAGCTTTATAATTCTCTTTTCAAACCCTGTTCTTCCATCCTTGTCTGCCCTTCCTGGTGGCTCTGCACACAGAAAGTCTCCCTCGGGGCCCAGTGCTCCAGCAGAGTTGAGAAGACCCTCTGCTCTCCGACAGCCTGTGCCAGGACATCCTGGGAGCACTGCCCAAAGCCACTCTGGATTGCAACTATCCTCTAGGAATCCAGAATCCCACAGAGCTGGTTTTGGCTGCTGGGTTGTGTCCCTTACGCCCTGTCGGTCTGGAAATGCTGTGTGTGATGTACTCAAGGATCAGACTGCTGGTTCACAGTTACCCTGAGAAGGGTCGAGATACAAGCAGAAGAGAATACAGGTATCCAGATAATCTCCCTCCCCCACGTTACACCCCAGCCTCCCCAGGACACTGTACCAAGTGCTCTTCTGAAGCCTCAGAGTGGATCTACTGTGTTTCCCGTGCTGGAGAGCCCACTGGTGGAGTCACCCACCCCATTCTCCTGCCTCGGCGTGCGTTGGGTGGAGGCAACGCAATACAGTGTGTAAATACACATCTACAATTAAAGCAGGCTCCGTGCAGCAGCTTATTGGCATCACCCACTTTCATCATTCTCAGACATGTCTTATAGTATCATTGACAGTAAATTATTTTTCTAGATTATTATAGTCTGTCTGGTGAAATTTGAGGCAGATAAGACAATCACTCTGCCAATAAGCAGTCAATGCAGGCACTGTGGGAGGTGTAATAGCTTTCCATGGCAGTTCCTAGAGAATTGATTAGCACTTGGCTCATTAGCTCAATAGCAATCAATGACTCTAAACAGCTTAGATACCATTCCTGCACATCAGAATTGCATAATAAAAATCCTTATGACAGATTTACTTAGTACACATTTGCAGCACAATGTTCCACATAAGAGAGATTTAAAAGGGCTGAGATGTTGGAGAGGTAGGTGCAGAGGAGGGAGCATGGAGAGTTCAGCAGAGAACAGAGGTGCTCAGCACCTTTCACGTGCAAACCCTCCACTGCTCCAGCTCTAACAGCTCCTGCAAGTGCTGGTGTGCCCACTCCCTGCCACGTTCTGCAGCAGGAGAGCTTTGGCTTGCTCTGGAGGAGAACAGCCATAGCACGTGCCTTTGGCACAACTTTCTCCTTGCATGGGGCCAAGAAAACATGACCCATGGAATCAGAGAAGCCCTTTTTAAAAAGGTCAATGTACTTAAAGTGGTTGAAAGCTCAAGTGCTTCATGTTACCCACTGTCATCATGCAGAGAGATGAAAACGCTTTCCAAATACTTTTGAAAACACTAAACCAAGGCAAAATCATTTTGAAGCACCCTAATTTTCACCTCCACTATGGAAAATCCTTCCCTATAATGAAGAAAACAGAAAAGTGAAGTTTTGTAGCTCACTCCCATGGAGAACAGGTAGAGAGTATCTCACAAGGTCCAGCAAGGAAGGATTGAGTGCTTTGGTAAAAAAGGTTCAGAGGCAGCAATTCCTCACCCAGGGAGGTGGTGGGCACACATCCCCACGGCACAGCCAGCGGAGCACAAGCCTGGGGGGCAGGCACCCCCAGCGTGGAACTGGGGGAGACCAGCACCACCCCAGCAGGAGCCCAAAGAACAAATAGCATGAAGGGCATCCCCAGGTCCCCACATGGAGAGTGGCAAAAGCAGAAGGTCTGAAGGACAAGGGTACCAGCACTGCTGGGACAGGTTAAAAGCAAGCAGAACTGTGCCATATTGATCAATTTAATAAACAAATAATTTAATGAAAAAATGTTATGTACGGCTGGAGTGCGCTTGTACCTTTGTACTAAAAGCTTAATGAGAACAGCTCCTCTGGGCTTTTACTGATGTTTGTAAGCTGGGCTCTGGGAACTAGGCTGCTAATGAACTTCTGAGCTGTAAGTGATAATTGGGTAAGAGATTCAGCGGAAGGAGATGTTGTTGGGAATCATTCAATAACAAAAGCGGTACAAAAGGAGTGAGGAGAACTCCTCTTCTAGAGATCATATCTTTAGTTAGTGTTCCTCTAAATAAGACACCCCATCAGGTCTTAGAAACCCCGAACTTTTCCCAGACCTTCAGTCCTTTCCCTATTAAAATATTAATTACATAGAAAGGAAACACACGGACAAAGACCTTGGTGAAGGAGAGACTCAGATATCTGATGCATCATTCATTTTCCCATTTACATGAAAAAGAGAAAACAAGAAGAACTGAGTGAATGAGGCTTTGTCTTTTATAGCTGAATTAATGCAGCTGTGGCAGTAAGGTCTCATTGGACTAACTGAGCAGTCTCCCAGCCGTTTGATGAGCCCTTGATAAGGGCTTGATAAAGGACTGAATTTGTCTGGTGTTGGCTGATTAACTGCCCAGTAAACAGCTGATAGATAATAAGCAAGCAGCAGCAGAACTTGAGACAGCCCAGAAGACAGTACCCATAAAAGCAAACTAGGCGACCTTTCCATACCAGAAATTCATCACAGTACAAGGACATTTTAAGACTCATAGTACAGCTATGACAGCTATAATACTTACTCAAAAAAATCGGACAGAAATTCACATATGGTTTTAATTCCCTTGTTCTCCTCCCCACCCTAGAATCATAAAATTGCCACTATGTAAAATATCAATCTTATGTATTTTGAAAAACATTCCTGATTTTTTTGCAGATGTGTTTCTGAAATTAATTTTAAATCACTAAATCATGAGACTGCTAAAATATCAGTGGAATTTCAAGACAGATTGTATAAGGGAAAAATTAAGTTTCCATAATTATTAATATACTTAGATGTAAATAACATTTCATTTTGGAGCAATTGCTTTATGAATCTCTAAGTCTTATTTAATTAATCAGCACACTTTGCATCAGTGACAATCCACATATTCAGCAGATTTAAAGATGCATATTCTATTACGGGAGCAGTAAGTGTAGCTTTATCAGGGATTTAATAAATAACAGCAATATTCTAATATGAAAAACTCATAAAGAGCTGAGCTCAAGGGGACATGAATTTTGACACAAAGGCATTTTTAAATCAGGGCACGCGCATTTCTTATTTCGAGTCTGGTGCCTACTTTTGCTTTTTAAAGCCAAAAAATGCATTGTTTTTCATAAGCCAAGGTGGAACAGAATGAGCCCCAGGAGGGCTCTCTTGGAGAACGTACAAGAAGTGGAACTGGTGTCATGTTTTGACCTTGCTCTTCCATACCTCCACAGAGGGCAGTGCCTGCAACTCCACCGATGTCCCAACAGCAATGAAACAGCAAAAATAGCTACAAAATGCAGGCTGAGAAGATTGGGAGCAGTGGTGTAGTAGCAAGACCTCTTTTTGCAAATGAGGAAATGTATCACAGAAACAGGTGACAGATTTGCACAAAATCAAAGCAAAGCAACGAGTCAAGAGACGAGAGGGGCATTGCTTACAGGGGGAACTGCAGTGTCAGGATCAATTATGTATCTCTCATTTGGATGCTTTTGAACAGCTCAGATTCTCAGCATGGTGCAACCTCAAAAAGAAAACCACAAGTGTGTGTTCATTGCACTCACACTGCAATTCGCCTCAAAAAAGTGACAGAGCCAAGAGCACGTAGCTGTGCTGGACACCCCACACTCACCGTGGGTGCAAGGAACAGGCAGCCTGTCCAGCCCCACGCTTCGATCCCCAGAAACAGAGGGCATTGCTAACAAGGTTTAGGATCTCTGAGCTATGAGCAGTTTGGGTTCTTTGCTTGTACTGTGCCAGTTTTAAGTACAGTGAGACACTCAGCGATGCACTGGTGGCACTTCAGATGATGTCCCACTCCAGGTGTTGCCCTCCAGCTGTGACAGACAACACAACACAGTGTGTTCACAGGGCACCAAACCCCACAGCTACACAGGCTGTTTTACAGCTCCCTGCTACCTGAACAGCTCACAGGTACAGACCTGTGTCCTGGAAACAAAAGACAATGCAAGTGTACAGGGGGAAATTGAGTTCATCTGGGAATTTCTGGTTTGTTGATACTGGATACGGCCACCATCAGGTCACCCAGAAAATCTGCAGAGACCCATAGGCAAAATGGGCACTAAATTTAATTTCTAGGAGATTACCCAGGGAACACACCGTGGAGTACACACAGGCTTAATGCTAGCTGCAGAAAACCAACAACTCACCACCTGGGCACAGCTCTCCGAGACGGTCCATGCAGAGGAAATTTTGAACAAACAAACCCAACACCCGTCCCTTCCATCACTGCTCCATACGGCAGAGACATCTGGATCTGGAAAAGATGGTGTATTTCAATCAGCACGGATCAGTCATAGTTGCTGGTTTTTATAAATGACATTAAAATAAGAGAATGTTTCAGCAATAATGTCATATTATGAGAAGTCATTGGTTTGACTGCTATCTCATAAAATAATGCATGAATAACAAAACGCACATAAAATGAACCCTCTGGAAGAGCAGAAATAATTTTTAAGTTCTGAAAATGTTCAGAATAGAATTTCAGAACTGAGAAATGCCTCAGCTGCTTTTGGTACCCTTGCACCCTTGGAGGTCTCCTGTGAAACAGAAAAAAAAAAAAAAAAAGAGATGCATTTGGTTTCCTGCAATCTACCGAACAGATGCTGGGACACCAAACCTCACGACAGATGCAACCCTCAGCCACCACGCTGCTGGGATGCCCAGGTCACATACCCTGAAGGAGGAAGCAGCATCCCAAACTGTGTGCCAAAAAATCCCTTTGGAAACTCCCCTGAGCTCCACCTGCTCCACCCCAGTGGGTGCTGGCATGGGTGACAGCTCCCAGGGCACGGGCTGCTGCCCGTGGTCAGCAGCACCAGTACCACCCCTCCCCTGGAGCCGGGCTCCCAGCAAAGGCCAGGCACAGGAGGAAGGCACACTGGGGTGGTTCTCCCTGCCCAGACATGTTTACAGGATATGTATATAGGACACGTATATATTCAGATCCACCTTGCAGGTCTGAGCAGAAAATTGTCGATTCCATCTGGCTCCCATCTGTGCCTTCAAGGCAGCATTAAACACTCAGCACGAGCTGGCCTCTTCTTTTACTCACCAGCTGAGCAGAGGTGGGTTTTAGTGCTGTTAAATAATCCCTGCTTAACCCTGGTTTGGATGCAGTGAAGCATGGCCAGTTATTCAAAGCCCTTTCTCCGAATTCGGGATACACGAAGCTCCCTCTCACTGTTTCCCTTTGACAGCATCACGTGGCTCCAGGACAGCCTGTACAGCACCTCTGGGACAGAAAACAGCTCAGACCCGTGGGACAGTCGTGCTGTGGAGAGATACACGTGCAATCACACCAAACCCAGAGCTGTCCAAAGCCAAACCGTACAACTATCAGGCAAGATTTTTATTGCTGCTAGTTTTGTTTTTAAATTCCCAAGTTTCTAGCCTGGAAGCTGCAGTTTGCTGTTAAAAATACCAACTTTTGCCATGAATACTAAGCACGTGTGACAAACTGCTAATAATAAGGTTCCTCCTGCTCGCTGCAAGAGGCTGAAAAGCGATGCCCACAAACAGCCCACCTGCCCAGCTGGGGGGGCTCGAGCTGCTCTTCCTGGGCTCCAGATCCCAGTCTGTGAGTTTAGTCCCCTCTGTTCCAGTCACTGTCATGAAAAATTGCCTTTCTCTGGATGGCAGAGGGATTCAGACCTTGTGCTCCTCCTTCCAGGCAAAAGACAAAGAAAATGTTAACAACCTCAAATTAGCTGCATTTTAGCAGCGTTGGCATTTTCTGTGCCTTTTGGCTAGATGAGGGAGCACACGCTGGCAGATTAAAGGGTGTAACTCTATGGCCATAAAATGTTCCACGACAGGAGAGACCTTTTTGGCACGGGCTGCTGTTGCTCTGCTGATGAAAGGTCAGTGAAGCACTGTGGCAGCAGAGCCCTGGCACCGCAGGGCAGGCTCCGTGGGCACAGCTCACCATGGGCACAGCTCACTGGTGGCTCACCAGCCCGATGGGTGAAAGCACTGTGGCACAGGAGGGCACTGAAGTGGTCTATTGGCCAGAGGTACTGACACACCACCAGGGTGACCATGGTTTGGGGACACTTAAAGAACTGTCGTGAGTTCCCTGAAATCTCACTGCCACTAAAAACTTTAAACAGGAGAGGGAAGAAACTTTCCAACAAAATACAGAAATAGAAACCTTGCTCAAAACAAACTCTGACCTCTGTTCTTAAAACACACAGCACAATCTCTAATTAACTGGCTGAGAGATCTCTCCCAGAGCCCCCTGCATAGAGGACACCAGGGATGGGCTCGGATCTGCTCAGCTTTGTCCACACTGATGGCCAAAGGGGCTCCTGTGTCAGGAATTTTGTTAGATGGTGGGTAAATGCAGATGCATGAGAGCACTCCACGTCTGGGCTGAAATCTTCGGGGTACCTGAAGGTGCCCAGCATGGCTGGCACACGTAGGGAGCACGTGGGGAGGGGTTGCTCCCTATGCTGTTCATTTACTGCTTTAAATTCATTTACTGCTTTAAATGTGTCAGCACCTGACCATTGCAAATCACTTTGTACTTCTTGCCAATGGAAAAGAAACTGTCTGAGCTGACCCAGGTGAAAGCATGTTGGCATAACCTCAGCCCTGAAAGCTTCCCCATCCCTTGGCACCTGCAGCACGGAGCTGCTCCCTGGCGTTCCCCGGGAGCACCAGGGCTGAGGCAGAGCCTGTGTCAGAGCACACCACCCACAGGGCTCTGCTGGGGTCAGCTCTCCATCAGCATGTTCACCTCCTCACAGGGTCCCTCTCAGGCTGTGTTTTGGTATGTACCAAGGGTTTTCCTTCCACTGAGAAGCTGCTCTCCATGCAGTCACTGGTAGAACAAGGTACAGACTAAATATCCCTTGGACAAACTAGGGAGGTCAGGCTTTGTAAGTCTCTCCTTTGAAGGTAACTCCAGGGGCTGTTGTTTTATGAACCCTGTCCAACTTCCCGACAGTGCTTTTGGGGAGGAACAGCGCTTTCTGCTGGACCAGCCAATGCAAACCCTCGTGCACATCTCCACGGCGTGATGGTACAGCTGTGACAGCAGCGGGGAGAGGAGCTTGCAGGGGAGGCAGTGTGTTTGGTTAGGCCATATGATATAGCTGGAAAAATCAGAAAAGCTTTTGGATACCCAAATCTTTGTTCACATCCATGTAGCAGATTTGTGACTAATAAAAGACACCACTTTTCCCCACAAGCCTCGCCTCTTTTACAGCTCTGTATCATCACAGCCACAGCACCAAATAACAACTATTGATGTGGTATTCAAAGAAAATGTTACCTGCATGGTATCATTCAATATTTATTTATACACCAAGCGTTATCCCTCTCACCCCCAGTTCAGGCAGGACACCTGCACAGCCCTGTTCTACCCTCACATCTCCTAGACTGCACAACCCAAACGTGTATTTGTGCACTGTGACTGCTACACCCCAGATCCACAGACTCCTTTGGTGTCCAGGGCTGGGGGAGACTCTAAAAACCTCCAGGGACAAGTCTGCATGAGTCTTTCCAAAATGTTACCCCCAGCTTGGCAGCCTCATCCGCATCCCTGCTTCCTAGTCCTACAGCCTTGAAATGTCCCATTGATACAGCACTGATTATTAGACCCAGACCAGTTACCAAGGAATCAAACCCTTTCCTTTCATCTGGACAATGATTAAAAGAGTAACCTTAGTCTCTGCAGACACAAACTGTTTCACTTTTGCTCTCACCCTGCAGAGATCCGTGCCCGAGACGATTGCTGAATTTGCTGGATGTGAGCAATGTTCAGCATCATTGCCTCAGTGAGAGTTTGGTTAGTGACTCCTGTATTGATGCCAATCTCTTTTGTACCATGCAGACCTACAGTTTCATTTCAAAAATTACAAATAATAGCTCTAGTCCTTCAAACTCTACATAGTTTAGTGCCTCACTACAAATCCTGCCTCAAATCACCTCAGCTGTAGCGAAGAATCCGTTTTCCAAATGGACTCTCAGCCCCCAAGTTTTGCAGAGCCCTTTTCCAGATGTTTTTTCCCAGGCTGCAGCTCAGTGCTGCCACGTAACACTACTCTTTGATGTCCTGTCTCTTTGGCTGCACAAATCTTACCACCTATTTCAGTCTGCCTCACAGCCAGCCCTACGTGCTTCCTTCCCATTCCGGAGGATTTCTCCCTGCTTTACTGCAGAGGCTATTGTCACAGGAGTTATGAGTTATTCTGGATTGTTTATCTCCCATGGAGGAAAATTCTACTCCAAAGGTCAGTCCTGGTGATGTGTAGCCTATGTTGCTAAACCAAACAAAAGTCTTGTAAAGAACACCATAAATATTCTACAACTTGACCAGGAAAAAGAATAACACGTTTGAAAAATGGACTTTTCTATTGTGACTCAAAGGCTGTACCACTTCCCCTCGTATCATTAGGGAGGCAGTGAAAATCACCACCATTCCCAGCAACATCCCAGCCAGCTGGGAAAAACAACAACATTTCAAACAAAGCAAATCCAGCCTCCTTTTTAATTCCTGTAAATAAAATGCAAAACAATTGCTGCTGCTCCTCTGAGCACAGTGTCATGTATCAAGAGGTAAGCTTGGCAGCTCCTTGCTGCAGCCACATGGAAAGTTTTCTTCTTTTAAAGCACGAACATCTCCAGCCAAGAGAACTTCTCTCCTGGACAGTAATTCTGCTGCAGGGAAACTCTGCAAACAAATAGCCAGGTGCTGAACAGGACACTTAGAAAGGTGTCACGGCCACAGAGAGAGAACATGGCCACACTTATTCCTCCTCCTATGGTATGGATAACCAGTGTCTTGCCTCCTGTGGGTCTGGCACGTTCCCCAGTCCCTGAGGTTCACAGGTATCAGCAGGAGGGAGTGGGGGAGAGGGCTGAGACCTGAGCCCAGTGAAGCAGTGCAGGGCTGGCTGTGGATGGCCACTGGTACAGCTGATGGGGCAAACAGCTGCTGCTGCTTTTATAATGGAAAAGATTCTCAAAAAGGGTTTGAAGCCTCCCTGATGTAATGAATTCACAGTCAATATCAGGGACAAGTTGTGGCTTGCTTTCACCATGTGGTGGGGAGGAAGAGCAGTCATGGCTTTCAGCCTACTCTGCATCACACGTAACATTTCCATGCTCATGGCTTTATAGCAAGGTTTTCATTTGCTTTTGGCTTGAATGGTTTTGACATTTTGAAACTTTAATAAAACTTACTCCTATATATTTAAATACTCGTGCCTTTAAATTAGCCATAATCCAAGGGGAAAAAATACTTAATTACAGAAACAAATTTAGCAAGGGAAAGTTCAGTGGAGGCAGACCAGCCTCCTCCTAACAATTAGCAAGTGTGATTTGTTAATGCACATTACAGTGTGAACGTGGGTGTTAGTTGGTGTGATTAGTGACTGGGTGCTAAGATCCCGATGACAGTTAACCCAAGACTGAGCAAGCCAAACAAACAAGCTTTTTATGGATACACTATTTGTTCTTTAAACACTAAACCCCAGAAAAAAACATCCACAGCAGCAGCAGGGCAGTAACTTGGCTTGCCTCTTCCTGAAGCCATGAAGACATTGTAGGGGTGTTGGGCTAAGACCCTAACACACCCCCAGCTCACACCCCCTGGCAGATCCGCACCCCAGCCAGCTCCGACCATGGGAAGGGGCCTTTGAGCCATTCCCTGGCTTCCTTCATCCCAGCTGCCACCAGCTGCCACCACCCTGTGCACAGGATCAGCAGTGTCCTTTGGAGACACAGGCATCCACACAACAGGACTTGGAAACATCTGCAGAAATTGTCCCAGCTACAGAAATAGATATCCCCTTGGGATTGTTCCAAACCAGCTCTGGACAGCCCCTTAATTCTCAGCCTAATGAACTGTTAGATAAAATCTTTCATATTGAAACGCCCTGTTAATTTTTTTATGCTGAACTGAGTGCCACCAGCTGGGTGACTCTGCAGCTGAGGTCTAACACCTTCCCTGACTTCACATCACCACTATTCCAGCACAGAAAGGTTCCTAGATTGTCTCTCCAAGGCTGGTTCTTGCACTGGATCAAAACCATACGTCAATTAGATCATAAATGCATAGACTCTAAGGTAAGGGGCAGCTATAACTCAGTTAATCTGTCCAGGTACAGACAGGTCAGTGTTCACCTGGTTACACTTTAATGAGACCATTAATTTCTCTCACTGCAGCACAGCTCCCAGTGGATGCCACAGTCTTTCTGAACCTGAATGCATCTGGAGAGGAAGCATCCAGCTGCTCCCTTGGCAGGGACAGCCAAGCTCCACCACACTTGCTGCTAAAGCAGGTCTTATTTGCAGATTAAATTTGTCAGCTTTCCCACTAAACCACTGGTTCCCCTCTGCCTTTCCCTGCCAGAACAAAACACTGTCTCGTAGACAAGATCATCAAAATCTTCTTCCCACAAAGGTCCCTGTGGGATATGTTCAAGCCTTCTCTGTCATCTTCTTCATAAATTACAAGACTGAGCTCCTTAATATATTCATTTAAGGCACATTCCTCCGAGCTCAGAACATTTTGTGGCTGTGCACTGCACCTTCTCCTTCCCTTCTGAGCAGGTGGACACTAAACCCACATGGGGCTGGAGCCAGCAGTCCCATGCACAGAGGGGGCAGAAGGAGCAACTCCTGCCCCATTGCCCATGATTTCCAAGCAATGGCTGCACTCCCCATAGCATTAAACCCACAGTTTGTCCCCTGTCCCCCAAACCAAGTCACAGCCACCTGTCCTGTAAACCCAACCTACCTACACAGAGAGGCTTCCACGTCCATCCCTAAACCTGCGTTTTTTTAGAATAGACCCATCCATGCTCCATATTGCTCCACGTCACCAACTCCTATTCAGCATCAGCTCAGGGTTAGCTACCACAGCTTTGGTAGATTTTCTATTCATTTTAACCAACAGTAATATCCTTCAAAATGATTGATTCAAACGCTGGAGAGGCCCTGCAGAGTCTCAGTGCAAACATTTCTACACAGTGATGATTTCTCACATGCAGTTATTCCCTCTCATTGCTCTTAATCCACTTAACTTCTGCTTTCGTAACTTCTCACTCAATGTACTGAAGGATTTTATGTCAAAGTTAAGGCTTCAGAGAAGTCTCTGTGCATTGCACAGGTCACTGGTGTTGTTCAGTTTTGCAAACTTCTGTAATATCTGCAAACATGACACTATTTTCTTACATAGGAAAAAGGTTAAAAACTGTGTGAACACTTCAGGACCTGAATCAGAGGTCAAGGGTTATTCTGCCTTACAATCTCTACATACAACACAGCTCAAACTTTGGGAATACATCATTCAGGAGTTATCACAACTTTATTCCCTCTGTTTTGTTTCTTTTTAAACACTCCTTTTTTTTTCTGCCATTGCAATTCTTTGGCTGTTTTAAAGAAATCACCTCATTAAAGCAGTTACAGCCCTGGGAGTTATGAACACGAATTTTCTCAGAAACTGGGTAGGTCTGATGGGGCAAGCACAGCAGATATCCCAAATCCAACACTGGCACTGGTCAGGCTGTGGCAGCAGTCTAACACTGCAGCACAAAGTCGGTCCAGCCTGTAGCCCATGGGCCACAAGGACTTGCCCCATCCCTGAGTCAGTAAACCCTATTTTTGGACTCGCTCCAAGGTTTCGCTGCTCTCAAACATGGGGCAACTGATGCCCCACCATCCAAGGGAGTAGGCTGTATCCTGGCTGTCATTTGGAAAAACCAGTAGGGAAATGATTTCCAGGGAGAAATGTGATTTTCAAGTCAATGAGCCAGTTAATGTATAAAGCCCTCTGATACACCATTATCTCCATGGGGAAATGGAGGCTCAGATAAGTTAAGTGGTTGCTCAAAAGGTCATGCAATAATTCACTGCAAAACTAGGATTAAGCTCTGTGTTTCCCACTAGCTGGTGCTTCACCACTGGAAAATGTCACCTCAAAGGGGACATTTCAATGAAGTGCACACTTGATTATATCACTTTTGCACTGAGAAACAATTGTCCCAACCTGGTTGCCTCCTGACATCCCTGAGCACTCCAGCCACAGGGGCTGCTGCCAGCAGGACTCTGCACAGCAGGGGGAAAAGCTGTCTGCACTGTGGATAGATATCCAAGGAGAAAACCCCCTCCTTGATTGCTTTACACCTTCCAACGTCCTGGAATAAGTCTTGTAGGAAATGGATAAAGACAAGAAGGGACTCCCTGGTCATCATCTCCAGCAACTCTTCTCACAGGCAGCAGATACTGAGCCCAGAGTAAGACAAAGCACCTCCTGCCCCGGGATGAATAATCCCACAGATCTCCCAGAGCAGCTGAAGCTCCTTGCACAAGAAGCCTCAAACCTCCCTGCACACCCCCAGGGCACTGGGAAGAAGACACCCAGCCAGCGCATGGAAGTAAATGTGACAGGGAGGAAGGCAAAGAGCTCGCTCCAAACTTCTCCATTCAGGGACCCACTGAAGGCAGGAGGTGTGTGAGAAACCACTTGGGAGGCAACAGCAACTGTGCCTGTCAGTACTTAACACAGCCTCCCATGCTGTGCTTAGCTGATGCCAGTCTTTAGGGCTTCAGAGGAAGCAAAACCAATGGAATAAATAAGAAATCAGCCCCAGCTCAGACTGACATATGTTCCTCTCTAGAGCTGGGCAGTGGAAACATTGGGGCATCACATTCAACACCCATACTCACACCACATCTCACTGAAAGCCTCTGGCTGCCAGATGACACAGAGAAGGAATCTGACATGTAAAAAGCTACCAGTGCTAACCAGTTTCTTGAGATTTTGTATTTGCACCCCAGCCAGAGAATTACCAGTGCCCAGAGCCGTGCACTGCAAGCCAGGGACCACGACCTTCCCATTTTGGTTTGCAAAGGATTCAGAGACTCAAAGCAGCAGAGGTCAAGAGGAAGGGGGTAAGTGCTGAATTATTCTGAAGGGAAGAAATATAATCAGAGCTCATTCCCTGCCCGGGAGGGACTGAGATGCTGCATCTCCAAGGACAACGCGAAAACAGGCCAGTCAAAGGCAATGACACGCTCAAAACATTGGAGAGGCACAGAAAATCTGTGCCTTGTCAGCATGGGAGCTGGCAGCTCAGCAGGACCATGTCCCAGAGCACAACTGCTGGCAGCTCCATCCTCCCTGGGCGAGGGAGCTGTGCTGCACTGGGAGGCAAACTTCTCAGGGCACCTCTGCCTGCAGCCCCTTTCTGAGCAAAGGGACCATCCAGCATGGGGTAAATCTGTCCTGCCAGGGTGGGAAGGGGACAGCCCCACCTGGGGGACACTCACAAAGAGGAGCACTTCCCTATTGAAAGAACTGTTACCCCAGGCACCCATCTCAAACAGCCTTTAAGCCACCTTGCCTCTGTCCTGCCTGGCTGGTGCATGTGGAAGCAGTCCTGGTGACATGGACACATGAGCATTTAATGTCAAGCTAATTACTGACAAGCCTTTCATATTCATAGGTGTGTTTTAAAGACACATGATGTGTGATGAGACCAGAAGGAAGACATGAGCTGGAGGGAACTGAAGGGAGGGTTTGTGATCAAACACATAAGCAAAAAATTAAATATCAGAAGTTATGTCTCTCCTTCCTGTTTTGCAGTTGGGGTTGGAGGTTGGGTTTTATTAATCATTTTTTAAAAAGGAATTTTCAAATAAACCATTCTGGAGCCTGAAATGATGCATGCTGCATACACTGCCTTGCAGGGGGAGGGGGAGGCGAATTATTTTAAATGAGGAAATTTGCCTAAAAATCCTTGTGTCTCAGAAATGCCATGCCCACTTACTTACTGCTTCTCTGTTGTTTTGCTCGAGATAGCCCTAATTTTAACTGGAAGTGTACTGATCCTCCTACATATATCTGTATGGTACTCTGAAAGGAGGTTATAATGTACTACAGAAATATCATTTTCTAAGATACATCTTTTTCCAGTAATATAAATGGGAAAAAAATACCTGTGAGGTTTACACCCAGTGTAATTACAGCTCCCCACAGTACCTGTTTGATTCCAGAACAATTAAACTGCAGGGTGGGAGCACAGGGTGGCATTAGCCCTGGGGAGGGGGACCTCTGGCCTTGCAGGGCACCCTGGGCTCGGCAGCAGGGGCACCCATGCCCCCTGCTCACCCTCCTGATGTGCTGCCAGCTGCCACTCGCCCATCCCCTCCGGGGCTTGATCAGCCCCAAGCCCACAGCAGAGGGGCTAAAACTGCACACACACAGACCCCAACCCCTGCCCACACAGGCAGCTGTCACATGCAGGTCTTTGTCCAGCCAGCTACCCTGCAGGAGCTAAATGTCACCCTCAAATGTCCAGAATACAGCATTCTGAATGCCCCAGACGCACTTCAATAAGGAAAGCTAACACCTTCTAATTTTTAACTCGCTGCCATAATTGCGAGCAGTCTCAATTGGCTGCCAGTAATTACCTTTGCCTTCTCTTAAACGCCTTGGCTTCCACAAGGTCAGTGTTTTTTCATACCAGCAATAAGTCAGGAGTTTCCACTGCAACTCCTCACTAAGTGGTTGCACTTTGCAACAGAAAATAAGGCTCTAATCCAGTCTGAACCTGGATGCAGGTCCTCTGCAGCGTTGGGAGCTGTGGTGCTGAGCTGGCCAGAACACCTCTGTAACACAGGAAAGCCTTGGATCTGGAAATTCCCAGGATTCCAGCTTTGGGCTGCTCCAGCAATTAAAGAAACTGCTAGCATGCTCTCCCCAGTGCTGCTGCTTTCCATGTTCAGCACGATTCTGGTACGTTGTAGCTGATGGGTGGGCCAGGTAAGTGGAAGTCTGTGATCTGTTTGAGCAGTGCATCCTTTTGAAGTGAGGGAAGGGTGCAGGGGGAGAGTGCAGTGAGCAGTGCAGCCTGTAACAGAGCCTGTGGGTGCCAATCATCCGTCCCTGCATCACTTACAGGGTGATCAGAGCCACGTGGGAACAGTCCCACCCTGCAGGATGCCACTGCAATGCCAGGACAGCTTGCCTCACTGGCAGGTTTGGGTAACAGAGGGTGGCTGTTATGCTCCCCAAACCCCAAGTGCACAAATAAACAACACTTCTGGCCAAAAAAAAATGAAAGGAGGGCAGTTCAGATCAAAGAGAGAATCAGAACTGTGGTTTGTGCTCCCCAGCTGAAATCTAAGGAAAAGAGACATAAACAAGAGGCTGGGCACACTCGAGCAGCTGTCCCATGGCTGGGGGGAACAGAGGGGCTGGGCAGCCCCCAGGAATGCCAGGGTGAGGGCTGGATGTAGCCCACACGTGTCCCCAGGATCACCATGCCACCTCTGCCCCATCTCCGGCTGTGGGAGGGGACCCCAGTGGTTGCCATCTGGCAGGAAAGGTCTGTAACACACCTGAAGCACTTGGGCGTGGGAAATAGCACAAGAGCCCCCAGTATGGTGGAGAAACCCTTCAAACCCTTGAACACCCTTACCAGGCACACCCTGCCAGTGCTCCTCCCCTTACCCACATACAGGATAGAGAATATTGCTCTGTACCTCAGGCTGGAAATCACCTAAACCCGTGTAATGTCAATGTTTGCAGCGTGGCTCCTGCAGGGAAGGAGAGTGATTGTGCTCAAGGACCCTTGAGCTGTCTCTTGAGACACAAAGCCAGGCACACATCATCCTCCCCTACGCTGAAAGTACCTGGAAGGAGGAGTGGGAAAGCCCCAAAAGCAAAGCTGCCACCAGATCTTAGAGAATGAGGACATGACATTGCTCAGAAGGTCACTGCCAGGGGGCAAAGTAATGCCTGACCTGGGCAATTCAATGATCACGTGTAAAGACACGAGAGGAATTGAAAAGGAATGGAAGCGATACTTACCCTTGAAAAAATTATCAGACCCTTTTAATTCAAAACTCTAAAGCAAACAATTCCCAAATTCTGATGTTTTTCATGTAAAGAAAGTGAACGTAATTCCTTATGTACATCTATTCCAGCTGTAAAACTGAAAGAGCAAAGTGGAACGAGATACCTGCAGAGCCAAGGAGTTCTCAATGTAATTTACAGTAAAACCTTGCAAGCTATACTTTAAAACCTCACTAATGTGATAAAGAATAAACAAAAAAAAAGCCTAAAATGTATTGTATTAAACATCACAGTGTTTAAATCAGCTCTGAAGTTCTCAGAACAGCACCAGCCTCCTCTGCGTGGGGCAGAGTTGTGCTCTCAGTACCTGTGGCTCACTGAGTGCCTCAGTGCATCACCGACAGCCCATCACAGCCTCTGAATCTATCCTCGCTTTCCAAGGCTTTTAAAACCCAGTATTAAAAAGCAGAGCATTTCCCTGCCCCCCAGAGCTCCCTGTGGAAAGGACAGGAACGCTGCTGTAACCCAGCATGGTCACCAGAGTGAAGTGGGCACCGCTTCAGCATCCCTTGTCAGGGCAGTGGCGTTTGCAGCTCTGTTCCCCTGTGGATCAAAATGCTCCCTCATAGTTGTTTGCATTAAAAAAATCTTCATTGAAATCTTACTTTCTACTTTTTAGCAAGTAAAATTACTGCCTCCACACACTCCTTTTTAAAAATAAATGTGCTCTCCAGTTCTCTGCATTCGTTCCCACAGGTTTCAACCAAAGCACTTCAGCCTGAGCCTATGTGGAGCTGCTGCTATTTTAACCTAATAATTACTGTATAAAATGCTTCCTGACCACAGACAACGGAGTAAAGACACCTTTCACACGGGAGCTCACCTCCCAGGGAAAGCAGCCATGAGGACTTCCCAAGAAAACGCCTCTGGATGATTTATGATCCATCTCCTGCAGAGCTGGTCCTGCACTGCTGTGCACTGTGCTGTAGGCAAGCCCTCTTCGGAAAACAGGCACCTCCAGCCCCCGTCCCTCCACGGGTGGCAGCAGGAGAGATGCTGCAGCTCTGAAACCTCGCATGCCCACCGAGGGCAGAGGGGGACAGGGGCCACGCAGGGACAGTACCTGGGGCTTGGGGCTGCTGGGGGCCCACAGCAGCTGGGACTGCACTGTTCCTTGTGCAAAAGTTTGTTACGTAGAGGACAAATTAATCTCTGCATCCTCTCAACAAGTGACATAAGGTTGAGGGAAAGCAAGGGTGGCTTAGGCTGGATTTCAGGGACACCACCAGGATGTGAGAGAGGGCTGGCCAAGGAAGCTGCAAATCCTCAGCTGTTCTCTGCAGGAGGTTGGGTTGGGTTAGGTTGGGTTTTGTTTGTTCTTTTGTTTGTGTAGATCAGACTAATACCAGCTGGAAGGGCTCAGCTGCACAGGCACACTGTCACAGCTTAATAAGTTTCCTGTCTGACATCTCTGGTACTTTTCCTGGGTCCTTTCCAAGCCTTTGTGGCCTGAGCTAATTAAGTATGTCTTGATTCAGTCAGTCAGGCTAAGCTCAGTTACACGGCTTTGCCCTTCTGAGGGTCCATGCCACATGCCTGAACTTCTACTCCTGTCCGAGCAGGGCAACCTGACCTCACACCTATGCTGCTGAGCTCCAGCCAGAGCAAAGGGATGGCCCAGAGTCACCACCCTTCATCCCTCCCAGCCACACGTTTCCATGACGACAGGAAGATGCAGCATGGGCACCCTATAACACACCACTGGTACCACACATCAGCCACTTGTGTGGCCCTAGAAGGACCATTTGTGGGCATCCTTTGCCTTCCCACATGAAGGTGGTGATTAAGTGATGGGAACACAGGAACCACATCTGGTGGTGGATCCCACCAGGAGACACAGCATCTGTCTACCAGCAGCAGCAATAGTAGCACTGACCTGGTGCCTGATTTTCCCCAAAACTTTGTATTTGGGGTGAAAAGTCAGATTAGATGGTGTCTTATTCTGTCTTTAATAGTTTGCCAAATTAACAATCTCCCTCTTTTTTTTTTTTTTTTAATTCTTTCCTCCTGAAACTTCAGTTCCAGCTACTTTGTGCATAATTTTATCTTATGTATATTAGTACTGGTTTATACCATTCTGGGAATAATGGTAAGAAGCTGTTTGTAGGCAAAGAAAGAGTAAAAGGAATTCCACAAATGAGACATAATTATTGCACTTTTCCCAGAACTGAAGCATGCTACTGATGTATTTTCAGTACATTTTAAAGTGAGAATAGAGTGGGAAAAGGGAAGAGAGAAAAGGAATATTACTAGAGATAGAAATGTAACTGTACAGTCATATTGCCTCACATTTACCATCTCTTAGCTATATCTATATCAAATGTAGTTAAATTAAAACATGCAAAACTAAACCCAAATACTCACTGAGAATGCCATGGTTGAAATAAATAATAAGAGAGTATTTTGATGCATACACAAATGTGGAAATAGGAATCTCTAAAGCACCACATTATAGAAGAACATTAAAAATAAATAGAGTAAATATAAACATGGGAGCCCCAAGGGCTGCTTAGTACAGAACACACAGATGCAGACAGAGAGGCGAGGAAATGCAGATGCCCCTGCTCATTGCAGGGGGGTGGACTCGGTGACCTTTGAAGGTCCCTTCCAACCCAAATCATCCTGTGATTCTATGAAACAGCCACACAACTTCCATCTGTTTAAGGGCTCTCTGTGTCCACCCTTTCTGGTGCTCCCCATTGCCTCGCACACCACGGATGCCTGCTGTGGGAATCCCATCCCTGCTCTGCCCAAAGCCAGCACAGCCTGGCAGGAGGGCACCTCCCGGGTGGTCAGGTCCCCTCACCTGCTCCACAGGCAAGGAGGCTGCAGCTCTCCTCAGGAAAATTTCCCCCAAATCATCTATTTCCTGCTGTTCAATAGAAACCGACTCCTTTCCCCTCTTTTCCAATAAGCAATCTCGGTGTCTGGGAGGCTGGATCCGAAGGGCCATCCTTTCAAGTGGAAAATAGTGCCCTGAAATCCATTTACTGCACGGCAGGTCCATTATCATCATTACCAACACGAATTTCTGCTGTACAAGGCAATATTCAAAAATTACCTGGGGACAAGCTCTAACAGAACTGCAATTACAAACATTTCATTTGTTTTCTTTTATGGGCAGCTTTAAAAATACTTTGGGCTGATTCATTTATTTAATTTCTGTTTAATTTCAAAAGTATATTTTTTGTTCTAATCTGATGACACTATGACATAAGGTTCAGGCTGTTGGGTGTGTGGGTGATCACAAGTCTCACAGGTACTTCACTGCATCTAACACCTCTTCTTGCCAGGCTCTCACTTTTGGAATTGCATTCAGAACTTCAAACTGCAGTTTAAACCACAAACTACAAATTTCCAGGTTTGAAAAACACTTAACCAGTAAAAAAGGATTCATAATGCATGAAAATTGTTGTCAGATTGAAAAGCACTTTGAATTCACGGGATTAGAAAGCTATTATTTAGTAGCAATGGGTTTTTTATTTAAAATTACCAGACTGGCAAACCTTACTTCCTGTGGCACAGGCCAAATATTTAATCTTTTAAAATCAAGAGAGGAACCCAAGTCCTGTCTCCATCACAGAGACTTTGAGTTATTTTGCTAACAAATAATCTGATGCATACTCAGGAGAAAGGCACTGTGAGGGGAGACACCAGTTCATTGTCACCACGGTTTTCAATGACCTGCCTGAGATGGTAGCTGCTTTTCCATAACACTTAATTAGCTAAATTAGTGGTAAGCTAGACTGTGAAGCCACGTTGTATGTTCTGAGGATGTGCATGCACAGAGATGTGTGACCTTCATGAGCCAGCTGGGACAGATGGACAGCACCTCATGTCCTCACCCTTCCTGGGCACAGCCAAGGAACTCCCACGTGCAGCTGAGCTACATCAGGAGTGGCAACAGCTGGCTTTGCTGCTGACTCTCCTTGATCTTTTTAGGGCTTCTTAGCCCAAATATACTAAACAGCCACAGAAAAATGGAAGTTTTGGAAAACTTCACATCGAGAGGTGCCCCTCTCCAGTGAAATAACCCGCTCGCTCTTTCAATGTGGCCATCAATGGCACAAGTGCAGAGGGCACCATGATGCACGTGGTACTTCCACTGTGGCCTCTCTCACCTTCAAGTGAAGTCTAGTGGTGGGGTTTTCAAGGCACACTCCTAACTGTGTGCAGGACACAAATCAAAACTGTGTTTTAACAGCTGGGAAGGTCCGGGGAAGGTCCAGGAGGCCTCAAAGCCAAATTCTGTTTGCACCAGGAAACTTGGAGTAAAATGGAGTTCAGGTGCATTAACCCCATGGCAGTGAAATGCTGCAAGAGGACAAGTCCTGGCCCAGGGAAGGCAGAGGAGGGAGCACAGGGACCCTTGGGGGGTCCTGCTGCCAGCCCCCTCCCCAGGGCATGGCCAGAGCTGGCCCTCTAGAGCCTGTTCCATGTCCTGCATCTCTCCAGGGGTGCTCCAGCCAGCTCCCAGTCTATTGCTACCATAAACGCAACTAGAAGAAAAAATAATGGAGTACCTGTTGGAATAACCTGGTCTGGGAAAGCCTGTCATTTCCAAGCCTGGATCTAAAATGAATTTAATTCTCTATAGCAATCAGCAAAACCCCAGAGGGTATCTGTTATTCTTTACTGGTTCATCTTCTCATCGGATGTCACTGGGAAGAGTGGGAGGGAAGAAAGGGAGTGTGGAGATCTGGGTCTGCCTGCAGTGGTGTGGAGGGCAGAGCACACCTCCCTCCTCGCTGCCACGGGCTGAGATAAGAGCCAGGCCAGTCTATTAGAGCGTACAAAACGCCTGGTGGTTGTGAATTCCCACACAACAGAAGCTACAAATACTTCTTCAGGCAACAGTAGTCCCTGCAGAGGCAGCTCTGGAGCAGTCCTGCCTGCGACACACCTCCTCCCCGGTCGTGATGCTGCTCTGAGCAAGCAGGGAATCGATACGAGGCTGCGTCCACTCCGACACTGACATGTGCAACAGCATGCTAACAGCAGAGAAAAAAATAGATATCTAACTGTCATGCCTGGGAAAGGTACAGGAGTGCTTTGTGCCCTGGGAGCAGGGGACTCCCGAAACTCCTCGCCCCACCTGGCACGGCAGCTGAGCACTAACACACTGCCACCCGCTGCTATTTGTCTCACTCTGCTTTCTATGGAAGTACGGATCACCAAGAGTGAGAAGGAGCTCAAGATGGAGAAACTGGCATCTTCTATAAACTCTGGGGAGCAATTACATATATTTAAGGCACAGCTAACCTTAGGCAGGAGCACACTGCAGCAGCAGATCAGCAGTGACAGTGTCCCTGGTAACACAAACTGTGAGCCAGACCCCAGCACCACTGCCCTGTGCCACGAGCTCTTTGCTTTCCTGTGGGTCCAGGACGAGCCTGTGCTGTCACTAACAATAGGAATCAATCTAACGTGGATGCCACCAGCTTTTCTTCATAGCTGTCACTTTCCCATTCTGTGCTCCCCGGCTGCGAGTGCTCCGGGACTGATGTCAGGAGAATTTGACAACAAAGCAAGAACATTATTCCTTCTTTAGAAAAATGCAGATGGCTCAGAAAGACAAAGTGAAACTCAGCAAAAAAAAACCCAAAACCAACAACCTGAAAAGGCAGTTTAGGAACAAGGCCACCCACCCCTGTTTCTTTGCTTGGCCAGATTGGAAGAGCTGTGCAGGGTCTCCCTCACCTCCCCTGTGCACACACCCAGCTCCTCCCTCGTAAACCCAGGGATGAGGAAAAAGGTTTCCTGCTGAAGCCACCTGAGAGAGGTTCTCAGGCTGCCCTTCAGTTTCAGCCTGTGTGTTCTACACAGGCACTCGCAGGAACTGCTAAGGACAGCGTTTCCAGACTCACACATCTAATTTTAGGCTGTGAATATTATTCTCCAGGATCTGAATTGGCTGATGTTCAAAGGTGCAACTTCGAGATCTACCAGAGCATCTGTAGAGCAGGGGAGAGGAGGGTAAGAAGATGTCAGAGGACAAAGAAAAGAGTCAGAATTGTCAGAAAACATCCAAGAATTTGGATGCACAGGTGCTCTCCAGACCCACCAATGGCAGAAAATAAACCAAGCTCCCCAGCTGTAACTTGGAAGCAAGTCTCTCCTTAGATCTGTGCAGGGCATCATAAGTCTAGATTCTGGTACTGAAAGATGCCCAGCAGTGATGGGCAGGAACACTGCCATGCTTCAGCACACCCAGAGGGGTAACGGACCTGAACCAGGGGAGTTCTGCCCTGCCTGGTGCTGGGAGCAGACAGAGAGCCACCAAAGGGAGATTGGAAAGCACAGGACCTGGGGGGCTTGTTGGTTGGGTTAGGAGGGCTTGCTTTGAAGTTGGTTTGGTCATACATGAAAAAGGAATTTTGCTACCTGTAACTGAGCATCACCTACCAGTACCTCTCCTCTTTACTTGATGCAGAATCCAAAGCTGGGTAGAAAAATATTTCAAATTTGGGTGCTTGCATTTGGTCTAGCTTCTTTCCTGAAAAGTGGTGGAAAGGCATTATAGCTTTATGCAATGTTAACCCTGTGTTACTACACAAGGCCAAAAGCTGGCAGTAGACATCCAAGCACTTGCAGAGCTCCTTGAGCTAAAGGCAGCAATTCCTGACCCCGAGGAATGGCAAAACACAGCGCAGTGATTCCAGGTCCGACTCCAGCTGAGCTAGCAATGGAGAACCAAGCATGGAACAAGAGGTGGGAACTCAGCACCAGGAGGCCATGGATTGACCTCCTCACATGGGAACAGAGTGAGGAACAAGGCAGCGGTGCACACCTCGCCACACAGAGGGGCCCAGTGTGAGCCACTGTGGCTGGAAGAAAGGACTTTATTGTCAATGTTAGAATGAGAATTAAGAGCTTCTTTAAGAACAGCTTGTGCCCAAAAGAGTCGCTCAGCCAAGAAACCAGCCCTGCACTCTGGATAAGCAGGGCAGAGACTGGAGATACAAAAATATTTATAACCCAGGAATTCTGAGGAGAGCTGACAAGAGGATATCCTACCTGAAAAACCTCTTCCAGCAGAGACAATAGCATGGGTCTGGTTTTAAAAGTTCATTAAGGAACTATATTCATCAATATACAGACAGAAACAGTGTGACTGTTAGTAAGATGAAAACCAGTATTGCTGTATATTTCTCCCCAGTAGTTGGAGAGAGATGCATGTGCTCCCACCAGCTGCTTATCCTTTTCTACAGCTACTGAGAAGGCTAAGTAGCACCTATGAAAACAAAGTCTTTTTAAACTACTAGGAAACAATAGAAAAAAGGAATAGCAGAGAACTCTGAAAGAGAGAAGGAAAACTGACCATCACTATTTTTAAAGGATAAAAAGGTTATCCAGAAAATTCAGCTTCTTGTTCTTCTGAGTAAAATTGATTCAAGCAATGGCAAGGCTAAAAATGTAGGTAAATAATTATTTTGCATAATGCAATGACTGACAGCTAACACTGGCTTGTGGTAACTGATTGCAGTAGAAATAACCTAACGACTTGCTCGGCTGAAGGTTACAGCTTTTGGTGACAGAGGAAACAGTACTGACATAATCTACTCCAGATGTGAGTGCAGCTCCTTAACTAAGAAAGTAGAAAAATACAAAATCAATACAGTGGTCTTTAAACAATTAAACACTGTCTCAGTGATTGGCCTCAGGATGGCAAGCCCACGGAGCAGGCTCTTCTCTGCAGGCACTGGCAGCCCCAGGCTGTGGCTTGGAAGAGAACGTTAAATCACTACTGATCAGGTTTGCAGGGGACAACAGAAGTGAAACAGCGGTAAATAAGTTAAAACTGATTTCACTAAGGCAGTGCAACGAGGATCTTGCAATAATTAAGCAGCCCTGCACCCTTCCCAGCCTCACGCTCCACACCACGAGGCTGTGGCTTAGACCCACGAGGCAAAGCCTTCACTAAGGCAATGAAAGCAAGCCTCCACTCCTGCATTTCATCAGCAAATAAAGCCTAGGTAGGGCTTGCTGTTCAACGAGGAGACTGCATCCTCTGGAGAGCATTCCCAGCCCGGCCGAGGCCCGGGCAGCCTCCCGAGCTGTGCCACCCGCAGGGACCAGGCTTCCCAGTGGGACCAGCAGCGCCTGTCCTGCACGCGTGGGTTCCTTGGCAGGTTGCTGTCTGTGCTGAGCAGCAAGTGAAACCACAGGCATACCTTCCCTTTAAGTAAGAATGCCGTTAAGTGCGACATTTAAAGGACAATTATGATGAAATTAAGGATAATTGTATTTTTTATCCCCTAAAACTAACAGATTACATTAAAATAGGATGTCTCTCTGGTTTACAGACTTCCTTCCCTTTCCAGTAGCTTGCAGCTGTAAGTCACTGCTGTTAAATACCAGCAGAACAACAGTGGGTTGACAGAAGAGCCAAACTGCCCAGTGGATGGTGGCCATGGGCAGGACGGCTCCTCTGGCACAGCCCGGAGTTCTGCAAGGCTCAGAGTTCGTAAATACTCTTTAATTTGGGTGGAAACCAAGATCACAGGTCAGTTTATTGACTTGTGCTTTCGTCTGTTTCTAAATAATTCAGGTCAGAATTTTGACATTAACTTCTGCAATGAAAATAAACCCACTCGATGCGCGTGAGTGCGCCGCAGGACGCTGTCAGCTCCACAAAGTTACAGCTGGGGGGAAGCGAATTTTAAGTCTTCCACAGTCTCAGGGATGAGCAGAAGTTTTGCTTGCCATGCAGTTGCTTGCCAACAATTCTCCTTCCCATCTTACCTTCAAATAGGCTGCACAGCTGCATCTCCCCCCCCGAGGGAAACCCCCAAATCCCTCTCCTGCCTGTGGATGTCTCTTGCTGCTCCTCTCCCTACCTTTTACTTGGTGTGCCAAATATTTTCCCCAGATTAGTTGTGCATCTATTAGAATATGCTGGCTAGTAATCCTCCAGCCTTTGAACCATTGCTGAGGGTACAGTCACATCCCTGGCTCTGGGGGCATTGCTGATGCTGAAGCTCAGAGTGGGCTTTTCTGCTGCTGTGACTCACTGAAAAATCTCAGAGGATTCCCTGTTCTGGTGTTTGGTGCTCTGCTTCACATCAGCTAATAAATTAATTTTTGCTTGTTTTTTTTAAAAAAAAAAAAATCAGATTTTTTTTAAAATTAAAAACACTAAAATTGTTTTCTTCTAGCTTCACAGAACTGAGCCTGGAGTCAGTATGGCTCATTTTTTAATATGTTCCATTTTTTTACTTTTTAAACATTATGTGCCTCTTGCCAGTGGAAAGTTTCTTCTTCAGGAGGGGATGGTGATAGTTTCATCTGCTTTTCTCCTCTAGATGGAATCTTGTTTCCCAAACCTACCGACCCCAACCTTGCTCTGTACCCCTCCTCTTTCTCCAAATCATATCCTTTAAGGAGGAGGAGATATAAAATCACAGCATCACAGACTGGTGGGGTTGGAAGGGACCTCTGGAGATCATCCAATCCAAACGCCCTGCCAGAGCAGTGTCACCCAGAGCAGGTCACACAGGATGGCAGCCAGGTGGGTTTGAATGTCTCCAGAGACAGAGGTTCCACCACCTCTCTGGGCAGCCTGTGCCAGTGCTCTGTCACCCTCACTGGGAAGAAGTTCCTCCTCATGTTCAGATGGAACTTCCTGTGTGCCCTTCTCCTGTCCCTGAGCACCACTGAGAAGAGTCTGGCCCCGTTCTCTTGACACCCATTAGACATAGATATGTACAAGGAGATGCTGGTCAGAGTGTTTAACTGCACATAACCCACTCCACCACCACCAAACACTGTGTGCCAGGAGTGGGGAGCACCGCGAGTGTGACCCATCAGCCAAGGCACCCAGGAGGCACAGGCAGGGGTGGTGTTCCCAGCACTGGGACACAGCAGTTTCCACACTGGGGATCCTGTGCAGAGAGGGCTTTGTCACATGGGGATGCTGCTGCTGAGCAGATTCAGTATTACATGGAGGAAGCTAGCAGGGAAAACATCTGCTCATGACATCTTTTTGTAAATATTTGCTCCTGATCTGGGCATTTTGGGGAAAGCTGCCTTGTCTGAAGTCATTACAGCCCTGAAAATGAAAACTTGAAAATTCAACTCTCTTTACACTGAAAAAAGATATTGAAATCCACGTTTAACCAGGAAAACCAGGAAGGGAGAAGAGCAGACTGGAGGACAGTAAGCACACCCTGTCACTGCACTCCTGCAGCTCTCACTACCAACCACCCCTGAGACAGGACCTTGCAGCAGCTGGACCTTCATACTGCTCTTAAACGTACCCCTGACAAACAGACCAAAGCCCTTCAGGTTCCTCTCTCCAGAGGTGTCACAGTCGTACACCAATTCAGGCCCCCACGGAAGGATTTCTCATCTCAGATTAACACTATACAACAACAACATGGTGAAGATGCTTCATCTTTAAAGAGCCCTGACCTGGAGGCTCCTGCCTCGTAGGCAATTGCTGCCGTTGGCCGTGTGCTACGCTGGGATTAAGCACACTACTCATTAGCAGCTCTCCCTGCTTCATCCACCTCTGGTCTGTAAATACACGGAGCCCTACTCCCAGGGCAATCACACACGGAATGTTTTCTCAGTCTATTGTTGAATGCACAAGGCTAAATTAGCCACATCCCAGCTTTTCTCTCCAATGCTCTGGAAGGGCCAGAGAAGTCAGTAACTTTTTAATCAAACACTCTGAGGAGCTGCAGATTGCAAAGAGGAATTAACACTGACTAACAGCGAGCATCCTTACCTCTGTCAGGGGAAACCAGCCCCGCTGTTTAACATTATTAAAAGGCACATACAAGGGAACAGAGATTACTTGGTGGTTGGTGGTTTTTTTTTCCTGTACTTTGTTGCTTAGAAACCACTGTAGATGAGGTTTGGGGTTTACTTAAAATAAAAATTAAAAAAAAAAAATAAAAAAAATAGAACCAAACCTCAAACACACTTTTCCACTGCTACTTCTAGTGAGGATATGAGAATGTGAATAACAGGAGCTTTCTATGCCTGAATCTCATAGCCAGTGAGGTTAATGCAAAGGATTAAAGAATTTCCATTAGCATGAATAGATGATGAATTAGGATCTAGATGTCAAGAGTTTTATTACCATTGCTATAGTCTAAGCATAAATTATTTTTTCTTTACCCTGTTTACAAGAAATTAAATCTTCAGATTATTTTGACCTTTAGCCCTTAAAAAACTTAGAGTATGCTTTTCATAACAGCATCATCATTTAACGCTGGCCCACATGTTTTCTGACATGTTTGCTTTCTTTCCCAGTCCAAGTGTCCCTAAATAACTAAGGAAAAACCCAGCTTTTCATTACTAGCACTCATGAATTTGGGTTCACTTCTGTTCATCCATTGGTAAGACTGCTGTTTGTAGGGGCAGAGTCTTTATCATCCTCTATTTATAGACGTGGAGATAGATGGAGACATGAATTTATCTTTCTCCTGATCCCTCCAAGATGTGTGTTCAGAGATGAGACAAGGACAGGGCACAGACCACTGCTTATTGCTGCACCTGTCTCACCTCTGCCCTACTGGTAAGGCTGGAGAAATGACAGGGCTGCAAAACTACTTGAAGGAAGAAATACAACACTGCACTTGGGACTGAATTGTACCTTGATCCTAAAGTGTTCAAACCGCCTCTTTATAGAAAAATAAAGCTTCCCAACATTGCTAGACAGGTAACCATTATATTCATTTCATGTGTGGTCAAATGGAGACAAAAAGAATATAACAACTTTCCAAAGTCATGAAAACAGAAAGGAAAAAAGACCCCAAAGCCACCAGAAAGATGCCTTGATAACAACAGCTTATTTTTCAAAATATATCTTCCAGCAGGATTGGAGACAAGCAATATAAGATGTGCTATAAACACAGGCAGAAAGCAGTCAGCTAGGACCCCAGTGAATTTTCTGCAACAAAAAGTTTGAAATCAAGACAAGACTGCCCAAGGTGGGGCTGTGTGATGGGAAAACAGTGTGGTTTTCACTGCCCGCTGGGGAGAGAACGTGCCCAGCCAGAGCAGCCCCAGATGTCACCCTGGCTCAGTGGCTCTCCCTGCTGGAGGGGGGGGCTCCTGCAGGTACAGGCAGAGGGAGCAGTGTGTACACACATAGCATTTCCTAAGGGAATAATTCACCACAGCATGCTGGGGCAGTTCATGTGAAACACAAATTGCACTGTTTGCAGATGTTACAAGGCCATGAGCACCCAGTCCCTATCACCAAGGACTTCCCAGTGCAGAAAATACCCCTGATTGCCTCTGGTGCTCCCTTTCGACCTACAGGAGGAACTGAGACAACGAAAGCTGTTCGCAAATACAATTCTGTAGCCATTAAATCACAAAGGATTAACCACCAGTAACACTGAGTTTGTTTTCAGAGCATCTGCTAGAGCTGGTGACTGAGCCCCAGGAGGGAAGGACAGGACTTCTTGGCAATTCCCAACTGCAATACCAAATCGAGAAGCAAATTCTGCCAGACCCTACAAGGCTCAGGAGGTAAGAAGTGCTGCTTGGGATTGCTTCTCATCTCTTTGCTGCATCTCACCAGGTTGCTGTATGCATTCACATTGTCTAAGACAGCTGTGAAATCATGTATGAATGTTGAGAATCTCTGTAACATTCTCATCTAGAACAGGATAAATGCTTTTACTATATTCTGAGATGACATCTATCCAGAAAAGGAACACATGTCTGCACTTTGGGTGCTGAACTAGAATACAGACATGCCCAGTGAAGGCATGTCCTGCCTATGGGGCTCTGCCAAGGGCTGGGCTGACACCTCCAACAGGCACCACAAATAAAAAGGAAGAGCACAACAGCACTTCTTCCAGAGCTCAGGCTCCTAGGAAACCCCCTCTGCCAGTGGCCCAGCAGCTGGGCTTCAATGACCTCTTAAAATAAAGATAAAAATAAAGATAAAAATTATACACTGCAGAACCTGTGCCTAAAGAAGAAACCTGGGGTCTCCATGCAATGCTGCAGGGGTGCCCAGACCCGAGGTCAGCAAAAGTGTCCATGCACAGATACGCATGAAATCAAATCAAAACAGAGTTCTTCCACAGACTAATCATCTAAAAATAGTGAAAAACTTTACCCAGGTGTTTGGTGTAAACAAGCCTTGCTTTTTCTTCACAGGGTTCAAAGTGACATTCCACCAGTCACTTTTCTTTCCCAGTTTTTCTCTTCCTGCACGTCCAGAGAGCTGTGCTGTCTCAGAATAAATGTCATTATAACTATCAGCTCTACAACAGAATGCTATGAGCCATGAATTTTTAATGCCCTGTCTGGAATTCAGAGAGCAAGTGTGCTGCAGGAACCAAGCCCCCAAACCCCACATTTTGGTAAGAGCAAAGGCAAGGGTGGCTTTTCCTCTCTGAACACTGCAGCAGGACAGAGCTGCCTGGGAGAGAGCTGACCACAGCCCAGGTGAGAAACAAAACTGGTCTTCTAGGAGAACAGGGTTTTATTTAACAGAGTGAAAGAAGACTCTTTAAGCAGAGAGACTGTCTGCAAGGTTTTATTGGGCTCCTCACTTCAGGCAGATGCCAGGGCACTTCGTTACCCTCAGGCTTTATCAGCTTTGGAGAACAGGAGACAGCACAGCCTTGCAGCCTGGGACTGACAAAAGCTGCAGTAAATGGGCAGTGCATGGGGAACTGAGAGCTCCTCCACCAGTGCTTGCACGTGGCTACCATAAATACCCCTTGGGCTGTTAGGGATTACTGTGATAGCTTTCACCAACAATTTGTGCATAAGATAGTGCCTACCTAAATCAGCCAGTTTTGAAAAAAATAAATTAAAACTATTGATCCAGAGTCTATTAGGGCTTTATGCAGGTTGTCTGTATTTAAAGGCCTCCTCAGCTCTGCCGAGGATGCTTAGCAGCAGCCTCCTGATTGATGGGCTAGCACAGACTGCACTGCAGCACCAGCTAACAAGGCTGAGATTCACTTCTCAGCTAACGAGATCAGAAAGAGACAGGTCTTTTTTCCTCTGTCCCAGAGAATTAGGATCACTGCTCGATGCTTTGTCACTGCCTCAGGTAAAGGAATGGGGGTTAAGCCCAGCTCTGCAGGAGCTGCCTGCAGCCAGACCCATGGCAGCAGCCACTGTGTCCTTCCTGCCCCACCAGCACAGTGGGAAAAGGTATTTCCATCCCCCCCAGTTCCAGTCTCTCCCTCTCTTTCACTCCAAACACCACTGGGAAGAAAAGACCAAATAAAGACCCTGCTGTGGCACCAACACCCCAAACAAGGGCTGTCAGAGCACTCTGGTTTGTTAAACTTGAGTTCCTCTCTGTACATCTGAAATCCTTTAAACCTTTACAAAGCAGAGAAATATTCTGGCATGTCTTTTTTAATCCCCAAAAAGGCCTCAAAAAAAACCCTTTAAATCAAATAGCAGTTGCAAACTATTTCAACAGAAGTTTTCAGAACTTCTCTGGTCCATTTAACTACCACAAAGTTTTATACCCACAGCCCTAAGAGCCAAATACCAGCCCCACCACTCATTGCACGCTTCCCTCTGCTCTGCCACTGCCTTTGTGACTGAGGAATGCAGGCTGCAAGAAAAATAGGGCACTATTAACACTGAGCAGCTCTTTGAGCAAGCAAAGGGATTCTGATTTGTCAGCAAAAACGTTGACAGAAAATCCAAAGCTGTTGAAATTACTGCTGTTGCACAGTGACTATTCTACATTAATTCACCTATTGAATTTATTATGGCAAGATAATTAAAGGGAATTATCATGACTAGATCATTAAGGGAAAAAGCATTGCTTATACTGCCAAGTGTGCCTCAGGACACATTTGTTAAGTGATAGCTTGATCTGTTTGAGCCTACATTACATATCTGCTATAAGATACAGTCCACACACAGTATTTTGGGAATTAAAGAGTTAAGAAAAAAAAAACCCTGTCTCAGGAAGAAAGTACACCTCCAGTAAATAAAGTAACATTAGCAGACATTTCTGCAACACTAATGTATTATTTATAGCTGCTTTAACAAGCCACTGTATAAATATTTCCAAGTGGCTCTGGCTAAGAGGAAGGCACCATAGCCAGTGTACATCGAAGGGTTTGGGTTCTTTTTACAATGTTATTCAAAGGATGAAACCACCTGAAGTTGAGAAATTTGCCACTAAACCTTGATTTTTAATTACACTCATGTGGATGGGAGATCCATCTGCTCCGAGACACGCCGTGCAGCAGAGGAGATTTCAGGGGACCTGCTGGGGATGCTGCCAGGAAGGGCTTGGTGTGTGGGGACAGCAGTCCCACGCCTGAGCCAGCCCCAGCCGTGGGGCAGGGACCCCACAGCCCTGCCACCAGTGCCACTGCAGCCCACGGGCCCTGGAAGCATCCCCTGTCAGGACAGGGAGCACCCCCCACACCGTAACCTAATCTGGAGGTTTGCAGTAAACACCTTCAAAACCACCTCTGCTCCTAAGTCACTTAATCACTTTTTAATTCTGATTTCCACTGATTTGCATAAACATCTGTTAAACCCATTCCTCTCGAGCAGAAAATTTGACTGCATTCCAATGTTCTACTCAGATTCAGATGTTAAATTCTGAAATTGAGCTCCAGTATCTCTGAGATGTGTAAAATGACATATTATTTATTCATTAAATAATGGTTTCTGACTCCCTCCCCAGGAGCAGCCATAGATGCTGTGGCTCAGCACCATGCCCAGGGCCATCCCAGCAGTGGGGATGGAGCCAGAGGGTGTCACAGCTCTGCTTCATGTTCCCCACTGCACCATGGCTTCCCTGGGGAGAGAGGGCGGGGTGGAGGTGCCACACATTACAGCCTTGGGACATGCCACAGCCAGGTCCAGGGGCTGGGAAGCACCTCCAGATGCTGTTTATTGACTCCTGGGTCAGCCAAACCAACAGAACCCTCACCCAGGTCCTCACAGAGGATCATGTCAGGGCCAGATGAAGTTAAAAGGCAGGAGGTGTGAACTGGTACCCCCCAAAAAGGGCTGAGAAAGCTGCAGAAATGGTTCTGCTGTTGTGCCTGGAAAGCAGGAGCAGAGAGCAGCAAAGCAGAGTGCTGTGGTGCAGCACCCATGGGTCCCACCATGGAGATGGAGCAAACAGCTCTGCCCCCCTCCCCTCAGCCCAGCATCCCGCCCAGCATCCCACCCTGCAGGCAAACTGGTACTGGTGGTGGTGAGAATGGCATCTCTGCTGGCAACACATCACAGGCGAGCATTGCTTCGCTCCTTTTAGTCCCTCTCTTATCTATCACTTCTAAAGAGAGTTACACAGCTCATACAGCACGGCTGTTCCCTGTGCATCACTCCCGTGCCTCAAACGCCCTTCAGAAGCAGCTCCTCCACAGCCCGACACAGATTCATCCCCCCCTTCTGGAGGGCAGTGGAGCCATGTGCCCATTCAGATGGGGACTCACAGAAGCTGCCTTTAACCTTGCTCTTCTTTTTTCTTTCCCTTCTATGAATATATTTGTCTCATGCAGTCCTCAAGGAAACAGGATCAGATTTAGTGATCAGCATATCAACCAGATTTTCTTCTGCCTTTGGAGAAGGAAACTTTTAATGCTACGACTATCAAACAAGGGCTTTCCCCTGCAAAATCCTGTTTGGACTTAAAGGGAAATGATAAAGGAATCCTAAGACGAAACCATCACTTAATACATGTACATGCTTTAAAAGTTTCTTTATCATTACTCATCACAAAGGTTTTTGTAGGAAATGGAGATTTTTTTTTCCCAGAAGCATGAACCAGACAGATCAGCATCCTGAGGACGCTGACACACATCTTAGCCCCAAGCTCACTGCGGCAGGTTTCCCTTACAGCTTCACTTGGTCTGTTGGAACTGGGATGAGGGGGTTAGTAACTGCAGATTAGGAAGCAGTTGGCCATGGGAATGTGGGCTCCCAGGTCTGCTCCTCTCCCAGCCCTGGCCATGTGCTGCGGCTCTCCTGGTCCCCAGGGTCAGCTCCAGGCTCACCCCACCACCCCCAGAGCACCAGCCCGTGCTCACACCCCAGGACAGGGGCAGGAGCTCCCAAGAGCCTGAGACCCAGTGGTGTCCCTCAGGGGAAGGAGGGTCCACCCAGAGGGAAGCTCACTTCTTGAAAGCAGGTCTGTGGGACCAGGGCAAAACACCAGCTGCCCAGCTGGGGCACACACAGGTCAGTCATCCCAGACCTCCCAGAGCTGAGGATGGAGTTGAGCTGCTGCAGCACCAAGCCACCGAGGGGGTGGCTGGCAGTCAGGGAGTGTGCTGGTGGCAAGCAGGAGACTTCTGTGGAAACCCAGGGACAGTGGGAAAAAAAGAAATCATAGCCAAACTTTACCCACTGCAGGGACCTATGGGGTGTAACACAAACTGCATTTTGCTCCTGGCTCAGAACAAGAAAAGGTTTCATGTCCGAATTCAGTGTGCAAAACTGAATTCCTCTTCTCCTCTTCCCTAGCCACGGAGAACATCCCCATGAACTACAGACTGAGAGAAGCTGGGCTCCCCAAAAAGACTTTCTCATTTAATTGCATGAAATATTTAGAATGCAGATTGCATTTACTACATTTTCTTTTTAGCATTGTCAGTCATCCATTTTACTGTTGCCATTTCAGTGGAAACTCTTGAAATTGCAGCTGGGTGGCTGAATCCTGGCTGTGGTGTAAAGACAAAGTTGGGTCCATGAGGTCAGCTGTACTAGTTTTATTTTCAGTCATTAACTACCAGTGCAAACTGCATATTGGACGGAGAAAGCCCAATTCTGCCTGTGTGTGCCTGACAAATGGTGCTGCTCTACCTAGAGAGAAACATAACTGATCAGAGCAGCCATTGCCGGAGGGCACGGCGCGCTTCAGAGGGCTGAGCATCACCTAAATAAAATACAAAACCACATTATCAGGGCAGACCTGACATTACACAGAGACAGATTTTGTTCCTGAAACAGATTTAGCTTGAATTTTTGCCCTTCTAAATACCAGCATTCATCAGGTTAGGTTATTTGCCAATGCATAATAGTTCCATATACAGACTGTTAGGGAGGCTGGGGCGAAGAGATTAGCACAGAAAGCAAACCCATGTTCTGAACAGCAAGACGGAGCATCCTGGCACATCTCCCACCTCTCCCCGTTTTTGGCCTTGCCAGAAGCAAGCAGACAGAAGTGAAAGGGAGACAGCAGCTGTTGGGGTCTGTGGGCTCTCTGGGCTGGGCAGGTTATTATAAATATTGCATTAGAGACATTAGTGAGCCCACCCAGAACAGCAGCTGGCCCGGAACATTTGTGCCTTGGGCACGGAACGGAGACGCAGCAAAACATTCTGGCACAAGGCTGAGCCCCCACCACTGCCAGGAGAGAAATTAGGAGGGAAAGGGAATCTTCCTTTGTTCTCCCAGCTTCAAAGCTGGGAAACTTCACACCAGTCCACTGCAGTGGCAGGACATCACCAGTGGCTGGGTTCTCGGGAAAATAACGCGGAGATGAAAGCGGAGATGAAAAGCTGTTTAAAGGGGATCACAGGAGCCGAGCTGTGCTGCCCGGGGAGGGGAGTGTGGGGGCACCCGTGTGTGCAAGGGGGGTACAGCTCCTCACAACACAGCTCAGCCTCACACTGCTCCCAAGGGCTGGAAAACTGCATCAATTCCTGCGCTCCATCCTCTGCTCTCCTCTAAGCTGCTGGTGCAGGAGGCAGCAGCATCCCCAGCCCCACGGGGTGCACTGGGGTGAGGGGGGGTCAGGGCTGGACAGGGACACAGGAGAGGAAGGGTGTTGGCAGCAGGGCCATTGCAAGCCAGAGGGCTAGGGACATCAGCATCCCTCCAGCCAAACTCCTCATCCTCAGCTGAGACACCTAAACTGAGCACGGGGTAAGGGCTCTGCTCCCACTGCCGAGGCTCCCACCCAGAGACTGGTTCCTGGGTGAGTTTTGGCTTCCATTCCAGGTCTTTGCAGGATGAGTCACATCCTCACACCAGCCACAGCAGGCACACAGCTGCTGCCCAGAGCAGGGAGGGCTCCTCAGCACAGCCCCACAGCAGCCTTTTTTTTTTCCCTGGGTTGGGAACAAGGGAGAACAAGTGTTTCTGAGGGAAAAAGAAGAGCTCAGTGTACAGCTACAGACTGTTGAGTCCCTCTGAGCTCTAGGGCTTCAGAGAGCATCCCTGCTCAGCACCACACAAAGGTGGGAGCCCTGGGACCTCACTGCCAGCACTCCCCGCCTGCCTCCCCATCCCTTGCCCGCTGCCTTGGGCAGGCAGGCCAGAGGCACACATCACAGCTGGCTGCAAGGAGTTTGTCCAATGCAATTTATTCCCAGGCTTCTGCTGATTTGCTGTGTGATGCCCAGTGCAGGAAAGTCATAACAGGATCCTGTCTCTCCCCAGCTGCTACACCCTTCCCAAAGTAAGTCCCACAGCCCAGCAGGTGACAGGGACTAGAGAGGATGTGAAAAGCAATTCTGACTGCTGTTGGGTGGTACGGGTTCATCCAGACTCTGTGCTACAGCCAAAGTCAGGAAGAAGAGAATGCAGGGACAGGTGTAATTATGTCATTTAGTAAAAATAATGGTGACGGTAGGCATCAAAAAGAGGGCTCCAGTTTGGGACCAAACCACCTTCCCTCCATCCAGGCTGTCCTGTCAGAGCTGAGTGGGAAGCCCTTGGCTCTGTGTTTGGCAGCATTAAGAACTTGAACAGTGCAATAAGACCTTGCACACTGAAATCTCAGTTTGCAGGAGGGGGATATCCAGTACAGAGTATTCACCTGAAACCTGGGCAGCAGCGATCATACCACAGGGATATCCACCACACCTATCATTTCCTATCGGAAACAGCCCACAGGTAGTGCTCATAACGCCAATTAAACCGGGACTCCCTTTCATTACACTGGATTACAAAGCATTTTTACAAGCTCTGCTAATGGTCCTTAAGTACCTTTAATTACAGCCTGGACAGCATCGATTTTCCCGCTCCAGACTCTCACCAGAGCCCCTGGCGCGTGTGGCACCTCCTCACCCGCACACACCGAGCTGTGATGGACCGGCCCCGGTCCGGTCCCAGCCCCAGGACAGGCAGTGCCACACCGATCTCACTGTCCTCCTTGTGGACTGGCACACCTCTGCTTCCCCAGGTCCTTCACAGCACCAGCCGTGCCCAGGCAAGGCTGCAGCGCAGGGATGCTCACCAGTACCCCCCGCAGTACCAGAGCCACTGCCCCGTGGGATCCCACCGCGTCCTTCTCCCACCTCCCAGGCGAGCAGCTCCCCCCCGCTGCAGGGAGCATCCCTAGGGACGGACAGCGGTGCTGTTCGTGGAGGGCAGCCGCTGCTGGGAACCGCTGCGGGGCACACGTTAATATTGCAGTAATTCACCGCACCAGGCACACGTAAAAAGGAGAATTACTCTGCAGTGATAAAGCATTAAAGAAATTAATCAAGATGCAGCCAGCCACAGAGGCATAAAATTGTTTCAATCGGCTGCTAAGAAAGGTTTGGGTTCTTTGATGTTCGGTGGGTTTTGTTGTTTCTTTCAAAGTTGCCGACTGGCAAAGCAAAAGCGGTACACGAGCTCAGGGAGCAGCTTTGGGCAGCAGAGCTGGGCCGGGGGATGGACCCAGGGCTGGGCTGAGGTGCCCCATGCAGCTGCTCTCAGGGTGGATGCTGGTGCAAGTGGATGCAAGGAATCTACCTGTGACACCTTTGCAGGCTGCATGTAGAACCATGTATTACAGTAGGACTCTGCTCAATGCATTGTTTATTAAATTAGTTTTATATTTAAGCAGAAACATGTATTTACTTCACCCCAAGAGGTACCATAAAAACTCCCCAGACTGATCAACAAGACAGCTCTTGCCCTGCCTCCTTAGACTTCTGCAACAAGGGATCTGCTCCATGTAGTGCTGGGAAGGAAAAGGAACTGGGGCAGGATGGACTCTGGTCAGCTGGAGCTTTCCTGGATCTTTCCTCTATTTTACTGCTTCATCATGGAGTCATTCAACTGATTTGTACGTTGCTGGGCTCACACTGCTGCTGAAAGATGACCCTGTTTCTGTCACCCTCAGGCACGTCCCTCCCTGTCTGCACTGCTTCTGCTGGAGGTTCCTCTGCCCGGGGCCCGCTGAGCCCCTCCAGCCTGACCCACCTCTGCTACCCAGAGCTCCTCACCTCTTCTAGCACTCCTTGTTAGCTCTGACCAGCAAGCACCAATTGCTCCAGTCTCCCTCTTTCCTATCAACTAGAGACCTCAAAAGCCTCACTTGTGTCCAGCAATGAACTGACTGAGACCAAGTAACATACTTGGGTATCTTTACTTGGACCATACCCAACAAGCCCGAGCTCCCTGCATCAGGGACCACGCAGCACAGCATCCCAAAGCTGAAAATCCAGCTGGTTTCTGTCCTTTAGAAAAACCCGAGATTCCATACAGTTGGCTGTCATACATCACACACTTGCTTAATTACTTTATTCATATGGTAAGTGCCCAGTCACTCACTCACTCAGCAGCACTTACTCCATTCCAAATGCAGGTTTAAGTGATGCAGTAGGACATCTCTGTACCCAATCCTCCTGCTTTCAGAGCACAGCCCTTGTGAGGTCTCTACTAATCCCCGGCAGACACCCCGCTCAGCTGGGCACATTTGCTCACATTTGCCTTGCCACACTCCCACCTTGTTCCAGGGACACAATCCCCAGCACGAGATAGAAAAGATTTCTCTCCGATGCTCACTGCAGCATCTTTAACACTCCCCTACAAACCCAGCAAAGCACTAGCAGGTTTCCCAGGGAGAAGCATGGCTCAGGGCACACCCCGATGTGCATGCAGCCTTTGGGACAGTGGTCCCAGCAGAGGGGGATGGCAGGGTCACACTGCCAGACACAGCTCTGGTCTCCCCAGGAGGCAAACACAGTGTGCCAGACCAGGCTGATGCTGGTGCATCAAGTGCAGCCAATTCCAATTCGTGCTGCCAGCAGAGAAGAGGAATTGGCACCTCGGGGGAAGGCTGGCACGAGGCAGGGTACTGGAGATTGCATCCTCTGAAGGATGAGCTGGGCTAATGAAAGAAGTGCGCAAGTATTTCACTCGGAAGATTTATGTAGCTTTGTAAACCAGGCAACCTGTGAAGGGAAAAGTGCTCCCTGGTAATTCATTCTGTTCTTATTACAGCTCTAACGAAGCTGCATCTCTCCCGCAGTAGCAAGAGGGAACCTCTCCAATCTAAGAGCTGTGTTAAATCAGTGTGAGCTCAATGTCTGAATTTTCACTTCTTAAACGCTATTTCCAGTTCAGTAATAAAAATGATACCTTTTGAATCACGTGCATTAAAGGGTTTTCACTGCTTTCCCAGCTTCAAATTCAGACTTGGAGCAAGCTCAGAGCAGAAAGTTGCAAGGACCTGTGCCCTCACACAGTGAGTAATAATGTTCACCTCTAAAAAGATTAAGAGTGCCTGCCTATTGCACATCTTCCTTATGAATTTTTTTTAAAAAATGCTGATTTATTTAAATAGAAGCCTGAAGAACCTAGAATCAGAAAAAGCAGAAGACACCCAAAGCATCTCTATAAAGGGGGACATTTGCCCAGGGCAGGAGTGGGAAGGGTCCTGCTGAAATGCCTGTAAGCAAAATCTCACTGCATGTCAGAAGTGAAACAGTTGGACTTGATAATCATAAAGGTCTTTTTGAACCCAAATTATTCTAAATGATTCCATAAACCCTGGCATTGGGAGCATGGTGCTGGTCTCTCCAATTTATCCTCAGCTACAGAAAATCTTTATCAGGTGACCTGCACTTTGTCTCCCCTAAAGCTGCCGTGTCTCCTTTTACTCACCCTTAAGCACCTTCCATTGAGGTGGCAGGACAGGGACACGTGGATTTTGGGGAGCAATGGGAAGCAGTACTCTGGGAAGAGGAGGACAGACAGTGGGCACATAGCATTGAGTGCCCATTGCCCTGCGAAGGTTCAGCAACATTTCCTAAAGGACTAGCAAGACAATCCTCAAAATGGGTCCAATGAAATTCAGGTTTGCCAGGTATGAGAATTGCTCTCTGCTTGTCTGATATGTTTAATATTTCACACAGCTTTTTAACAGGGGAGACAGACACTTGTTTTCTCTCTAATCACTGTTTCCTCCTTTCCAAGCTACAGAAACATCTACTTTTCCTACAAAAGTCATGCACTTGCTAAGAGAAGCAATTTCCAGTTGTACTTTTCACCCAGTATACCTTAATTGCAAAAGAAAACAGGCTCTTACAGTTTGTTTTATTCATACTATCTATTAGTTTGTTCTTAAAAGCTAAGCTCCTGCTGGGTTACATCTCCTTAGTACCACGGCTATTATTTTAGTATGGAGATTAGATCATTTATGTTTCCATGTGAACTAATTCAGGCATTCAAGGGTTGTTTCCACACTAGTTCACACACTTGCACAACTGATCAGGTTTCAGATGGGAGCAGCACCCAGCAGTGTCCAAGGGGCAGGTTTGTCAGTGTCCTGGTGTCAAACCCTCTTTTACAGGGTCTGTACAGTGACACACACCAATGCAAGTGAAAACCAGGGCTGTTCAGACATTTGAAGACCTCCAAAAGGAAGACATCTACACTCCCTTCCCTACATTTCCCAGCATCACCAGATGGTGAATGGCCAGAGAGGTCAGATCACAGATCTAACAGTTCCTTATGATCCTTGCAGAAACACATTTTTGAAGGCACTTTTAGATAAGAGCAAGAAAAAGCTGTTACCAGGAACAGGGAAATTCACCCATGGTCAGAGTACCACCACCCCAGAGCTACACACACCTTCCACACAGTAGGAGCAGTCTCTCCTTGTTAAGGTCAAATAATCAGAAATCAGAGCAGACAGAAAGAAAATAGGCTGTAAAAGTGTCAGGCTGCTCAGACAAGGGAGGCACAATTCTGGCAAAAAATGAAGATTAACAATGGAAATAGAAATAAGGAGTTATCTGCTTTGTCCAGCCTCACATCAGCTGCTTTGGGGAAGGGAGGAGAGAAAGCAAGCCTGTGGGCTTTAGAAATAGAGAAGGCAGACCTCCTGCCAGCTCTGCTCCTTCCTTAAGGACAAGAACTCTCTTAACCTGCTGTGCCAAAGAGGAGGGTACCAGGTCACTGAGCAATGCACTGGCCTGGTTCAGCTGCAGGGCAGATGCTCTGCAGTCCCTTTCCCCAGAGCTCACCAGTGTGCAGCCACAGGTGATGGGAATGTCAGCAATATTGCTATCCCTATAACTCATCCTAACCGAGTGTCTCCTTCCCTGTGCTTTACAAAGAAAGCTATCAGATTAAATGGCAGTTTTCCTGCTTAAAAAAACCCACAAAAGCACAAGAAGCCAAAGAGTGGGTCTGCTCACAGCAGAGCTGCAGAGGAATCAGTGAAGGGCACCCATGCCACTGAGCAGAGCCCTCAGACACTGTCCCTGCTCACAGCCAGATACTGGCTTCCCCCTCCAGCTTAGAGAAATATCCCCTCCCAACAGCTGACACACAGGGGACAGAGCTACTTCAAACACAGCATCGTACGTGCAGTGTCCCCTGCTGACAGCCGGGACACCAGTCAGCACCGCAGCAGAGGGCACTCACTGGCGGGTTTTTAATTAATGCTTTTTTATCAAGACCCTCCCAGAGAAATTGCTGTGACATCACGGAGTGCTGACTGGAGGCATTCCAACAGCTGGCTCCATCCTCCCCCTGGGAAGGGCATCCTGAACTTGCCTCAGGGCAGACTTTTTCCTCCCACACTGCACATTCAGTGCCTCAGCAGCTTCTCTTTACCCCTCGTCCTGCTGGGACACCCACAGAGTCTGACAGGGGGACCTGAACCCTCCCCTGGGATTGCCTGCTGTGTTTGTATGCTCTCAGCCTCGCTGCACACACCTGGGTGGCATCACTGTCCCACCTGGGCCTTAGGAGCACGGCCCTGGCACCACATTTCTTTTATCAGTCCAAGATGCCACCTGCAGAAATGCCATCGTTCCTATCTGTTCCCACAGTATTTATGTTTCACACCTCACAGTACCTCTCCCTTACAATACCCACTCCGACTCATTTGTTTTACACTGGCAGCCTGGCAACACAGCCATACACCCTCAAGAGGGGTTAAAACTGTTGCTTTTTGTTTGTCCCTCTTACAAACATACAGAAGAAAATTGTCACTGATGTGCTGAGTGACAAAAATAATTTTACATCATCTGAAATAGGTGGTGTGATATTTTGAAGTATTTTTTTCCTTAGACAGTATTGAAGCTTTAATAGCTCCCCAGATAACTTCAAGATGGAGATTTTTCATCAAGTCACATCAACAGCAGCAATTAAATCATGTAAGTAACTCAGGCACACAGCCATGCTGGGTCAACACACCCACTGCCTCGCTCTGTATCACTTTTAATCTTATTAAAAAGCACATCAATATCAGCACAATAAAGTTTATGTAATTTTAAAGAGAAAAAGCACCTTGCAAATAAGACACTCCCTATGTGGAATGAAATCTCTGCAGAGGGAGCACGGGTGTGCACTGCTTTTGCACTTCCCATCAACTACTTTAGGAAGAGGCAAACAAGCCAAGGAGGAATGATGGCGGGAACCGAAGGCATCAGGTTAAGAAAAAAGTAAAGCAAAAGAACAACGACAGAGTGCAAGTTTAAACCCAGGATCTTTGGGCTTCGCCTGTGAAACCGTTCAGTCTGGAAATACAACTCCCACACGATGTGCCCACACCCCCCAGCGCCGGGCAGTAACTCCAGAGAGGTTCGGCTGAGCACATGGGTCCAGCACATACCATGACTTGTGCCAGGAGAGAGGACACAGTTCAGTTTATATGTGCCTTAAGCCATTTTAACTGGGAATGAATATGAATTAAGGCAAACCCAACAAAAAGCCTTGAGTAGTACCAGAACCTGCATTACCATCAGGATGGCACCATCAGCGCTCCTCCTTTCTGCATCCCTCTGAGGGGACACGGCAGAGGGAAGAAAAGCAAAACTTCACTGCCATTGTAACGAGAAGAGCATTAACTGTTTCAAAGTGCAATTGCATGCTGTGATCTCAAGTGCTGCATGAGAAAGAAAACAAAGAGACCTTTTCCCCCTCCCTCCCGTCACCTGATGGCCATACCCACAGGGCATCTCACCCCCAGTGGAGCACTTCCAGGGGTAACGGGGAGAACAAAGCAAAGCATCGCCAGCACATTTAGGTGTCCCTTGTCCTGTGCTTTGTTGCCTTGAGCGTGATCAATACCCTGCCGCTAAAAGAGCATCGCACCCGGGCTTACACCGCCGTTCACCGCAGGCAGCCGCTGCCCTCGCTAAGGAGGTGCCTAAAGCCAGCAGGGAGCCCAGGACGTGTCAGGCTCCTTGAGGAACCCCGAGGATACAGCCCATGGTTAAAACCCTAGGCACAGGGAGCTGCCCCACCACAATGTCCCCACGCACCCACTGCCACAAGCTGCCTGCTCTCTGCGAGCGCCACATCACGTCCCTAACTCAGGAGGTGGCCTCTGTGCGTTCCAGCTCTGGCACAGACAGAAACCTTGCAGCCTCTCAGCTCCCGGGGCTTTCACATGTGCTTACACCTCTCTTCCCAGCCGAGCTCTCAAATCCACATTAAAACAGAGAAAATTAGTCATGCTTCTACCAAATTCCATTGTCATCTAAGAGACCAGAAATAGGAATTCAAACTTACCCCCATCTACATCAAATGACTTACCTCACAGCCAGGAGCCACCAGCACATCGCCACCAGCACCCTCCCTGCGAAGGATGGGTCGGCCGCTTCCTGCGCCACCTTTGAAGGGCCACCAGCCCTCCTGCAGGTGAGGGCTGTCAGCTTACATTAAGATTAGGTGGTGCCTAATTAAGCCCGGCTAATTCTGCGAGACTGATTTTGATCAATCACATCAGCATTATTGCAACCACCGATTTATTTACACTGGAATCCAGAGGTGCAGATAGCATTTTAAATCATTTGGGGAACTCCCCCCCCAGTGACTGATTTGTACAAACCATCTGTACCTTGGTGCCTGGTCTGCAGCTCTGTTCCAGAGCAAGCCCCGGCTGCATTGGCTGATGCATCTGCAGCCATCCCACGGGGGGCAAGCACCCCACTCACCGACACCCTGCCGTGATCACATCGCTGTTGCGAGCTAACCTCGCACCGTATTGTTAACCAAAACCAGTGTTTAGCAAAGAGCTCGCAGTTTCTCTTCTCTATGTGCAAAGACCTGATGCTCAGACTCACCAGTGAAGGCATCAGACCTTGCTGGGTGCTACAGCCTAAAGGTTCCTTCCTTGTCTAACTCTGGACAATATTTCAGCTAATTTAACACAGACCAAAGGAGGTGACTGTGGGGACAGGAGGGGTGGTGTGAGAGAAGCAAAGATCATTTTGCTGGTCTGTTTGGTGATGACTGTTGCTGACCCTGCAGCTGCAATCACCCCCAACTCAAGGACCCTCAGCCCCAAGGGCATCTTCAGGAAGTGTTTGCAGCTTGTGCACAAGCCCTCTTCCACATGGAGGGCTCTCCAGTAAATCGATTTTAAAAAAGAATTAGAAAGATTAATTTAGGGGAAAAAAGGGACACGTTTTAATTGCAGTTATGTACTTCAAGGCGTGTTTCACGGGATTATTAATAAATTGCCGCAAGGGAGTGGAGACACCAACACATCACGTTGAAGACAAGAATTAATGACCCCATAAAATACTCCCTGGTGTACCTTAAAGCCAAACTGGCAATATTTATAAATTAAAAATTAACATTTCCAAGCCTCCTACTGGCAGCAGCTGCATTGCTGGAGAAATTAGTGACAGCCTTACAACAACAGAGCCAACCCAACCTAAAACAAACAAGAAAACAACACAGTCGCAGCCCTCACAAGAGATTTCCCTCTTTATGAATTCCAGCTCTTGACAAATGACAGATGTAAGTTGGCATTACCAGGCTGGCAGCAAACTTGTTATTTCTGAACTTGCTCTCAAGCTACAGAACAATACGTCGTCGGTATTGATGTTATGTTGACAATCCTTCGACTTTGCAAAATTTCACAGGAGAAAAACGCACAGGCCAGGATCTGACCTGCAATTATTATTATTTTCTTAATGGCAGGCCAGTGAAGATTGAGGGAGCCGTTCCCAACCATGGATCAATCACTGCTTTTCACTGCCTTCAACACCCAGAAAAAGTGTTTGATAAATGACAGTATTTTTAAATTCACCCAATCAAAACATGTTTCAGCCTAAAACTCCAGTGTCAAAATCTCACATTTGTACACGTTGTTTTGCCAAGGAAAATCATATGTTTCACAGAATTTGCTTCACCAAAATGAGCTTTGTTGAAGTCAGCAGAATGACAACTTGAGTCAAGGTTTGCTCACACTAACGGCTGGCCAGGGAGCGGTGGCACGTGTGGGAAACGTTGGTGCTGGAAAGGTTGGTAAATGCTGACCTGCCTCACAGAGGGGGAGCTTTGGACCGTTTTAAGGAAGAATTGGCCTCTCTCTGCCCTCCTTCCCCCAGGGCCAGGCTGCTGGGAGGTGGCACGTGAGAAGCAGGCACCTGGGGGCTGCAGCCCTGTCCTCCTCATTTTGGCCAAAGATGTCAGAAGATTTGGGGGTGCAAAGTTTGCTGTGTTACAGGCAGCAGAGTGTGCATCACAGTGAGTTTTTAACTCACACCAGTATCCACCCTAGGCTCTGTGGGACCCCGACTGCAGAGACTCCTGCACTGTGGTGGCCATCACAAAGGTGCAGCCCACCCATCACCATGGGCAGGTCCAGCAGCAGCTGGTGGGGGAGAAGGCGTCCCCCACAGCGTGCCGGGACACCAGCCCCGCGTGGTGACTTCTGAAGCCCTCCCAAGCCAGGAAGAGCAGGACCAGGGGATGCTAAATGAATGCTTTCACTTTCCAGAGAAGTTGCTCTTGCCTTTAGTCTTCATTTCTCGTGCAAAGTTAAACATTTTTTTACAGAATTACTGCAGAGTGCTAAGCAGGCCACGGTCCCTTTTCCACACCCCCAAGAGCTGCCCAGCTGTTATCAAGCAGAGCTGTTCTCCAGAGAAAAGCCCACTCTTCCCCTCTCCCTGGGGGTCAGCAGAGGAGCAGGGCAGATGTGCAAAGCAGGCTGTCCCCTAAGGCAAAGGGGGGTTACACGGCAGGGCTGCAGGCTGGTGCTCGGTGGGTGCAGTGACTGAGGACACTATGGACAACTGAGAGTGATAAACATCCTGAGAGCCTAAATCCCTGCTGCAGTGACAGGAGTGAGGGTCTTTCACACAAGTGCAATCTCAAAAAAAACCCAACCCAAACCAACCTCCCCCAAAAGCCAGAAGGAATAAGTGTCCTGCTCTAGCCCAGTTAATATGAAATCATTGAACAGAGGTAACAGGAATCGAATTTGCAAGGTGCTTGACTTAAAATGTACAGTATTCAGATTAAAAATACAGGCATTCTCAGGAAAAAACCCATGCTGGATTAGCAACTGAGTAGCTGATCTGTGGAAAAGCAAACCTCAGTGAGACCTGATCCCCACGTGTGCTCCTCACGGGGCTCCGCGATGCCTCGCGCCAGAGACGCTGCCGTAACGCCTTCATTAACCATCTGGGAGGGAAAAACACTTCGCATGACAAGATCATTTGTGGCATGGGTGTTACAGGCAAAGCAGAGCCATCTGAAACAGTCTGGGGCAGGTGAGGCCGTGCAAACACAGCACTGCCAGGGCAGCCAGCCCAGCCCGGGCAGGCGGCGAGAGGAACGTGAGCCGGGGAGAGGCTGCCCTTGGCACAGCACAGACTGCTTCAGAGTCCTGTAGCAAGGGAAAGGTGTTTTCCTGTCTCACATCCTGCATGTCTCATTTTGCCCTTTGCTTCACTAAACCCGTGGATTTTCCTGCTTTTCCAGGGCTTTCCCTGTTTCGACGCCTCTCTCATTCTGCCATTTTTTTAGAAATCCTCACTGAAAGGATTTTATTTGGTTCCCCCTGTGGCCACAGAGCCATGTGAACAAAACACACACCCAAACTGTGACACACACCCGAGGAAGGCTTTTCTGCAGCCCCTGCCCCTCCCCGTGCCCCCACAGTGACACGTTTGCTTTGTGGCACACTGCAGCACGAGTGGGAGAATCCCCTTCGGTTCCCTTCCGAGCTGACGGATGCAAATTACTGTCTGTGTACCCTGCAGCACCATCTGCACGTCTCCTTCTCCATATAAATCATACGTCGAGCACAGAGCTTGGACCACAGCTGTCAGAACCCCATCGCAGCAACCCATCCTGCACAGCCTCCTGTTCCCCACCGCTTTTTGGCCGGGGGAAGGACCAGCAGCACGGGGAGCTGCTGCCTCGGGCCAGTTTTTACTGCGCAATATTTTCCCTCTCTGGGAAAGCTGCTGGTTTGTGCTGAGATCTGGCAGCATTCCCCAAGCAGAAGTGGGACCTCTGGAGAAGGGAGAGAAAGCGGCAAAGGAGACCCCAGGACCAAGGTACACCATTGCACAGCCCCTTGATTTGTCCCCCTGTCAGGGAGAGTCAGTCAGCGTTAATTTGACAGAGCCACCACACCCCACGACTGCAGCACCTCCAGGCACACATTGGATTTTCTTCTCTAACTAAAGCAAGGGACAAAAGTCAGAAAAAAATAGAAATATTGATCCCCAGCCCCAACTCTACATGTTCCCCTGCTTTAAAAATTACGAGAGCAATCAAAAGAATATGTGTAAAGCTTAAGAATGGGAACGTCCCTGGAACATCTTAAAGGGTTTTGCCATTTCCCTTGCCAGGGGCAGGGCAGGTTCCTGCACACACCGCCCTGGCCACCTCTGGGTGGGCAGCGAGGGCTCCAGAACGCCCCTTGAGGTTGTGCAGCAGGACAGAGGGCAGGCAGGGAGTCTGGAATCACCAGTGGTACTGGGGAGGCAGGCACGGAAACTGGTAAACACGAAATCAGCACTAGTGCACGAGACACTAACACGTTAGAAAAGAGAACTTCTAATGTGCTTACTTAGGAGCAGGAACGTTTGTTCACACTGAGTTTCCAAAGAAAACCTTGCATTTTTTTAAAAAAAACCCCAAGGCTGTGAAGTTAGATAGCAAAGTGCTCAAAGTCAATCAGAAAATCAGCCATCCTTGTTCTCCACTCCTCCTCCCTCCCACACCAGCTTCTCACCATTTACGGTGACCTGGAGGTATCTGAGGGGCAGTCAGCTCTCTCCTCCCCACGGCAGAAGTGGGGGCTTGAGTGACCTGGTGCCAATGTCCCCACAGGGACCTGGATAGAGCCACCTGAACCCTGCCAGCCCCAGGACCTGCCCTGCATTTCCACCCAGCCCAGGGAGTGGGGTGAGGGCTTGGGGCAGGCCAAGGGAGATTTTCACCTCCAACTTTGACTGCTGCAACAGTTAGTTAAGACATTCAGGTTGGAAATCACAAATTAGGCATCGAATTTGTCTGGGACCTTGAGCTTCTCAACAGCTCACACAGCAAACTGTGGGCAAGTGGGAGATGCTAACCACAGCCTGTATCCAACACGTGGTCTGTGAACTGGGGGATATGTCTGGGACATCACTAGACCCACTGGGACAGCAAGGGCTCAGAGCTGAACGTGTCCTGACACGGTGAGGATGTCTGCCAGGGCTGCAGCCCACTTACCAGGGCTCTACATCCCTTGAGCTGAAGGGACACTTCTCTTGTAAGTACTGTTTGTAGAGATAAACTCACATATATATACACATATATATATACTTTATATATATACACATATATAAAAATATGGTTTTATTTACATAAATATATAAACATATCTATTTATATACACACAAACAGTGTTGACGTATATAAGTACAGTGTGTGCTTACTGAAAAGTGGGGGAAGCCCTACAGAACCTGTTCAAACCCACCATACCCGTGTTGATTTTATCCTTGGCACTCACTCCAGCACACACGAGAGGTTTATTGCCCACGCCTGGGGCATGGGAGGCAGTGACCACAGTTCCATGCCCATTGCCATGTGCTCTTTGGGTCACTAACATCACAGGCAATAGGACATAAACCAAGAATAATTCATTTAAAAAAAAAAAAAGCTGTGTGAAATCACTTGGAAAAACATAATGGTCAACAGGATATTAATATAATTATTATAAAATAGAGTTTTCTGAGCCTTAGTCTGCAAAAAACAAGGCCTGTGAATCCTCCTCTTCAAGGGCTTACAAAGGAAATCTGAAATATTATTTCATAGAGCTGGTAGTGCAGGATGAAAACTTGCAAAGCAGCTTTTCCATGAAATTGCTTTAACTCCCCATGCCTGTTAAGCTTCCCAGTTGTCTGAACCTCTAAATCACCTAGAATATTCACAGTTCTGACCCCGGCGTTGTTGTGCAGTTTGGCATGATTGCCAGTCACTGGGTGACAGCCTGGAGGAGAGGATACAGCAAGCCCTTATATCGTTTATTAAACCTTTCTATTGCAAGCACTGCTCACTAAGCCCATTATTGCACCTTGCACAGGTGAATTACGGTCATGCTGTGCAAGAGGAATTTCATATTTCAGTGTCTTCTCCATTCTGCTTTGTCATATTGCTCCATTATAAATTTTGCTAAAAGGACTTGCACATTTGCCAGGGTACATATTTTATATCACCTACTTGCTGCTAAATTATTTATAGCAGTTAGGCAACATCCACTGTACCATATGGTATTGGGATGAAAACAAACACACACACAAAAGATAACTTGAAAACAAATTGTATGTAAAGATTTTATCTTTTTTTTAAAACTCTACAGGGGAAATGGGGGCTTCCTTTTCTTGTTCAGTCACCTGAGGTGAGCTCTTTCAGACCCCCAGCTCATCATGCACTGACCCATGGAAACCAGTTACAGGCAAGAGGGAAACCCAGCTCCTTGCAGACATCTGTGCGTACGTAAGTCGTCCAAGACGAATTGTGTGAAACAGCTCAGGCAAAAGAGAGGAAAAAATGAACAAACAGAAAATCCCAAAGGAGAGAAGCAAAGTGATGTTAACGTAATAACGTCCCACAGAAGCTGTCAGTGCAGGCTGTACAGCTGCAGCCCGGGAGGCACGTCTGTGCTGGCTTCACGCTTGCCACAGGCTCCATCGGGTGTCGTGGCAGGGCAGATGGGCGACTGAGCTGCAGAAACCTTTGCTGGTTTGGGGCTATTCATCTTTTCACCAAACATCCACAGCTGTGGGTTCACTCTGGACAGCAGACAGCCCCTGGAACTCAGCACCCCATCCCTGTGCTCTGGCAGGGATGGTTTTGATTTTATTTATTCCCAAGCAGTTGTCAGTGATGCCCTGGACCCTGCACATACCATGGGAGTGTGCTGACACCCCCTCACACCCCCACAGCTCGCCCAGCCTCTCTGCTTGGTGTCTCCCAAGCATGGGCTGAGCTCGATGGGATGATGGGGGCTGAGCGCTGGTGCCAGCACCCCCAGCAGCCATCGCCCAGTGCCCCCAGCATGGTGGCTCTCCTCCACTGGGCTCAGTGCTGCATACGTGCCCATTTCCCACCCTGCAACCCTAAATCCCATGGGACACAACAGCCCTTTACTAAGTTCAAGTTGCCACCAAAAATTCCCACTGCCTGTAAAAACCATCCAGTAAGTGAAATGGCTCTCAATAACCTAATCCTGTGTTCAGGGTCTGAAGGAACATGCTCTGTGGATACACATTTCAGTGACCTTAATCTGTGAAGGTCAGAAAAAGGACAGGAAATTACACACACACTTCGCTGGTTTAATAAGGCAGTCCTGCAGAGGGTCACAGCCCGTGGTTTGTTATTCATGACCTTGAGGTGCTAATTTCTTGAGTGATAATGAGATGTAACCTACACATTTTACAGCCCAGAGTGTGGTAATGGAGAGAGATTCTTTGCACCTCAGGAAGCTTTACTCTAATTTAATACATAACAACCAGAAAACGATCTTGGATTTCACACCTTCTTTCAGGGCTATCACCTTCTATAACAGTGCAGCAAACTCTGAAGTATCATTTCTTATTTGAGGAAGGCAGAGCTGAGAAGCAAAGCTCTTTCTTAGCAGAAAAGGGGTCAGGGAAAACAAAACCATTGGACTCTATTTTTTTTTAATGCTAAGGATTAATTTTATATATTCAATAAAAAGATGTCGGTACTTCTAAAGGAGGCAGAAATCTGCATATTATAGAATCACAGAACAGCCTTGGTTGGAAACAACCTCTAAGCTCCCCCAGTCCAACCATTAACCCAGCACTGCCCAGTCCCCACTGCCCCATGTCCCTCAGCACCACATCTCCACGGCTCTGAAATCCCTCCAGGGATGGGGACTGCCCCACTGCCCTGGGCAGCCTGGGCCAGTGCTGGGGAACCCTTTGGGGGAAGGAATTGTTCCCAATATCCAATCTAACCCTCCCCTGGCACAACTTGAGGCCATCACCCCTCATCCTGTCACTGTCACCTGGCAGAAGAGACCAACCCCTCCCTTGCTACCCCCTCCTTTCACGCGTTTGTGAGATTTGTGGTCAGTGCAAACAAGGTGCACATAAGCTCACAGTAAATACACAGGATTTCAATTTTTTTAAGTGCCATTTTAAAACCAAAAATGTAAGATAATTTATTGATTTAACCTTTCCACAAAAACCAAGTGTCATGTTCAGCCAGCACTCCCCAGAAGTAAGTTCAATACAACGAGCCCTACAACACTCGCCGCTGTAACGTTTGGTGCCTTTGGTGTTTTCACAGCCAGCCTCACCAGATTTATCCAAAAAGATAATGAGCTTATGCAATGTTACGAAAATTAGCAGCAAACCACATAATCTAGTTTACAAATGGCTTACACACTTCAAGACTGGAAGTGTATCCTTTTTTTCTCCTATGTGTAGGAGTGAGTGCAGCTTTTTTCTTCTTTTGAAGTTAACATAATAAAAAAAAAACCCTTGACACTTTTGTTAGTTTGATGAGGAGGAGGCAGAAGAAACAAATGTGCAGGAACTGCAATGCACTGAACATTAAACATATTGGCCTCATAATCCCTTAATAAATCACAGTTAGTGGGGTTTTTATAGCCAAAGTCTTCCAATCCACCCAGAGAGGTGTGAGTTACAGCAGGGTGAGGAGCTGTACCTGTTCTCCCCGCCAGCTCCGTGGGCTCAGAGCATAGGGACCTGTCAGCACGTGCTTATTGTAACATCTCTGATAGAATCCCAGGCTGGTTTGGGTGTGAAGGGACCTCACAGTTCATCCCATCCCACCCCCTGCCATGGCAGGGACACCTCCCACCAGCCCAGGTTGCTCCAAGCCCCATCCAACCTGGCCTGGAACACTGCCAGGGAGGGGGCAGCCACAGCTTCTCTGGGCACCCTGGGCCAGTGTCTCACCACCCTCACAGCCAACAGTTTCTGCCTAGTGTCTAATTTAAATCTCCCCTCTTCCAGTTTGAAACTGTTACTCCTGGTCTCCTCCCTTAGTTCAACTATTTTTCCCCTTAGTGTTGTGCAATGGGATGCTCCTAACAATTCACCCAAGGCAAACCCTTGTTCCCTAGCAAGGAATCTGCATTTCATTTCCAGCAGGGGTTTCCTCCACGCTCACCCTGCAGCGCAGTCAGCCAGCACCTGAAATTGATAACTCAGCAATCCTGCTGCTGCTCCCGTCATGCCCGATGGGGAAAAAGACAGGTAAAAAAGTTATGTGACTGGTAAGGAGAGTAAACTCCTTCCCATGGCTGTGCACCCCATCAAAGGATGGGGCTTTTGGTTTGGAGCCCTGGCTCACCACCACCCTGACGCACATCACAGTCCAGCCACGGCATCACTGGGGTCCCATGCCTGGGAAATCCAGTAAAACCAAGCAGAAGAGGAGAAGTCCTTTTGGCAATGAGATTGCATGGCTATGCAAAAAAACCAGCCCCACAAGGACCTGTTGAATTCCCTGTGTTCTAGAGAGCACATCCAGTCAGACTGCCCATCGGAGCTTGTGCCCGTGCAGGTCCTCCGGCTGGTGTGGAGACCAGACCTCTGACACAGGGCACCCGGGGCCCTCCTGCCCAGGTGGGATGGGTCATACCATGTTAGACACCAACGCTCAGGCAGATACATCGCCTTCTTTGCCTCTGCAATGGCCCTTGCTGATGAACCAAGAGCTTGTCAAAGCTCTTCACACCACTTCATGGCTACCCCCTACAACACTGGTCACTGCCTGGCCCCAAAGGGCCCACATGCTGGATACACCTTTAAACATTAATGAAGAATAGCCATTGTTTGAAATATTGCCCAGTAGGTATCTCAGGCACACAAAGTGACTCGTTACATTTACGTTTACTTAGAACAGTGCCGTGGAAAAGAAGGTTCTAACTGCATTGTCATTATCTCTCCCGAAGAAGGATGAGACGTGGACATCTGCTCCACAAGCAGCTGCTGCATTTGTGCCACTGAGGTTTCTCTGAGCTTCCAGTGAAATCTCTTCCAGCTCTGCTCTCTTCCCCCGCGTGCCTTCCCTCCCCGCAGGCAGCAGGGCTCGGAGGTCCCGGTGGTGGCAACGCTGACACACCCCGGGTTTTGTCACCTCATCCTGGCAGAGCAGAGGAGACAATCAGCAAGGGAACGTCACCACTGTTTTGCCACTTCTGTCCAAATTCCGTGCCTCTTCCTGTTACGGAGCCCGATGATCTGTGAAGACTATAAACCATCCACCCAGCAGCACTGGTGGGCTTTTAAAGCCTGAGCTGCTGCCAAGTTCTCCAGCTCTGCAGCAAAATACCATTCCTTTCAGCTGCTCGGCTTCCAGCTGCCAAAAGCGATGGTTTGCATCTGTCAGTGCCATCCTGTTTCTCTAAATTCAAGTCCATCACCATTTGGAAGCGTCGTAGTCAACAATAAATGGTCTGTGGGAGACTGCAGTCCAAAAAACCACTCCAGTTAATCTTCAGGTTGTGGGCTGCAGATTTCTAACTGCCTTCCCAGAAAAAGCTGTCCTGAAGTGGGATGGTCTTGAAATGTGTGAGGAATGCCTGCAGTTCACATCTGTACAGAGGCTGTGCACATTTTAATAAAATGTCCCATACTCATACTCATGTCCCATACCCATGAGCTGATGGCAATGATCAGAGCTGCGAGGTTTGGGCACTGCCTGTAGACACTGTCCTGCTGACACCTCCTCTTCTGACAAAAACCTCTCAGTCATCCCAGGTCTTCTTGCCCCAACCCAGACAAAAACCTCATTATGAGTGGTCTGCATTGTGGTTACAGTAATTTATGTTCCTCTCCAAATTTTTACAGAAAGATCTACAAACCAACCTCCTACAGAAATACTGACTTATGTTCCTCTGTCCCTGAAAGTGATGAAACAGGTCCAGTGATGATGCTGTGTTCAGGTCTGGGCCCCTCACTCCAAGGAGGACACTGAGGGGCTGGAGTGTGACCAGAGCAGGGCAGCAGGGCTGGGGCAGGGTCTGGAGCACAGTGTGATGGGGAGGGGCTGAGGGAACTGGGGGTTCAGTCTGGAGCAGAGGAGGCTGAGGGGAGACCTCATTGCTCTCTACAGCTCCCTGAAAGGAGGGGGTAGCGAGGGGACATCGGTCTCTTCTCCCAGGTGACAGTGACAGGACGAGGGGTGATGGCCTCCAGTTGCACCAGGGCAGGGTTAGATTGGATATTGGGAACAATTCCTTCCCCCAAAGGGTTCCCCAGCACTGGCCCAGGCTGCCCAGGGCAGGGGGCAGTCCCCATCCCTGGAGGGATTTCAGAGCCGTGGAGATGTGGTGTGAGGGACATGGGGCAGTGGGCACTGGGCAGTGCTGGGTTAATGGTTGGACTGGGGGAGCTTAGAGGTCTCTTCTGACCCAAATGATTCTATGGTTCTATGGACTGCCCCACCTAGGGAGCTGAAATGTGCCTGCACTTTGATATATCTATTTTAAATGCTTTATAATTCTGTAGTTATTGAGAACTGGCAGTCACTGTGTGGGCCCTGACAAGGCTGTCACTCAGGTACTGCTCCGTTCCGGTATGGACACACAAATCTGTTGATCCCAAGTGTTTTTTCTAAAATGATAGAAGGAACTAAAAGGGAGATCTGAGTATCCTCCTTTTGATTGGATCTATCATCTCATCTTGTACAAAAACTTGTGTTCACATAGAACATAAGCACAATACTCCTGGCACTTTTGCTCTGTGAAGAGAAAGCTGGGGTTTCTTACTGCAGGAGAGGCTGTGCTGGGTCAAACCACAGATCCAACATCCCAACACCTGCCTCCAACAGGCCAAAAAGCAGATGGCCAGGTCATTGTATACTGTACCAACCTTATAAGATACTTGCATTATATGGTGAAAAACTGACAATTTTTTTTACTTTGGTTTTAGCCTTTGACATTTTCTTGCCTCAGATTCTAGGAGGAAGCATTAACTGAAATGTGAGGCAGGTCACAGAACACCTGGGAGAATATAAAGCATGATGGTTGCAAATGTTTTACATAGGTAACACATTTACCACTTGGGATCTGAGTTCCTGAAGACCTCCTATGTGGAATTAGCCTTTCAAATTAGACTTTGGAGTGCTTTCCTGTCTCCAGACACAGCTACGTCCTCATTTCAGACACACAGCAGTCAATGAAAATGCTCCTGTTAACTTCAATGAGTTTAGCAGCAAACCCATACTGTATACTAAAGACTTATTATACAGTTGGCAACATAAGTTTTTGCACAAGATGAGAAGGCAGATCTGATCAAAGATGTCAAATGAAGTGAAAAAAAAAAGCTGGAAGAAAGATAAAGTACATGCCTGAAGTTTCACATATTGTAACAACCACATTTCAGAAAGAAGCAGAGAAATTCTAGGTGAGAGGTGCATTAGAAGCACGGTAATTTACCTAAAATAGTTTCAAAAATTAAAGATCTACAAATGGTTATGCATTATGAGCACATCCGTGTTAACATGGTTACGGATTCACTTCTATTAAACCTAGAGCTGAGTGTAAAAAGGCATTTCTTGCTATGCAGAACTGCCCTACCATCAGCTTGGGAGAAAATACTTCTGCCTGCTTCCTTATTTTTCCCATGGAATATAATATGCAAAAGATTTGATTCCAAATATGAGAGAGAAAAACACTGCCACCCATCGGCTGGGTACTCAGAGCAGCACTGCCACACAGCTCCCCTGCTGCCCTCACCCATGGGAGCAGCCTCATCCTCCTCCTCCTCCGGCTGCGAAGGCAAAGCAGCACCCGCCTGCCCTTCAGCATCTCTTTTGCTGTATGTGCCACCCCACAGCACCCCTGCCCCTCACAGTACAGCATCCCTGCATCCCGCAGCATCCCTGCATCCCGCAGCATCCCTGCATCCCGCAGCATCCCTGCATCCCGCACCCAAGCAGCACAGCATCACCCATCCTGCAGATGCATGGGGTGGGGGTGGGATGTGGTGACACGAGGGGCCCCACCAGTGTCACCCCCCAGACCAGGGGGTGCAGTTCCTCCCAAGCAGGGTCCCCTGGGAGCTGACCTTGGCCAGGTTTTGACAAACAGGCCTAGCCCAGGCCCCTGGCTGCAGGTTTGTGTTCAGTCACTTGGCACTGATCAATTTTCATCACGGTGACGGGCTGCCTAGAAGTTATTAATGGCTGGAGGAAGACCAATTTTCTTCCAATTTTATTATGACACATCTGCAGTCCCCAATCTGACACACTAAATATTTATGAAGCATGTCATTTTTCAGGCGTACAACGTCCCAGTTCCCTCTAATCTGCAATGAAATTAAAAATCTGCAAATTTTGCTGCCACGTTATTGCTGGCTATTGTAATTTCGACTTGTATTAGCAGATCTGAACCTAGTTAAACCAGCAATAAATCCAAAGTGCATATTCCAGCTTCCTTAGGTGGTTTCATAGGTACTGGCAGACACTTTGGCTGTGTGCTGGTGCCACTGATCGAACGGATGGTTGTAGGTATGCACACACCCACAGACACAGCCAGCCACACAGAGCACTCTGAGTCAGCATCAATGGTTTCACCCGGCTCCTCTGGCTGGGCAGGATGGGGCCCACCAGTGGGAATATGTATGTGGAAATACATGTTCAAGGGGGACTGCCCCAGCAGCCAAGCTCAGTCTGCCCAGTACCTGCCCCAGCATCCCAGTCTCCCCAGTTGCTGGCACCCTGACACACGAGTCCCAGGGGCCACAGCCCCACTCTGGTTTGTCCCACACGTTCCCCGAGCAGCCCCCAGGCTCCAGTCCGCCCTGGACACCCAGCACATACCCACTCACGCCCACAGCTGAGCATGGAGACAGGGCAGCCAGCACTGACCACTGGCCCTCACATGGGCCCTTTGTATCCTCTCACCTCGCTGTTTTCCCATGTGCCTTCCTCCCCATATCACCCACCTCCCCAAACCTTCCCATCAGAAGCCCTGTGTCACCCCACATGCTCTTTGCCTGCACCCCATCAGGTGTCCCACACCCCCAGGCAGCCAAGGTGGTGGCTGCTCCCACCCATGGGCTGCTGACCCTGCTGGGACCACCTGTGCATCCCTCAGGGCCCCGTTATTGGGGCTCCCCCACCTGCTGGTGCACCTCTGTGCCCACTGGGGCTGGAGATGGACCTTGGGTGTGCTGCTGCCTCTCCTCCGACGGGGCTGGGAACAGCTGAGCAGGTTTTGGTGGAGTTGCTCCTCCTGCCATTGTTCCTCTCTGCCTCCTCTGGGTGTGCAGACACGCTTATCGCTTCACCTACCGGTGTTTCATCACTGCACCAAGCAGCAGGGAGCCCCTCGATGGTGTGCAAGACATCCCCACTGGGAACCCTTGTTTGCTGCTACCCCTGCATGGTGAACCCAGACCCCCTGCCAGCCCCAGGGCAGCCCACAGGGACCCTGCTGCCCTCCCCAGAGGGTCTGTATGGACCTGCAGCAGCAGATCCAGACAGAAACTCAAATGCAGGGTGATGCTAATGCTATCAGTTTAGAGAGGCTGCTTGAGAAGGACCTGGTGCCTTAGACCTCCTGTTCCCAGAGCAGGCGAGCTGCCCTGCTCTGTGCCTGGCAGGTGCCATCACCCCATCAGTGTGCCAGACACCTCAGCTCATCTCTGCTCCCTCTGGTCTCTGAGAACTCCTTTCAAGTTGCATTAAGATTCCTACTCTGACATGTCAGGCAAAGCAGCAGCATTTCCCTTCGTAAGGAGAGGTATAAATGGAGCCTATTTCTTTCCAGTGTGTGCTGGTTGGTGCCTCACTCCTCCCTCAGATCCCCTGTGCCACTGGCAGGCATCAGCATATTTGATGGCTAGTTCAGAGTGATCCACAGTAGCCAAGTGACCGGTCAAACACAGCAGAGATCTGCTGAGTTCACAGTGAGAAGTTTCCCTCAACAAGCTCCCAGTCTGTACCTCTTTCCTGCCTTCTAGCAAACCTGTTTGACCTTGGCTCAACCATCAGAGGTGCACAAATGGAGAGTGCAGACACACGTATGGCATTTCCTTAGGAAACTTGCCTGCAAGATGAAAGCAGGTTATGTGCCAGGCACTTTGCTTAGTGTTAGAGAACACCAGATTGTGATAAAGGCAAAGTCCAGTGTCTGCATCCAGCCTGTCCCTGGGGTAACCTGCAGCAGTTGTTCTACACCTGATGGCCCCTCCCCAGCTGGGAAAGGGAATTAGGGGAAAAAAGGGAGAAGTAGAAACAGATAAAATGAAATAACAAAACTAACACAATCACCAACACAAAGTGCACAAGGTTCTGCTCACCCTGGTCCTTGGGGTCAGCAGCAGAAGGCCAGGAGGGAGCAGCCCCAGGAGGAGGAGCTCCCCCCTCAGTGAGCTCCCTCCTTTTCTAAGGAGCATGACGAGTGGTGTGGGATCCAGCTGGGAGTCACTGCCTTGAGTGCATCTCCCACTGACTGGGGGCTGCTCGTGGCTGCTGCATGGCTGGGCTGGGGCTGTGCCTGGGGACCAGCACATCCAGCCATGTACATCACCTCCTAAGGCACAAGCCCTGGTATTTTCTCTGGATGTTCATGCCTGGATCCAGTCTAGGACATGAAGAAATCTTCCTCACTGTAGGTGACAAGGGTTAGATTTTTGTGAGAGAGTGTTCCAAAGTAGCAAGATACACACACACACCTTGAGTGTTATGTTCAGTTCTGGGCCCCTCACTCCCAGAAGGACACTGAGGGGCTGGAGTGTGTCCAAAGAGCACCAGAGCTGGGGCAGGGTCTGGAGCACAGTGTGATGGGGAGGGGCTGAGGGAACTGGGGAGTTCAGTCTGGAGCAGAGGAGGCTGAGGGGAGACCTCATTGCTCTCTGCAACTCCCTGACAGGAGGGGGCAGTGAGGGGGGGTCAGTCTCTTCTCCCAATGACAGGACGAGGGGTGATGGCCTCAAGTTGTGCCAGGGCAGGGTTAGATTGGGTATTGGGAACAATTCCTTCCCCCAAAGGGTTCCCCAGCACTGGCCCAGGCTGCCCAGGGCAGGGGGGCAGTCCCCATCCCTGGAGGGATTTCAGAGCCGTGGAGATGTGGTGCTGAGGGACATGGGGCAGTGGGGACTGGGCAGTGCTGGGTTACTGGTTGGACTGGGTCAGCTTAGAGGTCTTTTCCAACCCAGGCTGTTCTGTGGTTCTCTGACTCCATGAGAAGACCGAGATGGGTCTGGGCTGTGTGGGCACTCCTGGCTGTTACATCCCAGAGCTGAGCATCCCTGCCCAGCAGCCCCAGGCTGTCCCCTCGGCCCACACAGTCCCTGGGCTCTGCCACATCCCCTCCCACCCTCCACACCCATCCCTGCGTGTTCCAGGTCGCTTCCACGTCACATCGTGCAGGGGCTGTCACAGGGTGAGTGCCCCACGGTGGTGGTTAAAGTTTACACATTTCTCTTTCACAGCTCGGATTTCTCAGGGCCCTGAGGTATTTTCATTCCCATTTATTCTCGCTGCAATGTTCTTATTTGGGAGTGGTTTTGTCAGGCTGCTGACAGCTACTTACTGCTAAAGCAGAGCACAACTTGCTAACAAGTTAGCCGCTCTATTGCTCCGCACAGACAGAAAACTCTGTGTTTTCCCCACATGACACCTTAATTTACAGCTAATGGTTTGAAGATCTGAAACTTGCCTGGAAGGATGCCTTTACCATGTTATGCGGAACCTGTTAAATCATTAAGGTCATTAAGGCATCAAGTATAATGAGAAATGGTGTCTCCCTGTCTGGTCTCTCAGACATTGCCTTTTGCTTGTTCTAAATATACAGAACACATCAGATTCGTAAGTGTGATAACACTGCTCTGCAAAAAACACTTACAGACCTCATAATGTTCTACAAATACAAGTAACAGCCCTGGTTATGAGCAGAAAATTGTGGGTCGGAGTTTCAGTGACTGCTCCTGGGCTGCAGCAGGTCGTAGCCCTGCACACAAATGTAGGAGGTCCAGAGAAACTCTCTGCACCCCAGGGCTTCCCCGAGCGGGCTTTGGGGGGCTGAAAAGAGCACAATAACCTAACATGAACCTTCACACCAATTGCATGAGCTTTTCTTACTCTCCCTATATAAAATGACATAATTATCTCCCCGTCTGCTGCCTTAGTTATTTGTGTTCCTTTCATTTATTGTTCACATCATATCTCTTTCTCTCTTTTTCTTTTCTCTCTTATTTTTTTCCAGCTTACAATTGCTCCCACTGTATCCTCTGATTACTGCTGTATTCAATCTTTTCCTGTAACAAGCCAAGGAAAAAAACCCCACACATCCCACTTAGCTGCCAAAGCCAGAGAAAGAAGCAGGTACCTAATTATCGCGGGCAGAGCTTTGTTCCTGCTGCCAGCACTGACCAGAAGGGGCCGTGGTGATGCCCCCCCGCTTTCCCCGCGCCGCTGACCTTCTGCTTCCCACGTGTGTGCTGACCTTTCTTCCCACACCTTCTCTGTCCCTTGGTGTAACACTCCCAAGTTCCTCTCTCCTCCCTAACTCCTGGAGGGTTCTGTGCAATACCACGGCTCAGGCCCTGTTTCAGTTCGGTTTCTTCTTGCTGTTCTGGTGAGAAGCCTGCTTGCCATTCATGCTATATGTGAGATATTTCTTCTCATCCTCAATAATTTTACTGCTGTAGGCCCAGAAGAAAACAAATCAGCATCATCAAAATTTGCTATGTCCAGAGCAGGAGAGGAAGAAAGGTTCATTACCCAGGGCTGGAAGGGTTTGGGGTGGAAAGGGCAAGGATGTCTGTAGGTCCCTGTGCATGTACTCATACATTACATATCATAGAATTACAGGATCATTTGGGTTGGAAAAGACCTCTAAGCTCACCCAGTTCAACCAGTAACCCAGCACTGCCCAGTCCCCACTGCCCCATGTCCCTCACACCACATCTCCATGGCTCTGAAATCCCTCCAGGGATGGGGACTCCCCCACTGCCCTGGGCAGCCTGGGCCAGTGCTGGGGAACCCTTTCAGTGACAAAATATTTCCTAATATCCAATCTAACCCTCCCCTGGCACAACTTGAGGCCATCACCCTGGTGTACCATTCAGAAATGCCAGCAGTCCCTGAGTATAATCTTGAGGTGTTCTGCAGAGTGCTCAGACTGGTGCTGATGAGGAGATGAGGAGGGATGCCCAGGGAGGGAGGAAGCCGTGCACAGTTGGCACTGCCTGATGGTTTGACTGATGAGTAGATGATTCAAAATTGTCCTCAGACACTGGGCTCGGTGCTAAGACCCTGCAGCGTCCCCTAAAGGCAATGGTTTCCTCCAACTCTTCCTGCGCACCAGAAGCAGCCCAACGTCACCCAAACACCAGGGATCCTCTGGACAACCAATTCCACAGGATTACACTGTGTGCACAGTACCACCTTTTATCTGTTTATGCCTGTGCCCATAGACACTACATTTAAATATCTATAGGGTTTCAGTACTGTACATCTCTGTAATATTGTAGAGTTGGGGCACTTGCTTGCAGGAGAAGTTACCATCACCATGTAACGACATTTGTCCCCTCTTTATAGTTGGAAAGTGTACACACAGAGAAATGTAATTATTTCCCCAGGGTCACATACCAAGTCAGAATCTGAAACCAGAACTGCTGAGTCCTGACCCGAGCCACCCACCTGCCTTCCCAGGTCACTGAGGAGGATCACCTAACCAACACCTGCACTGCAGGGGTAAGGCACAGCGTAGAGATGTTCCCCCCAGCCATGACCTTACAAACCCAGCCACATTCTTACGCCCCTCCCAGCTGCTCACCCAGCAGTGTGCACACAGATGCACACACCTACACATCCTGTGCTTTTCATTTGGGATGGCAGGAAATGATCTTTAAAAGCAGTAGATAACACTCTGATGGTATTTAATATTCTGATGCAAATGGACTGACGTAGCAGCATGCTTTCTGCCACTGGCAGAACAACGTCCCAGGGTGCCCAGCTCTGCGAGGGACACACACAAATGCCCATGAGCTGCCCTCTCGTGCCCCAGGTACTTTCCTCTGTATGGAAAGCAGGGATGGGGGAGAGCTGCGAAGGAAGGTTCGCAGAGAAACTGCCTGAGCTGCCTGGCACCCTTACGTATTACAAATGGATTGTGTGAATTTATGCATGAAGCACAGAGTTATTTATTGAAGAGAAAAAAGCCCTGAAGTTTCCTTTTCCCACACAGAGTGGGAAATAGGCAATAGAGGGGCCATGGCAGCCTGTGGGATGGGGCAAGGCAGAGTTCCATGGAGCAGCTCAGGGATGGTGGCCAGGGGACAAACATTTCCACAGGATTTCTGAACCCATAAAGACACAGACTGTGCAGAACACGCAGCCAAGCAAACAGGACCGTGTGCCACGCCATGCCCTGGGGAACAGAGGGAATGGCTGTGCAGTGAGGCAGCCCAGCCCTGCACACCCCTGTGGTCCCCAGTGTCTGTCCCAGCAGACTGGAGCTGCCTGCACCAAAACCTCCTTGGGCAGTGGCTGGAGAGGGCTCGCCAAGCTGTGCCTCGTGGGCTGGGGTGGGAACTGCTCTCTGCAGCACAGGGTTTTGCAGAGCATCGCTGGTGGGCCAAGGAAATAGCAGGGGCTGCGGCTGCTGCCCAGCAGAAGGAAAAGCCAGCTTCCCCCAGGTAAGAAGGGGAAGCAGCAGCTCTCCCAGCAAAGGGAACACAGCTGCCAGAAATGCATGTCCCCAGAGCAGTAATGGCAGAAGCACCAGGACAAACCCTCAGGCCAGTGGCAGAGGTCTGGGAGTTTCCCTGTCCCTGGGACCCAGCCGTGCCTCCTGATAGGGAAAGCCCATCCCCGACAGTGAGCCTGGACCCAGGCACTGCCACTCAGGAGGTGGATGGCTTCCTGAGGATGCTGCCCCTGCACGTCCTGATGCCCCAGCCCAATGCCTCTGCCTGTGGAGCCACCGGGGCTCCCCAGCTCCCTGGCCTTGGTGGCCCCAGCTCTGAGTAATGAGCACGGTGTTGGCTGCAAGCACAACAGAAGTCGTTCAATAATTCACAGCCCCCCACTCTAATAACCCCCCTGACGTTTGCCTCTGCTTTCATACACAGTATCCGTTAATGGTAATTTAATCAAGGCCCTCATTCATACATCAGATCGATAGTGGGAGGTTTGTGGGAGGCCAGTCGAGCGGGATGCGCGCATCCCCACCGAGGAAGATGAAGCAATTCATTGTAGTGTCAGCTCAAAGGGAAAGAAGTATTGACCTGCCAGATCAAAAGCCTTCAGTGCTGCAGGGTACATAATGTGCTGCTGCAGGCTCAAAACTTCAGCAAGGGGGCAGCTCAGGAGGGATTTCCAGTAAATTTATCTCATTCACCTTTGCTTTGAATTAACCACCTTCCCTCTCATTTATGACAAGGAATTTAATGGAAAGGTAATTTCATGGGACTGTGCTCCCTCACCTCACATTACTTTACTCTTGAAGATTTAATCAGGAGCAGAGGTGGGCAGGTGGCAGTGGGCAGAGCTTGTTAAACAGCCTCTCTGTGCCCTGCCACCCTGCTGCCCACGCACCGCCGGGAGAGAGCTCCCTGCCACACACGGGCACGGCACCTCCCTTCGCACAGCCTGGACAGCAGGATTTCCTTTGCACAGGGCACACACAAGAGGCAGCACAAAGAGATTTCTTTCCCACCTTTTCACTTCTTCCTGTTTGCTTTTCATACACGATATTCATAGCAAAACAGCAGAAAGCTGTCTTAATTATGCATGTCCCACACAGCCCGCTGCTACTGCCCATCAGCACCAAGGGGCTCACAGACCATTTCACAGAGTGGATAGAACCATAAAATGATTTAGATCCAAAGGACCCTCAAAGCTCATCCCATCCCACCCCCTGCCATGGCAGGGACACCTCCCACCAGCCCAGGTTGCTCCAAGCCCCATCCAACCTGGCCTGGAACACTGCCAGGGAGGGGGCAGCCACAGCTTCTCTGGGCACCCTGGGCCAGGGTCTCACCACCCTCACAGCCAACAATTTCTGCCTTATAGCCAATCTAAATCCACCCCTTTTCAGTTTAAATCTGTTGCTTCTTGTCCCTGGTAAAAAAGTGACCTCTAAAATAAATGTGAAAAAGACTTAGCTGCCCATCTGCATTCATAGGTCTGTGGAGTCACTGGAGCTCCCTGTCATTTTTGCATCAATGTTTGCACATGAAAAAGATGCTTTTCCCAACTTATTTACACATTATAATTCTAGGCTTGACAGAACATGTTGTGTTTCATGGGGATTATATTTATCTACCTTGACTGCTGTACTGCTAGAGTAACCTGAAACCATAGAAAAGCCACAACTAAATTTTGGTTCAGATCAATGAAAACTCACTATAAAAGTGACCTCTAAGCTCACCTGCGCTGTTTCAGGGCACCTCATCAGCCTGGGAAATGCAGTGGTGAGCACATTATCTAAAGGCATTATCTAAATTCATTTCTTGCTACCTTTTTATGAGAGCCTGTAGCAGGCTGGGCAAAGGTGTGACATCTCTGGCAGGGGGTACTTCCCCTCCAGTCTTCAAAGGCCACAAAATGATGTCCCCCAGGCACACCGGTGAAGTGTTTTGTTGTCTTGACGTTTCATAAGAGAAGTTGGACAAACAGCTGACATCAGTCCATTTAAAGCATTTAAAGCCCTGAAAGCAATAGCCATTAAACCCATGCTGAATTGTACTTAAATGCAAAGGCCCTTGACATTTTGTGAATTTAATTTAATACCATTGTACAGAGAAGCAATTACAGTTACATCATTACGTGTAATAACCACGACTGGAGTCTCACTCTAACCAAGTGTGAAAGGATATTATTTAGAAATCCTTGACTATTTTCATTCTTTTATCCTTCCCCTCCCTCCTCCCTCCCTGCACCCCCACCACAAAATATTAGAGCTTTTCTCTCCCCTATGCTCTGCAGAGCAGCACAGACAGCAGGGCTGGGAAGAGAAGACTTCAAAGCACGGCTGTGTTGTGTTGTAGAGAGGAAAGAGAGAAAGGAACATTTGGGAAAGGACAGTAGGGTTTCTTGCCTATATTATCTAGAGACTTCCATCCTGAATCAATGTCTTGGGCAATAAGCATCATAGAATCACAGAATGGTTTATCCCTCTGCCAGAGTTTGCTGCATGGGCAACTGGAGGAGGCTGCATGTGACTTTATATATATATATATATATATATATATATATATATATATATATATATATATATATATGCAAATATGCATATAGTTAAAGATCTAGTTTCTCCTGGCTTGGTACACAGTTCACTTGTGAGTACCAGCTCACCAAAGCCACCAGTACCTGTGGCTACTTTGCTAGACAACATACCTTTGCCATCCTGTTCCCTTGGCCGTGGGGTTCTGAGTCTCTGGAACAAGGCAATTGGCTCTGCTGACATTTAACACACATCTCCAGCCTGCAGTCACAGTGCAAAAAATGGCCAGTGTTAATTACAGCCCCAAATATTCTGGCTTTGAGTCACAGATAGGAATGCAATGTGCAGAGCAGAGAACATTCCCCCTCGCCCCAGGCTACCAGCAAAACTGAAGAGGCAGGAGGCACTCTCACCACAGAGGCAAGGAAGGGGTGAGCTGGGGTGGCCAGGCTCCCGTCCTGGAGCCCCACTCCTCCACGTGTGTGGTTCCACTGCTGCCCTGCTGAGCTGGAAATGGATTTCTACGTTCAGTTCCCATTTTATTATAAAATAATTGGTTCAAATCTAACCTATCACCCCACTGGCAGTGTTAATTCAAGGAGCAAGCATTGACAGCATGTTTCCCACTACTTGACACTCACATGAACGGGCCCCAAACGCTCTGCTAGGTGCTGGCAAACTCAGGTTAGATTATTTAATGTTTTTATTTCTACTCGTTCTTTTAACCAACTTTAAAGTTTCTCACTTCTTTGCTAAGACCATGAGAGATCATTACCTTCGACTCAGAAAACCCTTCACAAAATCCTTTTCTTTCTAGACAGCCATGGCACACAACAAAACCAACCACATGTAGCTCTACAGCAAAGCAGTGGTTACACCTCGAAGCACCTGGATGTTTCTGGTCAACATGAAGTTCAACTCGGCCAACACCCTGCAAGGTTTTTAAGAGGTTTAAAAAGAAATGTGGGTTTCCTTAAGTGTGAGTCCCTGCGTAGCCTTAGAGAGAAGAGCCAGCTTCATGCTGGCGTGAGATTGAGTCAGAGCAGTTCTCCATGCAGCCCTGTTGCCTTCACAGTGCCTCTGTGCAGTGCTTTCAGTGATTTCCTACAGAGGCAGAAACCTAAAGTAAAAGGCCCCCTGGGCCAGGGCATCCATCACCTCCCAGGCAAGGCCTGGCAGCCCAGAGCATCACCTCCCTGGGGTGGTGGGGATGCCCTGGGGGATACAGGACACACATGGGTATCCCTGTGCCGGAGGGCATCGGGCACACAGAGCCAAACCCAGCCACCCCAGACTGGCCAACAGCACCCATGCTGCTAACTGGTATCATCATCAACGTTCTGGCTGCCAGTGCCAGGAGTGACAGAAGTCCTGGTCTCTCTCATGAGAACAGGACCCGAGGTTCTGGGTGTACAGCTGCCTGTTCCTTTCTGCCCTCCGGGGCTATGCAGTGCACCCTTTTACACACATTGTCATTCAGACCCCAACTGCTCCCCTGACGAATCATCCAAACCCCATTTTCTGCCCATTTCAGCAATAAGCTGTCAAACAGGTACCAGCCCAGCTGAAACAGAGCACACAACCACATTCGGGATGCGTGGCCCCTGGACTGACAGCTCTGAGAGCAAAGCAGTGCTGCCACACAGCACATGGGCAAACTGACCCCTCAAGTCTCCATCTCCTCACAACTTTCCAGGAGTTACAGTGGCCCTGTTATAGCTCTGGGAGCAAAATTTCTCCTGTAACCTCTCTGCATTTCGACTGACAGCCAACTCAGCACCCTCTGGCTGCACTGGAAGCGCTTGTGGTGTAGTGGCCAGCCCCCCACTCCAAACCAGATAACCTAAAGTCTCCTGCCAGCTCTGCCACAGTGCATGGCAGCTCACACTCTTCTGGTGTAATTTCCCTCCTGTTGTCTTCGAGTGAAATACAAGTCTTGGGTGCGAGACACTTCCTAGGGTTGCATATTTACAAATTCTTAGCAAAAGAGATTTAAAGACACCAGTTAGTCCTGAGCAAAGGGCAGAGCCCTGGAAAAACCACAGGAGAAATTCTTTCTGCAGAACTGTCAACTGCTTAAATGTGTTTGCTGTTTATTTGCTGTTTCCAGCCATTCAGAGTGTATTAAAGTGGCTCTGCACACTGCAGAGTACCAGCACAAAGCTCTTATGCACTTTGAGATATTGCAGTTGCCTTTGTCAAGTAAACACAAGGTGCCAGCCAAAATGGAACCAAAGGTAAGAAAACTCAGTCTGTGACGTGAGGTTGCTTGGCAATAGTTACACTGTGACCTTGTGACTTATGTCATAACATCCTAGCAAAGATGATTAGGTCATCAAATATGAGATATCTGATCATGCATTAGCTACATCAGCCTTGCCATAATCCGTTGCCATCACTCACGTCAGACTCTCTGGCACTTCAGGACATCCCGTTGCCTTTTTGAAATACCGACACGATGTCAGTTATCTGTTCCCACAGACATTCCCCAATGGTTCATGATTTGTTAAAGCTAGCAGACAAACAAATCCACAAGGTTAGCAGCTCCCAGAGATTCCTGGCCATTTTTTAATGATCTTAGATGCAAACTGCGTGGGCCTGCTGGTTCAGAAATGCTGAGCAGTTGCTCTTTAACATCCTCCCCAGTTACAGATGGAATGGAAAGCATTTAATTAGCACAGTAAGACATGAATAAATCATCCTGTTTCTCTCCACACAGAGAGTGTGAGTACATGTTTAGGGCTTCCAACCTCTCTCTATCCCAGTAGGTTCAGTCTTTGCCAAAGAGCAGCCCAATCACACTATTGGGGTTTTATTTATGTGGCGAGAACCCCTCCCCATCCTGCTGAACCCCACTGCCCCTCCCCACACAGAGCTGCCCTTATCTCCTGTGCTGATTTCCAGCCGTGCATTTGCACATTTCCCTATATTCTACTTTTGCCTGTTTCTCTCGGTGGTGTCCTCAGTCTTAAATCCCACCATTACCCCCAAGTTTAGTATTTTACATATGGAAGACATCTTGCAGAATAGAAAACCAAAGTTGTGGCTTTGCAAGAAATAAGATATAAAAATCTGATGCAAGGAAAAAATAAATACAAAACATGGACACCATGGTTTTGTCAACAAGTGAGATTCCCACCACAAACCTGGGGGAAAAAGTTTTCCTGAAAAACAGTCACACAAGAAACTTCCCACATTTCCTTCAGTTAAAGGCTAACAACTTTCTTCTCCAATTATAAAAAAAAAAATAAAAAAATGCCACAAGAAAAGATTTTATATTCTTCATTTTGTTGTCAGCCTAAGACAAAGCCAGAAAGGTAGATCAGACGTACCGACCCTAGGAACAGTAATTTTGTTCTAAGCCTCTGTATACCATACAGCAGAAAAAAACATCTCTTTCCTTTCCAGATAATTTCTAATTAATATAGTTATATTTATTACATGCAATTAAAAATATAACCTCAGGGCTTGAGCAACAATAGAGATATTCAGTCTGAGGCTTACTTATCAAAATTAGTTTCATTGCTTTTTTACCAAGTACTCCGCATATGAAAATTCATTTCTTGAAGCGACAGTATCCCGTTTCATAAAAATAGTGTTTTCTAATTAAATTAATTTAACAAAGGGAAAAAAGTATGTTACAATGCTTCACATCTGAGGATACAGCTAATTGAACTGAATCATCTTTTTTGTAATGGGAGAAGCTCTGATGCAATCTAATTAAAAAAGAATAGGCCCTATTTAATTATTTTATTTAATCAGACCCAAGACAATTATCTGGTTGGCACTTCTCAAGGAACTGGGCCACGCGTCTGACGCTGGGGAAGTAAATATAAATGGCACATTGATCACAGCCCTAAGAGAGAAGTGAGGCTTTATAGCCTTCACCACCCCCTCCTCAAGAGGAAAACACCATCTCCACACCTCAGCCTCTCGAACCATTCCTCTTTCTGTTCCTAGGCTTGGTTTGTAATGCCCTGCCCTGGTCCCCAGGCACAGCCCCAGCCACGAGCAGCCCCCAGTCAGTGGGAGATGCACTCAAGGCAGTGACTCACAGCTGGATCCCACACCACTCATCATGCTCCTTAGAAAAGGAGGGGGCTCACTCCATGTCTGGAGGAGGCTGGTGGGAAGCAGCACTGCCCGACAGCTGGCACAGCAAAGGGTGCCACTGAGGGATTTTGCCCAAGACCCTTTCCCCAGGGATGGGTTATGAGCACTGAGACACCAGCCGTGGGGCAGGGTCACAGCCCGTGGTGCTGGCTAGTGGAGAGGTCCTCAGCCAGCACTGCTATCACTGGAGCAGGACACAACCCTCAGTCCAGACTCCAGAGGGAGTTACTGGGTTTTCTGTTGGGCAGTAGAAGAAACAGACATCAATAATACTACATTTTAAATCACAAAATATTAACACTTAGGCAGAGATTTATATTTTGGCAGTATCAAGCCAACAGTATTTGAAATGTCAGTCTCTGGATTATATTAATTGGGTTTGTAAACCTCTGGTGCCTGAATATTAATCTCAATGTTCTGGGTTTCTGAGTTGGAAAAATAAGTGCCTTAGGGGTAGCGAGATACCCAAGATTTCTACTCTGCATGGGAAAACTACTAGAAAAATATTTTCTTCAATACATTTTCATCTTTAAAACTTTTAAAAATAAGTTTATCCTACAAATGTCAGAAATACACAGTACAGTGTATGAATAGATTATGTAAATGACTTAGTATAATGATGTAGGTATTAATCAGTCCCTTTTCTTTTGCATACAGATGCCGAAGTCCTGCACACAGTGAAAGAAACTTGTTTTCCTGAAATATAAGTAAATATATGCAGTGGTTCTCTCTTCCTTGCAGGCTTTAGTCCTCATTTCTTCCAGTCTCTCACTACTACTCTTTATCTTAAATACAAAGGGATGCAGTTGAACCTCGAGGCTTCCTTACCTCTGCCACAGGCATTTCCTGCAGGAAAGATTAACCCTGCTGGTTAGATTTCACTGTGGGAAGCAAAATGTTGCTTTCCTGATTTCTGCAGCACAGCATTTCAGCAGGACAGCAGAACAGCTCCACAGCACAGTTTATGTGGATTTGAAACTGGCTGACGGGTCTCAGCGGCACCGTGACTTTGGGGTCTGTGTAGTGGTGCATGGCTAATAGGGTACCAAAGAACTGGTCTTCAGCCCAGGTTATTGAGCATTTCAATCAATGGCCTGGTAAGAAACATAAAACCACACTGTATAAAGCCTGCAGATGGCACAAAGACTGTGGGGATGCAGATGGGGATGATGGGACAACACAGCTCTCCAGCTTGTCGGTCAGCTTGGCATATGCAAATCACTGATCTAAAGGCAAGGTCAATTATAAAAGCCAATTTTAAAATCCCAGGTTCAAGAACGAAGGACTGAGGCCACTTCTGGAGGTGGAGGATTTTACTGCGAGCACTGTGGCTCTGCATGTGACTTACAGACCATGGCAGGTGAGCATCAACACCAGCTTCCAACATACACCTTGGCCACAAAAGCAGGTGTGAGGAGAGAGAGACAAGAGGGGAGGTGGGAGGGAAGGTCCTGCATCCAACATCGCTGCAGGGAATCTGGTCTTGTGTGGCTGTAAATCAAGGACATCCCTACAGTGGAAAGGGTCCTCAGAGCCAGGTGGTTGTGTAGAGAGCTCCATACGCTCAGCCTGTGGAAGGGAAGGTTGAACAGAGCTTGCTGGTACCACACAGACACCTTGGCTTTGAGAGGAAGGGAAGAGGACTCCTTTATTTATTTTTTTTAAAAATATATTTGTCACCTTAAAACGCATGAATATGGTTTAAAGTCAATGCCAATGGCAATCCAAAAATCAAAACTGGATTTTTTTTTTCTTAAGAGACATCCTCTAGTTAAAACAGAAATTAATTCAGGGAAGCTTTATGGCTGGTATGAAGCAGAAGTTGCTTGTGGCTTTGTAAGTGACTGATCTCCTGTGTGCTGAGCCGCAGGACCGAGTTTTTTAACTCTCTGCAATAAATACTGAAGGCTGTTTAAATGGAAAAAGGAATCACAATTTTGCTGCTTTGTGTTATATAAGCAAGGTTTAAAATGAAATTACTGTTCCTGGAGATGAAAGAACTTAAAATCTGCTCGTGTTTTTTTACCCTTAGGTTTAAAAAGCAAATACGTAAACAAATAAATCAAGAATATTAAATCTCATCTAATCTGCTTTAACCAGAAAATCTAAAAAGAGGCTTTCTTATTCTGCAGCTGAAAGAGCTGGGCATGCGAATCCTTCCCAAGGAAAGCTTTTTGTCTCAGATAAGTGTTCAGAACCTGAACTAAATTAGTGTAAGCAAAGACAACCTCCTCTTTCAAATCCAGATTACGAACTGTGCTGCCTTAGATCTCCCTTACTTGTTCCTTGCGACACAAAACTGTTAATTTCCCACTTTTCTAGAGAAATCCTCCATGAAAAGTAATCACCCTTTGAGTGGCAGGGCTGTGGCTGGGTTCTGGGCACTCCTTTACATGCCACAGAGAAGAACTGCAGCCCTTTCTGTCCTTCCTCAGCCGCTCACAGACGGGGCTGAGCTCAACCTGGGAGACTTCGTACGTCCTCTCCAAAACGTAAACCTTTCGATGTCTACGGGAGCAGCCAGGCTGACCTTTACTCTTGCTATTTGTATTACTTCTTGTGTCTGCCTTTTCATGGGAGAAGACTTGTCAAGTAACAGCATTTAGTCTAAGAATAAAGCAGCCTCTAGAACGGTTTTATGCTTTTGTGTCTCCACAACCAGGCACTGCCTGTGTAAATACCAACCATAAATATTCATGAGCTGTACTTTTTCCCTTCCTCAGTAAGTTCTGCTCTGAGCATGGAGAAGGAGTGTGATTAAAGCCAAGTTAATTGTGCCAGCCTGCTCGATTGTGGAGGGGACAGAGCTGCAGACTCCAAAGGACAGAGCTGTGTGGCTGCGACTTTGCAATTATCTTTGTCGGATACCTACAGATGTCTCCGACTTGGCCAGTTGTCTGCAAAAATAACCCTGAAGTCTTTACCACTGCAGCTGTTTTCTAATCTTCAATGCTCTTACCACAGTGCCTGAAGCATCCCAGAGCTCGCTCTCTGTGTCCTGCTTTTAAAACCCTGCCCAGCCTTCAGTCAGCTCCTGCCTTGCATTGCCCCTTGAAGATTTACTGCTCCAGCCTCATCTCTGTTCTCCTCTGATGACTGCTGCCACTCAGGCTTATCTCTGCTGGTCATCCTCTCCCACACTACAGTCCACACTATAAACACCTCTTACTCTCGCCCGACTGCATCCTGCTAGAGATAGATCTCGCTATTGCCTCCTTTCTATAGAGGAATAAAACACATTATTGCCTCTTTGGACTATTTCTCCCCCAGTCTCCCCAACAAGCCCAATTCTGTTCAGTACCTTCAGGGTTTTGGTTTTTTTCCCCACTCCTCCACAGTCCACAAAACCAGGTGATTTAAATGACTGGTCCTTTCTAAAAATGCAGAAATATGAACTCACATGACGCGCTCACTCAACCCAAAAGGTATAGCTGAAAAAACCCTCCTCCCTTCCTTATGTAAACCTCAACCTGTTCCTGTGAACTATTCTAAGTATTATTTGCCCCAGCTGCATCCCTCCAGGGAAGCCCACTGCCCTTACAGAAAATCCCCCCTCCCCACCAGCTACCCTTGGCACACATTTTTCCCCTTAATTTGTCAACTCCCAGTGCAAACACTTTGGCTCAAGTTGGGATGAATAAACATTGTCAGAGGGTTGGGGAACAGACATGGATTATTTGCCAGCTGAGAGTTTTTCTATGCTCTTCCTCAAGGTCTGTTGCATTTGCTATTCCAACACTGTTGGTTTCCCCTGTTGAGAGAAGCCTCCTCTTAATTAACTATCTAGTCAGGCTAGACTAGTCCACACCTAGGCAATTTCTTTTCATGCTTTTTTCTTACAGATGACGAGCCAGCAGAAGGGCAAAATTCTCAGGGAAACAGAAAAAAAAAGTCACAGTGGCTGTTCTTTCCTTTCTAGCAGTATCTACTGCTCTGGGTTCACACAAAGCCAACTGCATCCGAGCATTGTGCTTCTAATTGCCTTAGAGCTCTGATACATGGGACTGCAGCAAGGTTTCTGGAACGCTCCTGCTATTTTCTGCCATTATGATGTTGCACTTTGACATTGTGTTCAGTGTCTCGCTTTTAAAGGAGCCCAGTGGGCTGCTGGAGCTCCCCGGGGGATGGATGCCTGTCCACTACAGCCCCCAGAAAGGGCAAAACTGCATGGATAGGCTGGGGAGGGGAAGCTCTGCCCATAATATGAGTTCTAGATATTGCTAGCAAAGCCTTGCTTATCTGGACACTACAATTACCTGGTTGGCATGTGAATTCAAAAATAGAAAAATATGATAAAGAAATACGATCGCAATAAATGCCAAATATGATTTCAGTAAACCCTGTTCATTGGGCTAGTACATTTTGGGGAAAAAAAAAAAAAAATCACCTTTCTGAAGCTTCTTTGACTCTGTGACATGCATGACGAGATGGAATACTGGTATTTCACTTCTGCCAGTGGAGAAAGATTAATTTACATGGAAGTCTTGTCTTGTTTGGCAATCAGCAGCATGAAATAAAAACTCAAATAGAAAAATAGACAATTATATACTAAAGGCAATCTTCACATAGCATGTACGTGGCACAGTATTCATAAAATCACGTAGTAAGCGTTTTCTCATCACACTGAGTTTTGGAGGATGGAGATAAAGCAACTCAAGCAGCAGCTATGCACTCTGGCATAAACTAGTTAAAACAATTTGCCTCTGTGCACTACAAAACATGAGCATTGAATAGAAAACTATATAAATTTTTAATATAATATTTCCTTACTAAGCTTTACATGCATTATAATCATATCATGAGATCCATTCTGATAGCACTGTAATACAAAATAACCGGGGTGACTCATCTGGCATACAGAAAAGCAGAGAGCGTGTGGTGCTGTATGATTATTGCAGTGTTTGTAAGTTGTTGCTTCCCATCACAAATGGAGGCAACGTTTTCAGAATAAAAGCAGGCACTGGAACATAGGATGCAATTTCCAGGGCCGGTGCTGTATGTGGACTTCCACTAAAATATTCATGATTTTGGCTGTTAGCAGCTCAAATTAGTTGCCATCCATAGTTAATCTGCCCTGTAGAATCCAGCTATTTTATAAACATGGGATTTATTGGACATGTCCCCTCAATTTGTATTGTAGTTTTTGTTTACTTGACGGTGAAAAACACAACAATAGTACTTGTCATTCTGAAAAATCAATACTCTGCATGCTGTGCCTGCTGTCTGATCACCTTTAAACCCGCCACAGAGCTCCTACGCGGTTTAAAAACCAGTCGCATTAATTCCTTAATTCTGACTGTGCCACTTACCGATCCCCCCCGTGGCACAGGCATCCCTCAGCAGCCAAAGGAGGTGTGAGTCGGGTGGGGGGAAGGCCAGGTCCCACAGGGACAGCAGGAGTGGCTGGGTGCAAGATGTGACACCTGCCCATACATGGAGCCCCTGGGCAAGCCCGGGCTATACCCACCTCCAGCCAGGTGTGTCTGTTCAGAGCTGATAGCAGGGCAAGGCACTTCTGAAACAGCCTAGGTGAAGGTGCTGGGGTCCAGGAAGAGACCTGGTTATTGCTGCTAAGATTGCTCATTCCTGAAGATAAAACATAGCTGACTTCAGACAACATGCATCACTCATCAGGTCCTTCGCACCTCTCCTGACTGCTTGCACAGACTGATGGTGCGCGGCTGGGATAACTTCAGGCAGGCATTTTAGAAACATTGATGACTAAAAAAGACTATTTATATCAAAATGTTTCTAGTTAAAAGCTCCTACAAGATCTAGGTTGATCTTGCCTAATATTTAATGAAATTTGACCTGTTCTGACAAGTTGTTTTGCTGTCAACAAGAAAAAGAATATGGAAAAAGCCACAGAAGTTTCAGCTGTCAGCTGACCCAGATGGGCAGGGGACAAGAGCATGTGCCCAGCTGTAACTTGTAGCTGCTGCTCCTGACCCTGCCAAGGAGGGTGAGGCTGTACATCTAATGGCAGGCTACCACCACCTGAAGGGTAGCTGCACAGCTGCAATTTGGGAGGCTTTAGAGAAAATGTTATGGTGGGAGAGGTACCCAAAGGTGGTGCAGTCACCATCCTTGGAGACTGCCAGACTCATCTAGACAGAGCTACAGTTGACCTGCTCTGGTTCTTCAAGGTGGGCATGACCTCCAGTGGTCCCTTCCAAACAATATTTCTGTGATTCATATCACTGCTGTTAGTTCCATACATGTGAGTTTTCCAAATTGTTCTGTCCTACATAATTTGTACCTCTCAGCTATTTGCTATCATCTTGTTGATCACCTTGCTTCGTTAGGGTCCCTTTATACCAGAGAATGGCAACTTTGGTTGATCTAAATAACTCTATTGCCTGCAAATGTGCCACATCACTAATCATTCCCTTCCCCACATGGTTAATTAGCATGCCAGACACCAACAGTCCCCCTGTGGAAATCTCTGGACACCCAACCAACAACCTTTTGCCACAGTCAAATGGCCATTTACTCCTACTCTGTGTGCAGGGACTTGGCTGAAGACATTTTGAAAGCCCAATAAATTGTGTCAGATGGTGCTCCTTTGTGCCTGCTTGCTCAAGTGAAAAATAGACTGGTGTGTTCCATGCAGAACAATGACACTACGCAGCAGAAGTCACTCCACCGCAGCTCTCGAGGGAGGCTATGAAAATCCCTGACACTGATGGCCATGCTGTATTCATCCCCCGGACTGCAAGAGCTTTTTGGACATAATCCTTACTCCTCCTATCACTGCCCTTGTTCTTTATGCCACTGGCTGGGAAAAGGAGTTAAAAACATAGCTGTGTTATTAACAAAGAGAACACTCATTTAAGTGCTATTTATATGCCTATGGAGACTGTTCTGGGAAATTCTCTACCAGCTACAAATACACACAGTGTCTATGTTTAGCCAGTACCCAGGGTAAGCTGCAGCAGTTGTGCTGCCACCCAATGTCCCCTCCCCAGCTGAGGAGGGGAATCAGGAAAAAAGGGAGAAGCCCCATGGGTTGGAGTAGAAACAGATTTAATGAAATAACAAAAGTAATACAATCATTAATATAAAGTGCACAAGGTTCTACTCACCCTGGTCCTGGGGGTCAGCAGCAGAAGGCCAGGAGGGAGCAGCCCCAGGAGGAGGAGCTCCCCCCTCAGTGAGCTCCCTCCTTTTCTAAGGAGCATGATGAGTGGTGTGGGATCCAGCTGTGAGTCACTGCCTTGAGTGCATCTCCCACTGACTGGGGGCTGCTCGTGGCTGGGGCTGTGCCTGGGGACCAGGGCACACAGTCACCCAGGCAATGGAGAAACAGAACAACTCCTAAATATTATTTATGTGTGAGCCACACCTGTACTGGGGAAAGGAAACAGAAGAAATGGAACATGGGATCCTTCACGGCCTCCTTGCCAGACCTGGGGCAATCACTGAGGCCAAGTTCCTCAGAAGGTCTTTGATGTCTAATGCTGGCTGAACTCATCTTAAAGTCAGCATCTTTAATATCTCCAGGGACCTTAGCCTTATCTTCATGAAATTGTCCATCTGCACAATAAGGATAATGTTTTCTCATAGGAAGGCTGAGAAAACCAAACAAACACAGTGACATGCTCCAATGCTGCAGTAGCAGAAACCTGTATGGTAATTCAGGTTATTTAGAATCATCAAATCATAGAATGGTTTGGGTTGGAATGGACCTTTAAAGGCCATCCAGTCCATCCCCTGCAGTGAGCAGGGACATCTCCAACTAGACCAGGTTGCTCAGAGCCCCGTCCAACCTGGCCTGGAATGTTTCCAGGGATGGGGCATCTCCCACCTCTCCTGTGCAGGAGACCCACGGCCTAAGGGTGAGATACAACTGGGATGCAGGGATGTCCACCACCAAACAGCAAGGAACACAGGCTGCAATGTGCTGATTAAATCGCTTGCAATTAATCCTGTGACCAACTTCAGTTCCAAAGCTTGTTTATATCCATCACAGTCTTGTTATCAGAGAGGAAAAAGCAAAATTACAAAAATATATTCCAGTTAAGTGCTTGTAGCTCAATGAGGTTTCAGCTCATATTTTAGTTCTACTGAACTGTGAGAGCACCACTGGAAACCTTTGGAAGTAGTCAATGATTATTTTAACATCCAACTTATTTTCAAATGATTTAGCCAGGAAAATAGCAATTTCTAACTTCCTTGGATTCATTGAACCAATGTGCTATAATATATCATATAATTAAAGTAGTCATTAAGACTTTTACTGGATAGAAAAATCACATCTCTGAGGAATCTGACCTTTTGGGCACTTCAGCCTTTCACACTTCAGTTACCCAGTTGTCTTAAAATTGCCTATTAGTAACTGCCTGACTTTATGGGCTTTCTGAAGAGTTTTTTAAACAGCAAATTTAATGCTAAATACATCTAAGACTAATAGCTTCACTTCATATTTTTAATAACAGAGTCCTGAGAAATAATACAGCCATAATTCTCCTGTGGGTGTACCCTGCCATTTTAATTAACTCTTCACTGATAGAAGTGTGACAAATACAACCTTTCCCTTTCATTTTCAATAAATAGTTGTGCTTAAGTGAGCCTGTGAGAAGATCAGTAGAGTCTTCCAAACCATTACCACCATATTATGTACAGATGGATGTGAATACATGTCTCAGAAAAGAGGGAGGTTCATAAATCACATTTGCAGATATGCCACAGCCTTGCTGTGACCTTTATTTTTGCTTTAGGCAGTGGAAGGGTTTCTCCTGCATGATATCCATCAGAAATGGTGAAAATCTCCCCAGCCTCTGTCGTATACGTGCAAAGCACTTTATGAATAACAGCAATGTGAATTAGGCTTGGGCAGTACAAACCCAACTACCAGAAGTACAGCAAGTGGTAGAAAGATCAGCTCAAGGACTGCCTGGACATAGCAAGGCACGGGCATAAACACACAGACATCCTTTGAGCATGGTTTGGGTTCCCACAGGATCTACGTTGGGCATACTAGTTTTATATTAAAAAGTTCAGATTTTGGCTCGATTCTTCATTAGGTGGCACAGTGACCATAAAACCCTACACCTGGAGGAATTCATTTTCAGCACACTCAAGGACAGTTTAGAACCATAGAATCATCAAGGTTGGAAAGGACCTCCAAGATCATCAAGTCCAACCATCAACCCAACACCACCATGCCCACTAAATTTCTAACAAACTGTGACATTGGGGTTTTTTCGGCTTAAAAAGCAACTTTCCACTCTAAAAGTGGCTCATATTCTCACCAGTGCAGGCAGGGACTCCAGGGTGAGTGCTGCTTGCCTCGCCAGGCTGAAACCTCCCTGGTCTGAGATTTCAGAGCAGCACTTACAAATACTGTGTGAGATCTGGGGAACAAACGGAGCCTGCACAGCCTTTTTCAGCGAGCGAGAGGAGAACACCTTTCAATTCTGAATTTTAGACCAGTACAACGAATACAAAACGGTCCTGACTGGTGTCTCAGGGTAGGTGCTGGTCTCACAGAACTTCATGGATTCTCACTGTACTTAATGATTGCCCACACCCAGTCATCCACCCCGGAGGGTGAGGAGGGAGCGGAAGGAAAAATAAGATGCTGGAGAGCACAGACCCTTCCCCAGGCCAGCGGTGCTCAAATTTGCTGGTTGGGAATTATCTGAATGACCAGCTGATAGATTTCTTGTTTTCTGCACTGTTGCATAGTGACTGTGATAAACCTTACCTTTTATCACCCTGTCTGCAGTGCCTGCCTAACGAAGCAGAGGGAGCGGAGTGAGCGGGGGGAACAACAGGCTGGGGCAGGCAAAGCAGCTCCGGGGGCTTTGGGAAAGGTCAGCGCCCTTCGCACTGCACTCGCTGGCAGCCCTGGCTGCAATTCGAGGGGAGAAGGAAGAGCTCTCTGCTGCCTGGGCTGCCCTCGTGAGCTCGGGATTTCCTGGGATCCTGCTGTCAGGCCTCTGACAAGTACGGATTTAAGTGCCGTTATTAAATCACGTTTAAATTGTCCTGGTCTCATAACAATGAGTGTTTGTTTTGATGGCTGGAAAGATTCGTGTTCCTGCTAGCTGACTGCTCTTGACATAATCACTGTGGGAACTAATCAGAGGAAAATACTGTCATAAAGTATATGCTTTGCACTTGAATTTAACAAAGGATATTAAAACCCCCCAAACTTGAGGGCATCACTGTCGCTTCCAGGCACTGTTCATACATGCATCCAGCTTTAGTACATCAGTGTGTACCTGGAAGTATTCAAACGGGAAAAAATGTTAAGAAAAATTATATGCAGAACCATTCATTTGATTTTTAAAAGAGTAAAAGGATGTTCTAGCACTGCAGACATGAACTACCTGAATAAAAAAGCAGGGTGAGATGAAAGTCCACAGTCAAAAGTGCTGGATCAAATAGCAAGAATTTCTTCTGAAATCTTGGAATTCTTCAGCCTGACATGCAGAAAGAAAAGTAAAATTCATTAACCCCAGGACAGGTACAAATCACCAGTGAGAGGCATCCTTAAAGCAGAGAAAGCAAAATGTAAGGCAGGATAGGCAAGAGTTTTTTCTAGCAAGACAAGCTTGAACATTAACTGCTAATGGTGTTCTTGCATATGGTGCACTGCTGTTGTCACACACGGGGGTAAGATTTTGCTTTTGAGTTCTTGTGGAACACAGACCTCATACAATGATGTTTCCCAGAACTAAAAGGAGTGGAGAAGGAATAGAGCTTTGCAAATGTCTCCCTCAGCAGAAGCTGGAGAGGGGACCCTGCATCTTATACCAAGTCTTACATCAAGCGTTGGCACACCATGGCCAGATGAGGTATTTCCAGTGTGGGGAGAGAAATGTATGGCAGGAGAAGGGGAGAGGGGATGGACTCTGGGGAATGTAAGAGCTGAGTTGAGTAATAGGGAGGCTGGAAGTGGTTGCAGGGTGAGGTGAGCTCCTGAGATCCTGCAGCTCCACCTGAAGCAGACACTGAAGCCCCGAGCCCTGGCAGGGGGAAGGATGCTGCTCTGGAGGCACTTCCACCCCAGGAGACAACCTCTGCCAAGCCCCAGTGCCCAGCGAGGCTCTTGCAGGAGGTCGGGGAAGATTTGTGTCTGCTGCCTATAAAGACAATTCCTGGTCTTTGTGGCAGAGCAGGACAGGGGTTCTGCAGTGCTGGGAGGTCTCTGCAGCGGGCTGGTGATGAGCTCTGCCCGCCCCTGGCAGTGTTCCTGGGCTGGTGGGAGGTGTCCCTGCCATGGCAGGGGGTTGGGACCAGATGAGCTTTGAGGTCCCTTGCAACCCAAACCATTCCATGATTCTATGATTTACCACCCAAAAGACAGTGACTGCCATTTGGGATATGGAGAGAGGACTTGTGGGGAGATAAAACCTTGAGGAGAAGAAGGTTGACTATAAAAATACAAAAAAAATCAGGGTCTAATTAATAAATCTGAAGGAGGAGTGCAGAAGAAGAATTGTCAGATTTTTTTCTCTTTTTTACATATTCCAGCTACATTTTGCCAAGGGCTTATACTTAGTGAGACATCTTCCCGTCAGAGGAAAGCACAGGAATATGAATATTAACATCACCACTAGATGCACAGTACTTTTGCAGAAGACATAAAGATGAAAGAAAGAAGTGCAGTTATTTGCCCTTATCTTCCATGCTACCAGGAACCAGACCCTACATTTTTATCAGGCAGATTTTTGAGAGTTATAAAATTCAAAATGCTTCAAAGACATGAAGGAAATCTGCTGCAGAGTACGGCTGCACCCTGGTGAAGCACCTACTGCTCTCTCCCTCATCCCAACTCAGGCTGTCCAGTGATGACCCTAAGGAGGGGTGGGACAGGGCACAGAAAAGCTCTTGTTCCTGAATATGCACTGTGCAAGCTGAGAGTGCAGAGAGAAACTGCTGGGAGGTGGGAATACATACCCTGAATTTTATATCATGGGAATGAATGCCCCAAAATGCCAGCATTAACAGAGCCCTTCCTCTGGGTTCATCTGGCTGCCACGGGAGATGTTTTAATCCCTCTGTTAATTTTCATATGTTTCTCATTAATCTCAGCTCTATGTCTGAGCAGGTGATCAAGGCTCCTTAGAACACAGCTAGGAATATACATCCCAAATTTCACCTTCCCTTTGTAACTCCACACAGTCCTGTCCGAGTCCCTTGCTGCTGTGCACTTCACAGCAAAATGGAATATGGTGCCAAGCACTGAACTGATGCTGTTTGTGCAATCTTGATGTTACAGGGTCATCATTCTAGTGACCAAAACAGCTGAGCTCTAGTTATTCACTCTGCTCATAAAATACAATCTGAAAGGAAAAATAAGATGTAATATATAACATGCCAGTCATTTCTCCCTAGGAAATGTCTGGTGGTTGAAGGACTCTGCCTGTGCTGTCCCCCACCTTGCTTTTCGAACCGCATACTTCACGTTCCTTTTCCTCAGGGACTGATTTCAGTATGACATTTGCAACATCGAGCCTTATATACGTTTAATTTTGTCAGACTCCTCTGAGATCTGCTGGGAGCAAGCCCTTCCACTTCTGATTTAGCAAAGGCATGTTGATATTTTCTTCTCATAAGCTCTTGCTCCGAGGCCTGAGAGACCTGGGTGTGAGCCCATCCGTTTCCGTGTACACCAGTTTGCTTTTGCCTTACTGAAAAAAAAGTAATTTTGTAATACCCAGTTTTGGCCTGAGGAGAGAGAGAGATTCTGTGTATGAAACACGGGAAGAAGGTTTTCTGGAGGGAGGGCAGGTTAAATTCTTATCCTAGAACAGCACAGAAAGTTGAAGGAATTGGTCTGGCACCGCTGTTGCAGGCAATGCTGAGGACAGCGGGGCAGGAGGAGCAGGGCTGGTCCTTGGCGCAGCAGGAGGGATGGGGATGGGGATGGGGATGGGGATGGGGATGCCCTCCCAGGGGTGGGTGGGAGGGATGGGGATGCCCTCCCGGGGGTGGGTGGGGGCATTTCTGTCTGATCTCTGGGTGCCCAGGCAGCCATGAGCAGGACGCAAGGCAGGGAAGGCTCCCACGAGCTGGGAACACCCCAGGCATCACATGTTACTGAGATGTGGCTGAGTTGGGTGAGAGCTGCAAATCCTTCAGGGGGATGGAGCTGCCAAAGGGCACAGCCAAGGCGAGAGCTGAGCAGAGTCCTCACCAGCTTTCTCCTTCACACCATTTCTGTATCCCTGGCTGCTCACATCTCATTGTGACAGCACCCCCTGCACTAATAAACCCTTTGGCTACAGCTGGCCGAGCATTTCTCCTCTTGCCCTTCCATCAAAACCATCTCCCTTCATCCCCTTCACCACTATAATCTTGCTTTGTTTTACGATGCACTTTTACCAAACCAGTGCTTATTTGTCCATAAGAACCACACTTACCTCACCAGATCCCCAGATGCTGTTTGTGTTTCACCTGAAACATGTATCAATTTAATCAAGTTTTGTACAAAACTACCCTAAGATGGGCCCAGTTCTGTTAGCTTTTATCTAATACACTACTGTTCTTTTCCTTCTTTATTTCCTTATAACGATAAATAGAATATCATTATCTCATTTTGGTATTTACCCTCACATAAAGAAAAATCACAAGGTGTCACGTATACCATTGTCCCCATGGGGATGGAGGATCCAACACTAGCAATCTTTTAGCTAGCAAGAAACCATACTTCAGCAGATTTTCCTACAAGTCTTTACTCCTTGAGCAAAGGCATGTGTCAGATCTTGTCTGCCAAAACCAAGTGTTTGCAGGGCTGTGAGAAATGCCCATTTTCATGTATGTTAAAATGTGCCCCTGTGAGATAACTGGGTTGTTTCATAGCAGGCAATCACTGAACACTACAACAGAATTTTTCCTACTGCAATTTGACTGTGTCATGCAGCTAAAGCAAAAATATGATCAAAAAGCTCTTTGAATCTAACAAAAATTAGAGATGTTATAAATATAGGCATAAGCAGCAGGGGGGCAATACATGCAGTCTGGAACTACGTGATGCATTCAAGAGCACTGTGTTTTCGCATGATACGAGCTGTTGACAGTGATTAACAACCCTACTGAGATCCATCATGCACGCAAGATGCTTTTCATGAGAGCTGCCCATGAACAGAAAGCTGGAGGGACTGAAACAACCACCGATCCCTTTCTCCGTTAGGATGCAACTGGTTGCTCTTTTGATGGCCTTTGATGTGAGGAAAAATACTACAGCAGTAATTTAAATGCTTCTTTGTGGCTCGATTTGCAGAGACACAGTTCCCTCTGAAGGAGGGTGACAAGCAGTGGGGCACGTGGGTGTGGGCTGTGCCAGCACCGGGAGGCTCAGCCGGGACCAGGACAGGCAGCGGGGACCACGGGCGTGCTGGGACCCCTGGGCAGCAGGCTCATCTCCACTGCTGAGGTGCTCCAACCTGCCAGGAAGGGTTGTCCACCCCACCAAACTCCAGCACCTGCCCTTGACCACACCAGCACTTCTGCACCCATGTTACAGCCACAGTACCTCCTCCTTCGCCCAGCAAGCACGCTGTGGCTGCAGCAGTTTTTTGTTCCAGGCTGTTTCCATTGAAGAGCTCTTATATCAGGAGTTTTGTCTTCTAGAGGTAAAATGAAAATGTGAAGTCAAAGGTCTGAACATATAAAAGTAGGTCAGTCTGATAAAGATGCTTTCAGAGAGCACTGGTCTCCTTGAAGGACCCACAGGTTACAGGAAGAAACTCAGAACTGCCAGGACCTCTAAAGAGGATGGCTGAAGGTTTTCCTTCTCTCTTGCCCCCCTATTTTCCTTCTTGCAATTTACTTTTCCTTCCCTGCCTCACGTCTTAGATTGCACATGGTGCTACGACAGGAATTAGGCAGTTGCTTCTTCATAGCATGTGTTGAGATCCCTAAGGGTTTCTGTCACATGCTTTTTGCTGATGTGTAATATTCATAGGAAATGAGAAATGAAGAAAACTGGCAAAATCTTCTAAGCCCTGTGGTTGTTTCCCAGTCCAGCTCCCTGAGCTGCTGCATCCTCTGGAGCCCTGATAAGGACACCCAGCACCGCAGAGTGCTCAGGGCACAGTTACCCCTCTGCCAGCAGAAGGCAGTGCCTGACTCCACTGCGAGATGCAGAGGGGTTGTGAAGGGAGCTGCAAGCTTGGAGAGAAAGGACTTCCACGTTCTGCATTATATATATTTTTCTCCTTTAAAATGTCTCAAAAAGGTCATGCTAATGATGTTTACAATTGAGTAATAAATGCTAACAGTCCTCCTCTGGCTGGATAGTGCTGCAGACTGGAGAGGTGCCTGATTGTTTGTTTTCCAGTTAGGCAAAGTGCACTAAATCAAGCGAGGTACAACACGTGCTATTTAAATCCAGTGACATTTGCTGCTGCTTTTCCATGACATGCAAATGCCTTTTTCCTAATGACTATTTTCTGAAACCTGCAATGGCAAATGAAATTTAACACTTTTTTGACAGGTGACTTTTTTTGTCTTTAATAAACCCCGAGCCCCCCTCCCCCTGACTCACAGTCCCCTGCATCAATGCTGCCTTCAGCATGGTTAAGGGAAACAGAAAGCTCCCTGAAAAAGGCCAAGCTATTAGCAAAGTAATTAAGGTTTTTTCTTAATACAGATAAGATTGCAAGCAGGAATAATTAAACTAAACCTCATAACCCCTTGGATTCAGGCGCCTGGATTGTTCACACTGAGTGTTAATGAAAGCATGCAGGTCTGGGGAGGGAAAGGCTGCCAGGTCCTTGAGCAATAAGGCACTTATAACACTCTGGGGCAGCAGCACCCCACTGGCACGGGGTAGGTGCACCCTTATCCCTATTTCTGTCAAATTAGCCTAAGCTGTGTGATGTTTGTCCATTACAGATGCTTCAAGCTTGAAATGTGGTCTGGCATTATCTGAATAGGTAAATTAAGTCACCTCTGATGCTGGGCTGGGTTTTTCACTGGGGGTGCCAGGCAGGGCACCACTGCTCCTGGATCTGGGCAAAGCTGGGGCCAGCCTGGATTGGGTGAGGGAGCAAATCTGGGGTCTTGTTACCTGCCTCATTATTAATTACAGGTTGCAATAGATTCCTTAACAAGGAAAATATTCCTGGTTGAGCACATTTCCTGGGGAAACCAGAAGCTTTGGCTCCCAGACCGCTCTTTGGAAGCAGTAAGTGTGCTGCTGATGGGTGCTGCAGGTGGGTGTTCACTGCTGCAGTCTGCAGCATCCACACTAACGCCCCGTACCACGCTTGCCAAGCACGGCTGCACAAAGTCCAGCTTTACCCTGGGAAAAGGTCACACTCAGATCAGTTCTACCTGACAATTAAAGGAGGTGCAAGTCCTCTTTTTGCTGCAAAGACCCTGGTTTTGGGGTGCCAGGGGAGCAGCTGGATCACCCGAAGGCAAGCAAAGACAAAGCTCTGCTGGAGATGACTGCTGTCCACAAAGGGGAAAAGGCATGAAAATGAAGATGGAAAGGCAGCCTGCTGAAAAATGGTGATGAAGAATCACAGAATCAGAGCATCACAGAATGTCAGGGATTGGAAGGGACCTCAAAAGATCACCTAGTCCAGTCCCCCTGCCAGAGCAGGAACACCTAGGTCAGGTCACACAGGAACATGTCCAGGCGGGTTTCAATGTCTCCAGAGAAGGAGACTCCACAGCCTCTCTGGGCAGCCTGTGCCAGTGCTCTGTCACCCTCACTGTGAAGAGAGCAATCCCAGGGTGCACACAAGTGATCTCAGAGAACCAGAGGAAAAGGCAAGTAAGAGATGGTAGTTTCCTAAAGGAGTGATATTGATGGCACAAACACAGCCTCCTCCAGTAGAAAGGAAGGACAGAGTCCCACCTGCCCGAATCATGAGTGATTCACAGGCACACGATGGAAGCACAGAGAGAGCAGAAACTAGTTCAACTGGTGCTAAGGGCAGGCACTGCAAAAAATGGCACGAGCATAAACAGAGAAAATCAGGGGAGCCAAGGCACTTGGAGAGGTAAATCCACCCTGGGGCACGTGGAGCAGTGAGGAAGCATGCTGTGAACGGATCTGCAGCAGCCAGGAGTGACCAGAAAGGTGATGGATAAACAGGGAGAAAAGCTTATGGCGTGTAACAGCGAAGAGCCCCACTGCTTAATATTCTTTTGCTATTGTTTTGCTTCACTGTCCAGTAAAAGGCCAGTTGCAGTCAGCCCCATAACGCAATTACCACCACTGGCACAAGGGCAGCAGCTCCGCGAGGGCAGGCAAGAACTGGGTGGAAAAGTTAAATGTTTTCAGATAGGCTCAGCCTGCTGAAACCTCCCAAAGTTCTCAGAGGAGTGGAGTAATTTCAGAACTGCCTGCTGCTATCCCTGAGAAATTCTAGAGGAAGAATGAGACTGAAAGACTTGAAAAGGGCCAACCCTTGCTTATCTCCTACTTCTTCCACCTCGTGGAGTTTCAGTTCCCTGGAGTAAATAATCACACCATGTGCCTGCAAATAGCCAGGAGATCCCGAGGAGATAACTAACAAGAATGATTTTGCCAAGAATGCCTCATGGCAAACCCACCATTCCCCTTTCCCTGGCCAGGTCTGCCTTGTCCCTGGGACAGGGGGCCTGGCTGGTGGCGGGGAGCAGCAGGTCTCGCAGGACCGGGTTCAATGAATCTCTTAACACTCTCTCCCATGGTAAGCAAGGCTGAGGAACATGCTCTTGCTAAACCACATAAAATCTGGGTAGGTTACCATCACCCAAAATCAGATCAAAAAGCTCAGCATCAGAAATGGGAGGACAGAGCTGGTGGGGTCCCACGGGGGGTCCTGCAGCCTGGTGCTGTTCACTGTCACCAGATGAGGCACAGAGTGTGTTTATCTCACATGCAGGTGATTCCAGGCAGGAAAGGGATGCAGCCATGCTGGAAAACAAGATTAGACTTCAAGGTGGCTCTGCCATATCAGAGAATTTACATTAAATTCAGGATGAAAGCCAGTGAGCAATAATCCTGCCCAGATGAAGAAGTCAGGTATAGGTGTACAGAGAAAGGTCTTGGGGTTATGTGCAATTACAAACTGAGTCAACAGCATCATTCTGGCTCACAGAAAGCAAACAGCAATGGGATGCACAGCCACCAGTCAGCCATGCAAGATGCATGCATTATTTTTTTTGACACATTTCCGAAGAAGACATGGTCTGAATGAGAACCACAGATGATCAGATGTACCCAGCCTGCAATGAAAGACCAGAGGAAGTGGTGTTATTTAATTAGAGAGGGAGAGAACAGAGGGGAACCATGGGGATAGTCTTCACAAATATAATAAACTGTGGGAAGGAAAACAAAGCACAGGCTGCCCAGAGAGGGTTTGGAGTCTCCATTGTTGGAGACACCCAAACCCAGCTGGACACAGTCCTGGGGGTCACGCTGGAGGTGGATGGAGCAGGGGCTGGATGAGGTGACCACCAGAGCTGCCTCTCACCTCAGCAGTTCCATGAAACAAACTGTTCCCTGGCTGCAGCTGCAGGCAGGACAAAAAATAACAGAAAATACTGCAGCAAGGTAGAGCTAGGTTAAATACTAGGAATAACAGTGTAAGAAGCAGAACAGTGAAGAACTGAAATAGATTTCTTGGAAAACCTATGGAAGCTCCTTTTTTTTTTTCTTCCCTCAAGAACAACGAAGAAAAGCACCTGTCAGGAAAACTGAGGTACAGTTCATCAGGTCTTTTGTTGGGCAAATGAATCAGTCTCCAAGAACTCAGCCTTATTTTCTTAGATGAGATGCTAGAGCTCCTGGGGTTCAAGAACTAGTAATGAAACTCATGTAGGAAAAGGGAAGATGGGCACAAAAAGAAATGAGCAAGTAACCAATCTGAAATCTCCTGCCATTCACTGTCACGTTTCCAACTAATTCTCTCTAGCAGAGAGACAAAAGAAGGAAAATACATTTACAACCTGGAAATGAAATTCATGGCAGGGAAGAGGAAGTGGAAGGCACATATGTTCTGTAAGTATCTACGGTGCTTTCCAACCCAGCTAGCAATGAAACAGCATGTGTGAAAAAACACTCTAAAGACATTTTTCCAAAGAACCCTGATTTGGCAAAGTCATGTACTTTACATTAGCAGCAATTAGCTCGATAGCAAAACACAGCATTTCTTTACTGGAAAGAATACCTGTTTCATGAAAACCCTCTGGCTGAGGCTTCTTGCTGAGGTACAGCTGCAGCCCTCCTATTTCCTCATTATCCACAGGTTCGTACTCAGCTCCCAGGGCTGCAGCGGGTGCTACAGCTCCGTGTGCAGCCTCACCCCTCCCCACAAACAATTAACACCTCTGAAATTAAATCAGTGCCAGGTGGTAAAGCATATTACTGCATGTGAGAGAAGGCAGGGAGATTGCACTGTCAGTTCTGTTACTGCACTGGCAACTGTTTTCAAACCCGGGTTCATTTGCTCTACATGCAAGAGCCCAGCCAAGCTGCAGCCACCCATAAAACACCAGGGATTTGGGACAACCTGCTATATCCTGTCATGGAAACGATTCCAAAAATTGGATTTCAAAAATCGTTAAACCAAACCCTAAATTCTATCTTCCTTTTTTTGTCCTCAGAAGTTTATCAATTTCCCCATACTGTTATTTATAAAAACAGCTTTACTTCTCTGTACGACAGGAAGATTGAGCATACGATGCCTGTAAAAGATTTTGAAGTTTTTTTTGTGACAGAAAGGTATTATCAGACCAAGAACAGCAATATTAACATCTTGCAAGATTAAAAGCAGATCTAGTTGAAAAGTGCCTACTTAAATGCTTCTTTGACAGCAAATCTTCTTTTCCCACATGCAGGAGATTTTATAGGAAGAGAGTTTTTAGCACAGCATTATTTCTTCCCTGGAGGAAAGCTCTGTGAATTGCTGGGCTCAGTGGGAGGTTTTATTTTGGAGTGCTTAGTGCTGCTTCTGCCCAGGTGAGGTCTGTGCTGGGGGTGTCCCTTCACCACCCTCTCCTGCAAGTGCCCTGGGGCAGGTGCACACACCTGCCATGGGATGGAATGGGATGGGGTGGGATGGGACAGTAGCCACAGCTCTGCCTGGTGTGCTGGGACTGCAGGATACACCTGACAGTGGAGAAGGTCCCCAGGGCACTGCCTGGGGTGACACCACCGGGGCAGCCCCGGGGCTAACCCCAACGGTGGGATATCTGGGAGCTCTGCCAGAACTTTCCAGCCCCTGAAAAGTTTCACTCATTTTGATATGTTGTGCTTGGCCTGAGCTGGGTTTCCTCTCCCAGGCTCCAGCCTCCTGTGGTACGGACCCGGCTGGATTGAATGGGCTCTAGCTAAAAGCTGTGTTATCTTCTCATGCGCAGCAAGGGCAAACAGCAAGGTTCAGACACCTCTACTGGGGATTACAGCTGACAACACATAACTGAGCTTTAAATTACCAGCTCCTACCCAGGGCAGCTGTTCGCTACCATTCCTTAGATTTATAGAGTTTAAGCCTAGACAGGACCATTAAATCCTTCTCACCTGCCCCTGCCTGTCACAAGACATTGGATTTCATACATTTATCCCCTAGTCTGAGTCCAGCAGCCTGCACCTGGGCAAACCATAGCCCCTGTGCTTGTCTTTGGAAAGAGAGGATCCCTGGAGCTTCTTCCACCATCACTAATGTTGCTGTGGGCTTTGCCCACCTTGTAGTTTTCTGTCCCCAGCCCATGAGCCAACAATGCACCAATCATACATACAATACACACAGCAGAGGTGCCCAAACCCCCTCCACAGTGAGGGGACAGGCTGGTGGGAGGCAGGGATGGGGGCAGGATGAGCAGGTTATGGGGTCTGCAGCAGAACCCTGGTGATGGAGCATCACTCCCTGCCCTCCAACACTCATCACACCACGTGGCTGGGACCAGGGGCAAGCTTAACTTCAAAGCACGCTCTGAAGGGTCTCTTATCCATGCACTGAGCTCCAAGAAAGGGGCTATCTTGACCAGTCCACAGTCAGACAATGAGTCCCCATCCATCAAGAGTCAGTAAAGCAGCTACCTGCAAAAGCATCCTTTAGACTGTGCATCCATCTCTTTCTCTTGGAAGGACCTCTGGGCTGAGGCACTAAACCCAGTCCCCAGAGCTCCCTTCCAGCTCCTGGTCTGAGACTGCTCTTTACTCCAGGCTCCCTTTTGTGATGAATGGAACTGAGAGCCCATTTCAGCTTTGTAGTGGCCTTAATGCACAACCCCAGCAGCAGCCTGCTACGCTGGAGAGATGCCAGCGAAGGGTGCGAGGTGATGCTCAGGTCAGGGCCGAGTTTCTCCAATAGCTCTTTGGAGGGGATCTGGCACTGACTCCAATCTCACCACCTTTTGTAAGCACTAATTTTTCACTTTCAGGGGAGCCATGGCTCAGAGCACAGCAATTAAGCCCACTGAGCTCTTTCCCCAGCATGTGCCCGTTGGCTACTGCACAAGTGATAAAAGGGTGACTTAGTTACAGGAACGAGGGTTGCAGCAATAAACCCTCCCTAGTCTATCCTCCCAACCTGAACAGATGTACCTATACATTAAACATAGGATAATACACGGACAGAGAGTAATTTCACAACCATAATTCAATCAGAGGAACGTAACATAATAAATTGGATGAATGATGGCCCTCTCCATCATATATTTCATTACTTCTGTCTGCTTTGGAACATACAGATACCTGCTCAATGGTTTCATGGAACCCATTAAACTCGAGGAACTGAAATTATCCCCTTGGAGGAAAGGCTGGCAGACCCGTGTGGCACGCAGCCCGTGTCCCGGGGTGCAGCCCTCCGGGATGCTCGGGGCAGAGCCAAAGGCTGAACTCTGCAGCAAAGCCCCTTGGTTCCCTTGGCTCTTCTCACAGGCTCTCCTGTCCCCCCTGCACCCCACACCCCTCCTGGTGTCCTCACACACTGCCCCAGGGTCACCCCGCGCGTGGGGCAGCGCAGCCACCCCCTGCTGCCCCCTCCTCCTGCCTCACCATGCACACTGGCTGACCTCAGCCTTTGCAGGCAGCTTGCTCTGCTACAATTCCATTTAGCAGCACCAGCCTTTTCAGACATGTTTTTTGTCTCTTTTGGTCCCCCTGTATTTTCTCAGATTGTATCTCATTCATATTTTCTTTTCTATTTGTTTCCCTTCTTGCAGCTTCCCTTATTCTGCATGACTTTATGGAGTTATTACGGAACTGCTGATCTGAGATACCTGTGAATACAGTTTAAACACCATAAATCTCCCGTTGCTGTGTGTCAGTATGTCATGAGAGGATAGGAACTGCTTGCATGGCAGAATTCAGAGACTCCTGTCACAACCTGCTCACAAGTCTGGCAAAGATTTTTTTACTTCTTCCAGCCGGTGCCTCCTGGGTCATCCCGTGCCTGGGAGGAGGCTGGCATGCAGCCTCACTGCCATTCGCAGTCTGCACCTGCTGGACAAAGTCTGGAGTCTTTCAATTAAATATTTTTTCCATTTGAAAATGAGAATTCACTGAATTAAAAGTATTAGAGAGTATAAATTATTTCAACAAAGTTTGCTTGGGTTTTGGTTTGGTTTTTTTTGAAATGGCAAAAGATGCTCTGAAGTTTGAAATTCCATTTTCACCCTCTAAACTCATAAATTTCTTTTTCATTCTGGTTGGAAGGCAAGCATGAGGGCAGAGTCACAGTGACCTGCTTCTGCTGCCGGTGTGAGAGCCGATATTCACACTCCAGGCTCTCCATGGTGAGCCTTCAAAGCCGTGCCCTATCCAGCTGCATGGCTGTCTATGACTGCAATTCTTTGCCCATACCCAGTAATGCACCAGCCAGAGCCACAGCGAAATGGGGGTTCCACCAGCTGAAAATTCTTTGAATTCACTTGCATGCCAACCCAAGAGAGGAAAGCATAAGAAACCCGACTTTTTAGAAGGAAATGGAAATATTTTCTGGAAACGTCAAAATATTTGGGGAGCAGGTGCCAGCTGGAAGTAGGTGGGCAGGCTGCTGGGACAGGGGTGTGGGGCCAGCCACTGCCCCCACGCTGCCCACACCACCCAAACCCAGGTGAGGTGCTGGCACAGGGCTCTCCATGCCATCAGCAGAAATGAAAAAGGAGAATTTTCCTAGGAAACAGGTGCACTGCCATCAGCAAGGATCCTGCCTGGCACCTCAGAAGGACTCGGGCACAGAAATTCGTGCTCTAAAACCAATGGCATGGGAATAGCCTAAAAAGCAAACAAAGGGGATGCTCAGCCCATCCCATGTCCCAGTCCTCAATTAACCAGGGGAAGGAAAAAGGCTGGAAGAAGAGGAGAGACATGCCCTCCACGATGGACAGTGCCTCCTCCCTGGGTCTCCAGGACAGCTGTGGGTTCCTCCTCTCCATCCCAGGCATCCTCATGGATGCCCAGGAAGGACCTCCTGGTTTGGGGGAGGATTGAATCCAGGCTCCCCCTTCCCCACCACACCTGCCCCTTGCACCGTGCTCTTTCAGAGCTGCTGGATCTTCAGCCTTTCAGCAGGTTTAATGTCTCATCACTGCCAGAATGAGATGGACTGTTCCCTGAGGAGCCTCCTGCTGCTCATGCTGGACACTCCTGAGCAGGCTGAGAGAAAAACTCTCACTTATTTTGCTGGGTGGGTTTCTCTTGGGTATTTTTGGAAGGTTAGTGACCTAAATTGTCCCATAGCAGACTCTTACAAGCACTGGAGCTGGTAAACAGTGGTTAAAAGCTGGGGGAGAGAGGGGGAAAGGGGAAACCTCTTCTTTCCAGGGTGACAAGTTACCAGATCACCTGGAGTGTCTGTAAAGCCATGCCTGGAGCTGGCAGCTGTGCCTGACATCCCTGCTGTGGGGCTGGGGCAAAGCAGGCAGCTGGAAGGGTTATCATGGGCAGGCAGATGCTGGCTGGCATTGCCAGGCTTTGGGGGCTCGGCCACCCCCCGGTCCCTGGGAGCAGAGCCAGCCAGGAGCAGAGGACTGCATTCTCTGCTGAGCTAGCTTTGCCTTTTGCCTGTTGTGTGTTTATTTCTTTGGTCTTCAGAAAAGTAGGGCTGAGTCTCAAACCCAGTTTCTGCCCAACTCAGAGAGCTTTTCTTCTCTTAGCAGACAAATAAAACAGCAGACAAAGCCATCTGCATGTCCTTTACCTCTGAAACCCACTGAAATCACACTTCAGGCTTTTTTGAACTTTCTCCATCTTCCAAAAATGGTTTAAAAGGAAGTTGTGGTTACTGGTGGGGTATGGAGGAAAACTCTGCTCCTGGACTCCAAACTGGCTTCAAGCTTCAGAAGTCACGTGGTGACGGCGTCGTGTCAGCGTTGGCAGTGGAAGGAGGAGAGAAGAGGAGATAATGAAGAAGCTGTGTTTCTGCAAGGCAGGGAAAATATTTTGTGCAAACTGCCATTGCTGACGGGCAGTTTCCAGCCATGGAGAGCCAGGCTGCCCACCACACCAAAGGGCAGAGGGAGAAAAACTTCCCAGCTTTACCTGGCAAGAGTTATGGGAGAGCTCAGGTCTCTGCTGCAGCCATGGCAACAGGTCTGTGAAAGGGAAAAGCTGCAATGCACTTAGTGACAGGCAGGAGAACTTCCACCTGGTTATCTCCCTGGGATGTGTGTGCAGGGTTCCTTGCCTCCCAGTTCTCCTGCACAATTAATGCTACAGGGGTGGAGAGAGGAAGGTGGGTAGGAAAGTGGATTTGGTGGAGACAAAGCTCTCTGAATTTCTAGTGGTTTGGAAGAGGTGTTCAATAGAGCTTTTCAATAAAACGCATTTCGATGAAAACAGAAACATCAGTGACATTTCTCAAATAATCTGCCATCAAAATCCAGCCCAATGCACTGCATTTTACACAGACCAAATATCTAGATATTCCAGTCCTATTTCACTTCAGCTGAAAAGTTTTCTACCTTCTTTTGACACTTTCTGATGTTGTGTAACCCTGGGCTGGGAACCTACAGCATCCCCAAAGGGATCTAACAGTGACCCCATACTGTCAGACTGCAGCCAGCTCTCCTTGAAAGAAATGTGAATCTGTGGGTGTGATCAGGTGGGTGTCAGCTGGGCTGGGATGTCCCGGGATGATTTTCCCTTCTTTAACCCCACTAGTGAGTTTACCAAGAGTGGAGCTTAGGAAGGCTTGCAGAGAAACCGTCACTGCCAGTAGAAAACCCACGTTGGACAGAATGATCTCTGAACTGAGGGCTGCCCCAGACATCAGGGCTGTGACAGCTCTATCAGCACTGACAGCCCTGCTGCTCGGAAAACTGTCACTAATGGAGCAGGGAGGGGCCGTGGGCATCCTGCACAGGCTGGGCTGCAGCAGATGAGAGGGGCTGTGTGGAACCCCAGCCCTTCCCGAGGTGTGTCCTCCCAGCCCAGGGCTGCTGCTGAGCTCAGGGGGTGCATCCCTCCCAGACCCAGCTCCCCAGGTACCTGGGGGAAAGCAGCACCCACCATGCCAGGACTCACCCCCGGTGCCCCCATCCATGACAGAACTGCACACCGACACCTTCCTGCCTTCCCATCTTGGCTGGCTGCAGAAAAGACAGCTTCACCACTCTAATTTATCTCTCTTTGACTTGTAGAGTTATTTTTTTCCCCACTAGCAGCGAGCAGAGCTGGGAAAAGAAAATCTGCTCCCAGCAGCCTGTGTTTGGATCACAGCCTTCCCTGCTCGCCCTCCCCTGTTCAGCACTATCACCCCCTGCTCATGCCCCCCTCCCTCCCCACACCAACAAGTTTATATTCACACACTGGGACCTGGGGTAATTTACATTACTTGGAATGAAAGAGCTGCATTTAGCACCGTATTTTCAATCAACTCCCATGAAAGGCAGAGAGGCAGACAAGAGTGCAGGAGAAATTAACTGTAGAACAGGGGCTTTTTAATCTGCAGAGGCTGAGTACAAAGCAAGGGAAGGGCACACTGAAATCCTTTTACAGAGGAATGACAGTGTTTGCTCTGTTCTTCCCAGCCCTCAGCCCGGTAAACTCTAAAAGTGGCACCAGCAAAAGGGAGGGAGATTAATGGCTATTGTTTCATACAAATGGGCAATCAGGAAGGAAATAACTCAGGCCTAGTAGCTAAATTTAATTTAAGGATATACAAATCTACGCTTAATGATGCACTGGCAAATATATGGCATGATTAAATAAGAGATTTGATGTCAGGGAAGAAATCTTTACCGACTCAAGCAACCAAACAGGCGCTGCTGGCCGGGGACGTTTATCCTTGCGCAGTTCTGCAGAGACAGCAGCGTGGTCCAGAGGTGGTGCTGGGGGAGGAAAGGTCTTGCAGGACCCACGCAGACATTTTGACTGAGCTGTGTAAAAAAGGAGAACATAGCTCATTGAAGCAGGAGCTGGGGTGAGGGATGATGTTTTTGGGGAGATAACGGGGCGTTAGCAGAGCTGCAGGGGCAAATCCAGCCCTTCCTCTGTGGAAGGTTTCCCGGCGGTGTCTTTGTGAGCACTGAGTCCCTGAGAGAGGGGAGGAGTTCCTGCCCTCTCCCCAGTGCCCGCAGACAGGCGCTGGGCTGGGGATGCTCCAGCTGCCTGGCAGGGCCCAGGCGGGTGTGCGGAGGGATGCAGGTGCCACTCCTGTCACTCAGATTTAGCATCCACGCAGGGAGCAAACGAGCCACGTGCTGACAGGTGTTCTCCCTGGAACACAGCTCTCTGCTGGGCACCTCCCTGTGTGCCATCTGATCTCACCACAGCACCAGGCCCACCCGCCCACGCAGCGCTTCGATCGTCTGCTTTATGCACTTTTGTCCTCCTGCCTCCCAGGTCTTCACACTGACAGAGGGATCTCCTGGAAGGAAAGGAGAATATTTTGTTTTCCATCACTGGGGTTGCACTCTGCAGTTCCCAACCCACCAGCGTCCTGGTGGTGCTCCCTTCACCAAGGTGCCCCCTAACTTGCAGCTCAGGTGAAGTAAACACAAAATTAACGTGGAAGGGATCAAGAGAAGTTGGAACGAGATCATCTGTGAGGTCTCTTCCAACCCAAACCATTCTAAGAGAAGGCTGCAGACACTGGGGTGGGAGCAGCAGTGTCCCACCCCTGCTCTGAGCACCAGCACCACTGGAATGATGTGTTGTTCCCAACAGCATCTCCTCTCCAGCATCCCTGTCCGTGCTGAGCCAGCGATGCTCTGCCAGCACATCAGCACCCAGCAGTCAGACAAGGGCAGAACAGCAGCCTGAGGCAGGACTAACAGCACAGACTATCCAGAATGCAGAGGAGATATAAAATGGGTGCTAATTCCCCCTCCTTTCACTGCTCCCTGGCATGCTGTTAAATCACAGCGTTCTGAAGCGGCTCCTGGCCCGCAGCTTGCTGCAGGCACCCAGCAGCAGCCACGCTTTGCTCACCTGCCGGGCATCATCCTGCAGGACACGGCGGAGCCCACCTCACCGATCGCTCGTGTGGGTGCTGTGATCATGGGATCCACGGGGGAAGCTCAAAGCCAGAGCAGGACCTGTGTCTGTGCAATGCACTTCTGAAGCCAGGAGGACAAAACGCAGTATCAAGGGAGTGGTTAAAATGAGCGAGCTTTGATCCAAGACATTAAAAGAGCAGAAAAAGCTTTTTTTATTTTTTCCCCTGCAAAAGGTTAAATATTTTCTATCAGTCAATCTAAACTGGGAATTTCCCCATTCAAGTCACAGAATCACAGAACGGCCTTGGTTGGAAGAGACCCAAATCACAGAGGTGTTGGACACGGTTCTAAGGGATCAGAAAGGGATTCCTCTTCACCCTCATAAAATCTGATGCCTAACAGTGTAGAGACCTTTACAAGGGCTGGCACGTAAGTCCCTGGCTGTTTGCATTTCTGTTTGCCCCTGGAGCAGCCGTATCCCATCGCTGTGGGCATTCTGACCTCCCACCCTGCCTCAGCCCTGGCACGAGCCATCCTCACCTCCACTCCCCTCTTCTTATCAGAGTCCCCTACAAGGGGGAGTGAAACCATCACGTCACCCGAATACATGCTCTCTTTTTCTTACAGCTTTTACTGGGGTGGTCGGTGTCCCAAGTCCCTGTGCCACCTGCTCCTGCTGCCAACAGCAAAGAAACAGTTAGCCTTGCCAGTGTGGGTCAAACCCCCTCACCTTATACATTCCCTACCCTCCTACAAAGCTAATTCTTCTCCTTTAGCAGCAATTGGTACCCTGGACATTTCCAAGCAGAATAATGATTTCCCGAGCCAGGGGTGGCACTTGTGTCAACCTGTGCTACAGCTGGAACCCGGGCTGGAGGACCAACATAAGCAGTGCTTGGACAAGCTGGAACTGTAATCATTTTATCTGAGAGTTCAAAGGGACTGAGGTGGCTGAGGCTCGTGATCCCATCCCTGCCATGCTGACCCCAGCCAGTGGAGCAGTTCGTATGAGCTCCAGCCTGGAAGGCTGCTGATGCAATGCCCATCACCCCCAAGAGCCTCCTCAGAGCTGGGGGTTCCCTGATGCCATTCCCAGGAAAGTGTCCCCCCCATGGAGAGCCACCCACTCTGCTCTTCTGAGCTTTCATGGAGATGAACTTGCTGAAGGTGGTGAGGCTCAGGGCAAGTGTGGGTAAGCAGAGTGTACAAATACGACAGGGAGCACAGAAGCATGCATCTACTCTGAATTTTGCTGACATCCAATAGATAAGATTCACTCTGGAAAGTATAGTCTGTCAGTGCTGCAGCACAATTACACAAACCCAGAGTAGCAGTTTTCAAATGCTCTGCAGAAAACGCAAGTGGAACTGCTTTTCAGACCACAGAATTGTCACAGCAATGTTGGCTTTTAAGTGAAATTACTCCATAGCAGGCACAAATTAAACTTTTTCAAAACATGACCTTCTCCCCCAAAAGATAAAAAAGAAAACTGTTTTTCATTTTTCTTTCTGTGTTAAGTAACCTCCCCCAAATTGATAAAATAACAGCTATTGGCAGTCGTACCTAGGGTTATTTGGAATGCTTTTGTCAAGGGGTTTGAGTAAAGAGCATGGCACAGAGCTAGGAATTAGGCAAAAAATGTCAAAAGACTGGCCTTAAGCCCATTAAACTGTATTTTTGTAGAGTTGACTTTCAGCTTTTCATAATAAAGTGTTCTCTTGAAGTTCTCAACTGGTCTGACAGTTCCTGAGAAGAACTGAAACAAACTACAAAGGTATTTCCCCTTTTGCTGTATTCTATGGTGAATGCTGACCAGAAGTGTATGGAAACCAGCTGAGCTTCTTACTCAAAAAATAACTGAGCCCAGGAAAAAGCTAGAAGCAGGCTGGGAAAGTTGTATTTTTAATAACCCTATATGTAATTTTATAAATTAATAATGTTGCACAGGCAAGGAGCCCCCCTGACTTGGCATGAATTGATAATGCACAAGCACTGTTCCTCTATGGGAATGTGGCCAAGGCTCTGCCCCCAGGAACCAGCACAGCCAACTCCACTTCTCAGTGAGTAAGCACTGCTCCATCAGCTCCCTACATTCAATTTGCATTTTTAAATTTGCCAGCAAGAGGAGTTTTGGAAGTGCTTTTTGGTTCTTTGATTTGCTTTTGGGCTTTTTGTTTTAAAGAAAACTATATTTAAACCTCAGGGTCCAGCCACAGCAGGGCCCTTTCCTTCCCAGCTGTGCTGGATGCACTGCAGCCCGTTTTCCCACGTTCCTCACACAGCCAGCTCTGCAGGGTCAGCAGGAACAAAGCCAAAGGCCACACACTAAAAAGAACAGAGCTTATACCACAGAGCCACAGTCCATGACCCAGTGGTGTTGCCTGCCAAACTCAACCATCCTGTCCGTACTGCCAACCAGCTTTGCACCAGGAAAAGAACTTTACAGCCCCGCTACAGACCAAGGTGTCGTTCAAAATGGTTGGAACCTCATCAGCTGCACTGAAACACAGTTAATAAAATGGGAGGTAGGTCCCATCACATGCATTTTATGATAGATGGTAATAATAACACTTCTCCAATCTCAGCTGTAATATCCATCTAACTAGGCAAACTCCTTTAGGTAACCTACAGGGCAACCTTTCCTAAAGTAATTAAAATAGTAAAGTCATTACCTATTCATTTTATTCTGCAAAATACCCATCTTAAAATTAGTTAATGTTCCCAGTTGAATATTATAAAACTGATTAGTTTTCACCTTTCTGCAGATTCACCTTTGCTATCAGAGCAAACTACCACACTCTTCAATAAACTCCAGTGCTGGCAGCATGGATCTGGTTCACTGATGTCAGCATATGGCGTGGAACAAACAGACCCCAATTAACAGATAAGGAAAATGCACCCTGCTGCTTGTGCAAAACCTTCACTTACTTCTTTCTCAAGTTCTTTGTCACAATCAAGGTAGTGCCACACCAAGTGCTGGCTGGGAAGTGCTGCCATCATGTTGGGGGCTGAAGGGTTCTTGCCTCCCCCAGGGTGTTCCTGCAGAGGAGTGTGGCACCCATGGGTGCTGAAGCAGGTCACTGTGCCCAGTCCTGCACAAGGCAAACCAAAGGCTGGACCAGCTCCTCAGACACGTCCTCTCCCACCTGTGCCTGTGACCATCCTGACTACAGCTCCAGGAAGTGAAGGGGAAGAAAACTGAGTTTTATCTTTGTCCTTTGCTGCTTGGAAGAGGCTGGGATGCAAGTCAAGACCAGGCTGGCACTGCAGCAGCAAGAGAGGCAGCTGCCAGCCACAAAACTTGCCAAGATGATGGAAAAAATATACAGACTACACGGTGTGCCCAACAACCCAAGGAAGGATGCTTGGATGGACAATACCAGTGTCCATGTCTCACTCGCACCACTCGCAGATGTAAGTCCCCCCTTACTGTTAGTGCTTCCCCAGTGATGACATCTGGGATGACTGCAGCTTATTTGGGACCAGCATCATGCTGTGGGATTCAAGTTTGTCCTCCACAACTGCCAACCCACTGCCAAAGCAGTGTCCTGCAAGGCTTGTCCCCCTCTCCTGTGAGCACAGCTTAAAATTGTGGGTGTGCAAGTGCTAAATGGCATTTTTCTTCCTTTCCATCATTGGAAACTGGTCACATCCACGGACTGTGACCACTGGGACGCATGGCTGAGGATGACCAGGAGGGATCCCAAATCCAGAGACTAAGGTACAGGACTTACAAATAGAAAGGGGGAATTACGAAGTATAAAGTCATTCACTAACAGGGAAGTTGCATGTAAAATGCCATGGAAGAGGCTGAATGTGTTTGTCCATCCGGGACCAAGATGAGGAGTATTTGTTTCAGAAGGATGGCAGCACAGGACTGAGTAGGAAAAACATTAGAGGAACCAAGCTGAGGTTACTGCCAATGATCTAGATTTATCATAAAATACTAAGTTAACCAAAGCATTGTCTGAATCATTAGCAATTGGTTGTGAGAACAGATTAGGGACCCAAAAACACCTGCAAAAAGCTGCTACAAATGATTCTCTGGCAAAGGACATACTAAATACTACCAAGCAGGGACCCTACTGGTTGTGCTGCTATTAAATATTAATGTCTTCAGCAACACAACTGAGGGAACTGTGAATGACATCAGTATGGGAATGATTACAAGTGCTTTGGCAGATAGGATTAGAATTCAAAGTGATCTTGATAAATTGGAAAATGGTCTGAAATCAAAGAGACAAAATTCAATAGAGACAAGTGCACATACAAATGAGAGGAAAACAAATATTCAGATACCAGAACAGGGGTTGCCTGCTAGGCAGCAGGATTGGAAAAGGCAGCGATGGTGACAGCTGAAAACAAACTGAACATGAGTTAATAATGTCATCTTGTCACCAAAGTAATATAGCAGGATCTACAAAAGCTGGCGTAAGGTGTCAGATATGCAAAGCAGCGCTCCTGCTCTCCCCAGGCTGATAACACATCGGGGCACCGTGTGGCAGGAGGGACACGTGCTCTGCAGAGAGCCCAGGGATGCCCGGCAGACTGTGGTCTGGGAGGGCTGGAAGAAGCTGGGAGGGCAGAAGCAGCCGAGGGAGCACAGAGCTGCTGCTGGTTAACACCAAGATCAGTGGGGAAACACTTAACCCTGGAAAGTTGTGGAAGAACTTCATTAGGGAGTGAATGGAGAACCTCTTGTGTGTGAATCCTGAGGCAGATGTGACATGGTTTGACACCTATCAGACACGGCCTAATGATGCCTAGTGCCACCTCATAGACTCAGAATCACAGCACAGCCTTGGTTGGAAAAGACCTCTAAGCTCATCCAGTCCAACCATCACCCAGCACTGCCCAGGCACCACTGGTGGCACCCCAAAGCCACACAGAGGGCAATTACAGGTAAGATCAACGGTGACCTGCCAGCAAGAAGTAAATAGGCAGAGAGAGGACGGTTTCCTGGGCAGTCAGGCAGGACAGAACAGACATGAATTAGAGCACACATTGAGAGAACCTGGGCACAGAGAGCTGATGGGATGAAATTTCCACATATCCCTGTCTCTGACCACTGGGCATACCAGGGCAGGGCTGTTCCCCCAGCCATTCCTAACCAGGCTTTATCAGGCCAGTCTGTAACAGCTGCAGCAGTGCAGGGCCAGTCACCCCCTCTCAGGGACTGTCTGCATCCACTGTGCACCCAGGATAACCTGCAGCAGTTGTTCTACACCTGATGGCCCCTCCCAGCTGGGAAGGGGAATTGGGGGAAAAAGGGAGAAGTAGAAACAGATAAAATGGAATAACAAAACTGATACCATCACCAACACAAAGTGCACAAGGTTCTGCTCACCCTGGTCCTTGGGGTCAGCAGCAGAAGGCCAGGAGGGAGCAGCCCCAGGAGGAGGAGCTCCCCCCTCAGTGAGCTCCCTCCTTTTCTAAGGAGCATGATGAGTGGTGTGGGATCCAGCTGTGAGTCACTGCCTTGAGTGCATCTCCCACTGACTGGGGGCTGCTCGTGGCTGCTGCATGGCTGGGCTGGGGCTGTGCCTGGGGACCAGGACAGTGATATATTTCATAATGTACAAACAGAGCATGTACCTGGCAACATGTTTCCTCCCATCATCCTTCCACTTGGGAATACCTTTCTCTTCTTCCTGGAAAAACAGACGAGCAGAGAGATGCTCTCCGGGCAACCAAGAGCATGCAGAACTGACCCACACATCTCACTGCAGGTTAACAGACCACAGGGTCAGAACAGACAGCTGTCAGGACCATACCCCCTTTTAACACCACGGGCTCTGTGCAACAGTGCAGGACTCGCAGAGGAACGTTGACTCTGTGCTTTAAAGTGCCCACAGCTGAGCAGCCGCTGCAGCCCACACACCACACACACCTCTCATTTCAGGCTGGAGTTCAAATTCTCCTCTCTAAGCCTCTCTGATGAACAGTGCATTGGAATGGTGCTGGTGGGGTTTTTCCCCACGAAAGGCATCACTGATATAACACTTGTTTTCTGGTAACTTTGCTCATTTACAAAAATAACCAAACCTAAATATAAAAGTCACGGCTGAAAATGTAGATTTTGTATTCGAAGACAAAAGCTAATGCCAAAATAAAGATGAAGTCAGGTCAGATTTCATAGCTGTATGTTTACAGGGTTCCCATCTATTTCTTACGTGGAGATGTGGTGTGAGGGACATGGGGCAGTGGGGACTGGGCAGTGCTGGGGTAATGGTTGGACTGGGGGGGCTTAGAGGTCTCTTCCAACCCAGGCTGTTGTGTGATTCCTGTCCTCAGTCTGTGTTATTTGCACAGCACAGTCCACTCACCTCTTTTCCCCCCTTCTTCCATGCAGGTATTAGGGAAGAAAGAGGAGTAGTTAGGAGAAAGGTCTTAATACCTGCTTACCCTTCTCTTCGTAGCTCAGCAATTTAAGCGATCTTTGTCATTCCCTTTCCTTCAGCTGGTGGTAGAACCTGCCACAGTTCTGCCAGCACAGATCTGATGGCAGCGTGAGCTCTCCTGGGCCCTCTGCTCTCCCCTCTCCTCTCTGCATGGGAAGTTTTGCTTGTGAGAAAGTCTAAGGACAGTAGAGCAACATGAGCTAAACCCCAGCATGGTTAGTGGAGTTATACGAGCTTTTGGAAATAGAAATAATGCTCAGGGCACAACTCTTTGCCACTAACTGTCCTGCAGTCTGGATTCAACATAAACACAGCTATTTAGCACTGAAAAGCCTGAATGAGAAGCAAAGCTCCACTCCAGTCCCCAGCTGAACCCCTGCCTCAGTGCACGAGAGGGTCACAGCAGCAAATCTTCACAGCCAGGGCTTTTGTAATGCACGTTGTTACCTGCCCACCAGAGGTTACAGGATGCTTATGGTGACTGCCCAGAATAACACTACATAAAGTACAAACAATTTCCTCTTGTGGAGAGGTATTTCTGTACTGATACAAGAAGCTCCTCTCATTTGTCCCTCCTGGGCTGACAGTATGAAAGTTGTTTGTGCCCTTGATGCTGCAGGATAACGTCCTCTGCCCACAAAGAGCAAACCCATCTCCCAGAGGTTTTGCCAGGCTGTGACCTTTAGCTGTCTCCCCAGCTGAGAAGCACCAACCCTGCGGTGCTCTGCAGGGCACCCTCCAGTGGGGACCCCAGCCCTGCTGGGGCAGGGGGTGGTGGTGCCCACGGGGACGGCACGGTGCCGAGCTGCAGCGGGGCAGAAGCAGGCTCAGACAAGGAAGAAATGGCCTCAGTGCCCACACCGGGCACTGGCAGGTGCCTGGGTAGGGGTGAGGAGCAGCACAGGGCTCTCCCACCATCGGATTCCCCAGGCAGTGCCACTGCTCAGGGCCATGGACCGTCACCCACGGGAGTGCAGAAGGAGCAGGGAAACGAGGGCATTTCTCAGCTTTCAGGGTAAGGCTGCAGAGGCATCTGAACACAGGCTCCCATGGCATTCTGCTGGCAGAGGGGAAATTGGAGCAGTCAGGTGCCTGGAGACCTTTGCAAGAGCTGAGCATCACCACGGTCTGGATGGGACACACAGACTTGGGAATCAAGGTGCAGGTTAGGCTTTTCAGCACAGCCTGGAGATCCAATTTGAGCTGCTTTTATCGTGAAGTCCAGGATAACACACAAATTACAGCTGTCTCCCAATTAACCTGTCGGGGCATGTTTTAAGTTTATAATTCACAGTGATCATCCAGAGCACATCTACTTTAAAAAACAGGTTCCACTGCAGCAGGGCTAGGTCTGAACCAGGGTAAACAAGAACAGAATTTCCTACATTCATTCTAGTGTATGCATAAAAGATATCTTCCTTCACCTTTGCAAACAGGGGACAATGGTAATTTGTTATGTGCATTAAAATTATAATAATGCTTTTCGATACCATCAAGATTACATTAGGAAGCTCTGTGTTCCCAAAGGGAAGATTAAAGTGCAAGTCTAATAGCATGATTTGCTCTTCAGCGGAGCGCTCTTGTGCAGCGTGGAACAAAACATTCCCAGCAGAACATATCCAGCAGAGCCTGTGAGAACAGGTTTGTTACTGCGCCACATCTGTGGGAAGGTGAAAGCTGCGTTTTCTGGTTTGGTTGATGAGTTTTCTTGAACTTGGAGAAGCCTCAATCTGTAGGTAGGTGACCTCTTACACTGGGAACCTGCAGTAACTTCTGTAAGAAGCTGCGGACAGGCAAGGTAACAGACACACGACTGAGATGTTGGGTTGAGGGTCCCATCCTCCCCGGGAGCACCACCTGCCCTGCAAACCACCTGAGACAGCAGTAAAGGCAATGCTTGGTGCCAGGATTAATTCAGAGCTAACAATAAAAGCATTGAGGGAAGAAGACTAGGCTTGGGCAGCAGCACGGGACCCACAGCAGCCCTGCAGCTCCGGGGCGGTGCTGGATGAGCTCTCCTGGAGCAGCCTGGCTGGGCCACAGGGAGAAGCAAAGGGCTTTATCTGCAGACTGAATCCAGAAATTGGGAAAACCAGTAATACACATCCTGCAGGATCTGTTCAGAGCACAACTTCACATGAAAACACACCGCTGTTTTCACTGAAACCTTCCCTGCTTAACTAGATTATTTGCAAATTCTCTTTGAACTTGAGTAGATAAAGCATGATGCACACTGCAGATGGGAGCAATCCACCTGGATACAACCAGAGCTGATTTTGGAGAGTACAGGACTGGTATATAGCATTTTGTTACTGCACGCTTAGATAGACCCAGAAAGACAGATGGTGATGATATAGTGCACGTTATAGCAACCACCAGTCATACAGTAGTCTTTCCCATTTCTCTAAGAAGTCCAAGTACTTTGTCTAAACTCACAGATCCCTGTCCTCCTCCTCTCTCTGGATCACACTGCAGTCAGATTTCCATCCATCTGCTGAGATAATCCCCACAGTCCTTTAAGCCACTTCCACCACACACCCCCAGGTAGTACCCCCAGGTTTCGTACAGCTGTAGCACTCCCAGCACTGTGCCACGGGGAGCCCCATGTCTGGAAGGGAGACCTGCCAGACAGCACCTCCCATTCCTTCCCTCTCACCGGCCTCAGGAAGGTCTGACAGGTCAAATCAGGTCCAACAGATGATAGATCTGTGTGGGGCTTGGTGTCAGAGACAGCCTCCCCTTTGCACAGCCTCATCATTTAGTACAAACTGCATCCCACCACATGTGATGTCCAGTGAGGAGCTGGAAGAGCCATCAGCTGCCCAGATGCCCACAGAGAGCTGAATCAACACTTCTAACTGAGGTAAAACTGTATTCACCTTCTTCTTCGAGCTCTAAAACTCCATGTTTGTTTTTCTGAGAGATGAATCACACAACCTTTTACTAACTCTGCTGCTGCCTTTCCTACCAAGCCCAAAATCAACACCTTGAGTTTGCTGTGAAAATCCCAGGAGAACCTGAGAAGCCAAAGAACACACAAAACTGTCATCCCAGGATGCACACAGTGGGCTCTGACCAGCAAGTCCTGCATCAACAGGTCTCATTTTCAAGATTAATCATCAGTATTACACAATAAAATATGATGTGCTGTTAGGAGGGCACTGCATTGCTTCTGATTCTTTAAGCACAATGGTTTGTTGCCTTCTTTCTCAACACTTTCTAAATTTTCATTAAGAGTTGCTTTCCCTGTAATGGACCACTTCCACTTTTAATCTTAATTAGCAGAGAAACTAAACTCCTGCCAAGCTTTGTGCTGCTTCATTATATACCTGAAAATGTGCTGGGAATATTTGTGCAGCATCAGAACCACTTCTTCTTTTGTACCTCTACAAAAATGATGGAAAGTAACAGAGAAGGAGGGTTCTGGCCACCTGGCAGAAAAATGCCCAAAAGTGGGCTTGAAACCCTGCTGATGCAGAGCACAGCTCCTCTGTGTGTATTGAACTCTTCAGGCCTTTTTCAGCTACTAGTCCTGTCAAGGAAAGACATAAAGAGGCAAAGAAATGGCAGATGGTGCTAGCAGCAGATTTCAAAAGGCAGACTCTCCAGCACAGAGAACAATTAGAGGGCCAATTAACGTACAAGTAATATATCTCTTGACCAGGAATAAGGATGCTTGCTGAAGGTGAACTTTATTGACTCAACATTTTCCCAGCTGATTTATTTTGGAGAGAAAATAAGGTTTATCTTTTTTTTTCCCTAGCAGATTTATGCGCTTTATGCCATGTGTCTAGATTGTTGGCCATGTCTCTGTTACTTTGCCATTTAAAGCACAAAAACACTTCATGCAGTAAGTGCAGAGGCACTAACAGCAGGCTGGGCTTTGCTGCTGTCTCCTCCTGGCCAGGAGAGAAGAGCAGAGCTGGATGTGAGAAATGCTGTGGGGTGAGAGCAAGGCTCTGCTTAGCTCCATGCCCTGGGCTTCAGAGAGCTGTTTTCCTATCACACAGGGGTTAATCCAGCACCATCATCCCAACAGCACGTTCAGCCCTGAGCACCCTACCTGCACGCTCTCCTTGCTGACAGGACACCTTGCACTCCCGTGTCCTTCAGCTTCACCTCTGCGAGGAGCTGTGATGGCCAGAGATGCCATCTCCATCGTGCTGCTGCCCTCCTCACATACAGTCATCTCTTCATATTCATGTTTGTGTGTTCATCTGCAGTGACTGAGTACAGGGAAACGCAGGGGTAGTCATGTTCCACACTCACCATTCTTGGGTACCTCAAATAAAGACTGCTTTTCGTCGTAACTCTGAACTGTGAATGGCAGACCCATGGGTTTTCTCTCAGTGCCAGCCCCTGACTGGGAAACCTGGCACTACCAGAATACAAAATGTCCCTGGCAGAAGAACAACAACCTAAAAATGGGTCTAGAGAATAGGAAGAACATAAATAAGGCAGTGCAAATAAATGAGAAAATCATTTCATCAAAAAGGTGACAAACTCAGGGCAATAAAATGATTATTTTCCCTAAACTGTATAATTAGCTCTAATCCTTCATTACAAAAATTGATTGAAATTAGGGACATGACAAGTTTAAAAATCTATAGAATTTTTTGTTTACAATTAGCAAAAAAGTATCCAAACCTGCTGGTGAGAGGATGAGAAGCCGGGCAGGCACTCGGGCTTTGGAGAGGGCTCCATTCTCTCACCTGTGGGTGAGTCTGCCCCCCAACAGAGGGGCAACCCCACCATTGCCCCTTTGGCTGAACTGCAGAAACAATGGCTGTCTGCATTGTCTCCAGATAACTGAAGTGAATCTGCACGGGTGATGGACACAGCTGCAGAAGCACTTTGGCCAGCTCAGTGCCCTACAGTTCTGCCCACTCCTCACCCAGCACACGCCCACCAGCACGTTCATGATTAATGTTATTAAAATCCACTCATGCACGTAACCTGCATTTATGCTTGCAAAACCAAACCCAGGTCACTTGCCTGCAGCAGGGTGGACAGAATTGCTTTCCCAGAGCTGCTGAAAACCTGCCGGGGATGCAGCAGATGCCCAGCACCATCCCCACGCCCTGGGGCACAGCGGGCACCAGCCGTCCTCTGCCATGGCACTGACCCTTCCCGCAGGACCCTGGCCTGCCCTGAGACCCTCTCCTGCTCCTCACGAGGGTTACCAGTGACTAGCACAACTCAGATGTGTTCCTACCAACCTCAAAAGCTTTGCTAAGCAAAAGGCTAAGAGTAACTCAAAGTGAAATTAACCCTTTAGAGAAGAGGTCAGATGGAAGTCTCTTTCACATGCCCCCAAACTCCCCAGGCACTGATATTAAAGGTCTTTCCAAAGCCCCAGCCATGCTGCTCAGCATCACCCAGTGCAGTGACCCGCTGCCAGCAGCCCTGCACAGGTACAGGAGCCCTGCACAGGTACAGGAGCCCTGCACAGGTACAGGACCCGTCCTCCTCTGCTGAGCCACGCCGGGAAGGGAACCTGGGCACCCGTCAGCCCGAGAGGAGCTCTGCAGAGCTGGAGGACATGGGTCAGCATCTGCAATTACCTGCACTGAGCCACTGTGGAAAACAAGGCATTTACATGAAATTAAAATGGATCGACCTATGACTACTTTGTCAAGATGGATCTCATCAAGACTGGTTTGCATAAATATTCTAATCAGTGCTCTCATCCTGCCCCTCTCCTTACAGTCAGTGATAAAGTTATGCTTTTCTCAGAAAATTATTCATGATGTTTATTCATGATGCTGTTTTTTTCAGGGAGCTGCGATCCTCAGCAGAGCTGAGGCACCGGTGTGAATACCAACCGCAGGCGAGCGCCAGACAGGAGGGGTGGCTGGGCTGTGGGGACCTGTACACAGGGGATGCTGGGGAGGCAGGGGGTACTGCATTACTCTGACCATGCGTCCAGCCCGGGGCATCAGGATGAGACCTGATGAAGTTCAGTGGCTCACAAGAGTGACTCAAAGCCTGCAAAGCCACTTTTAGAGAGAGAGACAGGTTACAGGCACTTGACCTTTTTAATTTATCCAAGGGAAGAGTAACAGCCAATTTCACCAGGTTCTTTAGTGCCATCACGGGGAGGTGATTCTGATATTAGGCAGCTCTTTAATTTAGCAAAAAAAGTCATAATGAGAGCTAAAGGCTGGAAGGTGAAACTAAACAAATCCAGAGTAGGAATAAAGTTAATTAAGCAGTGAAGCAGCTAACCTAATATGGAGCAGATTCTCTATCGTTTGAAGACTTAATTAAATGCTTACCCTTGAAGAGATGCCCGAGGTGACTGGTTCCACGGAGAGCCCTGGCTGGGAGCCATGTGCCACCACAGCCCTCCCTGGGTGCTCGCCCCCCTCAGCAGTGCCCTAAACTGGGCTTGGCAGTCCAGCTCAGCTCTCTCCCCCAGCAAATTCCCAGTGTTACCTTTCTGGGTAAGAAGGGGAAGTTCAGGCTGAGGGTTTGCAGGTGTTTCCCAGCTGATTCACTGAACTGCAGGTCTTGGTGCCAAAGTCACTTTTAAAAGTGGGTATGAGCCATCCAAACCATTTAACTGGCATTCCTGAACGAAGCAGCATCCAAGTGACTTTAAAAAGCCTTTGGGCCTCAGGTTTCTACAAAGTGTGGTGAAGCTCATGACATCCACCCTACCCAAGGGCCAGACTCTGTGCCCTGCTGCCCCCAGCCTGCTGCCGGAGGACCAAACTCTGCAGGCATCATCTCGGTCTTTAACATGGGGATAACTGCATTATGCTTTTGTTTTGCCAAGTGCTAAACAATGCCAAGCATACATCTCATACAGCCAGTGGTCATCTGAGCTTCCCCAAATAGCTTGGACAGGGAGGTACAAACGTGGAGCAGTGAAAGCTCCCAAGAGCAAAAATATTTCAGATATGCACCTGAAAGATAGCCTGGCAGACCTTCTGGTGCAGCAGAGGCAGTTTCAGACCATGCTGAATAGCACATAGGAGAAAAGGCAAAATCAGAAGCAATCTTGAGAAGTAATAAACTAGCCAGAAATCAAACTTACTGCTCTGCAACTTGCAGTGTCACCTTTGCCATCCTTTCCAAAAGGATGCGTTAGGTGTCTCTGCTCTCTGGCATCGAGGCTGAAGGAAGCACCAGCTGATGGACCAGTTTGCAGTGCCAAACCACACTACACCTCGGCTCCTTCAGCTCTGGGAGAATGCTGTCCAGCCTGGGATACGCTGCTGCACTTCCCACTCCTCAGGGGTCTCGTGGAGGCCCTTTGGGTGAGGCAGAACCAGACCCCTCCGGGCTGGAACCTCGCCTCCCCCAGAGCTCTTGTCACAAAGGAGTCATCAGGCTTCCCTGCTCGCTTCCCCTCCTGCCTTCAGTGCCTGTGCCTCTCTCACACCTCAGTTCTGATCCCCATAGTAAGAGCTTTGTTATTAGCTCCTAAGCCTGTTGCTCCTCAGAAAATTCGAGCCCTGTCAAATGCAAATCTGCAGCAATTAGCTAGTGCTTCTGCTCTCCCCCTTTAGGAAGGATAGGCACTTCTCCAGGCTGCCTTTTCATTTTTGCTGTGTTTTGAAAGACAGGGCGCTCCTGGGGGCAGAGCTGGAAGGAGATGTGAAAGGGGAGCATGTCCTCAGAGCCTCCTGCCTGGTGTATCCCACATGGTCTCTTTTCCACAAGCATTTCTACTGCATTATCTGATCCCTTAATTAACTTATTCCATTTTATATAGCTCTTCTTCGAAAGTTAAGTATTACTGTGATACATATTTTCTACTTTCTGCCTTTCACAAGAGTGTTTTAGGTTGACTCAATCTCTCTCACAACGTAGCTCCCTCACTAGCTTTATTTATAGCCCCATCTTCATGCTGCTCATGACTAAATTGCAGTTGCTTTTCTCTTTCGCCTGCTTCAACAAACAGCAATTGTTTATTGCATCTAAAAATGTAGCCTCTGTGTGACACTGATAAATAATTGAAATATTTTATTACTTCTTTTAAATCCTTGCAACCTCTCTAATCCTCTTTAGCATTTTACAGCCCCAGATGTCATCCTGCTCCAAAGACTGAAACTAGAGTATGATTTTCCCATTTGAGCATGGGATTTCGATCCACAGAAGTGCTGTGAGGCCAACGGGTATGGGCAGTTAAAGATCTGACTCTGCACATCAGCACGCTGTCCTTTGCCCCGGCTGAAGGTTGGTTCCATGAGCTGCTGCAGGTTCCCTTTGGCTCTGTTCCCCCCTGGCTGTCAGAGGCATCCATCGCATTGCTCCATCCACCCCAGCCTCTGCTGCAAGGGCTCACCCAAGCACAGCCTCCACCACGCTCATCTTCTACCACAGCAGCTAGGACAGGACATCCTCCCCTCCCACAGCTAACCTGGGCCCGAACAAAGTCTGCTTTAAACACCAGTTGAACCCACTGTGCACGTGGTTGCATCTCCATCCCTCAGTGGATGTTCACATTCCACCAGGAGCTTTGCTTGCTTCCTGCTCATAAAATAGCCTTCCCTCCCCTGGCTTTGCTCTGCCTCTGTTATCCTGAGTCCGTTCTTCCACCCAGCCCTGCCAGTGCTGCATCATTCCAACAGCTCAGCTATTGCTCACAGCTTCTCCGAGCATTACTCTGATTGTGGCTTCAGCATTACTCACCCAGCAGGCCAGCTGCTGGTGGTGCTCACCACTGCTGAACCCTGCCAGCTTTTCTGCCAGCTTTGGGTTCATTTGGCTCTTTTTTTGTTTTGTTTTCTGCAGAACTCAGAGGCTGTGATTTCTGTAAGCTCCTCTGGGCAGGTGAACTCCCTCCTGATTTCTCCAGCTCAATCTCTGCTAAGTTGCTGTAAGACTATGAAAGAGCTTCACTGGGGCTGAAAATAGTCAAAAAAATGCTGCATCAGTGCATAGGAAACTCCCATGGGACAGTGAGAAAGCTTCAGCCCTAACAGGGTCCTGTTCAAAGCACAGGAAATTTGAAAGAATTTGGCACTTGGGAACTATATTTTGATGCTGCTGGCAGGTAATAGGTGTCTGCTCAGGTTTAAGAATGTCTCTAACAAAACACCAGAAAATACATTTTGCAGAATTTACAGCTATTCACTGTAAGAGGAGTTTCATGAATAAGCACCTACTTGGAAAATATAACTACAGAAGTAGGGCAAAGAGAGGAGGAGTGGATAAAGGTCCCCCCAAGAGTCACATCCTATATTCCTGTGTTTATATATAGCTGTCCTACATGGCAAACTCAATTAAGGTACATTTGTCCTCCCTGACAGCCCGGCTGCGGGGGAGTCCCGCGGGGTGGCACGGGAGGCTCCAGCTCTCCCCTGTAACCGGATCACACGGAACGTTAATTAAACTCTTATTGGGCTTTGGAAACACTTCCCATTTGGCTTGTGGCGTTACTCACAGGAGCTGTTCAGAAGCTCTGCTGTCTCTCCCAGTCACCATTTCCTTCCCCCAGTCATTAATTCCCCCAGGAGGTGCCGCAGCCGTGGGCAGGGGCACGCGGAGGGAGAGAGGCAGCTCTCCGGCAGCAGCACTCACATGACAAGCTGCTGCTGTCACTGGGATTCCCAGTTGCTGTCAGAAATGTGTGAACCATGCTGACATCCACCAGCTCCTGCAAACAGGGCCCTCCATGAACTGCTGTTAACGTGCCATGGGCGCACGCAGTTAAGCCAATTTACTTTATGGCTTGACTCAAGTGAAAATTACACATCCTTCATATCCATTTTTACAGATCCACCATGAAATGACTCAAGCTAAGGCTTTGTTAGAAGAATTTCCTCTGAAATAAAAGTTTGTCAATAACAAGCTCTTTGGAACCAGCCTCCCACAGCTGCTGCTTCCGAGAGATCCATCATGAAACGCTGCGTTCCGGGCCTTGCCAAAGGACTTTCCTCTAATAAGAAAGCTTGTCAATAAGTTCACTTTTTAGCTGTTCTTTCCAAAGCTTTTGTAAAGATATAATTGTCAAGAAGATATAGATTTATTTGGCATCCCTAGCTAGGCCTGAGAAATTACAGCTGTGCCTTTCTGTCAAGCCCACACCTTTAGCCAAATTGGTCTGAAATTGCGTACGATGCTTATATGGGAAACGGCAGGAGGCAGCTTTTCCATGGACATCTCACAAAGAATATAAAAAACAGAATGGAAAAACAATTTTATGTTTAAAGTCAGGAAGAAGAACAAAAAAAAACCCCTCTTTCCCTTGAAAAGTTGTGTTGGGCAGCCAGGTCTGACTTGCCATCTGCATCTCTGTGGGCTTGGGGGTTTTGCACTGTTTTTCTTTTTCCAAATCTATCCAGCCTTCCTGATGTCCAAGGGCACAGGGTTCCACAGGTTATCCACATGCACTACATAAAGGACAGTTTTCTTTAAAAGGGATCAGTTCAAAAACCTGCTTCTCGGACTAAAAAGAGAAATTGGCCCCTACAAGGATGGAACTAGAAAGTTATGTTGGTTCAGGAGTACCACAGTATGTGGAGTGTCAACTGAAGCCCAAAACATTTCCTTTATTTCCACATTTATTAGTATTTTCATTAGTGTAATGGGCCTGGCATGTTCAATCTCCTCCCAGAGTGCCAGCTCTTTCATTCCAGCTGCTGCTGCAGCTCTGGACCACTGTGAGCCCACCTCATCTGCTGGGCTGTGTGCTCACTTGGTAACCTCGAAGGAAAACACAACTGAACAAATCCCTGCCACGTTTTATACCATGGACTGGTACCATTTAGTGCAAAGACTCGGGTGGTGGGTGGAATCAGCACTATTGCACCCATCCAAACATACTTCACCTAAGGAAATCCTTACACACTTACACATTCAATTAAATCAGTGAAGTCAAGGGGGGGAAATCCCCATAGACCACAGATGTACATCTTGCAGCAGTTGCTTTTAAAACTCATAATTAAGATTTGCATATAAAAGCAAAATTGGTTTTGGATTAATCTGGGAACCTTCCTGGGAACTGCCTGTGTGCACAGCAGAGAACATCTTTTCTGCTTGGCTTCCATCTCAGCTTGAAAAACCTGAAGTCCAGCCACTTTTAGTGATTCTATTAAAATTGTTTCAAGTGGAAGAGAAGGACTTCTGTCCCCTACCTCCCTTGCTCTTCAAGTTCTTTCTCTTTAATTTTTTCAAGCACTACCCAACACAGTTCTCTCTAAACTTGATCATTGTGTAAAAGCTGCAAAGAATTTTAAGCTATTACTGAGAAATTGTGCAATATGTGGAAGCCTGGCAATTTTCAGCATCTTCGGTATTTGTTCTTACAAGGAGTTAGCAGCATTTCCAGTTGTTGCAGCATGGAATTATCTAGTTGCTCCTTTTGCACAAATATGCTTCCTTCATTGCTTCATTATTGGAAGTTTCAGCATGTTAATTTTGACCTCGCTTGTTGCTTCAGACAAGCCTGGGGCCACAGCTTGAATGCACCACAGACTATTAAAAATAATGAGATTTCTCAAAAGTTTGGTGCATCAATATCCAACTTAGTTGGAAAGGAAAGTCCATACCTCATCTCTCTCTTGGGGGAAAGGCAGCAAACTGGCCAGAATGGGCAAAACAACTCACAGTAAAGTTTTAGTGAGGTTGCTTGTGCTATATCAATGCAGCTCACTGACCTGAGCATCTCCTCAAGAGGCAGTGTCTATCCTGAGAGAGAGATGGAACAGACCCTCACCAAAGCCACATCCAGGCACATGAAGTACAAAGAGATGATGGGAACTGCCAGTACAGATTTGCTAAGGAGAAGTCGTGACTGATCAACCCTTATAGCCAAACTGGAGTGATATGGACAAGATGGGGAGGATGCTCCCCTCTGTCTGGCACTGGTGAGGTGCCATCTTGGCACTGGTCCCATTGTACCAGTGTTGTGGTCCCCAGTATGAGACAGCCTGGTGGGTTGATGCAAGCCCCACAGGACCATGGAGGCAGTGGGGGCTGGAGCTGGGACAGGAGCCAGTAGAGGGGCCCAGTGAGGATGCAGCACTGCTCCTGGTTTCCCACTTCATGAGTTCAGAAGGTTCCAGTACAGACCAGTAAAGCAACATGTATAGGACAGGCTTTCCAGCTACACCTCCCTAAGCTAGGGGCTGTCAAATGAACTGTGCTCTCGTCAAACCAGGCAGATGAATCTGAAATGGGTCATAAAGTGAACGCCAACTTCTTAAAGACTAAGCCTAATCTCAAGCAGTAAAATAACAAAAGGTTTTTCCTTCTCTGCATGAAAGAATATTTGAAAAAAATCAAATAAAAATTTCTCATAAAATCAGAGGGATGATGGTGATGAAACAGTAAAATATCACAGAATATTCAGAGTTGGAAGGGACCTCCAGAGATCATTTTAATGCCTCTTGTGCATCAGCTGGGACCATCATGCCCTTAGTGATATTGCTTAACGTTTCCTGTAGAAGGTCACTTCTTTTCTGGACAGCTCTGGAGAACCTAACTGAGGATTAGTGGAGCAAAACACTGAGTCAAGAAGCTTCTCCAGCTTCTGCTATCTTAAGTATTTCTTATTAATCAGAGCCCCTCAGATGCTGAAACTCAGACTCACATGTCAGTGCCTTGCTGGGCTGCAGCCTGAGCCACCTTCTCACTGAATAATGTCACTGCAGCAGTCTACAGAAAGTTATTTGAGACCAGGGCATTTATCAGTTAAAATTAATCCTTCTCCAAGTGAAAATGTCTCTGCCTCCCAATTAGGCTGCTGTGAGGAATGGAAACAAAGGAAAATTGCTCACCTTAATTAGTCCCTTTGCGGTGCGTTTTTGCAAACTCATCTCTCATCCCCATCTCACCGGGGCTGCCGCAGCCCATCCACCAGCACTGACCACGGGGTGTCCACAGGGGAAGGTCCCCTGCTCCCCCACCCTGGCCACAGCTCTCCCAGGACCGCTGGGAGCAGCACCATGGCCAGCACAGGCTCAGCGTTTTATTCTTTGATAGCCCAAATCAGAGCTGGCAAATGAAAAATAAATGTGAAGAAATAGTTATGTGGAAAGCACCACACTTCTGGTGATCCTTGTATGATGTATGCTTTGAAGTTAGCTCTTCTTTAAAGACAAAAATCTTGGGGACCTTCTCATTCCTTTACTCTTACAGACGTTATAATGTTTGAATCATGCAGACTTTCAACACTTCACATTATCTGAAAACATGAAGAGTAAAAACTCTTTAATAAGCCCATCTTTAAGAGTAAGTTCAGCTAACTGCTTAAGCACCTCCTTTACTTTCTCTGCAGGCTCACATCCATCCCTCCACAGCAAACCCAGATGCTTTAAGCACTGTTTCAGATCCAGTGATTCTGTGGGGCTTATAAAAGCAATTGCAAGTTCTGCAGGATAGGGATAAACTTGGATATTCATTTTAAATTAAAAATGCAGGTAACTGCATTATCAGACTGATGCCCATGAACCTATAAAAACGCAAGGAAAGACATCCTTAGCACCACCATATTGCAGACCATTAAAAATGCAGGTGCAATACCCTTGTTTTAATGGCTCTACAGCCTGACTCATATACTGATTACAGTTATCTCCAGCTCATTAAATGGAAAGTTTGTTGTAGTCTTGCCTCATAATCAGCTTGAACGTTCAAAATGGGGGAAAAAAAAAACCCATACAGTAGCTTCCATTTCCATTTTTAACTTCTTCCACAAGAAAAAAGTCAGACCATTCCTCATTCCTGCCTTCAAGAAGTTGGTTTCTAGTTCCACTGCCAACTATGCAAGGAGAATTCATTTTTCATACACGATGTGGATGGGAACATCTTTAATGTTTAGATCAATCCATTTATCTCTAAAACATACAAAAGGGGTCCCTGCCCCCCATGCCCTGCTGGGAGCCACACCGTGGTAGCTGCTCGCTGCTGCGAGGTGCCACATCACCCAGTGTGGGGTGCACCCTTGGTGTCACAAGACAGATAGCACAGGCTTCACCAGACAGGCTGAACACAGCTGAGCACACACCAGCCAGGCAGTTTCTGGTACGTTTGGTCTCACTGCACACCAAGGATCTGCATCCTGCACATTTCTTCCAAGCAACAAATGCAAATATGCTATGCAAATCCTGAGCTGTGAGACAGCAGCTGTCCAGGTTACTCCTGAACTCTCTCAGAGGGGGCTGGAAGCTGCAGCTGTGAAACACTGCTCTTAGACACCCACATACGATGCTCTACAGTGATATTTTACATTTTCTCCACCAAGGTGGCTGGTGCTGTGAAGCCCCAAGGGTAGTTTGGCATCACTTCACCCAGCAAAGGTGCTTTTGGGTGGCAGGTATCAGCTGGCTGCTGCCAGCAGAGCTGCCTGGGATGAGGCAGTGCTCGAGAAAAGTTCTGAATATCAGAAGCTGCTGCGGCGTCAGCCAACACTTCATTAGCAGGAAGCTAATCAATCGACATCCCAATCAATCCAATTATGAGAGCACCAGGTTGCAGTAGCCCCCTGGGAGGAATTTGCACACATGGAAGGCTGCAGTGAGGAGGAGGGATCCAGCAGACCAGTTTTTCCCAGCTCCAGCACAGGGATGTAGCTCTGGGGCACAGCTCACCTGAGGCCCCAGACTCCAGCTCCAGCAAGATCTAAGTCTGGGGAAGACCTGGGGAATCAGCCCAGATACAGGTAGCTAATAAAGCATGTTGTTACTTTGCTTCCTTACATCTGCTTTGCAAACAGGAAACACAAGGGACCTTCTTCTGCTGTTAGCATTCACAGCCTCAACACCCATGGCAAACACCCCCACTTTTCCTACTGGATCTACACTGGGGAACTCCACAGAGGTGACTACAGACCCCCCCCCTCCTTTTAGGTGTTTGTTAACTGGAGGAGTCGATGAATGATGTTAACGATGCAATGTTTCAAAAAATCCTACAGAAACTGTGTTTACAGTATGTTGCAAAGACACCACTTGAAAAACCCTCTAATTTTAATCAGTTCCACTATTATTCTCTACATTCAAGACAGGGACTGCAGCCAGAAATAGAAATGCCTCTGAAGCTGGAAAGGAGACCGTGCATGTTCCTCCCTAGCTGCTCTGCCTTTGGAGGATGACCACAAGCACCCTGCATCAGGAGTTCTCCAATCACCCCAAAGAAAGGCAATCATCTCATCTCCTCCACCACAAAGTGTTTAAATTAATAAGGATGTAATTCCATTGTCAAATTCTGATAATAATGTCCCAAACCACAAGAGTAAAGCAATTACAGAATTGTATATTCAAAAACTACCCTCCTCACTCAGCCCTGCCTGACCCCCCTCTCCAATTAGCTCCAGACACTGTAGGAAGATGAGACTCACTCTATAGATGTCTGCGGTGTTCTCAGAGGTCTCTGACTCCACATGCAGTCTTCTGAGGAACTGATTCATTATTCATTTCCACTACCTCTAGTTGCCAGTTGAACTGGAAATCCAGCTCAATTTCAGCCTGTCAGGGCCACTCTGTGGGGCCCAGGAAGGTTTCTCCACTAACAGTGTCAGAGCCTGGACCAGCACAGCCAAGCTGCTGCCCATCAGACAAATGGGTGAGGACAGGTGGTGAGCCTCCTCAGGTCCTCCTGCTCCTGAAGGAGCTCCCGCACTCCCCAGGACCCCCACACTTATGCCAGATGCCTCCAGAGGTTTTGGAGTTGGCAAGAGCCCTCCTGGGATGATCCACAGGTGACTCTCCAGAGCTGTGCCCCTTTTGGAGAGCACCCCCATGCTATGAGACAAGGGCACAACAACCTGCCCCTGCTGTCCTGGTGGTCCTCTGGGCCACAATGAGAACAGATAACACAGAGAAGGGGAAAGGAAGGATCACCCTCCCCACTAAGGACTGGGACACACGGAGAAGTTGCACAACTTTCCAAGTTCCTAAGTCCCAACCAGTGCCAGGCTGCAGGCCAGACACTCCTCTCTACATGTAAGGTCAGCGCTTGGGTCTAGCTCTGCTTTCCAGCTGCTCACAGTGATAAGAGCTTGAGGGCAGAACAGCAAGAGATGGAGTCTGCTAATTAAAACATTTTATCTCCAGGCTTTGTCTGATGGCACAGCTTGACAAAACTTCCATCAGTCAAACGCAAGCCTTGGCCAGCTGCACGCCAGATCGTGATCGTGGGGGCTGTAACCCTCTGAAATATTTAGACCCTTAGTGGATGAAAGACAATGTTTACTTAATGCCTTGCCAACTTTGTTGGAGCATCATAAAGTAGAATATTTTACACCAACCCAACTGTGCTCGTCTGTGTAGCTGGGGGTTTCATGGCAGTGGCAGCACTGACAGGCATTACACACACACGGATTTGCCTTTTTCTTCTAACGTATGTGCAGTTTCCAGCCAAAGCCAGACAATACCTTTCCAAATCGGCACAGAAAATGTGCTCAGCAAAGATAAAAATACATTCATTGTCCCTGTTATGCTATTTGTGTTGTTCCCAGCCACGGGTACACTTCCCACAGAAACAGAATCAGAAGGTTTCAGACAGACACATTCCTAATAGGTGTGGACAGATCTCACCCTACTGTATTTTCAATATGCAGAGGCAATGAGAAACAAGCCACCACCACCACCCTCCCCCCTGCCTGAGAGTGGATGAACAGCCGCAGCAGGAAAGCCTGCATCCCTCGAGCCATCTCCTCTCAAACCTCTCCTGTTCTCCACAGTGGGGCCTTTCCTCCACAGCCACCGCTCCCAGCCCCCAGGGGCAGGATTTGTCCCCACATGTGCTGGTGGCAGCTGCACTGGGCTGTTGACTTGGAGCCCACTGCAACATGAAGCACCATCGTTTGCAGATGCAGTTCCCAGTGGGACCCCTGAGGGAGGTCAAGGGACTAAAATGCACTGAGTGCCATCAGCTGAGGCTCTCAGGGAGGACCAGGACTTCATCTCCTCTGGACCATGCCATTTCTCCCAGCTTTCTCTTAGGACAAGAGGAGCAGGATGGATACAACAATAGACAACACCAAAAGCTTAAAATGCATTACTCTGTGTCCTTCACTCTCCTGGATGCTTCCACGTGACCATTCCCTTCCCCAGATGGAGGTCAGAGCAAACACTGGTCCTACAGAGGCTGCACTGGGCAGATGAGGGGCTCTAGCTGCCAAAGCCCTTCCCCACAGGGTGAGGGATTCTGGCAAGCTGCTGCCTGACCTCATCAGCATCACAAGCATCATCCACATCCTGGACCACATCACACTCCATGGAAACACCAGGGCTCAAACCACTGTGCAGGCTTGGACCCACTACACATTTTCTTTAAGCATTAGTAAGGTTTTCTTTTCTAAATGCTTCCACAAATATTCTATCCATTCTCAACCACTGAAGATTTCTTACTGCACACACAAAATATAAAATATTCCAAAGAAATAGAAACTATGCAGCATTATGGCCATGTGTTTCAATTTTAACAGCCTGATGATACTGGCTAAACAAACGCAGGCTTTACCCACTGCAGTGTCTTCACTCTGACATACAAACTCCCTAGAATCCTGAGGGAGTCCCATTTTAATTTACAGAAATTTAACGACAATATTACATTGGAAATTAGAGTTAACTTTTTAATGGTGTATATTCCTTCATCTGACTAGTGGAAAGCGTGCTTGCAATAATAATCATTTAATAGAGCTGTGTGGGTAAATATCAGAGTATTTGTAACAGTTTATTGACTCAACACTTGCAAAATAGTTCAATTGCATTTTTTTTAGCTTATCTGAATTTTCAGTGCATTTTACCTGCATGGCATGCTAGCACAGCAAACCAAAGCATTTGCAATCTTGCCATCCCTGATTTAAATGGCAAGCTTTATTCCTGTTCTGTGAAACACAAAAGAAGACAGACAACCTCTCCTCCAAGCTTGTACCCAGCCCTGCACCAGTGATGAGCATCTCTGATAACCTTTCATTGTCTGAAGCTCCAAGCAGAAAAAAAGGTTGAGGTTGTCAACATGTAAAGGTTCTCATGCCTGTCCATGTCGAGGGTCTTTTGGGCTGAGATATTTCATCTCAAAGCCCCATTCAGCCCCTCCTCCTGCCCCACAGGCACCACTTGCACCTCCAGCAATCACAGCTTCCCTTGGCTTTCAGCACTGTATTGAGAACTCACATGGAAGCCTCTGCCATGATCCCACAGGTTTCCAGACCTCCACCCCTCATGTAAATGTCAGCTATTCTGGCTGCTCAAGATGCACCTCTCCATTTGACTGTGTTAAAATACTCATATTTTTCAAACAAGCATACATCACAGAATAGCCTTGGATGGAAAAGACCTCTAAAATCATCAAGTCATGATCTGGTCCATGCCCATCTATCCAACTGACCCGGCCCACGGTGTTATTTACAATTCCATAGGGTTTTTTATCATCTGCAAGTAAATTGTACTTATTTTCTCCCAGCCCAGACAGTCTATGAGCAGCCAGAATCAAGGCATCACCAAAACCCATAGCATTTACCTGCAAATGTTCTCCAGCCCTTCCAGAGATCAAAAATTTAAGGAATCCATATCTAATTACAAGCACAAGGAGATTTCCCTGTGTCTACAGGGGACGAGTTCAAGCTTTGATTTAGGACCTGACCACCACAGAGCGCTCCTGTTTGAAGGGTCCCACCCACACACTTCACTTACAGACAGCAAAGCTGCTCAAGAGACAACATTTTCCATAAATATTCAACTGCCCAAGACCAGATGCATCAACACAAATGCATGCTAGTGCATAGAAATGTTTTTCACTATGTCTTGGTAGTGAACAAGTCACATGCTGGGGAGCAGACACCAGCCCAGGAGGGTGTTTATGGGGAGGCTGGTAGGAACCTGCAAGTTTCCAACCCACAGCATGCCCAGCTGGGTGCAACACGAGTGGTTTTCATGGGATCTGGGGATGCTCATGCTGCACTGAAGCTCCGAGAGGACTGGAGGGCTCTGTCCAAGCCCACCCTGAGCACCACAAGCCCAGGACCATTTTACATTCCACCTTTTCATGATCACTTCAGCCTTTTTGCCTTAGTTTTTTATACCTGGTTTAATACCTGCCTGCTGGCTAAACTCCTGCTGCACTGAAATGCCCTCTGGGCTCATGCAGTACCCTGCTCCTTCATACCCACCCACACAAAGAGTGCAAGTGTAGGAGCATCCCCTAGAGTTTCCCTTTCTCCCAATATTTGATGTTTTACAGAAAATCCCTGTGCCCAGAGACAACTGAGCATATAATATATTTAAATGAAATCCAAAGGTTTTAACAAGTATATTTTTAGCAAAGCCAGCTGTGGTTTGAAATCTTGGTTCCAAGGGAAATCCTGGGGAAAAAAAAAGCAAGGAATGAAGAGAGGAATATAAATCTGAAAGGAAAGTTTCATTTCAGATGTTTCCTACAAGATAAATAATTTGGAAGAAAAAAATTGGAGGATATCAAAACATTAGGAACCGTTTCAGCTTTAATGCTGTTTTCACTTATACAGCCATTGTATATTTAATAAAAAAGTGTTAATGTATAACGAAAATAAACAGCCCACGTGGCTGAATAGATGGTCTGAGTGAAGATACGGCACTGAAAATTTTTTAAAAGGTAATGTTAGACATTCCCCTTGCACCCCCCCAGTGTTTATGCCCTGTGTTCTGTGGCTAACCTCCCGCAGCCCCAGCTGGCTCCCGCCTGCAGCTCCCGAGGCTGCAGAGCTGCGATATCGGCGAGCTCAAAATGTTCAGCAAACAAAAGCAAAGCAAAGGAGAAATGTTTTCTCTTTTACTAGAACATTCTGATCTGCAGAATTGCCCACGGGCTGGCAGTGTGTGGACATCCCAGCTCTCCCCTGGCACACGTAAAGCACCCGCACAAGTTCAGAGAAACTGAATGTGTTTGCAGCCAAATGCCCATCAGGGTACGTGGGCTGGTAGGTGTGGGAAGGAGCTGGCAGAGGGCTCTGGGGGCCTCCTGCCCTGCTGCTGCTGGGCATCATAGCCCCCACCGAGCCCAGGGACCTGCCTGCCCCACTCTGCACAGGTATTGCCACCCACAGCCACCTTTGCATTATCAGTTACCCCAGCGCTGCCCAAGAGAAGCTGCATGGAGCGTGCCCCCACCTGGAGTGGTCCCTTGTCCAGAGCCCAGCAGCAGCACTGCCACCAGCAGAAGGCACAGTCCCTCCAGAGCGAGCACGCTGCCTGTCTCTTGGTTTGCATATTGCACTGCAGTGAAGGAAAGCCTTGGGGGAAAGCAAAATCCTTCTTCACAGCCTTGGGAAAAAAAAGATCAGGAAAAACAGCTGCTCAGTGCTCGCTTTTGCCCTCCTGCAGAGCCTGGGGCTGCCCACGGGACTGAGCTTTGGTGGCCAGAGGCTCCAGGACCCTGTGCAGAGAGCTCACCCATCCCGCCCTGCCACCGCTGGGCTGTGCTCCCTGCAGAGCTCCCATCCCAGCACACACCTGGTGACAGTGTTTGTGGAAAGGAACCTGTCCAGGGACATTTCCTCCCAGAGGGCTGTGGCTGTCACCCAGGGGAGCAAAGCCCAGGGAGGCACCACCGCTCGCAGGGCTGCCGCAGGGGTGGGCAGGCAGAGCTGCGCTCCAGGGACGTGGTGGGAGGGCAAGGAGAGAAGGTCCACGAGGACATCCCTGCTGCTCGAGTCCAGGCACACCGAGGAGAGCCTCAGCAGGGAGTGAGAGCCCATCCCTGCCCCTTCCACACAGCCACACCACTGCCACCAGCCTGTCCCCTCCACCCGCCGCTGCCACCACCTTTGCTTTGCTAATTGCTGTTTCTCCTCAAACAATCCTCCTTGAACCCTCTCTGCACAGCTCTAAATATCTCAGGCTGTTTCCTCTTGGGTTTTGTTGTTCTGGAATTTCCTTTAATTACCTTTTCTGTTCATCCCTAACAATAACTTTTCCCTAATGATTTTTTTTTTATTTTGAGATATCAAATCCAAACATCCTTCATCATTTGCCTCCTTTGTCTCTCCTAAACCAAGCAAAATTAAGCCCAAGAAACAATTATTTCTGAGGCGCCCAGGGTTCTGCTTTAAAGCCCAGGTGTGCTCTGCCAGGAGATGCTCTCCCAGGGGCCTTTTCTGTTCACATTTGCATTCGCACAGAGCAGCCTTGAGTCTACTCAGTGCCTCCCACTTCTTTAGAGAGGGGAAAGAAATAACTTAAGGCTTATAATATTAATTTTAAAACCTTCCTCAGCAGTCAGTGACCTAAATAAAGCTGAGTTTCCTGGATTTATCCTGATGCTACTGCTCCCGAGAGACACAGGAGCAGAGATTCAGGTCCTGCTTATCCTTGCAATCACAGGAGGAGCCTGCTGGCTGGTAGTGCAAAAGCAATGGCTAAAACGATGCACAAACACAAAACTACATTTTAGGACACTTTTAAAAAATTAATTGCTGCTCTTCCATTAGCAAACACATTCAAAAAGTATTTCTGAAACACTGATTGGCCATTTCTTGCTGCTGCTCCACACACATCTGTAAGAGGTCTGTAAGGGAGTGCAGCCCCAGCCCTGCAGCATCACTCACGCTGTGCTGCCCCGTGCTCCAGAGCGGGGCTGGGACCTCTCCTCCAAACCAAATGGAGCCTGAGCTCATCTCCAGCTGATTCCTTCCGGAAGAAAAGAGTCAGAGAAGATGAAGACTGCAGCTGGTGACAGCTCCCAGAGGTGCAGCTGATGGACTGAACTCCGACTGCCACCATCAGAGTGCTACTGCCTGGGTGAGGTGCCCCATGGCCCCCACCCCCTGCTCATGGCTGTGATAACAGCCCTTGTCCCACCGCCCTCCCAGCTCAGCTGCCTTTAGCAGCACCATGTCCCTTCGTTTCAGAAATACATTGTGGTTGGAAAACTGGGTAAGTTTGGAAATACCCAAAGCATTGCATTCTGACATTTTCACTCAAAAAGGTGATGGTTTTTGGAAGCGGCATAAAACTCCAGAAAACCCCTTATTTAAAAAAAATAAATAGATCTAAAAAAAGATATAAAAGGTGGAAACAACACCAGGCACTTTATCTGGCCCACAATACCTCACCCCTTCCAACAGGGTTTCACTATTTTACTTTTTTAGAACAGATTATAGAAAAATCAAATATTTATACTCTGAATTTAGTATTGATTGTGTCAACTATGATCATAAACTAAATATTTTTTTAAAATTACTTTTGTTGTGCAAATAGAGAAAATACTTCTGCTGCCATTACTCATGCAAATAATCTTATAGGCTTCAGTAGAGCTGCTTGGAACCAGGTAACTGGGTGCTGGATCCAAATACACTGTCAAAAACCACTCCTGCTGGTTTAATTAAGAATCACTCATCAGCACCTTTCACAAACCATTTCCTTAAGACATTTTAGGAACTTGTTTTCAGGTAGCATTTAGTGGTATACTTGAAATAATGCTGGTTCTCGTTGTCTGCCAACACTCATTTTCAGCTCAGCAGCAAGGAAACAGCTCATATGTGCTCTAGCAACAGGTCCAGCACAGAGCCACACTAAGTCATGGAAATCCTGCCATCAGCTCCGTTTGTGAAAATTAATTTAATTCATTACCAGTACATCAGTTACTTCCTCATCTACTCAGAACAGTTTGCATTGACTTTTGACAAGGGCAGCCTTCCTGTTAAGTTCAAAGATTACATGAATATAGCAATTAACTCTGATGTTCCAAATCACTTTCATTTAACTGTTGCTATTGTAGATAATAACTAGATCAGGAAACATCCCTGAATCACCAGCCACCCCCCCACACCCACTCAAAAAAGGATAAAAGTAACCAAATCACTTCTCACCTTTATGCTCCTCACATGGAGAGACTTGCAGCTGTTAATTGCATGACAACAGCTGCATGATAACGTGGGCTATTCCCCCCATGCACCCTGCCCAGCACACTGTAGTTCATTAAGAGGAAACTCTCCATGGGGTAATCCCATCACTGGGAAAGTAGCAGGGGACCAACAACTCCCAGGGAGACCTGGACACACTTCACTTGAAGATGAGATTCTTGGGAACTTTTGTTTTCAAATTAAAGAGATTTGCTAAACTCAGGAGTTGTTAAAAATATACTTTTATCCATAAATTTTATATAAGGTCTAGTCTGAAGCCTCCCTGGGAGATGCAAAGGGGGAAGGGAAGAATTACTGAAAAAGAGGAAATAGAGAGGTAATACACTGAAACTCAGACACTCCTCTGTGGGGCAGGTGCCACATTTGAATGTCACCCCCCTGGTCCCAGCACCCCCATCCAGCCAGGCAGGGCTGTCACTGCCAATGCTAGAGGCACTAATCCTGGCTGTGCCTCTGCTTGGGAGGTCGGAGCTGCAGAACTGATCCTGCCGTGGTGCTGGGGCAGAGGGGGCAGTGAGACCATGGCTCACATGGGAGAGCTCAGGGCAGTGGGGAAAAAAACACTTCCTGCAGCTCCAGTGAAAAGTGTGTGTAGTCTCCTGAATCTTAATAAAAAAGACTGAATTGCCAGGGGTATGAAAACCAGCCAAAAGGGTCGATCTAGTGCCCTGAAGGAATAAAAGTCTTCTCATCATTGCACCTAATCCAAGAGGAAAAGTAAATGGGAATCCACACAAAAGCACCCCCAAAGCATTCATACATCCCAGCTCCTCCAGGGAACACAAAGTGAGGGGTGGCTGCAGCAGAGCTCTGCACACACTGCCAGGGGAGGCACCCACCTGCCCAGGGTGCTGGGAGCTGGGGGAGCCCCAGGACAGGGGCCCTTCCCACCATGGGTCTGCTCCTCTCGCCATCACCCTGAAACAATCACGTTGTGCTGTGGTTCAGGACCTGCTGGTGTTCACCTTTGTGTCGTTCCTCACAAGGTTTGACCTTGGAAAGCGTGTTTGATGTTCCTCACTGATCCTATTTGAAGCACAGTCTCACCTGTCTAGCAGCCTCCCCATGAATCCATCCTCTTGCCCGTTCTGCCTCTGAGCATCGGCACAGTTCTGAGCACTGGCTGCCCCCTCCTCTTCCGTAGGAGCTGAACCCAGTCCCCAGCTCGGGGGGGACAGGCTGCAGGCAGGGGATTTCCAGGCCTGCCAGCATCACTGCCCAGGTGTGCAGAAAGTGGAGTGGAACACATGGGGGGCATTTCTCATATCTCACTGCAAAACAAGGCTGTGCCAAGCCCCTCCAGACTTTGGTGGCTGCACTTCTCCTGGATGGTTCTGTCTACAGCCCTTACCCTCCCAAACCAGCCAGCTGCAAAGGAAGCCAATGGAAAAAACCTCCTTCAACATCTCCCCAGCCATGATCACAGAGTAACAAGACCTTGGGAAAAAAAAAAGGTTAAAGACCCAACATTCTTGTTCAATCTCTACTCAGAAGGACAGCTCTGCAGCAGAAGACACTGGTCACTTGGCACCAACGCGAGACAAGGCTGTGTGCTCCACAGGCAGAAGGGAGATAAGGACAAGTGAAACATTTCATCCACTCACTGATGATTTTCCAGTAGGGAAACTTTACTGTAGGAATCATCTCAGTCAAAAAAAAAAAAGCAGCTGTTTGTTGCACTCCTACTGCAATTATCAGGATAATTACCATCAACATTATTCACCGAGAAGCCCAGCTGACTCACTGCCACTCCAAACCTTTGAACAGAAACCAGATTGCAGTCTTAAGACATGCCTTTGCTTTATCCTTCAGTGAGCTAAAGCCATCTCTCCTCTGCTCTGTCATGAAAGGGCTCAAAGACCAGCACCAAAGTCCATACATCCTGCCTTAAAATCAGCAGGTCAGAGTCTGCAAGTTCCCTCAGCTGAGCAAACCTCTGGCTGCTCGAGCCCTCGTCTGTCTGGTGTTCCCCAACCCTTGGCTTTGGCTTTTCCTCGTGGAGGATCTCATGCAAACCAAGGGTTAATGTATACACATACCTATTTATGCTATTGAATTGTGTCAGAAAAGAATGAGACTTGGAATATATTAAAAAACTTGAGTATAATGGTGCATTATCACTGCATTGCAGAATATCCTATTATATCTAAGACAGCATCGAGACACATAGCAGCATCTAAAGCTCCAGGAAGAAACAAAAAGTCCCTCTGTTGATGGCAATTCCAGATATAATTGATACTTTTACACAGATTTTGGCTGTTCATAATGGAGGTAGATGATGCTAGAACAAGGCTGTAGAACAGTAATTTAAAGATGAAGCTTTTGCAAGTTGTGTTTGCTTTTAAAGGAATAATAGGCTAGTCTGCTTCATTTGGTACATAAAACTTCATCCTGGCTTGCAGTTTTCTATGCTTAACTGCCATGGGTGAGTTGTTTTAGGAAAAAAAAAGGTTTTCCTGTCCTCACATATGTAAGTTTTCAGTGCAGCCCCTTGAAAACTGTTCATTTGGTGCTAAAAGGGCTAAGTATTTAAATAGCATCTAAAGGGGTCTTGAAAGTCCAAACAGAAACCATTACCATAACTTGCTCAGGCACTTTGAGCATCCTCACTTTGGGGGCAAAGCTTCCCAAAGAACTGAAGTCCCAGAGGGGCCCCAACTCCTTCAAAGCCATTAGGAGCTGATGCTGCAGCCCCTGATGGATGCCCCAGGAGCTCGGTGCCCCCACACCACAGCACAGAGCTCGGTGTGAGCACCACTGCCTTGCTGAGCCGCGGTGTCCGTGGAAGCAGAAGGAAAAGCTGGGCTTTCTCCAGGTTCCCCTGCAGCTCTGCTGCCTTTACAACAGGGTGCCATAAACCAGGAGCAGGACCAACACCTTTAAAGCCTGCTCAGCCACTTGTTATGGCAGCAGCTCTGAGTGAATGGTGGGCTGCAAGGTGGGGTCCTGCATCCTCCCCAGCTGGCACCTCCTGTGATCCCCCGCGTGTCTGCAGCTTCAGCTGAGGATGTCAGTGCACTGCCATGCCACTGTCAGTGACCATAGCAAGACACCTTTGGAAAGGTGTCCTGGCTCAATGTGTCCTTGCAGTCTGAGGCAGTTCGCTTTGGAAGAACATCCACAGCCTTTCCTGCGCTCCTTGTGGGGACATTTCCTTTGTCCATGTGCTGCCAGAAGGGGATGTGTATGAGGAGCACTGAGTTACAGCTCTGTGTATAGAAGAGCCTTCCCTGTCCCTCTGAAGCTCCCTTCTGATGCTCCACTCCAACCTCAGAGCAGTGCACTGCAGGGGCACAGCAGGAATAAGTGCTGGGCCAGCTCCTACAGCACCAAAGGCAGCAGCTGCTGGGGCAGCAAACAGCAGTGTCTGAGAGAAATGCAGGGAAAACTGCAGCCAAGAGGTGGAATGGGGCGGCAAGTGTTGCATCTGCAGGGGCTCCTACACTGTACTGGAATGAGAAGCAAAGGATAAGTAAAAATAAATTAAAGTGTTCTTGCTAATACAGCTGAAATGACTGAAAAGAAAACGTTTCCACATCTGGTTCCAGCTCACCCAAGGGACTGATTTCACAGATGACTGTGGCAGAGAGGAGGTAAGCAGCTCTCTCCCTACATCTGCTCGAGCTAACACTCCTAACGCCGTGGGAGTTTTTGCCTTCTCTCACACACAGCCCCGAGGAAGGACACGATGGAGGCAGTCCCACCTGGCTCGTATTCCATGGGCAAATACGTGCCTGTCCCTTCACAGCAGCTTTCTGAGTCAGCACACACTCCCACTGCTTTGAGAGAGAAGGCAGCCAGGCACACTTGCTGTCCCTCTCCCCCTGGGGTAGGGTGTGCAGTTAGACCACATGGCTCTGGCCATGCCTCCACATCAAACCCATAGAGCTGTCACTGACCTGCTACACACTGTCCACTGATGACAGTCTGAGCTCTGAGCTTCGCTTTCCTTCAGTGAGGAGGTGGTAAAAAGAAAGTCTTAACCAGGAAAGGTGTGCCACTGAGTTCAATAATGGGTATGGCCAAAACTGGAGCTGGTGTAAATATGAGGGATGGAGGAAGCATGTCCTGGCAAGGCTCTTCTGCCCCAGCTAGGACCACTGCCCTCCATCACATGCCAGAGCAAAGCACCACCCCAGGCAACACTGAGGCTTCCATGGCTCCAAGTGCAGAGCACAAAAGGCTTCTGGAGAAGCAGGCCAACAGGAATCCCATGCACCAGTACACATTGGGGGCCAACAGACTGGAAAGCAACTCTGCAGAGGACCACTTGGGGGTCCCAGTGGACACCAAGCTGACCACATCCAGCAAAGCACCAGCAGTTCACCTGGCACTTCCCCTGCAGCTGGAAAACACACACTGAATGTAAAACAGCCTCAGCAAAACATGTCACAGAACATTTACTGGTATTTTCTAATGTGTTATTGGTATTTCCATGCACGAGTCACTCTTGAGGATCCTGACATGAGAGCCAGTGTTCGTGCCACCACCAGCCTTCCTGGTGGGCCACTGTGATGCTCGCCTGCACTGGTTACTCTAGTCCCCAGCCATGGGCACACAGGGCACACCAGCAGCGTGGGACAAGAGCCCATTGCCCTGGGCTTGTACAAGTACATCAGGCACTGGGCTGGCCAAGGCACCAGGCAGACCCTCTGCTCCATACAGCACCCACCATGGAGCCCTACATACCCCTGTCCCTCCTTGGCTGCCTCTCTTCCCCTGTAGAGCTTCCTGCTGACCCATTCCAGCTCTGGCTGGTGATGCTTGACTCACAATTAAATAAGTCCATCAGCAGTTCCATGGACCTTCACCTGCTCCAGCAATGTGCCCAGGGCTTGGCAGCCTGAGGGGAAGCACCTCAAGCCATGCACCTGGAAAAGACCCCAAGTGACACCTATGGCAGAATGAAAACCTCACCGCTCAAAACCACTTCATAAAGCTCAGCTCTGGTAAGTGTCATGGCCTGCTCATTCCTCTCCACCTACAGCAATGCTCCCTGCAGCCCTGGTGAGAACCAGAGCAATGCTTCATTTGTTAGAGGTCATCAGTGCTTTGATAACGAAGCTACAACCCTTTCAAAAATTGTTTTTAAAACAATTCTTCCTAACCTTGCTGATAAACCTTGAGCTGAGCAAGAGTTGAAGTTAATTATTCTTTTAGAAGCAGATTTTTCAGCCTGTGCTTTAAATTATCTCTGCCATCCCCACACAAATCTTTGATAATATTAATGAACTTCAGAATCAGGCTGCAGTCAGTTTGCTGCGTCAGACTACCAGTCGTGGGAAAAATATTTGAAAGTGATAAAGGAGGAAACACAGTAGGTATCTTACAGTCAATATCAAAGGCATTAAATCTAATTCAAAGGAGATCATTAAAATTTATGCAGCCTAAAATGCAAATCAGCGTACATGTAACTACTAATCAAACTTTTATGGTGGTTTAAGGTAAATTTCATGAAAATCTATGCTTGTAAAACGTACATATCCTTTCTGCCTTTGTTGAATGCTTCCTCATTTCATAACTCTGAGTATTTCCTCTCACATTAGAGGGAAAATAACTTTTACTAATAGACCTTTCAAGAGTTCTAGCTTAAAAACAGAGTTCCAGGAAGACCTAAGGCAAAAAAAAAGCTTTCAACACATTTAATAAAGAAAATAAACATTTGACCCTTAGTTATGTTGAAACTTTCACTTAGTTTTTGGAGAACTGAAACATCAGCAGAATTTCAGATTTCACCCTTCCCTTCTCCTTTCATTCTGACTATCAAACACCATCTCCAACCCTCAAAAGTAAAATTCTGGGGTTTGTTCAGCTGCTGCATGGCATTAACCCCTCATTCCTGTAATTCAGTTACACTCTGGCCAAGCATCTGCAATACCTTAGGATGGCATACTGCCTACTGCCACCTTCTGCAAACACAGTCCCATGCCCTAGAAACCTCTGAAGAAAACTCCACAGGGTTCCTCAGGTGCATACCGTATGTGTCACCACTCCAGAAATCCAGCAGGGAAAATCTGACCTGTCCTGGGCTGTAATACTTTAAGTCTCCTATTATGACTGTTTTATAATTCTGCCATATCCTTATATTTTTTTTTTTAACAGTCTAGTTCCCAAAATTAGATGCAGGATGCTAAGATTAACTACATCAGAGCCACCTAAAGATATTCATACCCTCAGAGAATTCTTCTAGTAATACCTCCCAAAATAAGATGATTTTTTTGGGAGGTGAGGGCCTCATAGTTAGTGGGATGTGTAATTCTCCAACTGCTTCTATCACCCTGCTGAGGCAAGTTAGAGACAGACTGGACCACCTACAGCAAAGTATGAAACTTCTGCCCTTATATCAGGTAGTATGGGAAATGTCCTCCTAAATCATTTAATACAGCTGTATGGCCCTTCCCATAAAAATTAGGAAAACTTCACTTTTTTTTTCTCCTCATAAAACCACACAGGATGTCTGTAGCTGCCCATGAGATCCCCATAGACATAGGGGAAGAATTCAGGTCTTCCTAGGTCAGACCAAGCCTGGTGGGACTCGAAGCCAGCCCCTGGGAGCATCTTTTTCCCATCAATGGGCTTTATTCTTCCAAGTACCAAGGTTATGACCACTGATTGCAGAGGATTATTGGGTGTGATTGCAATAATTAAGTCCCACATTGAGTCAGTAGCCTGACACACACAAAATCCCCTGCCCCAGGATATAAATTTGCTGGTTTTGGTGACACGGTGCTGACAGTGCTGCCTCTGTAGGGCTGATTGCAGCCCACAGGAGCCAGCAGATGCTACCTTCTCTATAGGAGGGCTCTATGATTGTGCCTTGAATGCTGAACCATATGTTCCTCTCAGATGCAGGGAGCAATCTATGTGCAGTTATCAGGAAGGGGGGCACAAACTCCAGGCACAGACTTAAAAAAGGGAAAGGAAAAAAAAAAAAAAAATAAGGGAAGTGCCCAGGAGCAGCTCAGTGAGAGCCACAGGTACTGCCAGGAAGGAGGTGGCATTCAAAGCCACTCATGAGAAGTTAGCAGTGTGGTATCCTGCAGCAGCACAGACTAGCATGCAACACCAGCTGGACATTTTTTTGGCAAATAGTCTCATTTGTTAATATTTTTTGAAGAACTGAATGAGCAAAATATAAGGGGAAAAACTTGCTTTTTGAAATGAAACCTATTTCCCAGAAATATACTCATGTGCAAGATAGCCATAGTCTAAGCAGAAGTGACCCAGCAACACTGCAGCTTTCCCTCCCACGCACCATTAATTGCCAGTGCTTTGTTTGCAGTTTAGCACAATGTAAACCCCTCTGTAACTGAGGAGTGGGCTTGTCTGCAGAGACTCAGGTGGCTGATCCTGTGGGCACAGGAGGATAACACATGCCAGGTGACAGCAAGCCCAAGGGAGAATACTGAGACAGCCCAGGGCAATAGGAGGTGGTGACACTCTTGGAACAAGTCTCCTTCCAAACAGGCCTTTTAGTCTTTTTCTTACAAAAAGCAAATAACATTCCCTGGGTCTCTGCTTGGCCAAACAGCTAACCTGTCCTCAGAACTCCTACAAACATCTGAGCTGGCTCATTCCCTGAAAATATTGTGTATGCAGAAGTCATCTGATCCTCTTAAGTGTTATGTGACTCTGGTGCTTCAGTTTCAAAAATATTGTACAAAAAGCAGTTTTCACCTTCAAAACCTTTCTCTGGCACATTCTCCTATGCCCATGTCTTTCTCCTTTGTACCTACATATACACTCTCCCCACCATCACAGCATGTACTTGTATGTTTCTATAACCAGGCTACGGGAAACAGTTAAATCTATTTTAATGGAGCATATTAGACAAAACCACGTGCAATCTGCGTACTGTATTCACAAAAAGAACCATCCTGTTTTCTTTCTGAGTGTGTAATGGAAAGATTAAGCATGCTCAATTCAAATTCTTAACCTGTTTTGTAGCTTTTTCAAAAAAAGCTCCATTTATGCCCACTGGCAGTCTGCTACTAAACCCTTACAAAAATGCTTTAACAGCAGCATTTAAAAGACATGTTTCATGATACCCATATTCTGTTTTTTTTCATTCCTTTTCTATCCTCATCTCTTCCAGATTTAAGCAGTTCCCTAATGAACTTGAAAACGAACGCATGGATCCAGTTGGCAGTTTGGTGGGAGCATTGCAGCAGTTCTGCTGATTTAATGTCTACAGCCCTGTGTAATAAATGCTAGAGAGACCTGCAAGGGAAACTGCCTTCAGACAGCTTCCACAGTCTCTACTATGGTGCAGAAGTGGTTCATTCTGCCTGAACAGGCACAGGGTTTCAGATTGACAGCAAATGACCAAAGTGATCAAGGAAAGAAAGAGGAGCTGAGCTCATTGGTTGCTTCTCTGAACTTCTGTGGTCTAGAAATACAAAAAGGTTTTGATCTTTGAGACCAGAAAACAGCCTGATAGATCCTTACAGCTGAAAAGAGACTACAGCGAGGTGCTCCTGCACAGCCACCCTTGGTAACCCCATCACCAGCCCAACACTCTCTCATGCACTGTAAGGGCCACAGTGTGTAACTGGAAGGTTTAATTCTCATTAAAGTAATTGCACTTAACGGCTGCTTTGGAGCAGTGCTAATCCACAGGAAAAATCCTCCTACAGCAGCTGTGGAACCCAGCCCACATGCAGAAGGAAAAGGTGGAAATCTGCCATTTTCCTCCCCGGGAGGCTGAGCCCCTGGGCACCCCAGGCAGGTCCTGTCCAGGAAACCAGGAGATGACCCCACAAAATTCCAAAAGGCCCCACCCCCAGTGTGTTTGGGAAAGGCTGAGCAGGCAGTGTTTCACCTGCTACACATCACTCATTTTCTTTATTTTTTGTCTGATATTATGGGTATTATTGCTGGCTGACAACACAGGAATGGGAAAATACTGTGAAGGCAAGATGCTGCTTGAGCTGCAGAACAAAAGCAGCACAGGAACAAACACAAAACTGGAAAAGAAAACTCTCTCAGCTCTAGTCTAAAAACTATAGGTCCAGTAGAAGTTGTCAAGAGGAAGACTGAAAGGTGTGATGCTTCAAAATAAAAAGCAACAGATCTTAGAAGAGCACAGAGCCACCACCACCACCGAGCAGGAGCTGAGCTCACCTGCACCAGCCGGGCACTGCCTGGCACTCAGGAGCCAGGGCTGTCCCGTGGGCACAGGGTCCTCAGGGCTGTCCATCGTAGAGAACCTCAGCAGGGCTAAAACCCTCCTTACACCGACACATAAAACTGTAGGAAAGGGCCCTGGTGCAAGCACAATACTTCCCCCTGCTCGAAGCACCTACTGCTGAGCTCCAGGGCTGCCCCTGCTCTCCAGGGGTGAATAAATAGCCCTGGCAATGGGACACAGCTGGGTGAAGTGCAAGGGGAGCTGCTCCCACCCCCACCTCTGGGATGCTTGTGCTCATCAGAACTTGCATCTGAGGTTTAGGTCGGGTCACTTTGCTTTACAATGTGCTGTGTCACGTGTAGTAGGGTCTGTGAGCCTGTGTACATCTGTACATATACACATACATACACACATACGTGCATTCACCTGCCAGGCATGCCCATACTGCCTTTGAAATGTTGTAGCCTCCCCCTGCCTGGCTTTCTCTCACCTCTTTCCTCTCACAGCCTCAGCCCATCAGCCACCACTGAGTTCATGGCATTTTTTCTGAAGATAACTGAACTATTCTATTAATTTGACTCGTCCTTTCTCTTCCTCCCTGCTCTAAAAAGGGAAATTATTTCTCTTGGTATTCTTCCCAAATCAATAAATTTATTCAGCCCATCTGCTCTGACTTCAGCATGCACTCCTTTAATTTGTAACTATTTGTTAAAATACCAGAAATGTAATTATTCCAAAACCACCACAGGTGTAAGCGATACTTAACATAAAAAAATAAAAATCCATCAAGGCAATGTTTGAATAGCTTAAAATCAAAGTTTACCTTGTTAGCCTGAGAAAAGGCCTGGAGAAGAGGACTGGCAAGGTTAAGTGAAGGTCTGACAGATGGTGGTGGCACAGAGGGACTCAGATGCTCGGGATGGCAGCGAGGAGGCAGAGGGCAGACGAGATCTTCACAGCAGACTCAGGGATGCAGACTCAGCCAAGAAGAATAACTTGTAATTAAAGCTGCAAGAGTACAGTGGCAATACCTGTGTGTGGTCACCAATATTGATGGGACAAACCCCCAGAGGATGGGGGCGTGCAGCAGGGCTGTGCAGGTCCCTGGGGGGACACACAGAGGCAGCAGGGGAGTCCCCTTTTGGGACAGGCAGGACAGACTGGCAGGGCTATGGCAGCCCCCAGCTGCTGCAGAGCTTTCAGCTCGTCCATGCCTGGTGCTGGGGATGAGGTAGGGGGGATCCTCTCTGCACAAACCATCCCAGAGTAACCTCCCCAGGGGGCCAGGAAGAGCTCCTCCAAATCCCTCTTGGGATACTGACCTTAAAACTTCTCTCACTGGAATGCTAAAGCACCATGAAAGGTGTAGAAGTTCCTCAGAATTTTGCGTTGTCTCTCACAGAACTTTAATTTTCCGTGGCCAGAGGGCTGCAGGTTTATTGCCATCTCCTTTGGTGTTTCTGGTCATGCAGACACTGTAAATAAACATCTGCATCTCACTGTGTGTGACAAGGATCACACGCTGACGTGCCCATGAGAGGTACAAGCGCTGCATGGAGGCTGTGGGAAGCTCTGGGGCTCCTCTCCCTCAGCCCCCCCATGAATTCCCACTTTCCCCAGACCCTCACTGCTGATTTCCCACCTCTGGGAACCACAGGGCGTGGGGGAACCAGTGGCCACGGAGTTCACACCAGCCTGGAAAGCTGTGGAGGGGTCAAACACGGGCACTGGCACCGAGGGGAATCCTCACAGCACTGTCTGGGGGTTCTGCACCTCCTCGGCCCCGAGCAGCAGCACCCGGGTGTTTCCCTGCTCCCTCCCTCAGCCCTCAGCTCTGCCTCTCAGAGGACTCCTGATTCACATCAGTGCAGATGTCACTTTTACAGACACACTCCTGGCGTTACAGGCAAACGTCGTACGGAGTGCAGATGGATTTTAACGCTGATTTTTCTGTTTCGTGGGTTTGCTTTTGTTGTCCTTTGAGCTAAGCTGCTATTTCTTCCCCTGCCTAAACCAACTGCCTTTGGTTCAGACCTAGGGACTCTTTCAACAGGCGTGTTTTTATGAACAGAGATTTCATTCCCCAGGCATTTCTGCTGGGGAGGAGACTTTTGATTCCCCAGGAAATACACTTTTAAAATCAATACTCAAAGATTCCTACCCAAATACGTAGGAGGAAGGCATAAAAGGCACCCTTAGCCATCTTCCAAATGCTTCCTGCATTAGAAAGAGGAAAAGCCTGAGGCAGGGGAGGTGCAGCATGAGCTCCCCTGGAACAGAGGACACGGGGCAGCACCCAGGGGTGCTCTCCCAGCCAGAGCCAGGCCAGGCCATGGGTGTCCCCCTTTGCTGCTGCCTCATGCCACGGGTGCTGGAGAGCCAGAGCGTGTGTCCAGGCTGCAGCTCTCATTGGGATCGACTTCCCAAGTTTGCTTCCCAGTTTTCTTCCTAACCTTCCACACTTATTCCTGAGTGCAGTGTCTGGAGGTTTATTTTAGAGGGATTACTGCAGCTCAGGACAAACAGGAGTTTAGCAGCGTTTAGCCCTTTCAGACGAGAATTGCACGTTGAGTGTAGAAGTACAAATGAAAACTGCAAACTAATTTCAGCAAAGCACTGAGGCTGGGGCTCATGTATAATTAAATCCCCGAATTCCAACGTTAAAATGATCTTAATGCAAAATTAAAGGTTCCGTTTTAATAATGCCAACAATATTTTGAACCTTTGGGGCTTGGTATTTAGATGCCATTCAGCAAGAGACATAGCTGTTTGTCTCAGAGAGTTTCAATTCACTGGCTCTTTTCCTCTCCAATAGGTTCACATCAATATTGATGTTGTGCTGTTGTGTGTTAATGTGACCAGCCCAGCTCCCTGTGTACGTACAGGCATAAACAAGGGATGCTGTCCTGCCTGCGTGCCCTAATCCTGCTGTCCCACTGGTGTGTCAGCCTGGCAGTGAGCCTGCAGAGACAGCAGCATCCCAGCCCCGGGAGGCGATTCCCCCAGCCCGGTGGGATGCAGGGACTCAGCATCCCGTGGGGGCAGCACCCTGCCCAGCGGGACGGGGGGAGCCACAGCCTGACCCAGCGCCACACACCCCATCACTGATCAGTCCCTGTCTGCATGGTGCACATTTTAACCCCAGATTCACTCAGATTCTAACATCGCTTACCAAAATTAGTTATTTTTTTAAAAAATATCGACCACCGCATATTGCTGCCCTCCCCTTTTCTTTGCTGCAAATGTTTAAAACTGGTTATCTCATCTCCTCTGGTGTTGTTTCCATGGTTTTCCAACATTCTGCAGCTTTTACATTAAAGAAGATAATGGTTTGATATGCTGCTCATTACATTCTTGATGTCTGTTTTTTGCAGGGAATCTGAAAGCCTTTTCTTTGCCTCCTGCTTTTTGCTATTATCATTTTTTATTTCAATGCTCAGTTAATTTTACTCAGGCAGTTTGACTCCATCCAAGAGATGGTCAGCAGCTTATGGGGAAATGATAAACAGGGACATGACAGAGGCTAAATGCACCCTGGCTGTTCTTTTAGCCCCGTTCTGGTTTTGCTGCTGGTGCCCAGTGCTCCATCACAGAACACCAGTCAGAATTCCTCTGATGTTCTAACTCTCATCACCAGAAAAGCTCCTGTATATTACATAAAACTGATAGATACTATATATACAATTATAGAGAGAGAGAGAATGCAGACTCAGTTTTGGGTTACCTCTATTAAACACATATATTTATATTGCTGAAAGTATTTTGTTTTCTCCTGAAAAAAAATGACCTGTATTCATTCTATTCAAAAAACTCTTTTTTTTAAAAATAACGACATACATAAAATATCTTCCCTTTGAAACATTAAATAGGATTTAACTATCAACAAGGGGATTCAATGCACCCTTACTGGCTCACTCAGATGAACACTGAACAGGCGTTTTATTGGATTTATTCAATAGCTTGAAACGCTTTGAAGACTTTGCTCTTAAAAAAATAAAAAAGTTTTGTTGTGATCAAAGGAAAACATTCTGATATTGCCAATATGTTGTGTTTTTTTCAGTTTTGCATTCCATTCAGTGCCTGCACTGCGGTGCTCCTGCTGTGGGTTCTCCCCTTTTTTTTTTAGGGAGAACTACAGGAACAATTGGACAAGCTATTTTTGTCACCGCGCTGAGAAGGCGAATTACTTCCAAGCTGAGTTAAAACTCACACCACCTAAGGTTTTGTACTACATAAATAGATATTTAAGTATCTGCTAACATGAATAAATGATCATGCAGCAGAATGCATTTATTGCTCCTTGCAATTCACACCAAAAAAAAAAAAAAAGCCTTTATTTTTCACAACGGCGGCTGCAGCGCGCTGCCAGCTCTCCTCTCGGCTCACAGAGGTGTTTGTGACTTCTCCCCATTTCAATAATCCATTAACCAACTTGTACTTTGTCTGCCCTTGGCTGGCAGCTGAGTTTTACGGGCTCCTTGAAGCATCCCGTGGTCGTTGCCTAATTGGACTGGGTCCCCAGGGACACCCACTGCACACTGCGGTGGGAACAGGGCACGTTGAGGCTGCTCGCAGGGTCACTGGCGTGGGCAGGAGGCAAGAGGATGGTGTAATTTGTCAAGTTAATCATCAGAAGGTCCTGCTACAGCTTAATGGGTTCTAACTGCATTTCTGCAAGACTGTACACTTCCCAGTGGCATTTTGCTGTCATTAGAGCTTGCCCTGTGAGGACACCCTGCTGTCGTGGCAGCGGGGCGGCAGGGGAGGGTGGATGGGGCAGAGGAGGATGGATGGGGCAGAGGAGGACGGATGGGGCAGAGGAGGATGGATAGAGCAGAGAAGGACCAGGACACTGAGGCTTGGGCTGCTCCAGAGGGGTGAATGCACAAAGATCTCATTAATATGAGCAAATGTAAGTAATTAGTGTGTCTTTCCTATTTCTTTGGGTTAAAGCACAAAAACAAGCGAGTGCCTGAATTTGTGATGATGTTGGGTGACGCGACTGTGGGTGAAGTACAACTCGAGAGACATAGTGCTGCTGCTGGGTTTACATCTTTGCAACCCAAATCAAAGGGCAGTAAGGAAAAAGGAGATATTTGTATTACTTTGGCAACATTACAGACACCATAATTAGGGCAAATCCTTCCTGAGACATGGCAGTCATGGCCCACAGAGCACCTCAAGTCAGTATTACAGAAAATTTGCCAGTCACTAGTAAAAAGCTCTAGCAAAGCAGCAGTGCAGATGGGCTGGTGGAGGCTGAGGAGCATTCCAAGCTGTGGGTGCTCATGAATTCAAGGACAGCAGTCTGCTCTGCAAAGACCAAGCAGAAGGAAAGGTGCCAGGGCAGAGCTGGGAATGAACAAGGCTGATGTCTATGGGGAAATTTAGAGTAGAGTGGATAAAGCAGAATCAGCCTGGGTACAGGTCTGGCTGTGGAAGGGTCATAAAAGTGTTTTAATGAGGAACAGTTTGCTGCTGGAGACAGCTCCCAGCACCCAGGGTCAGGGCTGGATACCTGGAGGAGTCTCTCCAGTGTTGTTAGAGCAACAAACACCTCCAAGTGTCACACGATCACGGAAAATCGGCAGTTTCAAAAGGCAAACTGGTGAACTAAGGGAACCAGGTGGAATAGCGAGTTCAGGGACTAGAAAAAGGACAAGAAACAGAACTGCAAAACTGCTGGCACTGCCATGTCCCACCGGGAGGAAGGACTGGTGGGCAAGGCTCCAGATGTCCCTGCCCCAGCAGGGATTGCTGACCCGAGGTGGGGTCCGTGGCAGGGCTGCCCCAAGGGGAGAGCTTCTCTTGGCAAACTCTTTGGTTGTGCAGGCAGGGAAAATGAGGTGGAACTCGCTGATCTGGGCATCAATAAAACATACGATACAGTACTGCACTCAAAATTATTATGTATAGGAAATGGGACTAATAAAAAATTTATTTGGGGGTAACAAGGGTTTGCATGAAACATAATAGCAGGAGATGCTGGGAGAGGGTGAGTGTGCTGAAGAGCTGCCTTAAAATCGATGGCGCCACTGGCTTTATTCTGTGTTTTGAATACCAGATCTGCCAGGGAGAGCACCAAAGTACCAGTGGTGTTTGATCTCGGGGCTGGAAAGTGTCACTGGTGGGGAAGAGTGTCTGACCTTCCTCTAAAATTAATGTGGGGACTGGGCCATCTGTCAAAACTTTCCTCTAAATCACACCATTATTATTTGTTTATCTAGCCATTTATTTATTTATTTATTTTGCTAGGATTTTGTTTTCTGGATCACAGGGCAGATTTTCTTCTTTTGTTTTCTGTTGATCAGAGGTTGTATTCAAAGGTTCACATTTTACAATGATGCAGAGAAACCCCATGAAACAGTGTCCATCTGCTTCCAGGGTGACCAGTGATGTCTGTCCATGCCCGTTCGGGCTTTGCCCAGTGGGGCAACTGCATCGAACCTTGCAGAATACACAGGTGTCACTGCCACTGCTCTTAGCCCCTTGTTTACTTCTGCTTTATACCTGAGCAAACAATGAAAAGGATGTTAGAACACATCAGTTGATTGGATATTATAAATGTGCAGACATGCATTTTTATTAAGAAAAATTCCTTGATTTTTGGCTAAAGATGCTGTGTCTCTCATTCACCCCAGTGTAAAGGGGAGAATTTGTACACAAGCAAAAGTTTATAGGAGTTGCCCCCCTGAGCAGAGACTCACTGAAGCTCACGAGCAATCTGAGCAGGAGGCAGGCTCCCCAACACGCTGTTCTCCCTGAGTCCAACACGTTTGTTCAGCACAGTTTCTGGGAGCTCACCATCTGCACTCGCACAGATGCTGCTCTGAGATGGACCTACGAGTACAATGAGTTTTAGCTTCCATCTTCCCATGGGTTCAGCTGATCACCCAGCAAAAAAGGAAGGCAAAATAAATGGAGGGGAATTACGAAAGGAATTGCCTATAAATAGTATTTTCCTCCCAGGTGCTCATCAAATTGTGCACAACTTACACTTTGAAGGAAAAGTGCCTGCCTTGGTTTTTTATTCCACCTAATATTGCTGGGGATGGTCTCCTCACCCACAGAGACTTCAGGCCATCTTAAATCCTGATAAAGTCTCAGCTTCAACCGTACCTCATTGCAATGAGGCCCATCAGTAAAAGCAGAGATGATAACAGTGAAGTGGTGCTCCATGCCACTGGCTTTTCTTTTCTCTTTTCTTTCCCCTTTGCTTCAATATTCATGAATTTTGCGGTGAGACTCCAAATAAACCCCCGAGTGCCAGCTCAGCAGCAGGCAGTGCAGTGAGTGGCCCTAGGAAAAGGCCAGAGACTGAAAAATGAACACCCCAAATCCTGAGCGAGACGCATTTAAACACTAATGGTAGAAAAGCATCAGAAAGAGATCCTGAGCACGCACCCTGTCCCTCCACGTGGCTGGTAGGTGTGCATGTGAAAATGAATTAAGTGTGCTTGCTCTCACCTCACCCACTGCAGGAAGAGGTTGCCTTGCCCCATGTGTGCCAACGCCAGCAGCCCCATGGCCCTTCTCCTCCCGAGGTGGCCGGGCCATGGCAGCCCCCTCCCCAGCAGCTGGCTCTGAGCAGGAGAAAACAGCTCGGAACAGCGATATCTGAGCATCCTTCCCTGGGGCTGTCAAAGATACTTATTTATTTAATTGACAAGAGCAGCTGTCTGTTTGTGGAAACAGCAATGTATGCTTTAAAATAAGCACGCGTTATTTATCCAATGTTGTATATTATTTTCAGACAAATAATGCCATTCAAAAGGCTGTCTAAATATCTACTGGGGAGAGTCGTTCTTCCAGACATCTGGGTGGGGTAACACATGCTTTCAAAGAAACTTCCACCAAGGATTTTTATTGTAGACAAAAACCAATAAAAAGAAGTACCACCAAAGAGTGCTCAGCTTGGTAAGAATTTAGCAACAAACCTGAGGAGCCCCAGTTGGTATTCAAGGGACACATCACTCCTGTACCACCTGTATCTTTGCTTTTTTTAAAAAAAAACACAACATTTTTGCACTCTGACACAGCTTTTTGTGGACCTGAGACCGATGCTGTCAGTGAAGCTGTGGCCAGTGTCCCTCCCAGTCCTGAGGGCTCTCTGGGGGGCTGCTGGGTCGTTCCCTCCCCAGTTTCCATTTTAAGCGTGCCAAGGAGTGCAATACCATTCCCCTTTCAGCAGTCTCCCAGGGCTGAATCTCAAAACCAGCACTCAGCAGCCCGCCGTTATCTAAGAGGTTTTCCAGCATAATTACTGTTTCTTTAGCAACACATTTCCTGGCAGAGACACACGATCAGAAAACAAGGTACCGCGCTCATCAGTTTGAAAATAACTTCTGGGGGAATTCAGAGAAGCTGGTTTTGATGAGGATGAAAGTACACACTAACCCCCAAAAATGCAGGCTTCAGCACCCTCTTAGAAAAGCCCCTGGTAATTAGCTCACACTTGTGCAGTTTCTGGTTGATGAAGATATGAGGGATGGCAGTAACTGCGCTCCATGGGACAACAGCTGGGACATTCCTGCCTGCCACCACCTCCCCTCCACCCCTCAGCCCTGGCAGCACATCCACTGCTCTGAGGTGTCTGGGGAAGGTTGGGGCATCATCACCAGAGGCACCCCGAGGCTTGGGGAAGAGTCACTGTGCTTCCTTACTTTGCTGCTTGAATTGAACAGTCACTTCAAGGAAAAAAGTCCCTGACACCCACAAGTGGGCAGGAAGATCAGTGTGCTCCTAATCCACACCCACCCTCACCACCGGCGTCTGCCACCGTAGATTTTATGATGGAATAAAAAGCCTGAGTTTCCAACTGGAGTGTTTTCCCCTGGGATTAAACAATCCAACTGGTGCAATATAAATTTGGGGCCATAAAAATCTGCTGCGAGTTTCTACCAGTTAAGAAATAAAAAGCCATAAAAGCACATTGTGTTTGAATAAATGGAGAGGTGAAACACTCCTCTGCAGCAGGAAGAGCCCAACACAGGGAGAAGCTGAGCAGAGAGGAGCAGAGCCACAGGCCAGCTGAGCTGAAGGTGGCTTCGCTGTCTTGCTGTGCCCACCACAGTGCTGGCACAGGGTGGTGTGCAGGTCATGGTGATCTGCCCCTGGCCCTGTGCAGCATTTCTGGAGGTAAATCCCTCTCGGTGATCCAGCACACTGGCCATTTCTCAGGAAATCAGTGTTTATGGCCAGCCAGTAAGTCTTGGCTTCATCGCTTTGCGTACCTGCAAAGAGGAACAGTTAATAAACAAGAGACAAAGTGCTGTGGCCATCACTGTGACAAAGCCTGTTGGCAGTTGTATGTTGTGCCTGTGAATTTTCCCAGCACTCTGTTTATGTACCTGCTTGCTAAACAGATCTCAGTTTAAAAGGTACAAAGCTTTAAATGTCATCCAGATAACAAAGTATTTGCCATAAGCTGCCACTTTCCTTTGCAACAGGGTGCAGGAGCAGGGACAGATCATAGAATCATAGAACCATGCTCATCTCATGCTCATGCTCATCATGCTCATCAAAGCTCATCTCATCCCAACCCCTGCCATGGCAGGGACACCTCCCACCAGCCCAGGCTGCTCTAAGCCCCATCCAACCTGGCCTGGAACACTGCCATGGTGTGATGACCAGAACTTTTCCCAGTGTCGCAGAAGTAGTGGTGGTGCTCAGGGACATGGTTTAGTGGTGGATCTGGCAGTGTTGGGTTAACAGCCAATGATCTTTTCCAACCAAAACAATTCTATGTTTCTAAGTGCCAGCACTGCTGGCTCACAGGGAAATGGTTTATTTTTCCATGCAGGAAAGATCACTTTTCTGCATAATACTACCCGGAGCCCATCATTGCAGATGTACAATGAAGGTTATTTTTCTCTCCTGGGCACCACTGTCCATTGTTAAATGAAATTTCATCAGCCATTTTATTCCACAGTTATTCAGTATCGTAAGAGCCTTCTGCAACACTTAACATTCAGCTATAATTTTGATTAACCTGAATAATTTTGCATTTGATCTGTACAAGCATCACAAAAAGCAGTTATGTTTTCATTGCAGAAAAAAAAATAAATCAGTAGATTGACCACTAGGCTGAAGATTTTATAAGTATGTATGGCCTGTATTTGTATATACATGTATGCACACACATATATATATTAACTAAACATGCATGGTTTATATTAACTAAATATGCAAGGTTTACATTAGCTAAATATGCATGGTTTATATTAGCTAAATATGCATGGTTTATATTAGCTAAATATGCATGGTTTATTTGTGTATTACACAAACATGTTGGAAAGATGCAATCATTTGAGTTTCCACATTTAGTGGGTTGCAGGCTTAATACATTTACCCACATGCTCCTGTCACTGCTCCTGCTCTTGGGGGGCAGCAACCACCAGCAACTGCAGTAGCTGGTTTCCCTCATCACCTTGTGGTGATGCTGTTGTCTCCTGCTGAGCCAGGCTGTCCCTTCCTTCCCTTTCCTAGGGCAGAACAGGAGATATTTTAGGCAGGAGGAGCAGGGAGAAGAGGACAGGCTCCCATGTCCCACTCCACCAGCGATGCTCTGGTTCGCTGCAGATAGTGGTGCACAGAGGAATAAAGCAGGCAGCACAAAGCATGATTAATGCACCTGTTCTCCATTAATTAAGTATAATTAATCATGGAATCAATTAGCTACATCTCCTGTTTGTAATACTCAAGCTGGACCTTTAAGGTTGAATACTTGCAAGGTTGCACTCTGGCTGAGGGAAAGGTTGGGTGCCCAGCATGGGGTTTTTTTTTGCCCTGGCACAAACCCCTCGCAGCCCCAGGCTGTGCTGGTGCCTGGCACCACACCCTGAGCTGGGCATCTCAGTGCCATTGAGCTCCCTGTGGACCCACAGACCCACTGGGCTGTTTGCTACGCCAGAAAGGCTGAGGAGGCTTCACCAGGAGAAGAGGAGCAGCTTCCACAGCTGCAGAGAGGAGAACAGATGAATTAACACCGCAGGAGGAAAGGAAGAGCCTGTCCCAAACACTGCGCTTTGGCAGAGGATGCTATTTCTCCATGAAGCTTACTCAGACTTTTAGGGCTTTTTACTACAAAGCACCTGGATGAAAGCAAGCTGGAGAGTGAGCTCAGGGTATGGGACTCAATGTCAGACCACAAAGTGCTTCAGGGACGTGAGCTGGTCATCAGCAAAGGCATTGCTGAGAGTCAGTGGTCCAGGCACTGCTCCTCTGCCCTCCTGCTCCATCCTTCCTACTCCACACAAGAACCAAAGCATGGGAGGCTGAGTTACTCCACCCCTCTGCCCACCCCAGGGATGCAGAGAAACATGAAATAAAGCAAAGCAAGTGGTGAGCACACAGGACATACATGCCTGGTTTTCCTTCCTATTATAAATACACTGAATTGTACCTGTGGTACTTCACACCTTTACTGGGGAATGGAGCAGGGACCACAGAGGGTGTTCCAGCCTTACAGGAGGCAGTGTGCTGCGGGGGTCACTTCAGATGCTTGGGAGACTCCAGTATTATTCCTTGTGCTCATTAGAGCTCATACTCAGTGAGTAACGTGGAAGACAGATGAAGGCAGCCTTCATCAGCCAGTGATGAAAAGCTTTTCATCACAGCCAGGCTGACTCAGGGCCCTGTAGCAGCTCTTGCTCATGGTGATTTTATGCACTGATGCAGGATGAGGGAATTTCACAAAAACCAGAAGCAGAGCTGAAAAGAGATAGAATAGGCTAATAAATATATTTCAAATTAGTTTTCATTTTCCTGGCTTTCAGATTAACGTCACCATTTATTCTTCCTTTTCCACAGAATAAAAGAGTAGACTTTAATAATAAGATAAAATTTCAACTTTCATTTTCTCCCTTTCTTCCATTTTAGTATTACCAGAGATATGTGGGATGGAGAAGGGGACCAAAAAATAGGGAAGTGATGAACACAGTGAATAAAAATGAAGCCCAAGAAAACCTCCCTTTTTCATATTAAAAGTTCCAATAAAAGGATAATATCTTTCTCTAGGTAAGGAAGAACCTCAGAGAGCCATGGGATTAGTTTAAGGCAGACAGTAGTCTTGAAATTTGCACTAGCCCAACAAAATGCTTTTATCCTACTCATCCTGGGCATTAATCTTGTGTGGCTGGAAGGTGGGGTGTAGAGGGTCTCAAAATAATATATAGGTATATAACTGGGGCATATAGGGTTTCTTTCTGTAATTCTAGTTATTATTGTTAAATGTACCAGACCCAGCCTGAGAGACAAGTGCAGTAACTACCCTATGTGAGACAGAAGAGCTGTGGTTAGGAAATAAACTGTACATTTTAAGTGACTTTTCTTTAAAAAGAGTTTACACTACTGTGAACTTGAAGCCCAGGTTCAATGAAAAGTTGCAGCTCAAGGAGAGCAGGGGTTTCCCACCCTGGGTACAACAAATGAAGCAGCAGTGAACCAGAAGACCTCTTGTTGAAATGTGTGTGTGTGCAAGTCCACTGAAATAGTTATCTGCATTAATTTGTTCAGTTAAAGCCAAAGGGATGCTGCATCCCCAACATGGAGAATAAACCTGGGCTGGGATAATTGCATTCATTGGTTCACTCCAAGTTATAATAATTTTTCATGTTTGGAAATTACCCAAAATTTCTCCTTCTCCTTTATTGATAGCAGTGACTGCAGAACTGAAGGAGTCCCAAGAGGCCACTGTACACCACCTCGTTCAAAAATGATAGATGGATTCACCGTGTCTTTTTCTCTGTAGAAATTAAAATTAATACACTGAAAAATGATGTAACAAACTGCTTGGCATAATTGATTTCCCCAGCAGAGTTATCATTTCATTGCAAATTCACGAGAGGCTGCCATAAACAATACTAGAGAGATTTAAAATGCTCTCTATTAATAGCTCCTTAGATCTCTAGCATATATTCTGAAGGGTATTTAAAAAGCCATTCTAATAACGTTACTGTGATATATAGAAAAGCAAACAGGCTCTGGCACCACTTGGGAGGGTGTGAGTGGGGGGGTCAGACCTGCCCCAGTGCCCAGTGTGGGGACCACTCAGCTCAGCCCCCCTCCTCGATGCAGAGAGGGAAACACGGACCGGCATCCAAGTGGGATGCCCTCGCTCTGCGGGGGACCGCGTGCCCCTCCAGAGCCATCCTCTCCAGTTAAGTGGCACGATTGGGTGGCACAGCTCCAGGACACACTGCACCTGAGCAGCATTGTGCACAGCAGCCCCATTCCTCTGCCACTGAACACCGAGCAACTTGTGTCAGCCCATGCAGTGAGTGTGCAAAGGCTGCCACGAGCAGGAAGAAGCCACTGTTGCCTTACCTTTTGGGAAGGATGCCAGCGTTTCAGCGCCAAGGTGCCTCACGTCATTACACCGTGAAAAACAACATATGGCACGACGTGCCTGAGTGTCGGAAAACAGGTGCTCGGCTGGAAGGGAAAAAAGGAAGGAAGACAGACTCCTCTAAATGATGTGTGCAACACCTCGGCTGCAACAGCCTCCAGGAGCTGCTGCCCGCGCTGAATTTTCTCATTCCTGTGCTAGGTACCACAGGCTCAGGACACGCTGTGCCCAGACCCCGCGTGCAGGTGATGTCCATGGGGCAGAACCTGGCCACCCTCAGGCAGAGAGCACCAAACACAGCCCCCTTTCACGTGCCAGAGCCTCGGAGCTGAGTGTGCACTTTCATGCTTTTATATCCCACCTCTTCCATATTCTGGTGTCGCACTCGGGACTTTTTACCACTTTCCAAAGGCAAGGACACCCGAAACGTGGGGAGCTCGCAGTGGAGGTGCTGCTGGTGCATGGCAGGAGATCTGCACACACCTCCCTCCAGGGAGGGTTTCTTGTTTTCCCTGGAAATTGCAGCCAGATGAGCGATAGATCAGAGTCCTTGAGCATACTGATGCTTTTGATTGCGCCTGGAGATGTACTCTTGGGAACCTTTTTGTGCTTTGGGTATATTTTAATCCAGTTTGTTCGCCACTCCCAATAGCACAGGGGAATGGTGCTTTCATGGCTTACACACGAGAGTCTAGCAATATGCTTCCCTTTGCAATCTTCCCTGGAAGATATCATGTGTTCTAAGAGAGCTCTGTGAAAATACCAGCGCTGTGCTTAGCAGAAATCACAAAAGCCAAAGCAGTACTTTAAAAAGCTGAGAAAGGAGTGGATGAGAAAACCAGAAGACATTAGAACACTGCACAGAGCTGTGGTGCCTACATACATTGAATATGGCATTAGAGCCTTGTTACTGTCCCTCAGCTGCAAAAGGATGCAGTGTACCTGAAGAGCCACAGGGGATGACCAGTACAGGACACCTTTTACAGCCAGCAGCAAACAGACCATGCCTGAACCCTGAGCTCTGGTTCCAGATATGCTCCTGTGGCTGGGTGCCCTGTGCCTGGCCCCAGGAGAGCAGGGGGAGCTCTGGGGACCCCTCGAACCCACCATTGTCCTCTCCCTGTCTTCACCCAGAGTGCAGCAAGGTCAGTTGATGGAGAACCATCCGTGCCCTGACGTCCTTGAATCAGTCGAACCGCATGAGTTTTGCTGTTGGCTTCAGTGGTACCGTGACAATAAGGAAGGTTTGATCTGTCTTCTGGAGGCTGGATCTAAGCCTTTTCCTTAACAAAGAAACATCAAGCCAGAGGGATGATTTATAATACTAAATGCACTGATATTATCCTGCTCAAAGCAATATCCTACAGAGAAAGAGGACAACTGATGGCAATCGTTTGTTCATGTGTCACTGGGCATTAGAAACAAGTCAGCATTAAAAATAAATCCAATTCATTTGCTCTGGGCTTATCTTTGAAAAATATGTTCATTCATCCATGATTTAAGTGCACTTGAGATCAGCCAGAGGAAGTCAACAGCTCTGTAGTCTGTAATATAATGTATAGTATAACTTCAGATAACTAGTTGCCACGGAAGCGGTAGCTGAAGCTGTACATTGCATATCCTTATCCGTGACACACAGCAGTAAAATTAGCCAAGGAAATCAATCCTGCACATAAAGGCCAAGACATCACAACAGCAAGCACCGAGAAGGCAGGTGGGGAGTGCCTGGTGAGCAGGCAGGGGAGGCAGGAGTGGGAGCCCTGCCCGTGCTGGGCTGTGGCACGTGAACCCGGCCAAGGGGCACAGACCCTGTGTGACCTCGAGGGAACGTGGGCCTGGGTAGTGCTCCAAGGGATGCAAAATGATAATAATAAATCACAGAACAGCCTTGGTTGGAAAAGACCTCTAAGCTCCCCCAGTCCGACCATTAACCCAGCACTGCCCAGTCCCCACTGCCCCATGTCCCTCACACCACATCTCCCCGGCTCTGAAATCCCCCCAGGGATGGGGACTCCCCCCTCGCTACCCCCTCCTTTCAGGGAGCTGCAGAGAGCAATGAGTTCTCCCCTCAGCCTCCTCTGCTCCAGACTGAACCCCCCAGTTCCCTCAGCCCCTCCCCATCACACTGTGCTACAGACCCTGCCCCAGCCCCACTGCCCTGCTCTGGACACTCTCCAAAGATAAAGCAATAAGAATTACTAAAGATGGAGACAAGCAGTCCAACTGCAGAGAAACTGTGGCCCGAGTGCTCTGCCTGCATCACCGCATCTCTCCAAGGCTTGCTTTAGCTATGGGACTCATGGAAGAAGGGTAACAGTGGCAGCCTGCAAGGAGAGGTCAGCAGAGCTGGAGGAATGAGACACCAGCAACAGCCTCTGCCAGGGAGAGCCCAGGAGCCAGGGCTGCAGCGGGGTGTGCAAGGGAAGAGGTGCACAGCAGCCTGGGGACCGCTTTGTTCCCCTCAGAGACCTGGGTGAGAGCTCTGCGTGGGCAGTGCTGGCAAAAAGCAAATGTCTTTGTGCTGCGTGCAACTATTTCCAGAAGGATTTCATCCTGGTGAGACAGACTTTGTGTGATGCTGGAGCCCCAGTCCTTGCAGGGGAGCAAACACTGCTGACACGTAAGCAGAGCCAGTGACGCAGTGCGTACGGCAGTGTTGGGAAGGGTGTCCCTGTAACCACCCTTCACTTCACGTGGTGAATTTGTCATTGACTTTCACACTGCAAAGCAGTACATCTCAGCACGCAGAGCATGGGCACTGGGCAGCAGCACTGCAGGCTGCTGCACTGGCTGTGCCATCCTCACCAGCTCTGCCTCAAAGACATGGGGTGGGGGGAAGGGGGAAAAAACAATCAAAAAATACATTTGTGTGGATTTAAAGTTTGCTTTTAAAAAGGAATCGGCAAAAATGCCCCTCTCTCCAGTTCTGTCTGTTATACCCATACCCACACCTTCCACAGCGCCCCAGGCAGCACCCGTGTGCCAGGTGGGACATGGCCAGGCCCCACAGCACAGCCCAGCAGCCCGGGGAGGATGCGGCAGGTCACCCCGTGGCTCTCACAGAGCACGATTTGCTGTAAGAAGCTCTGAATACAAACACTCACAGAGGAATGAGGGTGTCCTGCAGCTCCCCCAGTGCTTGCTGGCACTGCCCAGCCTTGCCCTGCTCTGCCACTGGGAACGCCGAGGGGACGTGCTGGAGCACCCCGCAGGCAGCTCTCATGGCCAGGGCTCCTTACAGCAACCAGTCTAGGGCTTTCTAAAGGAAAAATGAAGCACCCTTGATTACAGTCTAATCACACACCAGCTCCTCTCCAGCCAGCTCTTGAAAATGCTTTCCCCTGGAGCTGATCAGCGAGCGACAGGTTTCGCAGCCCAGCTGTGGCAGCGCAGATAGGAGAGAGGAGATGCTGGGGATAAATAAATCAAGTTCTCCAAAGCACATTACAAAAGGACAAGGAAGCCGTGGCACAGGATCTCAGTCTGAGAAGCACACTGACTAATGAGGTTACATTGATTAATCTGATTAAATATTTCATTAGGGTAGTAATGGCAAATTACCAGCTTCTTACAGCAATTCCACCTTGAGTAGAACGTAGCCAGAAGGCCCATTCCCAGCACAGCCAGATTGTGATGAGATTTTAACTCCCTTTTATTTATGGGATGCTGAGTGGGATGCCTACCAGGAGAGCTGGAATAAATGGAAGCAGGAGAACAATTAATGCTTTTCTCAGCCATTCCTTTTTCAAATAAGTACTATTTACGTCACCATTATAAATTAAAATAAAACATAGAATTTAGGGCCAGTTCAGGAGCCCTTATGTCGTGACAGGATTCTGAGTGAAAGGCAAAGTAAAGGGATAAGCAAGCAGCACAGCTTTCAGACCCTGTTTTTGAAGGATGTAAGAGGCTCACAAGGTGTCAAACTGCCGACACGACAGACTGAAGCCCTTTTTGAACTGTCAATATGCCATCCCCTCTGCAGATTGCCTGATAGCAGCCACGCAGGCAGCAGAGCACCATCACTTCTGCCCACCAGCATGCTCTCAGAGCTGGGAATTGGAAGGGACATCACTCCCGGGGAGACACCTCCATCCCTGGCTGGGCATGGCCCTTCCCTCCCAGCAAGCCACAGGGGGGGTGTGCAGAAACACTGCTCTGATACCCTCTCACATCAGGCCCTCAGGGATGTGAGACACCTTTTTCAAGGCATTGAAGCCAATTTTCCCCTTCTTCTGAAGGGGCAGAGCCAACACCACCGAGGTGTGTGAGCACTGACCCGGCAGATGCTTGGAGACATCACTCTGTAACTGCATTTATCCCAGCTGCATTCATCTTAATTTGAACCATCAGTTTACTGGTCTCAGAGCACCACGGCTCTTTTCCTTTCTCACAAGTGTTCACACAAGAAGCAGAGCACATTCAAGACAGAGCTCAGTCTATAAATGCCCAAAATGCCAAAATAACCTGGCAAGTTACATACCTCCTTTGGACATTTTGCCTCACAGATGTGCAAATGCAGCTGTAACTGTTTGCCTAGGAGGAAGAGCTGGATGCCTGGGCACCCAAAGCAGTTGACTCCCATCACATCTGGCCTTACTCTGTACACAGTGGAACTGATGGGGGGTTTGCATCATACCTCTTATGCAACACTGGCAGATAACATGAGGTCCAGAGGAAGATGCACTCCTGCTGGAAAATGCCTCCTGGCCACCAAAAGGAGGGGAGATGGTTGTAAATCTCGTGGACAGGAAATAATGCTTTGCCTCAATGTTTTAAATTACTCCTTGTATACCAGAAGTGTGTAAATGTCTCCCCGTTCCATTGTGGAGAATAGCCAAGATGTTTCCTACACGCAGGCAGAATAGGACTTCGACGGTGAAAGGTTAAATTAGAGACCCCCAGAAGACAAGAGGGGAGGGCTAACCATCTCTGCCAGGCACAGAAAGAGGGTTTCCCCTACATGTATCTCCATCTGTTTTGGGGATTCCCCCAGTCCTCCATACTGGATTTATTTTCAGGACTCGCTCTCACATTCTGTGTGCAACAAATTCAGCTTGCCTTAATTGAAAGACCAACGACAGAACAAGAAGGACTGGCACACCAGGCATGGCAGAAGAGGAAACACAAGCACGATTTATCCTATGGCTTTTGGCTGTCCTGCTCTCAGCTCAATACTGCAAATATCCACAAAGCTCCTCTTTCTCTGTGTAGTACCATGTGTGATACCCAGCACCATGTCATACAAACACCCCCTCTTCCCAGAGCTTCCAGGGATATGTCTGTCAGGCTGGGAGCAGTCCTAAAACAGCTGCCCCCATTCCACCAATCTTTTTCTCCTTTTTAACTTCGAGCAGGAGTATGGTTGAACATTTTTTCCAACACACAGTTTAACAGATTAATCCTGTTGCAGATCCCTTGTTCCAAGTGTGTACTGAATGCTAATCCACACGGGAACTGACACGAACATGAAACAGCATAAAGTGATTTGAAGTTGAGTTACTCATTATTCAATAACAATCACTCAGAGTTTGGTGTGAACAGAAGGCTGGAGAGGAAGGAAATTTTGGTGGCTTTTCTTTCCATCTAGAAAGGTCAGAGTGAGCCAGCCTTTGGGAAAGGTCAGCGTGGGCCCAGGAGCTGCCCGAAGCACTCGGATGCAAGCAGGCAGGCAGCCTTTGAAGGCTGTGATGAGCAGCAGTGATTTATGGCCCTTGCTTCCCCCAGTGTCACCCATCAGAGAGCTGGCCCTGGTGGAAAATAACTCGACATGAATACAGGGCTTTTCCCCGCCACGAGCTCTGTCCCCAGCGCAGCAGAGGGGCAGCAGGCTGGGCAAGGAGGGGAGATGGGTCAAACCCTGCAGCAGCACGCTGCCCAGCCCCGGGCCAGCCTGCAGCCCTTGGCCCACTGCCTGTGGCTTCAGAGACCAGTGCACCCCTACCGAGGGAACTGAGAGCCGAGATGATGTCACAGTGCCAGGAGAGCCACAAACTCAGCATACCAGAGGGGTGCACAGGAGGGGACAGCGACGCCGGGCAGAGGGGAGCTGCCAGCATCACGCTGCGTCAGGACAGATTAGAGACAATACAGCCAAGGAGGCAAAACGCCTCCCTCCCAGCCCCCCAGCACTCTGCCAAGGTCTGCTGCCACATTGCTTCAGATGTCTCTGTGACCTGACACCATCGAGCAGCTGCAGCCTGCCCAGCGTCACTTTACCTTGGTTTCATTCCTGCTCTGCAGAGCAGACCATAATGCTCTGTGTGACAAGGTAATAGGCACTTCTGGGACATCCTAATAGATGCTGCAGGCACACTGCCAAGTTAGGGTACAATGGGAGTCCTCATTTCTTGTGACTGGGTGTTAAACTGACCAGGAAAGGTCAATTGGAGATAAGAGATGGCTAATAATGCATAGCTCTCATCTGGTACTTATTATTTCATATACAGAGCACAAATTGCTTTGCAAAGGTGACCAAGCATTATTTCTTAACCTTTCCATGTGCTAGAGAGCCCATTTCCCACCTGTGGGTTACTGAAGATGATCTGAGCACAGTGATTAAGGTAGTTGTATCACAAAAAAGCACTTCAATATTACTGATGCTTGGAGAATCAGACAGGAGTTTGCATTAGAAGAGGTAAAGAAATGAAACCCATTATTGTTCCATTATAGACATCAGAAAATAGAGCTTTGGGCACAGATGAAGGTCCAAAGTTTTCAAGCTATCCACAGTGCAGGAATTAAGAGCTCAGAGTCTGTCCTACCTCACCCATGCGCCCGTGTATCACTGTAAGCACTGAGGGCAAGCAGTGCCATGAGAAAAGAGATGAAGGTGACGCCAAGATAGCTCTGCTGGACTTTTCCAGGTGCAAAGACACAAATCCTGCAGGTTTTTGGAAACGTGGATCTCTGTAACTCACTGAGCATCCATCAGTACCAGTACTGCTCAGGCCCCTCACAAACTGGGCACCCAGCTGGGTGACACCAGCTCTGCCAGCCACAAGTGTGAGCCATGACATGTCCGTGCCTGTGGATCTGTTTCCTGGGCACAGGTGAGAGGGAGTGAAATGGCAGTGGGAGCAGGGGGACCACAAAGGAGAAACATTCATGGCATTGCTCTGCTGGGAGAGGGGGTGATGGGGAGCAGCAAGAAGTGGGTTTCAGGGGCTGGAGAAGATGCACCTCGAGCTCCTGAGGACACAAAAGGAAGAACAGAGGTCACTGAAGGTCTGGATCGTGGCTTGAATTTACATCTCTGTCCCTCAAGCGAGTGACATCCATATGCATTACAGCTCCTGCAGACATTGAGCCAGAGCTGTTCTGCTGTCACCTCTCACCATCGCAGACTGAAGTCAGGGAACGTGCAGCCTGACCTTGTCCTGCCCTCACCCCCAGCACCCTGCTGCTGCCCGTGGCTGGGGGGGCATTCCCACATGCACCTGCCACATGATTACCTGGCTTTTACCACCAGCTGAACCCTGCCAGCCGAAGCAGGGAAGATGGCATCATGCAGCTGATGCAGTTCAAACCCTCTCTGCACTGTTCACCAGTCCGTGGGTCAATGCCACCTCCACGAGCAGTGGGCAAACCTGCCAGGGTTCTGGAGGTGCTGGTCCCCGTGGCAGTGTGGCTCAGGGCTCTCACAGAGCTGGGGGTGCCCCACTGAGCTCTGCCTGCCTGCTCCCAGCACTGAGCCCGACCTCCTGGCCTGCATTTTGGGGCAAACTCCGGTAAATGAGAAGTTTCCCGAGACAGAAAGCAGGCTGTGCTGCTTAAAGGTTCACCCAGCAGCAGCACCTGACCTCCCCCCAGCCTGGGAAACATCCCCTTTACCTGTCTGCCTCCAGAGAGCTCCTCAGGGACCAAGCAGCCAAACCAACCAGCGAGCTGCAGCATCCCCTCCCAGCCCCGACAGCCTCCCTGCAGCGCCCAGCACTCCTGCAAACCTCTCTGCCACGGCTGAGGCCAGCCTGGGCACACTTTCAAAGAGAACTTGCTTCTGCTTTTCCCCCCTTCCCTTCCCTAAACCCACTTTGCTTTGATTTTGGTTGTTTCCCCACTTTGTTTCTCCCCACCTGACTCCCCTCTGCCCTGCCCCAGCCCTAAGCACAGCGTGAGCCGTTCCAGCTCACCCACCTGCAGCCAAACACCACAGTGAGTTTTGCCAGGTGAGTTTGCTGCAGCTGCTGCAACCCAGAGAGCTTCCAAGCAAGCAACCAAGAAGCAGCAGCCTGCACCCAGCAGCACATTTGTGTCTGTGCCCTTCACTACACATCTCTTACACACTCTGGATTTTTCATAAGCAGGTTGACCTCTTTCATTTATACTTTGAAGCAAAGCCTGATTCTATTTTTCTTGAAAATATGATTTTTTTCCTCCCAACATCAACTCAGAACACAATGTCAACCCACAGCAGCCAAAGGGAAGGGGGACAGAGAAAGCCCATGAAGCACAGCAGCAGGGTGGGTGGTACAAGAGGCACAAAGGAGATGGGCACAGCCCTGAGAGGTGCACCCTTGTGCACCCCATTTGCATGTTTCTGGCAGAGCAGAGCACAGTGATACCCACCCGAGGTGAGGATGTGCCAAGCCTTTCCCCAGCTGCACCAGCTCTGGATGTGGTCCCTGGACCTGCTACCAGCCTTTTTGCTGGAGGGACATCTGGCTTCACTGGCACCCGGGGCATGGGCTGCCTCCTGCCTTGGTCCCAGGGGCTGCCCTCCATTTGCTGCCCACAGAACAAACCACCACAAGGACCGTGCAAAGAAATTGCACTGAGTATGGGAAACACGGGTGCCACTGAAGGTCCATGAGACCCAGCCTGGAGGACAGGGGTGGAAACACACCCCCCATAACATCAGCGTGACCACCTGCAAGGGGGCTCCTGTTTTAGGTGCTACAACAGTCAAAGGTCTGGGCTCCAGCAGATGAGAGCCAGGTCCCTGCAGAAAGCCAGCACTGCTGACCTGTCCCCAGTCGGCCATCGGTGCCATCAGAGCAGGTACAGACACATGAAGCTTTGCAGAAAGAGCCACGAGCTGCAAAAGGAAATAATTGTGAGGCAGCACAGAGAAACCAGCCTGTCTGCACACAACCCAAATGCTACTAGCAATTGCAGCATCTTTGTAAGCAGCTTTGTTAACACGGAGACAGCTTAGCTTTAAAAATGTACAGCCTTTGCACCTAACGCACTGAATAGGAAAACAATTTGTCACAGAAATTAGATTTTCACAGGGAGCAATACAGACAGCTATTAGGATATACTTAAATGCAAAACAATCACTTCAAAGATTTAAATAGAGCTGACAGTAGTGAGCAAAATACATTTTATCCAGGCCTTTATTACACCCTGAGTAGCCTGCAATTGCTTTGTTTTCAAGCCTGTTATTCAAACAAGGGGGTGTTTTTTCCCCTTGGAAATTGATCTTAAGGTGTAGTTGCTGGAGCTGCCCTTCATCAGATGAATCAGAGCACTGGGTTAAATTAGAAAGTACAAAAATTCAAGTTCTCAGAGTATAAAAAACATGCAAAATGTGAACAAAACCATTCTCTCACAACTACTTTTTCCTGCTCCAAAGTTCATGCTGAAGGGCTCTGTGAATCTGCAGCTTTCCCTTAAAATCCATTTCCTCCTGAAGCATGAGCTCTACCAGCTCCTTTACAGCACATCAAGGGTTCAGACAAAAGCACCCACCATGAGGCAGGGCCAACATCAGTCTGCCCAAACTGCAGTGGCTCCTCGGGACAGGGCAGGGTGCTCCACAAGGGCTGTGGGACCTCCTGTCCCAGGGGAGGGCAGGGGACACTCCTGGGCCCCCCACACCAGCAGGACCAGCAGCGACAGACGCAGGCTATGGATCCTCACAAGCTCAAATATTGTGGCTTCAAGGCACAGAATTTGGGATTGGGTTTTAATGGCCAGAGGAATGAGTTTCTGAGGAGCCTTCCCAGCAGGCAGAGGCACAGGTGAAGGTGGGGTGGGGGACAGGCACGTTCAGCATCAGTTGTGGCTGCATTGAGTGGAAAATGGGTCCATTTCCCAGCCCCAGGAGATGCAATTTTAACTTGTGAACAACCAACCCTGACGTTAATTATTTCCAAGTGCATGTGACCGTGCCAGACTCCTGTCAGGAGTGGGTTGTGCTGGCTCACACAAGAGCCCTGCCCCAGGAGGGGAGTCCCTGGGACACTCCTGTGCCCTGTGCCAGGCTGTGCTCTCCTCCAGCAGGAAAGCTGCAGTTTATTTCCCACCAGGAGTGGGGTTGGACTGCAGAAGCACTACTTTTTACTGCCCTGAAAACCGAGCTGGCAGCATGAGGAAGAAAACCCACACATTAACTGCTGGAAAGGCTTCTGCATCCCTTACTTTCTGTCAATCTCTTTCATTATGAATAACCCTCAGAGGGCTGCAGAGCCAGTCATATAACAGAAATATATTCATAAATCATCAATTTATCAGCTGACAGGGGAGACAAAAAAATTGCCCGTCTATTTGTGAGCATTATTCAATCTAGCTTGAGCAGAGCCACGGGATGTGACGGCTGCTGGAGCCGCTGTCAGCAGCCGTGCCACGCTCCCCAGTCCCCTTCTCCTTCCTGCAGCAGAGCTCCTAAGGATTCCCAGCTTTGCCTCTGCCCTCCTTGCCGTGCACCAGGAATAGGCTGCTGCAGGCTGGGGCTCCTGGATGGCTCAGGAGGGTGTGTGACCCCACGGAGAGGCTCCAGACAGAGCTCAGACCTGGTGACTGAGCATTTCTGAGAAAAGATGGAGGCTGGAGCATCATCTACCTGTGCCATCCCTCCCAGCCCTAGTGCAGAGCCCCGTGCCCTGCTGTGCTTTCGGTCCTCTTCAGCAGAGCAGGGAAGTTACTGGGAGGAAATGGTGTTGGCACAGTGAGTGCATGGAGGGGTGAGACCTAGCAGCAATGGGGACAGCATGCTCACATAGGACTGAGCCTGGCTGAAGGGACACATGGTGGCATGTATGATGTTCCCCCACCTGCCTTTACTCCTTCCCAGGGAAGAAGCTATTTGCAAATTCAAGTTTAACAGCCCCATCGGCTGCTGAAAGCCATGCTGAAGTAGATCAGTTTGATGTTCCAGACTATTGCAGGGTGGACAACAGCCTGCAGAGATGTTACCCCTTCACTGGAACACCACGGGACTTCAGAGGAGGGCCACAACATGACCAAAGGGCTGGAGCACCTCTCCTGTGAAGACAGGCTAAGAGAGTTGGGGTTGTTCAGCCTGGAGAAGAGAAGGCTCTGGGGAGACCTTAGAGCAACCTTCCAACACCTGAAAGGTGCCTGTAAGAAAGCAGAGGAGGAACTGTTCACAAGGGTGTGTAGCAATAGGATGAGGGGTAATGGCTTTAAACTAGAAAAGGGGAGATTTAGGTTAGATGTAAGGAAAAAGTTTTTCAATATGAGGGTGGTGGATCACTGGAACAGGTTGCCCAGGGGGTCCCATCCCTGCAGACATTCAAGGTCAGGCTTGATGGGGCTCTGAGCAACCTGATCTAGTGAAGATGTCCCTGCTCACTGCAGGGGGTTGGACTAGATGGCCCTTGAGGTTCCCTTCCAACCCAATCCATTCTATGATTCTATGATACCAACCTCCACTGCTGTTTTGAAGCCCAGGGATCAGGACAGATCAAACCAGGGAGAAAGGCTGCCTGGACACCATCCCCTCTGCAGAAAGGGACATTCCTCCCTTTGTTTCCCACATGCTGATTTTCAGTCTGCAGAATTTTCAGGACCCCTGACCCCATGGGCAGCTGAGCACAGGCACTGCTCCCATCCCCAGCAGAAACTGTCTAGTTTTGCACCAAAACAGCTGATAGCAGCTGCTGTGGGCAAGAGGATGAGGGGAACCATCAGTGGGCTGCACAGCACGCAGACATCTCAACAGCACCTCACTTCTCCAGCAGAGCACAGGCTCCACCTAAACATTACATATGTTTGGTTGTTAAAAAAAGGCCAAATGCAAAGAAACAGTGAACCAGGCTCACTGTTTCTGAAAAGAGGAAATCACAGGTTGGAATAGTGTTTTAAATGAATAATACAGAGGGTGATTGTGTTTCCATGGCCTTGCTGCTTCAGACGATGTGTGCCATCTGCCTCTTGCTTTATTTCCACTGTAAAATTCCAGGAGTTTAGGCAATCGCTTTGAAACCCTCCCCCCTCAGCGCTGCCACATCCAAAGCAGTCAGAGCAGATGCCTTGTCAAGGTTGAATTCTCCAAAAGCAGCTGCTTACACTCTTAGACATCGCTTTGGAAGGAAAGCTGCCGTTAGCAAGACCCTCGCAAAGCCCTCTCCTCTTTCATTTGGTGCATGTAGGCATTGGAGAAGGTGAGGGCAAGGGCTTTGGAGAAGACTTTCCTTTTCCAGAGTCACATATTTGTTTTACTTTCTCGAAAGAAGAATAAAAAGAACTGCACTTCCAAAACAGCCTGCCAAAAGCTCATTACAGTAATTACACTACTCTTGACAGAGACTGAAGCTGGCTGCTTCCAAGAAAGCCAAGTGTCATACATTTTGCAACAGTAATCTGTTAAGAGGTTTATTTCTCATCCTAGATAATGATTTTAATGCACAGCATTAGAACAGGTAGCCCTTGTAATTATAAAGCTATCATAAAGTCTGCAGCATCCAGCTTACCCTGGCTACGTGCTGAGATGCACCGAGACGAGGCTGCCGTCGTTCCTGGTGTCCTCACACGATGTCCCCTGGTGAGCTCCGTCAGCTGATGGCACTGAGCACAGACATGGCACCTTTGCTCCAGCTTAAATGTCCCCCTTCCCTTGTAGCACAGAGCAGCACAAGGAGACCTGGCCTTTTCTCACCTCACCACAGCCTTTGGGAGGCTGTGCCGGACCCCGTTACTCATCCACAGCACCTGAAAGGGAAAAAAAAACCCACAAACCTAGAAGGAAATTCGAAAACCTGCCATGGCTGAGTGGTGGAGAGCATCCCTGGGGCAGACCTCCATCGCTGTGAGCTCAGGGTGATGTTCAGCACCTGCCAGGCAGGGAGGGAGGGCAGCCCTAACAGGTGTGGAGGAAGAGACTTGGACAATTTTGGCCCCACCTCGTACCTCTGTCCCTTAGAGCCTTCAAAACAATATTGCCATCCAGCTCTCAAAGGTGTTAAAGAGCTATTGTCATCATAATCTTTGGCTTCACCACTCATTTGAAAGCAGAATGATGATTTGGTTAAATAAGAGGGGGGAGAAGCAGGACACCCAGCACCTGCACCAGGACTGGTCCTTACAGGCTGCAGCAGTCCTGGGCAGTGGGCACAGCTGCAGAGCAGTGGACCAAGCAAGGGAGTGCCAATCTGCCCCACATTTCTAAGCAAAACCATTTCAGAGCAAAGAACCTGCTGGCAGTGCCCAGTGGCTGTGCCACTCTGCAGAAAGCTGCCAGCACCAGGGCTGACCAGGATGAGTGCTAAGCTCTCTGTTGTTTTGCTTTCCCATCCTACCTCTGGGTAAAACACAGATGCTGCAGTCACAGAAGGTGTTTTCAAAGCGTGGCACAACCCCTGACAGACGCTGTCACCACAGTCCAGGTTGCCAATGTACTTGAGGTATCAGGAGATGAAAAAGTTTCCTTTCCCTTCCCGTTCCACCATTCAGCCAGCGCCTGTGGCAATCAATTCTTTAGAAAAGAATAAGAGTTTTTAGCTTGCAAACCAATTTACTATGTTTTAATAACTGTGAGCTTCCAGTGATTGGAAGCCTGCTGCTGTTAGGAGAGAGAACCACGGTAACTGCCATTCAGAGAAGCTATTTATAAATGGCACGCTTCAATTAAAAAAAATAAATTAATGTTACAATAATTTCCTTTACAGCAGGTGGTGCTGCAATTTTTCTGTGCAGAAAATGAGAGCCACCTGTGCAGCACAGAACCAGAAGCAATGCCCTGGCACGACAGGCTGTGCCACGTTCAGCTGCAGTTTCGCTCAGACCACAAAAGGTTAATGACAGCCAAAAGCAGTAAGAGCAAAATAAGTACAGCCCATTACCAAGGTGGAGCATTTATGTAGATTTTTAATAGCTAGAAAAAAAAAATAAAGCCAAGAGTGACATCACTGCTGGCTGTCCTGATGCGAGGAAGCTGCAGCAGCCGCAGCGAGCCGTGCGAGCATGCAGCACCGCCTCGGCTGGCCACAGGCTCCCTCCTGCAGCATCTCTCCTTCCTCTGCTGTTCTCTGTGGACATCAGCCCCTCAGCAGCAGCATTTGTCTCTCTGGTGACAAGCAGACCCCCAGGTGCTGATGCCACCAGAGCCAAGCCCAGGATGTGCTGGGAGGGCACTGCTGCAGGCACAAGGCTCTCCAAGGACCCGCGGTGCTCCTGCAAGAGTTCCCTTGCACTGGAGCATGGGTGCTTCTTCCTCCCACCTCACAGGTGAATGGCTCACCAAAAATATGCCATCGCTCTGAGCTCCAAGTCCTTCACCCCACCACCTTTGCCAGGAGACACGGAAGTGGGAAGAAATCTCTGAGGTGGGATGTGGGGATGCTTTCACCTGCTGGAGAGGAGCATCAGGAGGCCCTGTCACCAGAGTCACCTTCACCTGGGTCAGATCTAGACTGGTGTCAGGGCAGAGTCCCGGCCCTCCCCTGTCACCTCCCTCCAGTCTATGCAGGGAGTCACACCTACCTGAGGACACAGCAGAGCTGGTCATGAAGTGGCACGTTCAAGTTTCTAAGATTTGTTTCTTCTCCTTTCTACATTAGAAGAAAGTGTTTTGACTGTCAGCAAACCCAGCCCAGGAAGGACCTGAGCGTCAAACTTCACTGCATCGCAGAGGAAAAGCACACACTCCATGCAACTTCAGTCATTCAGTAGGAAACTGTCTCCTGGCAGGCATCAGCTGCTCAAAGGCTGGGAGAGAGGAGGGAAGACAGAGAAAATGCTACCACCAAGTGGAGGTAAGTGTGAAGGTGAAGTCATGACAGCAGGGGAAGGAGAGCAACACAGTTCCAGTAAATCCCTGTAACATCTCCCTGTGACACATTCAGGAAGAGGACCACCACATTCTATTTTCTGATTGTCTTCAACACGAAGGAAAAAGGTTCTCTTTGGGGGATGTTCCCCTCTGACCTGCTGACATTCCTACGCTCAGCAGCTCTAATCCGAAGCTCAGGATTACACACACAGAGGATGTACGTACAGAGCATGGATGGAAACAGTTGGTATGCAGAAGCATTTGTCTGCCACGAGGTATTTTCCTCAGTTAGTTTGCCAGATGTCAACTTGCTGCTTCAGTGTTCTGGCTCCTCTGCCCAAACATTTCCAATGCAAGAAGAATTTTGCACATTATCCTGCAAGGAGATAGCAGGCTTTCCCATTGCAGACTGGGTAAGCAAGCAGCAACGTCCTGCAGCACGGGAAAGGCAGGACAGAGGAGCACAGCCCTGGGGTCCTGCTGGAGCCTCTGAGCACTCAGTGGAGTTTCCTAACTCACACTCAGAAGATTAATTTTTTTTCCCAAAGCTCACCTATAATTTAAGCATTCACATGTTTAATAACAGGTTCTTTCCTAGACTGTCAAATACAGATGGAGTCAATTGGATGAGATCTCAAACCAGCATTATTATTCTTCAAATAAGAGATGATAGGATCTTGGACCATGTGGATGATTGAACCAAGAGTACTCAGATTATTTTTTTTTTCTTGTAACTTTTCTTCCACTCCAAACACTTTGTCCTCTCCTAAGAACTAAGAGCAATATTGGCTTAGACACCACTTTGGCAATTAAATGAGCTGCTGAGATTTTTCTGCATCACTAACAATTGTACCAGATAAACACTTTTTTTCCAACCTGTTTTATTAAACATCGCTCTAAAACCCAGGAAGGCTGAGGTGTGACCAAAGACCCAAATGTAAGAGGAGAAACCACTGGAGAATGCAGAGAGGAAAGGCACTGAAGGCTACCAGAGTGGAAGAGGTCCAAAGGTGGCCATTAGCAGTGGACAGGCGGTGTGCTCCTTCAGAGATGGAGAGGATGGAGATGGGGCAGTAGCCAAAGGGGCTGTTTGCATCCAAGCCAACTAACACTCTCACTGGGACCTGGGGAACCTGTTGGCAGCAGGGCAGGAGGAGATGGGAGGAGTGGCTGGGAGGGAGGCTGGGCTCCCCACGGGACTCCTCCTGCAGCTCCTTCTCTGCAAAGGTCTCCGGATTTCTCTCTACCTAAATAATTCTGACAAAATGTCTGTCACTATGGCAACAAGGGAAAACAAATTGATTTGAGAGGTGTCTGATATTCGTAATGCATAGAAATTATCGTTGCCATGGCAACGTGATTTACAAATGAATTGGAGTATTTAGGAAACAATTAGCAATCGAAACTCCGCAGAAGCAAGGTGAGTCTCAGCTGGCTCTGAGCATCGCCAGCGCTGCAGAGACCTCTCTCCTGCCCAGCCTCAAAGCACTTGGGCACCAAGCTCCAAGAGGTTTAAACTCAGTGGACTTCTCAGAATGAGTGACTCAGGAATTTGTCATGGATTTCAGAGAAAAACACGAAGCAGTGCAGGCCACAGTGACACGACTGCCAGTGGCAGCTCTGCCACCCAGCACGATCCCCCGTGGGGTTACCACCCACTGAGATATTCCAGTTCTACTGGTATTGGGCTGGAGTAAAGCCTACTTTGTTCTTCAGCTTGAGCAGCAAAACATCTTGGCTGGAGGGGACCAAAGGAATGATGTGCAATGCTTGCCCCAGCCATCCCTCCCCTGGGAACACGGGTAAGCGGTGGAGAAGAGCCTGTCAGGGCAGCAGTGCAGCACCTCCACCCCTTGGAAGTCTCCTTCTGCTCATCCAGAAGTTACCATCCCTCAGCCAAGCACAAGGGTCATGCCCTAAAGGGTGACTTGTTCAAAAGCATATGTGACTCCCATAGGGATACAGGGCCAATTTCAACTGGTCTGGTTATCCTCGATGCTGAGAACTCCTTGGATGCCAAGAAACATCTCACCAGGGAGATTAATCTTTCATATCGGTGTTTGTCTGTCGCCATGTAGGAGAAAAGCAGAATGCAGTCAGATAGGAGTTGGAAAATGAACACTTACTTTTGTTAGAAAGACAAATAGGTTCCAAAAGCAATCAGGTAAGTTCACTGAAGAGTAACCCATTAAGAACTTTTAAAGAGAAAAATATTTTAAAGAGAAAAAAGAGAGAAATAAAGAGAAAAAGAAAAACCTGACTCCAGAACCCCTGAGCTATAGAAATATGGAAGCTGGGACTGTCTACCAGCAAAGCATCACTATTCTCCATCTCCATCCTCATACTCTTCCTTCAGCATCTGCTGTGGGCTGCTGCCAAAGCGGGGTTCAGCCCAGGTGGGTCTTTGGTCAGATGTGGGACAAACCATGCTCTCACAATGCTGATGGAGACCTACAGCAAACTCCCCTGTATTTGAATTACAGATCTGCACTACAGCAACAGCTACAAAACAAAATCCCTGCCCAGACTCCGGCTGTCATTGAGCAGTTGAGTGGAAGACACAGCTACAAGGATTGGCACTGCAGTTTGTTTCCTTTCATTTCACCTTTACCTCCTATCTCCTCTCAACAAGGCAGGTCAGCTGGCAAATAACATCTTTTTCACACTGTGCCTACAACAGCCTAATGAAAAGCTTCACCTGCTAACAGTAGGGCCTTTACCACAAGCAAAACACAGCGAAATGGCCAGTGTTGTTCTTGCTTTCATAGAAGGCAGCCAGAAGAGCACTTAGCAGGATTGACGACAATAAATGCATTTAAATGCATTTCTAAACACTGCCTCAGAAAGCACTTTGGGGATTTAGGAATCTAATAATTGGAGGGAATCCACCTAGCAATTAGTCAGTGCTGCTGGCACTGAGTGACAGGACGTTCCCCCCACCCGAGGAGTAGGTACCAATTTTGTAAAAATATTCCAGTTTCTGACCCTCCAGGCTTTCAGTCAACCCAATCCATTCAATACCTTGTAGGTGTAACCACAGGGAGCAGAACTCCCCTGGGTTCCCCAGGAGGGGCTGCTCCTGCTCAGAGGGTGATGCAGAAATCCTCTCCATCAGCACCTTTCCCGGGGAGACCTGGGGGTCCTGTCCCCATGCTGGGGAAGTGCCAGGGTGCCTCAGAAAGCTCTGCTCCAGCAAAGCCATTTTAGTAGATACAACACTGTTGGAAACAAGGATTAAACAAGTATTAGCTGCATCTGCAAGGGGGTTGTTAACGTAAACCAGAAATCACCATCAGTCCCAGTTTGTAAAACTGGTCTGGGGAAGACCTGACCCACAGAAGATTTCTATGGATATACAGGTCAGCAGTCTTACACCATGATATCAGGTTAAATTACAAATAGAGAATCTTTTTCTAGATTATTAATTTGTTTTTATAGGCAGCAATACCTGAAAATAGGGGACTCAATGCCACACAGGAAAATGGAAAGCAATTTTTGTAGGAGAACATGATATAAAATAAAACTAAACTGACATGACTGAGATCTAAGTCCCGAGTAAGAACTTTTTATGCATCAGGAGGCAAACAAGACTCTCTTTCACATAATTAAGATTTCTACATTTATAATCTTGTATGCTATTTTTGCTTAACAGTATGAAATTCAAAAGAAAGCTTCAGGCTCATAGAAGCACAGAGAACACACAGGTTTTTATTCATAGGAACAGCACCAGAAGAGCTGATAATCCCACTTTAATTTCCAATACCTCAATATCCCTAAAACTCCCTTCCAAGTTCAGTTTCTCTTCCCAGACCTTGAGCAGACTTTCCACAGCCACACATTTTTTTTTATCTGAAAGTTAAATTTCTTCCTTTTCAAGAAAAATAAAACTTCATTTTAACATTCGAAAGTTACAGCTATCAGCGACCTGGAGAAACCCTCTGGCAGTATTTAAACAGAAAATAGCCCTTCCATCAGGGCACAGACATTTCAGTCCTATTATCAAATTGTGCATATATACATACATAATGAGATCTGTTAGAGCCACCCGTTTATATCAAGCAGCTCGGTGGCTCTGCTCTGTCTGCTTGCTGAATAGCCGTGATCATGGCAAGAGATATTTTTAACAACAGCTTACCAATTGCTGTGCTGTAGATGAGTGTTTGAAATGTCTGCTCTGCTATCCAGCTGGAGATAAGTTCTGTGGTTCTTGCGGGAATGATTGGACAAACTGATAAACTCTTTTGACATAAGTAGTTGTGCGTACGCATTTAGAAACCTATTTTCACGATTTTTTTCACATAATTGTATCATTTGTTTTCTGAGTGAAATTCATTGTTGCATGCAAAACCTATTGCTGAAGCAGTTAGAGATGGCTTGGGGTGAATTTAAATATCGGAGTGAGTAGATAAGGAACTTTTGCACTCACAAAAATTGGCAAACCCAGGGCGATCACCTATTATAATATCCAGGACAGTGGATTAAAATATTCTGATGCAGTTACAGTTTGGCATTCACTTAATAGAAATAATTAGTAGCAGTGCCTGCTCATTGACAGACAGAAGGACAATGCTTCTTTATCACACCAGTTAAGTGAAGCAGCAGATGACTTCACATGCAATGAGATTCACCCCAAATAGCATGGATCCAGGAATTTCCACCGCTGTAATGTCAGGGAGATGAACGAGTGGCTATGAAACAAAATAGGAACTGGAGAAGTGTGGGTCACCATCACACACAGTAATGAGGTCCCAAGGAAACCCTAGGCACCCCAATGGCTCTGGCCGAGAGGACCCTGCACCCACGAGTGGGTGCTGGAGGGCAGGAGAGCTCAGGGCACACAGCCTGGCTGAGCTGCTCAGGGACACCCACAGCCCCGAGCTGCCCAAGCATGATCTCAGGTGGAAGGCACAATTCAACTCCCAAACTGCAAGAAAAAATCCCCAACTCAATGTGCATTGTGGGTAAGAGATTAACAACTGAAAAAGAGGATCTCTTGGTGGTGTAGTCCACTTTAACCCTGAGGTCAACACAAAAATCGTGATACAAGGGATGCTGAGCAGAAATCTAGTAGTAAAATCAGAATGTGGGGTGTTTGATCTGAGACAAGGTGCCCGTCCTCAAAACCACCCTGCCTTTGATCCTTGCAGGCAATTAAACCTTTAATAAAATTCCTTGGGTAATTTCTGACTTACCTTCCGCAATGAAAGGGACAAGGCAAAAAGGTCTGTGGATCTTCCCAGGCACATCTGAAGGGGTTACAACATCCTCCATCCCGAAGCCAGCATGACCTCTTTGGTCCTCTGGGCTTTAAAGGAATCAATATTAAATTAACACGAATTGCAAGAGTCATCTCAGTCCTCCTGCATGCAATTTATCTTCCTAAAATAGTTCAGCTTGTCTGCTAAGGCTTTCAATGGCTTTGCAATGCAACCAGGCAGCAAGTGGATCTGCTGCAGGTTACCCCACTCGTGGGCTTTGGCTGTGTGAAGGATCACACCGACACTGCCAGTCTCCACCTGAATATAGAGCTGCTTCCATCGCTCACACTTCCAAGATGTTTGCATGTTAACAAGCCTTCTTAGCAGCCAAAAGGCCTGGGGGCACTGAAGATCTGAGCGTGTGCCCATCTCACTGTGCCAGCACCTGCCACGGCTGCTGTCCTGACAGGAGGCACAACCTGGAAGGGAATTTCGCTGCAGATGTTTGCTGGATCCGAAACACCACTGGGGAAAACTAAGATCATGGTCTGTCCCCAAACCAGCATAATCACCTGCATTTCTCAGAAAACAGTAAGGCCTTCAGGTACAGCATTCTCTTACCTATCTGTAGTGAAGTCTTGGGAGTTCTTCATCACTAAAAGACACATCCCCTGCATGCAGAGCAGTGAGAGCTGTAGCACATTCTCCTGAGATGGTTTCTAGGACAGGGCTGCAAAGACAGCAGAGTCTGGGGCAGCTGCAGTGCCAGGACTGGAAAGCACGTGTCACAGCTCAGCATGCACGTGTGACGAAAAATCCAGCTGAAATGGCTGCTGAGAGGGGAATTAAAGCATGGGAGAGCAGACTGACATCTCCCAGTGCCGTTTGGAGCTCATCAAAATGCCAGACTGGATTATAAGAAGCAATCAACACCATTGCAGGCAGCAAGCCAGACAGCTATAGACTGTGCACGGACAGACCACGACCCCAGGGCTGCCCACTGCTGGATTACCTTAGGGTGCTTCTGTGGTTTTCCTGGGCAAATCAAAGATGCACACAGCAAACTAAAAAGGTATAAATATATGCTGAAAGAGTACAATTGTTTCTTTCTCTGAGCATCCTCTGTGTATTCCTTGCTAATCCTATTGCTACACAAATAATACTTAAAGCATCTTCAGATAGTTTAACTAATCCATGTGTGAAAAGAAAACCTGTCTCTGACACCAGGACCTGGCAGAGTCATTTGCTGAGCAGGAGCCCAGCAGGGATGCACCAGGGAAGCCCACCTGGTTACAGGTGGTTGGGTTTGAGGGGAGGCAAGTCAAGATGGAGATGCAGAGTCTGTCACCGAGAGGAGGACTTGGCACAGACTACAGTGGTACTTGGAGCTTCCTCGCTGCCTCCTTGCAGAGATTGGTTGAAGCCCAAGAACTATGAAACAATGAGACTTCTTGGGGAGTCTTCATCCTTGGACAAAGGAGAAAGTGGTCTCTGACAGCTCCTTGAGGCAGGGACATGTGAAGGTGAAAAAAGGACTCGTGTCAGGTTTCAGGAGCACCTTCTGGGCTTGGATCTCTGCCTAGAGCGAGTCTAAGGACACTGAAGAGAGGTCATCTCCCTGTCAGAGAATGCACTGATGTCATTGCCAAAAGGGCAAGACCAAAGTGTCAGAGAAAGGGACATCCTTTGGCAATGCCACTGCACTGGAGACCAGTTGTGGCTTGTTCTACCTCATGGGGCAGGCAGGATAAGAGGTATGAGAAGACCCATCTCACTCTGAGGCAGGCCTTGAGGAGGAAGTCCAACTCCCTTCAGCCAACAACTAAGTCAGAAAAATGGTACAGCCTCAGAAACAGCAGCAAACACAGCTTCTCCTTCCTGCAGCAGTCCTGAGGATTAAAGCCTTTGCTAAGTGTGCAGTTTTCTGGGCATATATGTTCCTCCCCAAGGAAATAAAGTCTTCTTGTATGCTCTTCCGATGAGAGAAATACGTCTCTTTTAGATGAGAGAATATGTCTCTTGAAAGAGATGGAGTTTGAAGACCATCTGCTTTGAGGAATTCATTAAAGGAGAAAAGGAGCAGCAAAAACAAAACACAAACAAAAAGAGGAACTGAAACTTCTAAAAGAGTTCCAAAGTGAATCGGGGGTAATAGGCAGCTTGAGAAGGGATTCAAGCTGCAGGTGAAAGTTCCCATCGAGCTAGATGCAGGGAAACTGAAAAAGGGAGACTTAGCATGTGCTCTAGGCACAGAAATGTGGGAGATAACTGCTCCCTAAGGGGTCCTGGTGGGGCTAAAGGTCCCTGGGTTTACTACCTGACTGCAGCCTGCATGAACATGCAGGAGAGCCACTGACAGAGGACACTGTCTCAAGTGACCCTTATCCTTATAGATGAGCTTTGCACGGGGGTCACTGTGCTGTGGACATCCTAAAACAGGAGTTCAGTGCACCCCAGTGCACTCATTTTGTTACAGCAGAGTCAGCCCTGAGCAGAAAGCTCTTGCATCAGTGACACTTTGTCCTGGGAACACCAACCAGCCCCTTATCTATGTCCAGTTATGGGTTATCTGATGATGTGTAAACAACAGAACTTCCAGCCTGAATAGGTGACTTGGCAGAGGTCACATACCCTTTTATTAAACTGAATTTCTTGTGAGCCATGAAAGCTTAGGTAAAGCTTATCCTGTCAACGTAAGTTTCAGCCATGGTCTGCTGTTCTCCTTTGGTTTTTCTGATTATGTTCACAATTACCTTCCCAGCATGGCTGCTGAAATGCTTCAACCTTTCCCTCAGCTCCTGTCAGTCCCATGATAAGATACCACACGAAGGTCCCTAGAGACCTGCACTGAGCACTCAGCAGGTAACATCTCACAGGCAGGGATGAGGCTCAGTTTCTGAAAGATCTTGATGTTTGTTTTCATCCTTAATTAGAAGGAAATATGAACAGAGACAAATTCTTCAAAGAGTAATATTCAGAAAAATGTTAGTCTGAGGCTGGGAAGAGATGAATTGCAACTTGTTTCAGTAAAATGTGTATATTATTAGGAAAAAAATAGACATTTTTATAAAATACATGTTCAAAAGATGACAAAACAAAAAAACAGATTCTGACTCAATTTGTCTACTAGTTCTCTTTCAAAATGAAATCCACTTAGTTTTACATGTTTCTGGTTTTTTAGGCATGCATATTCAAATGTAACATCGTTCTGCAGTTTTTCCCAGACGAATTGTTGACCATCAGACTATCCCACAATGAGGTGGAGACCCAAAGATTCCACTGCCCTTTTGCTGGGTTCACAGCTGACCGGTCATACCAACAGCATTTCCAAAAAGTCATTAAGTTACTGTGACCAGTAGCAAGGAACAAGGTTTACTTCTGATATTACTGAAATCAAAGAAGGATTTTGGTTTTAATTTTAAAACCTCCTACCAGCTTGTTACTCTGATGATCCTTTGATCTTGCAAAACAGCAGGACGAACCCTGGGTACAAGTGTCGCTTTGGAGGAAGCTCTGAATTGCTCTTTTATGTCTCAAATAATTTTCCTTCTGTATTCATTTAAATCCGTATGTGGTCACATATCCATGTGGGATACTTAATTCCATTTATCCACTCTTCATCTCTCCCCTGTTAAGAAGCAGCCATTATCAGCAGGCTCTCAGGGATTTTATAAGTATCTTAGAGAAATGATGGGTGTTATTACAACTGTCATGCCCCTGACTAATGTCAAAAAATCCTCAACATTCAGTCCACACCCGTCCAAGTCCAACAATGAACTCACACTTTCACTGCCTTACCATACCACACACTTTCACTGCCTCTGCCCAGTTAACAAGAACAAATGCTCCTTCCTTGTGAGAGACACCTCGTCCTGGGTACTTCAGCTGCACAAACCCAGTTAAGTTCCCAACTCCAGCCCCAGCATCTCCTCCTCACATCATTATAAAAACCTCTAGATGTCCAGCAAGCTGCAATACTAATGTGCTTTCCACAGCACTGCTGCCTCCATCTTTCCTAATAGCTCCATGAATCTAGCAGACATTCATTTCATTAAGAAAAGGACCATAACATTATATTACTCCTTTTTCTTTTCTCCTATAAATAATAACAACATATTGTATGCTAGAAGCACAACAATTTAACATTAGAAACAATTATGAAATGTAGTTGAAAAACAGCTTGAGAAGAACATTTAATTCATGATTCCTTTCCTTACACACTTTATAAAAATTTTTTGGGGGGGTTGGGTTTTTTTTTTTAAAGACAAGTGTGCACATCATAAAGGATTTGGCAATTTTACAAGGTCTGTTGCTGGCAGTGTCACAACTTCCTTAGGGCCACCAGCAAACATTCAAATTTGATTTACAAGCCCTACACAGCACTGAGGACTAAGACTGGCTTTGTAGATGCCAGGACATGGCTTCTTCACTCTTCCCAGGAGGGTCCCACACATGGACTGCCAGCCCTTCTTAGAGTCCACAGCGAACCTTGCCAAAGGTCTATTTACAAAACGTTAGCTGATTAATTGTATGATTCATTAAACACTAATGACTGCAGAGATGCAGCCATCTTCCCCACGTGGAGCAACAGATGTGCATCCACGCAAAAACGTGTTTAAAATCCATGAACATCACGTTCATCCTAGCGAAGAACGTCCCAGACTGAGACCCAGGGCAGCTGGGAGCAAAACATAACAATGAACTGCACTATTTGATTTTTTTTTTCTGTAAAAATTAGCTCTAAATTAATAATTATTAGACTCCTAAGAAATTAATTATGCTATCACCACTTTCTTGGCTTTACTTATACTGATGTAAATTCTCTTTGCCCAAAACCAAGACTTTCTTACACATCTGAATGGAAATAAAAATACAAGTTTGTCTTCCAAAGGGGCTGTCCCTTTCTTGTTGAGATGAGAGGGCAGAATTAAATCCCTGCACCAACTTCAGAGAGATGTGTGAAATCTGGAAATCTCATTCTGGGAGACACTTTCTTGCCTTTATGATTATGATAGACCTTGTTACCAGATACGTGCATTTGCTGCTGTCATTTCATGACAAATTGTTTAAAAGACAGGCTGGAAAGGAAAGCAAGAAAAGCAGATAATGGGATACACCCTGGATGTTTTTCTAACTTTTTAAAGGTTCAAAATCACTCAGAGTCAGAGGAGAATTTTCCACTTGATATTAGCTGAACCAGCTCATTTCTCCCCTGCTTTACTTTAGGGTCTTCATTTTTATCCTCACTAAAGAGTCCAGCTCAAACCTAACTGTATTGGTGTCACAAGGACAAGTCAAAACACCCACAGAAGAACAAGTGCCTTCTTTTCTAATGGTGGGCAGCTGCACATTCCAAATCCAGAGCTGGACTATTAGGTCTAGCAGGGAGGTTTTCATAGCAATCATGCCTTCAATCTCAATTATACTCTGTAATCATGACTCTAAATTAATTTATACTGAAGATAATTTTGGTAAATAATTACAAAATACTACTTTTTATTGCTATTCCTAGATTTTAACTTTTACAAGAAATTTTTTAAATATATCTCAGGGATTACTTTGCAAATATCTGCACATAAGTCTACCTGATATTAGAGAAGAACAGAGGTTCATATCATCACTGCAGGCTACCGGAAAGCAAGGTTAAGGCTCCTCTCCCCATTGGTTGCCCCTTCCCAGGCCAGAAGGGGCCAGAGTCCATCTGTTCCCCATCAAGGTCCATGTGCTGAGTAGGGGGATGGGAACCATTGTTCTCTCTGTTGTCTGGGGAATCTTCTGAGATGCAAAAGGCCTCGAAGCTCCTGGTTCATGGGAAAGGTAAAAATGAAATGTTATTGTCCCAAAAACAAAGGCTAGAAAATGCTTATATTAAAAAAAAAAAATTACCTCAATAATTCAAATATTTCTATGCACAGCAGAATTCCAGTTTTTCAATGTTGGTCACATCCCTGGAGGTTGTTATTGTACTGCAGTGTTTGAATAGATACTGAACACTAATAGCTCACAACTGTTCAAGCCAGTAACTTAATTATTTTTCTCATCCCACTCATGCAACCACAGGTGCAAGAGAAAAAGGAACAAATTTTAAAGAGGGAAAAGAAACCCACAAGATTTTTCCAGACTAGTTATGAGATCAGGAGGTTTTAGCAAACAGACAGTGGAATTCTTTGTGCTGGCCATACGCCCCAGCAGCCAGCACAAGCAGAGCATCCTTACCCCTCCCCTCCACAGGGACAGGCACTGCTCCCCCCAGGCCCAATGTGCCACAGCTCAGGCAGCTCTGAGGCTGCTTTTCAAGTGGGGAGGACAAGTCCCACCTCGGAGGTTTGATGTGGAAACCAGCCCCAAGATCCCATCGCCCTCAGATCCCATCTTCTATCCAGAGCTGCCTTTCTGCCACGACATGCCCCTAAATCATCCCATGAGGATTTCAGTGCCAGATGTGCTCTTACCTTGACAGAGTTGCCACATTTCAAGCTAAAGGAGGCAATTGGTGGTTTAGACAAACGGGATTTTTGAATATTTTGGCCTGTGCACAGAGTATGGCATCAGGGAGCCAGCACAATGTTTTATCTGTGGAACGATTAGGGTATGAAAGCACACACTGCACAAAGGAGATGTGCTCTTGTCTCATCTATTTTTTTTTTTTTTTTTTAATTTTCAATTCAGTGAAGGCTTTGAAAAAGAATTCCTAGGGAAGCAAAACACCCAAGGGGCATGCAAATCTGAAAGGAGATACAGCTGCCACTGCATTTCACTCCACTGCTGTCCCAGTTCTAATTCCACCAAACTGGCTGCATAAAGATTATGACAGAGAAGGCATTGCAGATACAGATTTAAAATTCACTTGCTAAATACATGTTTAGCTATAGTGAAAATGTGATTTAGCCTTGCTAGGATAGTTACAGTTCTGAACTAACATTGACTGCTAATTAGAAAAGCACTGCAGGACATTATTATAATGACTAGCTTTCCAAATCTGAAGTATTCTGGATTGTTTTTGTTAGGGAAAAAAATGAGGGCATCAAATGTATCTTCGAAAACATCCTTAAACAAACCAGATTCCAGCAAGGAGTAAAAATGAAATGAAAAAAAACCCTGTTTGCCTTCAATTCCAAGTCTCTCTCAACAAGCCAACTTCTAGATTTCCCTCCAGTTTTTCCCCCTGGCTCTTGAAGCCCCTGACACCCACAGCTCGTCCTGCACCGCTGCCCCAGGGGCTGAGGGGTGGGCGCCCCCATATCTCCAAGCTGAACACCCTCCCCTGCTCCCACCAGGGTGAGGGGTGTCCCTAAGCACCCTGTGTGCTGAGAAGGGCATGCACAGTCCCAATGTCATTTCCATCTCTCCCATCCTTTTGCTGTGATAAAACTTCTCCCCTTTCGACCCAGACCTGCTGCTGCTGTTGGACATGGAACCCACGAGTGAAGAACTCGTTTTACAGCATATCCAAATAGGTCAGCCTATAATCCTTATCAAGCAACAAAAATAACCTGAGCTATCACCTGCACACGTAGACCCAAGTCTTTGTGGAACACAACTCGTTCCATAAGGATTTTTGACAGTCAGAAGTAATTTCTCTGCTGTTTGAGCAGCTGGCCCAATATTCATAACTAACGTCAGCTTTCCCTGAGCTGTAGACACTGATTTCTCTAAACATTGCTGTCTGATGGTATTAAACCAGGTGGTTATTATTGGATAGCTACAGGGTCACTGTAGCTGTGTCACTGTGTGCTCCCAGCTCTGCAGGCACCACCAGTTCCCTGTGCCCAGGGGAGCTTGTCTGGCTCCTGCAGCCCCAACCCTCCCCACCAGACCTGGACCCCTGCCTGCTGCTCCAACGCTCCTCCTTGGGCAACACCACCAGTTTCCAAACCCTTCTGAGACCACCATTCCCATCTCTCTCCCTCTGTGGTGTGTGCAGAGGACACCAGGTGCTGAGACAGGTCCTTGGCTCCCAGGGGTGACAGGCAGCAGAAAAGCACACAGGCATCTCAGATGTCTCCCAAGGATGGTAGCCACAGTGCTGCTCTCCAGCCTGGCTTACCATTTTGGGGACACTTAAGAGGTAGGATGCCATGAGCTGCTTCCCCTTGCTTCTGTTGACCAACAGGCTGGAAATGGCAGAGCAGAGAGACAGGACAGGCAGATAATGTGACTGCAAAATGTAAAAAATAAAGAAACAAAACTACCCCAGACCTCTGTGCCTAGAAGCATGACCCCACTGTCCTCTTCAGAAACTGGAATTGCCCTGGTTGGGTCTGTATGGGCAGAAGATTACTTTTCTTAATGTGTTAGGGTTTGGAGAGCCTGCAGGCACCTGTAAATCGTGCATCAGTGTTGGGACTTCCATTCAAAGGTTGGGAGACCATTCAATGAGCAGCACAGCTCCTGCCCCTGCCTTCCACCCAGCACATCTCTGAGCACACTGGACAAGCCCAGTGGAGCAGGGGCCGGGGGTCCTTGCCCAGCACCCAGCACATCACATCATCTCTCTTACCTGCAAGATAAATGAGCAGGGCCCAGAGGGCATTGTCTTACCTCCTTTTATTATCTCTGCAGCTCCAATTTGCAAACATTTCCCACAAATTACATTTAAAATGTATGAAATGTCACCGCTCGTGCATTTAACTGTCTCTGAGTGACTTGGTGACAGATGGGATGCGTAAGACTGAATTAGATGTCTTGACCAAAAGCATTAATCGCTTTTTCCTGCTAATAAAAAGGGCCTGTATTCACATGTGGAAGTTATTTAAAGTTCATAGATTTCCAGCAGCATTTGCTAAGCTTGGTCTGACAATTTTCTGTGAGTAAAATATTTCTGCACCAGACTCTGTTTTGATTAGGAGCAGCGCTCGCTGTTACATACCAGACAATTACGCCATTAAGACAACCCATGCAGCTAACGAGAATTACTCCAAAATGGCAGCAACAAGCTGCTGGTGGGAGCAGTGGCTGGGGACAGCCCTCAGCTCTGTCACCATGCCCAGCAGGACCACACCATCCCCAGCAAGCCCAACAGCCATTTTCCTCGCGCTTCATTACTCCGGAACAAATATTCTGAGTGCCACAAAGCTGCAGCTTTTATTGTGGAGATCATCCCATGCAGCCAAGGCCTGGCTTTGCTGGGCAAGGGAAATAAAAACTCTGGCAGACCTTCCTCTGTGTGACAGACAGCGGGCGCAAGCGGAAGGGAAAATACGGTCCCACCTCAGCTGTGCCTGATAGGAACCAGAAAAGCAGGAGAAACACATTGCAGCCCCTGAAAGAACAGAGCTGTTTCCTACCTGGAACGTTTATCTCCATTCCCACACCACAGCCCGAGTTCCTCATCACTGGTGTGTTTATGGATGGAGAAAGGAGACAGCGTGCCCGTCCCACCCAGCGCGGCACGGGACTGCCGTAAGGAACAGCCTCAGGTTCCACGTTGCCCAAACTAAGGTCCTGGCTCCCAAACTGTTCTTTTTGTTTGAATAAGGGTGCACACACACAGAGGTGTGCAGTGAGCTTGGCACTTGTCCTCAGAGCTCTTCATTGGAGCTGACACTCTCCTGTGCTCGGGTGGAGGCAGGACCCTGCTCACCCATCCCTTCAACAGGGTGTGAACTGCCCGTGGCTGATGTGGTCACACTGCCCCTCAGCTTTCGGTACTCAGTTCACTCACTCCCCACAAGAAGTTATTAGCAGCATGTAGAGTTAATTTATCCTCCACGGGTGTGTTTGATGAGTATTTAATCGCACGCCGTTTTGGCACAGCAGCTTTTAGCACCGTGCTGCACTGCACAGCTCCTCACAACCCACTGCCCATAGTCAAGCTACAAAACCCTCATCTCGTCTTGACTTATTTCCACCCATTCCGCTAACAATGAGAAGTTATTGCTGAAATAAAACATTAACATTACACTCTTTTGCCTACAGTATCTCTCCCCATTGAGTCTATTTTCTGTTTTTTAATTGAATGAAAACTATTAAAGTTGCTGTTCTTCAGTTCAAAACTGAAATTACTTTAATAAAACCAGTAAGTTTGTGATCTACAGCTGAGAATTCAAGTGATGAGGAGTCACCTGAAGGGGAAGGAGGCACATCTTTAGATATAGGTAAGTTCAATGTTCTCCACTCCACGCTGGGGACATGCCAGGTGGAAGGCACTTATTCATAGAATCATAGAATCATTTAGGTTGGAAAAGACCTTTAAAATCATCCAGTCCAACCATTAACCCAGCACTGCCCAGTCCCCACTGCCCCATGTCCCTCACACCACATCTCCACGGCTCTGAAATCCCTCCAGGGATGGGGACTGCCCCCTGCCCTGGGCAGCCTGGGCCAGTGCTGGGGAACCCTCTGGGGGAAGGAATTGTTCCCAATGTCCAATCTAACCCTGCCCTGGCACAACTTGAGGCCATCACCCCTCGTCCTGTCACTGTCACCTGGGAGAAGAGACTGCCCTCCTCCCACTACACCCTCCTTTCAGTGGAAGGTCTCGTCAGTAGTGCATGCACAACGCAGCACAAACAGCTCATCTCCCTGCTTGGCAAACTTGGGTACAACAGCCAAAACCTGTTTCTCGTGCAGGAGAACCCATCAGCCAGCAGCTCCATGGCTCACCAGGGACACCAGCAGCTGTGGGGACTTTCTGGCCACACAAACATGATGTCTTTGCTGGCCCCTGCCTCTTTGTCTGAGAGCACAGGTTTCCCCACGTTGAGAGAGAGAAATGAGGAAAACAGAAAAGTTTTCTACAAGGCCCCAGAGACTGCTTCGTGGTTTTGTGCTTTACACCTTTGGGGAGCAGAAGTCTTTGTTTTTCTAAAGGAGGTGATTTTCTATGCAGACAGAAGACCCTGAGCTGGCAGCTGGGCAGAGCAGCTGCTGCACCCAGCCTGGCAGCCCCTGCCTGCAGCTGCCAGGTTTGGAGGACCAAGGACAGGCTGCAATTCAGATGCGAAGCATGGGAGCATCCTGTAGTCTTATGCTGCCTCTTCCCAGATCCAGCAGGAGCTCACTACATCAGCACTGGGGAATCACCTTTCTTGCAAATCAAGCTTTTTCTATCAGATCTAAAACTGTGAATATTTACCATGCAAGTCACAGTGCCCTGGCTGCTCCAGCAGTTTTTATTCTCCCTCAGGAATTTCCTCTGTGATCAAGTCAGTCAAATCAAACCTGTGTGAACCACACAGGGAGGAAAAGGCTTGGAGAGGCAGAGCCATGCAATTTGCATTACCCTTTCACTTATGGAAGAGCCTGACAGCCTGAACCAGGCCAGCGTTTCATCCACCAGCACAGAGGGTGCTCCTGGGAGGAAGATGCCCTGAGGAAGAGCAGGGTCCCTCTCACTGTGCCACCCACCCAATGCTGCAGGGAGATCACCCTGGGACTGCTCCACACTCTGTACAGCATCACAGCACGAAGGACAACAAGCAGCACCAAACCAGGCAGAGAGCGTGGTGCATGCAAAAATATTCAGCCTGGTGTAATAAAGCTTCCATTAAATAAAACCCTTGCATCACATGGGTGCTTTAACTGGCTGCTTGCTGTAAAACTGGCCTGGCAGTGCAGCCAGCTCCTGTCACTCACCTGGGTCCAGCAGCACCTCGAGACCGAGCTGAGAACAGAAACTCCCCCATGACAGCAGCACCACCAGCCTCTCTTCAGGAGCAGCTTCCTAGCAGATGTCCTCAAAACAGTGACATTGCCAGGAGGTATCACCACACAGAGGAGGAAAGGGCTCTGGAAATGGAGGGAGAGCAGCTCAGCAAGATTAGCTGAGGTGATTTCTGCCATCCCCAGCCCCAGGTCTTGCAGGAAGCCCCAGCATCCCAAGTACAAAACCAGTGCTGCAGATCAGATGCAATAAATGGGACATGTTGCTCTTACCCACGTGCAGCTGAGCCTGTCACCAGCTCAGGGACCAGGCAGAGAGGTCATTGCACACCGCTGTCCTGTCCCCACAGCCACCTCTGCACCCCCTGAATCGATGCCAGCCTGGAGAGGGTGTGACAGCAGGATGCGACGCCCTGGCTGGGCTTTCTGAGAGAGCTTGTGCCCAAGGGAATCATCGTGGAGGTGCTAAGGACATCCTGGGACACCTGCCAGCCTGCATGAAGGGGGAACTCCTGACAGAAACATCAGGGTCCCTCATCCATGTGTGCCCCCAGTAGACATTGGCTGGCCCAGGACTGATCTGCACAAAAGCTTTTTAACAACTTAAATGCTTTAGAAATGTCTGATTCACACCTAGATGCTGCTGCAGTCACTGCACAGATCCACATGCAGAGTCACATCCCTGACTGGGCTCTTTGCTGAAGACCAGTCTGTCTTTTCCAGGACGAACTGGGATTGTCCAGCAATACCAAGCCTTGCTTATACTTATACAGTGATCAAAAAAATACTTCAAAACATTTCAAACTGCTTAACACACAACCCACATGTTACTTGTGGCTACAAATCAGCTCCCCATTATTTTTGTATTTCTAATACAGCTCTGTGAAAACTATGTCCACTCTTAAAATCTCTTTTTGGCCTTTATTATTTTCCGTTGTTTTCTTCCTGCCAAAAAATATTTCATACTTCATTTTACATGACCCCTTGCATGAGAGTATTTGCTGGAAGTAAACTGAAAGTACCAAAAAAAAGTTTCACATACAATCAAATTACTAGGAGAATGTGCTTCACCACACAGACTAAGGGCAGCAAACGGGAAATACTACACCTTTGGGAAGCAGCAGAAACCTGTTCAAACGGACTCATTGTTACCAACAACACATGGGGAATTATCTCTTTCAACGTAGGAGCACATGCATATCTGTCCACAATTATAAAGACTGAAATATAGCAGCAATCTACAGCCATAAGGTGAGATTTCCATCTTTATATGACATGAAAAATGTGCCAGACACAGGTTTACCCATAAACAAAATTGCTTTTTTCAGGTCTCCCTTTAATGTGAAATATCAATCTTTTTGTGGCTTTTATTACACAGAATTTAGCTTTTGTTTTTGACAGATGACTCACATTCAGGCTGAAGTACGACTGTATATCATCCTCCTTATATACACATCTGAATTCCAGAGCATATATTTTAAAAAGACAGTAATAAATGGCAAAAAGCACCTGGCGAAGTGAGGCCAGTCAGAGAGAGCCCACTTGACTCTGGATTTAAAAGTGAAAAGGTTTGCCAGCCCACAGCCTCTTACCATGCTTTGTGTCCATGTTACAGTGCCCACTCCTTTGGCAACCAGATGCTCCCCCATTACAGCACAGCAAAACTGGAGAGAAATGTCATTTAAAGCCAGGCTGCAAGTGCTGGGGATGGGTGGGGGGAAATTGCATGAATTTAAAGGGTCACTGGTTTTCTTCAGGGTTTGTGAATTTTACTGAAGTTTTCCAAACATCACCTACATTTCTGATGAGGAAACACTCTCTGTGGGGCAGAGAGCAGGGTCATCCCATCTCTGTCTCACAGATTTCTGGGGGACTGGAGGAAAGGCATCAGTACAGCCCAACCACCCCATGGCATCAGCCTCCGACAGCACCCCCTACACCACATCCCTGCGCCAACACATCCTCCTCCTCATTGCTCTTCCCTCTTACACCACCCACTATAGAGGTCAGATAGAACCACAGAACAGCCTTGGTTGGAAAAGATCTCTAAGCTCCCCCAGCCCAACCATTACCCCAGCACTGCCCAGTCCCCACTGCCCCATGTCCCTCACACCACATCTCCATGGCTCTGACATCCCTCCAGGGATGGGGACTGCCCCCTGCCCTGGGCAGCCTGGGCCAGTGCTGGGAACCATTGCTTTCCCCCCAGGACCTGCAGGCAATGCGTTTCCTACACCTGGTTGTACTTCTTTGGACCATTTACCCCCTTTCAGACCTTCAACATCTGTCAGCAGCAGCACTGTACGTTCTCCTTTGCGATCTGCAGGTGTGCTCAGGCCAGTCCACATGAGCCACCAGCAGATCTGCCCTAAGGCAGAGGTGTCACATCATTGCCATGCGTGATGAGACTAGCAACTAACCTCTGTTTGGGAGCTTTTACTAATGCCCTGCCCTCCAACAGCAAAGAAACGCTGTCATTTAGGAAATGCCATTTCAGAACAGCTGCACAAGAGAGCTCCATGGGCACCAGAGTGGCTGTGCCAGGCACGACTGGGCAGAGAGGGGGCTGCACTGGGGCACCCGCCGTCCTTGGTGGTGTGCACTGGGGCTGACATAAATCATTGTCTTGAGGTTTATTGTTCTGAGGACGGACAAAATAAGGAATGTAAATTTGCCAGGCTCAGTCAATAACATTATTGATTCAAGAGATAGACAGAAATCAGAGATGCAACTGCCAGATCCACTCTTGTCATGTTTGTTCAGTAATGCGCAGCAAAAACGCTTCCTCGTGCACTGCAAGACTCCAGAAATCCCTATTCCAGCTCTATTCTCTGCTGCTGCAATGAAACATAATCAACATTTACTATCAAATCAGAGCAACCTCTAAAATCAGTCACAGAATGTATGATTTCCCAGGTACCTGCACAAAAATAGTAAGTACATCTAAGGCTATATTTAAAACAACAAAACAAATAGCTTTAAAGAAAAAAAAGGCATTTAAAATCTTTGCATTCCTCGTGCAACCTGAGGCAGAAATGCTGGAGAAAGTATTTAGAACACAAATGGCTATGATGAATCCATCAAGAATGATTCAACCCTTTTTCTATTCAGAACTAAGCTCCAGTTCTCTAAATTAAAACAAAATAGCACCCATTTCATATGCTACAGTCTGCCTGTACTCATGCTAGCACAGCTGTATGGGCAGGTCTTCTACATTTTGAACTTGCCTGCTTTGTGCTGATTATCAGGGCAGAACGCTTGACGTCACCAGCACTCAGCAAGGGCTCCTAAACCTCAGTGAGCATTTCCACCTCTCAGAACACACAGATGATGTCCGGAGCACAAAACAAGATGGTTATCTTGGATGCCAACGAGTGCACTGACAGACAGGGCAGCACTGGCCCGTGAGAGCCCCGTGAAGGGTGACGTGAGGCAGGGCACCCCGTCCCTGCCTGCCACAGTGACCTGGCCAGGGTGAGACAGGAGTCTCCATAATTTACAATTTGCACTTGAAGTACAGGTGAGGAAACAAAATAAATAGATTTTTGCTGGCAGGATTTGGGAAATCCACTCTCCAAAGAAGTTGCCCAAGTGCCCGTATCAGAGCCAGCACCCAACCCAACCCCTGGACATCCCTGTGCCTCCCCACATCGGGGTCTGGTGGTTAAGTCAGAGACTGAGCATCTGATTGAGCACGTTTATCCAGACCCCTCTGTAATAACAAAACCCATTACTTAGTGTCACTTCCTTTAGCTGGTTCTTCTGCCACCATTTTTAAGCATTTTCTTGATCCTTGAGGACAAAGGAATATTCTTTGGCAAATGAGATATATTAAGAAAAACATATACTGGCCGACAGCAGCTGTGGGATCTGTTCTCCAGATGCACCACAATAACACCTAACAGCTTTTCTCTAACTCACATCATTAGAAGAAAGTCCCTCCAAATCCCCTCAGCACAGCTGCAGCTTTCGTAGCACAGGCTGAGTGTGCATGCAGGGGTATTTGTTTTCCCATATATAATGTACATTATTCTCTAACCTGTTTAATTTGTTTAACAGTTGTCTGGAATTTAATGCAGACAGTAATTTCCAGGCTAACCCATTCTTTATTTTCTGAAAGCACACACTGTGGTTGCTCTGTCTTTGCCCTTTGGCACACGCAGGGGTTTTCATTAAAAAGTGGAAATTATAAGAATACTCTAAAAGTAATCCTCCTTAATAACCTGAGACCCTGCTACTGCTTCCTTCCCCATGCCCTTAGCACTTAGCCTAAAATTAAGCAGCTCAGATTTTAGCACAGGTGCCAGAGCTGTTTGGTTAAGCATGCAGAAGTTACCGGGTTAACCCCTGGCAATCAGCTGGTGATGTGCTTCGTGAGCATCTCGGTGATGTGGGTACAGAAATCCGGGGGCTCAGGGAGCAGCACACACAGCTCTGGGGGTGCTGTGGAGGCCTTGGTGCAGCACTGCCAGCTCAGTGCAAAGCCTGGCAGAGCCAGGAGTGCTGCAGACCCAGACTGGTCCAGAATGAAGTCCCATCGCTGGCAGCGAGGGCATTTGGTCAGCCTGATCTCAGGCAGTGAGATACACCCGGGCAGCCCTGCAAAGGGAGCTGCAGGTCCACAACCCTGCCTGTGAGCCTCAACACCCCTGCCTACAGAAGAGCTGGAATTTGTGCTCCACTTGTGCTCTTACAGCATTTGCTACGTCTTGCCTTTGTTTTACCCAAGGGTTGTGTCATTATTATAGGCAGCTTGTCAAGCATCCTCCTGCTGACAGCCAGCTTCCAGCACTACCATCTGCATCTGTCTCAGAGAGAAACAGGACCAGAAATCCACTCCTGCAACTGATTTCACCCACAGGCTTCAAGAGTCCTGTCCCACCCCGTGCCCCAAGGTGTGCACCCTTCCCACTCACCCAGTTTTCTCCCCTCCGCTCCTGCAGGGCTGGAATGCTCTTCCAGGGCACCTTCAGGGCTTTGTTTGCAATACCTAGCAGTTAATTAAATCAAAGCCACTTGTAAGACTCATTTATCCTGGACTCCAGACTTTAAGTTTCACACAATGATAATTTAACAAAGCAGAAACCTGCTGTGACACGAGGGTGTCCCTTCCTTCAGCAGCAGAGGAGGCAGGGGTGGACCTGAGGTCAGCACAGGGGGGCAACCTCCTGGCCCCATGCTTGATTGATTCATTATAAATTATTCACTTCATTAATCAGATTTGTCTGCACCATTTCACACCTCTAAAATAGTAAATGCATTCCCAAGAAATCTCTGTTTAATATATTAAAATGTTTTGCTAATTCAAGTTACGAGGAATGCTGGTCTGGGCTAAGGTCTCCCATCCCCTGCAAGGTTTTACACTCAGGCTGTGTTCAGTGGGAGAGCTGTTCCACCTCCTTGATAGGATGCTGAAGGATGCAAACCCACCTCTTCCCAGACAGCTGACTAGTCAAGTTTCAAAATGCTTAAAGTTTTACAGGGAACAACGAGAGAGGAGAATGTGTCTGCCTGCATTAACAAGCAGCTCTCCTCCTGGTGGAGTTGCAGTGTGGTGGGTTTATTGTTGTGTAGCACAGGATTATTGCAGAGAAACAGATGTCAGCGTGCCACCGCTTCACTGAACCTGGCTTTGTTTTCCTGCAAGCACAGGGAGGAGAGAGGAGCAGTCCTCTTCCAGGCTGGAACACTCCCCGTGGTCTCAAACCCCTCTGGCATGTTCAGCCTGGTGCTCTGGGGTCTCACTGAGGGACCATGGGGTGTAGGAGGAGGCCAGGAGAACAGCCTGCCCATGTCCATGCCACCTCCTTGGCTGCAGGGAAAGGAAGGTGTCTGGGAAATGGTACATCCTTGGTCTTTTCTGCAAATGCTGCCCATTGAAAGAATTTGTGAGCTGGGGTGGTTCCCTTGCACCTTCACATGGAAAGGGCTTGACCTTCAGTGCTGGCAATGGCAGAGCTGCAGATGTTCCCCAGCACCAGCCACCGAGCACCTGCAGGGACCTGGGAGAGCCAGCACATCCCAGGTACAGAGCAGCCAGCCATTCCCTACCTTCCCACACCGACTGGCATCACCCCACAGGCAGCCTTCCACTCTGCATTCAACCTCCCAGTGGGAACGCAGAGACCAGAAGCAGGAGACAGGACCCATCTCCACTGGACACTCGAGATATTTCAGGCAGGAAAGAAAACCTGACCCTACACAGTGATGGAGCTGAGAGGCAGAACCAGAGAGCTCTAGGAAGGTATGGCTTCTCCAAAGCCACCTCAGTGCTTTCCACTTACTGGCCTACGATTTATTGATATCCTGGCTCAAAGCAGCCTACATCAACTCAGATATAAGTCCTTTCATATGGAGATTGATTTAATTCCACAATAAATTTGAACAAAATGCTTCCTCTGGCTCTCTCCAGCCCTCATCTCTCTGCTAGGGAGAGGCAATTGAATTTCAGATCTACACAGTGGACATTCAGCAAAGGCTTTAGCAGAGAGAAGAAATCATTTCTGGATAAAAATTTAAATTATGTGATGTGATCTTGGGTTTAATGAGTGGAAATGCCAACATACATTATGTAGAAAAAAAAGGAGTTCTAGATGATTGTTAACTTCAAGGGAACAATATAGAATTGAAAAAAATCCATATTCAGAAATTATTTGAGCAGGGTTTACTAAGCTGCTGGTGCCCTGTGCCTCTCTGCAGCACCCAGCCCTGACCACTCACCCACATTTGCACTTTCAGGCAGGAAATAACACTTCTCCATGTATAATTTTACCTAAAGCTTCCCCACTGGCTTAGCAGCTGCTTCCTCTCAATTGCTATTTAAATGCATCACCCACCTTTGAATCATTTCTTTCCTTAATGAAGGGGTTGCATCTGCTTCCTTCTCAAACATCCAAACTCCTTTTTTTCCTGTTGCACTTTCCAAATCTGTAATTTCCACAGCTCTGGCAGCTCTCCAGCCTGCAAACAGCATCAAACAGAAATTGAGGGGTCTCCAAGAGCAGGAGGGTTACTGCCAGACAGCGAGGCTGGGCTCAGCAAGGGCTTTGGGACAGACCAGGATAAATCAGACTATCTGCTGTCCCAAGCTAATGCAAGAAAACATAAGGAGGAGAGCCCAGGCTCCTCTCTGAGCACTTCAAGCTTTTGAAGCCACCAAACCAACCCTGTCCCATCTCAGTGCCACCTGCTGCAGCACCCCTGCTCTGCTCAGCAGCATCAAGCCTCGGGGTGAGCATTGGGAACTGTTCTGCCCCTGCACCCCTCTCCCCACGCAGGAACACAGTGCCTGGCCCCAGTGCACGAGGGCAGAGCTGCCGAGAGCCACCCACCTCTGCAGAACGCAGCGCGTGGCAGGGGAGCTGGTGCCTGCAGCAGCATCCTCAGGCATCGTACACATGAGTCAATGTCAAAGTCCTATCAGAAAAAGCAGCACCTGAGCTGGGCTGCAGTGACATGCAGTAAACAGAAAATGTGGGACCAAAAACCTCCACAGAGCTGAGATGTCAAAAACCTTAATTTAATTGGTAGAGGGAAAAGAGCAACAAGATGCAGCACTACCCAAGCCCTGGCAGTTATCATCAGGCAGCCACACTGGGAGAAGGGTGGCTGGGGAGGATCTGTCTCAGCATCATCGCTGTTTGTCCTATTACAGCTTGAAACCTCCACACCTAACAGGGCTTTCAAACTGAGGAGGTGGCTCCAGTGCCACCGCCTGTCCCCCAGTGTCACTGCCTTCAGTGCTGCAGGTAAGATGTGCCTCACTGTCTGATTCCACACTCCCTTTTATGTTTCTTTTCCTGACTGCAACTGTTTTTTGCTCTAGTTTTTTCCTGTTTACAAAGTTCTGTCTAGAAAAATTCATCCCTACCAATCCAGGGCACTGAAAGCAGAGTATCATCCCACTATTTGTAGTGCAAACCTGGAGTGTGTCTTCTGGTTTTAAATGGTCAGTGTGATTTCTTACTGTGACCGTCCTTCTGCCTCAGGAGGACACCAAGTAACAGCTGGCTGTTAAGTGGGAAACAGAGATACAGCGATTTGAGGGGGAAACCCAGCTTTGCCAGCAGTGGGAAACAGGATGGACTCTGACACAGGCTGCCAGCACAGCCCAGGTCAGTTGTTCTCTTCTTCAAAAGGCAGAGATACTCCTTTCTGAAACTTCCTCCATCTACAAAGAAAGGGCATACAGGACTGTGTGAGAGCTTTATTTAACCCTTTGCATTTCAGCTGCTTTAACTATTCATCTGCATTTCATAACTCTTTTTTTTTTTAGTCTTTCCCACAGAATCAGTGACTCTGAGGGTCTGTAGCCTGAAACCACACGTACCTGGCTGTCCCGAGCGTGAGGATGCCAGCCTCTACTGCAAAGTCCTTTCATTTTCTGGGCCAAGCTCTTTCCCAAAATTAAGACAACACAGCTCAACAAGGGCTGTCAAAACAAGGGTACAACAAGAAGAGAGAAGCAACAAACATGAAAAAAGCAATTTTATTCTCCAGAGGGCACTACACATAGCATTTATCTCCCCAGTGCCCTCATTTCAAAGGGATAAGGGCAACCTGCAGAAGGTGCAGGAAATACCTGCAGAAGAGTTTGCTGGAGAAAGTGCTGTGAAGGTAAGAAGGCAGAGTGTGTGCCAGAGAAAGCCCTGGGGATTAACTGCTCTTCAGGAGAGAAAGGCAGAACAGGGCAACGGGAAATTTCAAGAGGGAATTCAGGTATAGTTTTTAACAGCCAGGACTGTTAACCCCTGTAGCAAAGTGTCACTGCTGTCCCCTGGTACCAGGCTGGATTCCTGTGAGCTGGGGCCAGGCGAGTGTCCTGGGAACCCTTTGGTATACACACAAATACACACAGGCAGGATTTGGGGCTTTAGACTTATTAGAAATATAATATGTTTGTTTTGGTATGCAAAAAGTTTGGTAATTGCGATTATATTAATGTTATTTACACTGCTTAGTTATTATGGATATTTTCTCAGTTCTATATTTGCCTGAAGCCACACTTTATGCTAATTTATCTTGACACAATATGTATGCGTGGGTGTGAATATATGTATATCTATCTAGCTCTATCCAAAGTTCATATAGGGACAAATCAATGCACAAACTCAGTCAGTAGTAAGGGCTAACATGATAAAAACTTGATGTTTGAACTCAATATTTTACACACCTACTTGTACTCTGATGTTTTTAGGTTTAACTCTGCTGATCTCCCAATGTATTTCACACTCCATTTTTTACATTGTAAAATTTCTCCTATGGGAGTCTCACCTAAGGATACATCAAGTTATGCAATAGACACACATTGGCTATTCCTGGCTCTGGCAACTTCTGATTCAATAAAATGTCTACGTTGCAAGAGGGAAAACGGAGTCTTTCTCCTTAAAAGGAGGCGCAGCAGGAAAGAAAACACCGAGTCTGGGTGTTTTGACACCTTGACCAAGGAGAACAGAGGACTCAACAACAAACAGGAAAGAATTCAAGGAAGGATTAATCTGAACATCTACAACCCATCTTATGTCTCTTCCACGCCCTTGTCTCAGTCATGTTACCTTCAGGACTGACACAATTAAAACTGAAAACACATCAAGAGCAAAGGCGTGGGACTGCACTGGAGGAGCTGCACGGCGCAGCATCCCCGACCACTGCTGACCACGGTCTCTCCTTGGGCTGGTGGAAATCAGGTGTTTTCCCACCCATCTTTCTCTCCCAGACCCTGCATTCCCACATGCTCTCAAGGAGCAGAGCAGTCGCTCCCTGTGTGTTCCCCACTCTGTACAGTGATGCTCTCAGCACCTACCCCTGCATAGACACAGACACTTCCCCATACTGCAGCAGGCAGATTTTCACATCCCACATGTCCATGGGTCACTCAAGCCCTAGGTGACCATCAGTGCCTCTGGCCAATTTCCAATCCAAAGTCACATTAGCTGCTGTCACAGCTCTTCTCAGCTGCTGTCCTGACTGTGCCAACCAGAGACGATGGATTTCCCCACAGCAGGTGGGTGGAAAGGGTGAGGTTATGAGAAGACAGATAAGCAGGAAAAGAAAATCTTTGTGCCTAGAAACCACCTGGGTGGCTTCAACAGGGAAAGAAAATGACTGCTAGACCCCAATAACAGCAGCACCCCTTCTCCATGTGCTCGCAGCCAGTGTGCACAGCAATTAACTCAGGTGGAGGGCCCCCAGAGTGGCCATCAGCATGGGGAGAAGTGCTGCGGGGACAGCACAGTGACACCAGCTGCCACCAGGCAGTTTAGAGAATTTACTGATGCACTTTTACCTTTTGCCATTCATCTTAAAACCCTTTCCTTTTTTTTGATTTGGCCAAAAAAAAATCCCATTTGACAATTTAAGGAATCAAGACCCCCTTCACAGACCATTTGGCTCCTCATCAGTCACACCCTCGAGTCTCTCACTACTTTACTTGCAGCTTTTCTGTTTTCCAATCTGCACAGCATTTCTTTAACTTATGAAAACACAGAATCATAGAATTGTTTTGGTTGGAAAAGACCTCTAAGCTCCCCCAGTCCAACCACTAACCCAGCACTGCCCAGTGCCCACTGCCCCATGTCCCTCACACCACATCTCCACGGCTCTGAAATCCCTCCAGGGATGGGGACTGCCCCCCTGCCCTGGGCAGCCTGTTCCCATCCCTTGCACAGGAGCATGGATTGTGCTGGTTGAGGCTGCGGGGAAAAGGTGGTGGTATTTTCTTCTCCCCATGTGCAAACAGCACAGAGGGAGCAGAAGAGCCTGGCCAGGGTGGGTCTCCAGCAGGAGGACATCTTTTTGGTGTTTCTGAGAAGAGCAGTAAGGCTCTGTGTTTGGATCATAGGCTGGTCCTTATGTTGGCTGTTTTAAAAAGCACCCATCAGCCAGGGCAGTGGCAATGGCAGAACACCCTCCTGCCATGAACGCAGACTGAGACCCCGATGGGCCACTCACCCCACCCCACCTGCTCTCAACAGGCACGGCTGGGACTGCAGGAGGGTGCAGTACTCACTCTATTTTCACTGCACATTATTAAATCTGCCAAAAAAGAGAGGTATGTAAACAGCTAAATCAAAAATATGTGTACTTAAAAATCATTAGGTCGGTGCAATGAGAACTGGGATGTTTAATTTTTTTCAAAGATATGTAAATATATTTATATACTCCACTGCCCTTTCTCCTTCCCTCGCCAGACTTTGCAGCTTCAAGTGATGACTGATTTTTTTTTTAATAATATGACTTAATACTCCAGCTCAATAGTTTGGAGTTTTTTAAGTCATGTAATCCTCTCAGCTTAGCTTTTTAATTAAAAAAAAATATGAAAGCAAATATCCCAGCTCAAAGAGGATAGCAGCTACAGTGACTCCCTGTGGAAAAGGTGTTACCTTTGAAGGTGGCAGGGAAACCTTCGTAGTGCTTGAGTTGTGACTTGAAACCCTTCCTCACCTGCCATGTGCCCTCCTTCCCCTTCTAAATGATCTCAGGTCAGGACTGCCCATTCATCACCCCTACCCCAGATGCCAAGGGGAGCAGCCAGGCCATCTTATGCCACTTACTGTTTTTAGGGCACTGTCCATACTTGACCATGGACAGACAACTGTGGGGCCAGGACCAGTGACCCTGCTTAAATCTCCAGTGTTCAGCACACCGACATCACACAGCGTTTGGTAACATCTGGGTGGATAGAAGGGTGGGAAAACAAGAGAAGACATACAATCTCCTTCCTACTCCCCCCATAAACCAGAAATGCAGCAGGCAGGCTGCCAGGTCACTCACTGGGGACATGAAACACAGACTGATGTCCTTGCTCAACACCATGCAACCCCAACAGCGAGGACCTTCCATGTTAAGGACTTTCTCCAGCCCACCTGAAAGTTTTATGGCTGTTCTGTTCTCTGCTTCATGGCAAATTGTTCCAGTTCCTGGTTTCAAATGCTATGAAACAAAACCTGTTGAAGTCCAGAAAGCATTCAGAGAGAACACATGAAGCTCAAATCAGAGATTTAATTATAAACATTTTGTGTTGCTGCACTTTGGACACGCTGTAAATCTTCAACTGTTTTCAGAGCTCCAGTACCAGGCAGCATGTGCCTCTGCCATCTGCTGCAGGGTCACTCCTGTCCTTCCTGGCTCAAATAAAAACTTAGCCCCCTGAAACATCTCTTTTCTAAAGAGAAAGAATATTCTAAATGTCTTCTGGGGAAATTCATCCACTGGCACTCTCACATGTGCAGCTTCACCCAGGACCCACGTTATAAAATACTTGCCATTAAGGAAAGTAATACTTAAAACCAAACACTTTTAGTACACTGAAATTTGAAATGTTCCTATTAGATGAATATAATATTAAGGCTGTAAAGTGCATTTGGACTTTTATAACAGCTATTATCTATATAGACTTGAGGTCAGCATTGACCACGCAGCATATGGGTAATGTCACGATACAAGTTACTCTATCTAGTCTTTAGCAGTAATAAAAAGATAAAATGCACAAAACTGGCAATTTATTTGCTCATTTCCATTACAACTAACATCTCTCAACAAGACAGCTGGAATTGTGTCACCTAGCAAGCTGCAAGCACAAGAGTTTCCTATGCCCAAAAACGAGGCTGAAGAACCTATTTCCAAACACAAGTTCCCAGCCTGCAAAGTGAAGATGCTCCCGCAGCCTTGGGGGTTCTCTGTGGGGTCTTCAAGCTCTGGCAAACTGAGAAGCCCCTACTTTGATTTGGTTTTTTTTCCCCTTTAAATCTTTCCCATACTTTTGGGGATCACATTTGGGTCAGAAGCAGTGAGAACGGAAACTCTGGCACAAGAATTTGAACCAGGAGCACTTGGTCTAACACTGCTTGAGAAGGAGAAGGTCCTGAGGCTCAGCTGGCCCAGAAGCTTGGATCAAAGAAAATAGAATTTATGTACCTACAAGGGAGGTCAGGTAATACAGACACAGACTTAAGTACTTTACAGTGCCAGTCCTACAGTTACCTGCATTTCATCTCCATAAGATACATGATGTTACAGTCACAATTTTCTGATTAAAAGCAGAGTATTTCATGTCTCTGCTCCCTAATTCTGGGTAAGACCTAGCACCTTCAGACAGTGCTGCCTTCCTGGGGCATGTCAACCAGTCCCAGGCTTCCCACTCCAGCACAGTATGAAATACACATGGCATCACTTCTGTCCCTCACAGGCTGGGAATTTCAAACCTGATCCTCAGGCAGCTTTGCTTAAATAATGAAGAATTTATCCTCTGGTTCAGCTGCACAGCTGACATTCTCATCTGTGTTCTGGAGACGACAGAAGCCTCATATGAATGACCCAGGGCTGCTGCCACACAGGTCTGGGTCCCTGCCTCCCACCTGCACTGCACAGTCACATTCTAGAGCCTTCCCACAGATGCTGCTCAGCCCCAGCCACCCCCATGGCACAGCTGAGCTGCAGCACCCAGAGCAGAGGACAAGCCACTCTATTGCAGCAAGATGAAAGAGGGCTGTCACACACAGGAGATGAGTGGAGCTGAGCAAGTTAGGAGCTGTGGCACATGTGCAGTGTCATTATATGAGCTGTACCAGCAATCACTTTGATCAGTTGGTATGAGCTGGTCTGTCCTTCCTCCAGCAGCTCCAGCAGTGCCCTGCAGGCAGGTGCTCAGGATGCTGCACGATTTTCACCTGCTGCTCCTCACCTTTGGCAGAAGGAGCTTTGCACTGGGGAGGAAGCTGGGCTCACTTTCTCTCCCCAAGAGGTGGGGTCAATGCTAGACAAGCATTGTTACAAGCCCTAAAGCCTCTGCCCCTTACAAAGCCTTACTCCACAAATCTCTGTCACAGCACAGGAACAGAAATGCTATTTATCTTAAACAGCTCAGCAACCTAGCAAACAGCTGGATCCCATGCTCCCATGGAAAAGTAACCACAATCCCTGCCTGAAAAGCACTCTAAAAAGGCATTAAACACATCATTTCTGGCCCCTGAATTCTATCAAGAGCTGGTGGACCCAGGTGAAACAGGAGCCTGAGTGATGGACTCCATGATTTATCTTCTGAGCCCACAGGAACAGCAGCAGCACCCTCCTCTCACCCAACCTCAGCCCAGGGTGGCTGCTCCAGTCTCCCAGAGGTGCTGCCAGAAGGCTGAGGCTTCCACATCAATAGCTTCACATCACAGCCCTGCAGGAACATCTCTGATTAAATACTCATTTATTTGGTCTCCTGGGAAGAGCCAGTCACAGCAGCAGTAGTCAGGAAGCACCGAGATGATCAGCTACATCACCCAGCTCCTCTGCAGTTCTGCAACATCACCAGCTCCAGTGCAGCCACCCAGTGCCATGCGTGGCCCCATCACACCAGGGTCAGCAAAAGGAAAACACCACAGGAGCAGCCTGAGCATCAGAGCTCCTTACACAGCACTGAAACCTGGCAGCTATTTTCACAAATGGCCTTAGAGCTCAAAGAGGTCAAATGCCACCGAGAGCCATCGCGATCCATGCTGTACCAACCCGGGGCACTCCGAGAGGGGCACACACACATGGCTGAGCTGCTCCTGAGCTGCAGGGCCCAGCAGGCAGGCTCAGGATCCAAATCCCTGCAAGAGCAACCTGCACTCTGTGTGTGAGGCCACGGGGCTGAAAAGCTCTGTAAGCCACGAGAGCTGCTGGGCTAAAGCCAACGTGCCCACACTGCCTCCAGCACACCTTCCCAGTTACCCCACAAGTATTGTTTCTTCCAGCCAAGTATTTCCCAAGTGTAGGGAGTAGAAAAATGCTGAAACTTAAAAAAAAAAAAAAAGTAATAGGAATTTAATATAGTGTAGTTAATTATTAATAGCTCTGTATCAGCGTTACCTGCAGTCCCCAAAGTCAGCTCATTTCCCCAAGTACCAGGTGATGGACTGCCAAAGTCTGACATTTTTGGATTTGCAGCGTTCTGTGGTGCCTGTTTGCTCGTCCTTGTTTCTGGGAAGAGACACTTGTCCTCGCAGGACCACTGACATTTCATGTAATTTTTTAACCCAAGGTCACTTTCTGATTTCAGTGCTGGCCACCCACCCTTGCAAGCACCAGCTCCAAGGAGAGGTAAGCAAACACTGTGCCAAGGAGATTACATAAAGCAAGCTCCAATTAAAATGCCAGTGATGCTGCACACTCAGGAGAGAATAACTACACACAGGGATTTATTTTTTTTTTCCCCAGGCATTTTCTAAGTCTGGAAGTTTAAAAAAACCCACCCTGCAGCTCTCAATGTTACTTGCTGTTTGTCTTCATGTCACAGTTTTTCCAGTCTTTTTCCCTCCCCCACAGCCCAGAGATAAGTGAGAGCTTGGATGAACCAGTTACCAGCTCAGCTCCTCATAGCAAAACTCTTCTTTAAAGGCTGTTCCCTTGCAGGGGATCCCTCATCCCTTCTGGGCCAGCAGCTCTAATTTGCATTGAGACACAGGTAGTTAAAAATCCTGCCTTAGCTGTCAGCTTGCTAAACCTCCCTGCGGCAGAGTCGGAAAAAGCTGCGCCCTGCCCTACTTCTGGGGCTGAAAAGCAGTGGGTGACAGACAGCAGCAAGGCAAGGGTGAATGTCTGTCCCACGAGCCACAGTGATGCCCAGCAGGGCACACAAGGGGAGTGGGCTCGTGGCAGCCAGTGGCCCTGGGGACCGCTTGTGCTGATGCAGTGTCTGATGGAGGTATTTTACCCACACCGTTTTAAAGCACTGCAGAAACTGGACCACCAGGAAAAACACATTCTAGTGAAATCCTTGCCACAAAAGCAGCTGAATGAAAGAGTTAAAACAGCTGCTGGTGACTCGACTGAAACCCCAGGCAAACCTCACCAGCCAGTGTGGGCTGAGTGCTCCTGCAGGGAGCTCAGCAGCACCGCAGCCCTGTCTCCAGCAAAGGTACCCGAGCCATCCCCTGCCACAGGGGGTCCTCACCCCACTCCTTTGCTTTTTGAAAGGGGCTACAGGATTTTAGGAAAATCAGCTCGAGCCATGAGACATTCAGTCAGGAGGCAGCAGCAGTCACAGGAATGCCAACGCAGCCAGGGAAAGGCTGAGCTGCCTCCCATGGACATCAGGAGTGATGAGCAGAGGCTGCTGCACATTTGTGTTTAAGGCCAGGGGTTTAGACAAGCTCAGAGCAAGGTCTCCAGTACCTGAGCTCCCAAATAAAGGCACTTAAGACCTGGAAAGGCTGCAGACTTGGACCTCTTGATACCTGGAAGGCAGTTTTGGATGGGTTTGGGATTTTCTTAGTTTTGAATTGTCATGATATAAATCCTGCAAGCATAGAAAGCCACTACACCCTGGAAGCCTGATACCAGGCTCATTCCTTCATCTTTTAACAAAACACTTTTTTTCATTACCAGCAGTGCTCCTGCGAGTGTCAGCAGCAATGCTGAGGGGACACCAGGACCTGCAGAAGACCTCTGTCACCCAAGGGACTAGGATAGCTTCCATCAAGTTACTTACAGCACCACAGAAAGGGATATTTTATCATAGAAATCTAACTGGACTGCACAAAACAATGTTGAGTTGCAGGCAGGTTCTTGTAGCAAAGGGCTAACACAAGCTGCCAAGGATTTCCCAAAAAGGCCAAGTGGGCTTTTCACCCCTATCTTTTCATAATGTACACAGAAGAGTTCAAAGCCAGTTGGATCAGTGAGAAACAAAACACCCAAGAGCCAATTAGGACAACATACCTCAGACAGAGAGCAGGGCAAGAGACTGCTCGCTCAGCACCTTGTTGAGCAAAGGCTTCCAGGGGACTCCAGCGTGGGAAAAGGCACACAGGGCCTTGCAGAGGCACAACAGATCAGGGACAAGTCACAAGGCTTTGGACAACTGCCCACCCTCTCAGGGAGCCCCAAAAGTAAGGCTGCTCCACAGAGGATGATGAGCCAAGGGCTTAGGGTGACCACAGCCCTCTCCAACCTGGTGCATCCAGCAGCATCCCAGCCAAGGCAGGGTGGGGACAGCAAGAGGCATCCCTGAGAGCCTGGTCATCCTCAGCCAAGGTGAAGAGACCAGCCAGGTCTGGAATCCAGGGTGGCAGCAGCAGAAGACATCACAACCTACAACACAGATCTGGACTCAGGAGAGCAAGCACATCAACAGCAAGTCTCTAACCAGGGCTGGAGCTTAAATACAGCTCAGCTCATGGCCAGGGCAGGTGGGGCTGCAGGGTGGAGAGGCTCCAGGTGAAGCTGGTGAGGCTCCAGGTGAGGCTGGCCAGGGCAATTAGGACCTACAAGGGCCACACACTTGCTGGGAGGCTTGGGGTCAGCATCACCTGCATACGCTGTCAGGGTGATGTGGGCTGCTGGGGAGCAAACGCTGCTCCTGCCCTGCCCTGCAGGGAGCAGCACTGGGCGTACCCCACTGATCACCAGAGGGCACAGCCCTGAAGCCCCTGGGGATGGGTCAGTCCTGAGGTTTGACACCCAAAAACTGCACACAGCCCAGTCCTGGGGGCTGGGGGTCCTTGCCAGGCTGTCCCTCTGTCCCCTGAGCCCAGAGGGCACCTCCACCACCAGCAGGGGCTGGAGGAGGCAGAGCTGTTTGCAGCAGCTGTTCTTGGGGGACACTGTGATGTCTTTGTGGTACACAGCATCCCCAGCTCTGATGCAGCTGCAGCATGGGGACCCAAAGAACTCCCTCAGATACGAGAGCAAGCCATCACCTCTTCCTTGTTTTATGAAAATGAAAAAAGAAATCAGCAGCTGTTGAGTTCTCCCGAGTTAATTTACCAAAAGAGCATTTCTCGTGACGTTGGTGCTGAGCTCATAGCCTTCCCCAGGACCCTTTCTTTCCAGCAGTGAATAATAAATGTGCAAGATCCAGGCACCTCACAGGACAAGTCAGAAAGGAAGAACTCCTCGGTGGCCCTGGGAAGGAACATTTCAGAGCCAGTACCACAGGCACCTGCTGCTGCATCAGCACCAAACTCCGGCTGCCTCTGGCTTGTTGCTTTTCGGAGCCTTTTGAGATGGCAGGGGGGTGTTGCTGGGCAGGGCAGAGCCTGGTGAGGAGGTGGCAGTCGCGCTCCTGAGCCCAGAGGTCCATGCAGGGGGTGGACATGAGGAGTGATGGGTTATTGGTGATAGGGAGGCAGTGTGAGAAGGGAGGGTTTGAAGGACAGCAGTGACTCAATGGCAGTCACATCTCAGACCTCTGTGTGCTGTCTCTGTGGGGGCTGTGTCCATCCCTGTGGGTTCACAGCTGCTGCCAGAGCCACACTGGCTGTGGCCAGTGCAGTGTCACCTGTGCTTGGCACTTCTGGTCTCACTGGGAAAACCCATCTGCTCACCGCTGTTTGGGTCGGTGGCAAACGTAATGACCCTTACTGGTCAGTCAGGAACTGCACACACAGCCATTGCACCTCAGACTGGTGTGGTTAATACTGCCACCCATCTCCCCTGGGCCACACACCTCACTGACTGTAACCTCTGAGAGGCAAAACCTGCAGTCTGGAAATAACAATGTCCTGGGGCAGCTTTGTAATGGCACAGCTGTTTACCAACCACAGTGACAAGTGTGCTGTGGTGGTAAGAGGAAGAGAGTGCAGGAGGAGCAGAGCTCCCATCCTTGGACACATCGCCTGGGCTCGCAGGCAGGACCTGCAGCCTGCCTGGGGCATCCAGCCAAGCCCCAGCCCCCAGCAGTGCTGAGCATCGCTGTCCCAAGGACCTGGGAAAGTCACTGCCCCGTGCTCAGCCAGCCCAGCTCCTCCACAATGGACCCAGTGAAGTTTGCAGGAGCGTGGGTTAGGGACATGCTGGGTGTTCACCCTAGGCATGGGAGCCAGCCCTCAGCTCTCTCTTACTCAAACGCATTTCGTATCACCTACCTGTACCCTGGGTATGTGACAGAACCCTCTCTGGAAATGTCCAGGTATATTTTGAAGCATACACAACCCAGCCACTTTCTCTGATCCTTTTGTCACGAATTATCTGCCTTGTGCAGACAAAAATGTGCATGCATGCAAATGCTTAAATTCCTTCAACTCTAACCCCATTGTATCATCCGCTTGGTACTTCTGAATCTCTGCATCCACCTAAAGGCTAACCCATTTCCAGCATTAAAGAGGAAAACAAAAATAACTCGGCAGCTTCCAGCTAGAAGAGAAATATGTTATTCACTTCATTAATCAAAATCTAGGTCACTTGCAAATACACATACTATTAAGGAAGACAAACTAAAATTTTCTCTTAATAAAAGCCCCTATTTCAGAAACTTGTCGTTATGCTAAAAAGAGGGTCTGCAAAAATGTCAGTGCCATCAGCCAGCTCCGACACATTGCTAAGAATTAAAATTCTTGCTGTCCTTTTCACGTGGGTGTGATGGCAGGAGGAGCCTTTTCACTGACCGTGCCCGGCCGGGTGATGCTCTCCTGGAGCTGTGAGAGGGAGAAAAGCCCTGCAGAGCCCGCAGAGCCACCCGCACCGGGTGGGTGAGGCTGTTCGTGCAAGGAATCTGTGTGGAGGAGCACTTCTGTCCTCAGCTTGGGTGAAAGCACTGCCCTCATCCTGCTCAGGGGGCTGGGGAGAGGGGACAGAGAGGAGCGCAGCATCCCTTCAGTGGCTGGGGATGGTGTGCATGGGCATGGGCCAAAGCTGGAGATGGTGTTGTTTTCCAGGAAACAGGCTGCTGAGATGCAGCTCATTGCTGTGCCAAGCCTCAGCATCACACAGACCCACTGTGTCTGCCCCAGCAAACCCCCAGCATCTGACTTACATACCAGCAGGGGCACCAGACAAAAGTGATGCTAAGCCTTCTGGTGCTTACTTTTCCAGTATAGTCCCTGCATGGTGTACACATTCCGGTCTGTGAAATGGTCTAGGGCTGCAGGGACCAGGAGGAGTGACCACCAGACCGAGGGGGAGCAAAGCAGATGAACTTTTCTTCCTGCTCGTGGGAAATATCTTTGCCCATGAAGGGCAAAGCTGTGCCCACCTGGTACCTCTGAGCACCTCGCTCCCCAGCCAAGCCAGCTCAACACGCTTAAAAAACCATTTCAACATCCATAAAGTACACAAGGTGAAGCAAAACCCAAATCAGGCTCTCTGCTGCCATCCAGGAACCCTTCCCCTCGATTTTCTTTAATGAATTTGAAACACTGTGCTACAAATCTGAATTAAATTTCCATTTTTCAATATTCAGGTGTGTTGCCAGAAAATGTTCAGCTAGGTCCTTGCACGGGAGCAGAGAGAAGCTTTTTAAGTTTCCAGGACTTGTCTTCATATTCTCATTCTTAAAAGGCACTTTTTGTTCTTCCTTCTTTCAGATCTAGGCTCCAGGCACTCAGGTTTTGCAACACGTACAAGTTTTTCCATCATAACTGACGCAGTCTTAAAAAAAAAAAGAGCTATAATTCAAAAGTTTCTTTTTTTCACTCAGCCCTTGTTTTTCTGAGCTGTCTCCTGGGCTGGCTAAACTTTTTATGCAGATTTTCTGTGATTATGCAAAAAGATCTAATTAGATTGATTGATATTGTCATATCAACAAAAGCCAGACCTACTTTCAAATCCCCATGAAATATGAGTACCAGGCAGTATTATTGTTTCAGGCTTTTTCTTTGGGGACTCTGTTTTGCATTTGTTATTGTTCCAGGAGCAGCGGTTGCTCCTCTCACCGCCTTGCTTGGAGATCATATTTCTTTAATCAGAGCTTTCATTTGTGGTTGTTAATAATCTCCATTTTTTTCCAGCTGGCTTTGATGCTGCCAAGGTAAGGAGAGTGGTGCTGGGCTGTTGTGCCTGCACAGAGAGCAGTGATAACTGCACTGCTGCCAGGGCTGGGGCCAGAGAGGAGCCTACCACAAATTTTCCTTGGAAATATGAATTCTGGGGGTTACATGGTGAGATCAGCCCTGGTTCCCAGAGAAACAGGAGCTGGCTGGTCCCTAGGTCAGATCAGTGGAGCCTGTACCTTGAAAATGAGGTTTTCTTGGGTAGCAGAAGCAGGAAGCACCGGTCTTTAAAGACAAGCTCATGTGTGTTTGGTACATCTCACACACATGAAGAGCCATCAGGACAAAAGGGGAACTTTTCCTTCCCAGCATCACCGGGTCTGGGAGACCCCAGGTCCCTGGTTTGGGCATCAGTGGTACCCGAGCCCTTCCCACTCTCCACTGCAGACCCCACTGGCACCATCTTGGGAAGATCTGAGCATCCTGCTTGGCCACTCCCAGCTGCCCACCTTCGAGCCAGAGAGGCCATACAGGCAGGAAAGGTGTTCAAAGCCAGACAGGGAGCACAGCAGCCATAAACTAACCCCCCTGCTCCCCCTGTCTGAGTGCCATGCAGACACTGCCAAGGTGTCCAGCACCGCTTCCCACGAACACTGAAACTTTCACCCCCAAGAGAATCCCTGGCGCTGCTGTAAGGCTGTGGTGGGTGCACACAGACCCAGAGAAGTGGAAGAGCAGCCTGGAGAAAGGAAGGGGATACATCCTTGGGGGGATAGGAAGGGGATACATCTGGCAAATGCCAGATCTCACCCAGTTGTGCCCTCAGCAAGGACAGAGCATCATGGAGGGTGCGGAGGGAAAGCAACCAGCGTAATTTTTGCAGCAGGGGACCTGTGGCTCTTACAAGTGGGAACCAGCAGGTTCAGGGGAGACTGGCCAGGTCCAGCCTATCATCCAGAGATACATGATATGGCAATGGTTTTTAAGGGGTAGGAGAGTGCAACTGGACAGCGACAGAGGTGGGAAAAGGACCTCCTGTCTCTCCTCACTTACTTAGCTCAGAGATGCACAGTGATACGGTCTGTGACAGGACAGGCTGCGTGGGCTGACACCACCCGTGGGACACAAGCACTGGACCAAATAATAAACCTCATCCCACCCATCTGCAAACAACCCCCTCGCTTTGCTGGAGCTCTCCAGGCCCCTCCCAGCACACAGGAGTTTTCTCCTCCGTTCATTGCTGGTGTTTTCTTTCCCACAGTTTCTCCATGGCCATGTTTCAGCCTCTCCCTGGATTCAGCAGTGCTGAGACCAGCCTCCCCCTCTGCAGGATGCCAAGCACAGCCCGTGCTCAGGACCCCGCGCTGCGGTCACTGGCACCACGCTGCACAGAGGGGCAGGACAGCAGATGACTTATTTTACAGAGGCTCTGTGCTGCCAGGAGCAGCAGTGGCTGCTGTTCCCAGCCCTGTCACCGCCACCGCAGGAGAGCCGGGCTGTGTTACTGACATCTCTGTACTGCCTCTGCCCCGCTGCAGAAGGAGGGAGAGGGGCACTAGCATGGACATAACTCTTCAGGGAGGCTCGGAAACCCGTGCATTTTAGCATTGCTATGAATAGATTTCCCCACTAATGCACATCAGTGGAAAGATTACCAAGAAAACGAGTGAGTGTGATGCTGTGCAATCACCCTGGAAGGAGAGGCATGTGACAGCTGGGAAAAACCTCCTTAAACCAACACCAAGTGTGCTTGGGGAGCCACTTCACAGGGGGCACCTACAGCTGCAACTCGACAGATTGCTGGTCACCAGAGTCCTGCACTTTAACATATCAGAAATAGGTATGGAGGTAAATATTTGTGCCCAGATTAGAAGGTGCAAAATAAGTTCTTTCAGCTCTGCTCTGCTCAGAGGCGTGAGACCTGGTGACCCCACACGATGCCCGGGGGGTCCCTGGGACAGATGAGAGGGTGGGACTGGCCAGTACTGACAACCAACCAGTGGAGGTCAAGAGAGAAAGTGATAACTTCCAGTGAGAGTAAGAAACACAGAGGCCTAGAGAAATAAGAAGAATAAAATATTTCCTGGTTTGGAAAGCTGCTAGTTGCCTACTTCAGGAAATGAGGAGAATCAAGATAAATACACTGCATAAGACAAACATCAAGCCTTTAGGAGAGCTGACTTTGTCCTGACACAAAGCACGAGGAAAAGCTCAAGAAAAAGGAGCAGTTAACTGGCTGCTTAAAAGTGTGCCTAGTTTAAAGCCATGGGTTTTAGTACTTTTTATTATTGCTTCCCAAGATACCAGCATTTTATCCCACTTCTGCTATCTGCTGAAGATCATCCAACCCTTCCCCTATGAGGATGCTTCCCAGCTCATCCTTACCAGCACTTTCCCTTGGCATATTTCTGACTGTTGTGCCACCATTGCTAATGAAAATATCAAATAAAACTGGTCCTCATCCTTGTCTTTCAGAAAATCCACCAGTAACTCCCTCCAGCTCATGACTTCCATTCACTATTGTTTTTCATCTCTCCTCTAGGCAATAATTCATCTCCTTGGTCATATTATGGCATTTCATTATTATCCATCCTCTCCAATTTGAGCAGTAATGTCCCATCTGGTACAGCAGCAACTGTTTTGTTCCCTTAGTCCCTATGTTTAACACAAACCATCTTTATTGCAAATAGAGGTAATATATGCACTTCATTTTGGCCAGTGTGCAAATTACCTTTAAATCCTGTCCATCCTCTCCTCTTCTTCCCTTATTCCTTTTGACTTTTATGAAATCTTTATTTATACGAACATTTAGTGTTTAGTGTCCCTCATGAGACACAGCTGAGCCTGTCCTGAGGCACCCATCCTTTCTCTCTACCTTTCCTGACCTCGGAGCTGCTGGATTTGATGGTCGGTTCTTTCCTTCACTCCTTGAAGACTTTCTGCTTATCCCTAATCCCTTTCCAAGGTGGGGTTGCATTTTTTACCTTGGGACCCAATTTTGCATAGTTTTGGCACTGTGGACTCAAACAAGTTGGGGTTTTATCCATATTCAACTACCCAGTTCTTCCAGCCACGTACCTTCACCAACAAACTCTGAGTTTCTCAGTTTGCCCCTTTGAAGTTCAAAGCTTGGTAGAAAGCTAAGTCTCTTCATGACCACCATAGCTCCAGCCTGCCTTTTTAATTCTTTCATGCACTGCAATTTAAACTGATTTAGCTTACAAGTGTTCTGGGCTTTTTGTCAAAAAAGACACCAGTTCTTTACAATGTTCTTCTTCCTGCTTACCCAAACACTCACATACCATTATCTCCTATTGATCAACTGACTGCCAGGTAAATAAATCATTTGACTACTATGCTCTGAAGGATTATTGACTTGCCATTATTGCTGCAACTTTTTTGTCTTATTTACCCCAGGGAAGATAAAGTCTCTTCTACTGATTTGATTCTCATCTACCCATATGAGGGTGACAAGTGTGTGTACTCCCACCTGCCTCCACACCCTCCCCAAGTTTCCTGTTACCCCACAGAATCATTTTATTCTTTTTTGCTTCTTTTTTTTAACCTTGTCATCCAAACACTCTCACCCTTTCTTTTGGCCATTGCTGTTTGTTATTATCGTTTGATTATCCTATGTCTCTGGACCATGGAATCAGAGTAGCACAGTACCAATGAGAAATGGCACAAGAGGGAATGTCAAAAAATAAAATGCCTAATGCTCCTTAAGTATTTTGAAATGAATATTCTAAATGGAGGCAGCAAAGGCTCTTGGCAAAGGTCCTTTGAATTAATGCTTCTTAAATATGCCGGATTTTGCTTTGATCCTGTTAATTCCAATCACAAATGAAGCACAGCTTTCACTCTGTTGTTTTTTTTTTTTTTTCCTGAAAAAGATCAAAATATCTCGTGTCCAGCAATTAAACAGTTGGTTTCTGAACGCCACAAAGTTTAGTATTCCACTTGAAATGCAAGGGTAGGAAGCCTATTAATAGGAAGTATATTAGCTGTGATTTATGCTGAGCTTAAACATTGTGCAGTGATACATTAATGCAATTTTGACTTATTTAAAGGTTTCTGAAAAGTGAAAAGGCAGCAGTGTTGCCCCTAGAAGAGAGGTGATGTGCAGTTCAGAGCTTCCATCACAACAGTCTGTAGGACGTGTTTCTGAAATTTAAAACACACCAACGAAACAGAAAACAGAGCAGTGCAATGCTGCTCTCCTTGCGTGCTGTTTACCTCTGCATTAATTGTGCACCAAGTGCTTTGTGCAGCTATAGATATTGCATCCTGGAAATGCTTCTGTTAAAAACCCCACATGGAAAAAGCCTTTCACCTGTGCAGGTTTTCCAGCTGTGCCTCAGACCCCAGAGCTATTGCTTCTGTTGGACTTTCTCTTTAGAAAATAACAACTTGAGCCCTTTGTAGGTAGTTAGAACAAAATCAAAGAATATTAGTTTGCCTTACAGACACAAAGCCAGAAGGCAACACTGGGTAATTTATTCCCACTCCCTTTACAGCAGCATTCAGGGGCTGTAATTTTTCATTTTTCCAAAGCCCTTTGATAAGCTGAGCTAAAGCCTACTTGCTAAGAGTATAACCATGCCTGGTGTGAATACTGCAGGAGATGGAGCATCTACGTAGTTTATTGGTGGTTCATCCCTGCTTCTTCAGCAGCAGTACAGTACTTAGCAAGCAAAACACCACATTGACCAGGAGACCTTTTTTACCTGCCGTGGTTGTTCTCAGGATGGGGAAGATCCTTAGAACAGCTTCTCTCAGATGGTGATGGCACAGCAGCAGTACCTATGAGGAACTAAGATGCTTTCTCAGAGGAGCTAGCATTATTGTGCTGGAAAACACCTGATCAGGAATGGCTCCTGCTGTCCTGGTGTACCAGGCAGAAGTGTTCCCCTGGGGTACCAGACCTGCCTGGTTCCTCTTGCTCATCCTTACGGTCCCGCACTGAGCGGCTGCTGGCCAGACCCCCCTGCCATGGAAATGTGTCCAGTAGCTCCAGCTGCCACCAGACAGTCCTCCCCAGTTCCAGCCACCCTGCACTGCTGCTGAACCCTCTCTGCATCTATCAGACTCGCTCAACAACACACATTTATTCTTTAATAAAGTTCAGCAAGAAACAGGACTTGCTTTTGGTGTTTCATTTCACTGCTGACTTTTATGGCATTCTCATAAAGCTTAAAAGCTCATCTTGTAGTGTAATCAAGCTAAAAAGTCATGTTATCACAACAATGTGATTGCTTATGCAATACGTTAGAGGCATTTTAAAAAAAACACATATGTTCAGTCTGCTATAGAAGAGCAACAGGATGCTGTAAAGTTGATGCCTGTTGTTAAATCTGTCATAAACTATATTATTTTATTTAACTCCGAGTAAAACTCAGCTGACAAAAATACTTTATGGTTGCCCATTAATGTGAATAGGAGGCATGCATCATCACTAATGCAGGAAACAAATCATGCGGGCCAGCTGTTAATAAGGAATATCTTGTGTGCTGTATTTGTCTTTGCCATCTAGCTCAACAGCTTTATCTTCTGTAAAGGTTCTTCCCTTGTCTTGTTTGCACTGAATATTTGATGTCACTGCTAAATGTATTAATTTCTGCTGAAAAGAATTATTTCCCTAAGTTTATCCTGGTGTCAGAATACAAACAAAATGGCTAAAACTTATGCACAAAGCCCACTGAGCAAAATTCAGCACAACCTCCCAGTGAGCACCAGCCCTCCCCTCCCCAGGCAGCCCAGGAAAAGCTCAAGAGCTTCAGCTCAAGCCAGGAAGAATCAATCCTCCCATCCCCTGCTCTCCTCCTGGGCACGTGGGTCCTCCCAAGTTCTGCTTTTGCCAGAGGCACCGCAGGGAGAATGAAGCTGGAAGATGCCCGTGGAGTTACGGGTGAGGTCTCTGTTGCCAGCTGAGCAGAAGATGCCATGAACAGGGAATCGGTGCCCTGGGGCATGCCCGGGCTGCTTGCCACTGATGGGAGGTGAAAGGGGAGCTGACACACTCACCTGTCAGAAACCACCAGGTTCAACGAAGTCAAGCTGGCAACTTCCTTCTCTCCTCAGAGACTGTGAAAAGGTCACTGCACATCAGTTGCTCTGTCCTCCTCCATGCCACTGCACCAGGGGAACGTCAGATTTTGGGGTGTAAACACAACTCATGGATGTTGTGAACAAAAACTGATGGGATTCGTGCACATCTGAAGTGGAAGAAGTTTAGACAAGCACTCAGGGGACAATGGAGCATCTCTCCTCCCAGTGCTTGGTTGGCTCAGTATTCACAGCACGTGCAATTTCTCTGACCAGCAGATCAGAAACAACCCCAGGTTAACCCAGAAATAAACCAGGAGCCACAAGGAGTGGCCGCCTCTCGACCTCTTTCAACTCAAGCTGTGTAATCTGAACCCAACGATGTTCATTTATCATTCTCCATGATATGATGCATAATGTGGTACCAAAGTGTCTTCAGCAGGCTGTAACAGAGAAAAGCAGATGGAAGCCAGAGATGTGCTAATTAAGCTCGATAATAGAAATGTTAATTAAAAAACCCGAAGAGGAAAGGACACTCTGCAATGTCCTGGTGCTCTCAATGATGCAAAAATGTCCAGCTGGAAGGAGCAAAGTCTTGTAAGAAACAGTTGGGCAGGACTGGCCAGGATGGGCTTTGCTCTGCCCTCTGACCCCAAAGCCCTTCCCGAGAAGGCAGGACCCATCCCAGGGAGTCAAAGGAAAGCCATCATCATGGCTCAACCCCATCCCTGCAGCTCCCTCCTCCCCTGGTGCCACCAGTACCAGCCTGTGACCATGCCACAGCCTGGGAAGTGCTCCAGGGGCTGTGCTTTGGGGTGGTAGGGGGATCTGGGGGGGGTCACTGAACAGCAGCGTGCTCAGGGATGCTCCTAACCCTGCTGAATGATTCCTGCCACCAGGACAACCTGGGTTCTGACTCCAGGAGAAAAAATAAAGTTAAAGCTGAATAAACCAGCAGGTCATTATTGTTTTACATATAAGCTAGATGGAAAGTGTAGAGCACCAGTTTCCCTGCGCGTCTGCTGACTGCAGGAACCTGTCGCTTCTCAGACTGAGCATGGCACTGGAACCTGTGTGACCGAAACAGAACAAAGCCTGGGAGTCTGGAAACTTCTCTATTGCTTCTCTGCTTCATCCCCGCTCCTCTCTCCAAATCCAGGCAGGGTGCCTTTCAGGGGGAGACTGACCAAACACAAACCAGTGAGTGCCACTGGGAGGCACAGCAGTGGCGGGGTGATGGCAGTGTGCTGTCCTGCAATAGGTCCCACAAAGGCTGGCATCCTGACAGCATCTGTCTGAACACACCAGAAAACACCCAGCCAGGCTGTCTGGTTCCCGTGCTCTGGTGCTACAGGTGTAGAAAGGAGACAGAATTTGTTCTGGCTTAAATCCACCGAGAGCCCAGCTGCAGCCTGGCAGCCCCAGGAGGGTTCGGAGGCCGGAGATTGATGGCTTTCGCTGGACAAATTACTCAGCTCCATGCAAGGCAACTTGGTTATCATGCTTATTAGCTGAAGTGGAGCACAGAGCTGTCTGAGAGGCATAGCAATTAGCAGGGACCAGAGGTATTTCAAAGATCCTCTATAATTTATCTGTGAGCCAGATTAAACCAGGGAGCAGAAAATAGCTGAGTCAGCAAGACCCTGCATTATCTCAGCACCTCTCCAAGATGAATATCGAAACTTTTCCTGGGCTGCTTCAAAAGGAGTTCAGCCAAAACACAACTTAATGAAACAGAATTGCCAAAGGGAATGTTCTTATCAGGACAGCCCTTTGATCCTGTGAAAAGCTGCTGTGATAATTGCAGGTAATTAAAGCATGGAGCCTCTGCCAGTGGAGAGGTCCCACTGGCACAGCTGGGACAGGGGTGCTGTGGTCACACTGCTCAGATGGGGGCTCCTCTGGGTGTGGAGCAGCCAGGTCCTGAGCTCTGCCTCCAGCCTGCCAGGAGCAAGGTGGACTCCATCCACCCAAACATGCAGCCCCACCTCATTGAGTGATTGAATGCTACATGGGTCGTGAGAAATACACACTTTTCAACAGGAAAGCGATGGGGTAGATGCTGCAGAGGCCACAGGTCCTGCTAGATGCCCAGGTGCTGTGGGATCTCAAGCTTCAAGCCTGCCTTTGCTGTGTTTTCTCTTTCATTTCTGCTGCATCTCTCTTCACGCCACGTCAGTGCACAAGAAGTTCCCTTGCTTGACCGAGGACACAGCAGTGCCAATGAAAGCTGTGTTCAGCCTTCCTCACTGCCCACTCTCTGCCTCATCCATACTCCCCTGCTGCTGTTCAGCACCACCGCTCCACTGCCTGCTCAGCATCACTCTCCTGGGCACCCTCCATCTCCCATCCCATTTCGTTCATGCAGGTCAGAGACTGAGTGTTCACAAGAGCCCTTCCACCCTCCCCTCCTCACCCTTCCTGGACCCTTCTCTCACCCTGACTTACCATCAGAGGTGCTTCAGGAGTCTCTTGAGAACATGCAGTGTATTATGTACCATGGGAAAAGCACTTAAATTACAGTGCCCAAAGGAACACAGATAACACAAACCATACAACTTCCTTCAATTAACTCTCATGTAGCTTTTAAGAAAGCATCCAATCTTGATTTCATTAATTTCCAGTGATGGACAATCCATTACAACTCTTGTTAAGATGTTGTGGTACTTCATTGCCTGCAGAGATTTCTTGCTTCTGATCTAAACTTGTCTTTTTTCAGCTTCAGTCACCAGACCTCATTAGGCATTTACCTCCTTGGTGGAAACACTCTGTATTGTTAGCAATCCTGCACTTATGTGGGTACCTGGGGCAAGGATCAAGTTATTTAACTCTCTCTTGAACTAACTGTCCTTTCCTAAGAGATCTACTCACACCCTCTTCCTTCTGCTGGCTCTCCACTGAGCCAGTGTCCCTCCTGACTTTCCTGATGTCAAAGCTGGACGTTGGCTTTGGAAGAGACCACAGGGATGAGACTCACTAAATGGGAAAAATCTGGACTGCTCAGGAGCAAAACCCCCAGATGATGTGGTTTGCTGAAGGACCAGCAATCAAAGCAAGGCAGCTGTGTTGCTATCACATTTCTGCCACTGAGTGGGCTACCTCCACCAGGCAGCCTGAAGGAGCTGAGACAGCACTGAGGATGCTCCATCTCACAAACCCAGACCCAGACACCAGGCAGGACACTCCTGATGTGCCCTCTGGGACATCAGAGGGTGGGAATGACCCAACCTCTATCAGAGGGCACATGTACACCCACAATGTACGTGTAGACATGGGCTGGCAGCAGAAGACAAAAAAAATCCTGCACCTCCATTACTCTCTTCTCCCCATCGGTGTCTCAGTGAGCATCGAAGCCGCAGCCTGCTTAGCCAGATCTCCATGGCAACCATCCCGGCTCAAATTAGTTAATGGCAGAGATGAGCTGGAGAATACTTGGGAAATTCTTATCAAATCATTACTGAGATTCCAGCTTGCTTCATTTCATTGTGTAACAATATCTTCCTGCTTGTGCAGAAATTACACAAGGGTGCATCACAAAGCGCTTGGTTTGTGGCTTGGCTGATTTCCCCATCACGGACCTGAAGGAGTTATAAAAAATACAGAGTGCTTACAGGCATGAGGAATTGAAGTCTTATTTAGGTCATTACAAAGAGCCTCTATTAACTCACCTTGAGAAGAGTGCACATTAGGATGAAAATATGTCTTTCTTAACTGCCTGCAACTACTCACTAATTTTCATGCCACATACCATTATAAGTGCAATAAGTTGCTTAAAATGTTTCTTATTGTGTACTGTTTGTCCCATAGTTCCTAGAAAAGCAGGCATCAGCATGCACCATAACATGCAGGGTGGGTTTGGGGCTTGCAGCCTACATGGAGACAGAGGCTCACACTTGCTGAGAGATGCTTAACTCTTGACCCTGCAGCAACTCCTTGCTGGGCAGACTCCTATTGACCACCAGGATCAGAGGACCTGTGCTTTGTCACACCAGTCCACAAATATAAAGCTGTTGGAGCTGTTCTGGTGCTATTTTCCATTTTCCAAAGATTGCTACTTGAAGTATGCAGAATTTTCCTTCCTATCTCCTTCACTGGCTGCATAATTGCACTCTCCCAGTGCCTGGTGACCTCTTCTAGAAGCAGAGGAGATCATGTCTTGTGCCATCAATCCATCTCAGGCTCCTTCTCGTACTTGTGTGAAGTGAAACCCAGCAGCACCAAAGCAGACAAATCTGAAATCAATTTTCTATTTACTGGTGCCTTGCTTAGTTTGATTTGTAATAGGCTGAGGCAATTGAGAATCAGTGATTTTCTCCACCTTTGGAAAAGTTAGGGGGTAGCTACAGTGCAGGACAAGGGTGAGCAGTACACACCAGTGCGCCTTCAGCCAGCGAGGTGGCCACATGTCCATCTTCCAAATCAACCTTCTGCAAACTCCAAAACCCCACAAGTTATCTGAAGACAGAAGAAATTAAATATCTATTAGAAGTCTGCAATTTTGGGAAGGGCCATGACCTGACTCTGAATTCACTTCTGTGGGAGGATGAGGCTTGTCTCAAACTTCTACACCAGCCAGTTTGGTGCTTCATATGTGGAGGCAACATCAGAAGAGGTAAAACACAAGTGTCAAGTACCATAAGGATAATGGCCATGGGATGTCACCAGAGCTTTGCTTAAGGTGACACCTGCAACCAGGCTGCCCTTGCATCGGAGCAGTGAGGCACAGGGATGCTCCCCGGGGTCCAGCTGCAGCATCCAGACTCTGTCCCACCAAAATGCAGTGTGGATGGTAAATGGGAACAGTCCTGGGTTCAGAGAGAAAGCTGACAACTGCTGCAAGCTGTTTGCAGTCGGGATGGGTCTTTACACAGGGTGTGGGAAACACGTGACAATTCCCCTGCTGCAGAGCAGCTCCAGGGCTGAGTACTGACTCCAGGGGAGAAGCACTGCTGAGGGGTTTTTTGCCAACATAGCAAAAAAGGAATAAGTAGTGTTCAGTGCTATAGCATGAGGAATACAGAACATGTTTTTAAGCCTGAAAGCAGTCTTTTCTACACTTTTTTTCATATTCTTTTTAATTCTGCAACATACAGGCTAGAAATAAGAGGGACGCAGGTGGCACGCAGCCTCCTCACAACGCAGCATCCTAGAGAGCAGTGAGCTGCTCTGAGCACATTCCTTATGAATCTCAGAGAGGGTAAAAGGGAGAACTTTTCTCATTTTAGGCTTCCTTTCAGTGCTTTTGTATTCACACTCACCTTTTTGCTCTGAAGCCTCTCTGTGTCTGGGGGGATAAGCAGCGCGTGCCGAGGAGCAGAAAGCGTGTCCAGGCTTAGCCTCCTATGGAAAAGAAATGTTATTAAATTGTTGCCTTTCTTTTCCCTTTGTAGTCCACTGATCCTGAAAAGGAAGATGACTGTGGGCTCATTGAGGCTTGCACATCCCAGGCTGCTGTAAAGGAAATTGCCTGCTTGATCCAGGATGCGCGAGCCCGAGCAGATAAAAGGAGCTGGTGAGCAGTGGGTCAGAAAAGCCAATCCACTGCTGTTTGCTGGGCTTCTGCAGCCTTTGGAAACTTGGCACCAACTTAAAAGCAGATCCTTATTTAAGGTTTGCAGTTAACTGCAGTGGATCTCCATTCCCCAAACTCTGTTCAAGAAAGAGCTGTGAATATTTTACCACCAAAAAGCTGCGTGCAGAAGCTGTGAATGCAGAACTGGCCTCGTGTCTACAGCCCAGATGTTCCTCCTGCCTGCAGGTGCTGCTGCACTGAGGGACTCAGAGAGGGATTCCTGGGGTTTGTCCCTTACTGTGTTATTTCTTTCTCTTAGGAGGAGGAATGTATGCCCTATAACCGAAAGAAAAATAGCAAGCAGGAGAGGTATGCATCATTTGTCCATCACATCTCTAAAACTCATCATTTTCTCATTCACAGCAAATAACCTGCAAAACTATGTGAAAATAAAGCCTCATCACAGTAAAAATGGCTTTTTAGAAAGTAGGTAGAGACAATTTCAAAGCAAGAAAGACAGAACACTGGGAAACAACTCAATATTCAGACTGTCTTCATCAGCCTCTATTACTAAATCAACTTCTCAACGGAAAACCTTGATTTAGTGTTTGCTGCAGAAATGCTACGACTTAGTTATTGACATTTTCCAGCAAATAAAGTAGTACACAGGGACAAATCAGCACCTTCTTCCAAAATGTTTGCTCAGGGATTTAATCTGAAAGTTGAGTAACTTATGACATTTATTATCAGATCATTGAATGACAAGTTTAAAATTCAGTTAAATATTCAGTTTTCTTTTAATATGGCACTTTCACTGTCTATGTGTAGCAAAGAATATTTATTATTCAAAGAATAAAGTTCATGTCTGGGAAAATAAGCACAGGAAGAAGAGAGTGTAATATTGAAGAGCACTGAGTATATTTTAGCTGTACTGCAAGCTACTTTTGAGAATAATTACTCACTAAAATATTGTCTTTGGGAAAATTCTGTGAATTTGAAGCATATAGGGTAATTATGATGTATTATAATTTCCCCAGGCCCCCATGATCATTCATGGTAAATGCCCAGTCAATCTGCTGTGCAAAGACATAGGACCCATCCAGGATAGTCAATATATTCCCATGGGATCTCATCACATGACTGTTTTCATGAACTGCTAAACTTCATCTTAAAATAAAATACACCCGTTTTTCCTCTTTTCCTGTTGGGAACTATTCTGTAATTTATTTTAGTGAATGTCAGAAGCTTTCTCCTACTTCCCAGCCTAAACTTATCTATGAAATTTTAGATCCACTTGTCCTTGTGCCAGCACTGTCCTTCAGGATAAATATTTCCCTTCGCTCCCTGGTGTCCAGCCCTCAGTGCAGTTCTCCAAGGCAACCATATCCTCTCTCAGTTCCCACTTTGCTCATCTAATTAAGCCACCCCTTTAGCTTCATATCAGAGGAGAAGCTCTCCATTTCAGTTTGGTTTACAGAATTAATTTCACTGGGCAGGAGCAGGACACTTGTGCTGCTGGTCCAGCTCAGAGCCTGACCTCCTGCCAGCTCAGGACCTGGGCTGAGCCACTCCTATGTGACTCCACAGCTCGCCAGCCCTGGTTTAGCAATGTTTGACAGCTTCTGCACCAACCCTGCCAAACACAGCCCAGCACACTCCCATACCCATCTGCTGTCGTGCAGACAAGCAAATAAATAAATAACTGAGGAGGGAACAAGCTGTCCTCGCTCGCACCCAGTTCATTACTTGTGAGTGCAGAATGTGCCTCTCTGAGGCTCCCTCTTTCCACTTCTAACAGAGGAACTCAGCTGGTTTTGTTATCTGCAGAATGCATATGTGTATAAAACAAAGCATCTACAAGGAGCTGGGCTGAGAGCATTTAAACAGTAATCTGTAAGCATCTTACTGAAGTGAGCCTGTGAACAAAACCCATGCCATCTCACAGGAAAAAAATGTTATCATCAAAAATAAACTCCACCAGCTGACAGGCTCCTAGAGACACCTGCTGAGAAAACCAGCCTCAGCACTAAGCATTAACACAGACACAGAGACCCCAGAAAGGATGCACTTGGAATTAGAGGTGGTGTTTCACCTGTCAGCTTTCAGGGGAGTGCAGAACAGTGAAGTACCCAAGCCTGAATCTCGAGTTTGGTCCTATTCTCTTTGCTGTTGAAACTTCCAGCACACTGTCACATGCACCAATTACCTTACTGAGCATCATCAGTGAGCACCCTGGGATGGGGTGGTGTGTTACCCACTCTCCCAGACAGGCTGGTGTCTCCTGAGGATGCAGGCTGGCACCTCTGGGGTTGTAGCGAGGGGGGGGTCGGTCTCTTCTCCCAGGTGACAGTGATAGGATGGGGGGTGATGGCCTCAAGTTGTGCCAGGAGAGGGTTAGATTGGATATTAGGAAACATTTCTTCACTGAAAGGGTTCCCCAGCACTGGCCCAGGCTGCCCAGGGCAGGGGGCAGTCCCCATCCCTGGAGGGATTTCAGAGCCGTGGAGATGTGGTGCTGAGGGACATGGGGCAGTGGGGACTGGGCAGTGCTGGGGTAATGGTTGGACTGGGCGAGCTTAGAGGTCTTTTCCAAACCCAAAATGATTCTACTACACCTCTGTTCAGCATTATGGTCACTGCAGGAACATTCACGGGTGCTCAAGAAAAAAGCAGTGGAATGAGCAGCTGACTCCTTCCAGAGTCTTTCATCTGAAGAGATTAAACAAAGCTTGGAGATGTTAATTATCCTGCCCACCCCTGGGAGGCTGATAGGGATCAGCTCTCCAGTTCACATGCAGCAGACATCCATGGCTGCAGCTCACCCAGAGACCCACGGGACAGACAGGAGTGGAGGCAGCAGCTCCAGCACCGAGCTCATCCTCTAATCAGAGAACTCATTAAAACATGCAATTACTTCTATAAAATGAATAAAAATACAGCTTACGACTGGTGCACCAGTTCCTGGTGTGTGTGATGACTACCCTGGCTGTGACAATCTAGACACCAACCCATCTTCCAGGGTTTCTGAGCCCAGGGCCATGCTGGCCCTTGGGGTGGCCAGAGCAGCAGAAAGCTGCTACAGCACCAAGGTATGGTCCTTTATGCATTAGATGGTCCCTTATCACCTGGCCTGCCACTTCCTTCAGGATACACTGCACAACTTGGAAGAGAATAAAGTAGATTTTCTTTTTATACCACAGGGTTTAAAGCAGTTGGAACAAGGCCAAAGAAAAATAAATCAGTATCCTCTGCAGAGAGAAAAGAGGGCACGTCTCAGCCCCCTTGTAGCAATGACAGATTAATGAGGCTTTTTTAGCTTGTAGGAACCAACCCTATCGCAAAATGCATCTGTAACACAACTTGCAGTGCCTGCCACACATTATAACGCAGGGTGCTATTTTAAAGCAGTGTGCTCTTTAAAATGGAGCAATGAGGAATAATAGGGAAAATTCATTTTTGTAAACACAAGAATGAGAGCCACCAAACACTGCAGCCTCTGCATCCCCTGCACTGGTAAGACCCCTTCGTGCCATAACTTTGCCCAGCACTCACCTGTTTTCTTGCCCAACAAATAAATTTTGCTCCACTGGAGCTCACCTGACCCATCTCCAGTGAGCTGACAGCCCCCCACCTCCATGGTCATCCCAGCAGGAGGGCAGGGAGATGCCTGCATGTGGCCCAGCCACATCTACTGAGGACCTCTGCACCACTGCTCACCATGGGCTCACGGCCACAAGGTCTCCAGTGGCCTTCCACTGCCTGAAACACTCCTGGGGACAGACAGCAGCTCTTCACTGCTGCTGGGAGCCCGGGTGTTAAGTTCCTCACCAAGAAAAAGAAATACAACTTCACAGACGTGTCACCTCCAGACTGGGAGAGCCATCTCCAGCCTGGTGTCCTTACAGACAGCACCCATCAGTGTTTGTGGAGTGAGGGTGGGATGGGCTTTGCTGGGGGGTGCATGCACGTGTTTACACGACACCACAGTGCATTTCTGCTCCCATTGAGATAAACTGCATCAGAGAGTCTGGGTGCATCTCCCCTTCTCTGTGAAGTAAGCCCCAGGACCACGTGCCCCAAAATTGCTCCCAGCCTTCTTGCTTTGTCTGCAAAACAACCAAAAACTCACCAGAAAACTGGGTTGCCACTCCTCCACACCCCTGGCTGGTCATTTAGAGACCAGGACCAGTTTCTTACTGGTGTGCAGCCACCACCACCTCACCCAGCACCCCAGGTACCACTCACACACCCTCTTACCCCTGAAGTGGTATCATCAGCTGCTTGAGGCAGTGGGAGTAGTAACAGGTTTCGAGTAGATGGATCACCCTGTAGTCAGAGATGTCCCTGCAAGGCTGTGGAGCAGCCAGTGAGGCCATCAGGGGTCCTCCTTGGCCCTGGCAAGGTGCTTAAAAATTGCTGCTTCAATTTCCCCTTGATAAATCCTTTTCCTCACAAGGATGCCACGGAATAAATTTGTTCTTGTCCATAAAGGGCTTTAGAGATAGAAACTGTTAAGCATCATAATTTGTATTACTTAATTATAGCAGGACTGAAATTTAAATTAGAAACAGGTTCAGGTTTCAGTGTAGTGTTTAATGAGCTTGATGTGTTTTCTTCTAAGCTCTCTTCTGCTTAGCCCCTACGTGCCCACCCGTCCATCTGAGAGCAGGAGCAGGCATCCCTCCCCACCCAGTCTCTGCTGCCTCACAGGGCTGCTGGTTCTGCTCTGCCACGCAAGTTTAATGAGGTGTAACAAGTAAAGATGGATCAAAACAGCAGATTTTCAGCATCTTTAAAGCTAATGGCCATTTGAAAGCTCATCAGCAAAGCAGATGTTGTGTTTTATCTGCAAACTGGTGTGTGGCACTGCCATAACAAACCCAGCACGCCACCATGGCGAGGCCAGCACCCATGGCAGGGGTGCCACCGAGGGAGGCAGAGCTGCCACAGGATTGCTGAGCACATCTGTGCTCACTGATTGATTCCCACAAGGAAAGAAAAATACGGTACAGGCACTGGCAGAAAGGTCCCTTCATCACGGCACAGCCACATTCATCAGGGACGAGTGGTATGGCACCTGCTGTGAAGGCAGCGAGAGCATATTTTATTGGTATATTCCCTGTATTCATGTTATTGTGATACAACAGCCAGAAGAGGGACAGAAGATACCAGCGTGCAACCACCTGCACCCCATCCCGCAGAGCATCAGCCACCTGTGTGTCAGCACCTCCCCTGCAAAACTGACCCTGACTGGCACCAAGGCACAAGTGGAGATAGCATCTACCCAAAAGCCCCATCTCCCTCCTACATGGAGGAGATACTGCAGTCAAAGTGGTTTGCCAAGTCCTAGGATGAGGTCTTGTGGGGTTTTTTTGGAACATTACCTACAAATAGTAAAACTATGTGTTACTGTGCTTAAACACAAGCATTTCTTCACTGAAAGGGTTCCCCAGCACTGGCCCAGGCTGCCCAGGGCAGTGGTGGAGTCCCCATCCCTGGAGGGATTTAAGAGACATGTAGATGTGGAGCTGAGGGACATGGGGCAGTGGTGAACTGGCAGTGACAGGTCAATGAACTTGGCAATCTTAAGGGTCTTTTCCTACCAAAATGACTCTATGAGTCTCTGACTGCACACAAACTCACAGAAGGGTCCCCACCACACTGCACGTCTGGCTGTGAGTGCTGCAGCCACCAGCTGCATGGGTACAAAAGCACTGCTCGTCCCAGATCCAGGAATGCTGGCAGGGACAAGGTATGTCAGCCCGAGCCCAACCCACACCTCCCTGCCTTCCACACCGACTGAGCAGGGCACAGCATGCCAGGATGATGTTCACAGCTTTGGATGGCCTGGCATGCAAACAGGACAGAGTCATGTAGTGCTCAAAGCAGGTTTTTAACAGTACAGAATAGAGCAATAGAGAAATGGTGAAATTAAATATATTGATTGTTGTGCATTAAGGTAAGTCCCCACTGAAGCTGCACTCCATTGGAGGTCAAAATCCTATGGAAACCAGAGTACATAATCATTTTTATTACACAAGAGAGGCAGGCTGTAGAAGGAAGTCATCTCTTTCACTGATGCCCTTTCACTATTTCTTCCAGCTATACCAATTGATAAAGAAAATTTAAAAAGATATATCTAATTAAAAAGAAATACTCTGAACTCAATTTTGCGGAATGAGGCACGGACAGCAGCTTCATTTCTGCCACTCCAAACACTGGTACTAAGTAGTGCCTCAAAACCACACAATTGGCCCATCAAGCTGAAACCATTGCCATAGGGAGAACAACTCTGGTGTGTGAGGGATGCTCTTAGGAGGCAGAACCGCCTCTCATGGCAAACACAGCTCTTAGCCTGTTGTGCAGGGGATTGCAGATGCCTCTTACAGAATCACAGCATCCATCTAGGTTGGAAAGGACCTTGAAGATCATCAAGTCCAACCATCAACCCAACACTGACAGTCCTCAACTACACCATTCACACTATGTCAACAATTACCTGCAAATGAAAACCCATTAGAGGAAGGATCAACAGCAACAGCAAAACCCTCCTGTCATAACAAATGCCCATCTCCATTGCTAACCTCATAGTTGGAGCTGTCATCAGTGAGCAGTCAGAGAGCCAAGGAACACAGGAAACAGGCAAATGGAAAAGAAACCAACACTTCAAGACCTGACCCAGGCCACTATGAAGAGAGGAGCTCCCATGGCCAGATCCGAGCTACACTGGGACCTCTGCAAGGAGACCTCCAGCAGCTCTTCCCTGTCTCATGGAGCAGCATCTCCATGGGCACAGCTCTGGGGGAGCTGGGTGGATGGATGCCCCCCAGGCTGTACCACTTCTGCATTTGTTGGCAGGCCTGCAAGGAATTTGGTACCTGCAGGAGGCCAGCTAGGTATAGCCCAAACTTTTCATTTCTTAAGATCAGCCTTTCTTAAGGGGCACATTTATCACTGGTGATTAATTGTCCTGTAGCTATAAGCAGTCATCCTCTGTTTTTTCAGGAAAAAAACAAAAGAAGAAAAAAAAGAGGAGACTTCAAATGGTTCAGCTACAGACAGGTATCTAAATTTTACCTGAACACAACCAAACTGTAGCTTTCTCTCCTCAGTTCCTCCTTTTCCTCTGTTCACACCCAAAAGTGCAACCCAAAGCCTGTCTTCCAAAGGAGATGGGCTTTGGCTCAGGAATTTCTTGGTGTCTGAGCCAGCACTGCATGAAGGCAATGCCCTCACCTCGGCGTGGGGACAAGCAGGAGCAATGGGAGGGAGAGGGTGCCCCCAGCCCAGCCTGTGGCAGAGCCTTGGTGATGCCAGCCACAGCTCCCCCACAGGCAGCCAGGGGCTTGTGGCACCACTCACGTGCACCTCCTGTAATTGCAGCTCTGCCCTGCTTGTATTCTCTAAACAAAAAAAATAAATAAATAAATTGGGATGACTATTAAAGCTGAAATGAGGCATTATGAGAGCTTTTAGATTTATACAGTCAATGCCTCACAAGAAACAGGCAGCTCTGTTATAATGAGAGAGAAAGAAAAACCATCTCCAGAGCCCATTACAAAAAAAAAATCATGAATGTCTTCTGCTCTACAGAAAAAAACCCTCTAATTTAGGGTTTATGACAAACATGACAAAACAAGTGCATGCTTCTTCATATCATTCATGAAACACAGCGATAGATTGAAGAAACAGCCATAAGTAATGCAGTAAAATTTTGTTAATTAAACATTTAATGTAAGGGAGCTTGTGAGCTGGCATGGGGTTTCTCTGCAGCTCTATTTTTAGTGCTCGCCGAGCTGAGCAGCAGTTCATCTGCCCACACTCAGAAATTATGGACCTGGAGTTAATTACGAATTTAGAAGTGCTACCTGAGAAACTCGGTCCTGTGCAGAGCAAAGGGTTCCCGAGGGAGAAGCACTGCTCCTGCACACCAGCAGCTTCTCTGGAGCCCCACAAAGCCCGTCCCTCTGCCCCTCTCCTCCTCAGGCTCCCCCCAGCACACACCACCTGCTCTTGGCAATGGGTCTCGTTTCCAGGGGTAACCCTGGGGAAGAGGAAAATAAAGGATCCTCCTCCTTAAAACAGCCTTATTAGTATGTATGTTCAAATGCATCAACCTAATGAGGCCGTGCCATTAGAGCACACTGCTGGTCTGGGTATTGTTGGAGCCTCGGAATAGCAGAAGAAATTTTTGGGGGAAAAGAAAGGCTATTAGTTAAACACAAATAGTCACAAAGTAATAGTGAAGGCTGCCAAGAAATACATTGGTTTCACTAATAACTGCTGTGCCAAATGTAAAGGGAAGAATTTAAACATACTCATATTTTATTTCAAGGCATGAATAGCTACAAGCTGCTCGGAGCAGCACGGACCGTGCAGCACTTACAGGGCACAAGCAAGATCCATCACAGCTCTCAGGCAGGAACATCTGAACCACACATTAAATTAGGCGAGATGAAAAAAAGCACATTATTCTCAAATGCCACAGACACTCAGGTGCCTCTTCCCCTCAGCACTCAGGGAGTTATTGCAGATGGGGCTGCTGCTCAGACTGGCTGCGATGAGAATAAATGGGCATTCCAGCACAGCGGGGAGGGAGCAGGGACCCCTCCACAGCCCCCAGCAGTGAGGGGTCAGAGATATCAGACACAGATATTTAAAAACACCTATCCCTAGTAAGCTTTCCACATTGTTGTGAGCTTTGCCATCAGGCAGTAAAGCCTGGGGGAGAGTAATCCATCACTGAGCCACTTTGTCCCCATCATGAGGCTTGGGGGAAATCCTCACTTCGCATCCTGCCTCTGCTGCCAGCCATGTTCACATCTTCCCGAGGAGGTAAGGGGGTATTCATTATCTAATAATTGGACACACTCATAATTAGTGAGTTATAACCCAGACAAGCAAAATATCCTCAAGAACCACGTAAGTGGAAGAGCAAAGAGATATATTTGTCTACTCACCTACAAAAGAAGTCTCCATCTTCCCACCCCCAGCACAAGCCACTTGTTTTGTGGAGCAGAGTCCAGTCAGTAATAAGTTTCATTAAAAAACAAAGCAGCCACGATGAGGGTGACTGCCATGACTGGTGAGCCAACACCCCATCCCATTTCCAACAAGACCTTTTCTAAAACCACCACTGCCTGCATATATTTAATGAAGCAATCCCTGGACTGCACTTGGATTTTACTGTCTCTCATGAGCTGTGTCCTCTCCAGCAGGCCAGACACCCTGCTGATGTCCCCAGCTTGCTGGATCAGCTGCTTCCAGCAGGAGCAGAGGGAACGCCCAGCCCTGGGCAGGGTGCAGTGGGCACACAGGTGACAGGCACCCCGACCTCGAGGGCAGGGGCTAACAAAAAACAAAACTCTGAAGAGGGCTGAAGCTATCTTTGAACTTTTACGACAGCCACTACACTGTGGCAACACAGTGATGAGTAATTTAGTACTTGCCAAACACTTAGATGTGCTGCTAATAAAATACGTTCTATAACAGCTTTTTGAGATGCTCGGGGACTCTTGCAGCAGAAACCACAACGAGTCATTTGTTCCAGACCCAAATATATTCATGAGCATTCACACTGTGTATTGAACCGTCTGTTTGTGCCCCACACTTCACAAAACTGCTGAAGAACACTTTATCCCCACGTAAAGACCTCCTTTACAGTGCTGGCAGTGGCAGCCAGGGGTTATCTGCCGCCTGCTTGACAGCCAGGACAAAAGAGTTCCAAAGAAGCAGTTTTAACTTCCCAGCTCTGTCTGAATCCACAATGTGATCTCTCAGTGAGGGTTTTTTGCCTTTGGAAAGTCTTCTGCAGCCTCTCAGACCAGCAGCCCACTCCCTGCTCATGTCCCCAGGAGAGCATCCAAGGAGGGATGCGGTCGTCAGTGTGGGAGCCAGTGTCTGTCCTGCTGTGCTGCAGCAAAGCAGGCTCAGGGCACCTGAGCAAACCAGCCAGACCACCCCAGCACCCCTCAGTGACCCCAGTGTTACTGGAGTTCCTCCCCAGGGTGATGCTTTTACTGCCAGCTCACCCCCAGGGAGCTCAGGGGCTCCCTGCTGCATTCCCACGGTGGCACACCGCTCCGTGGCTCCTGACAAGCAGTCAGTAGAGCCAGACCTCTCAGTTGCAGGAGGCTTTGCGACACCTTTCCTTCATTTCAGGGGTTCTGGATGAGGTTCATGCCTTCACAAGCAGCAGCAGATGCAGACTATGCTTGCCTCCAGAGACCAGCAGGTAGGACCTTCTCTGTAGTTTAATTACTCATTCTAATGCTACAGATAAATACCCTCTAAAACTATCTAACAGATACAAGTAGGAGCTTCCCAACTGCAAAATGGCACTTGGCTGCGTTCATGAGCTGCATAAAGAGTGGGGGTTTTGCCTGCCAAGTTGGAGGGTGCAGAATGCCAGGTACAGCTTTAAGTCTTGCCCACACAAAGAGAGCAAAGGAGCTGATAGCAGGAGGTGAGCAGAGAGGAAGGGCCCCTCAGACCAGCTCTCTGCACAGCGTGGTGACACTAAGACAAGCAATGACTGTCACACAACAAGAGGTGGGGCACTGAAGGATGCAAACAAAGTTTTGGTGACCCGAGATGAAAAGGTGGGTGCCTCTGGTGAGGGCTGGCTCCAGGACACGTACCCTGCAGCCCACAGGCAGCACTTTGTGAATCCCCCAGTGGTGCCCACCAGCACGGGAAGCAGAGACCCACGTGTGCAGTGCCTGCCCAGCAGTGCTGTGGGTGAGACTGGGGACTCCCAAGCAAATAGAAAAGCAAATTGTAAATAAAAGGTTTTCCCTGACACACCAGTAAAAAGGCAGTACAAATTGCTTTGGTGAAGTACTCTGAGCAGTTTCTGGACTTAGAAGCACCTTTTCTTCCCAGCCCCTGCAGCACACCCCTGTGCTCTGTGCCTGGCTCAGCTGCTTTAGTGGCCACTCCTCTGGCTGCCAGCCCCTTGCACCCAGTGGCAGTGAATCCCCCTCAGAGACCACCGAGTCCCAAGGAAAGCAGGAGGAGAAGCACCAGAGGAGCTGTGCATCCCGAAGCAGGAAGGTGAGGAGGGCTGGGGCAGGAGAGCAGTAGCAGTCACTGCAGTGCCCATACACCCAGGAACACCCTTGGGAGTCAGAGGCTTCACCCCTGGCTCATACTGTGCCAGAGCACCCACCTCACCAGGAGAAGCCCTGGGCTGAGCTTCCCCAGCCACTAAAGTGGACCAGTGATGCCGTGGCCATCAGAACACACTTCGGTGGCTGCAGCAGAGCCCTCTTCCCTGCACCTTTTGGAACTCCCCAGCAGCTGAGTGTACAGGCAATGCTGCTCATTACACAGCAGTGTGAAGCATAGGGCTGGCAGTTGTGAGTGTAAGGAAGCACTGAGCTAATTGCTACACTAGGAGTGGGAGAGCTCTCAGCAGCCTGCAGCCACCAGCACAGAGCTCCAGACTGGGGGGAACCAGCCCTCTCCCCCTTCTCCTTTCCTCAGTGCCCTCCTTGCAGAAGGCCCATGCTGCCCAGAGAACAGCAGTTACTCACTGCACCCATGCTGGTCCTCACACCACTGCCCTAGTGCTTGGCACGGGGCAAGGATGAGGGGAGAAATGGGATGGGAGGGCACCAAGGGCTCCCTGAAATGAGGCAGTGATCTTCAGCTGGTGGGGAACTGTTTCTTTGGCAACACAGAAAACGATTGTATGAATAATACAGATTGGAAGAGCCACAGTAAAGCAAGGGCTGGGTGCCCACCCCAGCTTAGGGCTGGGCTGTTTGTTAACTCTGCCCAGTTCCACGGGGGATGAACAGCAGAGCTGGGGAGAGCCCAGCAGCAGCCACCCCTGCAGAAGAGCCCCACACTCAGAGCAGCCTGGGGGCTTTCCCTGAACCTACCGTGCTCCACAATTAATTGTCTGGTCCTTGGTAAGAAGCTGAGGCAGGGAGATGAGAAATAGTGGAAAGATAATGAACCACAAAAGTAAAATAAATCTGACTTAATTATTCAACAACCTTGATGAGTCTAACACTTCAGCACACTGCAGAGACACTGGACCAACCTCTCTTAGTGCCTAACTTAGGCTGTTTCTCCCCCACAAGGGAGATTTCAGTTCACCCAGCACCCATCTGCCTTTTATCTATTCCCACCACCAAGTTTGTCTAGAATCAGCATCTCGAGCACCTCCTCCGACAGCACTCCCCCCACCTCAGCAGAGCTCCTGACTGCACAGGAGATCCAGGGACAATTCACCAAGCCCTTGCAGCCTGACAGAGTTGGTCTGGTCCTTCTCAGATCTTCCCAGACGCCCTTTCCATCTTCCTCCTGCTGCAGAGCACTGCACAGCCATCACAGATGACCCAGGGTCTTTCCCTGTGTTGTTCCCATAGCAATGGGACACTAATCCAGGATGTGCAGGTGTTTGGGATCTGGCATTCGGTCTGTGTTCAGCAATAGGAGGGGGAAAAAGTAATTCCCACCCTCCCCTCTGGGCTAGGGTCTGAAATATTATGAAAAGAAAACAAACCAGAACTCCTTCCTCCTTCTCCCAACACACACAATGATTGCTTTCTCACTTCCACCAGGGACAGTTCAAAGGTACCCAGTGAAGGTACCTGCACTGCAGGTGCTAGCAATCAGCTCGCAGGAGGAAATTGCAGGAGCCAGGTAAATTGGCACAGGCTGGGTGCCTTTCTGTTACATCTTCATGTGCCAATTACAACAAACAGCTATAAAACCTTGCTCTGCAAAACAAAGTGTTTGGTATTTTGCTACAAATCCGGGGAGGTTTGACAGGCAGTTGAATGAGCCATGTGTTCCAAGGAAGGTGACAGAACAATGCAAACAGTTGCCCCACTAATATGGAGCTGAGTTCCTATTTTTTAATTTGAGTAAATGCAGCAGATCAGTAAGTTATCTATTTCACCTTCTGGGAATTACAGTGATAAAATTATTTACACATATAAGCACAAAACCACAGACCCAAACAGCCTTTGGCTGCCCCTCTCCGAGGGCACCCCCATTGCACCTTACCCCCAAGTCACAGCACTCTGCCTCCCTGCAGCATTCCCACCATCACCTCCCACACCCCAGTCCTGCCCTGTCCCCTCTCCAGCACACAGGGCAGCTCCACACCTGCACACCTGCAGGGAGGGAGGTGCCACTCATCCCAGCTCCTCCCTGTTGCATCCTCTACCACATGCCTTGCCTGTAGGGTTAAGCTCACCTAAACCAGAAGCATTCTCCACGTTGACTGACTGACAGGTCACAGCCACAGCACACCTTAAGGCCCTCCTCACTAGGGTAGGGTCTGAGATGTCCTGCAGTACAGCATGCTTCCCAAAGGCCTCACCATGCCTCCTGCCACACCATGCTCATTAGGGCTCAGCAAGGAATATATTCCTGAGATAGAGTAAGAGAGAACACAGAGCTTCTACTCTAATTACTAACAAGCACTTTGCTTTTTTTGTTTTGCTTTTTCAGTACAAGACCATTGGCTTTTTAGACAGACATATTTAATAAAACGAGCAGCCCTCCAGAAACACCTACCCACTGCAATTCCAGAAAGCACTAATTTTTTAACAGCTGTTCCAGAGGGCTAAGGTCATACCCTTCCAACCCAATAAAACCATTTAAACCTTACCCTCCTCACTAATCAGATTGCTCACAAACAGGATTGCTAATGTAAAATTCCAAAGTCTGAATACATATTTCTTTCCATCCATGCCAACATTAGGACTCAGCTCCTTGGCCAGCATCAAATAAACAGCTCACACTCACCAACAGCAGCAGCAGCAGCCTGATGCTCACGTGTTTGGAGCACACTGCAGCTAATGCCCCTTCTCACCTGTTTCAGAGGCACAGCTCAGTGTGCAGAGGTGCTCAGAAAATCATAGAATAAATCACCTTGGTTGGAAAAGGCCTCTAAGTCCACCCAGTCCAACCAGTAACCCAGCACTGCCCAGTCCCCACTGCCCCATGTCCCTCAGCACCACATCTCCACGGCTCTGAAATCCCTCCAGGGATGGGGACTGCCCCCTGCCCTGGGCAGCCTGGGCCAGTGCTGGGGAACCCTTTGGGGGAAGGAATTGTTCCCCACACCCAATCTAAATGTCTCCTGACAGTGTTTTCCCATGGCATTTGTAGGAATAGGCAGGAAGAGAGTTCACCATCTGGTATGGTCAGTCCCTGTGATGGTGTCTATGTGTAGCCTGTCCCCAGGGCTGAGCTGCAGCAGTTGTCCTACCACCCGATGTCCCCTCCCCAGCTGGGAAGGGGAATTGAGGAAAAAAAGGGAGAAGTAGAAACAGATTTAACGAAATAACAAAACTGATACCATCACCAACACAAAGTGCACAAGGTTCTACTCACCCTGGTCCTTGGGGTCAGCAGCAGAAGGCCAGGAGGGAGCAGCCCCAGGAGGAGGAACCCCCCTCTCAGTGAGCTCCCTCCTTTTCTAAGGAGCATGATGAGTGGTGTGGGATCCAGCTGGGAGTCACTGCCTTGAGTGCATCTCCCACTGACTGGGGGCTGCTCGTGGGTCTGTTCCTGGGAAACCAGGACAGATGGCCAGCCAGAGTGATGCATCCTCCTTTGTGGGAATCCCAGTAAGTCAGTCTGCTACTCTCACTCCCATTTCAACTTCAGCTGGAGAACCTGTGTTAGATTTCACAGCTCTACGAGGGTCCTCCAATCAATACCTGATGCATTGCCAGTTACTGCTGCCACCCACAAAGGGCTCATCCCATAGATGCTTTAATCCATCCCTCTTTATTTGGTTGCACCTGAATTCCTTGCTTTGAATGTCAGCCATCAGGTCTCATCCCAGCCACCTCCAGCAGAAGGGGCTCCTGGCAGCAGGCTGGCTCTCCTCCACAGCGGAGCCGTGTTCTCCTCATCCCACACAAAATGCAGGAGATTTTTCCAAAGGCAGGGATAGCTCGTGGTTCCCTTCTCTGGTTAGGAGCTACCTTCATATATTTTGAGTATATGGCCAACTGAGCAGGATTTTCTTGCAATGGGTGAGGGAAGTGTGAGGTTGTGTCACGCTGGCTGTCCCCTCGCACTGCCACGTGAAGGCAGCTGGTTTCCATATCTCACAGCAACGTGTCTGCTAGTGTCTGTGAAACTCTGGGAGCTCTCATGAAAAACATTGTCTTCAAAGAGGAAGTTTAGCTTTAACATTCTCTGGTTATTTATAAACATTAGTACCTTTCAATGTTATTGTAAACTCCACAAGAACATCATTCTGTACCAATATTTTGGGCAGCGAGTGTGGAGCCTGCTGCTTGGGCACCGTCACTGTTTGCAGACAAGGTGATTTCATGGGAGATGGATCAAGGCACAGCCTCCCAGACACAAACAGGTCCCACAGAGCCTCAATAACGGGTCAATAGATGGTGAAAACTGCCTTATAAACAGAGCTCTCTGCTTGAAGCTGGAGGATGAGGGTGCAGCAGGAGCAGGTTGTGGTATCTCGGGAAGACTGGCAGTAATCCAGGGAGCCTGGGAGCCCTCATTAAGAAATGCTTTTGTCCTTTACATTTAATTTCTGTTGTAGATTTGTATATATTTCTAGTTATTTTCATGTCATGCAACAGGTTTCTAACATTCTGTCTTTTATAGAACTTCAAAACATCAAATGGACTTACATTTGAATGTAGGATGCAGATTTCCAACACAAACTATACTTTTATGTTGACTGAATCCCCCACTTCAAAAGAGCAATAGCTTAGTGCTGCTGTAAATGTCCTTTACAATCCAGAAAAACATAAAAATACAGGCTGAAGGGAAACAAAAGTGCTATGCAGCCCACGCCAGAAATAAAGCCACATCTAAGTGCATGAAATTAAGTCAAAAGGCTGCCAATGTTCATTAAATTGGCTTCAAGTCATAGGATCTAAAAAACAATAGCAACTCTTGGGATTTTCTGTTTTCTTTCTGGAATTTAAGTCCTTAGGATTTGGGTTTTAGAGCCTGATGTTACAAGCAGGCCGTTTGGATTTAGAACAACCTTTGAAAAGTAGTATTGCAGGGTAAAACTTCACAGCATCCTAAAAAACTGGGGAGCTGGTGCCTTAGGGAATAGTTAAATCCTTGAAGACTGCAGGTAGAGCTGGGGGGGTGAAGCCCCATGCTCCATCCATGCTCCCAGCCATGCAGGGATCCCCAAATCCTGCATCAGTAGCCTCACTTTTTTTTTTTTTTCTTCTCATTTTTGTTTAATTGCAAAATTAATCCAGGTTTTAAAAACCTTTAGCTCATTGCCCAGCTTGTTTGTTCTGCTCAGCTTCTTCTGGAGAAACCTCTGCTTTGGAGTATTTCAGTACAGGTGGCTCCTCACAGGCTGCAGCTGACAGGGAAACTGCAATTCATGAGCCAACACTGCTCTTTAACGAACTTGCACTGTGCATAATTTAAAAATAAAAATATTAAGAACCCCGTGGCTGCCTACAAAGATGTGGATGAACTGCATGCCTCATTTGTGCTGTATGTACAGCTGAATATCCCTTTTTAATTCGCTCTGTCACAGCTAAATGTTACTGCTCAGACAGCACAGAACATCCTTTATGGCAGCAGAGACAAAAAAATAATTTGGCTAAAAGAAGTACAGAAACAATTTTCCACCCAAATCTCAGTGCAAGCAAAACCCCACTCCTAGTTCATGGTGCATAATTAAGGTTTTATTAATTCTAAATCAGTATGTATACATGGAGGTATAATGCAAGCACTGGTTAAAAGAAGGTTTTTTAGTGAATTAACAATGTAAGAACAGTAAATTGCTGGAAAGAATAATGCCCAAGGAAGCAAATGAAAACCCAAGCTGTCAAGGTAAGAACTCTGAGGTGTAGCTGTGGTGATATGTACCAACAGGAATGTGAAAACACGCAGGTGGCCAGCCCCCCAGTGAGCAGAGGGTTCCCCTGCCTGGCAGACTGCAATGCCATGGCAGCATTTCCTCCCCTGCCACCTCCACCGTGCAGCCCGAGACACGAGGTCCTTCCTCACACAGGAAGGAATTCATGTCAGTTCATGCAAGGGGGAGCTTTGTAACTGGTGTTTGTCTTCCAGACCTCACAAGGTTCTTCAGTTTTTTGAATTATCAACAAATCCAATTTCTTTCCAATGTTTTAAAGATGCAATTGTGTTTGGGAGTGCAGGGGACCATCTGAGCAACACCCCAGTGGGATGTTACCCCAGCGGTAAATCCACTCAGTCCAACAGCATCATCCTGCTCGAAGGTCCAAGGCCACTGCAATACCCAAGCTGTGGGTTTACACAGCCTGAACAGGAGCATATAGAAGATAAAATGTTTCTAAAAATGCTGCTGGAGAAAAATGTGCAGTTTTCTCCTTCTTTTGCAAGACTGTACTCCCTGGGGGACTCCAACTTTTGTGGAGGATTGACCTTGGAGTAAAGTACATGGCCAATCTTCTTACTGCTCTCTGAAAAGCCTTGGTCACAGTCTGCACATATTCCCTGTGGAATGCCAAGCCTCCCCGAGTGAAATTCCCAAACGCTCCATCCATGCCAAGTGTGTTTCCCAGGGAAGCTGTGGCTGTCCCCTCCCTGGCAGTGTTCCAGGCCAGGTTGGATGGGGCTGGGAGCAACCTGGGCTGGTGGGAGGTGTCCCTGCTGTGGCAGGGGGTTGGAACCAGATGAGCTTTGAGGTCCCTTCACACCAAACCATTCCATGATTCTCTGATCTGCCACATGCCCTGTTACTGCAGCAGCCGTCCCGCTGCCCCAGCACACACATCCCTGGTCCTCACCCATGAAGAAGGAATTGCTCCTCCAAAAGCAGAAGAGCAGCAGGGTGGAGGAGCTGTGAGCACTACTGCACGGAGCAGCAGAACAGTATTTCTCCATCTCACAACGTGCTCTGAAGGTGGCCCCTGGCTGCTGCAGCAACAGCCCCAGCAAAGCCCCAAAGCCCTGTTTGGGAAGAGTGCAGCAAGCTAGCTCTGGTGGGGAAGGGTGGCAGAGAGCGCTGAGTGGTCATCCAAGCTGTGCACTGGAACCATCAGTGGCTGCAGGATGGGCAGAGACCAGGCTGTGTGGTGATATAATTAGAGACTGGATATGCTACAGGAAGGTGGGGCTGCCTGGCTGGTTGCTGCTCTGCTCAGACCACCGCTGGCTGTGCTGAGCTGTGTACTTCTTCCACTCTCTGCTCGTTTATTTATCCCCTGTCTCGTGTTTGATATTGCAGAAGTAGTCCGTTGAGGAGAGATATCATCTCCTTGTTTGACGTTTTGTGGAAATTAGTTGTGTTTGCTGAGTACTAAATCTCCGTTCCTCGGCGAGGGAATTCAGAAAAATGCTTTTGCTGGGGACTGCAGTCCTGAAGTTATATTTTCTCCCTATGGACAAAGAATAAAAGCAGGAGAATTCTTCAATCTTCTCTCTTTCTCTTCTCCTTTGAGTTATTAGTTGGCTGTTTCAGGTTCGAGCTAGGTATCTGTGTTTATACAGATATATGTACATATATACATGAAAAATTCCTATCAAGCACTGACATTTTGTTCTTTGCAAGTCGGCCAACCACAATATCAATTTTTGTCATCTACTCATGAAATAACTGCGAGGTAAAAGTTCTCAAAATTACAATAATTTCCTGCCAAGACAGTAAAATCTAATGTTTGAAGTACCCACTTGGGTTCTCACTTCGATAAGCACAAGAGGAGTACCCAGCCACGTGAATTAGACAGGGACTTTCTGAGGATGGTTGAGTTTGGTTGGGTTTAGGATTTTTTCCTAACGAATTTTACAAAAGCATCTGAAAACAGTCTATGGTTTGTACATGGAGTGTCTTCATTACGTGCTATGAAGTACCAGGGGTTTGATCGTTATTTTGGATTTCAATAAAACAACGTGAAAACCTGTAAGAAAAATTGTAAATCAATCACTCAGACCTTCAGAAGAAGCTGCAGCGATCATTTGAGCAAAGGAGAGAAGATTTCTGAGTACAACACAGCCTTTGCTTCACTGGTGCAATTCTGCAGCATTCCCAACACACAAAGAGGGACTGAGCCCCAGGCTCAGCACAAACATCAAAGCAGCACAGGGCCACTGGAGCACCCTGCATGGTGTCCTGCAGGAGGAGAGGGAAGATGCCAATAGTTATACTGGAATAAGAATACAGCCAAACATCTGCTTACCAACCCTTATCACAAGGGATTTAGGCACCCATGGGATTTAGGCACCCAGATTTGATCTGTTCCAGCCCGCTCATTGCCAAGAAGACAAAAAAACCCTCTGAATTTTTCCCCAGGAAATCTCACTTTTGCATCATCCACAGGGGTGCTGTTTCCAGCAGTTGTGTCTCTAACAAAAGCACCCAAGCAGTTCAGCTTTGCTGCCATGACATGGGCTCATCCCAAGCTGGACGACACCCAAGGGTGGGTGCACTCATTCCTCTCGGGGCTGCCTTTCTAATTCCTGCCCATTTCTGCAAGTTTGGCCACCAAGGTCACCTCCTGTGGAGCTGGTGTGGCCATGAAATTTGCAGCCACTGTCTCTGTGGGCAGCCCAGGATGCAAGTTAACCCTAAGGATGGGTATTGCTCTGCTCACGGGCAGTCCCCGTGGGCTTTGTGCTGCGATGCAGTCACAGCAGCGATCCCTGGCACCCAGGCTGTTGCATGTATGTACGACTCCTTGGATGTCTGCTTACAGGATGGATGTGTGCTCCTCAGTTGTCATCTGGTCCCCACACATGGTCCACCTTGGCAGGAATAAGCCTGATAAACGCTTTGCAGCATACTTCCAGCTTGCTCCAGCTGCAAGGTCTGGGTTGCATGAGGTGTAGAAATCACCACGATCCTCCAAGAGTTAACACCTCAGTGCAGCAGGCTGTCAGCTGCCTGCTCTTTCTACTTGTGTCCCTCACCCAGCAGTCTCAGACTCAGGGATGTGGAGGATGGAAAGCAGAAAAATGATGAAAAAGAGAAATCTGTGCTCAAGTTGTGCTCCCCATAAACTGCCGTAATTGGATTTGTGAATCCAATTACAACTGCAGTGCAGAAGGCCACAGCTGAGCTCTGTGTTCTGTTTGTGAAAGTGTGCAACTTGTGTACAAAAAGAGTGGGCAGAAATGAGCTAACTGCTTTTACCTTGAAACAGCTTGAGAAAATACCTCCTGACCCAATTCTAACCTCACTGAAGTCACGAAAATCAGAGCCTGAGGTGCTTCAATTAGAAACCCCCAAGATGTACAGAGCTAGGCTTTAAATAAGAGCAAGTTCTCTAACTGCAGATCTTGAATTGTAAAGGTACCAGCCCAACACTCAAAAGACACAAATAATTAGGAATGATTTGGCTGAGTTACAAAATTTCACAACTGCAATAGGTGATATAAACAAACAGTACTGGGGGACAGTGGGTAAACTGCTGGCAAATAAGGAAGGTAGGAAAAACAAACCAAGCAAAATGAAATAAACAATTTAAAAATAATTAAATTAGTAGGTTCGTGTTGCTGCAGTACAGAAAAGTGCCTCAAAAGTCTGTGGCAACCACTTGATGAAGCCAACATCTCTGTGCAGAAAGGTGGGTCAGTCAGCGTGGCACTAAAATCATTTCTCATCAAGAGCATTGGAGAACTTCTTGTAGGACAAGAGGAGAGCCTCTCTCCTGGGTCACTCTGTGGGGAGAAGAAGACAAGGGGGACATACGGAGGGCAGGAGTGGCTGGGGCTGGTGTGCAGGGAAGCAGTCTGTCAGGACCACCATTACCCCTCCAGGCAAGGAGATGTGTAAGGGCGCAGAATTCGCTAACGTGACAAAATCATCAAAATTATTCAGTGTCACAGCTGAGTTCACGAACAAAGCGATTCACGGGCCAGAACGACGTGGCAAGAGGCAGGCTGATGGCACTCCATGTGGATCAGCCTAAGCAGTGCACACAGGAGAAGCACGGCCCCTAACAGGGCCGCTCTGGGTACGGAGGTGTACGTCCGAGATGCTCAGCAGCAGCACACGGTTTCCTGCCAGGTGCCTGAACAGACCAGCTCTGTTCAGCCTGGAAGAGAAATGCTCTGGGGGTGGGATGTGCCAGAGCAGGGAGACAGACTCTGGGGCTTGGGAGACACAAAGCACGAGAAGAATTTTCCATCACACGGGTTATAGGTTATCTTGTGAAATTATTAGGCATTAAGCCGAAAATAAAGCTTAAGGGGGAGTTAATCACCTAGGACATAATTAAGTTGTGGAATTCACTCCCCCACAGACTGCTGCAGAAACCAAATTATAAGTAGTTCCAAAAAGCCTAGGCAAACTCAGGAAAAATAGATCCACTGATGGATGTGAAGCATGATACAACTGCCTTTAAATTCCAAGCAGCTGTGAAGAAAGGCTAGAGGAAAAATCTCTTTCTTTTAAAAATCTTCATATCCTTTTCCTAAACCTTTTTACTGCTCTCTGTCTGAGGGTATTTCCTTCGCAGGATATTTGCTAGAAACATCCAGCAAAGGGTATTTTCTCCCATAGAGCCATTCCCATGATGAGCCTCCGCAGACCCCAGCTGTGCATCACTCCCACTGCGCGTGCTGGTACCTGTCCGTGCTCCCTGCAGCAGAGGAGCTTCTCCCAAGGGCTGTGATGGGATCACCACTAAAGTCAGAGCAGCAGCTCAGTGTTCCCTGCAGAAAGCTCTCCTGCTGCCCGTGGGGTTTGCACAGCAGAGACTGTGCTTCTGCAGCTGCTGGAGGAAACCCAGAGGTCTGGGTTAGGTATCCTGCTTTCCATTTCTTTTGCTAACAAACGACTCTTTAAGGTAATCCTTAAAACACTGAAGCACAAAGCAGGCAGAGGCAGCACGTGGTGCCTGCAAACCTGCACAGCGAGCTGGCCAGGCAGCAGACAGAGCATCTCTTAGGTGCACATCCCTGGCACGGAGGAGACCTCTGCTACAGCGAGGAACCTGAGCACGCTTCTGAGCATCCTGGTGTTTATCGCTGAAGAGCAGAAGCAGCAGAAACAAGCAGTGCTCAGTCCTGAGCACAGAGTCACTGAGATGTTCCCAGGGCCTCAGCTGCTGTGGGGAGCACAGGGGAGCGAGGGGCAGTCACGCTTCACCCCCAGCTGCCACCTCAGGCGTGCCCCAAAAGGGACGTGTATTCACATCTCTTTGTTTCTATATTTCTCTGAAAATATCTCTCTGATATATTTTCGTTAAAATACATTCAGTACTCTCTGTTTCAGAAAGTGAGAAGCAAGGGCCAGGAGCAATTCACAGCTGCAAGCCTTATTTAGGCACCAAAAAAAAAGGGAGGAGCTCATGCCCTTTCCCTGTGGTGTCGACCTACATAATCCTTGTGTACCCAACCCCAGGGACACCGAGGTCTTTTTAAACAGTCCAGGTCTACCTCCACCTGACCTTCCTACCTGGATTTTAGTCCTCCTATACCAGTACAGCATCTGAATTTTTAGGTGCAGATGGAACACAAATAACATTAAGAACAGGGAATTTTTCTGACCCAAACTGGATTATTCAGTACACAAAGAAATTCTTTGACAAGACAGTCACAACTCAAACGAGTAGAAACCAGGTAGAGATGCAAAACTTCGATTTGCACCTATACATTTGAAACTGCTAATTGTGCCCTCCGGGAGCTGAGGCTTTTGAAAACAGCATTTCTTTACACATACATGAAATAATTCTTGAATATTTCAAGCGTAGTCTTTATGTATAAAGTAAACATATGTTGATCAGTTATTTCTAGAATAATATGCCATCTGCTATTTGACAACATGTTCCTCTGAGTGTAGTGATTAGTGATGGGTGAAAGTGGAAAATCATTTGCTATGAGATTTTGCTCACTTGTAGACTTCATGTGCAATTTAGAATCTAGAAATACAAATCTTAAAAAATTATCAAGATGTCATTTAATCCGATCCATGGCACTGAAGAAAGAACACCCTGCCAGATGTTCTGTGACCTGCTCTTGCAAACAGCCACTAGTGGACACACCACAGCCCCCCCCCCCCAGCCTCTGGGCTCCAAAATTTAAAAAGCTTTACCCATTCTGAGCCATTTCTGTTGAAAATGAAGTTTGTAATTTTTTTCCAGATTATTTTATTAAAATATTATTATTAAGGATTATTATTAATATTACTATTGAGGCTTTTTAGCCCGACATAATTTCATCCATCAGTGTTAACTGTGCTCATGTGAAGCCCGGGGTGGCTGAAGGAGCTCGGAGGACTCCCCAGCCACCTTCCCAGCTCTCTCCAGGCTGTGTGATGGAAGGCTGCTCTCTGCTCTGGGAGCAAAATGAGAGCTGTTCATGTTTGGCAAGTCAAACCATCTGAGCTTTATTTCAGATTAATCTGACGCCTGATTTAGGCAAAATCGAATCATTTTGTGGTAGGATTGAATGATTAAAGTACAACTGCAAGAAATGTTGAGACAAAAATTCAATTCAAACTGCAAAGAATTGGTGTTTTACTTTCACAAACACTAACCAGGACCCCAGGACTGTCAGCCCCTATCTGAAAAGCAGATTACAATTTTGAAAGATTTAGGTATATAATCACTTCAGTTTTCACTGTTCTAAGTCACAGAGGAGCTAATGTTTTCCAAAGCAAGACGTGCACTTGCTTTCTGAGCAGACAGAACTAGATGGAGATAAAACACCCTAAATCTCAACAAAGACCTGGCCCAGCATGTTGGTAGGTGAAAACTTCCATCAGACCGTGCAGGGGAACACCTTCCTCAATTCTCAACTGCACACAAAGCTTGAGCAGCACCTAAAAAGCTCCTCTCATCCTGTCAGCCTGCTGCAGGAGCACAGTAGGAAGGGTGACAAACGCAGAGCACACCAGGTAAAGCCCAGAATAAAAGTGCTTTGCTGGTGTCAGGCTCTCAGGGCTGTCAGCACAGAAGAAGTGAAGAAAAAGTGTTAGGAGCACCTCAGAGCCCTCTCTGCCAGAGGAGGCTGGCACACCTAATGACACCAGCGTGGGCATCTGCTCTTCATCCACGGCCAGAGCAGATGGAAAGCCAGAGAGCAGATCGGAGCCTCCGGCATCACCCGCTGACCTCTCTCCGTTTTAGCAGAGCCAGGTGGTGGTGGACATCGACTGCAGATCTCACTTGACACCAACGCTGCTTCTGTCACACACAGGCTGCATTAAAGCCTGTATGAGATGAGCCAAGGTGTAAGAGGACCGTGTGTCTCAGCCCATCGTTTCCTGCTCACAGTTTGGAGACTGGGCACAGATCAGTGCCTGCAGCACTTTCTGGCCTCATGGCCCTGCCTGCCAAGTGCAGACTACAACACTGATGATGGAGTTGAGGTTACTCTCCCCCTTCATCCCTGCCTTCTTTCCCAGCCCCTCCAGTCTTTTTGCACACCCCCTTTCCCAGCAGTGCCCCTGACTGCCCCAGCACGGTCCCCTCTGCACACCAAGCAGGGAGTGCCACCCTGCACAGAGGGACACTGACCACCTTTGAGACTGTGCATGCATGTGGCAGCAGTAAAAGGATTCATTTTTTACAGTTTTTCTATCTAAAGGGACGTTCAGCTGCCTATTGCCTCATCCTTAGAACATTTTTTCTGCCTTATGTGTACTAGGAACAGCAACCCACATCATGCTAACTCCCTCTGCCCTAACTGAGCACCAGTATGCAGCTATGCAAATGCAATATGCCTTACCCAGATAACTATTAATCTTTACAGAAATGTGTATTTCTTTCCATGGCTTTCACTCTGTCTCTCAGATTTGCCCTAACACCTGTAGTCAGCAGGTGCATAAGTCACTGACCCTGTGCATGCAAGTCCTCCCTTCCCATACCTTTCTCCTTGTCATTAGTGAGAACATATATTTTATTTAAGGCACTGCACTCTTTCCCTTGCTCATTTTTCTCTGCATTAACTGAAGTGCCTTGTTTTGGAAAATACACTCACAAACATCTCTGATCCATATTCATTAATCCTCAGCCAAGTTCATTACACAGCATTAGAAACTAAGCAAAGCATTTTGCAAGTGGAATATGGTTTAAAATGTTGTGATCTTTGATCAGGTGACAGGAAAAAAGTTATTACAGGGCTGGCAGCATCATGTGAAATAAGCAGCAGGGGAGCAGGGATGGAGACCCCCAGGGGGCTCTGGCTGCCTCTCATGGGCACTACAGCCCCCTGCCCACTCTCCTGCCTGCAAGGAGAATGCTCCAAGTCACCAAGGTACAAACCTGCAAATACAGAAGCCCCAAAAACAAGTTTTAGACATAAAAAACCATGGGCCCAGCCTAGCTTTATTTCACATCTGGGAAATGGCTGGGAAGCACATTTTAGCTGCCAACAGCAACACTGGGAGTCCTCAGCTAAAGGTATTGTGCTGGTAGATACTGTTATAAAGTCACGTGGGAAGTACCAGCATCCACCCCAGCACACCCCCCCACCTTATTCCTAAGGACCATGTGGGGCAGAGGCTCCTCCACACCGTGCTGCTGGAGGAGGACTCCCTTGGGTGTGAAGATGAGGGTGGTGCTTTTCCATCAACGGTAAAGAAACACAAGCTTTTAGTGACCCTTCCCTCATTGAACATACTGAGAAGCCATCCATACCTGTGACACCCTTCAGCAAACCATCAAGGCGTTTCTCAGGAGCTTTCACCAACACAAACCCTTGTCAGGAGGCAACGGGGACATCAGCAGCCCCAGGATTATCCGTGTTAATTCCTCCTGCATGTGCCCTCTGGGAAGCTGGTAACACAGAGAGAACATGGGCACAACAGCATGCACAACACCCCTGATAAAGCAGAGGTGATGGCAATTTAACAGCTCTGCAGAGATGGAGGCTGTAAATTGAGCTGCCTGGCCTGAGAGGATGCATTGCACCAGGAGAGCAATTAGGCACCAGTTGGGAGTAATTGCCAGCCCCAGCACGCCTGTGGATGCCTGTGCCTGCCTGGGGAGATGCGAGAAGACAACTCCAGGATGAGCAAGGAGCACCCACAGCCTGGTTCCAGGCACCAGACCCACGGCTCGTGCAGCTCTGTGGGGCTGGGGGTGAGTGGTGCGGGCTCCTCCGTGATGCCCCTCGGTGCACCCTCAGCATGGGAGGCTGGGCACCCACACCTCCCTGCTCCCAGAAACCAGCTGAGAGCTTTGCTCTCTGCAAAAACAGAGCGTGGCAGGGATCACAAAAATCAGCAAAGCAGAAAAGCAATACTTTCCAGTTGTTTTTCTAGCTGGTTACACACAGACCTGCAGAGAGGACTGGTTCCAAAGGGCTCAAAGGTAAAACATGAACACTCCAGAAGTCAGTCTAAGTGAACAACTGCCCTTTGCCTCTCAGGAAGCTGCAAGGATTTCCTACACCTCCCTACTTCAGTCCAGCCCCACAACTCCCCTTTACATTAAAACCAGCAATGCTGAAGTCAGTTTCTCATTGCATAAGCTGTACACAGACCCATTTTGTGTAGGTAGGGCAAGCAGGTGCCTGTATTAATGGATGCACACTTTTCCATATACTAGGCTGAAAATAACAGAAAACTACCCTAAAGATATATATATATATCTTAAATAGAATATTCCAGTTGAGGAACCGACGACTACCATCTAGTCCAACTTTCTGACCACTTGAGGGCTGACCAAAAGTTAAAACATGTTGTTAAGGGCGTTGTCCAAATGCCTCTTCAACACTGACAGGCGTGGAGCATCGCCCCCCTCTCCAGGAAGCCTGTTCCAGTGCCTGACCACCCTTTCTGAGCCCCAAAACTGAGCCACCACGGAGAAGAACAGCAGCCATCACTAGTGTAGGAGCTGTGGGCTTTTTGGGTAGTCTCACAGTCAGTCTATTAGAGTGGAGAGCAGTGATTCAGCAGGTACACGTCTGCCGTGTCAGTATTTAGAGTCTGCAACATGAGTCATGTGGCCATAAATCACAGAGGGAAATAACAGAACTTAGAAGAGTGTCATGGCAAAATCAGGACGAAAGTATATAAAGACTCTGAGGAGTGGGCAGAGCATGCATTAATTATAGGCCCAAAAGACTGCTGTGAGTTATGAAGATGACAGTATGGAGTATTAGTAATTCCTCAGATATGATTTTGCACAGTTTACTTGTTTTCATGGCATGTTAATGTTCTGATTTAACACTTAATGATCGGCGCAGGAACACACATGCAGCACTTTCCTCCCAATAATGACACTTCTCACTCTCCTTGTGGCTGTAAGCGTGCAGCTGAAGAAAGGCTGGAATAATCACATTATATATTACAGCCATTTAGTTGTAGAAATGGAGCATGAAATAAACACTTTAGTTCATTAGCCCCAGTAAAGCAGCACAGCGTGAGTCTGCTATCCATAATCACCGGTAATCCACGCTTCACCTGGCGACATGCTTCATCACCAGACCCCTCAATCATACACTCATAGAGTCACCATGGTTGGAAAGGACCTCCAGGATCATCAAGTCCAACCTTTATCCCATCATCTCCCTAACCACTAAACCATTAGTCCATGGCCCCAAGTGCTTCATCCACTTGTTTTTTGAACACCTCCAGGGACGGTGACTCCACCCCCTCCCTGGGCAGCCTGTGCCAGTGCCCAACCACCCTCTCAGGAAAGAACTTCTTCCTAATATCCAACCTAAACTTCCCCTGACATAACTTGAGGCCATTTCCTCTCATCCTGTCATTAGCAATTTGGGAGAAGAGACCAACACCAGCCTCACTACAACCTCCTTTTAAGTAGTTGTAGAGGGCAATGAGGTCTCCTCTCAGTCTCCTCTTCTTCAGGCTAAACAACCCCAGTTCCCTCAGCCGGTCTCCATAAGAGAGACCGCTTTTTTTCCTGGTTTTCCAGACCTCTCACCAGCCTCATTGCCCTTCTCTGAACTCGCTCCAGCACCTCAATGTCCTTCTTATCCTGTGGTGCCCAGAACTGGGCACAGGACTCAAGGTGCGGTGTCACGAGTGCCTAGTACAGGGGCACGATCACCTCCCTACTCCTGCTGGTCACACCATTTCTGATACAGCCCAGGATGCCGTTGGCCTTCTTGGCCACCTGGGACACTGCTGGCTCGTGTTCAGTCACTGTCAACCAACACCCCCAGGTCCTTTTCCCCAGGCACTTTCCAGCTTTCCCCAAGCCTGGAGTGTTGCATGGGGTTGTTGTGACCAAAGTGCATGACCTGGCACTTGCCTTTGTTAAACCTCATGCAGTTGGCCTCAGCCCATCACTCCAGCCTGTCCAAATCCCACTGCAGAGCCTTCCTACCCTCAGGCAGATCCACACTCCCACTTAATTTGTTGTCATCTGCAAATTTACTGAGGGTACACTCGATCCCCTCATCCAGGTCATTGCAGCACGGGAGCATCAACCAGGAGTGGCTGGAGGACACGTGGGGATGGGGATGTCCCTCTGGCTTTGTGCTCCAGGCAGCTGGCACCCTGGAGGCAGGGCTGCAGAGAGGGACAGTGCACGCAGCCAGAGCTAAGTGCAACCCACTCAGTTGGCACCAGGCAGCAGGGCAGTCCCAGCTCAGTGGCACCAGCACAAGCTCCAGGGGTGGGCCCAGCATGCCAGCAGCACCACTTCATCTTCTTCCCACAGTCTTTCATTTCATATCCAACTTTATTTCTTCTTTTTTTCCATCTCTGCCTATGTCACTGTGTGGCTGTGGGGGCTGGCAGAGGACCCCTCACAGCCCCTAGGGGAGAGAAGGTGGCAAAATACCCACAACAGACCTGACCAAAGAGCTGGTCTAACCTGAAAACCTTGGCTTTTTTTATCATCTCCTTTTAACAATAATCTGGCAATAATGAGAAATTTATATTTTCCAAAGAGGAACAGAAGGCTGTGGTAGGCACACCAGGACAAGAGAGTATTTCAAAACATATTCAGTAAAATACATGGATCTCAGCTACAGCTTTTTTTCTGTGGCCCAAATTACTCCTCTGTCTTCTTGGAGGAAAAAATGAGACGGTTTCCATTGGAGGGCAGGAACTACGTCTCTTTAATAATTTCCTGCCAAACCATGCAAAATGTAACTCCTGTTCCTGCGTTCTTTCAAAACCTGCACCCAGTAGAGTAGCAAATTACCAAAAAAAAGTCTTTAGAAGAACTCATTTTCATGCTCTGCAGGCTCTAACCTTGTCTCCAAAAGCCAAGGTTGATGTGTCCCATGCCAAATTAAATCTAAGATGTATGCAGTAATGAAAAGGGTAGCATTCCATGAAAATCCCCACTTTTCAGTTAAAGAGGCCATGGTTTATTAGCTATGCAAAAATTACAATGTCAGGGTAACTTTGCAAGTTGGGCTTTTTTTCCTAAATGCTCAAGGATGTCACTGGAAGGGAGAAGCTAGCTCCAGATTTGTCATCAAGTGTTACCTGGATGCTCTACTCTAAAAAAATAAACTGCTGTAGCAAAAATAAACCTTGTGACTCTTAAAATCTGGTGGAAGAATCCCCCAGTGGGGGTGACTGAGCAGAGCAGGATCCCCACAGCAGCAGCCCCAGAGCGAAGCAGCTCAGCATTGCATGGTGAGGCATCCCCAAAACCTTCCATAACCTTCAAAGGAGGAATTAAATGCAGCCACTGAGCTCTTCGGGGTGAGCCCAGAGGGGTCGGTGTGGTCCCACACCCCCATGTGGCCCTGTCCCCCGCTTCGGAGCAGAGGGCAGCAGCAAGGAAAAGGCAGATGATATTTTACTGCGTTTGTAAAGGGAAGCTAAGCATGAAGCAAAGCCAAGAAGGAGCAGATCCAAACTCTTTGCACAGCCCAGTAAGATGCAGAGGATGTTTAATCACCATTTCCCTACCGAAGGGAAAACAATATTAGAAATCTGCAGGGCCTGAGATTTGCATCTGAGGCCAATATGCTCTCCCTTGCTCATCTCCATTCCCCTTAAATCTTTTAGAGGAGTCATTAAAAATTGTTGTGCACTACCACAGTCATAACAAATAAACTTATGCCCATTAACAACTGCCTGGAGCACAGCAGGAAATCAGACAGATATATCAGCACCCCCATGCAAAACAGATCTGCTTCCAGTAATAGCAGGGCTTCTTCCACAGCAATGCAACCCTGGCTCCCCAAAGGACACAGCCTTCTTCTGCCACGTGCTCCACACCACCCCACGGCCCCAGCTCCCACAGCTCAGCCCCATCAGCTCTTCCCCTCCCCAGTTATTGCGTTAAAAAGTGAATTACAGCACAGTGCCTGGCACAGGTGAGGGGGAGGCACACAAGAAGCCATTCCTCACCCCAGGGGCACTCACACAAACCTGCAGACCTCTCCTGGGAGCAGCCTGCTCACTACTGCCTGAAAGGAGGGGGTAGTGAGAGGGGGTCGGTCTCTTCTCCCAGGTGACAGTGACAGGATGAGGGGTGATGGCCTCAAGTTGTGCCAGGGCAGGGTTAGATGGGATATGGGGAACAATTCCTTCCCCCAAAGGGTTCCCCAGCACTGGCCCAGGCTGCCCAGGGCAGGGGGCAGTCCCCATCCCTGGAGGGATTTCAGGGCCGTGGAGATGTGGTGTGAGGGACATGGGGCAGTGGGGACTGGGCAGTGCTGGGTTACTGGTTGGACTGGGGGAGCTTAGAGGTCTTCTCCAACCAAAACGATTCTATGGTTCTACTGATGCTGTGATGAGCAGCAGCGTGGTCCTCGGCCATGCCTCCTCCTGCTCTTCAGACTCCAGGCTGCACTTGGAGAGTGAGATCCTTCCAAGGAGAGTTTCATGTGAGCCACGAGAGGTTGGTATAAATCCTGTTTGCTCTGTGTGAAGCCCACTGAAGCCAGCCAGGGGCTTTGTGTCTGGTGCTGGTTTGATGTGTGCTACCCTGATGGAGTCAGGGGAAGTGCTGCTCGGATTTATTCATATCCTAGCAAACAAGTCTTCACTAACTACTAGAACTCACATGTGGCAAGAGCACGTACTGTCAAGTGCTGGGTGCTGTTTAATGAAGAAAAATGAGGTGGCCACCAAACACGTGGCAGTCAGAGCTGGATCTCGTCCTGATTTTCCAGTTGTTCCCTCCTCCCGCATCACTGATCAATGCTGTAAGACTTCTGCATCCCTCCCATGAGTCATGGCCGGTCTCCTCTCAGGCTGCTGCCCAAAGCTGCCACAGGTGATGCCCCATCATCCCTGGGGACTGATGCTATTCCCATTTCTGCAGGGCTGCATCCTTCCCATGCCTGGGCTGCGCACCCACACAGCGCTGGGGCATTTCAGACCTCAGCTCCTGAGGGTGGTTAAACCACAGGGGGTTTCAGCTGGCTTGGCATCCAGCATCCAGAACAGAGAAAAAATCCTGGCATTACCTGTTCCTTATTTTCAGGGCAGTGGACAAGAGCTATTTCTGTGCTTCGGGCCAAGCAAATGACACACGATGCAGTATTGCATATAAAATACTGGGCTGCAGTCAAAAATTCACTTTCAGTCTGGATGCATTTGAGGTTTAGCTGGCTGTTCATGGGGAAAGAAATAACACCGATGGGTAGCGTGGTAAGACGTGGTCAGTGCAAAACAACAGCCTGAAGGGCAAACAGCTTTGGTGGGAGGTTTGTCCTGCTCCCCCATGGTGTCCCATGTAGGACTCTGCAGGGACAGCAGGATGAGCACTCCCATTTTGGGGTGGACCTGTAGTAAAATGCACATATTTAGGTTTAAAATCAAGTTATAGGAGCCTGGAGAAGTTTGGGATGTTTCTCCCCTGCCTGCATGGTGGGACACCCTTGAGCACCCCTGCAGCCAAGGGAACGCAGCAGTGCTGGGAGCCCGTCCCCACTGCCAGCACCGGATGGCAGCTCCTGAGCAGTGGCACTTGGTGGTGCCCCCCCCCCGCCTGCAAACACCCAGCCCCTTCCCACACCCATTTGATTAAGCTTTCCATTTTTTTTAATTGGAATACTTCTCATGCCTGCTCAAACACCTCTTCAAGAGTACTGATATTTATCTAATGTATTGAAAAATTATTTTAATTTTCAAGATTTAATTTTTTTTTCCCCTCCCTGGCAACCTGGCAGAGATACCAAAACGATGAACAATTCGTGTTTGGTTCATGCATTTCTGAACATCGTGGCAACCGCTGTCAGAAAATTTAATCATGTTGCTTTCATAACATTTATTTTGCATATTTCTGTAGTCACTCCGTGGAGCACGGCCGTGGCAAACATAACTTGCCTAAAGTCATCTGCGAAAGAGAGGTTGGTGCTTCATCAAAATCTGGTACTGAAAAGATGGGCAGAAATAAAAGCTTCAAATACGACAGGGAAATGTTCATTGCACTCTTCTTGTGCTCTTCCCTGCACTTAATTTAAAGCTTGCTTGTGGAAAATAGGTCAGAGTCTGCTCCTCCTGATTGCCCAGGGAAAGGACAAGCAAGTCTCAAAGACTGCACTTCATGTGAAGCACTTAATCTTTACACTAATTCCACCACCATCAGATGTAAAACTGCTCCTGGGTTCATACACCTCAGCTTCACTTCCCTGGATTTAGCAGATAATAATAAAGGAAATATTACACACCTATAGTACCGTCTGTGTGCTCGCTCTGCTCAGCACTGCTAATTAATTCTGCCTTGACGAGCCTTCTGGACCAGCCACAGGGACGTGCAGGGCCCGGCCCTGAGTCCCAGACCACCTTTCCTTCCAGACAATTCATTTGTGTTTGACATTTCTGAGTGCTCCAGCTTCATAAAATTTATTTCTGACTTGTTTCAAAATTGCATGTAAATCAAATTGCGTGAGACTTCTGCCTTCAGATTATAAATGATCACATTAAACCAGAAGATGCTCTTGGCCACAGCGAGTCTGGAAATGTGATTTTGTACAGTTGCTGTTCTTTTTTGTTTTCCTGGGGTTTTTGGTTTGCTTTGCTTTTTTTGGGGGGGGAGGGAAGACATAACTTTGTACATTCCCAAATCATGTCATTTGCACATTTGTCTAAATACAGAGTGCTTGCTGGGCACAAGGTGTATTCTGGTGAGACCCCCCCTTGCAGTGCCGTGTTCAGCTCTGGGGCCCCCAACATCAGAAGGACATGGAGCTGTTGGAGGGGTCCAGAGGAGGGCATGGAGATGATCCGAGGGCTGGAGCACCTCTGCTCTGGGGACAGGCTGACAGAGTTGGGTATGTTCAGCCTGGAGAACCAGAAGCCTGGTCTCTCTCTGGCGAGACCTTAGAGCACCTTCTAGGGCCTGAAGGTGACTTATAAAAAAGATGGGGACAAACTTATTAGCAGAGCCTGTTGAGATAGGACAATATAAAGGTTTTAAACTAAAAGAGAGGAGATTCAGGCTAGAAATAAGGAAGAAATTTTTTATGCTGAGGGTGGTGAGACACTGGCCCAGGTTGCCCAGAGAGGTGGGAGATGCCCCATCCCTGGAAACATCCCATGTCAGGTTGGATGGGGCTCTCAGCAACCTGATCTAGTTAGAGATGTCCCTGCTCAGTGCAGGGCAGTTGGACTAGGTGACCTTTAAAGGTCCCTTCCAGCCCAAACCATTTGGTGATTCTATTTTGGCACAGGGTCATTTCCAATAGAAATGTAATTCTTACACTAAAAATAAAGCATAGCAGCTTGATAAACAATGACAATGAGGTTCTGCTTCCTCTTTCTGTTTTCCTTTTCCCTCCCCCCAAGCTGCCAGTTGCACAAAGCTAAGCTGCAAAGAGGAAACCAAATGTGTAAGTTATCACAGCCAGCCAGGGGACTCTGCCAGGGAGATGTCAGTCCACTTAGTTGTAGTAGAAGATCATTTTTCTAATGATATTAAGAGTAAATATGGCAAGATATTAGTGGGATCCAAAAGCTGGCTAGTAATGCCCTCCCAGATGCCCACAGCTGGGGCAGAAAATGCTAAAGTAAAATCCCAGCATCTGGGAAGGGCTTGGGGAGGTCAGGCAGTGAGCACAAACCAGTCTTCAGGTCACACTCAGGGAAATTCCTTTGAGTCCGAGCAACATCTCCACCCCTTCCTGAGAGCATCCTGCAGGTGGGATCCCCTCAGTGTGGGTGCCCTGGAGTGGGTCCCCAGCACCCAGTGGCCACTGGTCCGTCCCCTGTAGCCCCAAGGCAGGGGGTGGGCAGGGAAGGGGGAGAGCCTAGTCTGTCCTAGCCCCCTCCCACTGCTCCCTTCCAGGCTGCCTCTGGCTGCTTTTGTGCTGTTTCCTTTAATTAAGCAGGAAAATATCTCCCTGAGCTGGAGGTAATTGGCAAAGCAGCCTGGGCACTCAGGAACTTCATAAAAATAAATGTGGGAGGCTAAATTAGTTTCAGCATTTTTAAGTTGCAGAAGTGCAAAGGCAAAAAAAACCAAACCCAAACAGCAGCAGCAACAAATATTCCCACTGAGCCAGGGTGGTTTGAGGCTGCAGGGGAAGCTCGAGCAGCACCTCAGCCTGGGGGGTTCCAAACCCACAGCCTGCAGCCACATAGTGCCAAATCTCCACCACCACCACCCGTGCCCGTGGGCACCTGCAGCCAAGGCTGTTCTGTGGCTCTGATATCTCATTATTTTCTGTGGCTGTTTTCCCCAGCAGGCAAATAGCCAACACAGCACCCATCACCCATGTCCCAGCTCAGCCCCATGGGGCTCCTCCACTGCTGTTCCCAGCTTCCCTGCTCACAGCAGCCAAACTTTTCCCACCAAGACACCTAAAAACCATCAACCCCCTGTAACTGGCTTCCAAACTCATGCCAATCAGATGGTTACCCTGGGAGCCTCCGGAGAGACAGAGGCTGGCATAAATATGTTCAAAAGAGGAATATAATAAGAAATAGGTGGGAAAGTGCTTTGTTAATTTGCTACTTTGCTCCCCTGGTGCCCTGTACGTTATTTTGCCCACCCAAGACATCCCATGGAGAGCCCTTGGTGACAGCAGGGCGGTGAGCCCCAGGGAGCTGGGGATGTGGGGATGCTCAGTGTGAGCCTAAACTCTTATTATTTCCAGCTAAACACTCTTATTATTTCTTTCATGAGAGCAACACTTAGGTACCCACTTGGAGGAGACCAAAACGTCAACTGAGGTCCCTTGGCAGGGAGGAGTGCCCATCACCAAGCCTGGGACACACTCAGATCAAACCCAAATCTCCCAGGTCCTGCACAGCCTCCTGCTCACCCAGATATTTTGCCTATTTTAAAATATTTATTTAAAATTAAGTTTCATGTGCAAGTTTATTAATAAAGTGTGGTTTATGGGTTTAATTAAAGTACTGCATATGAGACCTTGCTAATCCTGTTTGTGCTGCAACTGTATTAAAGTGCTAAAAATCAATCTATCTCAGTTTAAATATTTTATTATGGCAAGTTGTTAAATATTAATGGTGCAACAAGTAATCAGTGTCACCACTTCTGTCTGCTCCGTAGGAGATCTGCAGGAAATTAGCAATAAAAAAGCCTGCTCAGTTTGGTGGCCAGGCAGCTATTTGTTTCTCAGAGCAGGAAACAAGTGTCGGTGGTTCATGTACATCACAAGAGCATCTTCCCATGTGCTGCCCACCTCGTTGCACCAGGAGGGGAAGGCAGGGGGCTGCAGAGCAGTGCTGGAGGGACAGAACACACTCACGTGGGTGCAAGCCAAGAGGTGGCCGTGCATTGCATCAGCTGCTGGCACCTCGGGGTGCTGTGTCCTCCTCCACCGTTTCCGTGGCCCCAGGGACATCCCCACTCTCCCCCCAGTTGCCCTGGCAGTGAAAATGCCCTTTTTCTGCCCCTCTCAGGATTCTGTGCTGGGTCACTGCTGCTGGTGGAAGCTGGAGGGCAGTCCCAGGGCATTCAGCAACAGAGGAGCCCGGCAGGTGGCTGCAGCCTCGCTGGCTCACTGACACACAGGTGTCATCTTGACCCTTATTGGGGCAGATAAAGGCTGATTTTAGCACTCTAAATTTGGCCGTGGCAGCAACCCATAGCCCGATGGCAAAGCAGCACGCCAGAGGTGCCAGAGGACTTGGGAAGTTTTTCACCCAAACGTTGTCCCCGAAACACACAATTCTTAACGCTGCTTCTGCTCGCAGAATGTCACGTTACGCTGCACAAAATGAATTGCAAACACAGGTTCTGTAATCACATTGTTGAGAGATGGGGGTTTATTAATATACATGATCTTGTAAACCTGGCTCCCGCGAAAAGGCAATGAAGGAGCCAATTTGTTTGTGATCAAACCCTAATTCCAGAGCAAGTCAATCTGATTTTCAGTCCTGCCACCTCGCGTGCAGCACACGACAGCTCAGGACAGCCCCCAGCCGTGCCTGGCTCCCAGGGGTGCATCCAGTGCAGATCCCCAGGGACCCACGGGTGTCCCTGTCCCTGCTCCCCAGTCCCCACGCTCGGTGCCCATTTCCCATTCCCTCCATGGGGGGTTGTTAACCCCTCCCAGGGAAATTCACACGCCGACTTGCTGACACAGGCTCATTCAGCAGCACCGTGCATCTGATTTTTAATCTAATAGGGCTGAAGTGTCACACTAATAGCGACTCCTGTGCCTCGTGGTGTTCTCCTATCAGTCCATCCCTCGTTATCAGGCAACTGGAAATATTTATCTCATCCCTCACTGTGTGCTTTTTCCCCAGATAAAATTGATGTTTCCAGGGTGTAAAAAGGCACAGGGGATGGGGTGGGCAGGGGAACAGCTCCAGAAGTCAGGTTGGAGGAGGTCTTCTCCTGGGCTCCAGATCCCCATCTCTCCTCCAGGAACACCACATGGTCTGAAGGGGGCATCAAATCTCAGTCACCTTACTGGGGACAGCACACCCACAGCCAGCTCCAGCCTGGTCCAGGGCCAGTGGGGAACCCCGTCCCCCATCCCCACCTCCCCCTGGATGAGACACGACAGCAGCTCCATGAGCTGAGCTGAGGTCCCTCCCACTGCCGGGCATCCCACAGGGATCCAGGGAAACCCCAGAAACACCCCTCTCTGCTGGGGTGACAGGGGTAAACCCTGACTGTGGGTCCTGAACGATCCATTGACACCAAACCCCAAACCCCAGCAACTGCAGGAAACATCAACAGCTCCCAGGGGCAGCACGGGAGGGGTCCCTGCCCCAGCCCCACAGCTCTTTGATCCAGGGAAACGCACACGTACCCTCCTGGGCACACACAGTTGGGTCCCCCAGTGGGATGGGGACATGGGCTCAGCCAGCACTGGTCCCACACCCATGGCTGGGGGAGGCAGCACAACCTCCAAATCATGGAATTCTCTCTTTGCTTCCCACCAGAGCTTTTCCAGAAATGTTATTTTTACATTTCAGTTTGTGTCTTCCATTTTTTTTCCTAAGAAAACAAAAGACTGGGGGAAAAGACCTTTCCAGGTCTTTCTGCTCAAAAAGTCATTAAAATGTTGCAATGCAGAAACACCAAGCCATAGAATCATACAATCACCATGGTTGGAAAGGACCTCCAGGGTCATCAAGTCCAACCTTTATCCCATCATCTCCCTAACCACCAGACCATCAGACCATGGCCTCAAGTGCTTCATCCCCTCGTTAAAGTCTGTAACGAGTACCACTGGAAGTGGTTATTTTTCCTACTCTTGTTACAACCTCCTATGAAACCAATGGCTTCCTGCCAAACAAGATCCTCTGCCACCACCTTCACCTTTTTGCTCCAAGGAAACCAGTGTCTTTGCATTTACTGATGCCCTTGTTCCCACCTCGCTCCTGCGCACGCCCCGGCCGTGCTGAGCTGGACCCCAGCTCAGGACCAGCCTGGCTCCCACGGGTGCCCCAGCCAGGACGGAGGGACAGAGCCGGTGGAACCCTGGCCCCATCTCCCATCACCACCCCGGATGTGCCCGAGCTCCCAGCGTGGCTCTTGGTTTGCCCTGGGGGCAGCAGGTTTCTGCTTGGACGCCTGCGTGACCCTGGAGCCAGCAGCAGTGCTCCACATGGCACTGTCACCACTCCAGATGCCACTCACTGAGTTCGGCGGTGATTTTTGTCTGCACATATTGTTGTGTGGCCCTGTTCTTTGCAGCTTCCTGCAAATACCATGATATCACATCACACATAACCCCTTGCCTAATGTGGTTTATAAAAGACAGTGTCATGTGCTCCTGAAAGTGCCTTTCCATCCCAGGGCAGCTCGCTGTACCGTTGCTCAGCTGTTAAGCTGTAAATCTGCTTTGGCTTGTTGGGAGCTCAGGAGGTGCCACTGAGCCCCCCGAGTGACCCCTCCAGGTAAATCCCAGCTGCCCGTCAGCGGCCAGTGCCACCCATCCGGGCTGCACGCCATGGAACACGCCTCTGGCTGAGACAGCAAAGGCACCTTTTCCCTTCTGGAAAGATGTGCAAGAAGGGCATTTCCCAGCGGTTTCACTCGGGGCAGGGAGGCTGCTGCCAGCCCGGGGTGCAGTGCTGGCCTGCAGTGGAGCTTTGCTACCATCTGCAGGGCACCCTCCGGGCGGCTCAGCTGCTGGCAGACCTGAGGAAGGGGAGCTGTACCTGTCCCTTGCCTTGATTCCCGAACTCAAACCCCAGCCTCAGGCCAGCTGCTGTCCCAGCAGAGGGTCACACGCACGGGTCCTGCACCCCCCTTGCCCTGTGCTTAGACAGACACAAGCACCAGGGCTCAAAGGAACTGTTCTGTGGATGCCCCAGGAAGCAAACACCACTGCCAATACACCACGTGCAATCAACACTTCTCCAGCTCTGCCCCTTGCAAGTGACACCCCCCAGCCCCAGGACTGCTGCACCCTGCGGTCCCAGGACGCACCCAGCCCCCCACAGGGTGAGCGACCATCTCCGAGCAGATGAAGGATGTCATGTCCCACATCAAAGACAGAGTGATGGAAGGTGGCACTGGCTGCAGGTCTGAAGCCTAGAAAACAATGCTTGGGTGAGGCTGGGGGTCCCAGCAAGCCCCCCCAGCACACCTCACCTCCCAGCACACCCTGGCTCCATCTCCCCTCGGCACAGCCAGGTGAGCACCTCGCTCCCACTGCTGCGAGGACCAAACACACCTGATGGCAGGCAGGTTTGTGACAGCCAGGGGGGAACTCATTCCCCCATCCCAGCCCTGTTTTCCTGCTCCTTCAGCGTGCAGTGCTGCGTAGATACCTGTGCTTTCTGCGTTTCCTGCAAGAGCATCAGCATTTCTCAGCTGGGATGTCCCTGTCACAGCTCCATGGACACCTCTCTATGGCACAGACTGTCCCAGCCACCAGCATTTTGCTTCACATCTCTGAGCAACTGTTTTGCCAATTACTAGGCCCAGTACAAAGGACACAGCCAGCAGCAGAAAAACAATCCAGTGAGTAGGTTCTATTGCACGTAGAGGAGTCAGTATATAGGGGATTGCTGGGGGTACAAACAAGTCAGATCACAAATAACAGACATCAACCCCAGAGACCCCAGGAGTGACACAGCATGACCTGTAATAGATGGAACAAACAGAGATACAAGGTATCCCATAGAGAAAATGGGAGACACCCAAGTCAATAGGGTGATCACATACGATAGAGGTAACCCCATGTTGCCTCCCCACACAGCCCATGTTTGTAGGTGCCAGACCTGACTGGGATCCAGTTGCAGGAAGAGTCAGGAGGTTCTTCCCCAACATGGAAACTCTGCAAAGTGCATCCCCCTCACAGACAGACACTGCACCCTTCCTGCAAGTGGTCCCAGCTTTTATCCCCACAGCAGGAACCTGGCACTCATTGACCCAATGGGGGCACCTGGGGCTCATTTACCCAAGGGCTTTCCCTGCAAGGTCAGCTGCACCCTGGAGGAAAGCCAAAAGGCAAACTCATCCCCTCCTCTCAAAGGGCCATGGGGACCACCCATATGTCACCCTTAATTCAGGGCTGGGGGTTCAGACCCCAGCACTTCAGTGACTGAGACCCGGCCAGAGTGAGTGCAGAGAGCACCTGCCTGCATCCATGGCCAGGGGGCTGCTGGGGGCCATGGGCATCCGTTCCCAGGAGCTCCCCTGCCCAAAGCTGACCCCCTGCTTCCCACTGCTGCTCCTCCACGGCACAGGACAGGCTCCATCCTTTGCATGGAGTCACCCCACCCCACCCCAGCGCTGTGACGGACTGGGCAGCGGGGTGATGCCACGCTGGCAGCTCCCATGGCTCCATCCATCTCCAGATCAACGGGGAATTTGGGGTCCAGGGTGGACGACAAACACCCCAAGCCAGTGCTTGTAAGAGGGAGTTTTCCCGGTGCAGAGCCCAAGGATGGCACCACAAGGCACTGGGTCCTGACAAGTGGACTTGGTGACCCTGGAGGTCCTTTCCAGCCACAGTGATTCTGTGATTCCAAGTGCCCACAGGGGGTCCTGGGCTGTCCCCAGCCCAGCGGGGGTGTGCCCACTCCTGCCTCCTGCGGTCCCCATGGCGACACGCTGCCGCAGCACCAGCGCCGGATAAACTGAAATGGAAACGCCTGAAAGCGAACTCGAACGTGTGCTGCGGTGGCAGAGCCAGCCTTAGCGCCAGCCGCCTGCGTGACACCCCGGGAACCGGGGGAGAAGCAGGGAGGGAGAGAAAAAGAGACAAAGTGAGCTTGCACGTACTGAACACCACTGTCCTCAGCTTCACCAGCGCATCCCTCCTCCCTTCGCCCACCTCCTGTCCCCGCACCAGGCCACTGCTGCCCCCAGCGCCCCCTGCACCTCCTGGGGTGAGCACCCTGACCCCCTGCATCCTGGCAGGGTGCTGACCCCACACTCCGCCTTCCTGGGGCTGCTCCGGGGCTGGGAGGGCTGCAGCTCCTCACTGGTTCCTGCCCTGGCTTCCCCGGGGACACCGGGAGGTGCTGCTGGAGCCGTCAGAGGAATCCTGTCCTTGTGGGATTATTCAGAGCAATCTCATCAGCTTTTATCCTTTAGCAATGACCTTATGACAGTAAGTTAAGCCTACAGAAATAGCATTTGTAATTAATCCATTTCCATAAGATTAGCATGTCAAATGTCACAGGATACATGTAAGATCCCTTCGGAGCTTCAAGTCCTTTTGTTCAAATTGCTTTAAAACCGTGGCAGTCTCATCAGGAAGCCAAGAGCCCGTCGGGGGGCAGGGGGGGGCTGCCCATGGGCCCCTCCCAGCCAGCCCCCACCCCACCACAAGGATGCCCAGCTCTCCTCAGTGCTGCCAAAGCCTCCTTCTGCCCCGTCTGCCCAGCGTGGCGATGCCAAAGAGCTGCTGAGCTCACCCCGAGCAATGGGACAGCCCCTGCCACACTGCTGCCATCACAGGGCAGAGGCCAAGGGTTTGTCACCCTCACCCCCCACTCTTGTCCCATCATCCCAGCCCCAGCTCTGGCACCGCTGCTGTGGGATGAGTCAATGGCATCATTCACCTCTTCCACTTCAGCACTGAAGCATCGTTGAAAACAGCTGAAAAATAATGCCAGAAGATATTGAGGGATTTGTTTTCTCTTCCCCTCACATGAAAACATTGTGTTCAAAGCCCTCCGTACCTGTAAGGAAAATCCCTCTGATTCCAGCACGAGACAGCTTCTGAGTCTGATGCCGTGCATTCTCCTGGGGACCCCAAGTCCCCCCAGGTCTCTGCTGTCGCTGTGTGCACAGCTCAGGTAACCTCTGCCCCCACCAGCATCTGCATTTCAGCCTCACCCACCCTCAGCTGAGCTTTGGGGGTCAGCAGAGGAGGGGGAGCCCCTCAGCAGGCTGGCACCTGCCCAGCACCCTGTCAGAGGGGTTTGCACCCCAAGGTGTGCCCAGCATCGTGTCACGGGGGTTTGCTCGCCCCCCCGAGGAGAGGAGGTGACTGCCAGGACCCTGAGATGCAGGGGTGGGAGTGAGCGCAGGAGCACACAGGAGCAGGCAGCATCACACCTTCCTTTCCTTCCGGGGATGGAGGAGTTTGCCCATGCTGAAAGTTTCATTCTGAGCTTTTCTACTTTTATAGCAAGAGGAAAAAAATCTCCTTTTTTTTAAAGCACAATCTTCTTCCCTCTCAGAAAGTTTCACCTTTAATCAAGTTCTCTGCAGTCAGGCTATTCCTTTTTTTTACCAATTAAAAGAGGATATTGGCCAAATAAGATTATTTTTTAATTTTCTTTCTGCAGAATGAAATAACTTCTCTCCCCTCAGATGCACATGGAGCAAGGGCAGGCGCAGTTCCCAGGAGGGAAGGCTCCAGCCCCATGCCAGAGCAGGATTTATGGATAACCCCCTCTCTGACAGCAGGGTTCTTTGCCAGCACCCCCCAGGAGCAGGCAGGGATGCTGCAACACGCTGCGTGCATCTGCTGAGCACAGAGCAACACTCCAGCCCCAAACTCTCACCGAGATGACTTTGTAAAAGTCACTGAATACTCTTACCTCTACAAAAGCACTTTAAAAGTACATGGACACGTGGACAGACACAGACAGACAGACACAGACAAAGGTACACCCCCCCCCCAGGTGTCTACACCTCCTCTCTGGCTGCTCCAGCTGGATCTTTGCCCCCAGCCCTGCTCCAGGTGCTGTCCCAGGGACCCCCTGTGCCCACAGGCACCGGGACCCCCCAGGGGTCCTCCCTGCACACCCCAGAATAAACCCTGTGCAATCCCAAAACACTCTCCCCCCATCCCACAACACACCCACACCCCGGGGCAGTGACCCCCTCCCCAGAACTGTTCTGGTGCCGTGCAGAGCCCCCAGCCGCTCGCTCCCAGAGCAGCAGCACAGTCCCTAAAGCATGGGGGACACCGACCTCGTCCCCCCCATCTGCCCCTGATGCTGTTTTTTCCCAGTGACCCCACACACCCCATAGCTCCTGGCACTGCCACAGTCCCAGCACTACCCTGGGACTGGCACAGCCACGGGAAGCCTCTCTGCCCCCCGCCCCAGTGCTCCCAGAGCCCTGCTGGGCTGTCCAGGAGGGCTGTCCCAGCCCCAGGCTGCTCAGAGGTGAGGTGCCATCAAGCAGAGCCCGGCGCTGGCTCCACATCTCCCACATGACCCTGTGTCACAGCTCATCTCACAGCATCTCCAGGGAGTATGGAAATGATTTATATTTTTTTTTTCCATTTTCTCACCCTATTTCTCCTTTTCCTCTCGGAAACACAGGATGACACTGTGTGATAAGGTCTGTCACTTTAAATTAAACCAGCTAGGCTGGTTTTTATCCTGCAATAATCTGAATGCAGATAAAACGTGATACCCCTGGGAAAAAGAGAAGCCATCCGAAGGAGGAAGGGGCCCAAACGCCGGATACCCGGCCACCTCCCGGGATAACCGTGGTGCTGTGACTCTGTAGCCTCCCAACAGCTCCTTTGTAACATAACACAGATCAGACCCTGTTGTCTTCAAACCCTTACAGCACGCAGGGCCAGCCTTTGGGGGTCCCTGTGCAAGAGAGATGCTGGCAGGAGTGGTGAGGGGTGGGGCTGTGGGACCACGGGCACGGGGGTCCTGCCAGCCCAGAGCCCTCCTGCCAGAGCCAGGGACAGAGCCCTCACCTTTCTGCTGGGCAATCACATCACCATGGATCCTTCAGCAGGGCAAAGCACAGCAGGCAGACACAAGGAAGGCAAGAGTCACCCCTACACCCTGAGCAAACGAGGTGCTGGTGGGCTTTGCCCCCCACAGCCCCCTTTTCAGTCCCTTCTCTTACATATGTCACTGGGAAAAAACAAAACAAAACAAAACAAAAGCCTGGCCAAGTGGTTTGTGTGTCCTGAGAGGCAGGACCCTGCCTGGGACCCCGGGGGAGCAGGGGGATCCTGTGGGTGCCCCTGGCATGGAGCTCCCATGCAGACACATTGGCCAAGCTCTGTGAGCCTGGCAGTGCCCGCACGCTGCCCTGGGAGGAAGGGGGAAGGATGAGGGACACACCTGGATAAACACATTTTCAACCGAGATGCTCGAATACTGGGTATGTGCACCGAAAATGCACCAAACAGGGGGTTAGGGGGCTCTCCAGCCCTGGTACACGTGTCCGTGGGTGCACCCTGTGGGCATGGCACGGACTTGGGGCCGTCAGTTCAGAGGTCAGATGCCTTCGCACACACAGCAGCGCCACAGTGCCTGGAAAGCACTGCATCACCTGTGTTTAACCCCACATGGACAACTGTTTGATCAGCCCATCCTTTCTGGCTTTATTCTTTCTCCTCTGCTGTCAGACACTGCCTCTCACCAGGGGGAACGCACGAGCTCCGCGCTGGGGCCGGATGCACAATGCTTCTGGGTGCAAAGCAGCAATTCCTGGCCCTGGTGGTGGCTGTGGCTCTCAAAGCCATGAGGTGGGGAGAGAGCTGGCCATACAGACCCCGCAGATGTCATGCCCAGGAGCAAAGACAAGTGACAGCGGTGATGAAGACTCTGGGCCTTCCATCATCTCATAACAATTAGGCCCCCAGCTGGACCAGGAAAGACGACAGAGAGGAATGGAGAAGTTGTTTAAAAGGAGACAAACTGAGGTTTTCTCCAGAAGGCTCAACAAGGGATGCAGATGGGCTTGGGAGGAGTGCCACCATGCCATGCCAGGGCTGCCCCAGCCTGGGCAGAGGGGTGGGAGGGAGGACAAGGACAGGGTGGGTTATTCCCACCACAGGCACTGTTCTTGGGGTTGGGACATTTTCCCGAGCAGTGCTGGGCTGAAGGACTCAGCCACCACGTTTTGTGGGGACGGCTGGAGCTGCAGGTGCCCCCCGAGCCCAGGGGGAAGGCACTGCCTTCATCAGGAGCACGCTGTGCCACCAGGGCTGCTCGTAGCTTTAATTCTCCAAATTAAAAACAAAAGCAATGCTGCTGGAGATTTGGGGTGGGGCTCTGACCCCCTCACACCCCAGCCTGCTGCTGCAGGGGGAGCTGGTGGCCGACCAGCCGCCCACTCCCCGGGGTGTGTTATGGTGACCTGCAGGGTGAAGATGCCACGTGCCACCCCGTGGTGCTTCCCCAGCTGGCTGGCCATGCTTTGGGGCAGCAGGGACACCCCAGTGCCCTCCTGGGGGCTCTATCTGCTCCCCCTGGGGAGGGAACCACCACTCCCCAGCTGCCACCAGTACTGTTTGCTGCACTGGGAGCCGTCAGCACACGCTGCCTGCTGCTGCATTCCCACTGCCCGAGCCCTTCCACCCCAGTACCCAGCTGGAATGCTAACACCTGACCATGCTGTTCAGCCACCACGAGGGTTCAGGGCTGCAGTGGGTCACGGTAACTAGTGACACTCCTGCGAATACGTATTGTCCTCTTTCTCCACCCTCCCCGCACTGATGTGGAAATACGAAGTGTTTGGTGTTTGAGATGATGGGAGCAGGACCCTGGTGTGAGCAGGACACTCACCCTGCAAGCAGAACTTCATCCCCGGGCCCCTCCTGGCCCCCAAGCCAGGGCAGATGCTGCTGTCCCTGCAGAGACTGCGGAGCTGCCGAAGTCACACGTGTGACCTCCGTACGAATTCGGCGAAAGCCAGCCCTCCCCCCCTGCCATGTACCTGTACAGCAGGGCCTGGGGTCGGGGAGCAGTGGGGGCTGCAGGGAGGCACTGGGGAGGGTGGGGGTGATGGCAGGGGGCAGCAGAGGTCTCATGCTGGAGCACCCTGCAGAGCCTTCCCTGCACACGGAGGGTCACCTCTGCGCTGGCACAAGCAAACTGGGAATGGGTGCGACCAAAGCAGCTCTCCTCCTGGCTCAGCTGCTGATGTGGCTTTCCTGCAGCCTCGGCCATGGGCAGCCATGGGAAGGGTTTTGGGACAAGAGGATGCTTTCTGCCCCTCTGCCCAGCAGCAGAGACACCACAGGGACCAGGCTGCTCCCCTGCCTCCCCTCCTCCCCTTCCCTTTCCCACCCTGCCCAGGAGGACCCAAAGCCCCCGGGCCTGGGCTCATTCGACCTGCAGAGCCTCCTCCAGCCCAGGATGGCACCACTCTTCCATTTCCTTTCTTATTTTCACAGCTTTCTCACACAGCTCAGCAAGGACTTGGAGGAAAAGTGTTTGTTTCCTCCTCAGGTACCAGCCTGAACTGAGTGACTGTAATCTGGATAACCACAAACCCTTTGGGAAATTCATGCTGAATTCATAAATTATTATTGTCTCTAGCTCTCCAAATTAATCTACACAAGTAAGTAAAGGACTTTTTCATTTAGGACAATTCAGGATTACAAATAAGCAGTCAGGCAGAGAAAACTCAAGACACTGTGTATGCACCGGCACGGCTCCAGGTGCTCACTTTGATTTCCAGTCCCCGCGGGAACGTCGCAGGAGCTGGGTCGGTGTGTTTAGGAGACATTTACTCACAGCCTCTGGTTTTTGGCCCAGCAGGAGATGAGAGCCCCAGCCCTGGGGTGAGCTGTGTGGGACAGAGGGACAGCCTGTGGTGGGTGAACCCCCCAGGCAGGAGCACCCCGCTAATCTCAGCATCCCTCCCAGCAGCACTGCAGGGATGCTCCGAGGTGCTGGTACCCCTGCAGCCCCGTGACGAGGCAGAGGTGCCAGCCCTCCCTACAGCTCCCCAGCACCCTGCTGCCCAATTCCTCCTCCTCTAACCACCCCCATCTCCATCCCCACACCGGGCTGGGGCCGCAGGCTCACACTGATGGGTCCTGCTCTGACCTGGCTGTGTTATTTTAAGCTCTTTGCCAGCCTCAGCCCCAGAGAGGGACCTGTTGCCAGCCCAGCACTGTGCCACCCTGCCAGGGCTTGGTGTGCAGGGACAGCCCTGGGAGCATCCCAGGGCACAGGGTCCCAGCAGAGCCCAGCTCCCACAGGCACATCCCCACAAGCCGTGTCACTTCCCCGGGAGCCAGGAGCATTCACTGAGCAGGGGGTGCTGCTGGCAAGGGGACATGATGGCATCCCACAGCCCAGGGGAAGCCCTGGCAGCATCACACCTGGCACAGCAGTGACAGGGACACCCACACCCATGGCTACAGAGAGATTGGTGCCACCAGTGCAGTGGCACTGGGTTTATTGAACCCCCAGGGGGGCAGGGGGGTCTCGGGCTGGGTGCAGGGGTGATGCCAGGGTGCCTGGGGAGGCCAGGACCCCCCACCCGTGCCTGTCCCTGCGTGAATCAACACTGACATCCAGTGACCACCCAGCCACACTGCAGGTTTGTTCCCCGCCATCCCTCCCAATTAACGAAATAAACCGAGAGGTGTTTCATGGTTAACCAGCCGTGAAGTACCCAAGCTCTGCAGGAAGCTCAATAGCCCAGCTGTGGTTTGCTTCAGGTCAAACCCCCCCAGGGGTGCTGGTGCTCTCCCACATCAGGTGCAGGGGGGTCCCACAGCCCCTTACCCACCTCCCTGGGCACCAGTGGCCTTATTCAGCCCAGCAGCAGTGACACAGGCAGAGAGTTCTCTTGGTCGCTTCTTTTTTCCATCTTCACTTCCCCCCCCCCGCCCAACTTTTGTGTGGGTTTTTTGGTTTGTTTTCTTTTTTCCCTTCCAATTCTTTCCCCCTGGTCCCCTCCCTGCCTGCATTTAGTTTAGCAGACTACCACACTTAATTTAGTTAACACAGAAACCTTAAAATATCCCAATTAATAATGCAGAATGCGATCTCTTCGCTCTGCATTGTTGACCAGGCATGCAGGGATTATTCAAGGCAAATCCAGGTTCATATCAGAATGAAATACCCGCTGCCTCCTAACATTTATAATGGGCCCAACAACTGCTCACAGCCAGGAGGTTTTAGGACTAAAATACGCACCAAATTTGCAGCTCAAAGCTATTGGTATTTGAATTTCCTCTCCAATTAAATAAAGCACTCAAGCGTGCACTCAACTCTAACTCTCAAGTAGCATCAGGGAAAGCAATATCGTTTTTCTACTTCAAAATGCACAGGGCTTGAATTTCTAACAGCACTGCCCAAGAACACAGCCTGCTGCATGCCTTGGTGGGAGGGAGAAACCAAAGGTTTGTTCTCTCCCTAAGAACAATTGCCCTGTCACCCTTCTAGTTACACACTGTGCTACCAGTTCTGAAATCCTAGAATCCCAGACTGGTTTGGGTGTGAAGGGACCTCAGAGCTCATCTGGTTCCAACCCCCTGCCATGGGCAGGGACACCTCCCACCAGCCCAGGTTGCTCCAAGCCCCATCCAACCTGGCCTGGAACACTGCCAGGGAGGGGGCAGCCACAGCTTCTCTGGGCACCCTGGGCCAGGGTCTCACCACCCTCACAGCCAACAATTTCTGTCTAAGATCTCGTCTAAATCTCCCCTCTTTCAGTTTAAAGTCACTGTGTTAGCAGACTAAAGCTACAGCATCTTTATATTCACCATCCAAGGAAAGTGTAGAAATAAGCTTTTCCCCAGGTTTATTTACTAAATCGTTTCACATTCGATGAAGTAGTTACAACAATACTTACAGAGCATTATCACAAGGGCAAACACGTTGAGAACACTAGCAGAGACCGAGAACGCAGGTTACAGTTATTTTCCTGGTGAACCCAAACGCCACTTCTGTAAACAACAACAGAACATTGCTACTGGAAAAGATGTACACAGAAAAACACTCTGGGCACACAGATCTACACGTATCATTTTACACTCCCCACCAAAGCACTCTGGTCAAGCCCGAGTACAATTTGGTATTCTCTGTACAGTTATTAAATCCTGCTAAAAATGATAGTTATCCTTGGGTTGAAAATACAGCACAGCACATAAGGCAAAAAAAGAGGAATTATCATCCAGTTCTTCGTTTCAGTTGAACACCAAGAATTTTAAGGCAAGTTTGGACATTTTGCATTGTTTCACGTCGTGAATGGGGACTTACAGATGGCAGATTCACAGAAGTAGCATGCTACGTGCCAGGAGCAGTTAGCTGTTCGAAACGTGGACTGGGCACAGCTGCCCCTCCAGGAATTCCAGGCAGACTGTGTGAAAGGAAAGCATTCCAAGGAGGAAGGCAGCACACAGATGAACAGCTTAAAAAAAAATAAAACAAACTCAGGAACTGTATGTACACATAGAAACTCATACCCACTTTAAAGTGCTGTACAGATCATTTTGAGTGATTAAGAACTGGATGATAATTTATAGTTGCGTGACATCTTCTTTGAAGGTCCTTAACTTTCCAACTGCAAGACAGTCACTGCAATGAGTATTGTTCTCTGAATGCAGACTCAAACCGACTGTTGTGTCTGATCTCCCCACAGCCAAGCAGCACCCGAACAGAAAATGGAGATGGTGTGATTTCCAGTGAGACAATCCCTAGGCTGACACACTGTTCCATCCCTTTCAGCTCAGCAGTTCACCTCAGAGCAGCAGGATATTTCATTAAGTATTTTTCCCATTTTTCATACCCAACCTGCATGCTAAAAAATGGTTTATCCTGCTACCTTAAACTGAGCAATACCACATTACACAGTGTGGGGTCGATCTCTGCGACCTGATTTAACACTGTCTAGGGAAAGAGAGTCAAACATTTTGCAATTTTAAGTGCTTTGACTTCCCTACGTGAAAGGTGTTTATATAAACATTAAATACCTACCCATCAACCCCACCCTGACCTGCAGATGAAGTCAGGATGGTTTCTATGCCTCACACCATGTTGTACAAGCTGAAAACAGCATTTACCAACCCTTCCAACCAGAATGTGTATATGAGCATCTTCATTCATGGAATCCTACTGTAGCTAAACTCTAAAGGTTCAGCATACACCGAACTGCATGGGAAGCCTCCTATCAATAAAAGGCATAAACCTCACTTCAGGAAGGAATTCTTGGTTTTTCACTATCAGTTTGTTAAGTGTCTTTATCTCCGGCGTACATTGGAAAACCTGATCATTAATGGCATCTCTGTGAAACAGACTGAAAAGGATGGCAGCCCATGGAAACATTCAGCTTGTGCCTTTACCCCAAAGGAATGGGAAGAAAACCTCCACCACTGGCTGAAGCATCCCCTTCACCCCAGCCCTGCTCCCCTCCCTTCTCCTCCCCACACACAGACATGCAGTGTACAACCGTGGAGCTACTCGTGCCCTGCCAACACATCCACTGGAACAATTCAATTATGCTATTATTGCTATATAGAACTAGAATCCTCAGCAGGTCACATAAATGCTGGAATTGTTACTTTTATTTGCTTTTCAACTCCTGCTTCGTTCTACCAAACCTGATGAACACGTGCAGGCTGTTATAATCCATGCAGACACCTGTCATGTGTGGAGAATGCTTTATGGTGAAGTCACCCACGTCTCCTCAACTGTTTAAAAGCTGACCCTTAGCCTATGGAAGAACAAGGAACACCAGTGTCTGCCTGGCTGCAAGCAGCTCTGCAGGGACTTTGAATAAACCCAGGACACTCAAACCCCTCCACTTAGCATACCTATAAAGAAATGGCTTTTAAAGCAACTATTTCAAATATTATTGCACCTTCAAAAATAATACTATACGGGCTTGATAAACAAGGGGAAACAAACATTAATTTAACATGTTAAAACAAGGGGAAAGGAACTCTGTAGGCAAAAAAACCTCTTCAGTACCAGGCTGGCAATACACATACAGACATCAAAACAAGAATTCAAAATAACCATGATTCCTAGTTAAAACAAACCAAAACATTCTAAATTAGCTAAAATTCATTTATTCAGCCATCTATTTTAAATAATGGTTATAACCCACAACATCACTTTCTATTTACCTGCCCAAATTGCCACTAAGTTTAGGGCTATCACAAAGTTCTATCTCTGGAGATTGTGGTTAGTCACAGGACCTGAGCTCCAGCACTCCCTTACACGGGGGACAGCTCAGGATGAGCAACTCTGCCCCAGGCTTTTCACTCATCGCAGCTCACGCTGAAGGCAAGACTGTCTGAAGAGCCCGAGGTGGGATCTCACTGTTCACTCCCTACTTATGTATTTGTGAGAAGAGGAAGAATAAACATAGGTCTTCTGAAAAAAAAAATAATAAAACTGGAACAAACAGAGCTCATTCAGTATGCTGTGTTATTCTCACAGGTTTTGTAGGCACAAATGTATCGAGCAAATAAGAAAGAAGAACTCTAGAACAACCAAACCAATCATGCTGTATGCTGACTGCACTGAAAGGGGAACAGCCGGATGGAGAAGTCCTACATTTAGCACCATTTTTATATCTGAACACTCTGAGAAAGCAATCATACATTCTTTTCAAAAACAAAGTTCTACGGACTCTGGACACAGGGTGTGTGGGAGGAGGGCAGGGAGGGCTCAGGTCTGAGTGCTGATTTACACCTCACTACTGTGGCACCTCCCAGGGCATTGCTGTTGTCACTTTTCCTTGCGTTACAGCTGAAAACAAACAGCAGAGGAGCCAGACTAAGTCATTGAATCTAGCACTCATCTGTCCACAAAAAGAAAACATAAGAGGAAGTTTAAAATGTGTTTTCTCTACATCAGACCCAAAAATTTCATTAAGAGGCAATAAATTTGCCTTGTAAATGTAAGTAATTGCTAATTACCATCCAGCCCTCCTAGCAGTAAACGGGTAACGAAGGAGAGTGTACAGGCAACACACTATGGCATTTATTATTTACAGACCTTGAGATCCAGAAACAAGGCAGCCCTTTAGTTACTGTTCATAAAAAAAATTCTGAAGCACTGGCATTTTCTTAATCTGAAGACACAAGAAGACAACTATCAGCAAAGTGTCCAGTCACACACCACATTCACACAGCTCTCACCCCAAGCACAGTAAACTTCATGTTTCATAGTAGGCAGGAGGAAGAGAGAAAAGCTCTAGAGTGAGAGGGTTAGACAGACAGTAAGTTTCTAACCATATCCCAGGCATGTACAGCACTCTCTACACATCACTGCCACTCGCAGGATGCTATCTGAACCCAGCTGGCAACAGGCTTTTTCCACTCCTTCTGCCCATGTTACTAAAGTAACAAAGGCCAGTTACTGGAAGAAAACACATCCTTCCTCATTTCATCCCAACTTCACCACATTGCTCCTTATGTTCTCCACCAGCAGGGTTGATTTTCAAGCAGACTAAGCCTCGTCTTTGCATCAGGTCCATAAAGACCTGCTCTTCATCAAAGTGCAGTCAAACCAAAATTGCATCGACAGTACATCATCCCAGCAGAGTCCAGCCAGGTGTCGGAGATGGGATCGTACTTCTGTACAGTGTTCAGGTAGGATGACCCTGAATGTCCTCCAACTACATACAGGTAGTTGTCAATTACAGCTGCACCAACCCCTGTGGGAAAGGGAAAAAAAAAAAAAAGAACAAAACGTGATCACCAAGTGTGGAAATAAGTAGTACTTTTGTTCCTTAGGGGAACAGCCTCCCCCCAGCCTGAAGGCTGAATAGACAAGTTCTCCCAGCCCCTCCTTCTTTGGGTTGCCTTTAAAGAAAATGGGTATAAATGAAGAGTCCCTCTCTCTCAGGTCTTACACACCTTCTCCCCTCTTCTTGTGCCCTTTCTTGTGACAAAGCAATGCTCTTCTGCCCCAATACTCTCTGTCAGGGAGACAGAAGAGCGTATACACTACTGAGTCTTTACATTAAATAAAATACAATAGAACAGTAACCACAGAATTGCTGAAACTCACTCAAAATTCATGAAAAAAATAGAAGGTAGAGATATTACTTCATATTATTTTCCTTACAGCTCAGTATTAATAAACTGTAATTAAAAACAGAGAAATAAACACTCATTCTTTCACAGAGCTGGTTTAGTGATCTTCATTCAGAGCTGAAGTGCAATGCTCTGCAGACAAGTCACTGCAACTTTCCTGCAGCTTCTGCCAGGCCAAACAGTGTTTACTGCCCAGTTCTGTACCTGTCCGGGGCTCCTTCATGGGCTGGCACACGGTCCACTGGTTTTGGTGAGGGTCGTATCTCTCGATGCTCGATAAGTGAGACACACCATTGTGCCCACCTACTACAAAAATAAAGCCCAGCATGACACCCACACCGAAGTTGATTCGTTTGTCAGCCATTGAGGCGACTGTCTCCCAGGAGTTCTTACTCGGATCGTAACGCTCCATGCTGCAAACACAGACAGACATGAGGGGTTTAGTGACAGTCGAATTTCACTCCACAAGAAGCCTGTTTGTCAGAGCTACATCTCGTCCTGCCAACCAGTACTACCACAGCCAGCAATAATGCAATGCAAAGAGAAGGTGCTTGAGCTGGAGAATTCTGGAGGTTCTCAACAGAGCGTGGCCAAAAAATCAGTTGGAGTGTATTTGATCCTGACACAGCGACTGCAGCTCCCTGATGCCCTCCTGCCACTACCCTGCATATTCACATGATGTATGGAAACAAAGCAAGATTTTTCAAAGCTGGCTTCAGAACTGAAAGCTCTTTCAAGGATGACTGCTGCTATTTATTAAAAAAAAAGCAACTCATGAGAAACCGAACACAACGCAAATCTGAAGCGTATCTATCTGGGTACCACATCAAATCCAAACCTTGTTGGGGACTGCCTGAAAACAACAGACAGAGGAAAAATGTGTAGAGAGCATATCCCTCAGGAAAAGCAGTAAAGAGGCTGCTGATCAAAACACTGAGTCTAGAAGAGGCCTTCCAGATAAAATGGAAATGAATTATCATCATTATTATTATTTTTAATCACTGGAGCTGTACAGATGGCCAGTCATTAACACACTCATGGCACACAGCCATTCCCTGTCCAGTGGAGCTCCAGGAGCACGAGGGGGCAGAAAAGAGGGGGAGAGAAAGTCAGCAGCACTACAGAGTTGGAGAAAAGGTGCTTAATTACACAGCAGTCTGCTTCCTTCTAATGCTAGAGCTCGTATGAGTCTAGTAACTGCACAGCATGGCACGTTACTCGCACCCTTGCATAATTAATTAAACCAAAACTATTCATTAAAAAGTAAATTAAATTTTAAAAGGCAAATAATGGAGTATCAGGTTCCAGAAACTCTACAGGAGCTGCTGGCAATTCCTTCCTGACTGAGGAAGAAAGATGTGGCACAAGGAGTGAGGCTACTGCAGAATTTTAATGTTAAGGGCTCTCCCTTTAAAGGCACCAGCTTGATAAAGACATTCCTTTGGCTCCAGGGACAAGTCTTCCATTTTCTGAAGGTTACCAAGTTCACCTCTCAAAGGCCTGTCTGCACACCAAGTGTCCAACTTTTGGAACCACTTCTGGCAGGAACAGGAGCTTGATTGTGTGGTGTGAGGGACATGGGGCAGTGGGGACTGGGCAGTGCTGGGTTAATGGTTGGACTGGGGGAGCTTAGAGGTCTCTTCCAACCAAGGCTGTTCTGTGATTCTATGATTGATTATCTGCCTTTTTAAATGGTCTGTGCAACCCACCTGCAGGGGAGGAAGCACCCCAGAGGTCCTACAGTAACTCCTGCTACTCCTGCCCTACTCTGCTCCTAAAGCCCCGAGTTCTGTATGGTACAAAAATGGCACAGAGCTAAGAGTGACCACACAGGAGAACAGTACAGCTTAAGTATTGCGGGTCAAATTCCCATGTGAGAAAATCCTAGAGTCAACAGAAAACTTTTAGAGCTGCCTTGCTTGTGTATTAGGTATTTCAACTGCTATTGCAGTTCATCATTTAAAATACAATTAGAAAAATGTCAAAGTTTCATAAAGTCCTGTCACAACCATACCAAACAGGTTAAATTATTGCTGGTTTGTATTTCAGTCATTTAAAAAATTGCTTGCATTTTTCAAATTTAAACTACTTAGCTGTACTTTCCTATTTGGAAAGCAATCCTTTGCTTCACAAACTGCTCTATATAAAAATGTATCAAGAATAAAAAGTAAGTACAATTAACAACTAGTGCAGTGCTGTTGTATTACACTGTTAAACAATCATTCCCCTTCCTATAGGCAAGATTTTCATTTTTATTCTTTAATCAGCTATTTAGGCTTGCAGTTTATGAATTGGCTTCCTGGAGGGATAAACACCTGATTTGTTCCCATTTTAATGAAGAAAAGAGAGTACAAATTATTTCTTTGCATAACTAACTGTGTCTGTCCATCCAGATGGAGAGATGTGGAACAGAACAATTAAAGAGCACGCTTGTACCAGGAAACCTCCTTGGGAATGAGAGGTCTGAAAGCAAGCTCACTTCTGCCCAGCAGCAAGGTCAGTAACCATCATCTGGAACTTTATCATCATTAGGACTACTTTAACATTCCATTTCAGGTCTATATTTAGTTTGTGAATATTAAACATTCGCTTCAAATCAGTGCTTTAAAAGTTAAATTTAACCACACACCTGATATTTTGCAGCCTCGAGGTACAAGGATTCACACAGTGCTGAGCAAACCTCTCCCCAGAGCTCTGCAGCTGAGGTGCAGCACCATGGCACAGGTACAAATACACTGCCTTGGGGGCTGAGAAAATCAGCCCACACAACGCTGCCCTGCTGTGTCAACCAGCTCAGGTGTCTGCAGAGTCAGGTGTCTTGCATCACCTTGCTTAGTAATATGCACGCATGTCTTTGTCTTTACCTTTCTTCACGATTTAAAAAAAACCCCAACAAAACCAAAACAAATCAGTGCTGAGCTGGAACACAAAGATAAGCTAAAATAAAGATGCCCCAGTTGAATTATCAGGCTGACACTGTAGAACAGGGATTAATGAGGCCCACTGTGGATTACCAATCTATTTTAGAATAATTTTTAACTGGCTGCCAAACACAAGCTTAACAGTGAGTTCTGTTGATTTTTCAGATGGAGCTACACACCCCGAAAGCACCTACCTGTTCATATGGGCAGGCCCATAGCCCCCAATGGCGTATATCATCCCGTCCAAGACAGCTGCAGCAAAACAACTTCTTGTTTTGTTCATGGGGGCCACCAGCTGCCACTCCTTCACTTTGGGAATGTACTTCTCCACAGTTCGTAGATACGACTGCCCATCGTAGCCACCCAAGGCGTAGAGCTCTCCTGCCAGAACCACCACCCCCAGCGTGCTCCGGCTCTCAAACATCCTTTCCAGAGACGTCCACGTGTTGGTGTCGGGGTCCCAGCACTCCACCGAGCTCTCGTGCTTTCGGTAACTGATGCCCTGGCACACGTGGGTTGCGATCCCTCCCACCACACATATCTTCTGGTCCAGGACACATATCCCAAATTCGTAGCGGGGAATGCTAAGAGGTGCCAGGCCTATCCAGGAGTCGTTCTGGGGAAAATACATTTCCACACTGAAACAGAAAAACAAAGATTACGTGAGCAAACCTAACTTGCTGAAACTGTGAAGTGCAAATGAGGAACACAGCCTTCAGATTATTTCATATGTCCCAGCTGGTGTTTGCTGTTTCTTCCACCAGCCCGAACGTAAGCTAAAATCAAATGCTGTTTACTGTTCCAAAGAGTTAAAAACCCAGGGTGATGCAGGAGCACAGTAAGCAGCCACAGCACCAAGCCCGAGCCCTGAAATGATGAATTTTGAAAGTACAAACCAGGCAGACTATGGAGAAGGCAGGACAGCATCGTGGATAATGTGAGGGAAGACAAGACAGTGCTGATGCCAGAGCAGCTTTTGGAGGTAGGCTGTGATCGGGGTAAGCTAAAAATACCAACCAAAGGGATACGAAGGGAAAGCTGAAAAAAAACCTCAGCACAACCACAGAAATGGGAGAGAGAAAAAAGGAGAATTAGAGAGGGAGAAGGACATGTCTATATATATGTACAAACATACACTAGAAAGTACAATTTATAGTTTCACAAACATACATTTTACATGCACTGTCTAATTTAAACGAAATGTCGAAGTAGAACAAACTAATCTGAAAAATCTGTTTTCAGAACACTGCCTATTTGCATTTTCTTTTAATTACACTCAGTGTTAAAAGGTGGTGGCTCTAGCCTGTCCTGTATAAAGTCTAGTCAATCTACCTAAATAGTTCAGTTAATAAATTACTTAAATGATTTCAAATAATACCTAGTAGTCAGGAAATATGATCTGTTTCTTGTTGCTGAACAAGAAAACAAAGCCACCGGAGAGCTGACAGCCACTGCCTAAGAACCCAAAAGCAGGGACTGTGGAAACACCAGGCTGGCTCCTTCCTAACTGGCAACCCAGTTACAACAGAGCAGTGCTACATATATTTGAAGTAATTTCATTTATGAAGCAGCAGTTAACTGCAAGTGGAAAACCAGCCTTCCTGCAAGTGCAAATGAAAAGCAGAATGAGAGCAATGGAATCAAGGTTTCCTACTTCACAATTTTAACTGTATCAGGAATTACTTGTTTAATCCATCTGTGACTTTTTTAAATTTAAACAATAGCTCTTGACATTAAAGCATTAACTGAAACAGGTTAGGAAAAACTAGTATGAATAATAAATTAAGGAAGAGCAAATTGTGTGCATTAAACGTAGTTAATAGTAGTGAAGAGCATTTTTGTTTAAAAAAAATAATCAAAATAATCCAAGTGAGAACGGTGTGTAATGTGGTTACAATCACTGAAGCAGCTGTGAAAGAAACAGAGCTGAAGAATGTCAGAGGACGACTTTATTCACTCAAACACTCCTTTTTCATTAAGCACAAAATCCTCTTTATTTTTTAAATCTATAAACCCAACACTTCCCAGTCCCAACACCTACTTTACTATTGATCCCTATTATCAGGAAAGTTAAAGTTAACTAACCTGGACATCTCAGAACACAGGGAAAAGAACACAGAGATCTTCCCAGGTTTTAAAGTGTATGTAGATAAACGCAAGCATGGAACTCTCACAGAAAATAATATCTTGGAGTAAAATAGTATCCCAGAACTCAGCTGTAGGGCCAGTTCAGGTAGTCTGCTCTAACACAGAACAACTTTACTGAGCTGACATGGGTACACTCACTATCAAAGCACTACATGTACATGCAAGTATGCACATAAGTGCAGACCCATACATAGTTTAACCACCTTTTCTGGCAATGTTAGTACAGTGCTGTAAGTAACCAGCATGGGGAAGCAAGCTATTTTTCTCTCTGGGACATTCCTTTTGCTCTCATGGTGAGCCTCAGTGATGTGCTCCAGTAACTGAAGGGGAGGTTCATTGTGACAACTGGGTTAAGAAAGACAGGCACTTGCCTGTTTCTGCCAGCAGGGATACAGGCACCTACTCAGCAGCAGAGACTAAAGTCGTGGTTATCAAGATGATCAAGAACCTGACATTACCAAAAACTACCTCTTTGCTCTTCTCTGATTAAATCTATTTTAATTCCAAGGACTTTTGAGTTATCAGGAAGCATTTTTCATAGATCAGGTTAAATTTTACAATTGGATTGTCTGCAATAATAATAGATCATGGAAAAAATATGTAAAATGAGAAGACCTGAAAGGATTAAGAAGTAGCATACAAACTTTTATTAACCACTTTTATTACCCAAATTCTCAATCAACAGAATTAAAATTGTAAGATTTTGTAGCTATTTGTGTTGGCACAAACAAAACCCCTGAAGATTACGTGTGAAATCAAAAAGCTTTTTGAATTCAGTGCTTGTCCTTGTTCAAAACCAAAAACTAGTTAAGAGCTTTTATGAAGGAAAGCAGTAACCAGAGTCCTGCAAACCACAGCTCTTCGGTGATTGTCTTAAACCCGACCCAGGGCAATACAAACATGCGTGAGCATCACACAGCTCAAGTGCTGCAACAACTTGCCTCCTACTTACCTTTCCAAACAGGCAAACAGCCCAGCTTTTCCTCCTACAGCACAAAGGACTTTAGGGGCACAGCGGGGCCGTGTCATCAACATGGTCTGGTGGGACAGCCTGTGCTCAGGCATGAAGTGGTACTTCAGAGCCTCATTGAGCAGGTGTTTACAAGTATGGTCATCACGAATGAGGTGGTTTGCTTCGTACAACCTCGTCAGAAACTTAACGCTCAGCAGCGGCAACCGCACGCAGTGCAGCAGCTGGGCCAGGTACTTCTGCCGCTCCTGCACGTCGTACTTGATCCAGGCCTCCAGCGCGTAGAACACAGCTTCTTCTGTCACAACGTTCAAGCAGTCATTGGAAACAATCTCATCCAACTCAGAATGCGTAAGCTCAAAAAACTCTTCCGTCTGACAAACGTCCTCAAAGTTCTGACAGATGTACTTGTTCGCAGCCACGTAGAGGTCGTGGCAGCCGTAGGTCTCCGCAAACCGAGAAATCCCGATGCAATTGCCGGGATCGAGCTGGCTTTCGAGGAAGGCACAGCACTCCTTCACCACCAGTTTGATCTGGAGGAGATTGGCAGCGGGCAGAAGCAACTCCACAGTGTCCTGGGAGATGAAGACAGTCCCCGTGTAGGCGTACTCCACGATGGCCTGCAGGGCCGCCTCGTCCACGCACTGGAACTCCACCTCCGAGTTCTCCTTCTCGGAGAGGTTCCCAGTGAACATGGCTTTGAAGTACGGGCTGATGCTGGCAAGCACCACTTTGTGGGCATGGATCTTGACATCGCCAACTCTGAGGATAATGTCGCAGAGCTCGTGGTGTTGGCGAAGGAGGTTCAAGCCTTGCAGGAGCTGTTCCGAATGCAAGTGGGTTAAGTTGGCAAGCATGTAGGTTGGAGACGACTGGTCCATCTGTGCCAAACAGAATTTTTAAGGCATTACTCAGGGCTTCATTTCAACAGCTTCGTTACTCATGTTACTTACACATGCCACACATAACATTTAAAAAAAAAAATATTTTGCCATTTTTTGCTTTTATCTTAATTAGGTTTATTACTTCCCAATGTACTTTCTCAATCCTTATGCGCTGGGCTTTTTCATGCAAGTTAAATCCAGGACAATCAAATGTTTATTAATAATATATGCTATATTAATCTTTGACTTAAAAAAAACCAAACCAACAACCACCACCGTTTTTTTTGTTGTTGTTCTGGAGTAAAATGCATAACATCTGAAGCATTGAATACATGATGGGATTCTACATCAGATATGTGAGAGAACTGAACGGTGACTGAAATAAATAGACATAAACAGAGAATAGAACTGGCTCATTTGAGAAAAAGTTTTAGAAGTTCTTAAACTACTTTCTGCTACTCGCCTTGCAGCCTCCTTAGTGCTCCTGTGGGGCAGCCAAGCCCTGCTCATCCTACCCTCCAACCAGGGCTGTGGGCAGGGCCCCACCAGTCAGCTCTAAGTTTCCCCTTCCTTGCCCAGCAGAGTCCCCCCCTCTGCACAGAGAGGAAAAAAAGGCCCACAGAGCCAGTGGGGCCCCAGGCTGCAGGAAAAGGGGTGCTGGAGCACAGGTTATTGTGCTCTGAACGAGCAGAGGAGCACAGGAGAAGGGGGAGATCCTTGCCTCACCTCACTGAGTGTCTTCCACTGCGAGAGAAAATCCCCAGTGGATGTGCCCTGGCCCTCCGGAGAGATCAGAGCTGGGCAGCCTGCAGCCAGGTCCCAGGCTGGACAGGAGCAGGACCCAGGTGGACAGGCTGAGCTCCCTAGGGTCTGTCACCATCTCCACATCCTCACAGCACCAGTAGCTACTCCCCGACATCACTCGTAAGGGCAGAGAGAAGGATCCTTGTTCCTACCTACAGCTCCACAAACCCCCCAAACAGCTTTACTTTGCGTCGTGACACTTGAAGGCACTACAATACCTGCTCTAATTTCAGTCTCATTAAAATGCAAACGGTGCTGCCCACCACCACCTGTTGGAGCAGCAGTTCTGCAGTGCTTTATTCAGACTAAATTATTATGCTGGTGAGAGGGTGGAGGGTATGAACGCATCAGGATCCTGGACCACAAGGAAATATAACTATTGTTCTACAGAGAACACCGCAGCCATCCAACTGCTGAGCTGAAAGACTGATTTAATTCTGATTTGCTAAAGGACTACAAAAACTTCAAGCTCTCACTTCTTTTATCTCATTATTAAGTAGTTCATCATCTTTACATCTACTTAACTGACATCTAATTTGCAGTGAGCCTACTTAGAAAGCACTTAATCTGAAAGAAAATTAGTTGCCAGCATTTAAATACAGAACATAACAGCACTGAGAGAGAAGTGAAGGCTTACAGCTGGGGACAGAACACTTCTTACCCACTAACAGGTAAGTAAGCTCATCCCTCTCTTATTACAGTCCTTCACTGGGGAAAAAAAAAAAACAACCCTCTACGAGACAATATTTTAGATATGTCTGCAAAAGGTAAGGTTCCATACAACAACATTTTCCATATCACAACATTTTTGCAGCACAAATTATATGGAGAAAAAAAAAAAAAAAAAAGAGAAGAGCTGTTCAGCAGCTAAACCTCTTTTTCTTTTGCATTTGTGCTCAGCTCATAACTCGACTGCACACACACACACAGATACCATAAAACACACGGTAACCCCAGAGGGAAGGAAAAAGGAACAGTTACAGTTCAGATGCAAAGCCTGTAAAACAGTTATAAATAACTACACTTAAGTTATCCCACAGAAATAAAACCTTTTGTACCACCTTGGTAGAGATGCCTACTGTTGTACCTCATCTACCTCCTGCATGGCAATGCTCACCCACACCACATAGTTCCATCTATTTATCTTATTGTTGAGCAAGAAGTCAGCAGCAGGAACATGAGCCAGCCTGGAAGCACGGATGCAAGTCCAACAACTTGTGCTCACAACACAAATCCAGTGGTTGCCCCTAGGCTCTGGACTATCCCATCCCTTTCACGGTCTGTAGGTAAAACTTATCCTGAATCGCAGGAAAAGAGTTATTGGAAAGAAAAAAGGCTAACCAGAAATGCAAATGCCTAAGCCTGCTTACTGAGGGCTTTTGCTCTTCTAAAAACCATGATACGCAGCAATGCCCGGCATGGGAGGGAAAGCACAGCATTTTCTTCATGTGAGAACAGCAGGAAGAGCTCCAGGCACTTTTCTGTCTCAAAGTAGTATTTAAGTGCTCACCAGTTCCTTATTCAGGTGCCAAACGGGTTGGAGCCACTAAGCCACTCGTCTCGTCTCGTTACTCACTAGAGAGCACAAACCCTCAGGAGCCTCTGCCCCAAACGCGACGCTAACTTCGGTTCCGAGCACGCCACACATCACAAAAAACACCTGCTGCACGCCAAAAAAAGGCGAGACATCATTCGCAAGCAGGAAGTGCCTCGCTGTGAAATGTCACACGCCGCTGCGGTGACCCCTTGTGCCTGGGCTCCAGCCCCAGCCCGCCCCGGGGGCAGAGGCACAGCTCTCTGCCGGTGAGCCCGCCGCACAAACCAGGGGGGCGTTTCTCCCCCGCCGCGTCCTCCGCCGGCGGGCTCCGCGGAACGGGGATCCGCTGGGACGGAGCTGACACCACTCCGCCACCGCCCCGCTTATACGAGTGTCCTCCCGGGGCGGGCAGCCGCCCCCCTCCCAGCATTTGAGGCCGCTCCATGCCGCCCGCACTCGGCAGACCGAGCCGGTAAACAGCACTACCCTTCCCGGGAACGCTGCTGACACCGAGTAAGCCCCGGACGGGCCAGCCGAAGCCGCTCGGCCGCGGGGGCCCGCTGTGGTGGGCGGGGCCAGGCTCACCTGACGGCGGGGGTGGCGCAGGCCGCAGAGGCCCGGCCCGCGGTAGCCACCGCCTCACTCGCCTCCGCTGGTACGGGAGCGCCCGGCAGCGGCACCGTCACTTCCGGGAAACACCGCCCCGCGCCCTCACCCAATCAGCGGCGGGGAAGCGCCGCGTACCCACAACCCCCCGGGCTCGGACGGTGCCATTCCCCACACTGGTGGGGGGGGCGACGGTGGTTCTGTTTCACCGGCATTCGTCGGCGCAGCTCCGGCACCGCCCGCTTCTCCCCGTCGGCTTTCGGCTCCTGCAGCAACGCATCCGCGCTTCGCAGGGGCGCCGGCGGCGTGGGGGTCGGTGAGACTTGTGCAGGCCCCCCCGCCTGCCGCACAGTGGGCGGTGCCGCGCAGGCGCACTGTTACGCGGCTCCCAGCAACGGCATCGTTGTGCCGCGCAGGCGCAGTGCGGGCCGGCCCCTAGCAACGGCAGTGTTGTGCCGCGCAGCATTGCGGGAGGAGTGGCTCCGTTCCGCTCCGCCCATAGCCGTGGTTTTCTCGTCCATGCCTCCCACCGGGGCCACGAAGAAGTCGGTGCGCCAGGTTGATGTTGCCGCTGCCACCGCCGCGGATCTGCCGTGGGGGCTACAGCCGGCGCTGTCCAGAAAGGTCCGGCGGGGATGGCGGCGCGGGCCTGGCCACCCCCTCTGCCCGCCCCCCATCTGTCGCAGCCCCGCTGGGCTGTCCTGCAGCCCCGGTGGGCTGTCCTGCAGCCCCGGTGGGCTGTCCTGCAGCTCGGGTGGGCTGTCCTGCAGCCTGAGTGGGCTGTCCTGCAGCCTGAGTGGGCTGTCCTGCAGCTCCGGTGGGCTGTCCTGCAGCCTGAGTGGGCTGTCCTGCAGCTCCGGTGGGCTGTCCTGCAGCCCGGACTGGCAGCTGGGCGGCCCCGGGCAGCGGGAGGAGGAGCCCGGTGCCGAGCTGCGCCCTCCCGAGCAGCTGCCGGCGGAGGCGCACTCCCGGCTGCGGGACCGGGAGTACTGCGAGCACTGCACGCAGGCGGAGGAGCTGCTGAAGAGGGCGGCTGGAGATGCCAGACAGGTCGTGGTGGTCTCCGTGCCTGTCCCCAGCCTCCTGGGGCTCGTCGGCATCCTCGGCGGCCTCCTCGATGGCTCCCTCTTCAGGGTGGTGCTCGGGGCGCTGGCGGTGATCTATCTGCTGACCCTGCGCCTGGGCCACCAGCTCCAGGCTCTCCTGGCGCCTCTGCTCGCTGATGCCTCTGAAGTCCCGGGGGACAAAGAAGCGGCCCTCCGGCAGCACAACCGCCGGTTCCTGCAGCTGGTGCGGGCGGCGGGGCCGCAGCAAGTGCTGGGCCTGTTGCTGCAGCAGGAGTTCCTGCGGCACAAGAGCGCCGAAGTCCAGCAGGACGTGTTCAACCTGTGCATCGTGGCTCTCCTCAATCACCTTAGCAAGGCGCCGGACTTGGCCAGGCTGGCGTTCAAGCTGGCTCCAGCGCTGGTGGGCAGCGAGCTCAGGGTCCGGCATGCTGCCGTGGAAATGTTTGCTATGCTGGCGTCTTCCATGGACCCCGAGGAAACCAGCCTTCTCTTCAGGGCGGTGAATGCCGTGGAGCTTGAGGACAATGAGAAGGGGGTGATGAATCCATTGGACCGAGAGTTTGCAGAGTACGCCATGCCCTTGCCATGGTCTGGCCATAACGGAGGATCCTGTCTGCCCCCCGGAACAGAGACAGACTGGTTGCTGATGGGCAGCAGGACTCAGGGCGTATGCAGGTACTCTTGGTATCGCTCCAGGAGGGATGCTCTGCAAAACCCCAGCTCACACAGAGCCAGTGCTGATCGAGGAGTGAGTCCAAGAAGAGTCGTGAGTGCGGATAAAGGAAAAAAGGAACTGCCTCGGAAAAACAAGCATGTTGGAGACGGGAATGGTGGTTCCAGAGCCAAGATGCCTCCCCCAAAGGGAGTGGAGCAGGTACGTACTCGTAGCTCGCTGGGCGCGTGTATTCTAAGGCGTGTTCCAAAGGGGGATGTGAAAGTTGTCGGAGGCTTATTAAATGATGGGTATTTGCAAGGTATGGCTAGTACTGCTAATACTTTCTGTGCAGGGATCCTGTGCTGCGTACGTTGACCTGGGGAGACAAACTTGAGAACTCTTATGTCAGATCTAACAGGAGTAGGAACTAGACAGTTTTATCACTTAAAAATAACTATCTCTTTTTGAGGTTAGCTGGACTCCCTAGTGACCTGTCCCTGCCAATGGCCAGCTAAATCCCAGGGAATGAGTACCAGAGCGGGGAAACTACTTCAGAGCTTCTGTTTGTACGTTGGAGAGTACCTGTCTGACTGCAAAGAGTTTCCTGAAGAGCGGTTTGGAAGAAAACTGACAAATTGCTTCAACTCAGGCTTTGGAGGAGAGCTCTGGAGTGTGCTGAGCCAGCGTTTTTTGGTGGTGTACTGGCCTGTAATGAAGCCTGGGGGTTGCCACATGTCTCTGTGGCTCTTGTTCCTCAGTCTGAGTTGAGCAGGGAAAATGTGGGTCAGGCTGAAATAGCAATCCTGATTGACCTGGGTTTTGATTTTCCCACTTGCTGATGGTGTTGGCAGCTGCAAAGGGAAGGAACCTTTTGAAAAATGGTTCAGGTTGTGGCCTGTGACATCTCTTTTGGATACCATCCATGCGTTGTAAGACCTGGGGGCGGTATCTTGGGTGTGTTGGGGTTTCTGGGGTTTTTTAATGGTTTTTTTTTGTTGGTGTTCTTTTTCAACTACTGGTGTCCCTCAGGGTACTCAGGTGACAAGCAGCATGGCGCTGAGCACCACTGGCACTACCCCTGGGATTTCAGTCCTTGGTCTCACTGTATATCCTGGCAATTGGAGCTTGGTTCTTATTCTGTTTCCTGTCATTTCATACCTGCTGGATTCCTGCTGCCGACTGCCATTAAAAATGGGGTTCAGACTGATCCATTCTGTATTTTTGCCATGTTTGTTAAGCACAGCCCCCACTCCCAGGAGCAGGGAAGCTGTTCCATTCGAGAGCCTGTGTCCCCATGGCTCAGTGCAGGGATGAGCACCTGTCCCTTACGGAACTGGCTGGTGTTTTACAGCACTAAACTGAAATACAGACAAATTGCTGCTTCACTCATTTATTTCCTGCTGACAGGTACCATGTGTGAGTTCTTTATTTTCATTTTTAAGGGGGGGACAGTCTTAGGGGGAGGAGAATTAGCAATAGGTAATTTCGAAGTTTGAATTGTGAAGTTGATTTTTCCCAGAGGATTCTCGTGGGTAGGGAATGGAGATTGAATTTCTCTTGGCTTGTATGTATATCTTGGTAATGTGTTGTGAATCTTCTTTGCTTGGAAGGGACCTGAAGGTTTTGTTGAAACTCTTGAAGTTTTGTGTTTATAAACAGTTCTGGTTTTAAGATACTATGTGACAAAGTAAATGTAATGATTTAAAAACAAACAGTGCGTGCTCGTAGTCACGCTGCTCATCTCCTACCTGTGCTGCTTCAAGTTTTAAGTTATATCTGTGCTTTATTTTGTGATTCTTTTGTGAAACCCCATTACAATATCCAATTAAAGCCCATCAAGATATTAAATCAGAGCATTTAGGTGCTGTTGATTTGAGCCAGTCCTTTAACTTAGACGACACTGCAGCCTGTTAAATGATGGTGAGGCGTGTCCTGGTGCATGGAGTGCTGAGCACACCTCGGAGCTGCTGTTTCTCAGGGTGCCAGGCACAGCACAGCTGTACCGTGGGTGTGCTGAGGTTGCTGCTCACTTCTTGGTTTCAAACACAACTTGCCCTGTGTGGGCCAGGCTGTGAACTGAGGAGACAATTGAATTGTGGACTAATGGAGAACTGCAGTTTCACAGGGCAGGAGTTTTTGTGGAGTTCCCAGTTTCAGAATTCACCTTTACTGTGAACTGAGACCTTCAGTGAAATTAAAAAATACAGGTTTTTATAACTGAATGTACTAAGTGTGTGACTCCACCACGTTCCCCATTTGCACAACCAGTGCATTGAGTAAAGGAGGTTTTTAGGCTTTAACATGATGCTGTTCTTCCCAGTCCTGAAAAAATATTTCCATTTCTCTTTTGACCTCTGTGTGGAGCCTTCTCTATGAAAGGGGAGAGCAGGGTTAATATAGCCTGGATTTAAATTACTGATTTTACTAATTAAATCAGAAAGCAAGAAACCTTTATTTAAAGCGTGATCTCTTCTTTGCTAAGTATTTATATTATTCAGATTTTCCCTTTAGCCGTAACCAGTTCTCATTACAAGGTGCTGATATCACCAGATACAGCTGTAAAACTCTTATCTGAAACATGCTTTTTCAACCTCAAGTAGCTGCTATTTAAACACTTACATAGCTTAATTTAAATAATTCAAAGTGTTAATGATTATTTTTTTAAGTTGACTACTCTCTACTGGTTTGTTTTGTTGGTTTTTTTCTCTTCAATGTGAGTAGTGTCAACCTGAATTAGCGTGAGAACTGGAAACCAACTGCAGTGCTTTCTAATGGTTAAAATACTTGAAGTGCTGGGTAGCTGGGACAAGAAAACGTTCATCAGAATGTTTTGCATTTAAAAATCCACTGCCTTTTATTAACAGAGGAGCTCTGGCAGTTTGTATCGATAAGCCACAGCGCTCTGTGCTACTTTTTGAGGTTTTAAAAAATTTTTACATGCTTTTTTGTGTGAAGTATCTGAATTTTTGACCCCTTGACCTGGCCATGCTGTGACAAACTTGCCCTTGTTTTCAGAGTGAAAGGCTACAAGACGCAGTATTTCATGTTACTAATCTTGTAATAAAGGGTTAGGTGGGACTGTTTGACGGTGGCAAATAGAATTAGTTTTTACAAACACCCTGCCACTGCCCTGCTCCCCAGGACTGCTGCTGCCAAGGCAGAGGCTGGGGCACCACACCTGGCAGCCTCTGCTCTGGGTTAGTCACCAGTCATTCTATCTTCTTAAAGATATTGTCAGTGGTCTGTGTAACTTTATTGTAAAGAGAGACAGGTCTGGGCTGTGGTGGGGTCTAGATGACAAAGCTAGGCAGGCAGCTCTGCTGTTTGTACCGAAAAGGGTTGTGCATTCATTCCACACATGAACGTTTCTTTATTTTCTGTTTTCCTGCAGTTCTCTACATCCAATGGTTTCCCTCATTCTCCAAACTTAAGGCCCTCCCAAGGAGTACCAGTCAGTGATGAGTTATCTAATAGTACAAAAGGAGTTTCAAGCAAAGTATTTGCTCGGTGTAGTAGAGATTTTAACTCTGAGCCTTCTTGGGTTTCTGCCAGTAAGTATTAATACAGAAAAGTGTCTGATCTGTTGTTTGCAAAATAGATTTAGAAGAACCTGAGTGTAAATTTGTGGCTTCGTGAGCATGATTTATCATTTGGTGATTACTTGTTTTGTTATTTGTTTTCGTTTACTATGAAGAATTGAGTACTAGGCACAGGGCTGCACCTCTGGCTGAAGTGAGCAGCAGCAGCCCCATCCCTGCTCCCGGAGCAATCTGCACCAGCTCAAAACTCACCCTCCTGTTTGCCAGTCCTGCTGTACACACGCTGGCTTTCACTAGTTTAGATAGACCCAGGAGAGTCTGTAGATCAGCTTTTTCTGCAGACAGCAAGACCAAAAAGAAATGGTGTGGTTGTGTGAAGAGATGTGTTGAAGACAAGGACTGGGGATATCCCTGAGATACAGGACTTGCTGCTGCTTTTTGGTGAATTAGGAAAAAGAAATACCACGTACATCAGCAACAGAGTAATTCAGCCAACGTTCTTTCACACCATAAAATACAGTATGAATTGCAGATAAAGCAGTAAATTAAAAGGAAACACCTAATTTTACTGGCTTTTCAGCAAGAATATGTTGTTGGCTAGAAGAGCAGTTATTATCATAAAATTTTATGCTGTGCAGGCGTGCAATATGGAGCAGTGAGCAACAGAACCATGAGCAGCCTGCTTGCATCATTCGGTATTTTAAATGTAGTTCTTCGAAACATGACTGCAAAACAGCTTAGGGTCAAACTCATTTGATCAAGTGAAGAAAAAGGAAGTTGGTATTTTGAGGGATAATGCAGTTTGCAAAGTGAAGTTAGATGGTTTGTCTGTGTGCTTGGGTAAAATGCTGAGTTTCAGTTTGAACTGTCTAGAGGGTTATGCTGATTATTTGTTACGCTTCATGACTTTGCAGATGGAATTTCTCTTGAAAGCTTCTATAAAGGCCAGGCCCCACCAGCCACTCCCAGGCCAGAGGTGATGGACCCATCAGAACTGCAGCCCTTCTCAAAACCAGAGGAGGCACTGACAGAAGCCTTGGCACTTCTTGCTGAGGAGAACTGGTAGGTGTAAACATCTGCCTGCAACCTGAATCTAATGGAGAAGTTATTTTGATAACTTACTTTAAAATAAAACCAAAACAGAAAAATGGACATAGCATGCAAAGGACTGCAGGTGGTGTGTGAGGAAAGAGATTTTTCTCAGTCCAAATCTAGATCAAACTGTAACTGTTGTAAACTGAGGCTGAAGAGCTAAGCCTTCAGTTTAAGCACTGTCTGGAGAGGCCCCCCCCAGTAACTCCTTGGCATTTTGTGTGGGATGTGAGGCTTTGCTGTGCTCTGACTGGGGAAATGGGGTTACAGTGCTGCTGCCTTTCGACTCGGGGAAGTAACCCTTTAATGGCCACTAGTGCAAGGCGTGGGCACAAGTGTAGGCAAGGATTCAGAGACTGGTATGCTAAAACAGTCCTCCTGCCAGACTGAGAAGGGCTCACTTTGACAGAATTTCCTATGTTAAATGTCATTGCTTTATTTTACAATCTGATTTGTGTGCTGTTTGGTGTCCTAGAATTGTATGCTTTAATATCTTTATGGACATTTGCAAGGGTCTTGAATTAAAATACTTTTTTTTTTACCTAGGGAGAAGAAAATTGAAGGCCTGAACTTTGTTAGACGTTTGTCTGCCTACCACGCGACCGTTCTGACTGCAGAGCTACACGAAATAAGTTTGGCTGTGGCACAAGAGGTTAAGTTTCTCTATCAGACTCTTTCCCTGACGCTGTGTGTGTATATGGATGGGATAGCTCTGAGGTGCACTGAAGTGGTGTGTTCACTGTGGTTAGTTTTCCTCTGTTGGACAGTCTCCCAAGGATGACTCTCGTACTTCCCATACCAACAGCTGATTTGCTTTGCTAAGAGACTGATAAAAGTGAGGTGATTGGAACTTTGTAACGTTTTCATGGGTATGTATTTTAATTCTCACCCACTGAATCGAGGCAGCAATGTGTTTCTCAGTTGCTTTGAATGTTAATTAAAATTTACAAAGGGAAACATGCAGCTTTGCTTGTTTGAAAGTATATTTTGTAAACATTACTCATTGTTTGTTTGGGTCTCTCCTGTGTGCAGGTCAAGAATCTACGCTCAGGTGTTTCTCGAGCTGCTGTGGTCTGTTTAGGGGATTTGTTCACCTGCCTGAAAAAGAGCATGGATCCAGAACTAGATAATGCAGTAAAAGTCCTTTTGCACAAAGCTGGTGAACCCAACACATTTATAAGGGAAGAGGTAGACAAAGCACTGAAGGCTATGGTTAATAATGTGACTCCAGCACGTGCACTTTGTTCTCTTATAAATGGAGGGCAAAGGTAATGCTTACAAAGACTTTATGTAGAAATAACTTGTGAATAGATTAAATTTATGAAATATAGTATGTTTAAAAAAAAAAAAAAAAGAAAATACAAGAGGCAGACATTTGAACATACAGTCAGTCAGCTCTGCAGGACTTCTGCCCAGGGCGACGTCGGATGGCGTCACAGTCAAATGCAGCCCCTCTGTTTCTTTCTGTGCCAACAGCTAGCTGTCACTTAGGTGACATTTAATGGGCTACATTTCTCGTAGCCTGCCCTTCCCTGAAGTATTTCAGGTGCTACATTCTAAATCAATCCTTAGGCTTTCTGCACAGCCACAGATCGTAAGGGTTAGTCTTGATCCACAGTGTTTTGTTTCCTGGGAAGCTGGTTGTTGTGGAACATGTTGATTCTGCCCCCTCAAAGCCAGTGAGAACCATGCTGCAATTACCTGAACTTTAAACTGAAAGGCAAATACCAGCCTTGGGATTTAAATCATTGATGAATCGTGCCTGCGCGTGGTTGTTTTTGTGAATTGAAGAGCAGCAGACAGTAACTGCACGTTGCTTTAATTCAGAAGCCATGTCAAGTGGTCTGTTTATGTACTCCTGTCTTTTCTGCAGAAATCCTTGGCCAAGCAATACTCCTGGTCCTAACTGGCTACACCTGCTCTCCCCCTGCTCAGTGGCAGGTTCCAACACACTGACTTAGGGCTTTTCTAGAGTCAGGGATTAATTTCTTCACTGCTAAGATGACTTCAGTCAAAGTGGTGTCTAACTCATGGAGTACAGTATGTTTTTAAGGCATAACACATCAGCAGGGGGCCTGCATAGCACTGTGAGTGACAGCTTTTCTAGTACTGGCTTCAGGAAGTTCTGGCTGTGTTACCAGCAAAGCCTCTGTGGCCCATCTGGAGCTGTTCAGAAGCTGTGACAAAGAAGATGAGAATTAGCTTTCAAAGTGGAAATTTGGGAGAAAAATGACATGTGTCACTGTCCCCAGTGCAGAGGGGAAAGGCTGTGTATGACACAACTAAGTCTGAATTTGCAGAATTCGAGATTTCTAGCCGTCAATAGCATACTGCTTTATTTCAGTTGCTGTAACATACACCAGGTGTGTTTCTGAGCATAGGGACTGGTTTTTCATGAAGCTGATGGAAAGGACCCGTAGTAGTGTGCTTTCTAAAATATTTTAGAAGTAATTTCTAGTTTTCCGTAAAATAAATCATAAAATAAGAACATCACTAGTTTTATGGATGCGAAACACGCAGTTAGAGGTTGAAACTGACTTTAAACAAAAAGGGTGTAATTTCTCATTCTGTGTCCTTGTAGTTTGGGATTTTGAGTGAAATGAAATCGAATCCAATGCACTGTTATCCTTTTAAATCAAGTTAATTGTGCTCCACAATGTCTTTTCTGTATAGCCAGAATAAGTGTCTGCATATCAGCAGCACACCAGTTGTAGATTATGCTGCGGAAAGCACGCTTGTGTGCTGTGTTTGGTAGAGCACAGAAATAGTGCTGTTCAGCCCCTGTGATGAGCCTTTACTAAGCAGCCGTGTTTTCTGTAGCCACCTGCATGCAGCGGTGAGGAGATGCACAGCCCAGCACCTGTCGGACACTGTGGACCGGATGGGACCCGAACGGATTCTGGCTGGAACCAAAGCTGTGGCTGACCAGGTGTTCCCTGCAATAGCCAGCTTTGCACAGGACAGCTCACAGCAAACACGGTCAGTAAGGTTCATGGTTATGATAAGCACGTTCCAGGTGGCTGAAGGCTCTGCACAGCTCCATGTGTGTTCCTCTGTAGTGACAGAGGATGGGATCATGTGATCATTTGGGTTGGAAAAGACCCTTTAGATCATCAAGTCCAACCATTAAGCCAGCACTGCCAAGACTGTTAAGATAGCAGGTGTGCCAGGAATTACCTGAATGCCTCCTGCAGCTGTGCCCAGCCTGGCTGCAGGAAAAAGGGGGGCTCAAAGGACACGCTGTGCTGGGCACAGACGAGACACAGGCCAGGGAGGGGATGCTGGCACTGGGATCCGCGCTGTCTGACCGACAGGGCTGGACCCTCCTATTTAAAGACGGCTGGAACAGAAGACTGTTCCCATGAATTTGCTCGGTTGTTGATTGCACAGTGATTGCTGAGCAGAGTTGCTCTGTGGGAGGCTGGAAGGGGTGTCTGGTGACACATCCAGATGGCAATCTTCCTAGGCTTTTACATTTGGGAATTACACACTGTAATTATCAGTTACAAATGAGATTGGTGTTCAGGGATGTCTCTGTCGTGGTCTGTTGCCCTGCAGGTATTACAGTAGAAAGATGCTCTTCAGTATGATGTCTCATCCTGATTTTGATAAGATGCTGGAAAAGTATGTGCCGACCAAGGATGTGCCTTACATCAAGGAATCTGTGAGCAGCCTACGTGAGAAGGTCTGTGGAAAAGCTCTTGTTTAACCGCTGAGAAATGTAGCCGTGTGCTGGTGGCTGTTAGGGGCAGACAGTGAACCTACAGGGAAGGGGAGGAGTGCATTCAGAGGAAGACAAGTGACCAAGTGGCCACAGCACGGCAGGGTGCTGCTTGTTGGCTGCCCTGTGCACGCCTTTACTCCTTGCAGATACACGGGGCCAAATGCCCTTTGCCACTACACTTGGCATGGCTGTCAGACTTGCTGTTCCAGGGTCTCCAGCAGTGCAGAACTGTACCAGCCGTGTTAACTGACAGTTGCACCTCTGTGCAGGGTTTGGGGGAGATGCCAGTAGAGACAACTTCAGCAGGAGGTAGACGTTCCCGTGCTAGTAGTGTTGGACGTTCGAGGTCATCTTCTTCCAGACGAGCTCTCAGTGTCACTGACAGGTAATGATCTTCATTCCACGTTGGATGGTAAATTTTGCTTTGGCTTGTAAAACTGCATGTCTGCTTCCTTAGAAGAGGTGCTCCTTAAGGCATTATGCCAAAGACTCTCATGTCTTTGATTCAGGTCCTGTTAGTGGCCTGTATCACAAGGCAAGACAGGAGGTTTTGATGCTGCCTTCTGTTCTCACACAGCGAACAGGTTTGAGTTTGAACATGTAAGAAGGATGCTTATTCCATTCTCCACCAGAGACTTCTGTTCCTGAACTGGGAATGAGCTAGTGACTCTGTCTGGACTGGTCTGTAAATGCAGGGTACTTATCTGGACAGAGAAGTGATTCCACCTCAGCACGGCATGTTGCTGAGCTGCCAGCTCAGCTGGGATCAGTGTTTGAAGCACTGCAAGAAGAAAGAATTGAACTACAGGAACTGTTTTTCTTTCCTTTTGACCCAGTGCTGCGAGGGAAGTTCCCAGCTGTTCCGGGTCACAAACCCAGCTGCTCTCCTGCAGAAACCTGAAACGGCGCAGGGCTTCTGCTGGGCTGAGCCTTGTCTGCTGTGAGAGCTGTGTGTGCATTGGGGTGGGGTGTGTGTAGAGACTTGAACAACAATTACTGTTAGATGTTTGAAGTGAGAGTCCTTCATCAGAAGATTTTCTGTTTACTTTTGATACTCGCACTTGCATGGGAAGAGAACGTCTGAGATTCAAGACTCCCATTCCAGCTCGCTTACGAGTTCCCTGAGTGACTTTGTCCTTCCCAACAGAGAGACTGCGCAAGCCCGGGAAGTCACCAGAAAAAGAGCTCCTCGCGGTCTGTTAGGAAGTGATCAAGCGGAGCAGACGGTGTCCTTCCAAGGGCCTAAGACAAGCCGGGGCACCTTCATTCCGCCGCCTTTGTCATCGCCCAGGAACAGCCCAAATCACCTCTCCCCTCCTGCTGTCTCCCCAGAGAAGTCAGAGGAGAATGCTGTGAACTTCTCCAACTCCCTTCCCTTTGAAGGACAGCCTGAGCCCCGTTCTCAGAAGCAGCTTCTCAGCCAAAAGCCAGGAGACAAAACAGGTAGGAATGTCATCGATATACTGAAAGCAGATTTCAGGTTTTTGTTTGGAGTGGCTTTGAGCTGTGGTCAGAAACCCCCCGGTGGCAGGTGAACGGGGTGTGGTGCCATTGGAAGTAGGAGGGCTTTTATGTTCCTACATGTTTCATTCAAATATGCATTGAATAAAACTCCAATATATATTGAAAAAACGCGAATATAGATTGAATAATGTAATTATTGGGAAAAAGTGCATATTTATTGCTATTATTATTATTAATCATCTTGTTATTGTTTCATTAAAACTGCCTTAGTTTTATTTCCAACTCGTAAGTCTCTCTCCCTTTTCTCCTTTCCCTTCCCCTGCCCGGGAAGGGAGAGGGGTTAACAGAGAGCATCTGTCATCCGTTCAGTGGCTGCCCAGCCCCTTGACACCCCCAAAGGACTGACATCTGCTTGTGTCTTCTTCAGGGGAGGATTTGCAGGAGAAGCTTTCTCCTCTGCAGCTGAAGCCCACCCTGGTGCCACACCAAGCCCCCCGCAGGAGCCTGAACGGGAGCAGACCCCTGCCCTGCATGCCCCACCTCCCCAGCCTGCTGCCCAATAAGTTTAAATTAAACGTGACGGAGGTGAGGAAGGAGGAGTGTGAGGAGCTGGGGCTGGCTGAAGTGGGCAGGAAGCCCGCAGCTGATGTTTCACAGCTGAATGTCGATGGCGAGGAAGTGGACCGAGAAGAGGTGGGTTGAACTATGACATAACTCACTTCTAATAGTTGATAGATTCTAAGAACAGTACTGCAGGGGTGTGCTGGATTCTCCCCGGCGGTGGTGCGACCTGGCACTCTGTCCACACTGCCCTCATCTGTACAAATCACAGCCTTTGCAACGCTGCTTACACGAGAAGCGTAGGTATTGCCTGAGGTCGGGTTTTGTTGGATCTTCCCCACGTGATCCCATGCAACGTGTCCTTATTTCTGTCCCAGTGCACAGAAATCCTGTGAATCTCAGATCCCGGCCTCAGTCCCTGTGGATCAGAGCACCGCTGGGTTTGCGGTTGTACTCGATCTGCGAGGCCTTTTCCAGCCTCAATGAGTCTGTGACTCTGTGACTTCCTGGCTCTGCCTTACTGTCTCAGTCTTCCATCCTGTAGTCACTACTGAAAGTAACTTGAGGTGCTCAGCGCGTAGGGGAAGGATTTTTTTTACATCAAACATTCTCAGTGAAAAGAGAAGAGAGTGTGCAGGAGAGCTGTAGTCAGGGCAGATTTTCCTGCTTATGTGAGCAGGAGCTCTGCTTGCTTGGCACAGCCTTCAGGATTCACTTCTGCACGCTTTGCAGCTCTGTGCAGCTCAGGTGTGAGAAGCCTGAGGTTCCTGTGTGTGCATTGGCAGCCCGCAGACCCTTCTTTCAGTCTGGTGGAGAGGATAAGAGCAGCTGACTTGGTTTTGCAGGAATCCCTTCCTGTGTTTTGCAGAATGAAGCTGGGATACAGTGTTGGTGTGAATTTGCATTCCCTTGTAGGATAACTATTCTTGTGCAGTAAAGCCATGAAAGGCATCGTTCTAATGCTGCGTGAGCGATGTCAGTGGTCAGTCAGTGCACTGAGCTGCCAGGAATTGAACTGAACGCTCACAAATCCTGCCTTTTGCTGAAAAAGGTTTTTTCCTATGCCGGGAATAACACCTGCAGTTCTGCTTTCAATCATTTGGTTTTCTGTTTAGATGCAGAATTCACTTAGATATCTACGCATCGCCGTAGCTAAGAAGAGGGCAGAGCTAATGAGGAACTTACCCAGCCTGGAAAATCCTGGTCCTGCCCTTAACCGTGATCGGTCCGGGGAGTCCCCCTCCCACGCTTCCTGCCCCAGCCTGGGCTCCTGCAGCCGAAGTGGAATTTACAGCCAGGGGTCTCTGACTTCCCCCGCGCCCGCAGCCCCCCGGCGAAGGAGAAGGACGTAAGTGGAACTCGGGCGTTAGCAGTGCTTTGGGATTCTCACACACGGTCTCTGGTGGTGTTAGTGAAATATTCAAGGGGGTGAAATCTGTAATGTATATAAGATTGCTTTGCTTAATGGCTTGATTTTTAGATGTGAATTATTTTACTACCTCAAAATAGATTGCTGTGTACAGGAGCAGCTTAATTATGTCACTCTAGTTTGTGCCGGCTTTGAATTTGAAAGTTTCCTGGTGCAGCCATAGTGACACAGTGCAGTGAGGTACTGCCAGTGGTAGGAAATACTTGATTAAGACTTTAGCCTGCCATAGAAGGTATGTGAAGCACAGCCTAAACAAATGAGTAAGAAAGAGAATGAGTTAAGAGCAGGGTAAGGTTTGCTTATTGTAGCCTGGGAATGGAAGAAGGAGTGGTTTCTGGATAAGAAGACGACAATGCAGATGTTTCTTTTTATTGTGAATCATGAACTGTTTCCCTTTTAGTACTGACAGACTCTTGTTAACTAAAAATGAGAGTTCTAAAAAGAAATTGTGTGATGACACGTGCTACTCTGGTTCTAAGGAGCAATGACCCAGTTGTTATGACCAGCACAGACTATTTTATTTTCTAATGATATAACCAAGTTTTTGAGGAATTTTGCAGTATAAAAATCTCCTGTTCTGAGCTCGGTGCCCATGCTAAAGCTGCTTGTAGCTCTGATCCAAAGCTACCTTTTATTTTTGTGTGTACTAAATGCATCCTTGTAGAACTGGCATACAGCTGTATTAACAGAAAGGGAAGGGAGGGAATATACAAAAAAAAAAAGGTTTTTGAGACACAGAGAGACTGGAATGGTTCAGAAACAGAGGGCTTTCACAGCTGTGAAGTCTCATGATAAATTCATGTGTAGGCATACTCCCTGTATGCATTACTCCTGAATCACAGTTTTAAAAACAGTCTTTAAAATAACACATTGAAATGCTAGAATAGCTACAAAGTCAAGACTACAAACGTCTGCCTGTGTTTCTCCAGGCAAGGTTTTGACTAGGACACGTTCTGTACTAGATGCCATTCCTGTAACTCGGTGACACAGAAGCGTAATGTTTTACAGGATTTAGAGAGGGAGGAATTATGAACTAGCAAGGGAGAGAGGGGACATGTGGCAGGAAGATGGATTTGTAGAAGTGACAAAATATATCCCAGCAGACATTAAAAGCCTGGGAATGAATAAGAAACTTGCAGAGAGTTCAGTTCAGGTGCTGGTTTGCGAGCACGGGCAATCAGCAGTGTCTGTTCACAAAACCTCTGCTGCTGGGCAACGAGAGTGGAGGCTGCTTCTGTGTATTGACTTTTTGAAGGATCGGTTTATCCTCTGGTAAAGCCCCATGAGAAATGCCAGCCTGACACTGGTATGGGTGGAGTTTCTGAAGCAGGGGCTGGCCTCAGGATCTCAAAAGCAGGGCCTGGAGTTGTGTGTGTTTCAGTCCCAGCAGAGCGGCAGAGCTGCCCCTTCCCTGTGACTCTCAGGTGGGTACACACAGCAGGGGCCTTTGGGCTCAGTCATCATTCATGTGGAAATGCATCGTTTTCAAAAAGAAGTACCAAGATTATCTCAAAGGTAGGAGCATTGTCCTGAGTGCTGGGCACAGAGCTGAGAACAGCTCAGTGCTGGGAGGGAGAGGGTGGTGGGCTTGGTCACTCATTTGCCATTCTTTGCCAGGCTGGATCCAGCAGTTCCAAACTGTCCTTCAGCTTTTCAAATGGAAATTTAGTCCTAGTGTCAAGTTTTCTCCTCAGGGTTGTCCTGATGGTGTTGTACATAATGGACCCACTCATCAAATAATTTCTGTTGAATTCATTTTCTTTTTCTACTCAGTGTGAACATTTGTGGAAGTATCCTTGAAGTATTTGTCCACCAGGTCCACTGGGGAGGAGAAACTGAAATGTATTGATACTTTGCTGCACAGTAGTATTTAACTGGGCTCTGACTAGTGTGTCAAATTGTATTCATAAACATTTGTTTTATATTGTGCAGGTCAGACACCTTTCCACTGCTTGGCAGTAAACCACAGCCTGCAAGAGTATCTTCAGGAAGGAGCAGGGACTCAAAGGGGGCAGAAGATAACTTCAGCCCAGGTATTCCACTTTGCTTTTCAATATGTAACTCTAGTTTTCCACAGATGGAGAAATGAAATCCAGATTGTTCAGAGGCAGGGGGCGTGAAGGAGATCAGAGCTTATCATTCCTCCCTGGACACATTTTTCATCTATGATTTGTGAGGAAGATGTTTGAAATATGAGAGGGTTTTTATATGCTCAGCAGCTGAAAGGATGTAATGTGTTGGTGGCAAACTGACTCCCTTCCAGCCCCTTCTCTCTCCAAGGAAAACACTCCTGTGTGTGTTTTGTCACTGAGATGCCTTGAAATGGTGCAGCAGAAATCTTTGCAAAATAGAAGCTCATACTGATGATGGTCAAAGGTCTTCAGAATGTCTTAAGTGTCTCTTGAAGTTTTACCTTATTTTGTTTAAGCACACTATGCATCTGTTTTTACATTTAAAAAACGCACTGCATTTGTGCTTGTGACTTTTTTAAGTGGTGGTTGTTTGTAAAATCATTCAGGTGAATGAAATGCCAAAGGATCAAGGATGTAACTGGGAAAGGGGTCTTTCTGAAAACCCAGTCCCTGAGTAGCAGCAGTCTGTACCTCAAACTTGTTACATTTTCATCCTTTGAATGAATTAATTTCTTCACACTATGCTGATTATTTGTTACGCTTCATGACTTTGCAGATGGAGTTTCTCTTGAAAGCTTCTATAAAGGCCAGGCCCCACCAGCCACTCCCAGGCCAGAGGTGATGGACCCATCAGAACTGCAGCCCTTCTCAAAACCAGAGGAGGCACTGACAGAAGCCTTGGCACTTCTTGCTGAGGAGAACTGGTAGGTGTAAACATCTGCCTGCAACCTGAATCTAATGGAGAAGTTATTTTGATAACTTACTTTAAAATAAAACCAAAACAGAAAAATGGGCATAGCATGCAAAGGACTGCAGGTGGTGTGTGAGGAAAGAGATTTTTCTCAGTCCAAATCTAGATCAAACTGTAACTGTTGTAAACTGAGGCTGAAGAGCTAAGCCTTCAGTTTAAGCACTGTCTGGAGAGGCCCCCCCCAGTAACTCCTTGGCATTTTGTGTGGGATGTGAGGCTTTGCTGTGCTCTGACTGGGGAAATGGGGTTACAGTGCTGCTGCCTTTCGACTCGGGCAAGTAACCCTTTAATTGCCACTAGTGCAAGGCGTGGGCACAAGTGTAGGCAAGGATTCAGAGACTGGTATGCTAAAACAGTCCTCCTGCCAGACTGAGAAGGGGTCACTTTGACAGAATTTCCTATGTTAAATGTCATTGCTTTATTTTACAATCTGATTTGTGTGCTGTTTGGTGTCCTAGAATTGTATGCTTTAATATCTTTATGGACATTTGCAAGGGTCTTGAATTAAAATACTTTTTTTTTTTACCTAGGGAGAAGAAAATTGAAGGCCTGAACTTTGTTAGACGTTTGTCTGCCTACCACGCGACCGTTCTGACTGCAGAGCTACACGAAATAAGTTTGGCTGTGGCACAAGAGGTTAAGTTTCTCTATCAGACTCTTTCCCTGACGCTGTGTGTGTATATGGATGGGATAGCTCTGAGGTGCACTGAAGTGGTGTGTTCACCGTGGTTAGTTTTCCTCTGTTGGACAGTCTCCCAAGGATGACTCTCGTACTTCCCATACCAACAGCTGATTTGCTTTGCTAAGAGACTGATAAAAGTGAGGTGATTGGAACTTTGTAACGTTTTCATGGGTATGTATTTTAATTCTCACCCACTGAATCGAGGCAGCAATGTGTTTCTCAGTTGCTTTGAATGTTAATTAAAATTTACAAAGGGAAACATGCAGCTTTGCTTGTTTGAAAGTATATTTTGTAAACATTACTCATTGTTTGTTTGGGTCTCTCCTGTGTGCAGGTCAAGAATCTACGCTCAGGTGTTTCTCGAGCTGCTGTGGTCTGTTTAGGGGATTTGTTCACCTGCCTGAAAAAGAGCATGGATCCAGAACTAGATAATGCAGTAAAAGTCCTTCTGCACAAAGCTGGTGAAGCCAATACATTTATAAGGGAAGAGGCAGACAAAGCACTGAAGGCTATGGTTAATAATGTGACTCCAGCACGTGCACTTTGTTCTCTTATAAATGGAGGGCAAAGGTAATGCTTACAAAGACTTTATGTAGAAATAACTTGTGAATAGATTAAATTTATGAAATATAGTATGTTTAAAAAAAAAAAAAAAAAAGAAAATACAATAGGCAGACATTTGAACATACAGTCAGTCAGCTCTGCAGGACTTCTGCCCAGGGCGACGTCGGATGGCGTCACAGTCAAATGCAGCCCCTCTGTTTCTTTCTGTGCCAACAGCTAGCTGTCACTTAGGTGACATTTAATGGGCTACATTTCTCGTAGCCTGCCCTTCCCTGAAGTATTTCACGTGCTACATTCTAAATCAATCCTTAGGCTTTCTGCACAGCCACAGATCGTAAGGGTTAGTCTTGATCCACAGTGTTTTGTTTCCTGGGAAGCTGGTTGTTGTGGAACATGTTGATTCTGCCCCCTCAAAGCCAGTGAGAACCATGCTGCAATTACCTGAACTTTAAACTGAAAAGCAAATACCAGCCTTGGGATTTAAATCATTGATGACTCGTGCCTGCGCGTGGTTGTTTTTGTGAATTGAAGAGCAGCAGACAGTAACTGCACGTTGCTTTAATTCAGAAGCCATGTCAAGTGGTCTGTTTATGTACTCCTGTCTTTTCTGCAGAAATCCTTGGCCAAACAATACTCCTGGTCCTAACTGGCTACACCTGCTCTCCCCCTGCTCAGTGGCAGGTTCCAACACACTGACTTAGGGCTTTTCTAGAGTCAGGGATTAATTTCTTCGCTGCTAAGACGACTTCAGTCAAAGTGGTGTCTAACTCATGGAGTACAGTATGTTTTTAAGGCATTACACATCAGCAGGGGGCCTGCATAGCACTGTGAGTGACAGCTTTTCTAGTACTGGCTTCAGGAAGTTCTGGCTGTGTTAGCAGCAAAGCCTCTGTGGCCCATCTGGAGCTGTTCAGAAGCTGTGACAAAGAAGATGAGAATTAGCTTTCAAAGTGGAAATTTGGGAGAAAAATGACATGTGTCTGCAGTGCAGAGTGGAAAGGTTGTGTATGACACAACTGTGTAATTACAGAAAGGACAGCTTTTCTCAATTTGACTTACACATTGAGTTGCTTATATTCTCTACAACTTCTCTATTCACATTACATTACGGGCTTGCCTGCAGTTCGTAAGACCGTTTGAAATTTACCTGTTTCTGCTCAACACGTTTGAAGCCTACTCTGATCACAAGTATTACCACTTGCAACCCTGAGTAGATACAGATACTGATTCTTCAGCAGCTACTAAGTTGTTATTGACTTCACCAACAAGAATAATTGAAACCATTTTTGTTTGCTTTTGTGACATGGTGCTGTAAAGACAGTGGGCTGTTGCTGTAAACTCGCCTCTGTGAATAGAAGCTTGATCCAAGGGCAAGATTCCAGTACTAGATCTGAAAGCATTTCAGAAATGTTTCTTATCTCTATGAATTGTGTTTAGTTGTAAGGTCTTATGTGCATACAAAAAGATTCCCAACTATTTTGCATGAGCAGCGGGCCTTCATGGGGAGCAGGGGCTTGTTTGCTTCCATGGAGCAAGTTCTTTAAGCCTCCCAGCTCTCATTTTCCCTTGGGTACATGCAGCAACAGTTAGTTTTACTGTGCCCTTTCTCCCAAGCTCCCGGGACATGTGGCTGCTCTGCAGCCATAAGGGCAGGCACCAAGCACGAGCCAAAGGTGCTCTTACCCTAGGCAGCTCCACAGCAGCAGGGAGGATGGCTGTGTTAGCAGGGAGTTCAGCAGGGGAGCTGCCACGCTGCCGGAGAGGTTTTGCAGCCTGGGCTGTATTCTGAGCTGCCACGTTCTGCAGTTTGAACAGGCTCGGTTAGCTGTCTTTGGCCAAAGTGGAGCTGCTTGCTGCAAGATAATCCAGTGGGAGCTTTACTGCCAGAGAGGCCATGGTCATCTGTGGAACCAGAGAAAACAAATGTCTTGGTGAAATGGGAACAGAGTCAGGAGGAACACTGGATGTTCATCCCAAACTGCAGAGCTGGGGAGCCACTGATGGGCTTTACCGAGACAGTTCTGTTCCTTAGCTCTCTCCTTTAAACCTCCATTTCCCTGTGAACAATGAGCCACACAAATGTCTCATTTACTGTGCAGGGAAACTGTCCTCAAAACAGAATTTTTAATCCACAGATAAAAACAAAATTGGAAAAGTGTGAATTTGCAGAATTCGAGATTTCTAGCCGTCAATAGCATACTGCTTTATTTCAGTTGCTGTAACATACACCAGGTGTGTTTCTGAGCATAGGGACTGGTTTTTCATGAAGCTGATGGAAAGGACCCGTAGTAGTGTGCTTTCTAAAATATTTTAGAATTAATTTGTAGTTTTCCGTAAAATAAATCATAAAATAAGAACATCACTAGTTTTATGGATGCGAAACACGCAGTTAGAGGTTGAAACTGACTTTAAACAAAAAGGGTGTAATTTCTCATTCTGTGTCCTTGTAGTTTGGGATTTTGAGTGAAATGAAATCGAATCCAATGCACTGTTATCCTTTTAAATCAAGTTAATTGTGCTCCACAATGTCTTTTCTGTATAGCCAGAATAAGTGTCTGCATATCAGCAGCACACCAGTTGTAGATTATGCTGCGGAAAGCACGCTTGTGTGCTGTGTTTGGTAGAGCACAGAAATAGTGCTGTTCAGCCCCTGTGATGAGCCTTTACTAAGCAGCCGTGTTTTCTGTAGCCACCTGCATGCAGCGGTGAGGAGATGCACAGCCCAGCACCTGTCGGACACTGTGGACCGGATGGGACCCGAACGGATTCTGGCTGGAACCAAAGCTGTGGCTGACCAGGTGTTCCCTGCAATAGCCAGCTTTGCACAGGACAGCTCACAGCAAACACGGTCAGTAAGGTTCATGGTTATGATAAGCACGTTCCAGGTGGCTGAAGGCTCTGCACAGCTCCGTGTGTGTTCCTCTGCAGTGACAGAGGATGGGATCATGTGATCATTTGGGTTGGAAAAGACCCTTTAGATCATCAAGTCCAACCATTAAGCCAGCACTGCCAAGACTGTTAAGATAGCAGGTGTGCCAGGAATTACCTGAATGCCTCCTGCAGCTGTGCCCAGCCTGGCTGCAGGAAAAAGGGGGGCTCAAAGGACACACTGTGCTGGGCACAGATGAGACACAGGCCAGGGAGGGGATGCTGGCACTGGGATCCGCGCTGTCTGACCGACAGGGCTGGACCCTCCTATTTAAAGACGGCTGGAACAGAAGACTGTTCCCATGAATTTGCTCGGTTGTTGATTGCACAGTGATTGCTGAGCAGAGTTGCTCTGTGGGAGGCTGGAAGGGGTGTCTGGTGACACATGCAGATGGCAGTCTTCCTAGGCTTTTACATTTGGGAATTACACACTGTAATTATCAGTTACAAATGAGATTGGTGTTCAGGGATGTCTCTGTCGTGGTCTGTTGCCCTGCAGGTATTACAGTAGAAAGATGCTCTTCAGTATGATGTCTCATCCTGATTTTGATAAGATGCTGGAAAAGTATGTGCCGACCAAGGATGTGCCTTACATCAAGGAATCTGTGAGCAGCCTACGTGAGAAGGTCTGTGGAAAAGCTCTTGTTTAACCGCTGAGAAATGTAGCCGTGTGCTGGTGGCTGTTAGGGGCAGACAGTGAACCTACAGGGAAGGGGAGGAGTGCATTCAGAGGAAGACAAGTGACCAAGTGGCCACAGCACGGCAGGGTGCTGCTTGTTGGCTGCCCTGTGCACGCCTTTACGCCTTGCAGATACACGGGGCCAAATGCCCTTTGCCACTACACTTTGCATGGCTGTCAGACTTGCTGTTCCAGGGTCTCCAGCAGTGCAGAACTGTACCAGCCGTGTTAACTGACGGTTGCACCTCTGTGCAGGGTTTGGGGGAGATGCCAGCAGAGACAACTTCACCAGGAGGTAGACGTTCCCGTGCTAGTAGTGTTGGACGTTCGAGGTCATCTTCTTCCAGACGAGCTCTCAGTGTCACAGACAGGTAATGATCTTCAGTGTTTTACCCTGTGAGGGACTTAACCTCACTGAAGAAGAGAGTATAGAAACATTCACAGCAGGATTCTGAAAATTAAACATACCTCAAGGAAAAAGAAAAACCTGACATGTCCCAGATACACTGTTGGTAATAGTAAAATGGCTTTGTTCCTTTTGAGGTTAATTTGTCTATTGACTGCCTATGGAAACACACACAGTACACAAACCACTTGGCATTCCCAGCAGATGCATGTCACCACCAGTTCAATATATTGCCGTTCAGACTCTACGGAAAAACCATGCCTAGTGGTGGCTGTAGTACAAAAGATCTCTTTGGGCCCTTGCCTGGACACTGAGTATTTAGTCAGCTCCCTAACAGGGGATGCTGGAGGTTTTGGAACAGACTGTCCATTTTTAGTTTTCTGTCTTGTCCTCTTTCATTTCAATGGAAGATCTATTAAAGAAACCCCCCAAAATTTAAACCAAGCCAAGAAACTGCATCCAAGCATATAGAGCTCACAGGGGCCGTGACTGCCTCCAGGCTGGAGAAAGTGGACCTGTTCAGGAACAGATTTCTTTAACACACTCTCTCCTATTCCAAATAATAACTCATTCCATGTTGGGTGGTAAATTTTACTTTGGCTTGTAAAACTGCATGTCTGCTTCCTTAGAAGAGGTGCTCCTTAAGGCATTATGCCAAAGACTCTCATGTCTTTGATTCAGGTCCTGTTAGTGGCCTGTATCACAAGGCAAGACAGGAGGTTTTGATGCTGCCTTCTGTTCTCACACAGCGAACAGGTTTGAGTTTGAACATGTAAGAAAGATGCTTATTCCATTCTCCACCAGAGACTTCTGTTCCTGAACTGGGAATGAGCTAGTGACTCTGTCTGGACTGGTCTGTAAATGCAGGGTACTTATCTGGACAGAGAAGTGATTCCACCTCAGCACGGCATGTTGCTGAGCTGCCAGCTCGGCTGGGATCAGTGTTTGAAGCACTGCAAGAAGAAAGAATTGAACTACAGGAACTGTTTTTCTTTCCTTTTGACCCAGTGCTGTGAGGGAAGTTCCCAGCTGTTCCGGGTCACAAACCCAGCTGCTCTCCTGCAGAAACCTGAAACGGCGCAGGGCTTCTGCCGGGCTGAGCCTTGTCTGCTGTGAGAGCTGTGTGTGCATTGGGGTGGGGTGTGTGTAGAGACTTGAACAACAATTACTGTTAGATGTTTGAAGTGAGAGTCCTTCATCAGAAGATTTTCTGTTTACTTTTGATACTCGCACTTGCATGGGAAGAGAACGTCTGAGATTCAAGACTCCCATTCCAGCTCGCTTACGAGTTCCCTGAGTGACTTTGTCCTTCCCAACAGAGAGACTGCGCAAGCCGGGGAAGTCACCAGAAAAAGAGCTCCTCGCGGTCTGTTAGGACGTGAACAGTATGTTCGAGATATTACAGCTTTATTGAATGCAAAAGACTTCCGTGATCGAATAAAAGGAATCAAGCAGCTGCTGTCAGATACAGAGAACAATCCGGACATGGTTGTTGTAAACATTGTGAAGGTAACTGCATGAAAACACTTTGCTTCTAAGGTCTTTAAAGTTGTGTCCCAAAGTTTTCTGATAAAATTCCTGGCCCCTCTCTTTCCATAACGATGTCTGTTAACAGGACAACTTTGAGGAGCAGGTGGGTATGCTGAAGGGAGAGACAGGTAAGCTGCAAAGGTAGTAAAGGAAGTAAACAGGAGGAAGAAGCTGGAAGTTTTCACTCAGAGATAGAACTCTGATCTATTTCTGGAGCAGTGTGTGTGGTTTTTCATGCCCCTGCTGAGTAAATACCAACCTGTTGGAGCAGGTTATGAAAAGAGCAGCAAGGATAAATGACGATCTGAAAAACTGTCTCTGAAACACAGCTGTGAGTTCTGCTTGCTCTGTTTGACTAGGAGGTGAGGAAAGGTCTCTGTTGTGACAAAGATTAAGGCAAGTGCCCTTTCTAATAGGAAAGGAGGTTCTTGAGGAGAAAAGTCCTAGGATGAGCTCCTCCAGTTGTAAACTAAAGATAGATAGAATGAAAGGAAAACCAAGATGGTCTTTGAACAGTGCAGTGTCTGCTGTGGAGCTATGAAACACTTCACTGAAACTTTGCCATATCTTAACTGTGAATGTTTTGGGGATCTTTAGAACTTTCTTTTTTGCTAAACAGAGTTGTGTCCTGCTGAAAATGGTCACTTGCAGGAAATGTTAGTCATACTGAAAGTTACAGATGGGCAGTTGTCTATGGTTAGCCAGTACTCAGGGCTAAATCGTAGCAGTTAGTATATCACCCAAGACTCCCTCCCCAGATGGGAAGGAGAATGGGGGAAAAAAAGGAAAAGGCCTGTGAGCTGAAGTTTAGACAGATTTAATAGAATAACAAAATAGAAACAACAATCAAGAGAAATCACAAAAGGGTCTACTCAGGTTGGTTCTCAATGCTGATGGCCTGAACAGAGCACCACCAAACAAGAAGCCTCAGGGAGAGGAGGAGGAACCCCACCCTCACTGAGCTCCCTCCTTCTACAATGAGCGTGACGAGGTGGTGTGGGATGCACGTGTGAGTCAGCTGCCCTGATTGGAACTCTCAACTGACTCGGGGCTACTCATAGCTGTCCCATGAGGCTGTGCCTGGGGAACCAGGACACCAGTTTACCTCCATGCCATTGTATAGGAATGATTCCAGTTCAGATGAGGTGAGATACAGTTGAAGAATACACAATATAAAGATATCAAAAGTTGTTTTGCTTGCTAAAAAAAATACCTTGGGTATTTACATATCAGAGCCACCTGTTGCTAAGACAGACAACTGAAGTGTTAGAATAACGGAGGAAATGTAATGCCCACCTCAGCCCGGAATTGCTAATTCAGCTGACTGCTGTTTGGCTCCTTTTTCAGATCTTCGACGCTTTCGTGTCTTGCTTACGTAACTTAAACAGTAAAGTAAGTCGGTTTGCTTTGGAGACACTGCACAAGATGATTCCGCTGCTGAAAGACGATTTATCACCCGTGATCAGCTTGTTAATTCCTGCCGTGGTAGACAACAACCTGAACTCCAAAAATCCAGGGGTTTATGCAGCTGCCACAAACGTTATTCAGGCTCTGTATCAACACGTAGGTAAGTGATTTACTCTGTCTTAAAGAGCTTTATTTGTAGTCATTAAATTTCAAATTTAAAGAGTAACTCTGGTAGTTTCCATCCAGTCATTACGTTGTGTAAGGAATCACGGGTTTTGTTCTCACACTTCTTAAAGCATACAAGTCATATTTTGCCAGTGCAGTGAAGAAACAGAGCTGGCTGGCCTTGTCAGAAGGCAGTAGGTGGCTCTGTTTTTTTCCCCTAGCAGGTCCTCTCTGCTGAGGGACCAGCACTGACAAGGGATGCCCAGGGCAGCTGTGCAGTCTCCATCCTTGGAGATACTCCAAAGCCATCCCTTCCCTCCTCAGCCCTTCTGTGTGATTCTCTGTTTTGTTACCCAGAAGCTTGTCAGACTGCGGCTGAATCTCTCAGGCCAAAGAACTAGATTCTGCTGGTTTGTGTAACAGAGACTGGGTCAGGTGGGATGCCACAACTGTCCTCCTCCCTCAACTGTTTTGGCTTTGGAGCAGTATCTTGGTGGTTTCAGTCAATGAATATGCTCCATTCTGCCGGATTCCAGGAGTCAGGGCTTCTTAATAGTGTCCTCTTAGGCCCTTAAATACATCACTGTGTTTTCTGAAGTTGATCTAAGTAAGGTTCTTATTTACATTTCTCCATACTGTGTTTATTTCCAGACTGTTTAATTTTCCGTTTAGGATTTTTAATGTGTTTTGTTCTTTGCATTTAGACAACTCTTTGCTTCTCCTGCCATTCTGCACAAAATGCCAGTTTCTGAAAGGAAAAGCACAACGTGACATGACAGAAAAGCTTGCTGGTAAGGTCATGTTTTACTTTGTGTGTCTGTCTGTCTGTGTGTCATCCGAATTAGGGAAGTTCGTTGTGGATAACGGAACGAGGGACTGCTTTTTCTGAGGTTGCCCAGCACAGAAAGTACACTGTTCTCTAAGGCTGGCTCCAATCAGCTCCTGAATTCTACTGCTGTACCTTTTCACTTCCCGCAGTTGGTGCTGTTCCCATTTTAAGGCCCTTGGCAGTACACACTGGTGGCCAGTCGTGAGGGAGACACGCTGGCAAGTGGAGCTGCAGTCGCCACAGAGATGGCAGACTTCCTGACCTGGTGTCAGAAGTTTAAAGGCAGATTTGGTTAAAAATGTAAGACAAATTGCAATTAGAATGTACAAACATATTTTCATGTTGAGGATTATTAGCAGCAGAGGTGCTGAATTTTCCCGTGGTGTTTTAAGACCCAGTGCACTGTGAGAAATAAAGGTCCTTATGGTACTTCTAACTAAAAAAGCCCTTAAGTACCCCTTTGTTTCCTTTACTGGTTTGAATTGAATGGAAAATTGTCATTAGGAGCAGTCCCGGTGCTACCGTGTAAGCGCCTGCGAGGGGATGAAAGGGGTGTTTGGAGGAAAGGCTGGTGTGTGTTCCTGGAGTGCTGATGCTGCTGGAACACCGGGCAAGCCCAGGCAAATAGCAAGTGTTCCTTCATTAATGGCTGTGAGAAGCTGATTTGACATCAAGTGCTTTGGAACACCTCTCAGAACAGGGGATGACTTCTGAATGGTGTTTCCGAACAGCCTCCAAACACAGCTTGCTGACCCGCTGTCCTCCTTGCAGATCTCGTCACAGTGTTGTACGCACGGAAGCCTGGCACCGTGGAGCAGAAAGTTCTGGGTGTCCTTTGGCAGCTCCTGGGAAACACGAGGAGGAGTGGCTCTTTGCAGGGGGCCGATGGAGACATCCAGGCAGCCACAGCAAAGTTAGCCAGAGCCCTTTACACGGAGATGGGTCAGAGACTGATCACTCGCGCTGCATCTCAGCCAATGCACGCCCGGATAGCGTTACACAGATTTCTGGCAACCTAAAATAAAAGAGTTTGTCGGTGTACAAATCACAGCCTTTGCAACGCTGCTTACACGAGAAGCGTAGGTATTGCCTGAGGTCGGGTTTTGTTGGATCTTCCCCACATGATCCCATGCAACGTGTCCTTATTTCTGTCCCAGTGCACAGCAATCCTGTGAATCTCAGATCCCGGCCTCAGTCCCTGTGGATCAGAGCACCGCTGGGTTTGCGGTTGTACTCGATCTGCGAGGCCTTTTCCAGCCTCAATGAGTCTGTGACTCTGTGACTTCCTGGCTCTGCCTTACTGTCTCAGTCTTCCATCCTGTAGTCACTACTGAAAGTAACTTGAGGTGCTCAGCGCGTAGGGGAAGGATTTTTTTTGCATCAAACATTCTCAGTGAAAAGAGAAGAGAGTGTGCAGGAGAGCTGTAGTCAGGGCAGATTTTCCTGCTTATGTGAGCAGGAGCTCTGCTTGCTTGGCACAGCTTTCAGGATTCACTTCTGCACGCTTTGCAGCTCTGTGCAGCTCAGGTGTGAGAAGCCTGAGGTTCCTGTGTGTGCATTGGCAGCCCGCAGACCCTTCTTTCAGTCTGGTGGAGAGGATAAGAGCAGCTGACTTGGTTTTGCCAGGAATCCCTTCCTGTGTTTTGCAGAATGAAGCTGGGATACAGTGTTGGTGTGAATTTGCATTCCCTTGTAGGATAACTATTCTTGTGCAGTAAAGCCATGAAAGGCATCGTTCTAATGCTGCGTGAGCGATGTCAGTGGTCAGTCAGTGCACTGAGCTGCCAGGAATTGAACTGAACGCTCACAAATCCTGCCTTTTGCTGAAAAAGGTTTTTTCCTATGCCGGGAATAACACCTGCAGTTCTGCTTTCAATCATTTGGTTTTCTGTTTAGATGCAGAATTCACTTAGATATCTACGCATCGCCGTAGCTAAGAAGAGGGCAGAGCTAATGAGGAGCTTACCCAGCCTGGAAAATCCTGGTCCTGCCCTTAACCGTGATCGGTCTGGGGAGTCCCCCCCCCACGCTTCCTGCCCCAGCCTGGGCTCCTGCAGCCGAAGTGGAATTTACAGCCAGGGGTCTCTGACTTCCCCCGCGCCCGCAGCCCCCCGGCGAAGGAGAAGGACGTAAGTGGAACTCAGGTGTTAGCACTGCTTTGGGATTCTCACACACGGTCTCTGGTGGTGTTAGTGAAATATTCAAGGGGGTGAAATCTGTAATGTATATAAGATTGCTTTGCTTAATGGCTTGATTTTTAGATGTGAATTATTTTACTACCTCAAAATAGATTGCTGTGTACAGGAGCAGCTTAATTATGTCACTCTAGTTTGTGCCGGCTTTGAATTTGAAAGTTTCCTGGTGCAGCCATAGTGACACAGTGCAGTGAGGTACTGCCAGTGGTAGGAAATACTTGATTAAGACTTTAGCCTGCCATAGAAGGTATGTGAAGCACAGCCTAAACAAATGAGTAAGAAAGAGAATGAGTTAAGAGCAGGGTAAGGTTTGCTTATTGTAGCCTGGGAATGGAAGAAGGAATGGTTTCTGGATAAGAAGGTGACAATGCAGATGTTTCTTTTTATTGTGAATCATGAACTGTTTCCCTTTTAGTACTGACAGACTCTTGTTAACTAAAAATGAGAGTTCTAAAAAGAAATTGTGTGATGACACGTGCTACTCTGGTTCTAAGGAGCAATGACCCAGTTGTTATGACCAGCACAGACTATTTTATTTTCTAATGATATAACCAAGTTTTTGAGGAATTTTGCAGTATAGAAATCTCCTGTTCTGAGCTCGGTGCCCATGCTAAAGCTGCTTGTAGCTCTGATCCAAAGCTACCTTTTATTTTTGTGTGTACTAAATGCATCCTTGTAGAACTGGCATACAGCTGTATTAACAGAAAGGGAAGGGAGGGAATATACAAAAAAAAAAAAAAGGTTTTTGAGACACAGAGAGACTGGAATGGTTAAGAAACAGAGGGCTTTCACAGCTGTGAAGTCTCATGATGAATTCATGTGTAGGCATATTCCCTGTATGCATTACTCCTGAATCACAGTTTTAAAAACAGTCTTTAAAATAACACATTGAAATGCTAGAATAGCTACAAAGTCAAGACTACAAATGTCTGCCTGTGTTTCTCCAGGCAAGGTTTTGACTAGGACACGTTCTGTACTAGATGCCATTCCTGTAACTCAGTGACACAGAAGCGTAATGTTTTACAGGATTCAGAGAGGGAGGAATTATGAACTAGCAAGGGAGAGAGGGGACATGTGGCAGGAAGATGGATTTGTAGAAGTGACAAAATATATCCCAGCAGACATTAAAAGCCAGGGAATGAATAAGAAACTTGCAGAGAGTTCAGTTCAGGTGCTGGTTTGCGAGCACGGGCAATCAGCAGTGTCTGTTCACAAAACCTCTGCTGTTGGGCAACGAGAGTGGAGGCTGCTTCTGTGTATTGACTTTTTGAAGGATCGGTTTATCCTCTGGTAAAGCCCCATGAGAAATGCGAGCCTGACACTGGTATGGGTGGAGTTTCTGAAGCAGGGGCTGGCCTCAGGATCTCAAAAGCAGGGCCTGGAGTTGTGTGTGTTTCAGTCCCAGCAGAGCGGCAGAGCTGCCCCTTCCCTGTGACTCTCAGGTGGGTACACACAGCAGGGGCCTTTGGGCTCAGTCATCATTCATGTGGAAATGCATCGTTTTCAAAAAGAAGTACCAAGATTATCTCAAAGGTAGGAGCATTGTCCTGAGTGCTGGGCACAGAGCTGAGAACAGCTCAGTGCTGGGAGGGAGAGGGTGGTGGGCTTGGTCACTCATTTGCCATTCTTTGCCAGGCTGGAACCAGCAGTTCCAAACTGTCCTTCAGCTTTTCAAATGGAAATTTAATCCTAGTGTCAAGTTTTCTCCTCAGGGTTGTCCTGATGGTGTTGTACATAATGGACCCACTCATCAAATAATTTCTGTTGAATTCATTTTCTTTTTCTACTCAGTGTGAACATTTGTGGAAGTATCCTTGAAGTATTTGTCCACCAGGTCCACTGGGGAGGAGAAACTGAAATGTATTGATACTTTGCTGCACAGTAGTATTTAACTGGGCTCTGACTAGTGTGTCAAATTGTATTCATAAACATTTGTTTTATATTGTGCAGGTCAGACACCTTTCCACTGCTTGGCAGTAAACCACAGCCTGCAAGAGTATCTTCAGGAAGGAGCAGGGACTCAAAGGGGGCAGAAGATAACTTCAGCCCAGGTATTCCACTTTGCTTTTCAATATGTAACTCTAGTTTTCCACAGATGGAGAAATGAAATCCAGATTGTTCAGAGGCAGGGGGCGTGAAGGAGATCAGAGCTTATCATTCCTCCCTGGACACATTTTTCATCTATGATTTGTGAGGAAGATGTTTGAAATATGAGAGGGTTTTTTATATGCTCAGCAGCTGAAAGGATGTAATGTGTTGGTGGCAAACTGACTCCCTTCCAGCCCCTTCTCTCTCCAAGGAAAACACTCCTGTGTGTGTTTTGTCACTGAGACGCCTTGAAATGGTGCAGCAGAAATCTTTGCAAAATAGAAGCTCATACTGATGATGGTCAAAGGTCTTCAGAATGTCTTAAGTGTCTCTTGAAGTTTTACCTTATTTTGTTTAAGCACACTATGCATCTGTTTTTACATTTAAAAAACGCACTGCATTTGTGCTTGTGACTTTTTTAAGTGGTGGTTGTTTGTAAAATCATTCAGGTGAATGAAATGCCAAAGGATCAAGGATGTAACTGGGAAAGGGGTCTTTCTGAAAACCCAGTCCCTGAGTAGCAGCGTTCTGTACCTCAAACTTGTTACATTTTCATCCTTTGAATGAATTAGTTTCTTCACACTATGCTGATTATTTGTTACGCTTCACGACTTTGCAGATGGAGTTTCTCTTGAAACACAAGCCTTCTATAAAGGCCAGGCCCCACCAGCCACTCCCAGGCCAGAGGTGATGGACCCATCAGAACTGCAGCCCTTCTCAAAACCAGAGGAGGCACTGACAGAAGCCTTGGCACTTCTTGCTGAGGAGAACTGGTAGGTGTAAACATCTGCCTGCAACCTGAATCTAATGGAGAAGTTATTTTGGTAACTTACTTTAAAATAAAACCAAAACAGAAAAATGGACATAGCATGCAAAGGACTGCAGGTGGTGTGTGAGGAAAGAGATTTTTCTCAGTCCAAATCTAGATCAAACTGTAACTGTTGTAAACTGAGGCTGAAGAGCTAAGCCTTCAGTTTAAGCACTGTCTGGAGAGGCCCCCCCCAGTAACTCCTTGGCATTTTGTGTGGGATGTGAGGCTTTGCTGTGCTCTGACTGGGGAAATGGGGTTACAGTGCTGCTGCCTTTCGACTCGGGCAAGTAACCCTTTAATGGCCACTAGTGCAAGGCGTGGGCACAAGTGTAGGCAAGGATTCAGAGACTGGTATGCTAAAACAGTCCTCCTGCCAGACTGAGAAGGGCTCACTTTGACAGAATTTCCTATGTTAAATGTCATTGCTTTATTTTACAATCTGATTTGTGTGCTGTTTGGTGTCCTAGAATTGTATGCTTTAATATCTTTATGGACATTTGCAAGGGTTTTGAATTAAAATACTTTTTTTTTTTTACCTAGGGAGAAGAAAATTGAAGGCCTGAACTTTGTTAGACGTTTGTCTGCCTACCACGCGACCGTTCTGACTGCAGAGCTACACGAAATAAGTTTGGCTGTGGCACAAGAGGTTAAGTTTCTCTATCAGACTCTTTCCCTGATGCTGTGTGTGTATATGGATGGGATAGCTCTGAGGTGCACTGAAGTGGTGTGTTCACCGTGGTTAGTTTTCCTCTGTTGGACAGTCTCCCAAGGATGACTCTCGTACTTCCCATACCAACAGCTGATTTGCTTTGCTAAGAGACTGATAAAAGTGAGGTGATTGGAACTTTGTAACGTTTTCATGGGTATGTATTTTAATTCTCACCCACTGAATCGAGGCAGCAATGTGTTTCTCAGTTGCTTTGAATGTTAATTAAAATTTACAAAGGGAAACATGCAGCTTTGCTTGTTTGAAAGTATATTTTGTAAACATTACTCATTGTTTGTTTGGGTCTCTCCTGTGTGCAGGTCAAGAATCTACGCTCAGGTGTTTCTCGAGCTGCTGTGGTCTGTTTAGGGGATTTGTTCACCTGCCTGAAAAAGAGCATGGATTCAGAACTAGATAATGCAGTAAAAGTCCTTCTGCACAAAGCTGGTGAAGCCAACTGAAGTGCTGGGGTCTGAACCCCCAGCCCTGAATTAAGGGTGACATATGGGTGGTTCCCACAGCCCTTTAAGAGGAGGGGATGAGTTTACCTTTTGGTTTTCCTCCAGGGTGCAGCCGGCCTTGCAAGGAGAGCCCTTGGGTAACAAGCCCCACGCGCCCTGCATTTTGGTAACAAGTGCCAGGTGTCCTGTTTGGGGATAAAAGCTGGGCCCACTTGCAGGAAGGGTTGGAGAGTCTGTCTGTGAGGGGGATGCACTTCACAGAGTTTCCTGTTGGGGAAGGACCTCCTGACCACTCATGCAACCGGATCACAGTCAGGTCTGGCACGTACAAACGCGGGTGTTGTGGGGAGGCAACATGGGGTTACTTCTGTCATATGTAACCGCCTTGTTCTCCTGGTTGTCTCCCATTTTCTCTGTGGGTTATCTCGTGTCTCTCTTTGTTCCATCTGTTATGAGCGATACTGTGTCATTCCTGGGGTCGCTGGGGTTGATGTCTGTTATTCGTGATCTGACTTGTTTGTACCCCCAGCGATCCTCTATATACTGACCCCTTTACGTGAAATAGAACCTACGTACTGGATTGTTGTTCTGCTGCTGGCTGTGTCCTTTTTACTGGGAAGAGGCAGACAAAGCACTGAAGGCTATGGTTAATAATGTGACTCCAGCACGTGCACTTTGTTCTCTTATAAATGGAGGGCAAAGGTAATGCTTACAAAGACTTTATGTAGAAATAACTTGTGAATAGCTTAAATTTATGAAATATAGTATGTTTTAAAAAAAAAAAAGAAAATACAAGAGGCAGACATTTGAACATACAGTCAGTCAGCTCTGCAGGACTTCTGCCCAGGGCGACGTATTTCAGGTGCTACATTCTAAATCAATCCTTAGGCTTTCTGCACAGCCACAGATGGTAAGGGTTAGTCTTGATCCACAGTGTTTTGTTTCCTGGGAAGCTGGTTGTTGTGGAACATGTTGATTCTGCCCCCTCAAAGCCAGTGAGAACCATGCTGCAATTACCTGAACTTTAAACTGAAAAACAAATTTTATTACACCTGGTTATCCCGTGCACCAGGCAAGCCCAGGCGAATAGCAAGTGTTCCTTCATTAATGGCTGTGAGAAGCTGATTTGACATCAAGTGCTTTGGAACACCTCTCAGAACAGGGGATGACTTCTGAATGGTGTTTCCAAACAGCCTCCAAACACAGCTTGCTGACCCGCTGTCCTCCTTGCAGATCTCGTCACAGTGTTGTACGCACAGAAGCCTGGCACCGTGGAGCAGAAAGTTCTGGGTGTCCTTTGGCAGCTCCTGGAAAACACGAGGAGGAGTGGCTCTTTGCAGGGGGCCGATGGAGACATCCAGGCAGCCACAGCAAAGTTATCCAGAGCCCTTCACACGGAGATGGGTCAGAGACTGATCACTCGCGCTGCATCTCAGCCGCCACACATCCAGAGGACTTTAGAAAGATTTCTGGCACCCTAAAACCTTTGTGGGTGTGTGAAGCTCCGTGAGCGGCCTGGCTGGGACAGACACTGCTGTGCGCATGGAGGCACCGGGGCCCATGGGGGTGGCAGTGCCTGCCTTGGGGGAACCGGTGGGGCTCTGGGCTGGTGCCCCTCATGGGCAGCGTCCCAGGGCGAGGGCCAGTCACCCCTGCTCGTGAGGGGACACAGCCCAGCACCCCGTTTGTAGCAGCGGGAGAAACACCCTCGGCACCCAGCCACGTCCTGCCGGGGGTTAGCACTGGGCTTTACCGCAGTGAGCGCTAGAGCAGTCCCAGGGGTGACTGTACAGAGGGCTTGGTGTGGTATTTGTGGAAAATATGTATTTTTTAAGCCAGCGGTGCGGTGCGGTAAGGGCAGCTCGGTGGCGGGCCGGGAGCTGCCCCTCGGGCACGGCCGCCCGCTGTGAGGGGAGCGGCGCCCGGCCCCTGCTGTCCCTCCGGCTGCCGGTGCTGTAGGCGTTCCACACGGGGCCCGGCGCGAATAAACGGATTTCTTTCTGTAACGCTGCGGCCGCCGCCTCGGTGCCTGAGGGACCCGGGGGGAGGAACGCCGCCGTTTGGCGGGCGGGGCTGGGCGCAGGCGCGGTGCCCTCTGCGCAGGCGCGGTGCGCGCTTCCTGGGGCCCGGCGGCGGCAGGCGCGGGCGGGCTGGCGTTCCCCGGCCCGGCGGCAGGTACCGGGGCTGGGGCTGGGGCGGGGAGCGCGGGCCTTCCGCGAGGGGCACGGCCGGGGTGCGGCGCTCTGCCCGGGGGGTGCGCGCCTGGCCGCGGGGAGGGCTCGGCCCGGCTTGGTGCGGTGCGGCCCGGCCCGGCGTGGGGCTGAGGCGGGCGGGGACGGCCGGGCCGCGGGAGGGACGGGCCCTGCGCGGGGCTCCCCGCCGGCGGTTCCGGCGCTGCTGGAAGAGCCCGCGGCCCTCGCGGCCCACAGTGCCTCCGGTGCCCATGTGCTGCAGCAGCCGCGGCGCCGCTGAGCAGTGCGGGCCGAGGCGCGGCCCCGGCGCTTTACGGGCTGGGGGGGTGCGGGGGTGCGCAGCGCCGGGGCAGGGGGGCTGGGGGAGTTGGGTTTTGAAGCTGGACTCCGTCTTCCGACCCAGGTAGAGAGGGAGAACGTCTGTCAAGGAGAGTAAGTTCAGGTCAGCGATTACTGCCTGTCTGAGAGCAGTTGCATTGGCGTTCGCAAGTGTTGGAGCTTTAAGCATCCTTCGCACTGTTTCCCCAAGTGCTGGCGCTGCCTTTTGCATGACCCGCTCCTCTCGGCCTGGATTTTACGCTCCTCGCAGGGGGAGCGGTGGCAGCTGTTGGAATTGTGCCGGTCCCGTGCGAGTGTTGCGCTGGTAAAGGCACGGCGCTGCTGCTCGGCTGTTTAAATACCTCTAAACTGTGCTTGTTCTTCCAATCGGTATTGAAGCCCCATCTCCAGCGCTCGCTGACGGCCCTGGCTTCTGCTGGAGCCCTCTGGAGCGGCCCAGGCTGTGGGGAAGAGCTGGTGGTTGAGGGAAGAACCCACTCCTCTCCCCGCCGTCCCCAGCTCTTTACCCGAAAGGAAAGGAATTGTATTTCTGTGATTGCCAGGTGATGCTTGCAGTGGAGAACAGAAAGAACTCCTGCTACAGAGCAGTTCCTGAGCACTTGCAGAGCAGATGCGTGCCCGTTTCCAGGCTGCGCCCCAGGTGTTGGCGTGGGGCACTCCTGGGAAGCCACGAACTGGTGTCCCCTGTGCCGAAGCCACTGGTCACAGGAGAGAGGTGTTTTCCTGCTGTGGAGAACGTTCCTCCACTGCCTCCTGGACGGCTTATGGATGTGTTTGTTGCAGTGACAGCCAGCAGTCCCTTTGTTCTCCTTTCAGGCTTTCAGTGGGAAACCACTCCAGAGCTGCGGAGTGGCCTGGGGCCTGTTTGTTCTTTAAAAGCTGAACTTAATTGCTGTCTGCTCTGAGGAGCACCGAAGGGAAGTGGCAGTTGGTCCAGTGCATTTGAGGGTGATGGTCTCCTGCTGTCCTTCCTCCAGGAGAGGTTCACAGCCGAGAGCTGTTGTGTTCCGCCCGGGCAGTGTGTTAGGCAGTGTCCGTGAGTCGGTGCTCCCAGAAAGAACTTCTTCCTAATATCCAATCTAAACTTCCCCTGAGGCAACTTGAGGCTGTTTCCTCTCATACTATTATTAATAGTTTCAGAGAAGAGACTGACACCAGCCTCACTGCAACCTCCTTTTAGGTAGCTGTAGAGAGCAGTAAGGTCTCCTCTCAGTCGTCTCTTCTCCAGACTAAAAAACAGCCCCGGTTCCCTGAGGCCGAGGGCTGTCCCAGCACATTGGGCTGGACGGGTGTTTGGGGAGGAGCGTGGGGCTGGGCAGGAAGGTCAAACTGCAGAGTGGGAGGAAGAGGAGTCTGTGCTGAGGGGCAGGAGGAACCACTGACCTGTGCGTGTCCTGTTCCTTAGCTCTCTCCTTTAAACCTCCAATTCCCTGTGAACAATGAGCCACATAAATGTCTCATTTACTGTGCAGGGAAACTGTCCTCAAAACAGAATTTTTAATCCACAGATAAAACCAAAATTGGAAAAGTGTGAATTTGCAGAATTCAAGATTTCTAGCCGTCAGTAGCATACTGCTTTATTTCAGTTGCTGTAACATACACCAGGTGTGTTTCTGAGCATAGGGACTGGTTTTTCATGAAGCTGATGGAAAGGACCCGTAGTAGTGTGCTTTCTAAAATATTTTAGAATTAATTTGTAGTTTTCCGTAAAATAAATCATAAAATAAGAACATCACTAGTTTTATGGATGCGAGACACGCAGTTAGAGGTTGAAACTGACTTTAAACAAAAAGGGTGTAATTTCTCATTCTGTGTCCTTGTAGTTTGGGATTTTGAGTGAAATGAAATCGAATCCAATGCACTGTTATCCTTTTAAATCAAGTTAATTGTGCTCCACAATGTCTTTTCTGTATAGCCAGAATAAGTGTCTGCATATCAGCAGCACACCAGTTGTAGATTATGCTGCGGAAAGCACGCTTGTGTGCTGTGTTTGGTAGAGCACAGAAATAGTGCTGTTCAGCCCCTGTGATGAGCCTTTACTAAGCAGCCGTGTTTTCTGTAGCCACCTGCATGCAGCGGTGAGGAGATGCACAGCCCAGCACCTGTCGGACACTGTGGACCGGATGGGACCCGAACGGATTCTGGCTGGAACCAAAGCTGTGGCTGACCAGGTGTTCCCTGCAATAGCCAGGTTTGCACAGGACAGCTCACAGCAAACACGGTCAGTAAGGTTCATGGTTATGATAAGCACGTTCCAGGTGGCTGAAGGCTCTGCACAGCTCCGTGTGTGTTCCTCTGCAGTGACAGAGGATGGGATCATGTGATCATTTGGGTTGGAAAAGACCCTTTAGATCATCAAGTCCAACCATTAAGCCAGCACTGCCAAGACTGTTAAGATAGCAGGTGTGCCAGGAATTACCTGAATGCCTCCTGCAGCTGTGCCCAGCCTGGCTGCAGGAAAAAGGGGGTCTCAAAGGACACACTGTGCTGGGCACAGATGAGACACAGGCCAGGGAGGGGATGCTGGCACTGGGATCCGCGCTGTCTGACCGACAGGGCTGGACCCTCCTATTTAAAGACGGCTGGAACAGAAGACTGTTCCCATGAATTTGCTCGGTTGTTGATTGCACAGTGATTGCTGAGCAGAGTTGCTCTGTGGGAGGCTGGAAGGGGTGTCTGGTGACACATCCAGATGGCAATCTTCCTAGGCTTTTACATTTGGGAATTACACACTGTAATTATCAGTTACAAATGAGATTGGTGTTCAGGGATGTCTCTGTCGTGGTCTGTTGCCCTGCAGGTATTACAGTAGAAAGATGCTCTTCAGTATGATGTCTCATCCTGATTTTGATAAGATGCTGGAAAAGTATGTGCCGACCAAGGATGTGCCTTACATCAAGGAATCTGTGAGCAGCCTACGTGAGAAGGTCTGTGGAAAAGCTCTTGTTTAACCGCTGAGAAATGTAGCCGTGTGCTGGTGGCTGTTAGGGGCAGACAGTGAACCTACAGGGAAGGGGAGGAGTGCATTCAGAGGAAGAGAAGTGACCAAGTGGCCACAGCATGGCAGGGTGCTGCTTGTTGGCTGCCCTGTGCACACCTTTACTCCTTGCAGATACACGGGGCCAAATGCCCTTTGCCACTACACTTTGCATGGCTGTCAGACTTGCTGTTCCAGGGTCTCCAGCAGTGCAGAACTGTACCAGCCGTGTTAACTGACGGTTGCACCTCTGTGCAGGGTTTGGGGGAGATGCCAGTAGAGACAACTTCAGCAGGAGGAGGATGTTCCCATGCTGGTAGTGTTGGAGGTTCCAGGTCATCTTCTTCCAGACGAGCTCTCAGTGTCACTGACAGGTAATGATCTTCATTCCACGTTGGATGGTAAATTTTGCTTTGGCTTGTAAAACTGCATGTCTGCTTCCTTAGAAGAGGTGCTCCTTAAGGCATTATGCCAAAGACTCTCATGTCTTTGATTCAGGTCCTGTTAGTGGCCTGTATCACGAGGCAAGACAGGAGGTTTTGATGCTGCCTTCTGTTCTCACACAGCGAACAGGTTTGAGTTTGAACATGCAAGAAAGATGCTTATTCCATTCTCCACCAGAGACTTCTGTTCCTGAACTGGGAATGAGCTAGTGACTCTGTCTGGACTGGTCTGTAAATGCAGGGTACTTATCTGGACAGAGAAGTGATTCCACCTCAGCACGGCATGTTGCTGAGCTGCCAGCTCAGCTGGGATCAGTGTTTGAAGCACTGCAAGAAGAAAGAATTGAACTACAGGAACTGTTTTTCTTTCCTTTTGACCCAGTGCTGCGAGGGAAGTTCCCAGCTGTTCCGGGTCACAAACCCAGCTGCTCTCCTGCAGAAACCTGAAACGGCGCAGGGCTTCTGCCGGGCTGAGCCTTGTCTGCTGTGAGAGCTGTGTGTGCATTGGGGTGGGGTGTGTGTAGAGACTTGAACAACAATTACTGTTAGATGTTTGAAGTGAGAGTCCTTCATCAGAAGATTTTCTGTTTACTTTTGATACTCGCACTTGCATGGGAAGAGAACGTCTGAGATTCAAGACTCCCATTGCAGCTCGCTTACGAGTTCCCTGAGTGACTTTGTCCTTCCCAACAGAGAGACTGCGCAAGCCCGGGAAGTCACCAGAAAAAGAGCTCCTCGCGGTCTGTTAGGAAGTGATCAAGCGGAGCAGACGGTGTCCTTCCAAGGGCCTAAGACAAGCCGGGGCACCTTCATTCCGCCGCCTTTGTCATCGCCCAGGAACAGCCCAAATCACCTCTCCCCTCCTGCTGTCTCCCCAAAGAAGTCAGAGGAGAATGCTGTGAACTTCTCCAACTCCCTTCCCTTTGAAGGACAGCCTGAGCCCCGTTCTCAGAAGCAGCTTCTCAGCCAAAAGCCAGGAGACAAAACAGGTAGGAATGTCATCAATATACGGAAAGCAGATTTCAGGTTTTTGTTTGGAGTGGCTTTGAGCTTTGGTCAGAAACCCCCCGGTGGCAGGTGAACGGGGTGTGGTGCCATTGGAAATAGGAGGGCTTTTATGTTCCTACATGTTTCATTCAAATATACATTGAATAAAACTCCAATATATATTGAAAAAACGCGAATATAGATTGAATAATGTAATTATTGGGAAAAAGTGCATATTTATTGCTATTATTATTATTAATCATCTTGTTATTGTTTCATTAAAACTGCCTTAGTTTTATTTCCAACTCGTAAGTCTCTCTCCCTTTTCTCCTTTCCCTTCCCCTGCCCGGGAAGGGAGAGGGGTTAACAGAGAGCATCTGTCATCCGTTCAGTGGCTGCCCAGCCCCTTGACACCCCCAAAGGACTGACATCTGCTTGTGTCTTCTTCAGGGGAGGATCTGCAGGAGAAGCTTTCTCCTCTGCAGCTGAAGTCCACCCTGGTGCCACACCAAGCCCCCCGCAGGAGCCTGAACGGGAGCAGACCCCTGCCCTGCATGCCCCACCTCCCCAGCCTGCTGCCCAATAAGTTTAAATTAAACGTGACGGAGGTGAGGAAGGAGGAGTGTGAGGAGCTGGGGCTGGCTGAAGTGGGCAGGAAGCCCGCAGCTGATGTTTCACAGCTGAATGTCGATGGCGAGGAAGTGGACCGAGAAGAGGTGGGTTGAACTCACTTCTAATAGTTGATAGATTCTAAGAACAGTACAGCAGGGGCGTGCTGGATTCTTCCCGGCGGGGGTGGGACCTGGCACTCTGTCCACACTGCCCTCATCTGTACAAATCACAGCCTTTGCAACGCTGCTTACACGAGAAGCGTAGGTATTGCCTGAGGTCGGGTTTTGTTGGATCTTCCCCACGTGATTCCATGCAACGTGTCCTTATTTCTGTCCCAGTGCACAGCAATCCTGTGAATCTCAGATCCCGGCCTCAGTCCCTGTGGATCAGAGCACCGCTGGGTTTGCGGTTGTACTCGATCTGCGAGGCCTTTTCCAGCCTCAATGAGTCTGTGACTCTGTGACTTCCTGGCTCTGCCTTACTGTCTCAGTCTTCCATCCTGTAGTCACTACTGAAAGTAACTTGAGGTGCTCAGCGCGTAGGGGAAGGATTTTTTTTGCATCAAACATTCTCAGTGAAAAGAGAAGAGAGTGTGCAGGAGAGCTGTAGTCAGGGCAGATTTTCCTGCTTATGTGAGCAGGAGCTCTGCTTGCTTGGCACAGCTTTCAGGATTCACTTCTGCACGTTTTGCAGCTCTGTGCAGCTCAGGTGTGAGAAGCCTGAGGTTCCTGTGTGTGCATTGGCAGCCCGCAGACCCTTCTTTCAGTCTGGTGGAGAGGATAAGAGCAGCTGACTTGGTTTTGCAGGAATCCCTTCCTGTGTTTTGCAGAATGAAGCTGGGATACAGTGTTGGTGTGAATTTGCATTCCCTTGTAGGATAACTATTCTTGTGCAGTAAAGCCATGAAAGGCATCGTTCTAATGCTGTGTGAGCGATGTCAGTGGTCAGTCAGTGCACTGAGCTGCCAGGAATTGAACTGAACGCTCACAAGTCCTGCCTTTTGCTGAAAAAGGTTTTTTCCTATGCCGGGAATAACACCTGCAGTTCTGCTTTCAATCATTTGGTTTTCTGTTTAGATGCAGAATTCACTTAGATATCTACGCATCGCCGTAGCTAGGAAGAGGGCAGAGCTAATGAGGAACTTACCCAGCCTGGAAAATCCTGGTCCTGCCCTTAACCGTGATCGCTCCGGGGAGTCCCCCTCCCACGCTTCCTGCCCCAGCCTGGGCTCCTGCAGCCGAAGTGGAATTTACAGCCAGGGGTCTCTGACTTCCCCCGCGCCCGCAGCCCCCCGGCGAAGGAGAAGGACGTAAGTGGAACTCAGGAGTTAGCACTGCTTTGGGATTCTCACACACGGTCTCTGGTGGTGTTAGTGAAATATTCAAGGGGGTGAAATCTGTAATGTATATAAGATTGCTTTGCTTAATGGCTTGATTTTTAGATATGAATTATTTTACTACCTCAAAATAGATTGCTGTGTACAGGAGCAGCTTAATTATGTCACTCTAGTTTGTGCCGGCTTTGAATTTGAAAGTTTCCTGGTGCAGCCATAGTGACACAGTGCAGTGAGGTACTGCCAGTGGTAGGAAATACTTGATTAAGACTTTAGCCTGCCATAGAAGGTATGTGAAGCACAGCCTAAACAAATGAGTAAGAAAGAGAATGAGTTAAGAGCAGGGTAAGGTTTGCTTATTGTAGCCTGGGAATGGAAGAAGGAATGGTTTCTGGATAAGAAGACGACAATGCAGATGTTTCTTTTTATTGTGAATCATGAACTGTTTCCCTTTTAGTACTGACAGACTCTTGTTAACTAAAAATGAGAGCTCTAAAAAGAAATTGTGTGATGACACGTGCTACTCTGGTTCTAAGGAGCAATGACCCAGTTGTTATGACCAGCACAGACTATTTTATTTTCTAATGATATAACCAAGTTTTTGAGGAATTTTGCAGTATAAAAATCTCCTGTTCTGAGCTCGGTGCCCATGCTAAAGCTGCTTGTAGCTCTGATCCAAAGATACCTTTTATTTTTGTGTGTACTAAATGCATCCTTGTAGAACTGGCATACAGCTGTATTAACAGAAAGGGAAGGGAGGGAATATACAAAAAAAAAATGGTTTTTGAGACACAGAGAGACTGGAATGGTTCAGAAACAGAGGGCTTTCACAGCTGTGAAGTCTCATGATGAATTCATGTGTAGGCATACTCCCTGTATGCATTACTCCTGAATCACAGTTTTAAAAACAGTCTTTAAAATAACACATTGAAATGCTAGAATAGCTACAAAGTCAAGACTACAAACGTCTGCCTGTGTTTCTCCAGGCAAGGTTTTGACTAGGACACGTTCTGTACTAGATGCCATTCCTGTAACTCAGTGACACAGAAGCGTAATGTTTTACAGGATTCAGAGAGGGAGGAATTATGAACTAGCAAGGGAGAGAGGGGACATGTGGCAGGAAGATGGATTTGTAGAAGTGACAAAATATATCCCAGCAGACATTAAAAGCCTGGGAATGAATAAGAAACTTGCAGAAAGTTCAGTTCAGGTGCTGGTTTGCGAGCACGGGCAATCAGCAGTGTCTGTTCACAAAACCTCTGCTGTTGGGCAACGAGAGTGGAGGCTGCTTCTGTGTATTGACTTTTTGAAGGATCGGTTTATCCTCTGGTAAAGCCCCATGAGAAATGCGAGCCTGACACTGGTATGGGTGGAGTTTCTGAAGCAGGGGCTGGCCTCAGGATCTCAAAAGCAGGGCCTGGAGTTGTGTGTGTTTCAGTCCCAGCAGAGCGGCAGAGCTGCCCCTTCCCTGTGACTCTCAGGTGGGTACACACAGCAGGGGCCTTTGGGCTCAGTCATCATTCATGTGGAAATGCATCGTTTTCAAAAAGAAGTACCAAGATTATCTCAAAGGTAGGAGCATTGTCCTGAGTGCTGGGCACAGAGCTGAGAACAGCTCAGTGCTGGGAGGGAGAGGGTGGTGGGCTTGGTCACTCATTTGCCATTCTTTGCCAGGCTGGAACCAGCAGTTCCAAACTGTCCTTCAGCTTTTCAAATGGAAATTTAGTCCTAGTGTCAAGTTTTCTCCTCAGGGTTGTCCTGATGGTGTTGTACATAATGGACCCACTCATCAAATAATTTCTGTTGAATTCATTTTCTTTTTCTACTCAGTGTGAACATTTGTGGAAGTATCCTTGAAGTATTTGTCCACCAGGTCCACTGGGGAGGAGAAACTGAAATGTATTGATACTTTGCTGCACAGTAGTATTTAACTGGGCTCTGACTAGTGTGTCAAATTGTATTCATAAACATTTGTTTTATATTGTGCAGGTCAGACACCTTTCCACTGCTTGGCAGTAAACCACAGCCTGCAAGAGTATCTTCAGGAAGGAGCAGGGACTCAAAGGGGGCAGAAGATAACTTCAGCCCAGGTATTCCACTTTGCTTTTCAATATGTAACTCTAGTTTTCCACAGATGGAGAAATGAAATCCAGATTGTTCAAGCGTTTTTTCTGCTCTTTTGTTGTTGTTGTAGTTTGGACATTTCCTTCTATTTTCTAGAATTCAACCTGTGTGGGGATATATTAACATCATCAAGAAATGTGTATGTCGTTAGAAAGCATGGCCTTGAATCCTTCATTAAAAAGAACATCCAGTCTGAAGAAGACAAAATGTTCAGCATTGCTAGATTCTGGGAAGTGCTTACAGTAAACTAAAGACTGTTAAAATACTTGGAGAAGTGGAGTGGGACAGTTCCAAAATCAGGTTTAATATGATTCATATGTACAGTGGACTGAGAGAGGTGCTCTGGGAGATGAGTACTTGGGGCAGGGTGGGTAAAGGAGATCAGAACTTGTCATTCCTCCTTGGATACATTTTTCATCTATGATTTGTGAGGAAGGTGTTTGAAATATGAGAGGGTTTTTTATATGCTCAGCAGCTGAAAGGATGTAATGTGTTGGTGGCAAACTGACTCTCTTCCAGCCCCTTCTCTCTCCAAGGAAAACACTCCTGTGTGTGTTTTGTCACTGAGATGCCTTGAAATGGTGCAGCAGAAATCTTTGCAAAATAGAAGCTCATACTGATGATGGTCAAAGGTCTTCAGAATGTCTTAAGTGTCTCTTGAAGTTTTACCTTATTTTGTTTAAGCACACTATGCATCTGTTTTTACATTTAAAAAACGCACTGCATTTGTGCTTGTGACTTTTTTAAGTGGTGGTTGTTTGTAAAATCATTCAGGTGAATGAAATGCCAAAGGATCAAGGATGTAACTGGGAAAGAGGTCTTTCTGAAAACCCAGTCCCTGAGTAGCAGCAGTCTGTACCTCAAACTTGTTACATTTTCATCCTTTGAATGAATTAATTTCTTCACACTATGCTGATTATTTGTTACGCTTCACGACTTTGCAGATGGAGTTTCTCTTGAAACACAAGGCTTCTATAAAGGCCAGGCCCCATCAGTCACTCCCAGGCCAGAGGTGATGGACCCATCAGAACTGCAGCCCTTCTCAAAACCAGAGGAGGCACTGACAGAAGCCTTGGCACTTCTTGCTGAGGAGAACTGGTAGGTGTAAACATCTGCCTGCAACCTGAATCTAATGGAGAAGTTATTTTGATAACTTACTTTAAAATAAAACCAAAACAGAAAAATGGACATAGCATGCAAAGGACTGCACAGGTGGTGTGTGAGGAAAGAGATTTTTCTCAGTCCAAATCTAGATCAAACTGTAACTGTTGTAAACTGAGGCTGAAGAGCTAAGCCTTCAGTTTAAGCACTGTCTGGAGAGGCCCCCCCCAGTAACTCCTTGGCATTTTGTGTGGGATGTGAGGCTTTGCTGTGCTCTGACTGGGGAAATGGGGTTACAGTGCTGCTGCCTTTCGACTCGGGCAAGTAACCCTTTAATTGCCACTAGTGCAAGGCGTGGGCACAAGTGTAGGCAAGGATTCAGAGACTGGTATGCTAAAACAGTCCTCCTGCCAGACTGAGAAGGGCTCACTTTGACAGAATTTCCTATGTTAAATGTCATTGCTTTATTTTACGATCTGATTTGTGTGCTGTTTGGTGTCCTAGAATTGTATGCTTTAATATCTTTATGGACATTTGCAAGGGTCTTGAATTAAAATACTTTTTTTTTTTACCTAGGGAGAAGAAAATTGAAGGCCTGAACTTTGTTAGACGTTTGTCTGCCTACCACGCGACCGTTCTGACTGCAGAGCTACACGAAATAAGTTTGGCTGTGGCACAAGAGGTTAAGTTTCTCTATCAGACTCTTTCCCTGACGCTGTGTGTGTATATGGATGGGATAGCTCTGAGGTGCACTGAAGTGGTGTGTTCACCGTGGTTAGTTTTCCTCTGTTGGACAGTCTCCCAAGGATGACTCTCGTACTTCCCATACCAACAGCTGATTTGCTTTGCTAAGAGACTGATAAAAGTGAGGTGATTGGAACTTTGTAACGTTTTCATGGGTATGTATTTTAATTCTCACCCACTGAATCGAGGCAGCAATGTGTTTCTCAGTTGCTTTGAATGTTAATTAAAATTTACAAAGGGAAACATGCAGCTTTGCTTGTTTGAAAGTATATTTTGTAAACATTACTCATTGTTTGTTTGGGTCTCTCCTGTGTGCAGGTCAAGAATCTACGCTCAGGTGTTTCTCGAGCTGCTGTGGTCTGTTTAGGGGATTTGTTCACCTGCCTGAAAAAGAGCATGGATCCAGAACTAGATAATGCAGTAAAAGTCCTTTTGCACAAAGCTGGTGAACCCAACACATTTATAAGGGAAGAGGTAGACAAAGCACTGAAGGCTATGGTTAATAATGTGACTCCAGCACGTGCACTTTGTTCTCTTATAAATGGAGGGCAAAGGTAATGCTTACAAAGACTTTATGTAGAAATAACTTGTGAATAGGTTAAATTTATGAAATATAGTATGTTTTAAAAAAAAAAAAAAGAAAATACAAGAGGCAGACATTTGAACATACAGTCAGTCAGCTCTGCAGGACTTCTGTCCAGGGCGACGTATTTCAGGTGCTACATTTTAAATCAATCCTTAGGCTTTCTGCACAGCCACAGATCGTAAGGGTTAGTCTTGATCCACAGTGTTTTGTTTCCTGGGAAGCTGGTTGTTGTGGAACATGTAGATTCTGCCCCCTCAAAGCCAGTGAGAACCATGCTGCAATTACCTGAACTTTAAACTGAAAAGCAAATACCAGCCTTGGGATTTAAATCATTGATGAATCGTGCCTGCGCGTGGTTGTTTTTGTGAATTGAAGAGCAGCAGACAGTAACTGCACGTTGCTTTAATTCAGAAGCCATGTCAAGTGGTCTGTTTATGTACTCCTGTCTTTTCTGCGGAAATCCTTGGCCAAGCAATACTCCTGGTCCTAACTGGCTACACCTGCTCTCCCCCTGCTCAGTGGCAGGTTCCAACACACTGACTTAGGGCTTTTCTAGAGTCAGGGATTAATTTCTTCACTGCTAAGATGACTTCAGTCAAAGTGGTGTCTAACTCATGGAGTACAGTATGTTTTTAAGGCATTACACATCAGCAGGGGGCCTGCATAGCACTGTGAGTGACAGCTTTTCTAGTACTGGCTTCAGGAAGTTCTGGCTGTGTTAGCAGCAAAGCCCCTGTGGCCCATCTGGAGCTGTTCAGAAGCTGTGACAAAGAAGATGAGAATTAGCTTTCAAAGTGGAAATTTGGGAGAAAAATGACATGTGTCTGCAGTGCAGAGTGGAAAGGTTGTGTATGACACAACTGTGTAATTACAGAAAGGACAGCTTTTCTCAATTTGACTTACACATTGAGTTGCTTATATTCTCTACAACTTCTCTATTCACATTACATTACGGGCTTGCCTGCAGTTCGTAAGACCGTTTGAAATTTACCTGTTTCTGCTCAACACGTTTGAAGCCTACTCTGATCACAAGTATTACCACTTGCAACCCTGAGTAGATACAGATACTGATTCTTCAGCAGCTACTAAGTTGTTATTGACTTCACCAACAAGAATAATTGAAACCATTTTTGTTTGCTTTTGTGACATGGTGCTGTAAAGACAGTGGGCTGTTGCTGTAAACTCGCCTCTGTGAATAGAAGCTTGATCCAAGGGCAAGATTCCAGTACTAGATCTGAAAGCATTTCAGAAATGTTTCTTATCTCTATGAATTGTGTTTAGTTGTAAGGTCTTATGTGCATACAAAAAGATTCCCAACTATTTTGCATGAGCAGCGGGCCTTCATGGGGAGCAGGGGCTTGTTTGCTTCCATGGAGCAAGTTCTTTAAGCCTCCCAGCTCTCATTTTCCCTTGGGTACATGCAGCAACAGTTAGTTTTACTGTGCCCTTTCTCCCAAGCTCCCGGGACATGTGGCTGCTCTGCAGCCATAAGGGCAGGCACCAAGCACGAGCCAAAGGTGCTCTTACCCTAGGCAGCTCCACAGCAGCAGGGAGGATGGCTGTGTTAGCAGGGAGTTCAGCAGGGGAGCTGCCACGCTGCCGGAGAGGTTTTGCAGCCTGGGCTGTATTCTGAGCTGCCACGTTCTGCAGTTTGAACAGGCTCGGTTAGCTGTCTTTGGCCAAAGTGGAGCTGCTTGCTGCAAGATAATCCAGTGGGAGCTTTACTGCCAGAGAGGCCATGGTCATCTGTGGAACCAGAGAAAACAAATGTCTTGGTGAAATGGGAACAGAGTCAGGAGGAACACTGGATGTTCATCCCAAACTGCAGAGCTGGGGAGCCACTGATGGGCTTTGCCGAGACAGTTCTGTTCCTTAGCTCTCTCCTTTAAACCTCCAATTCCCTGTGAACAATGAGCCACACAAATGTCTCATTTACTGTGCAGGGAAACTGTTCTCAAAACAGAATTTTTAATCCACAGATAAAAACAAATTTGGAAAAGTCTGAATTTGCAGAATTCAAGATTTCTAGCCGTCAATAGCATACTGCTTTATTTCAGTTGCTGTAACATACACCAGGTATGTTTCTGAGCATAGGGACTGGTTTTTCTTAAAGCTGATGGAAAGGACTCGTAGTAGTGTGCTTTCTAAAATATTTTAGAATTAATTTCTAGTTTTCCGTAAAATAAATCATAAAATAAGAACATCACTAGTTTTATGGATGCGAAACACGCAGTTAGAGGTTGAAACTGACTTTAAACAAAAAGGGTGTAATTTCTCATTCTGTGTCCTTGTAGTTTGGGATTTTGAGTGAAATGAAATCGAATCCAATGCACTGTTATCCTTTTAAATCAAGTTAATTGTGCTCCACAATGTCTTTTCTGTATAGCCAGAATAAGTGTCTGCATATCAGCAGCACACCAGTTGTAGATTATGCTGCGGAAAGCACGCTTGTGTGCTGTGTTTGGTAGAGCACAGAAATAGTGCTGTTCAGCCCCTGTGATGAGCCTTTACTAAGCAGCCGTGTTTTCTGTAGCCACCTGCATGCAGCGGTGAGGAGATGCACAGCCCAGCACCTGTCGGACACTGTGGACCGGATGGGACCCGAACGGATTCTGGCTGGAACCAAAGCTGTGGCTGACCAGGTGTTCCCTGCAATAGCCAGCTTTGCACAGGACAGCTCACAGCAAACACGGTCAGTAAGGTTCATGGTTATGATAAGCACGTTCCAGGTGGCTGAAGGCTCTGCACAGCTCCGTGTGTGTTCCTCTGCAGTGACAGAGGATGGGATCATGTGATCATTTGGGTTGGAAAAGACCCTTTAGATCATCAAGTCCAACCATTAAGCCAGCACTGCCAAGACTGTTAAGATAGCAGGTGTGCCAGGAATTACCTGAATGCCTCCTGCAGCTGTGCCCAGCCTGGCTGCAGGAAAAAGGGGGGCTCAAAGGACACGCTGTGCTGGGCACAGATGAGACACAGGCCAGGGAGGGGATGCTGGCACTGGGATCCGCGCTGTCTGACCGACAGGGCTGGACCCTCCTATTTAAAGACGGCTGGAACAGAAGACTGTTCCCATGAATTTGCTCGGTTGTTGATTGCACAGTGATTGCTGAGCAGAGTTGCTCTGTGGGAGGCTGGAAGGGGTGTCTGGTGACACATGCAGATGGCAGTCTTCCTAGGCTTTTACATTTGGGAATTACACACTGTAATTATCAGTTACAAATGAGATTGGTGTTCAGGGATGTCTCTGTCGTGGTCTGTTGCCCTGCAGGTATTACAGTAGAAAGATGCTCTTCAGTATGATGTCTCATCCTGATTTTGATAAGATGCTGGAAAAGTATGTGCCGACCAAGGATGTGCCTTACATCAAGGAATCTGTGAGCAGCCTACGTGAGAAGGTCTGTGGAAAAGCTCTTGTTTAACCGCTGAGAAATGTAGCCGTGTGCTGGTGGCTGTTAGGGGCAGACAGTGAACCTACAGGGAAGGGGAGGAGTACATTCAGAGGAAGACAAGTGACCAAGTGGCCACAGCACGGCAGGGTGCTGCTTGTTGGCTGCCCTGTGCACGCCTTTACTCCTTGCAGATACACGGGGCCAAATGCCCTTTGCCACTACACTTTGCATGGCTGTCAGACTTGCTGTTCCAGGGTCTCCAGCAGTGCAGAACTGTACCAGCCGTGTTAACTGACGGTTGCACCTCTGTGCAGGGTTTGGGGGAGATGCCAGTAGAGACAACTTCAGCAGGAGGAGGACGTTCCCGTGCTAGTAGTGTTGGACGTTCGAGGTCATCTACTTCTGGACATGCTCTCAGTGTCACTGACAGGTAATGATCTTTAGTGTTTTACCCTGTGAGGGACTTAACCTCACTGAAGAAGAGAGTATAGAAACATTCACAACAGGATTCAAAAAATTAAACATACCTGAAGGAAAAAGAAAAACCTGACATGTCCCAGATACACTGTTGGTAATAGTAAAATGGCTTTGTTCCTTTTGAGGTTAATTTGTCTATTGACTGCCTATGGAAACACACACAGTACACAAACCACTTGGCATTCCCAGCAGATGCATGTCACCACCAGTTCAATATATTGCCATTCAGACTCTACGGAAAAACCATGCCTAGTGGTGGCTGTAGTACAAAAGATCTCTTTGGGCCCTTGCCTGGACACTGAGTATTTAGTCAGCTCCTAACAGGGGATGCTGGAGGTTTTGGAACAGACTGTCCATTTTTAGTTTTCTGTCTTGTCCTCTTTCATTTCAATGGAAGATCTATTAAAGAAACCCCCCAAAATTTAAACCAAGCCAAGAAACTGCATCCAAGCATATAGAGCTCACAGGGGCTGTGACTGCCTCCAGGCTGGAGAAAGTGGACCTGTTCAGGAACAGATTTCTTTAACACACTCTCTCCTATTCCAAATAATAACTCATTCCATGTTGGGTGGTAAATTTTACTTTGGCTTGTAAAACTGCATGTCTGCTTCCTTAGAAGAGGTGCTCCTTAAGGCATTATGCCAAAGACTCTCATGTCTTTGATTCAGGTCCTGTTAGTGGCCTGTATCACAAGGCAAGACAGGAGGTTTTGATGCTGCCTTCTGTTCTCACACAGCGAACAGGTTTGAGTTTGAACATGTAAGAAGGATGCTTATTCCATTCTCCACCAGAGACTTCTGTTCCTGAACTGGGAATGAGCTAGTGACTCTGTCTGGACTGGTCTGTAAATGCAGGGTACTTATCTGGACAGAGAAGTGATTCCACCTCAGCACGGCATGTTGCTGAGCTGCCAGCTCAGCTGGGATCAGTGTTTGAAGCACTGCAAGAAGAAAGAATTGAACTACAGGAACTGTTTTTCTTTCCTTTTGACCCAGTGCTGCGAGGGAAGTTCCCAGCTGTTCCGGGTCACAAACCCAGCTGCTCTCCTGCAGAAACCTGAAATAGCGCAGGGCTTCTGCCGGGCTGAGCCTTGTCTGCTGTGAGAGCTGTGTGTGCATTGGGGTGGGGTGTGTGTAGAGACTTGAACAACAATTACTGTTAGATGTTTGAAGTGAGAGTCCTTCATCAGAAGATTTTCTGTTTACTTTTGATACTCGCACTTGCATGGGAAGAGAACGTCTGAGATTCAAGACTCCCATTCCAGCTCGCTTACGAGTTCCCTGAGTGACTTTGTCCTTCCCAACAGAGAGACTGCGCAAGCCCGGGAAGTCACCAGAAAAAGAGCTCCTCGCGGTCTGTTAGGACGTGAACAGTATGTTCGAGATATTACAGCTTTATTGAATGCAAAAGACTTCCGTGATCGAATAAAAGGAATCAAGCAGCTTCTGTCAGATACAGAGAACAATCCGGACATGGTTGTTGTAAACATTGTGAAGGTAACTGCATGAAAACACTTTGCTTCTAAGGTCTTTAAAGTTGTGTCCCAAAGTTTTCTGTTAAAATTCCTGGCCCCTCTCTTTCCATAACGATGTCTGTTAACAGGACAACTTTGAGGAGCAGGTGGGTACACTGAAGGGAGAGACAGGTAAGCTGCAAAGGTAGTAAAGGAAGTAAACAGGAGGAAGAAGCTGGAAGTTTTCACTCAGAGATAGAACTCTGATCTATTTCTGGAGCAGTGTGTGTGGTTTTTAATGCCCCTGCTGAGTAAATACCAACCTGTTGGAGCAGGTTATGAAAAGAGCAGCAAGGATAAATGACGATCTGAAAAACTGTCTCTGAAACACAGCTGTGAGTTCTGCTTGCTCTGTTTGACTAGGAGGTGAGGAAAGGTCTCTGTTGTGACAAAGATTAAGGCAAGTGCCCTTTCTAATAGGAAAGGAGGTTCTTGAGGAGAAAAGTCCTAGGATGAGCTCCTCCAGTTGTAAACTAAAGATAGATAGAATGAAAGGAAAACCAAGATGGTCTTTGAACAGTGCAGTGTCTGCTGTGGAGCTATGAAACACTTCACTGAAACTTTGCCATATCTTAACTGTGAATGTTTTGGGGATCTTTAGAACTTTCTTTTTTGCTAAACAGAGTTGTGTCCTGCTGAAAATGGTCACTTGCAGGAAAAGTTAGTCATACTGAAAGTTACAGGTGGCCAGTGTACCTCCATGCCATTGTATAGGAATGATTCCAGTTCAGATGAGGTGAGATACAGTTGAAGAATACACAATATAAAGATACCAAAGTTGTTTTGCTTGCTAAAAAAAATACCTTGGGTATTTATATATCAGAGCCACCTGTTACTAAGACAGACAATTGAAGTGTTAGAATAACGGAGGAAATGTAATGCCCACCTCAGCCCGGAATTGCTAATTCAGCTGACTGCTGTTTGGCTCCTTTTTCAGATCTTCGACGCTTTCGTGTCTTGCTTACGTGACTTAAACAGTAAAGTAAGTCGGTTTGCTTTGGAGACACTGCACAAGATGATTCCGCTGCTGAAAGACGATTTATCACCCGTGATCAGCTTGTTAATCCCTGCCGTGGTAGACAACAACCTGAACTCCAAAAATCCAGGGGTTTATGCAGCTGCCACAAACGTTATTCAGGCTCTGTATCAACACGTAGGTAAGTAATTTACTCTGTCTTAAAGAGCTTTATTTGTAGTCATTAAATTTCAAATTTAAAGAGTAACTCTGGTAGTTTCCATCCAGTCATTACGTTGTGTAAGGAATCACGGGTTTTGTTCTCACACTTCTTAAAGCATACAAGTCATATTTTGCCAGTGCAGTGAAGAAACAGAGCTGGCTGGCCTTGTCAGAAGGCAGTAGGTGGCTCTGTTTTTTTCCCCTAGCAGGTCCTCTCTGCTGAGGGTGACAGCGCTGACAAGGGATGCCCAGGGCAGCTGTGCAGTCTCCATCCTTGGAGATACTCCAAAGCCATCCCTTCCCTCCTCAGCCCTTCTGTGTGATTCTCTGTTTTGTTACCCAGAAGCTTGTCAGACTGCGGCTGAATCTCTCAGGCCAAAGAACTAGATTCTGCTGGTTTGTGTAACAGAGACTGGGTCGGGTGGGATGCCACAACTGTCCTCCTCCCTCAACTGTTTTGGCTTTGGAGCAGTATCTTGGTGGTTTCAGTCAATGAATATGCTCCATTCTGCCGGATTCCAGGAGTCAGGGCTTCTTAATAGTGTCCTCTTAGGCCCTTAAATACATCACTGTGTTTTCTGAAGTTGATCTAAGTAAGGTTCTTATTTACATTTCTCCATACTGTGTTTATTTCCAGACTGTTTAATTTTCTGTTTAGGATTTTTAACGTGTTTTGTTCTTTGCATTTAGACAACTCTTTGCTTCTCCTGCCATTCTGCACAAAATGCCAGTTTCTGAAAGGAAAAGCACAACGCGACATGACAGAAAAGCTTGCTGGTAAGGTCATGTTTTACTTTGTGTGTCTGTCTGTCTGTGTGTCATCCGAATTAGGGAAGTTCGTTGTGGGATAACGGAACGAGGGACTGCTTTTTCTGAGGTTGCCCAGCACAGAAAGTACACTGTTCTCTAAGGCTGGCTCCAATCAGCTCCTGAATTCTACTGCTGTACCTTTTCACTTCCCGCAGTTGGTGCTGTTCCCATTTTAAGGCCCTTGGCAGTACACACTGGTGGCCAGTCGTGAGGGAGACACGCTGGCAAGCGGAGCTGCAGTCGCCACAGAGATGGCAGACTTCCTGACCTGGTGTCAGAAGTTTAAAGGCAGATTTGGTTAAAAATGTAAGACAAATTGCAATTAGAATGTACAAACATATTTTCATGTTGAGGATTATTAGCAGCAGAGGTGCTGAATTTTCCTGTGGTGTTTTAAGTGAACAAAGGATGTCTTTATGGGAAATAAGGAGACATTGTTTGGCTTACTTTCAGAGTAGCTCTGTGGGTAGTAGCTCTGAAATTGAACTAAAAACCAGAATGGACAGTCTGTTCTTGAAATAGTCCTGACTTTCTGCTTTCTGTGTCCGTTAGTCACCAACCTTCAAACAGTTCCTCTCTCGCTGGGATTTTCTGGAGTAGTTTGTGTTCTCTGTCAGAAGAGTCCATTCTAGCAAAATGGCAAATGTTTGCAAATGAAATACTTAATTCGTGATGTAGTCGTCCAAGCAGGGAAAAGGCATCATCTTCTGTATACTTATAGGATAAGGCTGCTCTGTTCCTTAAACTCAAATACCTACTGCCTGTTTCTGAGATAGAGGGGCAATAGTAAAATATGAAATGTTACCCAGTGCACTGTGAGAAATAAAGGACCTTATGGTACTTCTAACTAAAAAAGCCCTTAAGTACCCCTTTGTTTCCTTTACTGGTTTGAATTGAATGGAAAATTGTCATTAGGAGCAGTCCTGGTGCTACCATGTAAGCGCCTGCGAGGGGATGAAAGGGGTGTTTGGAGGAAAGGCTGGTGTGTGTTCCTGGAGTGCTGATGCTGCTGGAACACTGGGCAAGCCCAGGCAAATAGCAAGTGTTCCTTCATTAATGGCTGTGAGAAGCTGATTTGACATCAAGTGCTTTGGAACACCTCTCAGAACAGGGGATGACTTCTGAATGGTGTTTCCGAACAGCCTCCAAACACAGCTTGCTGACCCGCTGTCCTCCTTGCAGATCTCGTCACAGTGTTGTACGCACGGAAGCCTGGCACCGTGGAGCAGAAAGTTCTGGGTGTCCTTTGGCAGCTCCTGGAAAACACGAGGAGGAGCGGCTCTTTGCAGGGGGCCGATGGAGACATCCAGGCAGCCACAGCAAAGTTAGCCAGAGCCCTTTACACGGAGATGGGTCAGAGACTGATCACTCGCGCTGCATCTCAGCCGCCACACATCCAGAGGACTTTAGAAAGATTTCTGGCACCCTAAAACCTTTGTGGGTGTGTGAAGCTCCGTGAGCGGCCTGGCTGGGACAGACACTGCTGTGCGCATGGAGGCACCGGGGCCCATGGGGGTGGCAGTGCCTGCCTTGGGGGAGCCGGTGGGGCTCTGGGCTGGTGCCCCTCATGGGCAGCGTCCCAGGGCGAGGGCCAGTCACCCCTGCTCGTGAGGGGACACAGCCCAGCACCCCGTTTGTAGCAGCGGGAGAAACACCCTCGGCACCCAGCCACGTCCTGCCGGGGGTTAGCACTGGGCTTTACCGCAGTGAGCGCTAGAGCAGTCCCAGGGGTGACTGTACAGAGGGCTTGGTGTGGTATTTGTGGAAAATATGTATTTTTTAAGCCAGCGGTGCGGTGCGGTAAGGGCAGCTCGGTGGCGGGCCGGGAGCTGCCCCTCGGGCACGGCCGCCCGCTGTGAGGGGAGCGGCGCCCGGCCCCTGCTGTCCCTCCGGCTGCCGGTGCTGTAGGCGTTCCACAGGGGGCCCGGCGCGAATAAACGGATTTCTTTCTGTAACGCTGCGGCCGCCGCCTCGGTGCCTGAGGGAGCCGGGGGGAGGAACGCCGCCGTTTGGCGGGCGGGGCTGGGCGCAGGCGCGGTGCCCTCTGCGCAGGCGCGGTGCCCTCTGCGCAGGCGCGGTGCGCGCTTCCTGGGGCCCGGCGGCGGCAGGCGCGGGCGGGCTGGCGGTCCCCGGCCCGGCGGCAGGTACCGGGGCTGGGGCTGGGGCGGGGAGCGCGGGCCTTCCGCGAGGGGCACGGCCGGGGCGCGGCGCTCTGCCCGGGGGGTGCGCGCCTGGCCGCGGGGAGGGCCCGGCCCGGCTTGGTGCGGTGCGGCCCGGCCCGGCGTGGGGCTGAGGCGGGCGGGGACGGCCGGGCCGCGGGAGGGACGGGCCCTGCGCGGGGCTCCCCGCCGGCGGTTCCGGCGCTGCTGGAAGATCCCGCGGCCCTCGCGGCCCGCAGTGCCTCCGGTGCCCATGTGCTGCAGCAGCCGCGGCTCCGCTGAGCAGTGCGGGCCGAGGCGCGGCCCCGGCGCTGTGCGGGCTGGTGGGGTGCGGGGGTGCGCAGCGCCGGGGCAGGGGGGCTGGGGGAGTTGGGTTTTGAAGCTGGACTCCGTCTTCCGACCCAGGTAGAGAGGGAGAACGTCTGTCAAGGAGAGTAAGTTCAGGTCAGCGATTACTGCCTGTCTGAGAGCAGTTGCATTGGCGTTCGCAAGTGTTGGAGCTTTAAGCATCCTTCGCACTGTTTCCCCAAGTGCTGGCGCTGCCTTTTGCATGACCCGCTCCTCTCGGCCTGGATTTTACGCTCCTCGCAGGGGGAGCGGTGGCAGCTGTTGGAATTGTGCCGGTCCCGTGCGAGTGTTGCGCTGGTAAAGGCACGGCGCTGCTGCTCGGCTGTTTAAATACCTCTAAACTGTGCTTGTTCTTCCAATCGGTATTGAAGCCCCATCTCCAGCGCTCGCTGACGGCCCTGGGTTCTGCTGGAGCTCTCTGGAGCGGCCCAGGCTGTGGGGAAGAGCTGGTGGTTGAGGGAAGAACCCACTCCTCTCCCCGCCGTCCCCAGCTCTTTACCCGAAAGGAAAGGAATTGTATTTCTGTGATTGCCAGGTGATGCTTGCAGTGCAGAACAGAAAGAACTCCTGCTACAGAGCAGTTCCTGAGCACTTGCAGAGCAGATGTGTGCCCGTTTCGGGCGGTGCAGGGCCGGAGGAGCTGAGCCCGGGGCTGTCCCAGCACACTGGGCTGGACGGGTGTGTGGGGAGGAGCGTGGGGCTGGGCAGGAAGGTCAAACTGCAGAGTGGGAGGACGAGGAGTCTGTGCTGAGGGGCAGGAGGAACCACTGACCTGTGCGTGGGTGTGGGAGCGAGTGGCTGGGTGTTAGGGGATTGTTTAGAGAGACATCATGAACGTGGACAGGTCTGGTGCTGATTGTCATTCTTTTCTTTGCAAAGTTACCCCTTAGGCCAGTTCAGCTCTGCCTTGAGGGTGCACTTCAACTTACGTTTTGCAAAGTTACTGATTTGTACTTAGTAGGAGGACTGAATAAATTTGAACTTAATTCTTTATTTGGAATAAACTTCCACCAGAGTGCCACAGGAAAACTGTTGGTTCTCTTTTATACCTTGATAGCTATGTGTGATCGTTTTTTAGGAAAACCACAGTGATTTCTACCTGCAGATGTTAAAAAGTATGACTGCTATTAACATGGTTTATTAATTGTGAATTAGGCTCAGGAGTGAAGCAGATCCAATTGCTGAAGGTTTGTGGTGGGTGCCTGAAGCACTTGCGGGACTCTCAGCTGATAATTCACGCCCGAGTTCTACTTGAATCTGCACTGCAGGAATACTGAATCTTTTTATTTCCACAGGACCTAGTGCTACAGAACAGCAGTGTCAGCCATGGAGAGCACGGAGAACAGAGAGGAGGAGAAGCCGGCTGTAAGCAATGTTGTCACAGACAGTGGCGCTGAGGCAGCCGCAGAAGAGCAGCAGATGGACTTCAGTACAGAAATTATGAGTGTAACTGAGATGGAACAGTCACCTGATAGTTCCCCCGACTTGAATGAAGATAACACACAGGAGAGTGAAATTCCAAATATTGAAAGTTTACAGACAACAGATATTGACACTTGCTTCCCTCCGGATTTTGACAAGTTCTGGAAAGTAGTAGAGGACAACGCCCAGGATTTCACAGGATGGGTGTATCTGCTGCAGTATGTGGAGCAGGAGGTTAGTAGGTGCCCTGTTATTCCTTAGTCTTTAAACAAAGAAAACCAAAACAGGTCACGGATATTCCAGTGACAAGGTACATCAGGCTTGCACAGATACTGTTTTAAGACAGTTGTCAGCAGAGATCACAAAATAAACACAATCCTTTTTAAGCCAGTGTTAAACCAATAGCTGTTTCCAAAACGATGTGGAAGGTGTTTTGTTTTAAGGAAAGGATTCATTGCTTTTCTTGTGTATTTCTTGCAGAACCACTTACCAGCTGCCAGGAAAGCGTTTGACAGGTTTTTCATGCATTATCCATATTGCTATGGGTACTGGAAAAAGTACGCAGACCTTGAGAAGCGCCACGACAACGTGAAGCAGTCCGATGAGGTATGTAGGCAGCTGGGCACAGCTGTTGCCATCGGTCCTGTTAGCCAAAGAATGACTAACCTACTGCAAGTCATTTGGCTGCCAGTACCTGCCCTCTGTGGTCAGGTTTGTAGGGATTTTGTTTGCACTTGTCACCTCTGTGGCATTTGTAGCTAATGTTTTCTCTCTTTGTTGGCAGGTGCGTTAAACCTCTACAGTTTGTCAAGCTTTGCAGTGCAAGCCTCTGTATTACACTGCAGCTTAACAAGTAGGGCAGGGCTTTTCTGTCACTTACGTTTATTACTCATTTTCAAAACAATATAGTTGGTTTGCTGGTCACAATTGCTACATCTTATTGCATTTTTGGTCAGACGCTGTCAATGATGCTCTAATGGGTCTGTGCCCTATGGTCTGTACCCCAAAGCCTGCCCACACAACCTGGTCAGAATGCAGGGACCGCTGCGCTTTGAAGATCAAGACTCTGCACGTGGAGATCAGAACATTGCCATGTTCTATCCAACCTCCACCCAAATGGTAATGGTAGATTATTTAAACAAAATTCCAGTAATTAGTATTTCTAAGGTTCACCGGATAACACAGTGATGCCTCTCTATTAGGACGCCATTAAGTATTTGAAGTACAGTTCATGTTCTCTTCATAGGTTTATCGCAGAGGGCTTCAGGCAATTCCTCTTAGTGTTGATCTTTGGATACACTATATAAACTTCCTAAAGGAGACCTTGGACCCTGCTGATCCTGAAACTAACAGTACTATTCGAGGGTAAGTTGGAAGCAGACTGCGTGCTACGAGAAGCCCGTACGTGCAGTCAGAGAGCAGTGTGATCACTTTAAAGCTGAGGGGCAAGCTATGACAGCCTGCAGTTACTGTAAGTGCTTTGAAAAGAGGGTGGAGCCAAATCCCCTAAGTAGAGGTAGATGATACAGTGTGGTACAAGGTCAAAGGTTGTGACTGGAGAGCTTCAGCCTGGACGTTAGGAATACATCATGCAGCACTGCAACAGGTTCCCCATAGAATTCCTGGAACTTGATTCCTTGTAGGTTTTCAGGGTATGGCTAGAGTGTGTCTGACCTCATCTGGTCCTGGCAGTGCTCCTGGTTAGAGCAAGAGGTTGGGCTAAAGTTTGACCCGAAACGTTAATTGAACTTTAACTGAAGCAGTTTCTAGCTGCATGATTGATGTGTGGCTTTTGTGTGTTGAACTGCTCCAGTAATTGTTTTGGAATCTTTGCAAGAGATGAGCAGTAAAGATTGTGTATTTTCCTAACGTCTTGCTTTCCTGCAAGGGGCTTTGTCTGTTGCCTGTATTTATTGTGTTTGTGGTGGTGCTGGAGGAAAAAAAAATGAATGTAAACTTTCTGAATTTCTAGAGATCGTGCTACAGATACCCAGAAAATCATTAGGAGAATTTAAATTGTGGTTGCAAATAAATGAGGATGCTTGTAATCTTTAAACAAGAGCCCAAAGTTTTGTTCCTTGTTCTATCACCACATCCAGAAAGGCCTGTAAAACTGTTTCATTTTCCAGAGCCTATGAACACGCTGTCTTAGCTGCTGGGACAGATTTCCGTTCTGACAGACTCTGGGAAATGTATATAAACTGGGAGAACGACCAGGGGAACCTAAGGGAAGTTACCTCCATCTATGACCGCATCCTGGGAATTCCAACACAGCTCTACAGCCACCATTTCCAGAGGTAAAGAGCAAACAAAGATGTAGTTAGTGCTGTGAGTTTCTGAAGCACACCTGGTGACACTAGAAGGTGTAAAGGTGACACTATTCACTCAGAACAAGAGCTGGAAATAGTTACTGAGTTTTATACCCATTTATGGTCTCGTACAGTTTGACTGATTGTTTTAAAGTACTGATGCACTTTTTAGGAATTTGGTTTTAGATAAACTCACAAATCCTTCTGTAGAATGAAGGCAGGCCTTGGAATTATGAGGAAGAAGAGAGGATGGCTTTGAAAAATCAGAACGAGCAGTTTTGAACTTGAATTCCTCAAGCAGTGCTCACGTGTGGTGAAACACTAATTTAATTGACTAAAGAGATCCACTCAGTTACAACATAAACCATCAAATTTGTGTTGGCTTGTTTCTAACTAACCTTAGGTTTAAAGAACATATCCAGGACAACTTGCCTCGAGACTTTCTGACGACTGAGCAGTTTGTGCAGCTGCGCAGGGAACTGGCGTCTGTGAACGGCCACGCTGGGGAGGACGCGCAGCCTGGAGACGACCTGCCCTCTGGGACAGAAGATATAACAGATCCTGCCAAGGTATGCACACACAGAGCCTTTCTTCCTCTGCTCTCTGGCTGAAAGGAGAGTTTATTGGCAGAGAAGTTAGTGTATCTGTAGCTGAGTTATTCCCGTAGTTCTCTTGCACATCGTTGCTCTTCGGCTGAGGTCTACTGGACATTTCCCCTGTTTTCATAGGTATTAAAGAAATGGAGCTTAAAAATGAAAGAAGGGATGTACAAAACTTTAGGAGTTAATTATTCCAGTTAATGGGTTAGGAACTGTGCTGTAAGGAAGCAATGGTCTGTACAGGTTCAGAGCCTTCAAAGGCATACGAGAGCTTGGAACCATCCAAAGGAATTGCTGCCTGTGGCAATGTACACGTACTGAAACCAAGTTTGACTTGGATCCCAAGTCACCTTCAGGCTCAATTATCTTTAGCATAAGAGCAAACCTTCAGGTAGAAAACCAGTTCAGCTGGGTTGCACAAAGGGCCAGGGCACAATGAGGGCAGCATCCCATCCCTTCCCCTGGCTGCTCAGGGTAACGGTTATGCATGCTGCTGTCACCATAAAAGCATGTATAAAGGTGATGTGGTGTCTGCCTGTGTTACATTTTTGAAACTTACGTTCTAGCTAACCACTGAGATAGAAAACATGAGGCACAGAATCATTGAGATTCATCAAGAAATGTTTAACCACAATGAACATGAAGTCAGTAAGCGGTGGACGTTCGAGGAAGCGGTGAGTTTGATTTTTCTACCTAAGACAGCACGCACAAGAGCTCTGCACATAAAGAGTGGGAGAGAGGAGTTATGAGTAACAGGCCTTACAGTTTAAACTGTTGTGGAGCTTTGAACAAAGATCTGGTTTCACTTCTCTGCCGTTTTTCTTGTGAAAAGGCAGCTTGTGGGGTCAGCTCTGTCATCTGATGATTTAAAAATCTTTAAGCAGTGTTTGGAGAGAGGCAAGATGTGTTGTTTGCTAAGCAGTATTTAAGTACACGTGTGTGAAATGCAGTGGAAGTTAGTGCTGCTTTGGGCGTCTGAGGTGTTGCAAAATAAGAAGAGGATGAAGGTAATTCTAACTGAGAAGGTAAGCCTGTCCTAAAAGGAGAATGACGTTTATATGGTTTGGTATTTTAACATTACACTCTCAAACCTAAAATCAGTTAACTTTTGTTTTCCAAAAGTACCCATCATAACATGCAGGTCCTGTGTCTAACATAGGAAAAGTAATTAAACTAATAATTTGATACATTGTATAATTGTATACATTATATAATTTGTATAATAATTTGTACAATAATATAAATATAGAGCTTTTTCTTTGTAGAATTAAGTTTGGTTACTTTTGAAAAAGCAATCTGATTTTTTTTCAATTCTCAGTCTCTTTTTCTTCCTGGCAAATACCACACTGCATCACATGGTGGTTGTTTTAAATTTACTTTCTTTTTAAAAAGTACATTGAAAATCTGTCCCAGCTGTTTAATCCAGAGACTCCTTACTGGGTTATGCAATGTCAGAACTGGTGTGTTGCTTACTGCACTTGGTTGGACTAGGCCAGATACCTTGTGAGCCAACAGGGCTGTAAAACATAGTGCAGAGCCAGTCCTAGCACCATAGAGTGGAACGTGATCTGAGTGGGGGGTTACCTGCTCTGTTACCAGCCCTGCATGTCACAGGGTCCTTTTTGTACCAGTTCCTGTTGTGGAAGGAAGCAGTGTCTGTGCAGTAGGTGAGGCTCCAACATGCTGATGAATTGTGGAAAATGGTGATGTGAGCGTAGGTACTCTTGGCTCAGGAAACCTGAAGCTACAAATTACTGAAACTTGGGAGAATGCTCAAACTGTGGCTGTGCTGCAGAAACTGTGTAAGAAACAGAGTGTCCTCTCTCACTCCTGGCCAGAAACGATACTTTTTCTACCAAGAGAGTGTATCTGCTGTGTAGATACCAACGTGTTGGATCTACGAGGCATTTGAAGTACACAGTTAATGTCTTTGTAAGGGACAGAAATGAGGTGGATAGGCAACAGATGTCACCTAAGTGATGGAGACTGCTTAGACCTGTCTGTCTTATTGTTATTTTAGCAGAGACAATGTAACTGTGACTTTGCCAAAATGGAAAAAAATACTGGGTTCCATAGTAGAGTTCAGTGAGGAGCATGAAGGGAGTGATGGGCTTTAAATTTCAGGTGGCCTTGAAGAATTGAACGATACTCTTTAATTATTGTAAGTTCATTATCCATTTGTATATATTTGTATCTGAGATGGAATTGCAGTACAGGAGAGAAATAATCAGGTAAAATTAAAGATGAAGGAGAGAAAAAGCAAAAGATCTCTGGAAAGATGCATTGCTGTGTTTAATTCAAAGCAATGTTCAAATTTTCTCTGCCTCTCTTGTAGTCATCCCTCAAAATGCAGCCTTGCTACCTCTTGGAATAATCAGCTTGATGTAAACGTTTAACATGATGTTCAGTTCAATGCTCAGTCTTTCCTTGCCACGTTTCCCAGCCAAATTTTGAATTTAATTTGTAGGATAGTACTTTAGTTGTAAGTGGACAGTGTTCCTTGCTGTTTGTAATGTCATTGTGTCGTGACAAGGTTTGCAAGCGAGTAACTGCATTGAGTTCTTCCTCAGCTTCTGTAAACACTGAAAAAGCTCTCTAGAAAAACAGGTCACTGGTCTAGAATGTAACTGTCAGCAACATCTCTCCATCAGCACGTGGGTAACCCCAGCAGACTTCTGTGGGTGGACAATGATGTGTCATTGTGAACTCCAGCTTATTGAAATGCCATTACTTGAATAAAAAGTGTGTCTGTTTATTATTTATTTTTAAGCAACTTGGTGTTATAAGTTGCCCTGCTGTGACTCTTGCAGATAAAGAGGCCTTACTTCCATGTAAAACCTCTGGAGAAACTTCAGCTGAAAAACTGGAAAGAGTACTTAGAATTTGAGATAGAAAATGGCACTCATGAACGAGTTGTGGTCCTCTTTGAAAGATGTGTTATTTCATGTGCCCTCTATGAGGACTTCTGGATTAAGGTAAGGGAAGGGGTTAACCACCCGTCTCCCGCCGACTGCACACATTGACCTGGTGACTAACCTTTTGTACTCTTGTGGAACGTTGTTCATATATAACTATATCTGTTGCATTAGGAGATGGTCTGCTTGCAACCAGATTTGACTGCTGCATATGCCAACCTCGTTGCCTCTCTACGTCCTTCCTTACAGAAACTAGTCTAGTGGTTCAATAAAGGTGCTGAATGGGTTTAAACAAAAGAATTTTATCGTTCCGTCACGTTTCTAAAGACAAATATAAGCTTTAAATTTTTCAATCTGTGCTCTGTTTTCAACTATAGTATGCCAAATACATGGAGAATCATAGTATTGAAGGCGTGAGGCATGTCTACAGCAGGGCTTGCACGATACATCTGCCTAAGAAACCAATGGTTCACATGCTGTGGGCTGCCTTTGAGGAGCAGCAGGGTAAGAGCAACCTCGGGTTTTGCTGGGAGGGGTTCTGTGTTTGAGAGGCTGTTGGATGTCTGACCCTAAAGCATCTTCACCGGTGTTTTAGGCAACATCGACGAAGCAAGAAGAATCTTGAAAACCTTTGAAGAGTGTGTTCTAGGGCTAGCAATGATTCGCTTGCGGAGAGTGAGCTTAGAGCGCAGACACGGGAACATGGAAGAAGCTGAGCACCTGCTCGAAGATGCTGTCAGGAATGCCAAGTCAATTACTGAGTCGTCCTTCTACGCCATCAAATTAGCTCGACACCTCTTCAAAGTGCAGAAAAACCTTCCAAAGGCAAGAAAAGTGCTGTCAGAAGCCATAGAAATCGACAAAGTATGTGTTCCCTCTTTGCTGTGTTCCACAAAAAATAATGATCCGGGTATTTTTGTCTCGTTCTGAACCATTTTTTAAAAAACACCACGGCAACAGTGATGACAGGAGCTGTAGCTGCATGGAATGTTTCATTACTACATGGAGACAGCAGTCCCTCTAAACTGACGTTGCCCTGTTTGCAGCTTGCAGATCTGCAAGTTTGCAGTTATTTTTCATCAGAAGCACAGTGTGCTTCAGACCTTTGTGTTTCCTTTTTAGAGTATCAAATACAGGTGTGTTCTGCTCTGAGCGAACACAATGGATCGTGGAGGCACTGCTCGTAGGGTGTTTTGTGTAACCACAGAAATACTGAGCTCTCCAAATGCTATTAGCTCACGTTAGCAAAGCATGACACCTGCTTTTGTAGTGCCAGGTCACTATCTGTGAAACAAACCAGGTCAAAGATGACCAATACACGTTTATAAAATATTTTTATTGACTCTCCTAGCATCTGTTTGTGATGTAAACGTTCTGGCATGCATGTTAGACATACCTGCAGTGTTAAATACCTACCATGACACGTGTGCAACATCTCTTGCCCAGGAAAACACGAAGCTGTATCTCAACTTACTGGAAATGGAGTACAGTGGTGATCTCAAGCAGAACGAAGAAAACATCTTGAGCTGTTTCGATAAAGCTGTCAACGGCGCCTTGTCCATAAAAATGAGGATTACGTTTTCGCAGCGAAAAGTGGAGTTTCTTGAAGACTTTGGTTCCGATGTAAACAAGTAAGATGTAATCTGTGCAGTGGCCAAATGAGGGCTGCTGGAAGAGTGCCTGTCGTAGTAGGGAAGGGGTAGGGTTAGTGGCATCCATGGAACTGTCCCCTTCGAGCCATCGGTTCTCTGGTGAGGGAAAGCTGCTTTCCTAAACCAAATTCCTGGGTTTAAGTAGGAATCTCTTTCCAGAAAATGACCCTATTGCTCTGAAATACCCAGAGCGAAATCACACTGCCCATAACTTCTTCCTGTAGGCTCTTGCTGAGTCCCAGGGAGGAGGATGCTCCTCAGAGAGAACGTGTGCTGTGGCGCAGGTATCGCTTGGTGCTCCACACCCTGTGAGCTGCTGCCCGAGGCTTCCAGAACTGCACTGATTTGGTTTTTCTGTGTTCAGAAGTATTAACCAAACTGTGCACTTACATGGGCGGATCAGACACTAGAAGTGCAACTTTTTAAATACTAGATACACTTTTTTCCTCTTAATTCATAAGCAAACTCTTGTTTTTGTTTACATTCTGCAGTGAAATAACTCGGCAGGACTAACCTTGGGTTAGTTTTTCTGCTTTGTATGTTTTTAACAATAGCTGTCCTTAATTCCTGCTGACTCTGCCCGTTCTAACTTGTGTGGCAGCCAAGGGTTGCAGGGTTGGGATCCTAGACAGACCAAACAAAAGGAAGGTTTCAGTTCCCAAATAATTTTAGAGCACAGAATAAGAACCAGAAACTGTTCTCACCAAGAGCAAGAGTGACAGAAGCAGCAGCTTTCACATTACAGCTTGTAAGCTGTGGTGAGCAGCAGGTGAAATGGTATTTAGCTCTCTGGGAATTGTAGCTAGGACTCCTTTGTGCTGCATTACATAGACCCATTCTTCTGTGGCCTTGGGGAAAAGGTGGGAATTTCTGAGCTCTCAGAAAATTCCTCGCTCTGCATTGTGGAATCTGCCTTCAAATTAAGTTGTTTTGCTCTCCCACCTTCATGGTGGATCACTGCTGATGACTGAGTTTCTTGTAGAATGTTTTTGTGGTTTTGCAGTTTCAAGTCAACATTTTAAAATGGTTGCTGGTGTTTAAAATGTCTGCGTGAAAACGGTGAGCAAAGCTTTATTTCTGTGTCTCCTCCAGGCTTCTGGATGCCTATGATGAACACCAAGCACTCCTGAAGGAGCAGGATTCTTTAAAAAGGAGAGCAGAGAACGGGTAGGGAGTGTGTTCCCCTGGGAGTGCAAACTGCACTGACAGCTGCTGCAGTGTGGGGTAGCTCAGTGTGTCCTGTGCCCAGCGGCAGCTGGTACAAAGCACCGTGGAAATGCTTTAAAAATACTCCAGAGAATGGTCTCAGAGACTGTTTTCTGTTCTTTAGTCTATGAATATATATGCATACGCTTCTCAGCTTTAAACCTCCTGCCTGCAATAGGAGCTATACTGTTGAGTAATGTATCTGCAAACAGATTTATTGGAAAATAGCTTCTTGAATTGCATATCACAGAAAAATACAGAATGTCAGGGACTGGAAGGGACCTCAGAAGATCATCCAGTCCAATTAAACAGTACTGGTAAAAATAACTCTGTCTGTAAGCAGAAACATGCTTTTGCTGTCTCAGTGTGAGCACCAGAACAACTTAAAAACAGCCTGTTGTTCTGAAGCCCAACATACTCCTGTCTTTCTCTAAATCAATTCTGTTACCATGTTTGGACAGGGCACCAAGTCTGAAAATAATACGTACCCATATCCACTATAACATTTCTCAGACAAAACATGCTCAGAATTTGGTCTGTGATACCATTTACCAGCAAGTATTCACTTCACAGATCAGAGGAGCCGGATGAGAAGAAAATGCTGACAGATGACCCGACTTTGGCGTCGGCACAGATGATGGATGGAGACATGCAGGTCAATCAGGCAGCGTATAACTACAATGCCTGGTACCAGGTAGGTGTGTGCTGTGGTGCCTCTGTTTAACAGCGTGCTGTGGTTGTCCCAGTGGCGTTTCTCTGTGGCCTGGTGTCAGGGTGAGGAAGGCTCAGAGTAAAAATTTAGCTCCTGTTTTTGTTGATTCCCCATTGGCCTGTTGTGCAAGTGTAAATATTTCTCTCTGGAGCCAGATGAGCAGTTTGGTGGCTAGTGCTTCACCTGAAGGGATGTGTGACAGCAGTTGAGGACACTGCTGGCTGAGGGCAATAGATCAGTTCTGTGCACAAGTCTTTTGCCCAGGAGACTGTCCCTGAGATGCCAGTTTACCCTGCGTTTTGTTGGTTACTTTCTCCAACCAGCAGTTCTGTAACCTCTCGGTAGGGTTCTGCTGCACGGGTACGTGGTGTGTGCCAGATGGGTCTGTTGGTAGCTTGTCTCCTGGGGCCATTGTGTGGCACTTCGTTGTGTCCCCTGTGGAGGCACAAGGAGTGAATCAGTAATGTTGTACCTTGGTTTCCTCTTCTTGCCTGGCGCAGCAGCGACCTCCAGCACATGTTCTGCTTGCTGCTGGACTCGTAACCCATTCTGTGTTCTGACTTGTCCGAGAGGCAGCCTGTACAGTCAGAGCTTCCACACCTGCCTTGCTGTATGAGACCAGTACCGGGGAGGGTTGGTGCTGCTGCTGCCCGTAGCTGGGGAAACGCAGACTGGTTTAGAATCGCCTGCATCAAGGTCAGGTGCCCCACATTACCAGTTATTTGTGGTCCCAGCCCTGTAGCTGACACAGTATTCCATCGCTGGCTGCCTGCCACGCACTGCACAGTCTGCTTGGGAAGAGCAGAACCACTTTCTGAGGGAATGGAGCCATTTGTTGGTGCTGCCCCCAGAACGTCGTGCTGCCGAAGCCCTGCCTAGGCTCAGCGGGCCCGCTGGGGTGCACTGGTTGCAGCAGGACCACGGGGGCTGTCCCAGTGATGGTCTCTGCTGGCTGCACACTGATGGCTGCGGAGGGAGCTGCCTGCCTGCCACAGGCCCTGCCTCCATTGCCTCTGTTCCCTCTCGGGAGGTTCTGTTGGGGGAGAAATGAGGAGGAGCCATAGAGTGGGTACAAAGAGGGGATCTGAGGAGCAGGATGACCCTCTCACCTGTTGTGTTGGGAGACTCACACGTGCGTGTTTATTGCACAAGTAGAAACTACAGGCAGCAGAGCCACCCTCTGAGCTGGCCTGGGGGTGCTCCCCAGTCCCACCTCCCTCCACAGCTGCCCAGTGGCCCCTGGGGGAGGCGGGGAGCTCGCGGGCCTCGCGCTGCGGGGGCACAGCTGGGCTTGTTCCACCCGTGGCTGCGGGCAGAGCCGCGAGGAAGGGGCACCGAGGCCTCAGCCTGCGGGTTTGCCAGGGGCACGTGGGCGCTGGCACAGCAGAGGAGGACTGGTTAACTGCCCTGTGCCCTCCCGGGGCAGGCTCTGTGCCAGGTGTCCCCCAGGGAGCGGGGCACTCACGCTGCCGTGTTGTTTGTTTCCTCCTAGTACAATTACCAGAACGCGTGGAACTACGGGCAGTATTACCATCCCACTTGATCCCCAGGGAGAGGAGTCTCACCGCGCTGCAGCTTCGACAAAGAAGGAATAAAAAAAAAAAATCTATTTTTCTAAATGAGGGATGTGAAAGAGCTGTTGTGATACCTGCTTCTTGGTCTTGTGCATGTGAAACGAGCTGACGTCGGCAGGGTGTGTGTGGAGCAAGGGTTGTGTGCGGGTTCCTGGTAAATGGGAGCTCTGTACAATTCTAGTTTACCATAAAAGCTTTTTTCTTTTTTTTTTTTTTTAATTCCCTGCACTAATTTATGGAAATATCTGAAGAATTTTTTTCGGTCTCATAATGATTTCATAGACTTAATCAGTAAAGCTGTAGGGTTGGTTTTTTTTGTTGGTTTTTTCCCCAAAGCCGTCCTGCTGAGCATTGTGGGCCACCCCGGCTGCTGGAGGAGCAGGGCTGTCCTCCTGCCCTGCCCTGCCTGCCCCAGGGAGCCACTCCCTGGCTGCTTTGTTCATGTCCTGGTCCTCAGACTCTTCAGATGCCGGTGCAGCCTTCGCAAGCCGTGGTATCTTATTTTCTATTCTGTGTGGGGGTCAAAAATTCAAATGCAGTGCAAAGTGACGTTGCATTCTTTTTTAAAAAGCACAAAGTGTGTTTGGGATGATTTTTGTATTTAGAGTTTTTCATGTACACAGTGTGAGCAGACTTTTTTCATTTTGATCAAAGTGATCATTCTCATTTTTGTAATAAAAGCAAGGAAGTGGGTAGTCCTCTGAGCTTGCTTCAGTTGCCTCATTCGAGTCAGAACAGAGCCTGAGCTCAAGGTCACTTCTGGGGCTGCGGTGCAGGAACACCTCGGGAGCGCTGGCGGTATGTTTTGTGGACAAAACATCCTTAAAGGAGAAACTAGTGGATATTTGTTTTCCTAGAATATAAATGTAAATGTTTTCAGTTAACTGAACTGAAATTGTTGGGTGGGCACTGTTGTGAAGCTCAGAGCTGCACCAAGCTGGAAGAGAAGTGTGTTGCTGCAGGCCTGAGCTAGGTGTGGAAGTGAGCACTGCCCCGCTGTCAAACACCACTCAGCAGGGGAGGGACAATAAAAACAGTCGTGGCAGTTCCAGCCGTGTCTGCTTCTGCTTTGGCAGTGCTGGAGAGCTGTGCAGTTTCCCCCCACAGTAAGAGAAGGTTTAAGGTGATCATATACACAAAGAAGTGAAGACACTTGCATGTATAAACTATGTTTTCTTTAGTGGTGTGTTACTGTTCAGCAGTTGGGGGGCAGAGAAAACAAGGCTGATTTCAGTACAAGGCCACGGTTGTAACTCTATCCTGAAGTTACAAGAGCAAAACTGCAGTTGCCAGAAGCTTTCTTGATCACAAATGGATTCCCAGCAGCGACGGAAACCCGCTCTTCATTTCATTCAATATCCACCAGCTCCACTTCAAAGAAAAGTTTTGCATTTGGTGGAATCCTGTTTGCATAAGTTAAGGAAGGTTTAAAAACCACCACCCCCCAGTTACCACAGGAGGTGATTTACCACCTGTTGGCCTGGTGCTCGTGTGTCAGGGCTGTGCTGGCACACCCCCTTGCACACCTTGGGCTGGGCAGGGAGCCTCAGCTGCTGCCTGACACGAGTGGGCATGAGCCACGGCACCAGCGCTGGGGGGCTCCATCAGCTGCAGAGCTGAGTCCTGCCTGGGCTGCCCCAGCACTGGCTCCAGTGCTGCTCTTCCTCTGGGAGGAGGTGGGACTGTTCTGTACTACAGAGGGAGGACAGTGCCTAGGCAGTCCTTTAAAATTAACCCAACAGAGGATCTGAGCAAGAGAGAACAATCACTTCCCTTCCTGCCAAAGCGCTGGTGGAAAAGAAACACGACTGTAGGACAGTGCAGGGTCACTCGGACCCCACTCCAGTTGCATCCCAGGACCAGTTCCAGCCAAGATTTAACTGCTGTCTCCACAGCTGCAGCAGATCTTTCCTCCCGCTCCCTCCTGCCCTGGTCAGCACCCCCATGGGTGCTCCTGTTCACATCAGAAGCCTGCTCTGAGTGAGCACTCCCCCATTATATCCCACCAAGCCTTTCCAGAGTTCCTGCAGGACTCAATGACTGTGGAAGGATACTTGGCATCCGGCTGCCCTTTCTTGCCATAGGCCCACTCGGGTTCAATTTCCAGCTGAGCCTTCTCTCCTTTACTCATTGTTAAGAGAGCTTCATCCCACTAAGAAAAAAACATAAAAATAATCAAAGAAATAGACTCCCACAACAAAAGAAGGCAGCAGTCTTACAGAGCTTAACCAGCAGCACATTTCGTATGCTTTTCCCGTTGGCAGGGAACACCTGCACAGTACAGTGCCCTGGATCAGTGCAGGCTGGGGCTGAGCTGCTGGAGAGCAGCCCTGGGGACAAGGACCTGGGGGTCCTGGTGACAGCAGGGTGACCATGAGCCAGCAATGTGCCCTGGTGGCCAAGGTGGCTAATGGTTCCTGGGGTGTATTAAGAGGAGTGTGGCCAGCAGGGCAAGGGAGGTTCTGCTCCCCCTCCGCTCTGCCCTGGTGAGGCAGCATCTGGAGTGCTGTGTCCAGTTCTGGGCTCCCCATTTCCAGAGGGACACGGAACTACTGGGAAGAGTCCAGTGCAGGGCACTGAGGTGATGGAAGGGACTGGGGCATCTCCCATGTGAGGAGAGGCTGAGGGAGCTGGGGCTGTTTAGCCTGGAGGAGGCTGAGGGGGGATCTCATCAATGCTCATCAATATCTCAAGGGTGGGTGTCAGGAAGACGGTGCCAGACTCTTCTGGGTGGTGCCCAGTGACAGGCCAAGGGGCACTGGGCATAAACTGGAACACAGGAGGTTCAATCTGAACATAAGGAAACACTTATTTCCTGTGAGGGTGACAGCACTGGCACTGCCCAGTGAGGTTGCAGAGTCTCCATCTCTGGAGACATTTCAAACCTGACTGGACATGTTCCTGTGGGATCTGCTCTGGGATCCTGCTCTGGCAGGGGGACTGGACTGGATGACCTTCAGAGGTCCCTTCCAACCCCACCACTCTGTGATTCCCACACTCACCCACCCCGCCGCGTGTGCTGTGTGGTAGTTCCACACTCCTTTTATTTGTGGGAGCGCTGCCCCTCGGCCGATGCTCCCAGCTCCCACACCAGCCTGGGCTGTGCAGCATAAAAGCTGTAGGTACCCAGGGTTTCAGACTGTGTCTGGCAGCAGCCCACCCCAGCCAGGTTTCTCCCTCTGCCTCAGGCTCCCCTGCCAGTCTGCAGGAGCTACGGATTAGCGTTTGTTTCAGGCCAAAGACTCATTCTATTTCAGTGCTCGTCCCCCTTCAAGACTGGCCACGCTGCCCAAAGCTGGCATTCAGACCAGTGCTGTATCAACATTTCCCAGCCAACAGCTGCAGCCCGAGCCTTGTACTGCTCCAGGAACACAAACCGCAGAGCGCCGTGCCAGGAGACCCAAGAGAAACCCAGGCAACTGCTGCTCCTGCAGTACTGGCCACAAGCCCAGGGACACTTTCCCCTTCCCAGTTCCACCCCAGCCACCCACAAAGGCCTTTTTTCCTGCACAGCAGCAGCATGGAAGGTTATGCTGGGCTGGGTTTGTTTTGTTTTTTTAAAGTCAGGTAAGCGTAAGATCCTTCTTGCATTCTTTCGTGCAGCCAGCCACCAGTTTCACCACTAGCTCAGCAGCAGTGAGACGCTTTAAGCACCTCATTTCCTTCACACATAAGCTGGTACCTCCCAGACACACTGAGTTCACACCAGGGTCTGTGACTTCAAGGTGTAGGCAAGAAGATGGGTGTGCAGGACACCTGATTCTTCTGTCAAGTACTTTTAGTCTACCTAGATATTCCCCTCAGCTTCCACCAGCACTACTGCATCAAACTGCATGTCTGGAGTGAGAATGAGGGGTAATGGCTTTAAACTGGAAGATTTAGCCTAGATATTAAGCAGAAATTGCTGGCTGTGAGGGTGGTGAGACCCTGGCCCAGGGTGCCCAGAGAAGCTGTGGCTGCCCCCTCCCTGGCAGTGTTCCAGGCCAGGTTGGATGGGGCTTGGAGCAACCTGGGCTGGTGGGAGGTGTCCCTGCCATGGCAGGGGGGGGGATGGGATGAGCTTTGAGGTCCCTTCACACCCAAACCAGTCTGGGATTCTATGATTCATTTCAGTGCATGCCAGTAAATAGAATCTGGAATTTCAGCATCCAGTTCAGAGTTAAAGGATGAACCGAACTACGCATGAAGAGGCACTGAGGCAAATACCAAAATGACACTGAGAGAAAAAAATCTCCTGACAGGCTGAAGCACTCCAAATGCACGGAGTGATGGATGGAGCCCCGGGAACCTGATAACCTCTGTGGTGTGCCAAGCACTAGGCAGAGGCATGCAGAAGGCTGTGCCTGTCCTGAGGAACACGCAGTTGTTACACTGTGTTCCGCACACGACACTGCAGACAGATGACTGCACCCATAAAGAATAAATATTACATCCAGCTGAGGGACGTGCTTTCAGCTTGCCTTTCTACCTCCTCATGAAACAAGAACAGCAGCACAAAATTTGCACCCCAGTCATTAATCCTGCAGAATGAAAACTTTTTGGATTCTGAGGGAGCTGTTAATTGTTTACTTACACCTCTGATTACTTTTCCTACGCCAACTTTGAAACTTAAAGGCTTGGCTGCTTTTTTCTTCTTTGAACCTGAAAGACAATTTTATGTGCGTTTGTGTTAGCATCACACCAGCACACACCATACTTCTCTCCAAAACTACTATTACAGTCATGCTTTATACAAATATCTGTTCTTATAATATTATTTCTAGCCCACTGTCAGATTTTTAGGGGAAAATTTAGCACTGTACACTAAAACCATTAAACATTGAAGTTGCACCATGAGCTGAAGTTGATGAGCGTCATTCAGATACTGATCCAGTGACCCTAGAAGATTCATTTCTGAATTGCTGAAGTTGATGGCACAAGTCATAAACACATTAGTGAAGAAAAAAAAAAAAATCAACAAGTACAATGACTCACGGGCAGTACCCCAGTGCCCACCCTGCTGTTCCTCTCAGCGTTGGACATCACTGCTGGAAAAGCACTTCTGGCATTTCAGGTTTTCATTTATCTCACTCCTTTGACCAAGAGACTGTCTCAAAAATACCAGCATACTTCTCTGCAGTGGCTATGGTACACCAGACTACTTCGAATCACACACTCCAGGTTTATTAGAGAAGCACACTGAGACATGTCTGTTTAGAGACTCTACCTCCACTGTTGGTGCTCGAGCTCCATAGATGGTTCGCTGAGCAGGAACCATCTTTCCTCTGAAGGAGTTTCAGCACTGATTAAATCCCCGCATTTCACATTATCTGTGGCCTGGAGAATGCCAAATGTGAGCTCTGGCAAGATGCAGCAGTGTAACATTACACCAGCCAGTCCTAAAATACTGCCCTGCATTCCCTCACGGAAAACCAGGCTGCAGGAGCAGACTGCAGGGACAGCCCCAGTCAGCTCAACACCACGATGGCCAAAGCAGTTTGTCAGGACTCCTGCCACGCACACCCTCCAGAAGCAAATGCTTGCCCAAGGCTGCTTAATGATTCCAGCTAATTTCCTCTACCCACATTTGCAACAACAGCCAAACAGCACAGACATGGCCTTACTTGTTTGAATGTTGGTATCAAAGACTGTCCCATCCTGTAGTTTTCCCGTATACCAGCAGTGAACAGTATCTCCTTTCTTCGGAAAGTTGGTTTTATCACCCTTCTTTAAAATTGATTTTGTATACTTTGGTGGCCCCTAAGTTGAGAAAAACAGAGTTATGACTGCTCCATTAACTAGTCTCAGAGTAACTACATCCAAGACTGAACAACCACTTAAGTTCAAGGCACCGAATGCACATGCGCAGTGTTAGTGAATGGCATGTTTTAAAGCATTCATGTGTTATTGCAGTGCTGTTTTTAACAAAGACTGAAGCTTTGGGAGAGATACACGGGGCCCATCACTAATTCACGGATTCACAGAACTGTCAGAGTTGGAAGGGACCTCTAGAGCTCATCCAGTCCAACTCCCCTGCTGTAAAGCAGGATCCCCAGAGCACATCACTCAGACTGCATCCAGGCAAGGCTGGAAAATCTCCAGAGAAGGAGACTCCACCCCTCTCTGGGCAGCCTGTGCCAGTGCTCTGTCACCCTCACCCAAAAGAAGTTCTTTCTCTTATTTAAATGGAACCTCCTGTGTTCCAGCTTGTGCCCATTACCCTTTGTCCTGTCACTGGGAACCACTGGAAAGATCTGGCTCCATCCTCCCTCAACCCACCCTTTAGGTATTTATAAACACTAATTAAATCACCCCTCAGCCTTTTCCCTTCCAGGCTGAAGAGTCCCAGCTCTCCCAGCCTTTCCTCACAGGGGAGATGCTCCAATCCCCCACTCATCCTCGCTCCCCTCCACTGGACTCTCTCCAGTAGGTCCCTGTTCCTCCCTGGGGAGCCCAGAAGTGGACGCAGGATTCCAGCTGTGGCCTCCCCGGGGCAGAGCAGAGGGGACAACGCCCTCCCTCACCCTCCTGGCCACACACTGCCCTGTGCAGCCCAGGCTGGCATTGCCCTTCTTGGTGGCACAGACATCACCAGCTCAGGGATAATTTCCTGCCTGCCAGGACCCCCAGACCTTTCCCCTCAGAGCTGCTCCCAGGAGCTCCCCCCTCCCCTCTCCTGGTGCCTGGCATTGTCCTTCCCCAGGGCACCCCCTGCCCTTGCCCTCACTGAACTCCGAGGTTCAATCCAAGCCCCGGAAGCTCCGTGTGGCTCAGGCCTGGCACCAAGCCCCGGCTCCCCGGTGCGACCGGGTTCTGGGGACCCGCTTGGTGCGGCTGCCCCGCACGATCGCCCCAGCACCCACCTCCTCCGCGGCCTCCTCGGGCTTCGCCGCTTTCCCCTTGGCCTCCTCTGCCTTAGCGGGCTTCGCCTTCTCCGCCGCCTTCTCCGCGCCGTCCGTGCCCTTAAAGCGCTGCGGGGAGAGGGGAGCGGCCGTCAGCACCGCCCGCGGCCCGCGCTCAGCCCCGGCCCCGAGCCCGCACCTGCGTGTGGAAGAGCTGCGTGTAGGCCGCGATCAGCTGCTCCTTGTTCGCCGTCTTCGCCACGTTCTTCACCTGCCCCAGCAGCTTGTGCTCCGCCAGGAACTGCAAGGCACGGCCGTGAGCGGCGGGACCCCTCCCCGCGGACACCGCCCTCCCCGCGGACACCGCCCGCCCCGGCCCGGCCCGTCCTCACCGCCTGGGCTGCGTGCTCCTGCAGGAACTTGATGATGTCCTTCTTGGGCAGCGCCTCGCTGCGCAGCTCCTCCGCGCTCCAGGGCTGCGCCGGGCCCGCCGCCGCCGCCGCCGCCATCTTCCCGCCCGCCGCCGCCCCCTCACGCCGCGCCCCCCTCACGCCGCGCCCCCCCTCACGCCACGCCCCCCTCACGCCACGCCGGCCCCTCACGTCACGCCCCCCTCACACCGCGCCCCCCCCTCACGCCGCGCCCCCCCCTCACGCCACGCCCCCCTCACGTCGCGCCCCCCCCCACGCCACGCCCCCCTCACGCCGCGCCCCCTCACGCCACGCCCCTCACGCCACGCCCCGTCACGCCACGCCCCTCTTTCCCATCGGGCCCCGCGGGAGCCGCCCCGCTCCCCCCCACCCCGTCCATGGCGGCCGCGGGGCCGCTGAAGGAAATGGAGGGCGCTGGGCCTTGGCGCGCGTTCCCTCAGAGCGGGCGGCAGCCGCGCGGCGCGGCGGAGCCCTGAGGGAGGGAGGATGAGCGGCGGGCGGCAGGGCACTTTGCCTCGGGCGTGGTGGGCGGCGGGCGGGAAGGCAGCGGAGGAGGAGGAGGAGGAGGAGGAGGCGGCAGACGATGACCTGCTGCTGGTGGCGGCCGCGGCGGCGGCAGACCCGAGCCCGGCGGCGGCAGACCCGAGCCCCGCGGCGGCAGACCCGAGCCCCGCGGCGGGTTTCTGCTCGGCGGCGGGTTCCATTTGGATTTACCCCACTAACTACCCGGTGCGCGGCTACCAGGTGCGCATGGCGCGGGCCGCCCTGCTGGCCAACACGCTGGTCTGCCTGCCCACCGGGCTGGGGAAGACCTTCGTGGCCGCTGTCGTCATGTACAACTTCTACCGCTGGTTCCCCTCCGGCAAGGTGCTCTTCCTCGCCCCCACCAAGCCGCTGGTGGCCCAGCAGATGGAGGCCTGCGCCCGTGTGATGGGGATCCCGGCCCGGCACGCGGCCGAGATGACAGGTACGGGCGGGCCGGGGCCCTCCGAGCTGCTCGGCCGTGAACAGCCGCAGTGGAAGCACAAAAAAAGCCCTTTTTTCTAGAACAAGAAGACTTTAAAGGAGTTAATTTTCGGTTTTGCAGTAGTTAAACCCCTGGTCACCAATATAAGGGCCATGAAGTGATGGAACACGCTCTGGGGTGCAGCCCCGTGCTTCACAGAGGTGTAAGTGCACAGAGAGGAGGCTCTGTATGAAACACGCCAAAGAATAATGGCTTTTAAAAAAAATATCTTTTTTTTTACAAACCCCATTAATTGCCGTTTATTGCTTATGAAGTAATAGCCTGAATCTATAACCTGGTTTCAGCACAAACCTCTGTCAGAGATGGGGTGGGTCAGGTATAGGGCTGCAGGCTTCCCAGCCTTGTTTTCTGCTGTTCTGGATTTACTGGTTTAATGCAAAAATAATCTTCCTAGTCATTGCATTCACGGTTTTGTTTTTTTTTTTCTTTCCTGAAAATGGGACTAGCAAGATGCGTGGTGTTTTAAAAGGCACTCATTTCCCAAAGACAACATGTCCCATCAGCCTTCTGCTGTCGCTCTTGGGCCATGGGTCACTCTCAGCTGAACAGTTTGCTAATGTTGCGTCTTTAATTTTCAGGGGGAACCCAAGCCCTCAGTCGGAGGGAGCTGTGGAGCACCAAGAGAGTCTTTTTCCTTACGCCTCAAATAATGGTGAATGATCTTTCTCGTGGGACATGCCCTGCAGTAGAGATTAAATGTTTGGTTATTGATGAAGCCCACAAAGCCCTTGGAAATCACGCCTACTGTCAGGTAATGCTGGAGTCTCATGATTACAAAAACCCTCCCCCAAAATCACTTACAGGATCCCCATTAAGTGTTGCTGTCATCATTGCTGTAGGGAGCTTGTCCTTTAGGTCCTTAACTTTGCTTGAAAGAGATCAAATGGTCCTCTAAGTCATCAGTTTCTTGGTTTTAAGTAAAACCTGTATCAAAACTTGGTAAGGCAAGGTGGGGAATTTTTTGAATGTATGAATAAAATTTTAATTTTTGTTTCAAAATTATTTTTTGACTGGGGCAATTAAAAAAAAAAAAAGTCCCTATGCTGTTCCTTTCAGATGTGTTTGTGTTTGCAGGCGTACTCTGGTGTGTTTGTGTCATGGTGGAATAACTCTTCAATGGGAGGAGGTGTCTTTTCCAGAAAAAATTGTGGGCATTTTTTTTGGTAAAGTTCTTTATCTAAGTAAAATGAGTTCAAGATTTCTTTTTAAAAGAGGATTTTGTCTTGATTAGCAAAGGGTTTGTTGCATTATCTTGGGTTAATTTCGTAGCAACACATGACCTAAAAGAAAGTTACAGTTTTATAAACAGGAGAAATTGACTGGATGTGTATGGAGCTGTGAGGCCTCTTCAGAGGAAAGTGGGTGTTTTCTAGTGCTTGTCTGACTGGAAAAGAGGAGGCAGCTTGCCAAGTTAAACCAGTACGTGTTGGTTTCCCAGTGATGCAGTTTTCTTCTGTCATTTTTCAGAACTATAGCAACTTCACTGAAGAATTTAAGCCTATAGGTTATTTTATTTAAAAATTCCGTATAAAAATATGTCTTAAAATATTTTACTGTTATGCAGATCATTGTGTAACACAGAGCCAAGACTTACATTCATTAGCTTTTGAGTCTTCTTAGCTATAGCTGAGAGAAATCTCTTCCATCCCTCCTTGTCAGTCCCCATGGCTCTGAAATTGGCATGCATGACTTGCACAAACTGAATTCCTCTTTAGTCTCCATTTGCTTCTTATGTGTAGCTTTTATGTTATGTCGCTTTTCCCCCTCCCTGTGCAGCACAAGGTGGCTGACAGGAGGGATGGTGCTCACTGCTAGCACTGTCAGAGCTCAGCTCTGGGGGAAAATGAAGTAGGGAGGCAGTTTGGTTGTTGCTTGAAAGTTCAGCAGCTATTGTACTTATCAGTATTATACAGTTTTGGTCTTAGGGAAGGCTGTAGTATGAGAACATTTTTAAGTGAGCTTTAACTGAATGCTGCTTGGCATGGTGATTGCCATCTCATCTCTGGTCAGATTTCATGGGACTAATCACCCATGATTTACTTTTTTTCAGAGTGGTTCTTCAAACTTGCTTTTTGGCAGCTCACTTGAGGTAGTGTGCTGTTCATCTTTTTGTTAAATCGAGTGAAAAATCTTTTTGTGATTCACCGAGGCTGTTCTGTTGAGTGGAACTGGGGTAATATACTTAAGATTTAGTGTTCTTGGATAAAATGGTTATGAATGGAACACTTCCTGGTTCCTGTTTGAATTCAGATAGATTCTTTTTAGAATATTTTGTTAAGCTTTTTCTACTTCGTGGGTGTTTTCATCAGCACAGTTTGTATAAGCATATAGTCTCCTTTCAGGATATTAATGGAAACTTTCCTGTTCTTAGGTTGTAAGGGAACTAAGCAAATATACAAATCAATTTCGGATCCTGGCCTTAAGTGCCACACCAGGCAGTGACACAAAGGTGAGTCACATCTATCTGCATGTTTGAGTAATAAAGTTACAGTAGAAGCTATGTGTAATACCAGTGTGCAGGATCCTGAAGTCTATTAGGATTGCACATCAAAACTGAATCTCTTTACAGCCCATGAGTTGTTGAGGGTTTGTCTTTTTCATCCTGTAGACTTTGTTTGTATTATTTATTTCCTGACTTTTCTAAAAGAAAACAATACCTTTTCGTTTTTGAGAATGCAAACCTACTTGAACCAAAAAGAATATACTCTCAATGCCAAATGGCTTGAATATTCTGTTCAGTGTAGTGTGTTGGGTAAATTTAAGTAAGGCTTAGGTTTTCAGTCTATGGCATCCATCTAAATTCAGTTTAAGCTCCTAGCTCCAGGCTGTTTCTCATCAGGTAATTCATTACTTGAGATCTTTAAGTGGAAAGTCTTTAATTTTTGACCTATAAAATATGGCAATAGTTACTTTCATGTGATATTGACGTGCACTGTCAGAGTATTAACAAGCAAATATGGGTTTTTTTTGTGCCTTCTCAAACAGGCTGTGCAGCAAGTTATTTCCAACTTACTCATTGCTCAGATAGAGCAATGTGCTGAAGATTCTCCAGAAATTCAGCCTTACTCTCATGAGCGACAAGTGGAAAAAATTGTTGTTCCACTTGGTGAAGAACTGGTCGAAATTCAGAATGCTTACATCCAGGTGAGTTGTGGCATTTCTTTATTGTTAAATGGACAGTGTCACAACATGTATAATCTCCCTTCCTATTCTAACATCTCTATCTAGACTAGCAGTCACTTATAAAGGTAACACTTTCCTGTGCAATTAACTTCCCCTTTGAGTATAAGGCAAATAAGTGTTTTCTACTACAGCAGCTGCTGTTTCACTTTGCGCTGATGATACCTGTTACCTTGCAAGAACTTAAAAAGCTCTGCTGGAAAATGTAAAATTGAATCAGTTTTCTTATCCTCTTTCAGGAGTACTTGCACAATAAACATGAGACCTAAACAGAGGGCTGCTTAATTTGGCTGAATGTAGTAGTATTAAGATGTTGAGAATGGCTGTGCTCGCGTTCTCCAGGTCTTTGCCAGCCTTATGAAAACTGTAGATTGACTGAAACCTTTTCTCTGATTAAGGATATTCTTTAGAGTTTTGTCACCTGTAAGCATACTTTGTTCTCCTTCATTTTTTTTTTTGTTTGCTTAGTTTTTTGGCTTTGATTTTTTTTTTTTTTTTAAATTATTTTTCTCTTGAGAGCTTTTTTCTTTTCTTATTTTACCAGTAGGTGATATCCAAATCTAGGACAGATTAGCAGGGACCAGAACTGTTAGCCAGTCAGTGATGCCTTAATGGTCTGTGTCTTCTCAGTCAGGTACGAGTAGACAAATGGTATAAGATACCACTTTGAAAAGTTCAAAATGCATGTTCTTGGTTTGGTAACAGACATTAAAAAAAATCAGGATTAAGTTAGTACCAGACTGTTGGCCTTAGAATATGTTTTTGGTTCAAGTTTAACGGTTTTGGTGTAGTGTATGGGAAGGCAAACTTGTTCATTCGTTTTCTAGGTGGAGTTAGATCAGCTCAGTAACTCAGTACTCAACCCAGTAACCTGAGAGTCTATTTAAAGGAGGAAGTTCCACTGATAAGCTAGCCAGAATTTTACAGTTTTACATCTCTACAGGTGCCTCTGGATGCTTGTATTGAGTGCAGTGATTTAATTTGAGGTGTTTCACTGGAGGTTTAAGCTGAAATAAGCACACAGGTTTGGCTGATCTGGTGTAATTGAGGAGTACAGACAAACCCCGAGTAAATTGTCACTGTGGCTTCGCTGGTTTCCATTTCCTGCCTTTCATCTGGTATTTGCATTTGTATTGCTACCGTTTTACTTAGAAAACTTGTACCCCTAACAACACAGAGGGTGTGTCAGGATGGTGCCTAGCTTTTTCCAGCTACAAATGTACGTGTTTATTTCAAAGAAAGTATGTTTTTGGGAAGTTATTTAAGGTTTTTTGGGTCTTAAAGCAACCATTTCAAATTTGGGACTTTAAATGGCTTTAGCAAAATCAAAGTAGTAACTTGTGACTTCTGCTGTTCCCATTCAGAGGAAGGACAGCAAAAGGACTGGTGACAAAAATGAAAGCCAGGTGCACTCTGCACAATAAAATCAGTATCTTTTAATGTTGACAAACAGTAACAGTAAACAAGACAACGTTTCAGTGAAAATGAAGGACAGTGTAAAACAGCACAATGCAACATTGCCGGAAAAATTCTGTGTATATTTGTATACATACATGAAGCAAGGCCCTGAGTATCACAATAGCTGGAATAAACTTTTTAGGCACTAACACTTGTTCGAAAAATACACAGTATGCAAGACAACATTTATCTGTTAAGGCTACATCATTTAATCTTCCAAAAATATGGGTGAATTCTATTTTATTATGTCCTTTGAATAGTGGAAATCTAATAACGTCCAATTAAAAATGAAACCCCACTAATTAATGGCTTACAAAGTAGAGCCACAGGTGGATGATAAAATCTCTATTCCAACACCTCGGTAATCAGACTGAACGCTCTGAGGTTTTCAAACTTTCTAAAGTGATATATTTGAGCAACAGTAACATTTTCTTGGCATCCACTGCCCTTGTGTGTCAGTGACAAAACGGGATTCTCCCTGCCCCTGCTTGTGAGCCGTTTACAGAAGTTGGTACAATGTTCCAGAGCCATAAAGTGTATCTTCAAACCCGAGATTAATTGGTTCTTTCTCAGCAGCAGAAGCAGTCTAACATAAGTCAAAATAAATACTATCTTGGAATTCACAGTTTTACATCAAACACCACCGAACACTTTGCTGCAGGGAGGATATCAGCACATCCAGATAAATGCCTTATGTTTATGTTTTGGTAACAAGAATGTTTCTATAACATACCCACTAGTAACTGACTCACAGAAGTATTTAGGTTGCCTATGGAAAGAGACAGGAGATGCAGCAAATGCTTTTTGCAATAGACATTTAAAATGTAAAGTATGTACAGACTGGTCCTGTATGGTGAGAGGATTTAACTACTCCCAGTAGCTGTGTGACATCTGTTGTGCCAAAGCATTAAAATAATCTCTATAACTGCCAAAAGCAATCGAATTGCAGAAACCTCTTTAATTTGCCCGAAAATCTTGTCAAAGGTGGAAATTGTTTTTATTTGCTGTTATAAAAATCTTGAGGAGTGAGGCCAAAACAAAACCTGTTATTTAATGCCCCCCTGGGCCCTCTACTCAACTCAGTTTTTAAAACTTTTTACTGTTTTCCATTAATTTGCTAGCTTTCACTTTCATACTTGCTGGCATTTCCAACAACCTGAGCAAACGTTATAAATAAATAAAAATCCAACAGGAAACAATTCAAGAGATTGAAAAGGAAGTCTGAATTTCTTTCCCTATGCTCCTGCATCTTGAACAAATTGAGAGGAACAAAAGTCATGACAGGTACCTTCATCGTCTCCTTCTGTTAAGTAAGAAATACTTTGTCCTGCATTTAAATTGGTGAATCAGAGTGGCTCGTAGTTGTGGCCACGACTGGCACAAGCACTTGTGCTGTCACCTGGCAAACCAGACTGGAGAGCTTTCTGGTTGGAGTCAGAAAGGCCCTGAACCCACAGTATTTTTTGAGATTCTAACACCCCCCTCCCCACCCCGAGTTGAACATCCAGTTGATTTGTGGCAATACAAATGTGTCTGCTGGCCTAGTGCAGGGTATGTGAACAGCCAGGGGGATCAGACATGCAGAAGAAAGTGAGGATTGCTTTGTTTTGTGTTCTTTTTCTCCCCACGAAGACTAGGTTTGCTTGTGTTAAAGCTAAGGCTTTTTTCTCTCCCACTCCCCCCTTCTTTTTCCCCCCCTTCTCCCTGCCATCTCCCCCAGTAATCTCTGCAGGCAGCAACCACCAGAGAGCACCTTGGTCATGCTTAAGCATGGTCAGCCAGGGCCAGCTGCTGCTCTCTGATCCTGCTGCTCAGCAAGAGGTTTTAGGTTAAATGTAACTGCAGTTTTGTGCAGCAGAGAACCCTGTGGAACCAGGAGGCCTAGAGTTCTTCAGACCTGTACATTTAGTCTGTCAGAAGTACTCCATAAATCCATTTTGTTTGCCAATTACCTCTACTGTCAGCAGGCAGACAGTGACTCTGGTTGCTGTGTTGTGTGTTGTAACTGAGTAACACAAAAAGCTCTGTTTAAAGTCTAAATCCTGTAATCAATAAATAACGCTGGTGATATACTCCATGACATTTTATATCAAAAGACACTTCTATGAAGATTAAACTCTACCATCATATCTGTAAGGGGAGATGTTAAGAAGGGATTTTTGAGAGCAAAACTATTTGCTAGCCCAATTCTGAAGTGCAGTAGGTGTTCTTTAAGGGTAGTGCACAGCAAAGCAGGAGTGCTGCCTTCGGGCGTTCGATGGCAGCTGGCTGTTCAGCCACGGCGTGCTAGGCTAGCAGTGGTCTGCTTCAGGAAGGGTAAAAGAAACAAGCTGTGACAGGGAGAATTAGGTATTAGGAAGGAAAATTCTCACAGTGAGAGTGGTCAAATACTGGAACAGGGCCCAGAGGGGTTACAGGCTCCTCCTGCCTGGAGATGCTCAGCAGCCGGCCCTGGGAGGCTGCTCTGACCACAGCGCTCGCCCTTCTTCCAGCAGAGCCAGCCCAGGTCACTGCCAGAGGTCACTTCTAGCTGCAATTTATATTCTGTGAAGTATTTGTATCATTTATAGCGTGGTACTGCCAGAAGAGTGTATAAAGTACTGAACAAATTACTTTAGCTGCAGTGTTTTAACATTCAGCAAAGTTATAAGATGGAAGTGTTTGGAAAACTGAAGAGTTAAGAATAACCACTTTCTACTTATGGGTGCCAGATATGGGATTACTCTAGTGTGTGATTAAGGTAACCTGTAACTTTTGCTATCAAAACTTCCATGAGCGTTCTGCCTTCTTGGTCTCTTCTCAAGGTTAAAAGTACTTTGGTTGAATGCTTTTTGAGGTAAGCACTGAGCATCTCTGCTCCACGGATGAGGACATGAAAAGCAGTCAGCATTGGCCTAGTCTTACTCCTTGGTTTAATTCCAGTGGTCTGAATCTGGTAGTTCTCTTCAGAAATTAAGACCTGAATGTTTGTTTTGTTTCTCTGAAGCACAGCCTATGTGTGTGAGGCAGTTTTAATGTGTGTTCCACTGAAAGCCCCAACAGGATCTTGGTGTCGCTGGGGCAGCACGAGGTGCCCCGGGGCTCCAGGAGCTCCCCTAGGACTGTCCCAAGCCATGAGCAGTCTCAAGGTGCTAATATGTGGATGAGGAGAGGTCTGTGTCTCCCTTATCTCATAAAAAAAAAGGTAAGGTGAGCTAACTTTTAAAGTGGTAAAAATCTCCATAAAAATTGTGTACAAGCTGTAGAAGTTGACATAGGAATCTGTGTAGGTTTCAGGTGTTACCTCTGATTATTAAGCTGGAGTGATTGCCTTGCTAAGCTGGCCAAAAGCCACATTTCTCCCACCTGTGAGGGTCTGACATCTAGTTTCACGTGATTCAGCTGAAGGTTCTGCCAGTAAATCAGAACTGGTTGGTGTGAGTGAGCGGCAGCGGGAGGCTTAGGGCCTCTGGAGGAACCAGATCTCGTTGTGCCGGTTGGCGGCCGCGGGGTTGGTGTACCCGGCGATGATGAACGTGTCCTGCAAACACAGCTCGGGACTCTCCAGGATTTCTGCCAGCAGGTTTATTTCTCTCATTATAGAGTCTTCATTGGTGATTCCTCTGAAGCTCCTGTAACAACCATCAACTTCCTATCAGGTTCTTTTCAAATCCATAGTTTTTCCGGAGCCTAGAAATGCCTCCTTCTAAATTATTCAGTCATGTTTCACCAGTGATACTGACTGTGATCTCAAATAGGTTTTCTCTTAACGCTTTCAGTGATTTATCAGACGCTTTGTGCCCAGCTACCCGAACAGTCTGTGTTTGGAGATGCTATTGTCTCACACTTACAGATGCACCCTTTTCCCAAGTAAGGTGGTGAACATTATTTCCTGAATATCCCAGTCTTGTAAAGCAGGCAGCTTTTAACAATTACTAAAAATCACATTTTACTGTTCTGTTAGCTTTTAGAACTTGATTTAAGAGATGTAACGTGCCCGGATTGAAAACTGGGTCTTTTTACAGTTTTTTACTAGAATGAAATGAAAATGTTTCTTACCTACTATAAACAACAGTAGAAGGCCATTCTTCAATGATGATGTCGGAGTCAAAGGGGTGAGGTGGCTCGTCCTGCAGCACTTCAGGCAGGTAGTACGCTACTGTCACTGACTGCCTCATCTCCGACTGCGATTCGTTTGTGTGGACTATGGTCACAATGGGTATTGTTATCCCCAAGTACAGTCCTGAGGAGACATACAGGACTTTTAGAAAATACAAAAGGAGGTCTGCGTAGCATGCTTGACTTCTGAACTCGTACTGAGTAATACAAAGTGAGTACCACAGAGCAGAAAGTTTCTTTACCAAAAGGAATTCAGTAGGATGCTTTAGAAAATGGGGTTGTGCATTCCAAGTGGAAGTAGCATCTCATTATACCTTGTAGTTTGTGTGTGTGTATATACCTAGCTAAAACCTACATATGCAAATACATCTGCACGTGTGTCTAAAATGTGGTATTTGGTGAGCTCTCCTACCTTCATGTAAGGCAAGGAGCTGGACTAAACTTCTTTGCCCCCTTTCATCTTGTAAACTGACCTTGTGCCATGCTTTAAATATCTGGGAACAAAGACTGTAGGCAAGATACAGGGCTGCATTGTCAGTTCATTTAGGATTTGCTGTTACCAAACATGTTGCTATATTTTTGCAATGCTATAGGAAAAGGTTGACTGTTTTGACTGTGAAGGTAGCAGTGATGACCAGGAGTGGGAACTTTGCTTCTGTACGCAGTCTGAAAGCAAAACTGCAATGTTCTGGAGCCACAATTACTTCTAAACCATGTTAAAGTGTTAAAAGGATGGGGAGAGTGGGGAAAATACCTGACGAAGGAAAAGCTTTCATGGTCAATGCTTTTAGTTTCTTGGAAAGAAAATGAAGGGTTGACTTGATTACAACACGTGTACTATAACAACAAAGCACAGGGTGCTGCAATACTTTTTAATCAACAGGAGAGTTAAAAAAATGAACTGATGGCTAGAAGTTGGAACTAGATTAAACTGGTTTGGGAACTAGGTGCACATTTTTTGTGCAGACACAAGCTGTTAAAGATGTGGTGGACTTGGCATTCTTTTAAAGTACTTGAGTTAAAACTGGATTATCTTTCCAGAAAATATGCTTCAACCACACCAATTTTGGTGTCCATTCAGACGTGCACAAGTTGAGTATCGTGAACTACAACGGAGGAGGCAAACATTATGGTCTGGTTTGGCATTACACTCTGAACAGGTTCTTAGAACGGGCAATTTCAGTACTGCTGTGAAAACTAAACCACTAACACCCTGTAAAAAACCTTACAGCTGGTAGTCTACAGAAATACCAGTGTCAGTTCCCAGGCGGTGTCCTGGTGACAGCGCCCTTGGAAACAGTGATCACTTCTAGCATGTGTGCAGAGGGAGCAGCACTTTGGTTCTTTCCCTGCTGGAAAGGCTGTATGACAGGACAATGTCTGTATGGATAGGGTGCAGTGTTTGCAAAGAGCTAATAAAACTATTTCCCCAATTAGGAGGAGCTAATGCATAAATATAACATTTTGACTTTAATGTAGAATTGTGGTACCAATTACCTGAGGAATTCTGCTCACAAATGTACCTCATAAGCTTCATGAACCCAAGGCATATGCTCTGTTCGTACTGTTTTTCTTTCATTTTTATACAAGCCCACTTGGCTTTCCCATACTGGCGTTTTTCATACAGCAGATCTCCAAGCTGCAAACACAACAAGATAATCATTTTATATTTTAAGTTAATCACTTAAAACCCCAAGCAAACAAATAAAAGCCAACCAGTCTTTCAGTGCTTTACTTGTAACGTAAGGAAACCAACTTCTCTAGGTGTACGACCAGGAGAATGAGGAATGATCTTAAGCCTGCCAGCTAGACCTTAAGCACACACTGTTTAATACTTAGTTCACACACACTTCATTTCAAGGTCCAGGCTGGTCTATAATACATAGATACCCAAGCCCAATGCAGTGTATGCATCTAACTTGAGAGCAAGAATAATTGCATCTTGTTTCAGCTGTCAGTGAATGATCTTGAAAGGAACATGGGAATTTCAGTCCTTCCTCATATAAATCAAGAAGGGATATGCTGCTGATCTTGGACCAAAATTTATTTCAGCAGACTTCCAGGTATTTCTCCTTTAAAATATGGAACTGCCATCTTTTGGACTTGCAGTATAAATTATTTAGTTGCAGTGGTCCCTTCCAACCCAAACCATTCTGTGAATTAACACTGAATAACCTTAATTTTTATTTGCAGTTATTACAGTAGTACTGAGAAACTGCTTTCAAGCATTTAATTACAACATAAATAATCACGACTCCCACACTGGTTAGATGAAATTCACTCAATCAAATTGTGATGTTTATAAAGAAATGGAAGCTAGGTATGACTACGGAACCCAGTGTGAAAACCTCAGCCAGGAAGGGACACGGTACCTTTTCTTTGCGCTGGATCAGAGTAAATGGGATGGTCTGTCTCTCCTGGGGACTGTTATTCCTAGTCAGCTGCTGGATTGGCTCTGCCATGTCTGCAACCAAACAACACATTTCTGGTTTTAGAGGTGAAGCTGTGTTTCGTTCTTTCCCTTTGTTAAACTTAAGGGGACTTTGTAACAAGTTGGGTTGGCTCTTCAGTATCAACGGGAAAGGTTAAGGGACTTCTGGCTCTGCCAGTGTCACTTGTTGGTCAGGATATGTGTCAGGTGTGAGGCAGGTGTGTGACTTCTCAGTCAGAAGGCACAGTGCCTGAGCAGGCTGGGATGTCAGTGAGTGGGGCAGATCATTACGTGAGGGAGGGTGTTAATAGATGACTGTTGTTGAAGAGCTCTAAGCACCTGCATGCTCACTGTACCGAGATGGAACTGAAATGTGCTGGGACTTTTTGAATGATTCTCACATTTGGTAAGATATTAAATAGTGAACCTATCTGCTGTTTCCAGATGTAGTGACACTAGCAATCATCCAGTCTTTATTGATTGTTATACTTCTCAGCCAAGCTCAAATGGATAGAAGGAGCAAACATCATATTCACAAATATATTACTAGCATATTCTAGTACTTCTTTTGTCTACAGTTCTGTCATTTAAATATGGTTGGATTAGATGTATTTGCAACTGTGGTTGTCTTGACATCAATTCTAGCTGCAGTTCATAAATTCTGCGTAGAAGTTGATCCCTAATAGACAGGCTTGGAAACTCTGGATACAAGGTTAGTCTCAGGAATGGAAAGCCTCTCTTCCAAAGGAGTTCAGTCCCTTGCCTTTCCAAGCTGAAGTAATAGAGGCATTTGTGTACTTTGTTAGAGGATTAGAAACAATGTTTATGTAGAGCATTTGAAAGTCTAGATGTGAATTTCTGCCATACTACATCGTGGCATATGTCAGACATGCATGAAAAGGACTAAAGGTTTAACTGAACTAAGAGCTTGGGTGTTTTAAGTGCCTGGGTATCTGAAGTGGAAAGGGCAGGATGATGAGGGAAGTGAGTGTTATCCTTGTTTCAGAGGAGAATTAAGATGCAGGAGAATTAACTTGGCCCAGCTCACTTAGTAAATCTGTAGCTGAGCTAGGCATCAAACCTGTATCTCCTGGCAGACTGTGCAGGGGGTTTAGCTTTAAGACTCTTTGGAACAGTAAAGACTCTTTCAATAAAGGGGAGAAAGCTACACTTTAGTTCATTTTAAATGTTTTTTTTTTTAAAAAGTCATTGGGAAACATTTAAAATGTAAATAATAACTGACATAAAATTGATCTCTTTGGAGGCTGAGAGACAAATAGAAGTAGATTAGAGTTCAGCACTGAATTTTCCACAGACTACTCAAGAACTAGGAAACATTTTAGGACTCTAGAAATGTTAACTCTATTTTTAACTCCTTTATTTATAACTGTGTGTGGGTTTTTTTATCCATAGTAGTGCATAGGGGAGGGATCACAAGTAATTAAAGTCCTTTCAGGAGTTTTATTCTTCAGTTCATTAATCCATGCCTGTCAGGTATGACAGTATAACAGTGGGATTATAAATACCTTAACCTGGACAGGACACAGATATACTGCCCAAAAGCAAGGGAGTTGCTTGAAATGTCATCTGTCAGTCCAAGCTTGCCTACTGGTGTGACAAAACAAGGCGAGATGAGTTGTGGCAGTGTAGCAAGGTAAGGGCTTGGTTTAATTAAATTTCAACTTGGTGATTACAGTTGCTCCTGTAGGTAGGTGTTGGGGAAGAGGCAACTCTTTGCCCTGCTGCTACTGAGGGGAGGTGATCTCAGCAGGGGAGGTACATTGGAATTCATGGAAAACCACCTGCAGTTCCAGATCTAAAGTCTGATCTGGAGCCCTGGGTACCTGACCTCAGAGCACGCTGCTCTGGTACACTGAGTATCTTTACACAACTTCATGCTTTAGCGAGGTGGTTTTGATGGGTAGCCACTTTCCTGAGCTTGCTTGTTAGTGAATGTTCTTGTATTGAAGTTAGAATTGAGATGTTTGAAAGTATCTGCTCCCAGTAGAAACTGAAAACATGCTACAGCAGTTAAAGTGAAGCTTTCAAGCTAAGAATGCCAAGTCTTCAAGCCAAGATTATACCTTCCTGTACCTTAAATTTTCTTTTACCTTTTTGCTGCAAGGTTTGGCAGAGACCACTCACTCAGTCTACAGGATTAACATCTTGTTAGCAGCGATAAAAAGATGTGTTAGCCATATAAATCTCTGTTGTTCACATCTCACAAAATCTTAGTTAGAAGGTTTACAGTGTTCCTGTTACTCTTAAAAGGTGCTAACAAAAGCTACAAAGCAAGTCATCTTTTTGAAAGGTATATTGTCACCACAGAACCAAACTGCTGTCAGAGCTCGTGGCAGTCTGGAACTATCGATGAGAGGGGTGGTGATGTTCTTGTTTCACAGCCTTTACCACTAGACTATAGGAAATACACATTCTGGTAAGGTCTTGAGTGCTCTGTCTGCAGTGACCAGGCTGGCAGGCAGCAGTTGGCTGAGGGAAGTTCTTGTACTTTCTTACATCATGCCTTTGGTGACACCAGCTGCCAGGATGGGGCATGCCAGTGAGGAGAGGTGGGCTGCTCCCTACGGACAGGGAGTGTTTCTCCTCCCAAAGTCATCCGTGTTTCCTCTGGGTATTCCCTGAGGCTAAAGTCTGCTTTAGCTGACTGAGTACTAAACATGGATATTAACTCTTAATTTGAGCTGTGAATAGACCACATAAACTCATCTGGAAAACTCTCTTATGCTGTTCTGGTTGAGGTGCAGCTCACTCTTGACATACAGCCCTGGACAGTATCTGGAGAAAATATCTTCTGGTTAGATTTCTGTACCATTAGCTTAGCATTATAGAGTAACCCTATAATACAGTCATTTAAATGTGCTAAATTACTGCTTTTGACATATTTCCTCGACTTGATATCCTGCCTAATAAATCTTAGTGAAACAAGGCATTACATTTCCTATGTATCAGAATACCAGACGATTTCATGGGAAGGAATCTTGTTGTTTTCTGCACAAAGCTACTCTTAAGGAGCAACTTGGTACCCGTGTGTTTGCACCTCACTCATGTATGCCTTAAATAGGGACACCCCCCTCCTCTCCCCTCCCCCCTGTGTCCCTGGAGGTCCTGAAGCCATTACATTTGATGCACTCATTAGATGCAAACCCATAGCTGCTGGAGTGTGTAGCGAAACTATGGGATAGCACTGCTGGCACAGGGCATCCAGAGACCCCTCCTGAGGGGGCAGTGGGAACGAGGCCAGCCAGAGAACTCCCTTCACACTGACCTTGCCCTTTTGGTACCTGACAGGGCATTAATTTTCAGTGTTAAAACACTGGAAAGATGAGGTAAGATTTCCAGACATGACTTGAAGAGGAGGTTGTACACTCTTTGCTGTGTTGGAATATAGAAAAAGTTTAGAGGAAGTTTCTAAGTAAGCTGTTTTGATGTTGGTGTCTGGTGCAGTCTGCTGTTCCCCTTCTCTTAGGGGGTGACTTAGCTGAACAGCAGGGATGCTAAAGCTCTCTCCACTTCCCTATGCAGGGCAGGGCACATGAGTGAAAGTGGCTGCATGAGCTATGTTTGCAGTCTGTTGTTTGTTATGAGTTACCTGACTTGTTACAATCTTTCAGATTCTTCAGTCTTTCTTAAAATGGAAAATAATCAATGTCTTAATAAGGTAAGCCTGGGAGGCTTACTGTCAAAAAGCAAAGTCCGTCCTTGTTTACTCTGTGCCTCCTGTCCATCCAACTGCCTTTCTTTCAAGACCTAACCCCTGCAATAGCTACAGTGACGAGCTATTCTTAATTAAAAATTAAATTGACTATCTCTTAAGGCTGAGAACTCACATCACTCATCAAGCCACTGCTGCTACAGCCTGTTCTCTTCTGAATCGCCCCGTGCAAAGCTTTAGCTCAGAGTCTGTGTGCGTGGGAAGCGCTTACCGCAGCCCTCTGTGCCGCCCCGCACAACAGCCCTGGCTGGGAAAGCCCTCTAAGAGCATCAAGTCCGACCATTAACCAGTAACCTCCTTGGGCGCTGGTCCCCCTTCTGCAGGGGCAGCCTGGCACCAGGGGTGTCCCTGCCCCAGCCCTGGCACCGCTGTCTCTGGAGAAGGTCAGAGCCCTGCCATGGCCCCGGGAGGTGCCGAGGGGACACCCCGGCACTGAAGGTCAGAAGTGCCTGGGAAGGTTACGGTAAACTCGGAACGCCGCTGCCCTAATCCCTCGAGCCCGGCGGGCGGCTGGGGGCGTAAGCGGCTCGTCCCGGCCCGCGGCACGTCCTTACCCCGCGGCACGTCCTTACCCCGCGGCACGTCCTTACCCCGCGGCACGTCCTTACCCCGCGGCACGTCCACCTGGTGCCCCCGGCCCACGCTCTGCCAGTAGCTCAGCAGCCGCTCCTGCTCCTCGTCCTCCATGCGCTCGGCCTCCTCCTCCAGGCTGCTGCCGTTGCTGTGGTACGCCGAGTCGGGGCTCTCCTCCGCCATCCCGTCCAGGTCCTCCAGCGTGATCACGGCCGGGGCGGCCGGCTCCGCACCGCCCATGCGGCACCCGCCCGTCTCCATCGCGCCGTGCCGTGCCGTGCCGTGCCAGGGAGCGGGCTGGGGCTGCCGCCGCCGCCGCGCCGCTTTATGCAGGGCTCGCCCTGCCCAGGGATTTGCGGGCGGGGGGGCACTCGCAGGGACGGCCCCCGCCGCTGCCCGCCCGCCCCGGGGCACTGCCGGCAGGGGGGGCCGCGCCGCGCCCCGCGCTCCCGTGTGCGCTCCGGGGGTGCCGAGCGGAGCAGCGCCCCGCACGCGGCCGGGGCACCCCGCTGGCGGCTGCTCTGTACCATCCCAGCAGTGCAGAGCCGAAAGAAGTTTGTGTTCCCTGTGCTGACCTGAGCTCTCTTTCCTAGCTCTTCCCTCCATCATTTTTTCCCCCACTGCTCTTCATATCCTGTTCATCTTTCTCTTTTGTTTTGTGACTCTTTTTTTTGTGACTTTTTTTTTTTTGTATTTTCAAACCATGCTTGCAAGACACATCTGTCATTTTATTCAGGAGTGTCTGCCAGGTCATTCCAAACTGCCTCCAGTGCAAAAGCCATGGGTCGTTTTGTTAGAGCAAGCCCAGCTTTGGGATTGCCAGCTGCGTGGTTTTGCCCTTGCTGAGGCGAGCCTGTACGAGGAAGGGGGAGTGAGCAGACCTGTTCTGGGATGGCTGTGACAAGTAAAGCAGGAGCTGAGTTTGAATCAGGGGTCTGTGTGGGTCTGTTTGTAGTTGTCTTGTTCCAACTTCAATATGAAATAAGTGTTGTGGTCTTTTTTGTGCAGGCAGGAAAGGGGAACTTCTGGGCTTTTAGAATAATAGGAAAATAATCCTATTTCATGCACTGCTGAGATGCTTACAGGAGGAGACCGAAGGTTAAGGATGTAACTGTTGACTCTGTTAACTCTGCAATGTGATGCTTAATCCCCCTCCCCTTTTTTTCCTCATGAGTATCTCTCACCCAGGCTCTCTTTGGTTACCTAATGCCAGGGCTGATCTCGGTGTGACAGTGAAGTCGTAATTGCCTTAGAAGCCAGAGAAGTGCAAGTCCTGACTCTGTACTTCTGACACTACAGGCTGAAATCATGCTGCTCCTATAAAGTGTGCCCTCTGTCAGCCAGAGCTGACCAGCCCTTGTTGTTCCTTGGGGGGTTTGCAAATGGAGGGACAGCTGCCCGTGGGAATGTCCCGAGGGAACAGTCCTTTCCCAGTGGGGTTTTTGCAGAACAGTGGAATGCAGTTGCATTGTTGCAGTGAGACAAGCAGTCCCAGGGTGAGGGTGTTTGGCCTCTGAGCTGTGGGCAGTGTATCAGCACCAGACTCTCCTCTGGTCTGAAATTCACCCGGAAGGCAAACCCTTGACAATCCATGTCATTTTGGAAGCTGGGTTATTTCTACCAAGTGAAGGCATCCTGGCTCTTGAACACCTCTCCAGGAAGCTGTCACTCGTGAGAAGAGCTGACTTTTTGAGGCAACGTGTCGAGGCTCTTCTGCCTATCCTGCATAAATAGTTCAGACTCTTCCTCACAGAGAACAACCCTGACTCTCCTGTTCAAATCTTAATGAGAACAAATAGTTGGTTCTCTTTAGAGGATTGCTGAGCATTGTTGCTGGAGATAGGAAAAAAAAAACCCAACGACCAGAAAAATTGTCTGCAAACACAGTGAAATTTCTCTGTGAGAGATGCCACTGAATGTTAACTGAGTACCTGTGAGGAAGAGGCTGGTAGGAGTTCAAGATCCTATTTTCATTGCCCACCTACACAGATCGGTGTTTGTGTGTTTGATTTGGTTTTGGTTTGTGATGTGCTGAGTAATTACGTACGTGGGGCTCAATTTGATAGAGGACTGAAGGTGTGCCGTGGTCTGTGCCTGTGCTGCCACCAGTGCTTGTGCTGCCACCAGCTCAGACTAGTGGGGTACCTGATTGTTACTGGAGTTGAGCACAGCTGGCTTTTGTTGTATTTGGGTTTTTATCCCCCTGACATGTTAATTTTATGTGTGACTACTGGCTACTAAATAATCACTCTGCAGAGAATGTGGGTTTGGTAGTGCTGTACTCGTGGTGCTTTCCTGGCAGGTTGTATCTCTGAATAGAAAAACAGACATTCAGCCTTGCAAATTGAGGGCTTCATCAAACGTTACAGGAAACTGCATAACCTTTGTGTACTCTGTGTGCCTGAAAAGTTTCTTTACAGCCAGTGGCAGGGTCCTGTGAGCTGCCCTAGCCCATCCTGAGCCACGCTCCTGTGGCTGTGGGGCTGGCTGGCTCTCTGATCACCCCTGGGATCCCCAGGATGGAGTCTCAAGCCTCTCTCTCTCAGCCTGGGCTTATGGTTGGCAGAGACTGAACAGGGTTTGTTCCTGGGACTTCCTCCTAGAAGTTACCTTCAGGGATATTGGGTTATTGCACTTACACTCCTCAAGGTGTTTCACTTTGTGGAACCCAAGCCTTTCTAGTTTCAGTCCTAAAGCAAAGCAGTGAATGCTGTAGATCTTCATCTAACCTTCTCTGGGGCTGCTCTTCCCTGGAGCTGTAGAAGGCCCTGCCTGCTTTCATACCTTCCTGCAAAATCAGTTTGTTCTCCCCCAGGACACTATGATCACGTGTCTGTTGTGAAGCCTTGTGGTAAATACACCTTCTGAGCTGCCTTCCCACCTGTGGGTGGTAGGGCCAGAGCCTGGAAGAAGTCTCCTCTTTCCTTTTCTTATCTCCCTCCGCTCCCTTTGTTGAACATTTGAAAATCCAGAGCAGGAGCCGCGTGATGTCCATGTGGTGCACAGCCACAACAAAAATCTGGATTTGTGTTCTGGAGCTCCTTGTTTTACTTCCCTGCTCCTGGTTTTAGTGGTCCCTTGTTAAGGCAGACCGGTGTGTCAGTGGGACATGTTAACGTTCCCGTGCAGCTGTGGCTGTGGTGCTGCCTCACAGACACACAACGTAGTCTCATTTTCTTGCACTCAATTCTGTGCCTGCCCCAGCATGGAGGTCTGTGGCATATTGTGCATTGAAAATGCTGGAGCTGAGTGGGTTGGGAGAGCAGGAGAAGGAGATGAAGGGAAATGGCAGCTCTATTTCATGGAATCACAGAGTGGTTTGGGTGTGAAGGGACCTCAAAGCTCATCTGGTTCCACCCCCTGCCATGGCAGGGACACCTCCCACCAGCCTAGGGTGCTCCAAGCCCCATCCAACCTGGCCTGGAACACTGCCAGGGAGGGGGCAGCCACAGCTTCTCTGGGCACCCTGGGCCAGTGTCTAACCACCCTCACAGCCAACAATTTCTGCCTAAGATCTCGTCTAAATCTCCCCTCTTCCAGTTTAAAGCCATCACCCCTCATCCTGTCACTCCATGCCCTTGTCAGAAGTCCCTCTGCAGCTTTCCTGCACCCCCCCAGGCACTGGAAGCTGCTCTAAGGTCTCCCTGGAGCCTTCTCTTCTCCAGGCTGAACACCCCAGCTCCCTCAGCCTGTCCCCAGAGCAGAGGTGCTCCAGCCCTCAGATCATCTCCGTGGCCTCTGGACCCTGGAGCAGTGTGCAGTGTGACTGTACAGACCCAGTCAGGTCTGTCAGTCGAGGCTGGGAGCACTGTGGGGACCTTCCTGGCCTTTGCCTTTCCTGTGGATAGAAGTGGACCTTCTCAGTGTTTGCTTTGTGAAGATACAGTCCATCTTGTGGCTGTTTTTTCTCAGCCCCCTCCTCCTTTCTCTGCTCTGTAAGGAACGCAATACAGTTATTTATGCATGGAAGATTTCTTGATTTGGTTTGGTAAAGAATGCTTGCAAATCTGCAGCAAAATTAGGCTGAGTTGTTTGTTTAGAGCCTTTGTTTTTTATTGTGCCAAGAGAAAACAGATTTTAGTGAGGTGTAGCTGGAACAGTAGCAGTTCTTTGCCTTGCCAGGTCTGCTCATAATGCACATGGCCATCCTCAGGGCACGTCCCAGCTCCAGAGGGCAGGTCCTAGCTAATGTCAGGTACAAGCTTCAAAAAATCAGCATGATTTACTTTGTTCAGCAAAAACCTTTATGTTCTTGGCAAGTTTAGTGCAGCACGGGCTAACTTTACTGGTTGTCTTTTATATATTGGCAGTAAATCTGCCAGCTTTTTGAACTCTATTTAGTGAGCTATAAAAGGCCGTGAGTCCCAGTAAGCAATTAACGTACATCAATTCTGCAGTATTGTTTTTAAATAAGTAATGTAACACATGTTTTGGAAAAGCTAAGGAGACTTTCAGAAGTATTATGTTTTTAATTAAAAATAAAGGTAGGGAGGGCAGATAAATGTAATTGCTCTGAGCACTGCTTGTTTCTGTATCCCTTCTAAGTAGGTTATGTTTACTGTTCCTTATTAGTTCTGCAGCTCCAGGTGACTGGCTCCTGCTGTCTTGCATAATAGTCTTCCTTGGGTTGTTTTGCAGAAGATGATTAAATCGGACATCGAGCGGACATCGAGCAAACAGTGACAGTATCACTTTCTTACATGTTATACACTAGGTCAAGGGATGAAACATAGAAGTGCATGTAATGGAAATTTCTTTTTTCAAAAAAAACTATGCACAAGTAGAGGAAATAACAAACCAGTGCTGAAATATTATACTTCTGTGGGCATTGCTTTTTAATGAAAACATTCATTTCTGTTCTAGAGAAACAGCTTTGTGTTCTGACTCCATTTCCACTACCAGAGACAGAGTTTAAGCTGGATCTTCAGCAGTTCAAGTGTCCTCACGTCCAACTATTCAGAGGTTGATGGGGGGGTAAAGTGCTATTTCAGTGGTATCCCATTAAAATAAAAAGCACTGAGTTTTCCCTTGCATGGGCAGCTTTCTATTTTTTAAATACCTTTTTTTCTGGGCTGGCACAGACTTTTCTGTCTGTCCTTTTCAAGTGACTTGTGAGATATAGGCCAGCTTGAAAAGCAACATAACAACAACAAACTGTTTGGTAAAAGACAAAGTTTTGAATTTTAAACTTTTAAAACCAAACCAAATATGAGAAATTAATTTCTTGTGCGTTTAGACCTCCAAGTGGCTTGGTGAATGTTGTTGACTGTATTTTAAGAAAATAGCATTTTATTTTCTTCCCCCCCACACCTTTCCAACGGAAATTCCTAGTCATATAGTGGTTTCCAATTGGTGTTTGCTTGTTGTTAGTGGTTTATTTGGTCTAATTAATCCATTAGTCTTAATTAGAAGAAATGCTTCAGGATGGAGTCTCGGGACTGTGCTTTGCTTTGCCTGCGGGTTGATGTGAGGCCATGACCACGCTCCCCATAGGCAAAAGTAAACCTCAGGATGGGGCTCGGAGGTGCCTGGGGGCTCTTTGGTGCAGGTGGGTGTTCAGTCCAGGAAGCTGGTCTGATATCCACTCCCCTGACATGGAGCAGGCACTGCTCCTCGGCACCAGCCCGCCACGGGACCTGCTCCCAGTGACCTCCCAGCTGCTCCTGTGGGCATCACCTATTTCCCCTCCAGCTGGGAGCAGCTGAGCTGAGCTGGGTTTGGCTCAGCAAAGGCAGCAAGCTGCCTGAGACGTGATATCCCAGTGTGAAGGCCCAGAGCAGGGAAGAGGGGCAACCGAAGATGCAGCGGAGCATTCAGAATTTCGGCTTTGTTTCCATTATTTCTCATCTCTTTGTCTGTTCTAATCTGCTTAGCCTGCTGACTCCAGCTAGCTGGTTTGGACAGACCTGCAGGCATGGAGCAGGCAGTGTGGAAATTCCCCAGTGCATTGTTTCCTCCCTCGGGCTGGCGCTTCCACAAGGGTTTGTTCACCCTTCCCAAGTTCTCTTTGCGTTTTTAATTCTTTGGGGGATTAATGCTGTGGTAGTTGACGATGGCGATTGTTCCCACCCCTTTTCTCGGGGTTCACCACTTAGTGCCACATAGGCACTGTACACAGAGGAGGAAGGTAAAGGAGTACCAAGCTATAAAAATAATTGAAGCAAGCAGAGAGGAGTTAAACTAAGCTGCCACTGCACTGACAGAGTACAAGTAGAGTGTGGTTGTTAATAATATTTGTGCAGCCTAACAGGCTCCAAAACCCCAGCACACACTAGATGTGGTAAGAAAACAACTTACTTAGTGTATAAACATGCATTGCACTTCTATGGTTGACTTTCTTTTCCCATTAGGGTGTTTTGTCTGCACGGACTGCAGCCATACTTACATCAGTGGTGGGTGAGGCCTGAAAGTTCGACCTGTTTTTATTGCTTCAGTTGGACTTGATTTTCAGGGGGTGGAAAGAGCAGCACTGAAGGATCAGGTGTTTGTTACGCTCGAGCCTTCGTAGCACAGTTGGCCTGAGCTGGTGTTAAAATGCCCAGAAAACTTGGGAGACACTGGATGCACGTGAGCAGCTGTTGGGAACTCTGCTGTCAAACCCTGTCCTGACTGCCTGTGGAGAAGCTTGGTATTGTGCACTAAGATGGTTTTGGTGCTACTAGCCAAGTGGGCCAACAGATTGTAAGTAATTTTTGTAGAGCAAATCTGATTACTCCAATTATTATGGAGTTAGCGCTCATGCAAAACTAAGTCTGTGAAAAAAAACCCTGACCACCTAAGGCTGAGAAACAAAGAGGAAAAACAGGATTAAGATGAATTAGTGCAGGTCAGTTCCCGTGTTTCGCCGATGTGGAAAGCAGGTACATGTGATGTATAAAAACAAATTGTCTTTTGGCATGTCTTCCCAAGGAAGTGGGGCACTCTGCTGTGCCAGGCCCATCTGCCAGGGGCTCCATGCTCCCTGCTCCCATCCCTTCCACACACAGCTTTCTAACCTGCTGGTTAGTGCCCTGCCTGCGGTCATTCGGACTTCTCAAGGGTGAATCAACACCGTTGAAGTTAGGGTTACCAGTAAGAGAGGGAGCTGCAGCCCGAGTTCAGTAGCTGGCTACTCATCCTGTTTTGTTCCCTCTCTGCTCTGTCAGTACTTGTGCCATTACTAAAGCACAGTGTGTTTCCAGTTCTCAGTTATCTGATGGATATGAGGTTATCTTGGGGGTAGGAGGGTGTTTGTCTGTAGGATGGAGGGCACAAATCCACAGGGAACAAAACTGCAATAGTTCTGCTGGTCTTAGAGAGGATTTTTGTAATTCAGCCTAGAAACATGCTGATAGTGGAGAGCCTTATGGTGAGGTGGGGCACATGGTTGTCAGCTGGCACAGTAATAAATTATTCAGAAATCTGTACAGTCCATTCTGAAAAATTCTATGTTTCCAACAAAATAAATGAGCTGCTTGTGTTCTGTCGTGTAAGACCTGTAATAACGAAGGTACTGTGTAGGGCTAAACATACATACCTTCACACCTCGTGTCTGCTTCTGTGTTTGGTTTGCAGGTGCTAGAAGCATTTGCTGGACGCCTGATTAAAGTAGGAGTTCTAGCAAGGAGGGATATCCCCAGCCTTACGAAGTACCAGATCATTCTGGCAAGAGATCAGTACAGGAAGAACCCCTCTGCACAAAACGTGGTAAATGTCTGTCTTTATTTCACATTATTCAAGGAACGAATGCATAGTAATGCTCCATGGTGTGCAAAGTTTCCTGATATGTTTTAAGTTAGATTTCTTTGTAACATCCTGCTCTTAGTCCTGGAATAAAATATGCCCACTTGCTCCACATTTCTTAATGCAAATAGAGGGAAGTTAAGGAAAGATGAAGAACTCCATTTCTAAACTGAAATTGAGACCTTAGATTGTAAGTACTGCCAAATTTACACTTTCCCCTCAAAACTACATCACTGCCCCTGTTTTTCTGTAAGTTGTCATGGACTGTTCAAATTTTGCAAACTTGAAAAAGAATATTACCTAAAACCAAACAAACAAAAGATTATGAACCTTAAAAGGACATTGGGAATACACTTCCCAGTAGGCGAGTCAACTTTCCTGACTTAAATTTTGCCAAATCCTGGTGGATAGTTGAGCTGTCAGGTTTTGAGTGTTGCTGAATTGGGAAGATAACAGAGTGTTTTGGAGATTGTTTGGAAGGTGGAACATATTGCCTGCATTGATCATTAAGAACTGTGTAACCTGTTCCCTGCAGGTTTTGGTAGATGCACTACTCACTGCATTAGCTCTGTTTCTCAGATGTCAAAGTCTTATTTTTGTCCTAAGAATTGCATATGATTCCTGCTGCTTATCAATTTTCTAATTTAATGTTTGATTTTTATTTTCACAGGGAATTCCTCAAGGCATCATTGAAGGGGATTTTGCACTGTGTATCAGTTTGTATCATGGTTATGAGCTGCTGCTGCAAATGGGAGTACGGTCATTGTTCATCTACCTGTGTGGAATTATGGATGGATCAAAAGGTGAAATGTCTTCAGAAGCATCCTTCCTCTTGTCTCCCCTCCTCTCCTTTAATGTACCTCGTCTGCCTGGCTAGTTTTGCACAAAACAGCTCATGCAATGGATGGGTTGCAAATGTAACTGATACTTTATTCCCCTTCATCCCTATTGGAAATATGTTAGGGCAATGTTAAAGATACAGCGTATTTGAGAAAGAAATGGTGTTTATATGGCAACAGTTCTGAAAAAAGCAAGGCACAGAACTCAGAGTAAGTGGCAGGAGTATTTCTGGAGAGACAGAATAACCATTGAACAGATTAAACTGAGAAATTGTTTGGTCTCGTGAAGCAGTTACTCCCCCTATAGCAAAACTCACGTATGTTTGAGCTGTAAGTGACTTTGCCAGAGGGTCACAGATTGGGACACGTCACACCAGAGTTTCTTTGCTAGCTGTGCAACGTCTTGCGTGCTCAGTAAGCAAAATGGAAAGCTGTTTTCTCTTCTGGCCTTGGTTTATTTTCCTCATTCTATCACTGACTATTGTGAGCCTTTTACAACTCTCCACGGACGTTTTTAGACCCATGGAGTTGTCACTGCTGTCTGGAAGACCTGCTTTGGTACTGGCATCTCTTCTGAGGGGGACAATTTCCACTTGGCAATGCCAGTCCAACAGCAGGTAGATGTGGGAGGGGAAGGTTCCAGCTGTTCGCATTACTCCATGGTGTGCCTCTTGGGTTTCTTGCTCCATTTTGGTTTACACCTCACTGTGTCACTGTGTGGTAACTTACAAAAACCACTTTGCCTACAGCACTGTGTAATTGAAATGGCACTGCTTTCTCCTGTGTCTGAACTAAAAGCATGCAGTGCTTGCTTCATATTATAGAATACCTGTAGAAAATATTTTTATAGTATGCATGTGCTAATAATTTCTCATTGATTTTATGCTTTTGACATTTTTACAATTTATTGCTTTCACATGTGCAGATTTTTACATTTCTAATGGTATAATGCTGTTGTTAGACCTATGCACTGGAGAGCATTTCATCTGTTTCCTAGTTGCTCAGGTTCCTTACATCCTTGTCTGCTCTTGAATAGAAGGGAATATTGGAATAGAATAGAATATTTCAGTTGGAAGGGTCGTCTAGTCCAGCTGCCTGAAGGGTGGCTGATGGAAAATAGTTCTAATAAATAGGTGTTCTGTACTTGTGGTTCTAAGTTTGATTACTGGTTTGAATAGAACAAAATTCTTTTTAACACTGACATAAAATCATTTAAGAAACTTGTTATTTCTAGCTTTTCATCTTGGTTCCCTTCTCTCTGAGTAACTGACAGCATTTCATAGAATCCCAGACTGGTTTGGGTTGGAAGGGACCTTAAAGATCATCCCATCCCACCCCCTGCCATGGCAGGGACACCTCCCACCAGCCCAGGTTGCCCCAAGCCCCATCCAACCTGGCCTGGAACACTGCCAGGGAGGGGGCAGCCACAGTTTTTCCAGGCAGCCTGGGCCAGTGTCTCACCACGCTCAATGTTGCTGGATTGGATGGCTTTTCTAGTGCTAAATGGTTGGTGTAAAACTTTTTTAGTTTACCCACAGGACCAGGTTTCTGTTTATACGTATGTTTCTCACATTTAGATGCATGTTTTCATGTTTAAATTCTATAATGGCATCTCCCCTGAAAAAATATTGATGCTAGACAATGTTTATTACATTTTCTAAAGCTGACAGGTACCTTTCAGCTCTTGAAGGAGCTTGCTATTTCTGAGAAAGCTTGTCTTTTGGATAGCAAAAATAATGTTCACTCTGGAGATTAAATCCTAAGGTATTTCAACTTTTTACAAAGGGTTAACCCGTACGAAGAATGAACTCTGCCGTAATGAGGACTTCATGAAGCTGTATCAGCAGCTTGGAGACATGTTTTCAGACATATCTCTGCCTTCAGTGAATGGAAATGTGTACAAGAGTAAACCAGGTCAGTATTTCCCTTTTAGGGACAGGATATTTACTTCCTGTTAAATGAAACAGTAGATTCCTCTACGTAGTTTGTAGATGCAGCAAGCTATTTGTTGTGATACACTCAGCTAGTAGTCTTTATTCCATTCTGTCTGTCTATCTATCTATCTGTCTGTCTGTCTGTCTGTCTATCTTCCCTTGGTGGTTTTAGCTACCTTCAAACAAGTTCTCTGTGTTCGAAGCTTTTAATTTGCTTTAAACTGAAAGGTTAAAATATTACTATTTGATTATATGTCTTTTCCAGTGTGACTGTAACAAAAGTAACACCATGTTCTCAGAAACTGGGTTTAACAAATGTGCTTCCCTAAGAAATGTACTGGTTTGTTTGTTTAGGGGAATGCAATGACAACTACTGTGAGGGATTTGTATGTCTGACTCACAGAATTATAGTGGGAGGAAATGAAGTTCACTAAACCTTCATACTTTTGCAGGCTTACTTATATCTTTAACTGCTTTATTACATTTTCAGCATTTGAAAATAAAAAGGAATTTATCTACAGCCATCCAAAATTAAAGAAATTGGAGGAAATTGTAATAGAACACTTCAAATCCTGGAAAAAGAGATGTTCTGGTAAGTACCAACAACTTAAAGCGTATCTGAGCAGCTGAACCTGATAATAGTTTTGATATCCAGCATGGTGCTAAGAATGACAGACTCTGAGACATGGGTTTAAAGTTTAAAACCTTCAATTACATTCATCTTTCTCTCATTCTTTTTCATCTTCACTGAAAGGGAGGAAAAATACATCATAGAGTACCCTGAGATTATACAGCAAAATATTATGAATCACTCAGACATCTCTGATTTTAGGAAGTTTCAGCTTCTTGATCAAGTTGTTGCTTTTGGAATGATGACATCAGTATCAATATTTTTTTTTCAACTTCTTCACTTTTTCCCTTACCTGTTTGTATCTCTGTGCTCTGTGAAGTTCTGATCATTTCTGACCTGCCTTTCCATTTAGTTCTGTTTTGATTTTTCTCTGTCTCAGATGCTTAGGTGCTCAGAGTACACTTTAAGTGGCTACTTCTTTCTAGTAGCAGTCTAGACAACTTCAATTTTCCTCATTTCTGTTTTTGTTAGTTTATAATACGTCCAAACACATTTAATCAAAATACTTTCTTTTTTTTTTTTTTTCTTTTCCCCCCCCCCCTTTCCATCAACACTTCTCTCTGGCCTCCCTGCCTCTGTCTTGTTTCCTGTAACATCTTTCTAAGCTATTGCCTTTTGTTTTCCTATTCTGTACTGGGGGTACTTTAGCTAAGTTTCATATTTAATAGTCTCCCATCTTCTTTTGATAGCATGGATTTTGCTGTCATATGGATCCCATCAGATATGTTTTTCCTTGCAGTGTTGGCCAGGCATGTCTCTTTATATTAATTACATGTTAGTAAGATTCAAATGTTGGAATTCTGTGGTTTGTATCTGTGTGCATGAACCTCAGAAGTGAGTAGGCATGAACTGCAAGTCTTTACTGTTATAAATACAAAATTACAGTGACTGTGCAGGAAGAAACACATAATCTTTTACAGCCTAGTTGGTGAGCTGTGGGAGCATATCTCCTCAGATCCTGAGCTAGGTAGGTTAAGTTTCCTTACTGTCCTTCTTTATTCCTGATCCCTGATACTTCCTTTATCCTCGTAGCTAACATGCAGGGTAAGGCCATGGGGAATATAAAGCACTGTCCTAACACAACAGTCCTGAAATCCTTGTGTATGAAGCAAGGCCAGAAAGCACTTTCCAATTCACAGTCTGATCACAAAGCTGGATGCATTCTAGTAACGTAGGGAATGTAGTAAGCTCCAGCTTGTGTCTCCTCAGCTTATGCCTCTCCAGTCCAAATGCACTGGGCAGGTTGAGACACTGTGACTATATTGATTTGCCTTATTATTCACTGTGTCATAGCATCTCTGATGATACCTTTTGAGCAGTAGCCCCCAAACCTGTATTTCTACCCTTACTCCCTGTTTCTTGCAAGTAAACTCTAAATTCGCACATACATAAGTAGCTACACCCTAAATTCTGCTTTTGGACTCTGAATAGAGCACACATTCATGTCCTGATTCCTCCTCCAGACAAGAACTGGTCATGAGTCTGTCAATAAAAACTCGAGTACTCATTAAGATTCCAAACATAATCACATGTATCTCTGCTCCGTCAGAAGGCTCTGGAGTAAAAGCCTAGGCCATTATGTGAGCAGTGGAAAATACATTCAGCATTTGTTTCAGGAACTCATGCAAGTGCGTAGTATCTCTAGGGAAAAACCCCACAAAACCCCTGAACTTAACTCAGCTTTGTTCCAATTATGCTTTACTGAACTACTCTGAATCATAATTTACCATGCCTGTGTAATTGTTAAAATGAATAACTGCTTCTGCAAAGCATTTTCCTTGAAAAGCCCTCCATTTGGGGAGAGTATTAATAACCCAAGTCATTAGCCATATCAGGAACAACACTAGCTCTTTGTCCTCCATTGGAAATGGAACCTCTCATGTGAGAACTTGTGGAAGTAGTGCCAAGTTGCTGACTATTGCTAACTAGTGATCAACCAGGTTAAGTTTGGGCTTCCTGACCAGGTAACTATTGCCTCTGCTATGCAAGATGCACTTACCAGCAATGCAGGTAACATTCTGGCCAGCCCTTAAGAAATGTTGACTCAGCACGATGAGCTTCTCCCAGGTCATCTTCCATACCGGAATTATTTGTCAGATCGATTATGGGCTGCTAATGTCTTGAATTTGCCAAGTCTGGATTTGGATAAGGTCAAGGAGGTAATGGCAGCAGTATAACATTTTTTTTACAGTAGAGGGTCAGATGCTACTGAGCAGAATTGCTATTCAAGTCATGAGAATATGCTAAAAATAATGTTGTTCAGAATGAAGTTAGGGGAGGAGAATAGTATGAACTCATGCAAGTAAGATATGTGCAGCCTGCACTTACCCTGACATACATAGCTTGTCAGTCTCGTCAGGATGGCAAGTTATGCAGAACACGTTTTATCAGTGTTGCAATTGTCTGGCTTCTAGCTAAAAATATTGAATATATTCACCATTTCATTTCTAGGCCTTCACTGGGGATTGGTTTCTTGACTTGACAGATGACCTCCCATGTCGCCTGCAGTTCACTGCAACAGGGCAGTGGAATGTCATGGAATAGCTTAGACAGTGGGAAGGGACCTCTGGAGATCCTCGTCTGACCTTCTTGGCTGTCAGCCTCCGGAGGGAGATCTGGTTTGGCTGGAGGCAGCCTTCTTCATAACCTGCCTGTGAATTCAGGGCTCAGCTTCAAAAGAAACAGGCAAAATGGTTAGCTTCAGCCTCTCCTTCCTGACTTAAGCTGCTGGAAGCATTTCTGATAGCTGGCCAGAAGGATGTGTATACTTACCTGTTAGACTTCATGCTTTAACTCCAAGAAACAGCTTGATGCTGGAAGTACAGGCGTAGTGTGAAGTTTGGCAGGCACCACGCGACTGTTCTCCGTACGTTCAGGGAAACACCTTCTTACACACTCAGTCTTGTGCATTTTCATTCCTTATCTAACCTTTCTTTTAATGAAGGAAGTGTTTTGTGGAGAGGTGTGTAAAAGAGGAGATCTTTATCCCTGGGCATCTATTTGATTTCACCTGAGGGCTGTGGCTGGGTGATGCAAGCAAGCTCTGCCAGTTTCAGTTATTCATTGCAGTCTCCTAGAGACTTTTTTAACAGGCTGGGTTTGTACTTTGCAGCGTGCAGTAAGGGGCATGTTGGGTTTGTGTTTGGGAAGGACAAACAGAACCTGACTGGTCAAGGCTTGCAGGTAGCTTTGGCTTGTGCAGGTGTATATGTTTTCAAAACCCCCAAAGTTGAGTACCTAGGAGGCAAAATCTGTGATGGTATAACATAAGAAACGTGGGTTTGGTCATGCATCTTGGTAAGAAACCATGTATCAAGGCAGTTGTTTTTCCCTTTTCTTTGAAGAGGGACAAGTTATCTTTGCTCTTGAAATGAGAGACAGAACCAGTTGTGATGGCAGGCTGTTCAGAAGCAACAGATGATGGTATTAAGGGAAGTCTTTGTTCATTTCTGCTATCATGAGGATCCTAAGCTGTAGAACTAGGGACAGCTTGCTGTAGTAAATCATAGACAGTTAATATGCATCTCTTTTATTCCACCAGGCTGTATCCCAGACTGATGGTAACTGTTTTTATTGCTGTCTGTTGCTAACCTCACCTCACTCTGGGCTTTTAAGGAGCAGATGGCAAAGTCACACTGTAGGCAAACTTTGTTACAAGACACTTGCCATCCAACCTGAGCTTCTCAAAGTAACGTTAGTAATGGTACCTCAGGTATAAGCCCCTCTCACCACAGGGGTGTAAATTCTGCAAAATTGGAATAGTGCTTTGATTCCAAAGAGGTTTGAGCAGGTATATGTCGGAGCATTTTCTGGGTGGTGGGTCTAAATAGTCTGAGAGGCTCCTATCTGGCAGTTTTCTCTTTTGTTTTGTGGGGTTTTTTTTAAATTTATTTACTTAGCTGATTTTTTTAAAATGAAATTTGCTTTAAAGACAATTTCTTTGAAGAAATCACAATGCAGTGTACTTGCACAAAATCTTCCCATGAAGTGAGATGAATGTGTAGCTTGTGGGACGACCTGTCCTTACTTTTTTATAGGTAATTATTTTAAAATCATGCAAAAAACCTTCTTTTCTGGCTTTTTAAAACGAAACAGATGAAGTCACGAGTGGCAGCACATGTGTGGATGTGGGGGATACCAGAGTGATGATCTTCTCATCATTTCGAGACAGCGTGCAAGAAATTGCAGAAATGCTTTCCCGGCTCAGCCCCGTCGTTCGAGTGATGACCTTTGTGGGCCACTCCACGGGAAAGAGCACAAAAGGCTTCACACAGAAGGAACAACTGGAGGTAAAGAGAAGATGAGACTTGTGTTAGTAATGAATGATAAAGAGGATTAACTGTGTAAATAACTACCAAAATGTAGCTAAATCTATATTTAGCAAAATATGGATTGTGTGGCAGTGACTGAACATTGAAGTGCCATTAGTAAATTCCTGTGAGGGTCAGTTGCTTTCAGAGTATCCAAAATTACACTCACTGAACAGAATATATAAGTAGAAATATTTTATATATTTACATTATATTAACAAATGCTAACTTTTATATATTTGAAAATCTAGGGGAAATATTCAAATGCTTGCATAGGGGATTTTTTTTTTGTTGTAGGTAGAAAAAAAAAGATAGATCCTTAAATTTTGGTCTAGCAAAATTAAAAAAAAATTAAAAATTAATTGCAAAGTTGGGAAGATCAATTTTAGAAGAAGGCCATGGTTGGAGTCAGAATAAGGGGTGCTTTTCCTCTGTTTTAGAATTGTTGATCTGTTGATAACACTAGTGCCTGGTATTTGATCATGAGGTGGTAGCTCACACGTTCAGAAAGACTAAGTTTTGTAGTTTTAAAATACAAATTAATTTTTTGGAACTCTCTGAAAGTAGAACAGCTGCAGAGTGTGTGTGAGCGGCCTTGTGGCTACCCTGTTCCACCTGCCCATTCCTCAGGTGGTAAAACGCTTCCGTGAGGGTGGGTATAACACCCTGGTCTCCACGTGTGTCGGGGAGGAAGGCCTGGACATCGGAGAAGTCGATCTCATCATCTGCTTCGACGCTCAGAAGAGCCCGATCCGCCTGGTGCAGCGCATGGGCCGCACGGGGCGCAGGCGGCAGGGCCGCATCGTCGTCATCCTGGCCGCGGGGCGGGAGGAGCGGGTGAGTGTGTGGCCTGAGCCCTGCTGGGCATCCAAAATCACCCAGCCCTGAGCACCCCAGGCACGCTTTAACTCTCCCTGCAGGAAGGCAGTATAGCCCGCAGCATTCTGTGCCCTTTCTCAATGCGAAGGGCTTGTCAGCCTGTGTTCTTAACAGCACTTACGTTGTAAGGGAGAAACTTGGAAAATACAGGGTGTTTGCCAGGGGTGCAGGAGCAGGCGTGGAGAGCTAGGGCTGGAGCTGAGAGCAGGAGGGCTGGCAGCATCTCGCTCAGAACTGCTGACGACACCGCGCTTCCAGCGAGCGCTTAGCGGTCGCAGGCTTGCGTCTGAAGAGATCAGCTTAAGTGGAAATCTACTTTTGGTAAATTCCTGGACCTCAGCACTCAACTCAGAGTACAGTTAATAGTCTCTGAGTGCAGGCTGCCCCTTGGGAAGCTAATGTGCCAGTGGGAAACTAAGCCCTGGGTTGTCAGCTGGGAGAACTGACCTTCAGCTGTACCAGCACACTGCCCGCGCCTGCTGGGCTGATCCAGGGCAGGTGGTGGGTGGGAGGAGGCAAGGCAGTCCCCCTGACATCACTCATTGCTTGCAGGGTAGTGTGAACCTGCATCTTTACAGTTGCATCGTGTAACCCCTGTTGGAGTGCAAGGCATTTTTGGGGTGCACCAAACTGTTCTGGCTGAAAATCGGTTTTGTTCTTTGCTGGTTTTGTTCATATGCAAGGATGGTTCTGAGTTAGGTGAGGTTTCATGACAAAGAAGTCTGAGACCTGTGTGAGCTAATTGTAAACCCCAAATTCTTGCTGTTATTTCATTTATTCCAGTCAATGTTGTGCCTCTGGATTAAATGGGTAGGTAGCAGGGATTTAATGCTAACTGAGGGTCCAAAGAATCCTTCCCGAGGTTAAAAAACTCCTTTGAAGGGAAGAGAGTTAAAAATGGTAGAAGTGAATGGTACTTGTGAATAGAGACTGTCTCATGCTGCTTATGAAGACTGATTGGTACTGAAAGCTCTGCTCTGCAATGGGATGTTAAAATGGTCCCTCAAATTCCCTGGAGCTTCATTTAAGCAGTTGCATTAGTGGGTTCTTCGTATTTTCTCAGAAATGTTTGAAGCAGAACCTTCCCTCAGGTAGGACAGTGATTTCATATATTTTTTGTTTCTTTGGAGATCATTAAATAAATTTAATAGCTAAACAACAATATTGGCTTTGGTTTTGCTTGGGTGTTTCATTTTTTGTTTGTTTGGGGGTTTTTTTGGTTGTTTTGTGTTTCCTTTTTTTTTTTTTTTTTTCTCATTTGAGTCCCCTTCCAGATCATCTGTTAATGTGGAGATTCTTCTTCATCAATTACAAAGCTTCAGAAGAAATTTTGTTGGGAAAAGATGGAAGAATGCAGGTCTGGGTTCCTTCCTCTGCTGCAGCCCTCTGCCCCTGTGCTGCCCTGCCTGGCTCAGCTGTCCCACGTGGAGCACACCATGTCTCAGCAGTGTGGCACACGTCACATGGGTGCACCCTGCTCATGCCCTGGCTTCCCTGAGCTGCCAGACCTCCTGCCTCCCTCGCTCAGCCGTGTTGTGAGATGTGCTGTGGGCTGTGCTGTGGGCTGGACGGGGTGTTTTAACGTCTCGTGACAGCTCAGCTGCGTGTGCATCAGCCTGGGAGGCAGCTGGGAGCTGCAGGCTTACACAGGGGCAGAGAAGGGCACAGGGGGAGAGGGAAACATACTCTCAGTAACAGCAAAGTAACAATTCTGTTAAGCAGTGCCTTCTAATATATTTTTTTTTCCACAAAAAGACTTCTTTGCCTGTTCTAGGATCAAAAAGATATTTATTGGAGTGCCTCAGGGGCAGCTTATTAGAGCTAGCTCTTAACCTCATTCTGTTTTATTCAGAGAGCATCTTGTTTTGTCTGTCTCCTCTAATCCTGGCTTCCAGAGATCATCTCTCTCAACAGAACAGAGCTGCCATGCTGTCAGACTGGGAGCACTTAGCTCCTAACTGGGCATGCTGCCTCCCTGGCACACAGCACAAGAAGTGTTAAGAGGGGGTACTGCTTTCTTTCCGTAGTTTCTCCATCTTTGGCTTGATTTCTCTGCTGCACAATGAAAATGGGGTGTAATCAAAAGGACTTGGTGCATGTATGACATTAACAAGTAATCTTACGCTTTTTTTTTTCTTCTTGACCTCCTTTATTTATGATGTGATCTACTTTACATCATCCCTCTATCTGTTGGAGGTTGTAACTTTCCCCAGGCAAGGGCTGTGTTTCTGTGCCTACTTCTGGTCTGTTTGCAGTGTGTTAAAAGCTGTACATTGGTTTAGATTTTGTATTGTTTGCAACTTAATGAACAGTCACTGTTCTTTGGTGCTTCCTGGCTTTTTGTTACATTGGCTTTGAATGTTTTAAATAGGCACAAAGCGATTAATTTGACTTAGGTATTTTAGTACGGACACTCTTCAAAGAAAGTAGCTATGTTTTAATGTATTCAGTGTCAGATTTTCAATACAACCTTATTGCTTTCTTGGTTCTATCTATGTCCTTCTGCTCCTTTCCTCTCTCTTCTTTGGTTACCATAACGTGGAGGCACACTGAACAAGCAGTTGTGTTGACCTAACTGACAGTGTTCACAGAAGAGGGTTTATGGTTGGCTCTCAGGGCTTTGCATCATACTTTGGTTTAGTTGTGTTTGGGGAAGAAAGGAAAAAGCAAAAAAACCCCAGAATATAAAATAATGCAAAACCCCACAGACACTCTGGTGTTCTCTTAGTTTTGATGAAGTCATGTGAAAAAACAATCAACAACATAGGATTTATCTTCTCTTTTACAGACTTACAATCAAAGCCAGTCTAACAAAAGGAGCATCCATAAAGCTATTTCAGGAAACAAGATGCTTCACTTCTACCAGCATAGCCCACGGATGGTTCCAGAAGGCATAAATCCAAAGTTGCATAAAATGTTTATTACTGCTGAAAAATATGAACCAAGCAATTCAAGAATGCTTTCCAAAGAGAGAAGATCCAGTTCCCTCCAGGATAAATCTGCTCTCTTCTCCTGTGTCACCGGTAAGAGGATTATGGTGTTTTTCTAAGCACTGTGTAAGCTGCTATCTCATGTTGGTGTATTACAGGGTATCAGAACTGTGTGCTCACGTGAGCTTGGGGTCTTTTGCAGAAGTGTAATTTCTGTCAGCTCTAGCCTTTTGACTGTGATACCATGCTGACTGCTGCTTTGGTTCCTCACCCTTTTCCTTCAACATTCTCAAATCACGGTTCTGTCCTTAAGTGTCCGTGTTTCGAATCAGAGATTGTTTCATCCTTCTCCATGGAGCTTCTCGTGGAGTCAGTGAGTGAAGGTCAGAAACTCCTGCTACACACACAAGAGGCAAATGTGAATGATGCTTCCAGAAGACTTCTGATATACCTGTCTCAGGTGGCATAATTGTCACTTAAATGTTCAGTGGTAATTCTATACCAAATCTGGTTTTGAGCTTTAAGTTAGGCTTAATGCTTTTATTAATACAAGAAAAGTATGTCTTACACCTTCATAAATGACAATAAAACAGAAATGCTTGAAAACTAAAGGGTTTTGAGGGGAGAAGGAAATATGAAGGGTAGGATAGTTATGAATTGCACACACCCTTGGAGGAAAATTAATCTAAAAAGAGAAATGGCTCTTTAGCTGATGCAATTACATGGCACTGAAATGCTTAGTAAACTGAACAAAATTATAAGATAGGAGGAAAGAGCCAGGTTTTGTAAATACTTGGAAGTTGTCATGCTCAATCTCTTTGGTTAAGAGCTTTCTATAATGACCAATAGCAACTACTTGAAAGAAGAAACTCCTAAAAGACTTGGGAAGCTTCATGTTTCAGTGTCTGAGGAGTTAGGCTGTAGAGTTAGTGGGTTTTAAATGCTTCTGATCACAGAAGTTCTTATTAGAAAAATCTACATCTGATCTCTTTCCAAACACCATCCAGAGCAAACAAAAGGCTGAACACAGAAAGGGGAACCAAGCTACAAAACTGTGCAGAAAAAAATCACCTTCCCCTCTGGCCTGCTGCTGCCCAGTTGCTGCTGTCTCCTGTTTTGCAGGGTAGAAATGTGATGGAGCAGGGTTAGCATCTGTAAGTCAGTCTGTACAAACTCTCTGTAATAGGTGTGTGCTGCAGACACAGCTGTGGCACAGCTGTCACTATGCTCCTGACCATGACACTTCCCTTTCCAAGCCTTCTCTAAGGTGTGCTGATCTGGGGTTTGGGCACAACCCCAATGGCAGCCAGGGGGGAAAACCAAGGGTGGAATAAACAGACACGACCTGCAAGAAAACAAGCAGAGCAAAACATGGAACGAAAATAATCATTTTAGAACATTTGTGAGTCTGTCCCAGAAAACAGAACTGAGAGGCAGTGAGGGCATAAAGCAGATAATGTGCTGAACACATTTCCTGCTGAGGGAATGGCACTTCAAAGGCTGTAATTACCAGGTTCCTTTTGTGGGAAGTAGGTTAGGAGCTGCCACAATGGAGGCCCCAGTGTGCGAGGAGAGCTGTGTGTTCCGGGGGTGAACACCACTGCCTGCCCACCTTGCAAACGAGTGTTATGTGAGGGAGCACCAGCTTCGTGTTGAAGTCCCCTTCGTTACTGTGTGAAGCAAGTGGCTGTTTCTGATTTCAGTGGTGTTCAAGATAAATCTCATAAAGGAGATAAAAAGGAGAGACAGAAAGAGCTTTATTTTATTTGCACTTTCTCCTCTCCCTGTTTCAGCACCCCCTTCCACCTGAGAGAACTGGAAGAGCTAGCAGTAATGAGTAAGCTGTACATGTTCTTATTTATGCTCTCTTTTCATTTGTTCTTGAGGTTCAGCTGGTCTTCAGGGGTGTCCATGGAAGAACACATGTGCACACGAACTGGAGTGTCATGGGCAGAGTATCATAGTCATTTCAAGCATTCTCCTTCTGCTCTAGTCAAAATGAAATATTTTCTGTTCTTCTTAACTTGATTGAATTTCTATTAATTTTAAGAGAGTCTGTCCACAGAATCACAGAATCACAGAATGTTAGGGATTGGAAGGGACCTCAAAAGATCACCTAGTCCAATCCCCCTGCCAGAGCAGGAATACCTAGATCAGGTCACACAGGAACATGTCCAGGCGGGTTTGAATGTCTCCAGAGAAGGAGACTCCACAACCTCTCTGGGCAGCCTGTGCCAGTGCTCTGTCACCCTCACTGGGAAGAAATTCTTCCTCACATTTATGCAGAACCTCCTATGTTCCAGCTTGCACCCATTGCCCCTTGTCCTATCATTGGATGTCACTGAGAAGAGCCTGGCTCCATCCTCATGACACGCACCCTTTACATATTTATAAGCATTAATGAGGTCACCCCTCAGTCTCCTCTTCTCCAAGCTGAAGAGACCCAGCTCCCTCAGCCTTTCCTCATAAGGGAGATGTTCCACTCCCTTAATCATTCCACCAGAATGGAAACTTCCTACCTTTGCTCTGATACTAGCTACAGTAGTCTCAGCTATGAATTGGACTATCCTAGTGTATATGTTATTGCTGATTATTTATTTCTGTTAATATAGTCAGTGTATTTTTAAAAATTTCTTTGGATCTTTTTCTGAAGTGTGCTTTTAGCTTTGAGAACTCTCCTCCATCCCCACAGTGAGTTTGGGTAGTCTCTGAATTGTGGCTGTGTGTAAAAATGAAGCACTTCGTCATCTGCAGAAGTGCTAGTGTTCTGTTGGGCTGTACTGATTCCCCACTAGTACAAATACCTGCCTCTTTCCCTGGGCAGCCTGCCTGTGCTTTAGCAAACTATTATTTCAGAGTGCTCTACAGACCTCTCTGTGACAGCTCTTTTTCCTTCTGTTGAGAGTCTAAATAAAACTCACAAGCCTTTTTTTTTTTTCGTTTTCCTGCTCCTGGAGAATTTTCATAGTAGTTTTGTTTCTGTCCTCTTATTCATCTGCATGTCTTTAATAGAGGAAATTGATTCCAAAAATGACTAACAGATATTTTTGTCATAACAAATTAATGTTGCTTTCCTGTATTTAAATAGGTACTTTAAAATAAAAAAGAGGAAAGGGAGGGGGGGGAGAGAAAAGAAGAAGCTTTTACTTATTTGCAGTTTGTTGCTCAAGGTCTCAGGGACACACATTTAGAAATTCCAATTCATGGAGCCGTATTCTTTCCCTGTTTGCTACACTGCCTTCAGGGCTCTAGGTATTTGATATGTGTATACCTCTCTAATTATATCTGTCTATATCTTAGTTTATATCACAGAAGCACGGGACAGCCTTGGTGCCTTCCCCCAAAACAATCATTTACTGGAGTCATCCATAATTATAACACATACAACACCATTTTGTTACTTGTTTCTCACATCAGATTCCCTCTGCCTCGTTCTGTTTGTGGCACAGGGAAGATATTTGTTCTTTTGAGTGGTATCATACAAAGTTCTTTTTATTCTGTCTGTGGTTTTTCTTCAAGTAGATAACATTTTCCTGTGATTGTTCTTCCCCTGTAGGCCAAAAGCAAATACACTGCCATGAGAATTGGTCTCTGTCACCTGAGGAATTTGAAACGTGGGACAGACTTTACAGGATTAAGGAGAGTGATGGAATAAAGGAACCGATATTGCCTCAAGTTCAGTTTGAAACCTTAGAAAACCTGGAAGAAGTATCAGTGAGTTTAACCTAAATATAATGTTTCCTTTGACAGGAGGCCTAAAGGATACCATGAGTAATGAAGTTAACTATAAATTTGAAGGAGGTCTATATGAAAAATGCAATTTTGAGGATTGTATGTAGGTTTTTGAAGTGAAGAATTTAGGAATTAGATGTTTTAAATGAGTCTTTACTGTTATGTCTGTAAATTAAAAAGACATTAAAAAGTCTCTCAGTATCCCTTAAGTTCTGTTCCTGTTAAGAATTCCATGCAGGATGCTGTATTCATGGTGGGGTTGTACCCACACTTCTTCATTCCCTTGTTTAAATAGCTGTGGAAGTGTTACTGAAAGAAAGCCTCAAGTTTTACAAGCTCTTTTCTGATTCAGAGAAGAAAAAATGTAGCTTTTGTGTCATTTCCCCACTTAAAACAACCTGTCTTCCCTGAAAAACCATGACAACACAAAGCATGGAATTGTTTTTATTGAAACCAGGCTTAGACCTTTGTGATAATATTTAGACACTTTTCTGCATTTAGAGTATTTGTTGTCCCTGACAGAGAAGTGGACGTTAGTTTTGCTAAACAATTTCTGGATTAAAATCTCTTTGCCAATCTTAATTTTGATCTGCAGAAGCATGAAGAGGAGGCAACACACGAGCTGTCCTTGTGTGAGTGGAGGGTTTGGCAGAACCGTCCTTTCCCTACATGTGGGGTTGATCACTCAGAGCGTTGCTGCCATTTTATCAGCGTGATGGAAATGATAGAACTGATGAGGCATGAGCAGGTAAGGTGTTTACCTTTGGCTGGCTGTAAGCATGCACACATATTGAATGCACAGTTAGGATATTCTAAAACCAGTGAGTGCGCTTTAGTTCTGTCTGGGCAGTTGAAACAAAAGGCAGGGAAGTGTTTGCCTGCGGCTAAGTTAGGGGTTGTGAAATGGATGGTGTGGATTTTGTTTTGTTTCAGAATGTCTCCCACTGGTATTCTCTAGTTCTTAATCTCTTCCACAGAAGTTGTTTGAAAACAGTTAGTGTTTCCCTACACAGGAAGAAAGACCCTCCCATAAATCATTCTTGGTTTAATGGATCCAAGTATCAATTTTTTACAAAAAGACATTAAATACAGGAACTATTTATGTCAAGGAACAACATCACCAAGAGTGATATTAGAACTGTTCCAGAAGGTAATAACAATAGGAAATGATTTTGTATCATGTATATACATTAAATGCATCCCATTAAAATGATGCAGGAATGTATTGCATATTTTAAGGTGATTGTGTTTTGAAGCTTTTTGGTTTGTTTTCTGAGACAGGTTTAATTAAAAATCTAATTACTCCTAAGAATGAAAGGATAAAAGGAGGGCAGTCAAACATGGGTGAAAACCATTTGGGAGATGGAAGTTTTGCTTGCTAACAGTTATGGGTCGCAGGCATACCTTCATAATGAAAAACATATACAAGAAAATGTGTGCAGAGGTGGACCTGTTGCCAGTACCTGAAGACTTCAGTTGTGCACCACACTATTATTTCCTCCAGTTCAGCTCTTCTGTGTTCCACACACACCACTTCTTAGTGCAGTGAAGTTTTCTAGGTCATCAGAGTCTGTTGCTAAGCTGCCAGAGTTCCCTGAACAACTAGTCTAATCAAGGAAGAGAATAGAGACATTGTAGTTGTATTCCTTGCTAGGAAAGTGTATTAATGAAAAGTTGTAAACAGACCTTCAGAGCTAAGATAAGCTTCTCCACTTCATCACAGAACAATGGTGTTCTTGACTTCTTTGGGAGTCTGTTCCCAAGCTCTAGGGGACAAGAACGTGCTGCCAGAGAGAGAACTCTGGGGAGGGTTGTGGTACAGAGAGCTGAAGGGAGTCAAGAGGCAAAGAAATGGTTAAAAAGTTTAGAATTGCGCTTCGGATTGAGGATGTTAGAGGAGAAATCATAATTGGATGTCACTGGCATCCTGAAAACTCCTTCTAATGACTCCACTGAGTATGAGAGGTTACTGCATGGCACTCCACCCTGTTGAATTCTAGGGAAAACCAAGGCACTCGCAGGAGCTCTGCCCATGTCTGACAGGGTTCACAAGGCAGAAGCAGTAATTGGTACTGACAGCCAGTGTTTAACCTTTGGTGGTTGTTGGCCTCTTTCTTACGTCTAAACCCAATTGTCAGGGTTCGAGGACATCAAAGCTTCACACTAAGTGTGTCACAAGAAGCAAAGTTGCAGTGTGTCTTAATCTATTTTGTCAGCACTGACAGTGATTTCTGGTAGGCGAGTTTTATTAATACTTCCTGAAGTCATCCTTGACTTCTCTGAAAGGCACTGATGGACTTCCCAAGTCAGAGTGTGTTTCCACTGACATCCACCCAAGGGAAGGGAATGATGTACGTTATCTTTACAGTGGAATCCCTTGGAGCAGCCACTGTGCTGTGCCAGTCCTTCCTCAGCGGGTACGTGACACCAGCACAAACTTGTTGCTACAGTTCAGAAGAGAACAGTCTTCCATATCGGTACCATGAGAGCACGTGTGAGTGTGGGGGAGGTGGTTCTGCTTTCCTCTTCCAACCAGTCTTGTCCTTAGTCTTCCCACAGCTTCAATTCCAGAGAATCAGAAAATGCATACAGAGAAAAACAGGTGTGATTATACAGGAAACAGAATCACAGAGCAGCCTTGGCTGAGATCACCCAGTCCAGCCATTAACCCAGCACTGCCCAGTCACCACTACACCATAGAATCGTTTAGGTTGGAAAAGACCTCTAAGAATGATCTAGAAGTTTCTGATTAAACTAATTATTTCTTGGGAAGAATCTCATTCAGAGCTGAGTAATAACTTCATCCGAGCCAGCTCGGGAGGGATTTGTGTGTTCTTTTTGAGTGTTTTCTCTTCCAGAAGTCTCTTCCAACCAAGGCTCTTCTGTGATTCACTGATGTGTAGCTGTCCTTCCTTTGTACTCATTCAGAGATTCCAAGAAACCTCCTGTGCAGTTGTGTTTTGCACAATAGATTTTAAAAAGTCAATTAAAAGGCTTAGATATTTTTAAATAGATGAAGTAAAAATGTTTGGATAAAAATATATGGAATTTATATGCTCTTAAAAATATAGAGAAGAAGTTGGCACAATCAACAGAAAATAAAAAAGTAAACAAAATCCCAAACATGAACCTTTCCACTGCAGGAAAGCCCTTAATGCCTGTGTGGCTTTATTACTACAGCAACGAGGGGCAGGCAGATGGGATTGGATTTTCTACTAGGTACCAGCAGGGATTTTGTGTGTAACATGGTAACAAATCAAGTTGTCCTTATGCAAAATAATTCAATAGCTTTGAAGCAGTTTTGAAAATTAAACTGTACTGTTTGGAAACAAGGTCAGGGCAAAGCAATCATTTTTATTGGAAATATATTTATCCGAGTTTCCGAGGAGAAGTAACAGGAAATGTTGAAGTGTAATTGAAGTGGTTTTTTTCTGTGAGGTAGGCAATTCTTAATGACTTTCAAAAAGTCATAATGTTAGCAAGTGTGGGGGTGTCTGTTCCCCACTTTGGAGCTGGCAATATGAAGTCAGAGCAGCTGTTCTCCCTCGAAAGCCAAAAGAAAACGCCAGGACTGCCATTAGAAGGGCTGTCTCTGGGTTTCACTCGAGTCATCTCTGATGCCACACACCTTGGGGGACACAAGATGAACCCAGAACATCTGCCACTAAAATCATCTGTCATTTTTCATCTGTCTTAGGTTGCCTTGAAGGATTCGTGGGATGAAATACCCCACAGCAGGGAAAGTATCCCCAGGATACCCTCAGATTCCAAAGATCCTGAAGACGCTTTCCATGACTTTGAAGTTTTAAATCAGACAGGTTTTGAGGGGAAAACACAGTGTTTCCAGCCAGCTGTGACCCTCCCAGGAGACACTGAATGCAAAGATAAAAATCGTTCAAATAGGGGCAAAGAAATTTTATTTCATTGTATTTTTTTAGGCCCTCTTTGCCAATGGTATGGCTCTGGTTAAAATCTTCATCTGAGATGTGGCAAGATTTCTTCCCCAGCTGGCAACAAACAGTTTCAGACAGTGAATGACATTTCAGGACACTGGTTGTGACAGGCAGACGGATGCATCCGTGGAGCTGCTGCCTTGAACTGTGGGACACTATTGACTGTTTGGGCACTGAATGTGGCTTGAAGAGAGAACAGATAATCACAGCAAATGCTCTCTCTTGGGATTCTCAGCAGCAAGCTGTGCAGAGGTGGCCCAGCTTGTTTATTCCCAAAAACCCCAAGGGGAACATGCTCCCTGGCCTGGAGGTGGGAGGGTGTTCTGTTCTGTGATGGTAAGGCTGCCAGGGAGAACCTGCGAGGCCAAGAATCTCAGCTCCAATTAAACCAGTTTCTTTGTGCCATATTGGTTCCTCTGATCTCATTGCCAAATGATTTGAGTCTGAACGCTAATTGAGACCTGGTTTAGGTTGTTCAGACCTTTAATTGCAGGTGCTTTCTGTTTTTAATGACCCTGGCGGGTTTTGTGCTCACAGGGAGAACAGAGAAGTAAGAGTGATTAGGCGAAGGATTTTGGGGTGTCAGCCATGTGCAAGGGACAAGGGGATTGAGCAGATTGTGTGGCACCTGGAAGGGCTTAGCGGTGTTAATTTGAGATAGTGCATCTACTGTGTTTAGGGGTGACACAGTGTTCCTGTACCATGAAAGCCTCCCTTAGCCGTGTGCCACAGGCTCAGGCATACCAGCCAGAAACATTCTTTCCACCTAAGTTAGATGATCTCAGTTTTCTGGAAAACGTGCCATAGAATCATAGAATCTCAGACTGATTTGGGTGTGAAAGGACCTCAAAGCTCATCTCATCCCAACCCCCCTGCCATGGCAGGGACACCTCCCACCAGCCCAGGTTGCTCCTAGCCCCATCCAACCTGGCCTGGAGCACTGCCAGGGAGGGGGCAGCCACAGCTTCTCTGGGCAATAATATTACATCTTATGGAAGCCAAATAAAACATCAAGTATGTGATATAGGGTTGCCAACTTAAATCCACAGCAATAAATGTTATCTTTGGTTATAAAAGATGGTCATAAAGAAAATCTTTGATCTGCTCTAGGATCCTGCTCTAGCAGGGGGGCTGGACTGGATGATCTTCAGAGGTCCCTTCCAGCCCCCACCACTCTGTGACTCTCTGATTCTGTAATTACAGAATTTCCAACAGAATAGCCTGTGAGGAGGACCTAAAACGTTGGTGAATTAGATTCTGTACCAGTAAGTTCTCCCGCTGCCCTTAAGGTCATTGGTGTAGATGTACTTTTTGCCCAGTGTAAGCTCACATTAAGTACCCTTGGTGGGCAGACGGGCATGTTTTGAGGAGGGGGCATTCTGTAATTTCTTTATTTCTACACATTTCTCAGTTCTAGGTCAGATACAACACACAGGGTTAAGAGCAGCCTTTGTCAGCTGTGAGCGTTTGTCCTCCTGCGTTCTTCTGCTTCTATCTCATTATTTGTAAACCTTAAAAAGTGTTTGTGGGGAGTGGGGGAGAACGGTTGTGGCTGAGAGCATCTGAAGCAGAGCATTTTGTTGTCCAGAATACACAGAAGAGTGCCTTCTGCATGTGGAGGAGCGTGTGTGAGGGCAAACACAAGGGGTTTCCCTCCAGTATTAAAGGACCCACTGATCACCTACAAGGAGAAAATTGCAACCACTTGTTCTCTGAATAGATTGGAATGTGCTCCTTTGGTATCTGCTCTACCTCCTCATGCGAAATACTGTGTGAGAACCTCCAGCCTTACTGCTGGAGTGTTTGGGAATATTCGTGCTGAAGCATAAGTTAACAGGAAGTACACCCGTGGCTGTCGGTGCTGGCTGCCTTGCCTCCACGGGGGTTAACTCAGTACCAAAGCTGAAAATCCAAAGCCTCTCTTCCCTAGATTTAACCACAAAACTGTTCTGAAAAGAGGTTCTGGTTTGTGTCAGAGAAGACTGAAATGCCAGGTGGTCATTCTGCTTTTACCTCTGTCTCAGTCGAGCTTTTGGTTAAAGAAGTTCGAATTGTTAAACTCTGTATTGAGTCTGTTTACAGACTTATCTTTTCATTTTTAAATAGCAAAATCACCAGGGCTTTGGCAGGCATCTGCATCTCATTAGAAAATGTACATCCAAAGCAGCTTATGAGGAGAGAGGTTAATTTTAATTTTGATAGTAGATGCCTTAAATTTAAATGCTAGAGAACAGTTTGTGTATGTGTGCATTTATACATATATTTATATATTGAAAATGGAAATTTTAATATCTTAAAATTTTACTTTTTCCTTTTTATTTTCTATATTGAAAAACCTATTGCTTTGGAAGCTGAATCAGTAATTCTGAGGTAGGTCACTGATTTGGTACAGTAACCTAAGAGAGATGCCTGTTTTTCTCCTCCTGTGTGACCTATTTACTCAGTAGCTGCTACACACTGAAGCCTACTGGGTTATAGAAGAGCTGATCAGGTAATTTAAGATTCTCCAAGTTGTACACATGCAGGCTAAAATGTGATAATTGCAATTCTGTCCTTTCACCCCATCAGTATTAACTGGACTCACCGGGAGAAAGTATCCTGAATGACCACATTGAACTAGCACAGTTATATAACTCCATGTAAGCCTGAAATTAGGTTACTAAAGTTTGTCCTAGATGCTAAATTTGTCTCCTGGGCTGTTGGCCTGGCACACAGCAGTCCTGCTAGGCTTATTTCTTTTTTTTTTTTTTTCTTTTTTTTTTTGTCCAGATTAGAACCTAACCATGGGTATATGCAGTGGCCTAACGGAGTTCTTCAGTGTAGCCACTCCTCACTCCTCTTTTCTGTGTTGTACCCAGATGCACATCTATGCAAGAAATTTCCCTGGTTTGCTCTCTCTAAGTTCCTTTAAAGGTTTTGGCAGGGACTGTTTGAAAACCTTTCAGAAAGCTGGGAAGGTGGTAGGCATGAGAGCATCTCAGTGGTTTGGCTTGTTGGTGTCTTTGTGAAAATCTAATGGGTTTGTAAGGTCTGATTTGTTTGTTTTCAAAAGCAATATTGGTGCTTCTGAAGAAGACTCATCCAGTAATTATCTGTTATAGCTTTTCCTGATTTAGCCAGTATGGAGATAAGGGTAGCAACCTCTTAGCTTCCTCCCTGACCATTAAGAAATGGCATCACATTTGCAGCCTCCGAGTCCCTGAGGTACGTACCCAAGAGGTTACACACCACCACTGCCAATTCAGGAACTTCATTCTGCAGTTTCTGCAGGTGCTTTGGATGTCACAGTATGGTTCTGTTATACCTCCTACCTCCTTCTACACAGACAGCCTTCATTGTGGCCATATGAAAATATAAATTATTTGTTCTAATCTGCTCTGCTCCAGTTGTCACATGAACTGTCCTTTTTCCTTCTCACAACTCTCATCTTTTCCTGCAGGTTGGACTAGTTTTGGGTTACTTAAAAAAAATGGGGAACAATATAGGGCCACGAATGATCTGCACTGCACCTCTTAGAAGTGTAGTTAGTGGGCAAGAGCCTCACCTACTTCTGTTTCAGTAAGATTTAGTGGTTTGGCAGCTAATCAGTCTTTAATCCATTTAATAGATGGTGTGTTCCTACGATGCTTGGATACTTTAATTGAAATATTATGCAACATTCAGCCATTACTTACATAAATCCAAACATACCATTATCAACACAGTTATCTTGTGAACCAAATGTGTAATCTCCTCGGATGACATTGGTGAAGTTAATTGGACCAGGTCGTGTTGGTTGGTGTTTGTTACTCAGCTTTGATTACCATTTACTTCCATGTCTTGATTCTGTGTTTTGACTGAGCTTGAGGGAAACTAATTATTTAGAACCTGTACCTATCAAGATCATCCTTTAACCCTTTCATAGTAATTGTTTTCTTCACTCTTTGGGTATTAAGACTTCTTATAAGTCAGCCTGTGTGGTCTGGGGATCATCCTTTCTGTGGCATACGTATGAAGTTAGTGATAAAATCTAATACTGCTTTTATTAATATTGATTATTATTAATTATTTTTAATTATTATTGCTGAGAGTGAAAAAATACTGTTAATACTGAATAGCATGCTTTATGTACTGCAACCAGAGAGGATCCAAAACTGTGTTGCAGTGCAATCAGTCTTCAAATGCATGGAAGACAGCTTCAAATCCTGTTTTCAGGAATACATTTAGAGAAGCCAGGCAGCAGTAATTTTAGCCGTGGTTGTTTCTGCCCTGTTTAATGGGGCGGAATGACTTCCCAGAGTATTTTTCAAACCTTGTTTTCCATGATTGACTCCCTTAAGGAGTCTGGGAGTTAAAGGTTGTTTAACAGCAGCTCCAGGTGTACCATCTGTGGAAACTCCAACTGTTTAATTTCTTCACAGCCTCTTTTGGAAGAGACACCCCAGTGGTCCCAGTTTCATAAGATATTGGTGTCATAGTGTCATTGGATAGAACAGCTCTGGAAACTTTCTTAGCAGCTCAGTTACCCAGAGACCAAGTGCTGGAGAACTGAGAGGTCATGTTCTCTGTGAGTGACAGCCAGGGGTTACACTCATGGGAGAAGGGGCTGCATGTTGCTTGGGTACATGTGCTAGGGAGTGGAGGGCCTGGCTTGTGACGAGCCAGAGGAGGATGGGATGTTACTGGAAGTTATAGATGTTATTGGAATTTGAATAGTGAATATGATAATGTTCTCGTGGGACAGTGAGGAGGGTTCAGGAGGTTATGATTATGAGGACCTCATTTTTTTCCAACTTACATATGGTAAGACTTTTGGAGAATGTTAGGTGTATAGGAAGCAGGTAGCAACTTACTGTAAAAGTCAGTTTTATCAGTTTGATCTATAAAAGCACCTTGTTTAACTTAAGGGATTAATGAATCTAGGTATTCATCTGACTGAACTGGTAAAAAAATAATTGTACTTCTGTTGAGGTCTTACATCCTCATTTTTGTTTTTCATTAGTGAAGCAGATTTGAACTTTGAAGGAGTGTTTCCAGCCATTGCTTTCAGAGCCTCACTTGACCCTTACTGTTCCTTTTGGAGATTGCATGCCTTAATTTTGACATCTTAATTTAAAAGGGAGAGTGAGGACAAGAAATGAATAGCTTTTCAATCCAGGCAGTCCTTGTATGGATACCTAACTGGGAGTGATGTCAAAGTCTATTGTGCTTTTTTCAAGTGCATTTTAAAAGAGTTGGTTCCCTAGGTCAGTGCCTTTTGAACAGATTAATAAGCATCTGTGGGAAAAAAGTAAGTTCAGAGTATATAAGTGAGAAGTTCTTAATGTACTATCGATGTCAATAGCCAAATTACAAACTATAGTACAAAGGGAACAGAGACCTCCAGGCTCACGTGTGCTTGAATAAGGGTTTCTTCTGCTCACAGCACCTTTCCAGTTTGCTGGTCCTCCCAGAACTGCAGCCTGTAAGCGTGACCCTGTCTGAGGACGTGATACCTTGCACATCCTATTAGCAAAGTGAAGTTGCTTGAGAGCTGCATCTTAACTGCATGATGGAGATGCTCAGTGCCGAATGCTGTGCACTGCAGCTCTGCTTAAGGCCATATTTATTTATGTGTGGCATCTTATGGTTCTTCTAAAACATTCAGGTTTGACTACCCAAGCGTGGATTTGCAGTTAAGCTGCCAGCAGACTTTTTGTTTGAAAGTTGTGACTTTAAATGGAAAGCACTTTTTTCTCTTTCCCCTTTCTAATAATCTTTAGGAGGATGAAAATCTTTGTCACTACTTTTAAATATCCTTATGGCAGGTCCTTGTAAGGCTGTATGTATTTGTAGTAAATATTACACTGTGTTTGTCACCAGGGAGATTGCAGCTATGAACGGGAGATTCAGCCTCACTTGTGTATTGAAGACATTAAAGTTCAAAGGAATAAAAGTTACCTTTCCACGACCAGCTCCACAACTGATCAGAAAGCACACACGTCTAGAAGAGACATGGCACACAGATCAAAAGTTAAACCCTTTTTACCTGATGCAAATGATAATGACAGTGAATTATTTTCTACTTTTAAAATAGCAAAACCAAAGACTCCCAAAAGAACTCCTGGGTTAAATTTGGAAGTGCCTGTGCTGCCTACAGATACGAATACTTCAGCTTCTAACTCAGCAAGAAGGTTTGCTCTGGATGAACATGCTGACCAGGGCAGTCAAAATGAGGAGGAACTAGAGGTGTCATTTGACTTAAATGAATGTATTGCCCTGTGTGACAACAGTGAAAGCACTGTAATTCATGAAGGCTCAGCAATAAAGGATAAAGCTTGTAGGTCACTAGGGATGAACCATGCAGATTCGGGTTACAGTAGCTTCACAGCTGAAAAATCACCCGTGTCCCCTGACTTATTTTATCTTCCTGAATCATACATGGATTCATTTGCTCCTCTGAGACCATCTGAGGAGCCTTCTCAGTTAAAACAAATGTTTTCCCATGTGAAAAGGCTTTTATCACAATCTCCTCCCTCTTTGAATAAATTTTATGATTTTGAAGACGTGGTGAAAAATGAAGAAACAATACATCCCATTGAGAAAGTTCCTTCTGACAGTTACTCAGGGAGACTGCAGCACAAAGGCTTTTCTGCGTCCTCAGGAGCTGATCGTTCCCTGCTGCTCCTTGGAAACCCTGCCCTGACAGTCACCACTGAGCTCTGTGCCCCTGTCAGTACCTGTTCTTCAAACAAGTCATCTTCTGAGACTGCTGCTGTTAGAGCCACGGAGGAACTTCACTGCAATGACAGCTTTGATGAGCTCTTTGACGATGAAGATTTCGCTGAAATTCAAAAGGAAACTCCAGCAATAAATCACACTCTGACAAGTAACCCCTCAAATAAAGAGTTTGTTCTCAAACATAAAGATCTTGAAACTAACAAGAAAAATGTAGTTATCAGTGAAGAGAAGAGTATACATTTCTTTGAAGATGACCACATCTCTGGCACAAATAAAGGCAGTTTTCCTGTGGGCAGTAAGTGTTTCCTCAGGTCAGGTGAGAGCGGGGTCAGGCTGGGTGCAGAGCTGAGCTGCCTGAGGGCTGACAGGACCTGCAACGAGCAGTTAACAAGCCATGAAACCACAGCTGTGGAGATGTCAGGGGATCTTAGTGTGACTGAGCAGGTCCTGGAGAATGATGAGTTTTATGACTGTTCTCCAGAACTGTTTGCTGTTAACTTTGATCTGGGATTTTCCATTGAAGAGTGTGAGAATGAAATCCCTGAGGGAGCTAGAAATAATAATAACACTCAAAAATTAAATGATGCCTCAGAGATTCATGGAGATGTTAAATCCACTGAAGAGAAAAAAAAATTACTGAATAGCTCTAGACTTGAAACATCACCAAAATGGGATTGCAAAAGCCTTGAGAGAAGAGACATTTCCACACCATCTCCATGGCAGGGCAGGAGCATGCCTGGCCCAGAAGGGGCTGGGGGTGGTACCACTGCAGTGCCTTTCCTGCAGTCAGGAGCCAGAAGAACGGGAAGTGGATCACCTGAAGCTTTGGCTTCTGCACTTTCTACTCGACCAAGTAGAAAGGTTATGAGTATTGAAGCCATCAAGAGAATTCCTATGAATGTCCTCTCTAGTGCCAGAGAGGAAATTGCAGAGGTGCCTGTGATGGACAAAGTAAACACAAGCCCACGTAGGCAGAACTTGGGGAGTTCAGCCATGGATGCACTTGGTTCCCCACTAGGAAGAACTGAAAACCTAGAAGACACCAACCTTCATGGTCCCTGTGTGCTTCCTGCTGAAGGTAGGGATTTCAGTGGTACAGCTAGCTGATGCCTTCATGTTTAAATAGATAATGTAGGATCCAGTATCTTTTGGATCCTCAGTTTGGTTTGACAGCAGTCAATGCTGAGCCTGCTTTGGTGCAGGAAGGATGTTGTAATGGGCAGCAATACCAGGGTCTCTTGGGCAGAACTGGAGCTTTGTCCTGCAGAGTGTGAGCTATCTTGGATTTCATACACACAGTCCTCTGTGAAAACAGAGCAAGCTGCAGCTGTTTGAAAAGGAATTGGAAAGAGGAGTTTGTAGTGAGTTCTGGGTTGGTTTCAGTGCACCCAGAGGGTTATGTGTTACAGAATGCTTCCAGAAGTGTAACTCTTACTCAACTTTTAAGGGCTTCTTCTTGGTTTCATTTTTCACCTCTCTTTTTCTGTATCTGCACTGCCTGGGGTAATCACTCCCATTCAGAGCCTCTCCAGGGAAGCAGGAGTTATTGTTCATCTCAGCTGGAGATCATTTATTTAGATTAACAAGGCTAAGGAGAACAATATTTGCCACGCAGATCAATAAGTAATCTCCTTTGTAGGTCCTTTTATAAGAGAGACAGGTTTTGATTGCCCAGTTAAAGCAATATTGTGTTGTATTGTGAAGAATGCATTTCCTTGTGAATGTTGTTTACTGTTTTTCTGTAGGAACCAGCAGTGAGAGTGAAGAAGAGATCGTTTTCCAGAGAAAAAACAGGGGAAAAAAGAATGTTTTGAAGTCTCCTGATGTGAGTCTTAGAAAAATAAAAATAATAATAATAATAAAAAGACGAGAGAAGCGAAATGACAAGGAAGTCAGACAAAAATCCCCTTTGCAGTTACACTTCTGTCTGTTCCCACAGGGTGTGAACGAGAGCGATTTTGAATCACCGATTCGTGCCGTCAGGAAACGTCGCCGTGCACCTCACGTGGTTAGTGTGGGCTTGGGGAGACAGAGGGAATAGTGCAAACTCCTTTACAGAGTATACATTTAAACATTTTCTCCAGTCAGTAGGCAAATGGCTTTATTAAGAATATTTTATGCCATCTGACCTAAGGCCTATTAGAATGTAATTGCTTTCCTTCCTTCAGTTCTTCCCAAAGGTGACTGTGTCGTTGTGTGGCAGTGAGTTATTGTTGTAGGCAGGAGAGCTCAGCCTCTCCCTTGGTGAAAGGCAGGAAAATAACCTTCCTTCCACAAAGCTTTGAATCAAAAAGTCATGTTCGTGTCGTATTTGACATGATTTTTTTTCCAAATAACGTGTCTTTCTGTTCCTTTTGTGTTTAATGAGATGATTAGCATTATTGCATTATCTTGCCATAGCAAACCCATCACAAAAATCAGGTGTTGCTTAAAAGCAGACACTGAAGGGTGACTGTGTAATTAAAGTATTGCTTGCTTTAGTCTTATTTATTGAAGTGTTTGTGAATGTTCCTCTAGTCGGACGTGTCCAGTGACGACAGCACGGACTTTCACAAGAGCTCAGGCAGGCCCACACACAGCAGCTCAGCAGCCTGTAACAACAAACAGCTGAGAGGGATGAAATGGCAGAAGATGAAGAGTGATTTTCCATACAGGGTATGTGATGTTACACGTCTCTCTTCACACACTGCAGGTCACGTTTGGAGCAGGTGGCGTGCAGGTAACGGCTGTGCTGTGTCACACGTGTGTATGTGTGTGAGTGCACCTTGGCAACACTGCTAAACCTACTTCAGAAGATGCTTCTGTGAACATAAGCAGCACTTATTACCAAACAAAAACAAAAAAGAGACTTAGTGAGGACTTTTTCTTCAAACTGCACGAATGAACTGAAAATATTCTCTAGTTTGTCTATATTTAAATGTAAAAAAACCATGAGAATGCAGAAATGTTGAGCACTGGTTTGACAGGTTTAAGACAAAAACTGACTGTGTCATCAAGTCACTCATTCTGGAGCTTGTGTGTATTTTATGGGCTAAAAAATGGATCTTCTGTCTGTTTTATTGCCTTTTGTAGGATCTCGTGGTACAACTGTGTTACGGTAGGCGTGCAGCTGGGCAGTTGTTTGCTTTTAAGATATTATTTAGAGGAGTTGAGGCTCATAGCTATTTCACACAAGTTTTTTGCAAACATTTCAGATGAAATCTTGAAACACTGGATAATGATCTTAACCCTCACATCCATTGCCTGACTTTCACAGGGATCTGCAGGGCCCTGTGTAATAATGTTCTGAAGCAAAATTACATTACAAGTAGAAGATGCCCAAAGATTACTCAGACTCAGGAAGCTCAGGTACTTGTCCAGAACTTACTCTATTAGGATATTGATTATGTGAATTTACCACCTACTTTGAACATCTTAAGGCAGCAATGGTCCCTCCACCCCAAAGTTTAAATCTTAGCTTAGTATTTTACACTCTAATCTGTCCTGCATCAGGAATGGGAGCAGGAGAGGATGCAGGGCCAGAATCTATGTTCACAGTAAGTTGAAAAGCTCCTAAATACACATGGATGTGGTTCCACTAGGTATGAATTACTGTAATCAGGGCTCTGGGGCACATTGTGTTGGATATTTTTAATGTTTTAAAGAGAATCTTCATTATGGAGACTTCCCTCTAGTGTCAGTATTTTATGTTCTGGAAAACAAAGAATTCAGTAGATGAAAAATCCATTTTTCAATTTTATCTAAACATTATTTTTTTATATGTGAGACCAAAAGCGTCGTGAAAAGAGAGTGTGTTACCTGTATACTTAGGAAATTCTACTCTGCCATCACATATCATCTTACCTAAACATTCATAGTGATGAATATGTCAGAATTCCAGATCCACAGAAGATCCAAGACATCAAAATCATTCTGCCCAGCCCACCACCAGTTACAGTGTTCTGTCAGAGGTACTGGTCATGGAGTTGTAAGTGCAGCAGAGATCAGCACTGAGATTAACAGAGATTGTGGGAAGTCCAAGGGGACCAAAATAGCCACTGAATTCATGGATTCAATAAATAATTTAAGAACCTGGTAACTCCCTGTTTCCCAAGGGTGACCAGGCTCTCCACTGTTAGTTTCTGGTGTCACAGTCCTTTCCACACTGCTGGGTTTGTCCCCTCCCTAGTCCTGCACAAGTAAGAAGGATTAAGACTAATTGGCAATAACAGTGAGAGTTCTTTCCTGTAAACAGGTGACCTCCAGTGTGTTTCAGAATAATCCAAACTGTTCTAGAAAAGGAACCATTACTAATGCCTGTCCTTCTGGCTTTTGGTGCAGGCAAATAATGAAAACCCATAGGAAAATTTGAACATCAGAGATGTCACTTCTTGTAGCACAAGATGCCATAGCCTTCCATGCTCCAAACTAAAATTTACAGCTTTGTGCCTTTGATTCAAAGAATTTTGAAGGCAGACATCATTCTTTAGGAGAAATTGGGATACAGAATACTATTTTTTTTCTCACATTTTACTTTGGTACCTTATAGCTGAAGTTGTAAGAGAAAAAAGTTAGCTGAATATAAAGTATCTCTGACAAAATATGAATTCATAAATTCATTTTGCTTCCTTGTACATTCTTGTGCATGTTTTGTTGTCTGTTTTTGGTGGAACTTAGTACCAAGGTTTGTATGATGTCTGGACTGCAGTTCAGGTGTGAAGTGCCTCATCTCCCCTGAAAGACAGGCACTTTCTGAGTGATGAGTTGCATTGTCTGATGAATTCATGAAACAATTTATCCTAAATCTAACCAGAAAAGGACAGACCAGTGTGAAGGCTGTGCCTGAAGTTTCTACTGGACTTGGGTTCAGAGTAATCCAGCGCTTCTTAATCAAAACAGATTTTTGAAAGCGGATAAAATGAGTAAAATTAGATTTGTAAGTTACAAAATGACGTAATATTTCTGGGTAACTTACCTACAACAAGTTAGTAAACCCTGCCTAACTAGTCTAGGTGCAAACAGTGCTACCCTCTGTGGTTACCTTTGGCCAGTGCTTTGAAAGGAACTCCAGCTTCACCCTTCTGTGCTGGTGGCACAGAGCTTTGTCTGCGGTCACCTATGTCCTGGAGCTGTGTGTTCTCCCCATCGCCTTTCCCTGGGATGGACTTGCTTTTGGAAGCCAGAAGCCTGATATCTGTGATCATCCAAGCAGCTGATGTTCTCATGTGATGAACTGATTTAATCAAAGGTCTCATATGTAACATTAGTTAATTGGGAGCCAGCTTCTAACTAAAATTTTGTTTGCTTGTTTTCTTTTTTAGGATGCAGCAAGACAGTTTTTAGATGAAGAAGCTGAGCTGTCCCAGCAAGATGCAGATGGTGTTTCATCTGATGAGAGTGATGGCACAGAGAACGAGCTGAACTCTTCACTTGCTCAGTTCCTGAATGATGATGCAGAGGTCACACAAGTGTTAAATGGTGAATGAAGTTGTTCATGGCTGTAAGATGAGGGGTGTTGTTTAGCAAGTGGTGTGTGGTAGGTCAGCAAACATGTCAGCATGTGTCAGCTAATAAGGAGTAACCTCCTCAGCTGCAGTAAATCATAGAATCATGGAACTGTTTTGGTTGGAGAAGACCTCTAAGCTCCCCCAGTCCAACCATTAACCCAGCACTGCCCAGTCCCCACTGCCCCATGTCCCTCAGCACCACATCTCCATGGCTCTGAAATCCCTCCAGGGATGGGGACTGCCCCACTGCCCTGGGCAGCCTGGGCCAGTGCTGGGGAACCCTTTGGGGGAAGGAATTGTTCCCAGTATCCAATCTAACCCTCCCCTGGCACAACTTGAGGCCATCACCCCTCGTCCTATCAGATGCTTTCCATTGTCTGTACCTTTTCTGTTTGAATTCACATGTGGTTTGTATGTAGTAAGTTCCTCGCTGGAGCCTCTGCCATGCCACAGCTTTGGGCAGGCTGGAGTCAGCTCCCTGAGGGTTGTGGGGACAGGAGAGCACCTCTCACTACGAGTCAGCCACCCCCTCTTACACCCTTATGGCTGAACAGAAACACAATTTTCCATTTCACTTAGAAACTTCTGAACCTTTCAGGTCTTCTGTTACAGAGAGACCTGAAATATAAAACAAGTATGAATGTTCATGATGAAATTGCAGTGTTGGCCCTGACAAAGCTGAGAAGTAATGCTGCTTTTTGGCTGAGTTGGTTTGCCTACCCCTGTGCTTATGAACCTTGTCTTTCCCTGGGGTATTTGGATGATGGAATCATCTTATTACTATTTATGGTTCCCCGATGTTGCTGAGGATTTTCCTCCACTGAAGTTGCAAGTTGTTCCCTGTAAGATCCTGCGTGGGCTTCAGTAACCCCACCCCTTTCTCATACAGGCTCTGAAACGGGCTGTGTCTGTTCTGGGAGACTGCCCACACAGAACCCTGAGTGATTTGGGGTTGCTGTGCTTAACATTGCCCTTCTCCCTGCTGCGGGCATGCAGAGCTCTGACTGCCCAGAGCACCTTTGGCATGGCAGCTTCCATGGCCACAGCTCATCCTTGGCTTTGGGATTTCCAGAGGTGTCTGCAGATCTGCAGGTTTTTCTTTGGTGAAATACAGGTTTTTGCGAGACTATAGTGGAAAACACAATGATAATAATTTAATAATGAATTAAAAACTATATCCTTAATCATACTGTATTCTCTTTTATCTTCTTGTCTGGACCCAGACTGTGAGATGCAAGGAGTTTATCTGAAGTCTGTGCGCAGCCCAGCTCTTGGCAACAGGTACAAAATGGTCCATCGCCAGTTCGACGACACGGCGATTTTCTCACAGGTATGGAAGGAAATGGCTGCTGTCCCTGTGAGATTCTGATGGCCTGGGACTGGGTTTAGGTTCTGATCCTACTTGGAAGGGTAGTTTGCAGCCTACTGGGGAGAGGCTGTCAACCAGTCTGAAGCGAAAGCATCCCAGTCCCTAGCTGTCTTTTCACTGAGGAGTTATGGTGGTCACTGGTGATGGGTGTAGGACCGCACGGTGCTTCCAAGGTCAGGAGCTTATCTCCCCCTCTCTGCTGTCCCCCACTCTCCCAGAGGACACTCACTGACACCTGAGGAGGGCTCCTCTCACCCAGCCTGTGATGTTTCCAGTCTCTTAACCAAGTTCCCAGTGTAGTGAACCAAGTAGCCCCCAGCAGAGGTGTAACGGTGTGGGGGTGTGCCTGGTACCCAGCTGTATGTCAGGTCACCCTGTGCTCCTGTTTGCCAGACAAGCAGCAGTGCCAAGAGATCAATTTTTCTCGAGCAATTAGGTTAGCTCCTGGACTGTGAGTTTGGAAACATTCACGAGGAAGTAAGGTACCATGTTCAGCAGTGCTTGTTGCTGCTGCTCAGCACTCTCTGGCTGGGTGCCTCTTGCTCTCCAGTGTCCCCAGTGTCACTGGAGACTGACCCTTTAGGTGTGTGTGGCCCCAGGGGAAGGGGCTCAGAACTGCAGAGCATACTGAGCAGGGGAGGTTTGAGAGGGGTGAGAACCCCTCGGCCCAGCAGTGCTTGTGCATAGGATGGATGGGATGAGCAAAGTGAGTTTGTGGAGAGGAGGAGCAAAATCATCACCGTGTGTTAAAACTTACTGTTTGTTTCCCCCCTGGCCCAGATTCCTGAGCAAGACATGACTTATGTAGAAGACAGTTTCTGTGTTGGAGAGGAAGAGGAAATGTGCAAAACCAGCGACTGTAGTGAGGAGGAAGTGTGTGTTAATTTTGATCTCCTGGCTGATGAGAGTTTTACTGGTGGAAGAAAACAATACATCACTCGCCGCAGAAAAAGATTAAACCAGGGCAGGAGGGAAGAGAGCCACTCTGTCCCAGTGCAAAAGAAGAAACTGTCCCGAGTTATTGTGCTCAGTGATTCCAGCGGGGAAGAAACGAGTGCTGGCCATGAGAAGCCCATGCAAACAGACTGTGTCTGGGCAGAACAGCAAAGGCCTCAATTACCCAAGCCACTGCCTTCAGTCTCTTCTGCACAGCACCAAAAAATTGCTGGGGAAATTGGTGTTCATCCCTCTGTGGGCAGTAAGAGGGACCTGCTTCTCGGCTCGAAAGCTTCAGTAGCTGAAATGCTGGATTCTCACCCCGAGCATCACGCCAGGAGCACACGCTCCCCACCACCTCCCACTGGTTCTGAGGTGGGGCAGGAGGACCTGCAGGCTCCCACTGAGGTCAGTCAGGTCAGAACAAGGACCTTCCTCTCACCTCAGGTGTCGGTCCCACACGATGGGAACCTGGCCGACTGCAGTGGTGTTCTGAGGGCTGTCAGGAATCCTGCAGCAAGAGTGGGTCTGTTCTGCTCGTGCTGCTTTACATCACCTCTTTGGTGTAGGAAGGGTTTGTACTCACGGGATAACGTGGGCAGTATCTGAGCAGTCAGTAAAGAAAGATTAGGAATTAGATGCTCTCCTGAGCCTGACAGTCATGGGGGAATATGGATCTAGTTATAAAATACTTGTTCACAGTCCTAAATTAAGACTTTCCATTGTCTGAGGCTGGATTGCTCATCTAAACTTTCCTGCCTGCCTTCTGTCATTTACAGTGTTGGTTTGTGTTGAACTTGTTAGTGAAGGCTGCATGCTTTTGTCCTTCAAGCTGCTAAATAATTCACCTAATTTGGGAGAGTGTTTCTAGGGGCGTAAAGTACTAATCTGAAAGTGTTGATGTTTTGCAATAGCAAAAAAATACCTTTTCATTAATTGGATTTTTAAAGAAATGTGGGACAAGGTGTACCTGTTAAGCATCAGTATTTGAGAATTGTATTTTTTTATTGGCATGTTTCTTTGGCTTCGTGCTTCTGTGATCTCTTAGAAATACTGTGTGGTTTTCCACGGTTACAGGTGGAAGGTTCTTTGAAGAACACCTGTAGGAGCACTCCCGTTCCATCCTGTTCTGCTGCCACAAACCCCTCTTCAGCTGGGGCTCTGTTTCCACACAACCCTCTGGAGAACAGACCCTCGCTCTGTGTTCTGGTCGACAGCCGTGAGATCTGCTCCGGAGCAGAGGTGATCTCTGCCCTGAAGGCAGTTCACGGGGTGAAGGTGCAGGTTTGCTCGCTGGGCAGCAGCGATTACATCGTCAGCACGCGCCTGGCGGTGGAGCGGAGGTGTCTGTCCGAGTTACTGAGCCCCGGGAACAGGACCAGAGTCACCCAGCGGCTCCAGCACCTGCAGGGCATGTTTGAGAGGATTTGTGTGATTGTGGAAAAGGACAGGATTAAATCAGGTGGGTGTGCCAGGCAGGGGCAGCACGGGCTCACTGCCGCGGGCTTGCGCTGGCCACGCTGGCTTTGTGTGGGATGTGGGATGGAAAGGAGATTGCAAACCTCTGGTTTAGTCTCTGTGGGACTGTTACATTGATAAGGTCACCAGCTGAACATTCAGGCTTGTTTGGCTTTTGAGGGCCATTTAATATAGGCATTAATAGCTACAACTGGATCCAGAGGCAAACGTTGCTTACTAATTACTGAAGCAGGGCAAAGCACATTAGCTCAGACATTTTTAATTTACTGTATTAATGTGTGCAAAAAACACCTGTCATGGAGTTGAGGGTTTAACAAAGACGATGAGAGTAGTGCAACAAAGAAACAAGCACAACCTTGTCTGTGCTCAGCACTAAAATAATGGACTCAAGAGACTCCTCCTGACTTGATTAAACATTTATGGAAATTTCAAGGCCATTCCTTTAATTTATATAGTTTGGACAAACCATTTGTTTTAATCCTAAAATCCAAATAATGCAATCCAATTTTCCTGAAGCTGTCCATTCTCAGTGCCATCTAGAAAAAAATGGAGGGGTCCTGCTCACACCTGCTTCATAGAAGATGGAACTGGAACTCTCAGCTCCAAGTGAATTACAGATATAAAACTCCACTACTGAAAAGAAATTGTTGGGGGTGCAGCTTTGGTTTTGTGACATAAAGCTAATGTATGGAAAGGCCGACAGAACTGGTCCCTGCAGATGCAGCTTCTCAGCAGGGGCTGCAGAGAAGTGGGCTGTGGGTGAGCAGGGTCACTCCCTGCCAGGGGCTGTGCCCAGTTTTCTCCTTACGCTGTGCCCCGAACACTGCCTGTTTCTCCTCCGACAGTGTCCCAGTGCAGCCTTGCTTCTGTAGCCTTACAAAACCTCTTCTGATGCCTTTGGTCTGTCCACTTACGGTGTGTTCCTCCCAACCCTCTCTCCTCCTGACATTTAATTTGCATTTTCAGTGTTAATTCCTAAACTCTGCCTCCCAGATAACCAGGTACATCCTGCCCCATGACCCCTCCGGCCTCCTTTCCGTGAGGTTCTCCCTCCTCTTGTTTGTGTTTGTGAGTTCTCAGAGCAGAGGGTCTCTGAGCCATTCTGCTTCAGAAGTGATTCCTGTCAGACTTCTCACAGGGATTTAGCTCTGGGGTCTCACCGAGCTCTCTGCTTTCCCTCTGCAGGAGAAACGTCCCGGTTTTTCCCGCGGACGCAGTACTACGACGCAGTGCTCTCAGCCCTGGTCCAGGCTGGCGTCCGGATTCTTTTCAGCTCCTGCCAGGAGGAAACTGCTGCTTTGCTGAACGACCTGGCTTTGGTGGAGCAAAGAAAAAAAGCTGCTATTTCCGTGCCGACGGAGGTGGAGGGTCACAAACAGGAAATGCTCAACTTCTACCTCAGCATCCCTAACCTGAGCTACCTGGCTGCTCTCAATCTGTGCCATCGCTTTGACTCCGTGAGGAAGATGGCCAACAGGTAACCACAAAGATGCACAGCAAGTGCTTTGAGGCCTGGTGTTCCTTTTGCTCCTCTCTCCCTCACCCAGCACCTCCTGCTTAGAGCCCCTTTCTGCCCCTGCCAGAGCTCCCCAGGAGCTCTCCTGTCTCCACACCACTCCTGTCTCTGCTCTTCAGGTTTTCTCAGAGCAGACCAGGGCACTGACACGGGCTCTGCTTCCACCATCCCTCCTGCTGCCCTACCTTTGCCTTTCCCTTTCGTGGCATTCTGTTTTCTCAGCAGCTCTCTTAGGCTTGTTTAGTCTGGTGTGCCCTCAGAAACCTGGAGAGGTGACCACCAGCAGCTGGTTGCTCTTCACACTGGACTCCAGAGAGCCACAGGTGAGGTGCCTCCTGCTCTGGTCTCTTACAGCTCCCCCCAGGACATTGCTGCCCGTGCCCAGGTCAGCCTGCGGAAGGCAGAGGAGATCTACCGCTACCTCCACTATGGTTTTGATGTGCAGATGCTGCCTGAGAACCTCTGCACTAAGGGGAAAAGCAACACAGGTGCCAGGAGCTGAGGGGAGTGAGGTGTGGTTTATGGACCCCCAGGATGTTTACTTTTAACTAACTGCACTTTACTGAGTCTTTGATTCACTGTAAAATATGTAAATAAATCTTTGTAGAAACACCAGGGGCTTTTGGCATGCTACATCCACTTCTGCTCGGCACCCAAGGCAGGGCTCTGCCTGCTGGGCACACACATGGCCCATGTCCTGCAGACTGGTGCCTCTGCCCCTGCTGCCCAGGCAGCTGGCTGTGGGCACGGGAGGTTTTTGTTTAAAAATGAGAATAATGGCTGCAGTGTTCAGCAGAGTAAAGCATTTGGGCTTAGGCAGGGAGGTGGTGACAGGGCAGACAGAGCAGGCACCTGCAGCAAGATTGGTACCCATGGTTCCTAGGGAAACAAGTGAGTTGCCCAATGTTCCTTATGCTTCCTGCCCAGAACACCACTATGTTTTCTAGGTTTGGAGTAGAGATGGATGGGCCCAGGGCAGCCAGTAAATTCCCTTGTCCTTCGGTGGCCTCACAGCTCCACCCTTCCCTCCTGCCCCCAGCTGCAGGCAGAGGGGAAGCCTTCCCACAGCACCCGGCCTGGCTGCGGGGGCACAGGGCTGCAGCTCACTGCTGCCACACTGTGCCTGCCTGGCAAAATAACTTTGCATTCCTCCCTCTCTGGAGCTTGTTCATGAAGAGGTCCCTATGGCAAGGAGGGAAATTAACAGAGGTAAATAACCTGGCTGGCAGAGGAGGTGTGGAAGTCACAGCTGACCAGCACCAGGCTGGTGTCAGTCCTTCCTGTGTTTAAAACAAAACATACAGGCCCAGCTAGGGAAACAAGACTGATGGACAGCTTGGGACTCTGCTGCTTCACCCCCAAAGAGTCTGATTCATACATGAGTAAAATCACCTTGTCCTTTTTTATTACATTAAGGAAATGTAAAAACTCTGAGTAGAGGAAATTAAAAAGCAATTCCAATTAGTTACAGACTGTACCATTATAAATTTATTGTACAGCAATATTTCAAAGGGATATTTTATCTTAAAATGAATGAAAGCTTGCCAGTAATAGGGATGCAAGTACATTTCTCCCTCCCCCAGGAGAAACAGGAATGGAAAGGAGGAGCCTGGGCAAGGAAATGCCCCTTTGTACACAGGAAAAACGACAGACATCAAACAGGCAGCAACATGAGAATGGTGTTAAAACACATAAAAACAGTGCAGATCAGAGTTTCCCAACTGAACTCTTCACATCCCAGGAACGGCCAAGCCCCTCTGCTTCCTACAAGAGGCACATGTGTGTCGAAGCAATAAAATCCACAAAGTTCATTAAGCAGAAAGAGAGGAATCATCCTGCTCTTCATCTGATGAGCTCGCTGCCTTGGGCGCAAAGATCTTCCCTACCGCCGGGCTCTGCGGCGCTTCTGCAGCAAGAGAAAGGGGGCTGTGAGTGTGTGCCTGGGCTTGGCACGTTGTGATGGGCAGGGCAGGAAGCAAAGACCCTGCTGAGAAACAGACTGCAGAGAAATGATGAAACAGACTGTGGGCACCCAGCAGGGCAGTGGGATGGCGTGGAAGTAAGAGCAGGAGGTAAAACACGGAGTACTTACTTTGATTGAACCTGAAGCGGGCTCTGTGGGAAGCTGGCGTACCAAGCACACCTCCAGCCTGGCAGGAAGGACAGAAAGGCTCTGCTCAGACAGCTGCCACAGCTCCACAACAGCAGAACAGTTTGGGGGGCAACAGGCAGACAGCCTCACACCAGAATTACACTGCCCTGTCGCTGTGCTACACCATCACTAAACATTCAAACTGTTCCACGTTCCACTGAAGCCATTTCCTCTGCTCCTGGGATCTCAGCTTCTCACGGAAAAGCCAGAATTAAAAAACTGAGGATACTGAAAGGACACAAATTCAGGGACTGATAGAAGTATTGTTTCCTTTCCCACCCTACAGAATATAACAGGAACTGACTGTACCTACAGATCACACAACTCAAGAGCAGGGGCAGATCCTGAGAAAACGCAACGTGTTCCATCCTGACACTGCATAGCTCTTCTCTAACAAACAGAACGTTTCTCCACGAGCAGCACATACAAAACCCAGAAGTCTGGGAGGGTTCCTGTTTTCCCCCTGGAACATACACACTAGTCTGTGATCCTGGGATTCTTCTGCCTGCTGCTTAGCAAAAGTGGAAGGAGGCAGTTCAAGGAAACTGGCATTACCGTCTTCCTGACATTGTCCCAGGAGCCTCTGCTGCCCTGCATGTTCTTCTGCATTCTGTACACGTGCTTGTCGTAATCGTTCCTGCAGATGCAATGGAGTGAGTTAGTGCCACCGGTGTGCTGCCCGTGGGACCCACTGGGGACAGGGAAAGGCCTCATGCACACAGCTCCCACTCAGCAGCAGAGTCAGCACGGCCATTAACAGCTGTTGGTCAATTCAATGTAGCAGCAGCTCTGGGAGTGTGACACACAAGAGTGTGGGATGAGGTCACATGCTGGAACTCTTACACAAGTATCCAAGCAGGCTTCATCACCTTCCCAGACAAAGTGCAGTTCTTGTCCCTTAGATAAAATGCCACTGCAAGCGTCAAGGTGATCCCAGTTTGTCTCAGTAAAGCCTGAAGGAATTGGGTTAACAGGTTAAGGCTCAAAATGAGCAGAGAATCCTCTGGTGAGGCTGAAGCCCCAGTCAGTGCCCTCTGCAGAGCAGAAGGACATGTGGCTGGCATTGCTTTCCTTGCCCACGCTGAGATGAGCAGCTCCAACAGCACACACTGTCAGGGGGAAGAGCTTCCTAACAAACCCCTCATGGACTTCAGGAGTTACTGTGTGTGCTCTGGAAGGGAACTGGTGTCCCAGTTCCAAGAGTGATCTTTCTCAGGAGACAAAACCCAGTCTTAAGGAAGAAGTTAGCAGAGGGACAGTAGTACCAGTTCCTACCTGTTGATGGGTGCCAGCATACCAGGGCTGATATGCTCACACTGAGGGGTTTTCACCATAGGGAAGACAGATGAGGAAGGTGTGATCGGGTTGTCCGTAAGTGCAAAGCAGTCTTCATCATCATCATCTTGGCTTCCCCGGAACGTTGGCAACTACAAAGCCACATCATCAGAGCAATCAGTGACCTGCCCTCTGTAACAGCAGTCTGCTGAAAAGGCTCCTCACGGGCCTGGCTCAGAGTGGAGACAGGACACAGACTCTTCACGACTCTGAACCGTGGCTGTGTCCCTCTTCCCCAACAGGAGGAGTCCCAGACTCCATTCTCTCCTCAACAGGCAGCTGCTCCGTTCCCTTGCTCACTTCAGTTGTGTTTGTGACTCCACTATGTCCCTTGTGAGACGCAGAAGCCAGCAACAGGCACAGCATGCAGGTATGCAAGGACTGGACACAGCAGCTAAATGATGCCTTGGTCTTGCTCTTAACACTCCTCCCACTGACACCCAGCACCTTGCTAGCATTTCTGGGCTGCAAGTACATATTCACAAAATAATTCCTGATTAGAATGACAAGCTCAAAGCTGACTGTTACCACTCAGGAGGAGGATTTCAGAATTACTTAGTGAACTTGTCCTTCCATTTTGAAGAGAGAACTGGAAAAGTTCAGGGAGGAGCAACACAGATCATCAAGAAGCACAGCAGGTCCTGGGAGGGGGAGAGCTATAACTGGCAGCAGGGGTGACTGAGGACCAGGACAGTTGTTCACTGTCTCTTCCCCATGAGAAGAGGAGGACAAAGCCAGCAGATGCAAGTTCAGAACAAATAAAGATGAGGCTTCTTTGCACAGGAAATAATTCAGCTCTGGAATTCAGCACAAGAGAGTGCAGCTGTGAAGGGTCTGCATGGGTTCAAGGAGGGGCTGGACATGTTCATGGAAGGAGAATCCACTCCTGACTCCTAAATGTAGAGTTTCTCTCTGGAGGTATACCCCTCACCTTACATGACAGAGGAAGGTTAGTTTCTTTAGCACAGCTCAAGCTAGGCAAAAGGGATTTGATCAGAAAAAGGAGAACCCTTTTGAATCACTGTCTGTATTCTACAGGAGTCTCTGGAGAATCCCTCCACAAACATGGGGCCGTGTCCCACACGCTCTCACTGCCACCAGTCCAAGTACTGCAATAACAGATAAGGAAATAAGACTTCCCCCAGATCCACAAGGTTTCACTGATGGAACTTGAAGCAGCAGACCTGTAGCACCCCCTTGGAACAGCAGCCAGAAAAGCACACGTGTATACAGACAGTTTCCCCACATTTACCTTGACTCTCCTGTTCTGGAAGGGTGTCGCAGTGAAAATGTCATCGTGGTTGTCCTTTGGCAAACGGTCCAGGAAATCTCTCATCTGCTGCTTCCTTTTGAAGGTTCCCACTTTGGCAGTTATTTTAACTGGCTCCCTCTTATCTACAGGAATGCAAATATGAATTGTTCTAAGACATTAGTTATGTAGAGTGGGTTTGAAACTCACTCACTACATCAGTGCTAGTGACAGAGTTCAGTCTTGCCTTTGTGGAAACATCTCACAGCTTCTTTGTGACCCTCTGAGTCCTTACACAATCTGTGCTTTCAAAAAGAATTTCTCTCCTACACCTTAACCAGAAGCTGACTCCAGAGCCTTACACAGCCACTGCAGGTGTCACACACTGGCCACTTCATTATGACTGTACCAGAATTGGTACTTGCTCTCCATAAACACGAGTTACTGACTTGAGAACCAGACAGCAAACAGCAGCAGGCACCTCACTGCCAGACACCAGAGAATGTCCCATCCCTGTTTTTACCCCACATTGCCCTTAGTGCATCCAAGCAGCCCATTTCCCCTTTGGGCAGACAGCTCTACAAGGAACTCGTTACCTGCGAGGCCTCCAAGTACCTCTTAAGATACAAACAGCTGTTTTCCCTTAGGTGCCAAACACTAGAAAATCCCCAAAATATCCTTTCTTATTAGTTCAGCCATTTATGACATCCCTCGGGCTCTGCAACAAACCTTTAAACTACGGGGTTTGCTTCACTACCAGACTCCAGTGTGTGTTTATGCCTGTCTCTCCTATTACATCATAAATACTGAATTTAAAATTATTTAAAGACAACAAGACACCCAGAAGCACAATGCCAGTACCTTTCTGTTCTGCTTTTCCTGAAGCAGCGGTCTTCTTGGCCTGCACCTTAGACCCTTTTGCCTGTTGTTCTTCCAAATACTTCTGCTGGCATTCTTCAGCAGAGCGAGACCCCACGGCCATGGCGACCTCCACCCAGAAGCTGCTCTTGTGCTTTGGGAAGGTGGCGATGGCCCTGCCGAGAGAAGAGAGGCACAGCCGTGGGCACGCGGCGAGCCCCCGCTGCCAGGGAGACCCCCAGAGGGACACTGCCTTGGGGACAGGATCTGGGCGTTGTCCCCCCCAGCCCTCAGATGTGAGCTCGTGCCTTTTCAGGTTTCTAAGCTAGGAGAAACAAACCTAAACATGAGCATTTTATTACTTAATGTATTAAATACTGCCCAGTAGCTTGTTTAAGTAATTGGACAATGCATTAATTAAACATTCCTTGCAGTTAATCTCCCCTTTACAAGACTTAAATACTTAAGCACGTCATGTCTAACATTTTATTCCACTAAGGGAGACACAACACTACCTCTGACTTGCTAAGTCATAAATATGAGAACTTTCACCATATTTACCTACCTCTGTTTTTCAATTTTACTTATCACAGAATGTCAGGGATTGGAAGGGACCTCAAAAGATCACCTAGTCCTATCCCCCTGCCAGAGCAGGAACACCTAGGTCAGGTCACACAGGAACATGTCCAGGCGGGTTTTGAATGTCTCCAGAGAAGGAGACTCCACAGCCTCTCTGGGCAGCCTGTGCCAGTGCTCTGTCACCCTCACTGGGAAGAAATTCTTCCTCACATTTATGCAGAACCTCCTATGTTCCAGCTTGCACCCATTGCCCCTTGTCCTATCATTGGATGTCACTGAGAAGAGCCTGGCTCCATCCTCATGACACTCACCCTGTACATATTTATAGACATTATTAAGTTTATCACTTAACAAGAATAAATGTGTTTCTGAAAACCAGGTAGAGGAGCAGATTCACAATATTTTGCCCAGTATGTGTTCCTCACTGTACACTGATGACAGTGGTAGGGGCTGCTGTAGGCTCACACACCTACAGTTACCTTACAAAATATTCAGTTCTCTATTTCACTTTTTAAATTTCTTAACAGAATGCATGTTGTAAGAGGGAATTAAAACCTAAAGGAAACCTTTAAGATAATGTGAAAGAGTCTGAATCTGAAAAACTCAAATCCAGACGGTGCAAACCCTCCTGCAGCATCGCACACCTCCCGGTGTGGGTGGGGAGCCTCGCCCTGCCAAGACTGGGTGACCACTTGCCTGGAGAGCTTCTGCAATTCCTTTTCAGTCCAACCATCAGCTGCCCTTGGACAGAGTTCTAGAGATTTCTGCACCTTGCCCCTCGCCAGTTCTTTTGCTGGTGCTGCTGAGGACTTGGCAGGATTAGAAACTTTACAGTTTGGTTTTTTATCAGGTACTTTTGAACTTTTTTTTATTTGAAATTCCTCGCCGCTGCTCTCAGGCTCAGTGGCAGACTCAAGGAAGAACCTCGGCAGGTTGGTTCCTCGGCCTGTCCTCACAGGCTTGTCAGGCAGCTGGGAAGCACTGGACTCACTAGAAGGTGTTTTTCCTTCATGTAAATCAGAACCATCAATGCATTCAGGCCCACTTTGCCTCAACAGCACCTTACAGGAGGCAGTTGAGTGTTTGACTGTCCTTTGGTCACACACCACCTTGTATGCATCATCCTGTGAACCTTTACAGTCAGAGGAAGTTTTACAGCTTTGAGTGCCTTGTTTTAATAAAGGCCTAGTTTTCCTTCTGATATACAGTGGGATATCATCACTGGATTCCTCTTCCTCATCTTTGCTTGACGATTCCTCTGCTAAGTCCTTGTCTGGAAGGTGGTTTTTGGATGACCTCGAGGAGTACTTGTAAGCTTGCTGATCCAGAGTGGATTCTCCATATTCCCTTCCTCTCTTTTCCATGGTCATTCCTTGGATTCTGCTATTACGGTTAAGTTTGTTTAACAGTTCGGTATTTAAGGGAGTCAGCCTAACAGAGACCTGTGTTTTGGTTTGTATACTCTTCACTGCATGATCACTTTCATCATCTGAAATGACACGCCTGGCCTCCTTGCTTCCAGAGAACCTGGTCTCTCTTTTGGAATTTACTTTGTCATTGTTCTTCCCTGAAAGAGGTGACAACAGCACAACATCACACACAGCACAAAACCATTTGTAAGCATTGAATTCATTTGGAGGAAGCGTCCCCCTGCTCAGAGGGAGCACAGCCAGCAGTGGGGAGGGTTCCTTGTGTCCAGGGGACACCCAGGTCCTGCCCAGATCCCTCCCGTGACAGACTGACCCCTGACAACTAAAAGCATTAGGGTCATCAAGGCTAGAAAAGGGAATGGGAAAGCACTGAGGAGATGGAGAATAAGAAAAGAAAACATTGCTCAAATGCAGTAACAGAGGCTGAGCAAACTGACATCCCAAAAGCTTTACCTGTGCTGCAAATGGCTTTGCCTAAAGCAACATTACAGTTGCTTTAAAAGAGAAACTTCTGCTTTATATTTACATTGTTTTCAGGGTCCTACTGTGTCCCAAATTTTATTAAAAATAAAGGCTTTAAAACTAATACACTTTTTTGCCTGCATAGGCATTTAATTTGTTCAGCTTAAAAGGTAAAGCCAGACCACCACCAGTACACTGGCCTGGGGAACTCTGCTTCTCTTCAGGCTCTAAAAAGCCACACTGAGCAGAAACATCAAAAATATCATAATCCTCTCATTTTCATTTCTGGAAAGCAATCTGCATGTTCCCGTTATGTAAATGAGGAAGTTACTTACAAATATACTTTACATTCAGAGCTGCAAAACTAGGCATTAATGCTACTCTGATAATTCTTCATAGAAGAAGCTGTGGACCATAAAAATTGTCAATTATTTCTTTGCATTAATAAGACATCACCATACTGCTCCAGCACCCAGCTCGTAATCCCACTGGTTCTAGGCAATAACTTTTTTTTAAAAGAAAAAAAATCCATTTCTTTTTACCTTTAATTTGTTTTTTTGGTGGTTTTTCTGTTGTCTTCATTACTTCCTTTCTGTTATTCTTCTTTGAGGTGGAACTGGTCTTTCTTTGGGGTTTCTCATTACTAAGCATCTTCAAAATAAAACAATTTAATCTAAACTTCTGCAAGAGATTACATATCAAGCCTACCGATGCCAGCTCTGAAAAAGCCAAACGTTTACAGGATGGGTAGATTTAAAAGTCACCTCCATTGCCCAGTATCTACTTCAGAAATACTATTTGATGAACACAGGTGTTAATATAAACACATGCAAGCAAAACTTAGCGATTTTAGGTAACAATATATAGGAGTCTCACCAAGCTCAGATAATCTATTCCACCTTCTTCTATAGTAACGTTTAGCTTCTGATCCACAAACTCACGTTGCCCACACCAGAAACTCATTGGTGGTTTAACAAGACGGCCGCTACGGGTGTAAACTCTGCTGGAGTCGCTGGACATGGAGTTGTGCTTTGGTGTTATAACTACAAGGAAAAACAAGAAAGTTTTGTCCCAAGTGTCACATTCAAAATCCACCTTTGCAGGATTCACGAGCCTGGGAGCAATGTTGTGTGTAAACCAGCTCATTTGCACTGACTACATGGAAAATATAAACCTTACTACAATGTTAGGGTGTGCTTAATACCTTAACATGACTGAAGCCATAATCTTCCAAATTATACAATTTATCGTTGTGAGCTTTTTATTTGTACCTTGTTTAGAAGGTTATAACTACTGTAAAAGTCACATGGGGAACGAGATTGATAGAGTTGTCACACTGAACAAATCCTAACAGAGAAAAAAATAAACAGCTTCTGTGGTGTTAGCACGAAAATCTGATTACAGAATGAACAAATAGTGCAACGAAGCTCGGCCAAAGCCCTGTTGGAACCTACAACAAGATATTAAAGGGAAGTCAAGAGTTAAAACCAAAAGCCATCAGTGTCCCTAACGCAGCTAGGACTGTGTGACAAGGCAAGGAAACAGCAGGCTAGGGATTTACAACCACTGCCTTGGCAAACAAAGCCAACCAAATGAATCTTTTCACAATCCATTCCGTCCATTCCCAGTTGTTATCACTCTCTATGCCTCAAAAACATTCAGATGCCATAAAACAAACCTGCTTGATGTGAGTTAACACTAACCCAGCTAAAAAGAGGGTGGGCACTGCAGGGGAGGAGTCCCAAGGATGGAGCCTTGATGGGGGTATTAAATCATGGAATCGTTTTGGCTGGAAAAGACCTTTAAGATCACCCAGTCCAACCATTAACCCAGCACTGCCAACTCACCACAGGTGCTCCAGAAGGACTAAAAGCAACTGGAAAAAATTAAGTGAAGTTTCCTGTCAGAATTAACAGCTCTGGAGTCATGGCCTTCAGCTACCATAGACAAAATAGACTCCTGAGTCTCACCCTCAGGGTTCACCCCTCATCACTTGCTGGAGCTGCTGTACATCAGTGAGCCACAAATAAAGAAACCAGTCAACGTGTGTGATCACTGCTGTCTGTGGCCACAAAAAACTTCACCAACTGGTTTGTCACCTCCTCCATACAGCCTAATTAACAAGGCACACAACAGATACGAGATATCTTTTGCTGGAGAAAACAGCTCTCAAAAAACCCTCAACTTTTTTTTTTCCCAAAGAAAAGGATTATTAAATACCCACAATCGTTCTTATCATTCTTCTTCGGTAATACTTCATAGGTGGTGTTTCTCATTTCAGGTTTCTTTACGTTTCTTGCTGAGTTCCTTGCGTTTTTCAACACATCCGCACCCACCTCTGACTCACTGTCTTCATCCTCATCCTCATCCTCACCACTGTTTTGGTTTTGTTCTTCCCTAGTGATTTGGAGTTTAAGAAGAGAAATAATTAAGGACAACTCCTCCAGATGTTTAACACCACGTTAACTTATGTAAACTCAAAGTCTCCCCATGACAGCATAGTGCAGCTCTACTGTACAGGCCCTGTGTGAGCTGCTGCCTCAGTGAAGCCCTTTCCTTCTGTTTCAGGCTGTGTAGACAAGTGGACCAAACCCAGGATAATGAGGAAAGGTAGAAGGGTATCCTTCCAGTGCAGTGACCAGTGCTTGCTGGAACACAGTCTTCATATACACATCTACAATCCTTTATACTCCTCTAGTATGGTATTCTTAAAAAGCAAAATCTCAATAAATACTTAGGGAGCATTGCAGTGAAACAGAATCTCCAAAGAAATTACCTCCTTCTTTCCTCAAGAAACTCCTCAACATATTCCTTCCACCTTCTGGAAAACCCATACATAAACCTCTTGATGAAACGGTGGGGAAATCCTGTTAAAACCAGAGCAGCATTAGCAACAGCTGAGCAAGGCTTTCAATCAGAAAGGGCAGAAATAAGGACCAGTAGAATCATGGTGGTTTAAGTACCTCAAAAGCTCCCTGCATCTGGAAACACTGGAGACACACAGGTTCCCCCAGTTCAAGAGAATGTCATACTTCACAGAAAAGGAACCAAGGGGTCATTAATTAGGGGTGTGAGTATCTGGAGACAGCACTGGCTTCCTGGGAGCCAGGAGCATAAGCCTTCCCCTGTCCATCGAGCTGGACCAGCCCGTGGCTTCTCTGCAGAGCACCAGAACCTCTCAGAGAGCCCAAGGTTTTTGGGCTCCAGTTCAGTCTCAGCTCTTTGGGACTTACCATATCAAGGGAACTCCACTTGGAGAACACTTTATTTTGCTTTGACACAGCAACTGTTCAATCAAGAGCACATGGCTGTTCGTGAGGCTCAGACAAAGCACCTAGGAGCAATATTAGAACCTGAGAAGCTCCTCAGGTAGTACAGATATAGCAGAATGGCTTGAGTTTTGTCTCTGAAACAACTCTGAAAACAAGTATTGATGCAAAGATATAATGTAATCCTATGTTGCCAAAAAAGGATGTTGTTGGGGTAGACCTTTAAAGGTCCCTTACCCAAACCACTCTATGATTCTATGAAGGAAAAATGCATCACTTGAGCCCCAGCCCTCCTGAGCAAAACCTGCAACATTTAACATGCAGGATCACTGCCACGTGGCCGCCTCGCTGGCAGGCTGTAACCTGTGCACAGGCAGGAGCACACCACCGTCGAGCCACTGCTGGTCTGCTCACAACACCTGAAGAACCAGCAGCATTGAGCCCCTGACACTGAGGCCACTGGAGTCGTGGACTACTACTACACCATGTGGTTAGAAAACAAGCTTAAGTAGTAGCAGTATGTTCTACCATAAACCTAAAGCCCTTCTCAGGTTGTAGTGTTACATGCAGAGTCATCTTACCTTCTTTTCTCATGAAAGCTGAGTCTATATTTCCCTGTAGCAAGTAGATGCTGCCGGATGATGTTTTAACCTGGTTGCGCGCTATGCGTTCCGTAACTGCATGACTGTGCCACAGCAGATCTTTCATATCTCTAAGACAAGACAGATAACATGAAGAACAGAAATAAAATACTGTTTTCACAGAACAAAGAATTTTAAACTAGAACATTGATGTTCCACCTGAGAGAGGCAGTGTTACATATCCTGTGAGTGATGCAGACACTGGCAGGATGTGTTAGATTTTCTTTTAGCTGGGAAGAGACACAGCTCTGGCCCTGTCTGACACTTGGCCAGGAGAAAAAATGAACGTGTCAACTGCTGCAACCATTAGTCACAGAACCTCAGCTTGACACAAGGCTGCAGAAGCAAACCAGACTACAGGACTCCATCCAGCACATTATCACAGCGATACCATTATGCAGGTTACAAACCTGCCATTATATGGGTCAGATGTAGATTTCTCCCCAGGATTATTATATTTATTTCTGACCTTCCTATTTAAAGACAAGAAATACTGAAGAAGGAGCCTTAATGTGCTTCAAAAGAATGTTAAGAGCTCTAAGCACTGTCGCAGGGGTTAGGGTGCAAGCAAAGAGCTGTGTTCCCTGTGGCTGGGGAGGAAAGCAGCTGAAGTGTGGGGAACTGCTTCCAGCAGCTGCTGAGACACCCCAACGGTTCAAGTCACAGCCACGGCTGCTCAGGCAGGCGAGGTTGGGGCAAGCCCTTCTACCTCAGGTGCTGACAGCCCGCCAACACCTTCTACATTGCACTTCAATCAAAGCTTTTTCTTACTTCCGTTTTCCTTCAACGCATATTGCAGCGTTACCATCCATCACTCTGATTCTCCAGCTGGTTAGGCAGACATTCTTCTGTTACAAACAAAAAACAATTCATTCTTAGATCAGACTAAGCTACGTGACATCACCAAGGCATTAGCAAAGTAGACATTAGCTGCTGTATAACTTGAGAAGATATTTAGGCACCATCCTCCAGGCCAGAAAAACTGCAACCAACCATTATACACATAAGTGTTGGAGTATAATCAAGCTGGACTCTAACACACAAGTGAAGGCAAGAATTTAAATCGTAGAAAATTTTGGGTAATTTAACCTTGACTTTCAGATGACAAAGTGGTCGGCCAAGACCTCTAGCAAATGCCAAAAGCTCCTCACAAAAAATACCAACACTTTGCCATGCCACGTGTCATCTGTCCACCCTTACTGTTCAGGAAAACAGTTATCCGTGAAAAAATAAAATTGTGTTTATTAGCTATGTTATTGCTAAAGTTTAGACAGTATTAAAATGGTTATTGCAAAGGACTGACCCACCTACAGCTGCAGCACCTTCACTTTGCCTTCAGCAGCCAGCAAGGCAGTTGTACTTGGGTTGCAGTTTGGAAAACTGTCTGTGAAACATGACTTTGTTTTAAAATAAGCTTCTCAGAAAATGATTTTTTTAACACCCAAAACTATCATTATTTCTCCTCACAACTTCAGTTAATAAACTTCAGGCCTTTTCTTTAATCATGTTGGCCTTTTGCCCATCAGCCTGGACTTAACTTGATTATCTTGCCAACGATTTAAACTCAACTGAGGAAAGGTACCCAACAGGTACAGCCTGCACCTACTCGGTGCTCAGATCCCTGGTGTCCAATAACATCTCTTTCAGCATCTTCTACTCAGCCACAAACCTTTAGTACTGACATCTATCTGTTCCTTATCTAAATCAAAGCTCACCATAAAGGTAACTCTTTTTAATGCAGGACAACTTACCGAACATGCTTCACAACAGTGAAGGAGAATCAAACAATTAACTTGCTTAACCTGAACAGGACTGCAGTCCCACAGATTTCTCCAGGGGACAATGGAAACTCAGCCCTTGGGAGGGGATGCTTCCACTGGGGGACATGGCACATGCCAAAACACACCGCTTGCCTCCAGGTTTATTCAGAGAGCTGTAAATACCACCTGGCATGTATTGATTTAAGGTCTGCAGACTAGTGTCCTTCAACAGAAGGCCAGACATTCTATAGGAAAGCCCAAGACTTTTCCCTCCCTATCAGCTGCACAGATTCAGTCAGAACCATCCCCAGCCTACAGCTAGGAAAGATCTCTCCTCCTCGGCTTTGTGCAGACAGCCAAGAGCTGGATTGGCCCGTGATTTGTTTCAGCTCCACCACACCAACACATGGCAATTCACATATTAAAGGAGGCTCCTTCAGGTAGAGCACTTGCAGCCCATAGTGTGGCTTGTGAATACTAGAACAAAAAGGCCGCCTTTTATACAAAAAAAAACCAAAACCCACAACAAAGATCCCTGCACATTGTCATCTTGGAGTCAGGGAAAACAGAAATCCTTTTGATGGGAAGTAAAATCTAATAAAATACTACTTCCTCCTCTTCTGAGTGCTCATTACTTTTGACAAGAGAAAATAAATACATCACGACCATGAGCTCCAGGCAGCCCTTGGGGATTACCAGGTGCCCTAGGCATGACGTTCTCCCACCTCTTTGCCCGTGATGTGATCTGGAGGACGTTTGTCCAGAGGGACCTTGCAGCTTTCTTTCAGCTGTTGCTTCCTTGGAGCCTGGGTGTCGGGAGAAGAGAGCATAATGCTACAGAAGTTCTGTGAGGGCTTTTGAGAATTGGCCTCCAGGACCTTTTTGACTCTGTGAGCAGCTTGCTTACTACTCAGCTGCAACTCTCTTCTGTCTCGATGATGTTCAGCATAGTTTGCTTCTCCATTTCCCCACCTTTCTTCTAACTGATGCCCGTTGTGCAAAGGGGCAGAGTTCACATTCACGTGACTAGTCACTGTATCTTGGGACATTTCATCGTCAGCATCCACTGATTCTATGAGGAAATTATTCTGCTCATTCCTCTCAGTGGCCACGTGCTCTGTATAACCATTCCTCAGCTGCTCAGCGAACGCAGATCTGACCGATGGCTTTTCTGTGGCTGTGGAAGGAGGAATGTTCTGCTTCACTGGGTCTGAAGGTGCTGGATCTGCCCATTAAGAAACAAAAGGGAATAACAAAGAAATCAGTGATATTTGAGAACTAATACAGGATACATTCATAAAATTAGCTCCATCTTTAATAGGAGGAGGCTGTATTGATTAGCACTACAGTAATTGTGAAAGCACTGTCTATTTCAATGGTTAACAGCAAGCCACTCTTTCAATTTGTTTGGAGTAGCTTTTCCTCACCACCAGATCAATCCCCTTGCTGTTAAAGGCTTACAGATACCCCCTTTCCCCTAAAACCAGGCTAATGCACACTATCTAGCAACACTATCTCTCTACCATTCTTCCTATCTTTTCTTTAATGAATCCTCCTTCCAGAGGAAATACATCTGTTTCCACAAACCCCAAAATCTCAAATATTTCCGTCTTTCCAGACTTCAGGCTCTGGACTTCTGGCCATGCTGCTGCTATGCTGGGAGCCAAGTGTTACACCTGGTGTGTAAAGAGCCTGTAACCATCAGGAGCCTGGAGGTGGATGGCTTCCTCAGTCAGAGGCGATCGTGCACTCCGACTGGTGATGTCGAGCTCCAAGGCCAGAAGCCTGCAGGCCTAAACCATAGTTAAACCCAGCCTAATGCCATCTCCAGGTTGGAAAAGGCAGGTGTGCAGGCTTCTTCCTCCACTTTCCACTGCACACAGGCTGCAAAGAACAAACAATACTCTGCCAAAGCACGCGAGAGATTATAAGCAAGCACAGAAGCTCTGAAGCGAAGGAAGTTTTGGAAGTGTTCTTAAGAGCAATACCAAGTACCTTTGCGCTGCTGCAATTTCTGCTTCACACGCAAGAAGAACTTCTGAGGGGACTCCAATACGATAAGGTCGACAGCTAGTGCTTCCATGGGTTGCTTCTCAGGGATCCAAGTGCAAAATGCCTCTGGAATATAACACAAAAAACCCATTTGAACTTGGGGACAACAAATGTTTTCATGTGGGGGGCAGGAGAAGCAAAGTACGTACTTGGTGAACTCCGCTGTACAACAATCTCTTTCCTTTCCTGTCCCAAGATGGATGGGCACCACGAGCTTTCCCTTTTCACCAGCACTCAGCTGTTCCCTTGCCTCAGCTGCCTGTGATAAACACCCCCAGGTGTGTGTCTGAGGTCTGGACAGAGCCCAACCCACAGGAGCCAGCGGGAGTTTGGAGGTGCCTACAAACAGGGTGTGTGTCAGAGCAGTTTGGTCTAACAAGGAGCATGGATACGAACCCCTTTTGATCGAAAGTCATTATCGATTTGTGATGTGATGATACAAAGGCAAAAGTGTACCTTCTGGAAGTCTGCTGTCAAAAAGGAAAGAAAACCTTAAGGAGCGTTCACTTTTTATAAAAAACATGGAATCATAGAACAGTTTGGGCTGGAAGGGACCTTTAAAGTCCAGCCCAACCACCCTGCAATAAGCAGGAACATCTTCAACTAGACCAGGCTGCTCTGAGGCCCATCCAGCCTGACCTTGAATGTTGCCAGGGATGGAGCATCTCCCACCTCTCTGGGCAACCTGGGCCAGTGTCCCACCACCCTCAGCATAAAAACCCCTTCTCCTCAGGGCTGCTCTCAATCCCTTTATCCCCCAATCTGTATGGATACCAGCCCAAGTGCAGGACCTTACACTTGATCTTGTTGAGCCTCATGAGATTCACATGGGCCCACTTCTTGAGCTTGTCCAGGTCCCTCTCCATGGCATCCTGTCCCTCAGGCATGTCAGCCACACTACTCAGCTTGGTGTCATCTGCAAACTTGCTGAGGGTGCACTCCTTCCCACCATCCATGTCATTGATGAAGATATTAAACAACACTGGTCCCACTACAGACCCCTGAGGGACACCACTTGTCACCAGCCCCTACCCAGACATTGAGCCATTGGCCACTGCCTTCTGGATGTGACCATCTGACCAATTTCTCCTCCATCCAACAGCTCACCCATCAAATCCATATCTCTCCAATTTAGAGGGAAGGATGTTGTGGGAGACCATGTCAGCAGCCTCACAGGAGTCCAGACAGATGACATCCATAGCACCTCCCTGTCCATGTGCCTTAGCACAGTTTCCAAGAGGATCTGTTCCATGATCTTCCCAGCACAGAGATGAGGCTGACAGGTCACTAGTACCCAGGGCTCTCCTTTCTACCCTTTTTAAAAATGGGTGTAGTGTTTCCCCTTTTCCAGTCACCATAATAACAGTTTAATCTTATTTTTAGTGTATTCAACAGAAATACTAAGAGTAACAAGTGGTTTTATGTCGCAGCAAAAAATTTAGGAAGATTTTTTTCATATCTAACCATAAAACACAGGCACTGCCACCTCAGTAACTGCAAGTTCTTTTAACAGCTCTACAACTCCCCAGTGAGAACAGCACACAGCTGCCCGTGGCCAGGTAACACAAGCTGAGCACTTAGCCAAGTTTTCCACAATTATGAACACAGACAAACCAATAGGTCTTAACCCCCACTCAAAACTGGAGAAAAGTTTAGTAGAGGAGACTTGTCAGTACTGTGCTTCAACCAGGAATACGTGTGGCAATGAAGCTTAACCCTCCTGATAAACCAGCCAGTATCTCAGCTGGTTTATCACAGCACGAGAATAACAGGACACCTTCCTCTTTAGGGTACCTGTTACCTTCACAGAGACCCATGAACTAGAGGAAGGCCATTCCTACTCACCTATAGCAACTGCACAGGAGAGGCACAGAGCTGGCAAGCTAACTTCCCAGCTGGTCAGAAGGGGATGCACTGAACAGCCCCCAGAGCAGGCTGCCAGGGAAACCCCCCAGGAGGATTTCAGAACCCAGGCAGTTCTTCCACCAACCTTTCTCCTGTCTGTGTTCGCTGGAGGCAGTGGCCAAATTGTTTGCCTTGATTTTTTTTTTAATATATAAAGTGTAATTCTCTATTTCTCAAGGCATTGTAAAGGGTCAACCCCACTCACCAACAAGCAGAGGGAGCACAGCCAGAGGGAGCAGAGGAAATACCACGGGAGGGACTCCTCGGGGGAAGGGAAAGAGCTGTGCCACAGACACCGCAGCACTCAAACCCCCAGTGGTTTTTACACCTCCGAACGCACACCGAGGCTTTTCCCAGAGCCTGGGGGACCTCCAGAGACCCCTCCGAGCCCCAGCGTTAACCACAGGCGGGATCCCGCGGAGAAGGACCCGAACGAACCTTTCTGCGGCTGCCCACGGGCACCGGGCACCCGGGCGGGTCGCTGCGGCCGCTCCGCCGGCACGGCCTTCGGACACCTCTGCGCCGGCTCGGGCGGGTTCGGGCCGGTGCCGCAGCGGCTCTGCGGGGCCGTTCCGGCGGGCAGCCCGCTCTCCGGCCTCTGCCGCTGGGCCCGGGCCTTCATCCGCTGGAAAACCTTGGCCGGGGACTCGTGGGCGGGCGGCTCGCACGCCAGCCGCTTCAGCCGCCGCTCGGGGCTGGCGCCAGCCCGGGTCCCCCCGGCACTCCGCGGCTCCGCTCTGTCCGCCAGGGTCGTGGGCTGGAAGGCGCCGCCGGCCGCCGGCCTCCCAGCCCGGCTCTCCTCGCGGCCCGCCGGCTCCGCGGCTGCCGGCCTCCCAGCCCGGCTCTCCTCGCGGCCCGCCGGCTCCGCGGCTGCCGGGCCAGCCTTGGCGGTACCGTGGCATCTCAGGAGGTCCTTCACGGGCGTGAGCGTGTCCGCGGGGATGCTGCTGAGGAACACGGACCGGAACGGCAGCTCTCTCCCGCGGCGGGCGGGCGTGACGATCATCGCGCCGCGGCCTGCCGCGGCCTCCCCCAGCCCGGCCCCTCCGGGCGGGCTCTCCCTCAGCGGCCGGAGGCGCCAGGCCCCGCGCGCGCGGCGGCCCAGCCCGCCATCGCTCTCCGCGGATTTGAACGCAGCCGTCGCGCCCGGATTGGTGGAGGAGGGCGCGTGACGTCACTGCCCGCCTGGGCGGTGCCAAATGGGCGGGGGGGGGGGGAACGCTCCCGGGCGGAGCCTGCGGCGCGGCGCTGGGGGGGGGAGGAGAGGGATGGCGGCGCGGGGCTCCCCGGGCAGAGGTGCAGTGGTTCGGCCCGCCGGGGGGCGTGGCCTGCCGCTGCGGTGGCGGTGCCTTCCCGCCCGGCGGGAGGAGGAGCGGCAGTGCCCCGCGGGGCTGGCGCGGGGCGGGCGGAGCTTTCCCCGGTGCTGGGGCGGCAGCAGCCGGGCTGAGCTGGGCGCCAGGGGCTCTGCTCCCACGGAGGCCCCCGGACCCGGCCGGAGCGGTGTGTGAGAGTCAGGGCAGTGCGGCCGCCGCTGTGCCTGGAGGACGAGCCCGCCAGGGAGAGGTGGCAGGCTGGGGACAGACCCCCGGGGGACTTGGAGTGAGGCGCTGGGATGCGGAGAGGGTGTCCCGGCCCTTCAGGGGCTGCGGGGCGGAGCAGCCAGCGGAGCGCAGCCGGGGCCGCCCGCCTGCTCCCTGCTCCTGCCCACAGGTAAAGTCCCCGCAGGCAAAGGGACGCGAAGGGGTCCTAGCACACGTCAGCAGCGTTAGGGCTTACTGCCAGGGCCTGGCCTGTGGGGGACCCCGAGCTGTCACCGCGTGGGGTTCTTTATAAGACAAGGATAAATCCAGTGTGTCACCCTTAGGCTGTGTGAAAAAGGTAGGCGAGCTGTGGCACAAAGTGACTGTCCCCTGTCCTCAGATCTGGTGAGGCTGTCCCTCAAATCCTGTGTTCAGTTTGGGCCCCTCACCCCAAGGAGGACACTGAGGGGCTGGAGTGTGTCCAGAGCAGGGCAGTGGGGCTGGGGCAGGGTCTGGAGCACAGTGTGATGGGGAGGGGCTGAGGGAACTGGGGGGTTCAGTCTGGAGAAGAGGAGGCTGAGGGGAGACCTCATTGCTCTCTGCAGCTCCCTGACAGGAGGGGACAGCGAGGGGGGGTCGGTTTCTTCTCCCAGGTGACAGTGACAGGACGAGGGGTGATGGCCTCAAGTTGCACCCGGGCAGGGTTAGATTGGATATTGGGAACAATTCCTTCCCCCAGAGGGTTCCCCAGCACTGGCCCAGGCTGCCCAGGGCAGGGGGCAGTCCCCATCCCTGGGGGGATTTCAGAGCCGTGGAGATGTGGTGTGAGGGACATGGGGCAGTGGGGACTGGGCAGTGCTGGGTTAATGGTTGGACTGGGGGAGCTTAGAGGTCTCTCCCAACCCAGGCTGTTCTGTGATTCTCTGTTTAAGTGGTAGATTTTCATATTTCAAATGGGAAAGGAGGGAAGTCAGCTGTATAACAGGTATAGCAAATCAGCAGCTTTACCCCCCCACCTGGCTCTCCCAGCTCCTGTGAGGGCACAGTGAGTAATTTATAGGCTCAGGTGTGCCTGGTGTTTAGATTAGTCCCAGTGGGTGGGCTTAGAAATTCGGGTAAGAAACGACCTCAGTGTTTACTGTAATTGATCAACTGTTTATCAACAAAGAATAGCTATATTTAAAAAACCCAAACAAACAAAACCCAAACAAACAAACCCACAAAAGTAGTTGTGCTGGATATTTTGGGGTTCTATTTGGTATTTTGCAGCTTAATTATGGGGTTTTTTTTGGTAATTAAGGTCTTTGGGCTTCTTACAGGAAATGCACATGCTAAGATTATTAGCAGACAGTGATCCTGTGCTTGCTGCTACCCAAAATTGTTAAGGATTCACGTGCAGAGGAGAAAAATCCAGGTAGGCAGTTGTTGGTGTTAATAATCAAAGGCAGGTGTGTCTCTGGGGAGTGGGGCCTCGAGCTGTAATGAAAGCAGTTCAGTAAGAAACATGTTCTGTGAGAACAAGGTATGTGGCCTTGATGTGAGTGTTTCATGTGCTTCTGAGCCGCTCCAGCAGTGGAAGAGGAGAAGGGGTATGTGCTGCAGAGGGTCAGATCTGTGGGGGGATGAGCTGGGCGCGTGCTGTCGGTCACACAGTGGTGTATGGGCACTGGGAGGCCACAAGGAAACGTTTCAGGAGGGATCTCTCCATGCTGTTTCATACACTGTAATATTATCAGCTTCTAATGGTGTATATTGCACTGTAATGGTTCAGCTCCTCTTAAAAAGTAAAAAAACCCACATTCAACCCACAATTATTCCTTATCTCTAATGATATCTTACTGCTACCCTTGTTTCTTGAACACCAGATCAGCTTTTGCCTAAGTAATCAAAGGTAAAGAAAACCTGTTTTGCTCCAGTTGCTTGCAGAAGCCATCATACATTTTCTTCCTTTCAGGGGGATAAAAATCAAGTAGGATCCACAGAAGGTTGAGTGAGTGATAGCTGGAGTTTGGGAGTGTAGTTAGAGAGCTGTAGGTGCCCATACTTACTGTAAACATCAACAGGGCAAAGCACATCCCCTTTTGTATGTGCTGTCAGACTCCAGTCGAGCTTCCTACATCACATTTCTCGAGTGATTTTTAAGCTTGTCTCCTGATTCGTTGTTCCATAAAGAACAGCTTGATTATACAGAGAAGAAAGAATAATCCAGACTAAGTACAGAAGGCTGTTAAGGTAAACAGAATGAATTCGGTTTTCGTTGGGTGGTGTGATACCGGGTGCTTCGAGTCGTTGGGGCAGCAGCGGTGTACGCAGCAGTTCGTTCTGCGGGAGAGTGGCGACATCTGGAGGCAGAAAGTGCAAGTTCTTTAGCTGAAGGCCACACCTCCAAGTGGTGCCACTCGATACCTTGCCAGGGCTTTGGGCAAGCAGACCTATATATTTTACTGTTTTAATTTCAGCAATTACAAGAAAGGACCTGAAATTTGGCATCCTGGCAGCTGGTTCTCCTTCAGCAGACTGCTGACACCAATAAAAATCTACCTGGAAAAAAAGGATTCATCACAGGACAGACCATGATTCCATTGTAAAGGAGTTTCCAGGGTATTTTTTTCCAGGCTTTCTGCCTGTTGAGTTCCCAGTGGAGATGCAATCAGTGCTGCTGGACTTAAGGCACTGCTCAGAGCCATGTAAACTTGGAGCACACAGCCAACAGACCTGCTTCTGTTAGTTGCTTGCTCTGGGCTCCTTAGAGCTGGTTCACCCACCACCACGGATACCTGGATGGAGAGAAATGCTGAGTGTGCCTGAGAAAATCTAAAATGTAATTCTCCTGCCTGGTCTTGTATAAGCTGTTTTGGCATTGGGTGCAAACATACAAACCAAAAAGTCTGTGTTGTGGGTGGGGTGTAAAGTCAGTGACCTCAGAGCCAGGTCTGTAGTGTGGGGTTGAAGTGAAAAACCAGCTTCTGTGGTGTCTGGCTGGGGGGTGCATGCTTTTTCACATTTTTTTCATGGAAATACTTAAGATTTTCTCTTGTTTAGGGGGATCCTTTTAATACATACTGTCAATGAAGCAGTCCTGCAAATTATATATACATATAACGAGTAGGGAGGCACAGGAATAAATGTCTGGAGTCCTCTGAGTGGTTTTACCTTATGGCAGCCTGGCATCACTCTTCTGTGTGATGTTCTTATCCTGGAGAAATGCCTAATGAATGGAAGGCAGAGGGGACAAACCCATTCCCTTGGTCCTTTGTCATCTTCACCCATGTGAGAATGCCTTCCGTGTTCCCAAAGCAAGGGAGAAATAGAGCAAAGGGGGGAGCTTGTTTGAAGTGGAGTATCTGTTACTGTATCCTATTTAGCCAAGACAGATTACTGTGGGTAATTAAAGCAATGTCGTCTTGCCCTGGGGGTTTCCATTCTGTGTTCCTGTAGTTACTGTGAAGCTCTGTGAGGAAGTGTAGTCTTTTATTGCTCCTTTCCTTTCTGGAGCTGTTTGTTTGGTAGCTCAGTAATTACACTGGTCGTATCTACACATCTGCCCAGCTAACTGGTGTGGAACTTACTGGCAATACCCTTACTGTGCTTCACCCTTTTTGGGTTTGGTTTTTTTTTGGAAAGGTGTAATCTCATTTCTGGGAGAAAAATAATTGTTCTCTTAATTTTCATACTTTTTTCTCAGTTTATCCTTCATTCTGATTAAATCAATTAATTGTATGACTGAAAATATCCTACTGCTGCTGCTTTTTGGGGGAAGGGTGGGCAGGAGAAAATACTCCTATATATTTCATGTATGTGTCCTGTTCTTCAGCTCTGCTGCTGTTCTAGTTCTTTTCTCACTCTTAAAATACTCTATCACGAATGTTCAGAGTTTCCAGTAAGCCCTTCATCCTTACTGTTTCTTTCTCATTGTTGTTTGCACAATGCTTCGTTCTTCTAATGGACTTTATGAGGTTTACACGTTTTGTGGTTCTGCTCCAGGCTGTGCTGACTGCTGAAAGCAGCTTCCAAGCAAGGGAATCTGGAGCTGTGACTGGCACTGGTCATGTCACAGCCTCCGTAAGGAATGCTAAGTCAGAGCTGTGTGATGCTGTTCCTCCTACGTGTGGTTACTCACGGCTGCAGTTAAACACGATGTGTATGGCCGTGTCAAACTGTACCTGACTGAAATCGGAGCGGTGAGGAGAGGAGCCGGTGGGAAGAGAACCTTTTGGAAGGCCTTTCTTTGGAAAATGTCATTTTAACCGACAGGTTTACTTTGGAGTAAGGCTTGAATGTTGTTCTCTGAAGTCAGAGCTGAGACAGACAAGTGCCATGGTCTGGTGGGAGGTGTCCCTGCCATGGCAGGGGGTTGGGATGAGATGAGGTTTGAGGTCCCTTCACACCCAACCCAGTCTGGGATTCATAAAATGGCTTTGTGTCAGGGTCAGTAACACCGTAAGTGACACGTAAGTTTCCTGTTGACTCTGCATACCCTCTGCCAGTGCTTGTCACGTTGGTCCTTCAGCCCCCACCTCCATGCCTGGAACCACTGTCAAGCTGCTTCTCAAACCACATCTTCTGACAAGTGGAGATGACACTGGCAGCCACCCTTGTTCAGCTCGTTCCCAGCTGCTGTCTGGCAGCAGCACGTCCCGGTGTGTGTTCCAGCCTGCCTTCTGTTTCACGTGAAGAGCGAGGTGAGGCTGGGAACGCCGCTCTAACAGAGCAGCTGCAGCCACTGGAGAGCCATGTGTCCCTGTGTGACCAGTGAGACCTGGTGTGAGACCTGGCAGCTGTGCATCGCTGGGCTTTGCAGGCTGCACTGTACTGTTCAGCACTGGCTGTGTGGGATTTGTCATTGGGCACATAAGTTTTGCTCTCATTAACAGTGAATTAATTTGCATTCATCTTCTTCATGCTTATTTAGTGATTTTGGTTGGAATGCAAATGTGGTAGTGAAGCTAATTTGTTTTGCTGTGAAAGGTTTGCCCTTTATTCAAGCTTTATTCATGACTGAGGAGATATTCAGGCAAGTAAAGATAATTTCAGACAAGCTGAAAGCTTGAATGACATGGACTGCATTAACCAACGAGGTGTTCTCTAGAATATTCTGCAGTAAGTGCACACGATGGAATGATAAAGAGGTAAAAGGAGTGGGTCTGCTTTTTATGTTGCCTTCACAGAAGACTGACTAGATGGAATGCTGGCAATGTTTGTGATCTTCTGACCATACCACCAGACCATTTGGATTTATGTGTTAAAAAAATACAGTAAAACTTTCACAAGTGTGCTCCTGTTCTAAGCCTTTCAGGAAAGATGGATGGAGCTGTTAACTAGCTGGTTGAAGTGGTGCTTTGCTCTTTTTCTCAAAATCAACAATCAGATTTAAAGCTGCTGGTCCAGTTCTGGAGCTGCTGGAAAGCATGTCAGTAGGAGCTGAGAGGGTGATACTGAAAAATGTCCATTGGGAATCTGTCTCCCTGTGCTCTTAGCAAACACATTTTACTCAGTCTTGTGGAGACACTTGTTGTTTTGGTGATTGTGGCACTCTTGTAAGAGAGGATCTGGCCTGGGAGATGTGGGTGTTGTTTTGCATCCCTGACTTTGACTACTAGAATTGACTTCTGGAGGAAAGATGTGTGGAAGCATGTGTGGTTGTTCAGTAATATGTGAAATAAATCTAAGCCTGGTGCCCATGAGAAGCCCATAGGAGAGTGAGGATGGCATAGGGTTGTCTACCGTGGGGAGCTTGATGTGAGGTTGGGCTTGATGAAAGATCTGGAACAGGTCAAGCTGCTGCAGACACGGGGAACTTGCCAGGAGCTCCGAGGTTGGACTGCACAAGAATTAGTTTGATGGTAAAGTTACCCCAAGGCCTTTGTTTAGGTCTGTGCAGTTGTAATGGGTCAGACTATGGGGAGGTGTGACATGTGCCTTGTACAGCTCCCTCCTGTGCCCCTGCTGCTGTTGCTGGGTTCCTTGTTTTAAGCATCTGAGAGCATTTGTCCCTCCTGAGGAGCAGCCCACCATTTCTCTCCTTGCCATGCCTGCTTTCCTTTTGCTTGCCTGTGTTTCCCACTGCAGCTGGATGTGTTGATTACAGTCCACCCCCACGCTGGCTGTTTCATGTGCTGATTGACATTCTGGCCTGCTCTTCCTGCTTCTGGCCTTGCTAATTGGATTTCTGTGAACTCTCCTCCTGCTGATTTAGCCATGGTGCTCAGAGCCATGTGCCTTGTGCATTTCTCTAGGGCTTTTGGGTTTGTTCCTGTTTGTTCTGCGTGGCATATCATATCACCTCTTGCAGTGCCAGGTCCATCTCCCTTAGTAACCATTCCCATCCTTTTCCTTGTTACTTCACTGAGCAATCTGTTCTTTAATGAGAGTCTCTTAATAGCCCCTGTTCTTTTTTTTTAAAAGTTCCTGTACTGTTTCTCTGTCATTTGGCAGTGTATTTGTTATAGTCTTCAGGAAGCTCAAAAGAAAACTGGAAACAGAAGAGAGCCATGCTTTGTTGGAAGACTTCATGGAGGACATGCCCTCCTTTGTCACTAAAGCAAAGACCTAAAAATGGTGAAGATCTGGGATACAACAGATATGGAAAAGAGAAAGGAAGGACTGGACAAGACACAGGACCTTGCAAACAGATTGGAACAGAAATGCAGACAGCCTTCAGACACACCAAATCACTCCACATTCCTCTGAGTGAGGGCATTTGTAGAAGCCATTTCATCTATTAAGCTGACTCTTTGCAGGGAAGACGGGGTTGGTTCTGTTTAATTCTAAACCCATGTTTGGTACGATGGCCATAGTGTGTTCCTTCAGTGACTGATAGATAATTTCTGTTTGGATTGCTCCAGTGTTTCACCCTTTCACACCTTTCCCATCAAGACTTCCTTTTACAAACCTTTCTTCCCTTTCTCACTGCAAGTGCAAGCCTGCACAGCCCACATTGAAGGGGTTCCTCCCTTTTCCCTTCCCCCTTTTTCATTCCCCCATGCTTTTTGTCTCCTAAGGGCATGAGGTTTCTAAGGCTGTGGCTGTCCCTGCAGGTGGAAGATGTAGAGATGATGAATGCAGGTGGCTGAAGTTAGACAAAGAGAATGCCTCCCTGTGTGTGCCCAGCAGGGAGCCTGCCCTGGCTGGAGCAGTTACAGCCATGTCACTGGCCCTGGCGTGCTCCAGCAGGACACCATTCCCTGAATGTCAGAGCCAAGTGACAGCACAGAGTGATTTGATGGCAGGGTCACGCTGAGACAAGAAACATGTTTCTGCTTCAGCCTTGAAATTGTTTTTGCCAGGTTGTACTTGGTGTTGCTCACAGGGTGTGTATCACTTCACTGGTTTTATCTGGTGAATCATCACAGGAATACTGACAGAGGAACAACTGGGGCCTTGAAAGCAGTACTCAGGGTAGCTGTGATTACATGGCAGGTAAGCTAAAGAGCTATCAGAACTGTAAATACCCTGTTTCAGGACATCCACTCAGAGAATGCAGGTTAGGAGACAATGCCTCCTCAGAAATGCTAGAGCATACTTGTTTTATTTTTACGATTCTCTTTATACATCAGCTCTTATGTGCAGTCACGGGTCAGGGCTGTGCCAGGCACAGTACAGAAGTGCTGTAGAGGCAGGAAAGCTGTGTGTGTGTAAGGCAGAAGGCAGCAGGTGGATGGGGTGGGACTGAGGGAAGAAATGAGGCTGTGTTGGTCAGGGTGGTGAGCAGTGCTTTCAGCTTCCCACAGTCTAGATATAAAGTTTTGTGTCTGGTTTCTAAAGAAACAAGATGTGCTGGTGTGCTGCTTCTCTTCAGCTGTGTGTGGCTGTTCCTTCCCCCCTAAAACATACAGAGACCTTTGGTTGCATTGGCTTGTGTTAGTCCCTGGGGTGGAGAATAGGGAACCCTGGTTTGGAGGGAAAAGAATAGTGACCAGGTAAAGGAAAACAACCCACCTCTGATCCCTCTGTCCTAGTGTGGGGTAGCTGCCCATCTCCTGTCTGATCTGCAAGCAGATTTTGTGGCAGAATCTGGGTTTCTAGAGGAGAGTGATGTTTCTCAGAGGTGAATGAGGACCAAGGGCAGAACTGGTGGGGTGCCAACAGCCAACTGCTGCAGACAGCAGAGAGGTGCTGGGGGGTCACTGAGAACCAGAGAGGGAAGACGGAAAGGAGGAGAAAGCAGGAACAAGGGAACGTTTACTTTCCTGTGAAGATGTATGGGCTGTGATTTAACACCTGCTGAACTCAGAGCTCTGCGTTCAGTGGTTTGGGAGCAGACTCAGGAGGTGGACACTTGATAGTGTGGCAATTTGTAACTACTTACAGAAGAAGCAAAACCACTTAAAGCCTAAAATTGCTTTTGTAAAGTATCTTAATTAAAAGTTCCAAGGCCATTCATTGCAAGGATAGAAAAGTATCCAGTATGGACTCAGATCCAGTTTGGTTTGGTGTGTTGAGACCCTATTAATGACCAAATGTCTTCAGCTCCAGCATTAAGCCATTGGCATGCTAATTTCTTTAAGACTGTTTTTAAAAAGTTTAAAACCAAATCAGTGCTGTTATTCAAACATTACCCAGATACTTGTTTTAAACTCCAAAAGGAGCTGCTGCTTAATTTGTTTTGCAAATATGCATTTGTTGTATAAGAAATGACAGTTTCTTTGACCTTTGTAACATGTTGTGTAGGTAAGGTATTAGAAGAGTCTTTAAAATGTTTTGTTGTTTAGAGATTATTACAAGGGCATGGAGTGATAGGATGAGGGGTGATGGCTTTGAACTGGAAGAGGGGAGATTTAGGTTAGATGTTAGGCAGAAATTGTTGGCTGTGAGGGTGGTGAGACCCTGGCCCAGGGTGCCCAGAGAAGCTGTGGCTGCCCCCTCCCTGGCAGTGTTCCAGGCCAGGTTGGATGGGGCTTGGAGCAACCTGGGCTGGTGGGAGGTGTCCCTGCCCATGGCAGGGGGTTGGGACAGGATGATCTTTGAGGTCCCTTCCAACCCAAACCATTCTGTGATTCTATCTTCTATGATTAATAAAACCTTTCAGAACTGGAACGAACAGTCCCACTGTCGGAGGTGTGGAGGCAGAAGTAGCTCAGCCCTAGGGATCAGCCTCTAAATGTGGCTTTCAGGATTTCCTCTTGAGCCTCACCGAGCTGTGCAAAGCCTCACCAATTCCATAAACAGATTGTTCCTGTCTCCCTGACACCATCCATGCTCCGTGCACTGGTAGGGGTTCCTCATGTGAGAGAATACTTTGCATCCAGGTGGAAAGGCCTGCCTGAGAAGCATTTCCAGAGCGGGGGAAGAAGGAAAACCCCTGCTCTTTGTCAGAGCCGGTGAGATGGGCAGTGCAGGAGCAGCGCAGCAGAGGGCCCGTGCCCACGAGATGGCAGGAGCTGCCTGCTGTGGCTCTGGCAGCACACAGCGCTGCCTGAAACGTCCTTCTGCGACACCCTGAGTTACTCATAATGCTTATGGGGTTTGGCATTTAAATGTGCCCCTGTCTGTGATCCTTAGAAACACAAACACGAGTGTTCAGCTAAGCTTGGTTTGAATTTTGAAAGCTGTTGGGGATAGTTTCATAGGATCACAGGATGGTTTGGGTGTGAAAGGACCTCACAGCTCATCCCATCCCACCCCCTGCCATGGGCAGGGACACCTCCCACCAGCCCAGGTTGCTCCAAGCCCCATCCAACCTGGCCTGGAACACTGCCAGGGAGGGGGCAGCCACAGCTTCTCTGGGCACCCTGGGCCAGGGTCTCACCACCCCCACAGGAAATAATTCCCTCCTAATATCCAATCTAAATCTCCCCTCTTCCAGTTCAAAACCATCACCCCTCATCCTATCACTCCATGCCCTTGTCCAAAGTCCCTCCCCAGCTTTCTTGTAGGCCCCTTCAGGTACTTTATTTAAGTTCCTTTATTTCAGTTGTGTCTGTAACTTTCCTTATCTTTCCTGCCTATTTCATAAGTGATCACTGCCAGTAACCTGCACTGATGGCAGGCACACACGTCTGGTTCTGATTTAGGACAGATCTATGGTGCCTGTTATTGGGAAGCAGCACATTGTGATTAGAGTTTGACGTTATTTCCCCGAGAGGTGAGGTGGCTTCACAGTGTCATAACTTGTGCAAGTTTTTGCCAGCACTTATGCAAAAGTAATGTGAGAGTTTAAAAATTCCTGTGGCTCATAACTGGGGTTCTCTTACAGCAGCTGAATTTTGCAGCTGTATCAGTCTCCTAGCAGGGTGTTATTTGTATTGCTGTATGGTTCTGTTCATGGAAGAGAAATCAGCTCAGAAGTAACAAGTATATCACAACTTACGTGCCTGAAGAAGTCCCTAACCTGAAAGGCTGCAAACTAGGGCAGAATCCTCTGTGGTTTTCCTGGTTTTGTCTTTTTCCCAAGGTCTCTGCTCAGGCCAGTGGCAGAGCCAGGGTGCTGAGTGACACTGACCTCTGGTTCTTGTGTTCCTTTGCAGTAAACGTGATTTGTCCTAAATCCTGAACAAAGACCAGCGAGTGACCTCCTGCTCCAAAGGGATTGCAGCCTTGTTGGATCACAGAGAAGAACCACGCTGACCCCATCGTACAGGTTAGTTGGAGTGGCTGCTCTGAGGCTGGGGCGGAGCTGGAGGTGGTGGGGCAGTGTTGGAAGAGGGACACTGGGCTCACTGGGTCAGCGCAGGGGTCTGTGTGGGGCAGTGACTGGCTCTGGCTGTAGCTGTTGGTGGATGCTTGGGTAAAGAACACACACCAAGGGGAGCAGGCAGCAATGCTTCCTTGGCACACTCTCAGGGCACAAACTGATTCTGACTTTGATCAGATCTTTCCTTAATCTTTGATAACCTGAAGTCCCTTCCTCTAAGGCAGTCTTCCACATTCATTACTGGTTCTCCTGGCTCTTTGGTGAACCCTCTCCGATTGATCAGCCTTTTCCTACAACTGTGAAAGCCCCCTGGGACCTGGCATTGCTGCTGCGGCCACCTCAGAGCTGCATCGAGCGCCTCAGCTCTCTGTACCTGCATCTCCTTGTGGGCAGGGATGTGTCCAGGGCAGGCAGCTGAGAGGTGGTAACAGCTTCTCATCAGTGAGGCCTTCTCATCATGGCCTGCAGTGGGTGGGTTCAGCCTGTTCACCTCCTGTGCTCTCCTCTGCTGGTGTGTGATGCTCACAGCAGCTCCCAGAGCCATGGGTCTTGGTGGCCTTGCTGCACAGGAAGGATGGAGAAGGTCCCCTTCCTCAGCTACTCTTCAGGCTGAGCCCCTGGGACATCTGCCAAAGGCATGCACTAAACAATTTTAAGCAATTTAAAAGTAAAGACAAAGTGCCTGTAAAGTACATGCAGCCACTTTTAAGTAGTATCAATGGCACTAGCATAGATATTTCTGGTCATTAATGTTAAAATGTATGCATTGTGTCATAGAAAAGGGAAAGAGGTGTTTGTTCTGTCTGAGGGGTGAGTTCTTCCCTGCTGCCTTCTATTTTTGTCAGTAAGAAGACCTCTTGATCCAGCAGAATGCAGGAATCGGTAGCTGTGCTAGTGCTTGTTCTTAACACAACACAAATTATAAAGCCATTAGCAAAGTAGATGTTGTCTACCTGCAGATTATTCATTGGTGAGCACTTAAAACAGTTTAAAATGGATGTTGCCATTTTTTTAGTCTGTCATTTTACAAATCCCATGGATGTTTGCCAAATGCACTGCCTTGCTCAGGCACCTGCCTGGGAAGGAACATCTTTCAGCTCTGAGAGCTCATACAATACAGGTCAGGTCCAGACCGCACTTCAGGTTTGCAAATTGCCCATTTTTTTTTTTTTCAGTTTCCTGCCAAAAGCTGTGCAGCATCTCCATGCAGGAAGGTGAACTTTTCCAAGCAACTGCAGTGTGTCTCTGGGATGCCTCCCTCAGGCAGCCCAGCCTGGTGCAGTTTGTGGTGAGCATTAGAGCTGTGCCCTGCTTAAATCACGGAGTGGCTGAGGTTGGAGGATGTCTGCACATACTCCCTGCTCAGAGCAGGGTTTGTTAGAGCGGGGTTTGGTGACTTAAACCATGAGAGTGGGGCAGATTCATCTTTGCTGAGTATCTTCCCTAATAGATGGTGTCTAATTACTTGGTTACGTGGAAGAGGTATGTGAGATGATGGAAGAGGTATGTGAGATGATGGAGCAATCATGTATCTGTGAAGAATCTACATGCCACTGCTTTTGTTTGTCACCTGAAGTGCGTGAGGAAATGCCAGTGGCTGAAGGTGATGTAAATGTTTGAAGCCCTGAAGGACTCAGTGGTGTCCAAATGGCCCTCTCCTCCTGGAGTTATCCATCTCTCTGGTACCTTCCTGCTCTGAGGTGTGCAGTACTTGGCATCTCATAACTCTTCATCGTGGCCTAAGCCAGTCGTGGAAAGACTTGGCTGAGTAATTCTCTGCCTTCTAAGCTCTGCTAACTGGAAATGGGGGGGAAAAACCTGTTTCTCCCAGTTTTTTAAATCAAGAACTAGTAGTTTTACTCTCTCTTGGAGTGTTACTCTAATGGTTATGAAATTTAACTTAATCTGCATTAATACTGCCTTTTAGCATTGGTTTAGGAGAGAGACCAAAAACCCACACTGAGCTCCAAAGAGCTATTACAGAGCAGTTGCAGGCAGAGTGCTGGTGATCCTTCCTTTAGAGAGAATAATAAATGTTAATGCAGTCCTTAGCATTTCAATGTCATGATTAAATATTCCGGAGTCTTATTAATTGAATATTTTATATTCCTGCAAATGGCCTTGATCTGCACAATGGCATACTAATTCCAGAGGGCCATCGAAAGGGAAGGGAGGAAGAACATTTCCAAATTCCTTCAAGGGAACAGTGCAAACAAGCCTTTGAAAATGAATGTGTTAATATGCTCGTTGGCAATTTACTTTGCCTGAAGCAGCTATGTGGAGGAAATGTAAATATGTTTGTGTTTTGGGGTATTTTGGGGGGTCTCAGAGTTGTATAGGTGGCTGCACTGATACTGCACAGAAAAGCTGTCAGTAATAAAGTACCTGAGGGAATTAAAATTCTGTGGGTAGCAGTCACACATCCTTTCAGTGCCACCAGTGTGGTGGTTCTGTGCTGGGAGATACTAACCTTTGCCCTCGTGTGCCCCTGTGTTACAATTTAAGGGAGTTTCAGGCTTCTGCTTCCCTAAAGTCATAAAGAGTTACAAGCTCCCATACCTAATTCCCAACCCCTTTCAGGAGGTGTTGTTAACTAACTTCCTCCTCTAGAAAATGTTACCTTGCACCGTGCTAGGCAGTGTGTGATAAACCAGTCTTCTCCTCACAGATCTTGCTTTGAGGTTTTGCTTGACAACAGTCTTGGGACACTTTGTGTCTCTGACATGCACCAGCCACAGCCTCGCGTGGTGGTGTCCGACTGGGACGTGCTTGTGCAGGTTTCTGGTCATTGGTTTTGGTGCTCCAAGGTAGCTAAGGGTGCCAACTTTCTATCCTTGTAATGGCAGAAATAATGACTTGGCAGTGGGTCTGTGTGCTTTAAACTTGTTTTATTGTTTACTGGATTGAAGCCCAAGATGTCTGGGACAGGAAAACCTTTGTTTGTGTGGTGTTTCTAATTCTGTAGTGAATGGGACTAATACCAAGTGGTGGTGTGTTGTTTACCATGGAGCTTCTCTGCAGATTTTGCGAACATTTGGGTCTTTCTGTGTAAATGCAGAAAAGATACATCCTGAGCAACTGTTTAACTATGAAAACCTTGCTAGAGCCAGGTACGTTATGGATATTCAGGCTTTCTTGTACTTTTCAGAACAACAGAACAATGGTTATTAGTTCAATGGCTATTAGTTCAATTTGGGGTTTATTCTGTGAGACAGATGGGACAAGGCAGCAATTATCTGAATTACACGTTATGCTGAGGTGGTGTGCTCTGAAGCAGGCAAAATGGGATGTATGAGGTGAGTGAGCATGGCAGAGTGCTCCTCTGAAGGTAACGGTGAGTGTGCAAAGGATACGCTTTAAGTCTTGAGTAAATCCCTTGCTGAGGAGCTTGGAGTGGTATTCCAGACCTTTTCAACCCATGAACTGGTCCGTGGTGGAGCTGGTTTGGGTTCTCTGCAGTATTCCTGATTCTCACCCTCTTCACAGAATCACAGAACAGCCTTGGTTGGAAGAAACCTCTGAGCTCACCCATTCCAACCATTAACCCAGCACTGCCCAGTTCCCCATGTCCCTCAGCACCACATCTCCATGGCTCTTAGATCAGCTCTGCCTGTGAGTGGATAATCAGAAAAAGGAAAGGATCAGGATTTGAATATTAGACTCACTATAGAAAGTTATTGAGTTATTCTCTGGCTTCTTCTTAAAGAATTAGCAAAAGACAGATTTCCTGAAGTTTTAGTCTTTTTGATGCTGCAGAACTGCAGGTTTCTGTTTTGGGACGTGATGAACGACCCTTTTTTGGATGTGGTTTTCTTCTTTAGAGGTGTCTTTTGCTAGAAAGGCTTTCATTGTCACAAATGCATAAAGCTTGCCTGGTGGTGCCCTTTCAGTTCCTCGGAGTGATCCCTTCTTTTGAAATTAAGGCAGGAACTGTTGTTTGATTGGTACAGCTGCTGACGGATCAAATCTAGGTAAGCATCCCATGTCAGACCTCTTTCCTTAAGGTTTATGGGTTAAATTGGGCAGACAGCTGCCTTCCTCCTTGGCTGTGAAGGATCTCAGGACGTTGCAACTTGACAGTATGTGCTTTTCTCTGAAAGCATGGCTTTGTAAACCCCTGAAATCTCAATTTCACCTCAGCTTTCACTCACAGTGTTCTTACAAAACACAAAGATCAGGAGAAACAGAGTTGAGGAAGCAGAAACATGCCTTCTCATTCTCTTACCAGCCCCAAAACGTAGGCAGGATTGCTTCACCCAGGCAGTGCTGGCTGCCACCAGATTCAGTCTCTTTTCATCTCACTTCACAGTGTGCTGACAGCAGGAATGTGGTGAGTGTTGCTGGTCCTCCTAAGGGTATCTTCGTGGCTGCCTCACATTAATTGTGCTAGTAGCTAAGGTTTGCTTGCTAAATGACATTGCTGGTTTAGACCCATTGTCAGAAGGGAGCTGCTGGGGACTGACAACAGCACACTCATGAGATCTGGTGGCTGGAAGATGAGATGACAAACCCAGTGGCTGCTTGGGACTTGTGTCCTCGCTGTCCTCGGGCAGGTGCTGCAGGGGAAGTGTGGAGAGGGGACCTGCAGCTGCCTGGCCTTCCCAGTGCTTCCAGGGCAGGTCCCAGTGCATCCAGCTGCAGCAGCTCTTCTGTCCTGGGTGCCATCACACAAGGACTGGCTGGCTTTTTGAGGGACAATTCTCTACCCCACCAGAATTCCTGGGCCTATAGAGAATGGTTTCTGATTTGTTTTTTTTGCAGAGATGAGAGAGGAGATCCAAACCAGCCCCTTCACCTTTTGTTAGAGGTGGCTCTGTGTCCTCAGGAGCGGAGCAGCCTGGAGCAGGGGCAGGATGGGGCTGTCACTGGTGCAGCTGTGGGACGTCTGAATCTCGGACTGGGGTCCCTGCAGTGGCAGGACTTTATGTGAGAGCAGACAGACAGTTCAGGACATGCTCTGTGCATGTCAGCAATCTGTAAGGCAGAGGCAGTAACCTAATGCCTAAAAGCAATTGTCTTTTGGATGATTCCTTGCTTTCTGCATTAGCCCTCTCTGTAAATGAATGCTAGACTGGCTTTCCTTACTCTTGTTCATTGAGGCTGTCTTTGTTTGTGTGTTTATAGCCTTCAGTGCCACAGAACCAGAGCTGAATCATCGCTGTGGTGACAGTAAACATGCTTTGGAGTGAAATAATGATGATGGGACAAGTTCCTTCCTCTTTGTTTGCCCACTTAGGCTGCTGGAGTTATGCCTCATTTGAACCACGCCAGGCTGTGCACAACTCCTGAGGACATGGGGCTGTTTGTAAACAAAATGGGAAGGGACTGATTTGAATTTCCACAAACTCTCATGTCAACTCTTCCTGTTCTTTCCTCAGCAGTGAAAACAAACCTTCATTGTAGTGTATTCCCCTGGTGCTGGCACACCTGCAAAAACATCACCTAAGCTGCTTTAATGATGCTTTTTCTGCCAAGTTCTTTATTCATAGTGACATCTGGCATGGTAAGGAGATTGTTTCCTCCCTGTGTTCTCCTCATCTCAGTATATTCTCCCCCCCCAAATCATTTGGGATACCTGTAGGAAGTCATCAGAGTATCACAAGTATGTTTATCACTGAAGACTGGGAAAGAGCTGTAAAAACAGTTATTATGAGAGAAGAGACATGGGTATACTTCAAGTGTGGAGAGGGAAAAGCAAAGGAAGAGCAGTGCAGAAATGGTTCAGTCTGGAAGCAGCACTGGTGCTCTCCCAGGCACAAAGACCCTGTGTTCCCAGCCGTGCATTCTGGAGCTCTCTGCAGTCTTGGTCGTAAAAAAGATTAAAGGAAGAGTCCAGCACTCCGTGTTAGCAATAAGTAACATTACTGAGGACTTTTTCACCAGCTCATGCTGTGTGCCATGAAAATACAGTAAGATAAGCAAAGTTTTATTTGCCCACTACATGGGAGACAAAGTAAATTTCACTTGATATTCAATTTCTACTGCCCAGGTGTAAGGAATTATAAATGTAATTAACAGACAGTAGTGTGATGAAATGACAGCTTGGAAGTGCTAAACTAAATTAGGGTTTTGTGTGCAATCAGTATGTAAAAAAAATACATCCTTGTGCAAGCTGGGGGGCTGCTCTTGCTGACTGCTCTCCCTGAGAAAAGAAAGGCAAGAATGCCATTTTGTGGTCATAAAGAAAAAATAGTATTGTTGTTCAAGGTGTCCAGGAGGTTTCCAAGTTGTTCTGTTAAGAAGCAGGAAAATACATATTGTAAAATGAATTTAATTTGGACTAAAACTCATAATAGCACAAGGGTCAGAAAGAAGCACAATGATCATAAAAAGCCCAACTCTAAACTGTGAATGGGAAGTCATTTCTGACTCGTTCACATCCATGCTGCCTGCTAAAAGGAGGATGATTTTGGCAATGGCACAACGTCCTGACCAGTTTATTGTGGGAAGAGCCCTGCCATACCTGGTTCTGCCCACTGTGATTGCCACCTACACTTCACACAGCACGCTGCCTGTCCAGTGTCACCAATACTTGTGTTGATTATCTTTTAGAAGAGGACCCTAGCTAGGGGTCCAAGAGTGGCCATCCCAAAGTCATCTGCTGAACCAGTGGCAGCACATCTTGCTGCCTGTCCCACTGTGCTACACTGACCATCCTCCTCGTGGCATTCAGTACTTGGGGATGCCTTTGTTTTCCATGCACTTGGGAAACTTTAGTTTGTATTGGAAAGCATGAAAATACTTCTTTTCCTGGCTATTGCAAAGTACGCTGAGCATTCCAGTTTCACTCCAAATTAAAGGGATAAGACCCAGCAGAAGGTTAACATTTGTTGTGCAAAGGAATTATATTTGTTAACCAAGGGTTAATATTGGTCTTGCTGGTTTTAGGAGACAGTTGTTGGATTGGAATTGGCATTCCAAAATGAGAGAGTGCCCTGGGAGAGCAGGAGGTCGCCAGCTCTCCTTGCAGGAGCTGCAGTGCTGCCGTGGCTGATTCCAGGACCCGCAGGCAGTGCTGCAGTCAGCAGTAGGCTTCGGGGGGGGAAAGCAGCTTGGTCTTTCTGGGTGTCCACAGAGAGCCATTTCCCTGCTGATGTGTGACATTCCCGTTGTAGGAACAGCAGGGAGAGTTCCTGGTTCCTGTTTTCTAAGCCATGGTTGGGCAGAAGGCAGATGGAACTAACGTTTTGGAGCAGCCAATGGAGAAGAGGTGTTGTGTCAGCTTCCTCTGGGGTCTCCAAAGGCTGCTGAGAACCTGCTTGGGAAACAGAGCAGAACTTGACTTGCAGTCATGGCTCCCTGCAGATACCAGAGTCAACAAGCACCTAACTGGACTTGCAAACCCCAGGGGGAGTTTGGAGAGCTGGCAGAGATGAAGTGCACTTTTTAGCTTTCTCTCTGGAAACCAGCAGGGCCCTGGCATGTTACAGAGCCCGCACTCTTCTGACTCTGGTTTGTGTTCCTATGATTTTCTGGTTTGCATTTCAGCAAATCACAGAGTCATCTAGGCTGGAAAAGATCTTGAAGATCAAGTCCAACCATCAAATCCCTAGATTTTGCAATGGGGACAGTGTAATACTGTTCATTCCTAGTTGTTTTGCCATTGCAGGGTCTCAACCTTGTGCAAAACCCCCAAAAAAGTCATTAGGGGCTATTTCTTTAGGAACATTACAGCCATTAATGAATGCAGTCCCAGCCTGCTCAGCCTTGCAGAATATGATCAGGGTCTTACAGAGGGGGGTGTTGATCAATGGCAGCCTTGTCTGAACCAACCAGGAAATATTCAAGGTTGTGAAGGAAGTGATGGGAGAGTATCACCATACAGAGTCTGGACTTGAGGAGAGCAGATTTTGGTTTAGGAAACTGGTAGGTGAGATCCCATGGGAGGCAGCTCTGAAGGACAAAGGAGCAATTTTAACACCTGATTTACGACCTTACTGAAGTTTCTTTCTTAGTTGTTGTGTTTGTGGAAAAATCCATTCTTTTGTCCCATTGACACAGCCTTGTGACCTGTTCAGCCTCTGCACAGATCTGGGCCACTCCTTAAAACACCTTTTGTTAGATCTGCTTCTCTGTGTGTGCCAGAGTCCCTGAAGGACTTCCCTCTGAGCCAGCCAAGGGTGGGACATGGGTTGTGATGCAGCCTGTGATAAATCCTGCCACACAGCTGAGATGTTCAGACCCACGTGCAGATCTCTGCCTCTAGAAGGGCGAAGGGAGCAGGGGGGTGATTGGCACCAGCACTTGGGGGAGGCAGGACGTGCATGGTGCTGGGGGATGGCAGCAAATGGGCAGACAGAGGGATCCTGGGGTTTGTTCCAGGCTGGAGGCTGTGGTCCAGTAAGCAGTGCCCTTTTCCCCCAAAGGCAGGAGCTTTTGACTTTCCTTGTCTTTGTCCTTCCTCATCATTCCAGTCCCTGCACTTTTCTAAAAGTAATCTTCCTCCATCCATATTTCTTAACCCTGACCCCTCCTTTCTTTTCCAGTTCCCATCCCCATCCTCCCAGCTCCTCAGCTTTCACCCTCCCCCATGTTTTCCTCTGCTATCATTCTTGGAAATCACCTACTTATTGCAGTGGAAATGTTCCAGAAAGATCAGCTTGGGGCTGACCTAGCACAGACAGTGTAAACTAAGATGCTGAAAGCCTGTCCAAGGTATAAGCAATGGAAACAAGGTAGTATGATGGGAAACACCAAGTAAATTCCTTAGATGTAATGGTATCCTCCTTTTGTCCAATGCTTTCCCTGCCAGGGAGCAGGGTTGGGTGTGGGCACTGTGGGGCTGTGGCAGGGATGGCAAATTCAACTTCAAACTCTTTTCCTGAGTATGTGGGGACTTCTGGTGCCTCTGAGTGTGTGGGCAGGGGGGGGGTCTATTGAGAGCCCAGGCCAGTGAAGCACTACAGAGATGAGCTGCTGCCTGTATGTTAACAGAAGCTGTCTGCCCCTTGCCTGAGTCAGCAGAGATTCATTTAATAGCAAAAGCTCTGAGGCATTTAATGGAAAATGGTGCAAATAAATAAGAGTGAGAGTGTGTGCCCAATGAAGTTCAATAGTTGTTTCCACAGAGCCAGGTTTTGTGTTTTGCTCTGAGAATACAAACTATTGATCCACGTAACACTTTTGTTTTCTGTATAAATATAAATAAATATAAATACATAAAAAGAGCAATCCAATCCATGTGCCATTCAGCTCAGTTCACGTGAGCTACATTCTGACTGTATATAATGCAGATCTAAAAGTTTGAGCTCTGCTGTGATAATCTTGCCCGGAGCCCACCCCAGGAGAGCACAGCCAGCCCCTCTGCATTCTCTTCACATCAGCTCCTCAAGGTCGCTGCCTGCCCAAGCAGCTCCTTTATGCAATTGCCTACCATGAGGCACAGCAGGAGCAAGTCAGCCTTGGTGGTGTATTTATAGATCCTGGAGATGCACAGTTCTCACATTCTATTAACGAGGGCAGGGACGGGATGAATTTTTTATCCATTATGGACCTTGTGCAGCATAAAACACTCTGTGTTTTTACTGGAGGCTCTACTGTTTTAACCTTTGGTGAGTGATTAATGGTTCATCTACCAGTGTTTTACTGATGTCTTGTGTCAGATCTGTGTGGTACATGTGTACTTAACCACTCCATACTCGTTCAACAGATTAATTGGAGGTTGTTTATAATAAGAAGTCCAAATGTTCAAGATCCCTGTGTTTACCATGAGCTGTGAAACGAGCATTATCCGTGTGGAGAACACATGCTGATGGGGCACGTCCTACGAGTGGTGAGACCACTGCTTCTTTCTTTCTTTCTTTTTGTATCCTCTTTCCATTTGCATTTTGGCCACTGCTTTGTGTTGCAAGACTGAAACATCCCGCCTGGGCTTCCCCTCACTGCTGCCCCCTTGGGAGCATCTGCTAGTGATCACTGAAGAGCATGAAATTGGTTTTGGCTGTTATTGCACACATGGACAGCAACTGTAATCAGCAGGGGTTTGCTAACTCCTCTGTAGAGTTTTGATAATGTTCTTAGGGGATTTTTTCCCACTGTTTGTTCTGCTCTGTGTCACAGATCTCTTGCACAGGAGTCACGGGTGCATCCTTTGTGGTTCTGAAGAGCAATGTCAGCAGGACTAGAGTGCCAGCATAGCATTTGTGGATGTGTTCCTGTGGGATCTACTCTAGGATCCTGCTCTAGCAGAGGGTTTGGACTGGATGATCTTCAGAGGTCCCTTCCAGCCCCTGCCACTCTGTGATTTCCCCTGCCAGGGCTGCTGAAGGACCTGGTGATTCTCAGGGGGACAGGGAGATACAGACATACTCTGAACACCTTTCAAACACTAGAGTTAATTCCATGGAGAGCAAAAGAGAGGAAGGCATCCTTAAAACAGCAGAGACCTGGGCCCTGAGACACAGAGGGATGCAGTGGCTTGTGGTTACCCACAGAAGTCCAGCAAACTCCTCTCTCTGTGACAGAGATGCTAAGGTAGGCATTTCTACTGCCAAAATGAGGTGTTCCAGGGTGTCCACCACAGGGACTAAGCTTCTGCTGGCTGGTGAAGAGGGGCTGGAAGCCTTCTTCCACTGACAGAACCTAGTCTCTTTGGTTAAGCACCAAGGCAGATGGTATGAACACTGCTCCTCCACCCTTGCCACCCACCTGGGTGCAGCAGACCCCTTTACGAGGTGCCTGCATCTCCCTCATTGCAGCTCTTCAGTGAAGAGCTTGACCTGAGGTGCAGAGAAGCCAACTCTCCCCATTCCAAACCCAGCACCTAAGCCCCAGGAACTGAGAAATCAGCAGAATATGGGGCAAGACAAGAGCTGTCTCGTCTCTGACCGCTGGCAGTGGCTGAGCTGCCTGCCCAGAGCCTGTTTGAGGTGTGATGGCATTTGCAGTGCACCATGGCCCTGCAGGTCTTAGAAAAACTGAGTCTTGGGTTAAAAATCATCATCTTTTCACCTCAGCTCACCCTGCCATGCCTTCCTCCTCTCCCCTTTTCTCTCCTCCCCTCCAGACTCGGTGGACAAAGGCACGGCTGACTGGATCTGGTATTGGCGATGGTCTCACTTCAAGTGAGAGGTAGGGCCAGAAGCCTTCAGAGGTCTCTTCCAGCCACCACTTGTGAGACTGTTATTTCTACACAGTGGCCCTGCGTTCCTAAACATCTTTTTTCTCTTTGTGGAGCCTGAGTAAGCAAGGAGGGGGCCACCAAAGGAGTATTTACCATAGCCTTACCACAGTGACCCACATGAGGCCAGTGCCATTTTTGACTGTCCTTTTCTCTGTGCTGCTGCAAACATCTGGTCCTTCAGGATGAAAATGGCAAGTGGTTGGCATTGTCCCTCTGGATAGCCAAGTTCTGCTCAGATGGAGTGGGTACCCCACACAGGGGTCCCTTTCCTGGTTAGTGCTGCAGGGAACAGTGGTGGCAGTCTTCAGCCTGTGATGCAAAGCTGCTCTACAGCAGCTGTGGGGCAATGGCATTGGGGGTGTTCAAAAAACGGGTTGATGAGGCACTTGAGGCCATGGTCTAGTGGTTTAATGGTTAGGAATACGATGGGATAAAGGTTGGACTTGATGACCCTGGAGGTCCCTTCCAACCATAATTATTCTATGATTCTATTCTATGACTCTATGTCCTTTCCAAGGAGCAATCTTCCAGCAGGTTCTCTAGTCTGGCCCATCCCTCTCCCTGTTCACCTGCAGGAGCTTCATTGGTCACCTTCTGCCCCTGCCAAGTCTTGGGTGTCTACACCAGTCCTGGCCCTCTTGTGAGAGCCCCTTCAGTTGGTACGAGGGGAGATCTCTGGGCTAACCCCACCTGCCTTCCCCATTCCCTGCCGTGGTCCTGCTGTGCCCCTACCACTCTGACACGACGGGTGAATCGTGCTCGTAAATGCTCTCAGAGGAAAGCGTTGGGTATCTCAAAGCTGGGACCCACTGAGGGGTTCTCACCAGTTTTGTTCCAGCAGATGTGTTTCCCTCTGGGATCTCAGCGGGTGAGACAGTCGCTGTCCAGCTGTTGTAGGCACACAGCTTTTCCCCACTGATGTGTGATCACCCTCTGCACCCCTGTGTGTGACATGGAGGGGACAGGAGGAGGATCGTCCCCTGATGTGCTGCTAGGAGCACGAGGAAGGCGGAGGGTTGTGTGGGCTGTTGGTGACACTGGTGGCAGGATTGTGTGGGCTGTTGGTGACACTGGTGGCTGTGGCTCTCAAGCAGCTCGTAGGGGTCTTTGGAGAATGGCTTTTTAAAGACACTCCAGTGACACGATGCGCAGAGACTCGGGTCTCCTGGGATCTGAAAGCCATTAATCATGTGGAATTAAGGCAGTTAATCAAGTCTCAGAGACTGACAAAAGATTGTCCCTGAGGCTTTTTACCTTGAATATCTTTGGAAAATGATAGTTTCAGCTTTCCAGTTGACTACCTCTGTAAGCTAATTCATGTTCTCCAGCAGCAGCCCAAGGTCAGCCGTCGTGTGGCTGTGTCGTGTGACGGCGCTGCGCTGGCGTTCAGGCAGAGCTCTGCTGGCAGTGGCACCCCTGCCTCTGTGGCACCCGAGTGCCGGCAGGAGCTCGGCTCGGGGCGAAGAGCTGATGCTGCAGACCTCAATTTATCTCTGTCTGAAACTTGAAGTGTTTCAGGCTCCAAACACCTCGGCAGAGGTGCTGCTGCAGAGCAGGAGTGCCCAGGGCACTGGCTGTGCTCACACTGCCTTCAGCCTTCACACAGAAACACTCACAGCTAATCTTTTCTCATTACATAATTTATCTAATTAATTTCAAATTGAATTGCTCCAGATGCTGGTTCTGCCCTCGTGGTTGTCGGAGCTTTCTTTCCCATCACACCCAGCAGTGTTAATAGCAGGGGACCAAAGTCCACTCGCAGATCTGCTCCCTGTGCTCATTTTTGGCCAGCTTGCTGGTGGACACTTTGGCTGCAGAGTCCCTGGTGGGGAAGAGAGTGGGTAGATGTGGTGCCAGCCCCAAGACCACTCTTGCCTGCAGTGTTCACACCTCAGAGGCCTCCTGCATGTGCTCTGAACTGGGTGTAATGGTAGCCCTGGGATCATTTCCCAGCACTGTAGTCAGGGCGTGGGGCATAGAGTCACTGGAATGAAGAAATTAAAACCACTGACAGTCAGAAAACCTGTGACATCCTCAGGATGTCACTGTCACCCCAAATTCACACAGGGACAACGCCGAGAGGTCCCCATGTGGAACTTCCCACACTAATCACACCCTGCAGTTTGAAGGTACCGTTCCTGCAGGCAGTGCGTGGCTGTGTCACGGAGGAGAGGAGAGGTGAGGACACTGGGTGGAAGGGCTGTGTCACGAAGGAGAGGAGAGGTGAGAACACTGGGTGGAAGGGCTGTTAGAACAGTGTGGTGCCTTGCCATGAGGCAGCAGCACTTCAGTCTGGAATGGAATGGGATGGCAGTGTTATCAGCACTGTTCCTTCATGGCACTGAACAGGGCTCCAGGACAGTTTTCTCCATCTGGTTGTGGTGGTGGCAATGACAACAGTCCATTCCACGTGCACCTTTCCGAGGAGGCAGGGGAAGCATACGCCCAGTGCATCCCATAACTGCTCTCCTGTAATTACCAGCAGGAACAGCAGGTGGCGAGAACAGTCTTTATTTCGTGTCCCGCTCGGTCCCGGGCACCAGCTGGCAGGGATGACGCTGGTAAGAGCAGGAAGGCAGCCTTGGAGGGGCCAGAAGAGAGTTGTTTCTTCCAACCTCTGGAGGTGGTGTGGGTGCTTTGTGTAAGGGCTGACCACAGGCTCACGACAGCAGAGCAGGTCAGAACACATGGGTCGTGGCTCCGCGTGGCTGAAGTTCACATCTCTGGCTACTTGGCACCTCTCAGAGCAACCCAAATCCTAAGTGAGTGCAGTTCTGGAGGTCAAAACCATGTTGCTTTTTCACATACAATATTTTAGTCCTGTACATGTGGCTCATTGCAGAAGGGAGATGCAGCAGGGAGCAGACACAGGCTGCACTGCTGCGAATATGATCCGTCTGCCTTCCTCCTACTGTTCTCAGCCTTGATAGCAGAGTGACACTGCATCAGAAATAATGGACTAAGAAACCATTTGGAAGGATTTTAAACCCTTGTTACACATCAGTCTGCAGTGTCCTCACTCCATTAATATTCTGGGGAGAGTAATATACCACAGCCATCTCGTGATTACTCTGCTGATTACGGGGCATCATTACACGTCCCTTTTGGAGCTTTCAACTGCTGTATGCTTTGAAGCTGAAGACAAATAATGAAGGTGCAGAGCAGAGAGCACCTTCTCTCCCCGTGTCTTCAGGTAAAATACCTTCTTTGATTTATTACCTCCCCCAAAAAGCGGCAGGACATAAATTACCAACCGTTGCCAAATCTTTCAGCTCTCATAGGCAAGGCTATTTGCTAAATAGTCTATTTGAAGGTCTTTTTGATGCTGCTAAACATCCTACCAGCAGTTTACTTGGAAACACGAGTTCTGGATGAGTTTTGCTGTTAAAATACATAGGAGTTTCTTTCCTTACCCAGAACATGTGTCTGAAATGGAAAACACGGTTCAGGGTTTTCGTCTGTGACCACAGTATCATCTTCTGTGGATACAGGCTGAAATAGGTTTGTTAAAAACATTGGCTCTTCTCAGTGGCCTTCATTTATGGAGAGCTGGGAGTGTCACAGGGCAGAAAGGCAGACACAAACGTGAGATACCCAAGAACAGCCAGTGTGTCTGTGTCCTTTCTGTACTAGGAGCCCCAGACTGGACGCAGCACTGGGGTTGAAGTGCTCCAGGTGCTGGACAGGATCACTCTGGACATGCTGGCCACAGCCCACAGAGTCCCACGGACCTCGGCGTGTCCCAGTGGGCTACGTGGTCACTGGCCCTTCCTCTGCTGTGGGTGCTGCTGCTCTCCCACAGACTGGGGGAAGGCTGAGGGACCTGGGGGCCCGAGGACAAGCCTTACCTGTGAGAACTGAGTCCTCAGCCTTTTCCTGTCACTTGTCACTAGGTCCCCTGCCCCACTGAGCAGTGGGCCCACATTCTCCTTCGCCTTCCCTTTGCTAGTGGTGTGCTTACAGAAACCTGTCCTCCTGCCTGTCTCCTGCCCTCCTGGCTTCACCCCCAGGTGAGCTTTGGCTCCCCTGACTCCATTCCTGCAGTATCTTTGGTTTTCCATCCAAGCAGCCTGTCCCCGCTTCGACCTGTGGATTTCTTTGTGGTGTTTGAGATGAGCTTCACATTCATCCGTGCTGGCCACACTTGTTTGGCTCTTTGTGCATTGGGATGAACTGCTCTCGTGCCTTGAGGGGGCTGTCCCTGACCATTAGCCAGCTCTCCTGGGCCTCTTTGCTCTAGCCAGGGGCATATTGTCATCAGATCTTGCCAAGTAGGTCCATAATAAAGAGGCTAAAAATGATTTTCTTCTGAGGCCCACGGCTGTATTTCCTCTGTTTATCTTGCTCGTTCCTCTCAGGACCTTGGACTCCACATTTTCCCATGGTCACTGTATCCAAGGCTGCATCATCCAACAGTTCCCTTCCTCATTTGAGTAGCAGGTCCAAGAGAGCATCCATCCTAAAGGAGGGCAGTGCTGGCTTTGCCAGGCCAGAGCTGGCAATAACTTAAGGCAGGGCTGATAGCAGGGGATTGGAAACCGAGAGCGCCCGCGATGCCATGGGGTGGGGGGTGACTTGTCAGCGGGGGTTCAAGGGTCAGGGGAGTGATTTATTTTTAATTTGGATGGTTGACAGCTGTGATTTCATTTGTTAGCCTCCACAAGTCAGGGTATGACATACCAAATAAAATGTGTCAGCTAATATGTCACATCCCATAATACCGTGTCTCTGGAGCCAGGGACACCTTTTTCTGACTCCCCTGCAAATTTGCAGCCGTAAGGCAACGCCTGGAGCCCCCTGCAATGTAGCCTGACACAGCTGTCCTGGACTGGAAATGCAGATCTTGCCTGTTACACTGAGTTGTCCCTTTGGACTCTGTGTGCAGCATCCTGCCACATCAGAAGCAGATGCTGCATGTCCCCGCTGGACCTTTACCCTCCAACAACTTAACAGGGGGACATTACATAGTCTTGAAGACCGTGAAGAGACTCAGTTCTTCTTCCTGTGTCTTTTCTTGATGGTCTTGTGTGATGCTTTTAGATCTATTTATATCAGTTTTTGCTTCAGCCTATTGCAGGTCCACACCCAGAGGTGACAGGCAGTGACACATTCCCAGAGCTGTGGCTGGAAAAGAAGGGAAGTTTAATGTTGAAGAAATTTATGTTAGCCATTGGCATTCAGCAGACGTGGTCTCTGTGCATGTTATCTACAGCCTGGACGAGTCATGATTCGTGGGAATGGTCTGATAATATATATGTAGGTTTAAAGCCTAAAGTGGAACCAGCATTTTATATGGAATGAGTATTTTGAGTGATTGAATATGAATCCAGATATTTTCTGCGTACTTTGCAGTAATACCTGAAGGAACCATGTTATAAGTAATCTATCTGGCAACAAAACCACCCAAAGTATAAAAATACAGAGAGCATTTCATATCTATCATATTAAAATGGTGTTTTACCACTGCGAGGGGAAATAAGGATTTCATTTGTGACAAAACCAAAATTCTTTGGGATTAAAGTGCTTTAATACATTAATACTAAAAAAATAATGCATTTATTATCAGTGCTGCTTTTGATGACTGTTAACTGATTTGTAAACCAGCTTTTGTGTGGACCATGGGCAGATTATGTCCATCAGACCACAGTGTGAAATGCAATGTCATTAGATGTTTCAAGTGGTTATTAATCTTCCAGCAGTGTACACCAATTACAGATCTGCCTTCGTAGCCTGGCTAGCAGACATGCAGGAGAGACAGCGTGACATTTCCATTCCCTGGATCCGTACCACCAGTGTGTCAGTGCTGCTTGCAGCCTGAGCAGCTCTGTGCTTGCTTTTACCTCCAGAGAGCTCAGGAGGAGCTGCACTGTGCCAGGCCAAGGGTCCGTGCAGCCCAGCGTCCCACCTTGGCAGGGGACAGGGTAGGGGGTGCTTGGGGAAGGGTGTGTAATAACAAGGGGGGGGTCTGTAATGATAATTTTAGCCGTTGCACTGGCATCTCATCCTGCAAAAGCAAAAGAAGTGTGTCCTGTGTGTGTCCTGCCGTGCACTGTGTTTGCTGCCAGGGAGTTAGCAAGTGACCTAATACCAGTGTCAGTTCCCTGCTCTTGTGGAATGATGGTCACATCCCTTTGAGCTCTGCGTCACCCCTGAGATGACAGTCTTTGAAACACATTTGCAAATGGCTTCTTGAACAATTATTTTCTTCTCTGGAGAGAAATGGCTGTCAAAATTGAAAATGTGCTTGATTTGTGAAGGGAGAAGAGGACAAAACCGAAGAACTCAGAATCTGAATCTGAAAAAGAAAAGGAATTGCTGCCTCCCTTGCAGCTCACTTGCAATCCACTGTAAGCCCAGCCCCTTTCTGAGGAGCTTCTGGCTGGCCTGTTTTCTCCCCAGCCCATACTTCTCCACCTTGCACTGCTTCATGTAGTACTGGGCACTTCTTCAATTTAACCTTTTTTTTTCAAATCTGGTTTCCAGTTGTCACAATTCCTCGGAATTCCTGGTCTGGTTTCCCCAGACCGGGCTCAGCTGAGCCTGTCATGCATGTGCTGGTTCTCCTCATCCAGGCTGTTAAGGGAAAAGACAGTGTGAGAGCTGGGGAGATGCAGAAACACACTCAACATGTCCCTGGGGTCACGGGGAGCTGCACCCTCTGTAGGGTGTTCTGCCTTCCTGCCTCTCCTTCCCTTCACCCAGACCATGTTTCCCGAGCTTGCTTGGAAATGTCACACAAAAGAGCCTCAGAAGCATTATTAAAGTACAAACAAATGACATTTACTGTCTTCTGCTCTCCAAAAACCTCTTAGCCAGTCGCAGAAGACAATAATTTTTTTGTAAAGCCTGGCTGCCTGTTCCTTTCCATGCTTCCACCATCCTTTCTTCCGAGAATAAAATCCCTCGGAGTCTTGCTGGAGTAAGTAATGGCTCAGGTCCTGTGATAGTTACCTGCAGTGCTGGGCATGGTGCCCCATGGGCATGCAGTGCTACACTCACAGGAGTGGGCTCTGGTAGCTGATAGGCAACCCTGTCACCGAGGGGTGTAGACTGGTGAGAACTGGGAGCCTCACAGCATGCTCCTGTGCCCGTGTCCCCAGGGGACCCCTCACAGCTCCCACAGCCCAGAGGTCAGCGAAGTCTCCTTCTCACAACCAATATCATGTCTGGGATCCCTGTCACTACTGAGTTTTGCAGTGCCACAGCAGGTGACAAATTGTCCTTTACCAGTGGCTAATGACAGAGACCCAACTCCTTCACAGCCCTCGTTGCAGTTGCTAAGAGCAGCCCAAGGATTACTGTAGTTATGGTAAGTGTTTCCTCAAATATAATTTCCCAAATGCTTTTAGCTGTACTGTGGCAGTTTGTCTCTAATTGCAGGAATAACAAAACGCCTGTAGCATATTTATTCACTTGAGTTTTATTTTAGTTACTCATTATGAAAGTGTTAATAACAGCCTGAAGGGAAGGAACAGAATTGCATTTGAGCAATAGAGAGCCAAAGACAAGTTGGTTTAAAATTTTGCTTAATGGACCATTATGTTCTCAGAAGAGTTTGTCTTTTCTGCTGCTTTTGTTTCCCCTTCTGCCACTTGATGGTTCAAAACCAGAGATAAAAGGTATCGAATACCACGAGTCTCAGCTGTAATAACTTGGTAAAAATCAGTCCTTCAGGTAAACTGCCTTCATTGCCAGTGAAAGATGAATGCTTTTAATTGTTCTTGAAGGTGAATCTTGATTTTCTAGCACACTGTGACTTCTTCCTCACTGAAACAAAGGGTTGATTTTAGCTCTTCAGAAGGTGTTCAGAGATGGGGGAGAAAGGACTGGTGTAAGACCAAGGCCAGGGACAGCTGCTGATGAAAACTGCTGGTTTCTGCCAGAAACAATTGTTAGACACTTCCCCAAGCCCTTATAAGCCTGATTCTCTCTTGCATGTTACTGAGTGTCTCCAGTTCTGAGTTATTGGTGTTACTGGGGAAGCAATGATTTCCTACAGCAACAAATAGGGAGCGGGGTAACGCCTATCTCTGCCCTGGGCAGCCTGGGCCAGTGCCTGATAACCCTTTAGGTGAAGGAATTGTTCCTACTATCCAGTCTAACCCTCCCCTGGCACAACTTGAGGAGGTTACGAGTCAGTCCTTCGTGTCACGTTGGTGAGAAGTGGGGTCTTGGCACGCTGGCTCTGATCTGAGGCTGTGCAGTCCATCCCGTGGTGCCCCTTGGGTTGAAATGCAAAGGCTTTGGCACGTGGGGAAGCTGCCTAGAAATCCTCCTCGGGGACTTGTAAATTGTATGCCAGCATCTCAGGGTACATGCTGCACGTCTTGGCACCCAGCTGAACCCCACCTGCTTGGGAGACGATCAACACAACCCTTCTCATGCTCCTTCTACCCTCTTTTGGCAGAACGATGCTGTGTTTCGATTTAAACCCCAGCGTTGTTTGCTGTGTGAATTATGATTATTAAAATACGACTGTTTATCTTCCTGCAAGACTTCCGAGGTTATTTATGCCTTTAGAATTTGTCAGAGGGAAATTTCAAAGTCATTAAAACAAGCATGTAATTTATTTGTGGTAGTACAGATAGTCTGAAGTCTTTAATGCCCATGCAGATTAGAAGTAGGAGACCCATTTATCAGGTCAGACAGGAGATGTGATGCCAAACTGGATTAAATATCTCTGCTGCACCATCCTAAAATGGCACTGTTTGAAGGCACATGGTTTGCTCTCTTGATGGAGGCACCATTTCACTTTCTCCCAGACAATATATTAATTATCCCTTAACTTTTAATCTCAAATTCAAGTCTGAATGAACACAGGATCCTTCAGGAACCGGTGTGTGTGGATGTTATCCTCAGAACAGCCTCACTTCATGAAATGGAGAGCCATTTCAATGTAGATCAATTTATCTGCTCACTGCAGGTAGGGACAGAGACCATGGGGTGCTCTCAGCCAGGCTTTCTAACTCAGCTGCATGCAGCAGGAGGGGAGCAGAGCCAACTGGCTTGTTGTTGGTGTTGTCCTAAAGCATTTGGAATCAAATGGTTTTTCCACAGAGTGAAGTTGCTTTGGAAAATGAACAGGTGAATAAAGATTCTAATTTGAAACTGTCTGAAGTTAAAAGTGCCTTTCTGAAGCGTATTGGTTTTCCAACTGTGTGGTTAATAAACCTTTTTTTCTGCAGTTTAATATTTGTTCTCATTCTGATTGTTCAATAATAATCCCCCCGCCGGGATGTACGAGGAGAGGTGATGGGAATAAATGGGCTCTGAGGCTGCTGCTCACACCACCCTGTGTTTATAGTTTGTGGCAAATCATCAGCACTCCTGGTGTCTCCTGCCACGGCACTGTTACTCACAATCCTTCTCTTGCCTTTTAAGCTGGCCAACTCTCCCTCCACCCCCAAAATAAAATGCAACAGTGGCTTTGAAGTGCTCTTTCAGGGCCCTCAGGAGCCCAGCACAGGCAGCACAACTGGCTCTGTGACCTTCCTCTGCCCTGAGCAACAAGGCCACGCTAGGTGCCTGCAGAGCTCTGATGGTCAGGGGTGCACCTAGGTGTCACAGTCCTACAAAGGATGAAATTAAGCAGAAATTGAGCAAAGCTTCACCTTCCCACAGACTTGAATGGCCCTTATGTCCACCATGGGATCTGTCTTGGTTGGGAGCTTCCATTGTAGGGAAAGAGTAGCTAGGCTAACAGTCAGTGTAAGCTCTTCCTTTGAGAACGTCCTACAGTACCTGCTCCAACAAGACAAATGGCTGTTTGACCATCAGACTCAAAAGAGTTGAAGTCAACACCTCAGGCTCCAGCTGGTCATTTTAGCTGTGGTCTTCTTTGAGATTTGAATCTGCAGATTCTGTGTGTAAAACTCAGTTTTCTGTCGTTTTGACTTGGGTAGGAAACCACATCAGTGTGTTCCTCCATGAAGGAGACACAAGGAAATGATGTGTGGCTGTTTGTCTGTCTGGCCTCAAGGAAGATATGGCAAATAAGAAGCTGCAAATTAACTCTCAAGTCCTGGAAACATTTCTTCTTATGTCATTCCCCAGCTGCTTCTTCAGGGAGTGACTCGCCCAGCAGAACACAGGACCTAGCGACATTGGTGCACTGTCATTCCTTTCATTTTCCACCAGCCTTCATGCAAAAAGATTTTTAGAAATCTGCATGATGTTTAGAATCTGAGGGTGGATTTCTTGCTGCTGTGTCAGAACCCATGAGCAATAGTGAGCAGTGCCATCCCAGTGAGGTTCTCTGGTGTAATGGCAGTGTGCTGTTGCACATACCGGAAGAGAAGTGGATGTGCACACTCACAGGCTGTGGGAGAGCTTTTGTCTTTGCTGATCAGGCAATGAACTGACCTTCACTGCTGGGAAGGGTTGGGAGAAGCTCTGCTTGATCCCATCAGTGCTGCTTTCTGCGTGTTCCTAAAGCACTAAGGGGGTTGGGGATGAGATCTTACTTTACTCAAGCAAGCCTTCTGTGTCCCCTCCTGGTCATGGTGCTTTAGATTTTATGTATCATTTAAAAATGGTCTTGGAGTTGTTCTGGAAGTGGGTCAGTCTTGGCAAAGTTCTGTGGGCCTTCTAGGATCTGACACTGTTGTATTAATTTCATAGGAGACTCGGTGACATCCTCCTCCTCTTGCAGGGTCAAACTGGGATAACATCCTATCACTACTGATAAATCACTGTGCATTAGGATGGCTAGTACTCTTCAAACATAATTACTCTGTTACATGGAGAAGCAGGTTTTTTTAAAGCAGGGAAAGAGACAGCAGTGCAGAATAAAGATTAAGTGCCTGACGATTTTTTTTGTCTTTAAATCGGTCATTTTTTACTTCAGGTGAAGCAAAATCAGGGCGGAGTGACGGTTCTCTAATGCAATTAATTATTTATGTTTTTCTGCAAGCAGCAATCAAGAGTATCAGAACTGAAATGAAATTTATATCTCAATTGATTTTTGAAAAAATAAACAACCCTGCTTGTGAGTGCAGAGATTGTGTGGTGTCTCGGTGGGGTGGAGAGGGTGGGCTGGCTGGGGGTGACCTCAGCTCGTGCAGCTGGGCTCTGTCCTCCCTCGGGTCCCTTCCACCCATTGTGTCCTTAAGAACGAATCTGATGTTGAGAGGAGAAAGGGAGACCTCTGGAAGTGGCACAAAGCCAGTGCACGGAATCCCCCTGCTCTTGCAGACCTGGGACCCTGTTTTAATGGGAATGCCAGCTTCAAACTCCTGCTTCATTGTCTTGGCAGCTGCCCCTCTTCTCCTAGGTGGCCCATTTCTGTGAGGACTTTGTCACTCCCTGTCTCCATAGGGGCTGCAGTGATGAATACATACTGCCTGCTTCAGTGCCACTGCCCTCTGTGCTCAGTTTGTCTGAGCCAGGCTGCCTGCTCCACCACATTTCCCATTCTTTCAGTTGTCCTGCTTTTGTTCCCTGCCTTAACAGCTGTGCCACTGCCAGGCAGGGGAAGGGACAAAAGCTGTGCCAGGGTGGAGTACCGTAGGGATGGGGACTGGGTGTCAGCTGTGCCTCCCACTCCCCCTCTTTCACTGCTGCAGCACCCTGGGCCACGTTCTCACTGTGCTGTGTGGGTATGCGACTCCACTGGGCTGAAAATTTATTAAATACGTGTTTAACAAAATTAATATTACAATAGGCCTTTGATCCCAACCCGTCCCAGCTCATTTTTTTTTGTATGGCTTTGATTGAATGAACAGAGCAAGGACAGAAGAGGCCGTAAGTTCATTACAAAATAATCAATGCCTCTGCCAGGGTAAATTTTCGTTCCAAGAGCAGAGTTTTGATGGGCCACTTGTTGTCTTCCATATCTGGAGTTTCAAAAATAAAACCCCTCCTTACATAAAACATTTCTGCTCCCTTGCTGGGGTACGTAACTGCTTTTTCAGCAAGAACTTCTCTTGCAGAGGAAACGTTGCCCGGATTGCAAAGCTAACAAAATGGAGCAAACCAATAATTTCTGCCAGCCTTTTATTCTTAATGTTCTCAGTTTCCCTTTGTAATTACAGTGGTGCACAGTTTTCAGACGCGTATGGGATTTTTCATTTGATAGTGTTCAATTATAATGATTATGTTGTGTCTCATAGAATAAAATGCTTTCCATATGTTAGGTATAATAAAAGCATAATATCCTCTAGTGCTTCCCACAATGATCTCCTTATTAATACAGCTTTCAGCTGGCATGAAATGGTTGTGTGCCTGGGCTCTGCAGGCACAAACACTAACATTTAATTTTACATGCACAGGAACCAGCACTGATTTCAGCAGGACTGTCGTTGAGTAAGTGCGTGTTGGTTGAAGGGAAGACCTCTTTACTGAGCAATCCTTTCCATCTCAGGTTCAGCAAGAGCTGTTCTCATCTGTACAGTGTGTGTCCTGCTCCCTGGGTAGTGGCATTCCAGTATTTGCTGCAGCACACCCCATGTAAGTGACAGAGATGCTCTCCTCGCAAGATCAGTGACATGGAGGACACTCAGCTGTTCCAAGCCTTGGTGAGGGAGCCCCTCCAGCCTGATTGGGATGAAACCAGCTGGCATTTGGAAATTGCCAACAGGCTTTGAGATTGATTTCTCTTCCCGTGCTTGTAAATCAACCCACACAAATTATTGGCGGAGGGTGATGGAGCAGCTTTGCAGCTTTACTGGAGAGGAGGGCACACGCTGTGGAGAGAGGTGATGGTTCCTGATTGTGGTCTCTGCAGCTCCTCAAATCAGTGCCAGACAGTGCTGCATTTGGATTATGTTTCAAATGGAGGCAATAGAAAAAAAAACCTTAAAAAAACTAAAAGCTTAAAAAAAAACAACAAAAAAGTTACATTTCTTATGACACAAAACCAGCACAGCAGGTTAAGTACGTGTAAAATTCCTCTATTTCTGGTGCTTTCTGGTGCCTTGAACTGTATACTGCTTCTTGTGCTTCTTTATTCCAATCTACCAGCAAGTTCAGGTACCTGATACCATCACATTCTCTGGTGGTCTCCAGGATTTTGGAGGCTTGAGGAATACCCTCTGCCCTGGTCCCCAGGCACAGCCCCAGCCCAGCCATGCAGCAGCCACGAGCAGCCCCCAGTCAGTGGGAGATGCACTCAAGGCAGTGACTCACAGCTGGATCCCACACCACTCATCATGCTCCTTAGAAAAGGAGGGAGCTCACTGAGGGGGGAGCTCCTCTTCCTGGGGCTCCTGCCTTCTGCTCCTGCTGCTGACCCCAAGGACTGGGGTGAGTAGGACCTTGTGCACTGGGTGGTAGAACAACTGCTGCAGCTCAGCTGCAGGAACAGGTTAGGTGTAGGCACCATCCTACTTCCACCCTTTTTTGGGAGGGGAGGTTCAGACAAGGTGCCATTCTGAAATTTATTAACTGCATTGCTCTAAATCAGGGTGATGACTCCCCTGTTTAATTGTTCCCTAGAAGAGGCACAGCTCACTTCTCTTCTGCTCTGGATGTGCTGTAACACAGAGCACAACTGAAGAAATATGGAGGGGACGATTTTCCCTTATTTCTCTGGAAACCCTACGAGTCACACTCACAGCATGCACCCCCCTGCTAGCAGAGTGCTCTGGTTTGGGGGTTTTCCCCCCCTACATGCTAGCACAGTAACTAAATCCATTCCAGTAGAAACTGCTGGGTTTTGTGGGGTTTATCTGAAATTGGTGTTGACAGGATTAGGAGCAGGAAGAATTGCTTCTCTAAATATCTTCTGGGTTCTTTACTTAGAGCTTGATGCTATCTGCATGGATTTCTCTACTAGAGATGGAAACCTCTGTGGTTTAACAGGAGGAGCAGAGAAGGTGTCAGGGATGCAAATGTTATATGTTAACAAATAAAGCAACAGAATTATAGTTGTGTATCCTGTATGCAGTGGCAGGGCTGTTTAACCCTGCTATTTCTCTTAGTGTCATGGTAATATCAATAAGAAAGAAGGATATGCACCAAAGATGTAAGAGGCTGTAAATACTGTTGATTTTTAAGTTACTCTGTCTTGGTACTCTTAATTCTGCTTTTTTTGGATATTCCTCATCAATGGTGGTGCTGCACATTGATTGCACACAGCAAGGGAATAAATAATTGAGCTGCTTATGGTGTGTATCTTCCAGAGAGCAACCTGGAGCAGAGGGACAGGAGGCAGAGCTGGTTGATTTGGCTCCTGTCATGCAAAGTTATGAAGGGCTCTAGGTCATTGTGTGGTGGAACACCCCGAGCTGGGATGTTCATTTCCCCAGGAAAGCCCTGTGTGTTCCCAGCAGCCCAGTTTCACAGCCACCACAGCTGCAGGTGGCTCTTGCTCCCCACCTGTCATTGCAGCACTCGGGTCAGGGAGGCCTCTGAGCAAGAACAGCTCCTGCTGTCTGGTGGGAAGGGTTTGGTGGAAGGTGAGATCCAGAAACTGGTGATCTCATACCTGGGCTGCCAATGGACTGGGACTGTGGCCCATGTACTTCTACCAGGCTTCTTCCTCCTCCTCCCATCTAACCATTTGCATTAGCTTTTATTTCACCAGTCATGACACACATCTCTCATTACACCTTTAAAAGTTTCTAAATAGTCATTTTAAGATGCTAAATTGGCAAAGCAGTGCTGATGTCTCTTTGGATTTTGATCCACAATGGGACACATTAAACATCAATCTGGAATGTTGCATATGGCAATCTCATGTTAGATAATCATGGTTATTATTGTAAGTGTCCCCTAGAGAATCTTCACAACTGAAGTGGGCAATTACCTTATTTTAAATTTAATTTAAAAATGTTCCACAGAGGGAGAAAAGTTTTAATGTGATCAAAGGCTTCAGTTCAGTGAAAGCTACTGGCACCTTGCTCTAAGTGGTGATCAGTGTTTGCAGTCCAGTGTCCATCAGAGCTCAGTGTGCATCAGGTGCTGACAGCACATGACATTAAGGGATGCTTCAAGGTGTAGAAACAACCACCAAATTTTCCCTCGAATTCAGCAGGATCTCTGCAGCATTGGGGTTATGGTTTTACTGAAGTAGTTTCCTGTGGATAGTGATTGGGGCATTGCTTCTGGCAAGGGTAATTTCACAGGTCTGCTTTTCAGAGGTGGCAGAAGCATGAGCAGAAGGTTTTTCTTCCCGCTGGGTGACGAGGGAGACAAAGGCAGTGTGTGGGAGGAGCGAGGTTGCCCTGCAGCCACCCCGAAGCCAGGCTGCAGGGAAAAGTGCCTCAGGGTTGCTTTCCCTGTGACCAGGTTTGGAGACAGGCAGCTCTTCCTGCAAACCTTCTCAGTGGCCAAGGCCTGGAAGCTATAACACATACAAAACAATTCTGGTCTTGGCTGAAAGAAATGCTTTGGCATGAAGGCCAGAAGTGGGGAAGGACTTGTTCTTCCCCTGGGGAGAGGCCACGGTGCTCTGCAGTAACTCTGTTTTTGGCTGGTGAGTGTGTGCTGCTGAAGGGCCCTGTAACTGAGATGTAAGTCATTCAGCTCCACCTTTAAGGCTCCTTCTTTGACCAAGAGGGCTCTCCAGGAGTACCCTGCCACATTCACTGCTGTGTGGAGGAGTTGCTGGCTAGGAGCTGTAACTCCTGGGTGCTCTGGAGACCAGCAGCAGCACCAGCAGTGCTCCCAGAGCTTGTGGTGGGGTGGTGTAAGCCCTGAGGACCTTTGAGCAAACTTCCTCAGGCTTTTACAGTTATTTTATTAAAGAGAGATGCTATTTTCAGAATTTATTTTGCATTGCATAGAGCATGTTAATGCTGTGAGATTGAGCTTAATTATCACTCTAGAAAATTACAGCAGAGTTAAGGGTGCCTGCTCTAATACCCTTTGAGCACTGGTGCTGCAATGCATTTGTGTGATACCATGAAGGAAGCCTGGGAATTACTTCTTTTATGTACATGTAGCTTAAACGAACCCAAAATTAAAATGATGGGCATATCATGGCTTCAAATTAATGGCCTTAGCAGCTCAAATGACAAATTTGTAAGTGAGTTAAATACAGTCTGGGTTCCTTTTGCCTCTGTCCTTAGCAGCCTGTTATTTTTGATCTAAAAGACAGTGATTTCACCAGCATTTAATGGAGCTGGAAGCAAAAGCACAATAAAACTCCATATCCGAGAGAACGTGATAAGTGAGGAAATGGATAATGGTGTGGTTAATGCTGTTAAATACCTTGTGCTTAATGTTGGCAGGTCGATTGGTTTTGCCAATAAAAAGTTTTAAGTGGTTGCAGGTCTCAACTGTTGGAAGCTTTCTCCAAAAAATAACCCACCCAGTGTGCTGGAGTGGAAATCAGAATTTCACAAACCCACGGCGTGATTGATTGCCCCTTTGGTGCTGCTCTTTTGGGAGCCTGTATTTGAAACTGTTCTGTGTGTTCCCAGGACCAGGCTGTTCTGCTGTGGCTGGGGCTGGCAGTGCAGGAGCAGCAGAGTGCCCAGAGCAGGGGCAGCATGGGGTTGTCACTGTCACACACTGCTGCTGCCTCAGCCAGGATGGACGAGGTGACCTCTTGCATTATCTCCCAGGCTGTGTGTTATTATGAACACCCTGAGGATGGAGATTCTTTCTGTGGTCTGTCTGTGCAGCACCTGGCACTGAGGTTCTCTCTAGTGAGGCCACCCATTACTTTCTAATACTTCTGATCTGCTTTGCAGGGACACAGCTGGCTGCCAGGAGCAGGATCTGCTCCCTGGGCTGTGGCTCCACTGATGCTCTGGGCTGAGTTCCCACAGGCAGGTGGGGTGTGCTGCCAGTGGTGAGCCTGCACTCCCATGCCAAGGTGAGCCATGCAGGCTTTGGGAAGGAGCTGTTGTTGTTGCATCTGCCTTCTAATGCCCCCCAGTGATCCTCAAGTCCTTGTTGGACCCAGAGCAGTTCCCTTTGCAGCCAGGTGAGTGCCCCTCACATCTCTGCTGTGAGCATTGCGGGGTGTCTCTGTCCTAGGGGAGGTTTTTCCCTCTGCAGCTCTCCAGGGATTTCATCCGAGGACAGGTGTCACTCACTTTTGTGGTGTTCATTCCCTGGGCAAAGTCTGCAGTGAGTCTCAAAGCCTTCCTTTGCACCGTATGTCCGAGTTGTATGTGTGAAGTTTCTGGAGCTTTTAATGAAGACAAGACAGGCTTTGTGAAGTGTTTTCTCTTTAACCATTGGTGTCTCTAGGAAATGCTTTATAGATGCAGAAGACATGCAGTTTTCCTATGTTGAGGGCAGGGTATTTTGCAAGCCAATGTGGCAGTAGCAAATTAGGATTGTAAAACACGTTTTACAGCATTTTCATGTTCCTGGGAGGGAGCCTGGGCAGAGCTGCACATCTGCAGGAGACCACGTGCCCCTTGGGGCTGGCAGCACGGGCACTTGGGGCTGGTGGGACCTGGCTCCTCACATCTCTGCCTGAGAGCTGACAAACTCCCCATCTCCCACTGGAATGCTTCTGAGGCCTTTCTCTTCCATCTGCTGCTCTGTTTGATTAATAAATTGTTCACTTAATTTTTATGTTGCCGTATTGAGACAGATACAGAAAAAGAAGAAAAAGGCTTAAAACTGAGATATAAATTCCCTCGCTTTTTGTGTGTGATTATGGGCATTAATGGCGAGGGAAAATGAACCAAAGTTTTACTGATGGCTACAAAAGACTCTAAAGGGACATCCCCTGAGCTGGCTGTGATGTGCTTTCCCAGGCACGCTGATGCTGTTGAGAGATTCACTGTCAGGGTTTGCAGCAGTCTGTCTGGAGTGCTGAGCAGCTCGAGAAATCTCTGTGGTGCAAGTGGGAGGGGTGAGGGTTAGGGAAGGACAGTGTGGGTCAGTGAAGGTGACAAAGGGTAGGTGGGAGAAGAGCAGTGTTGTGGGGAGCAGTCATGGGTACAAGCTCTCGGGACAGTTCCGTACTGCTCCGTGCCCTGTGTGCTGCACAGCACCGTTCCCTGGGGTCTGGTACAAGCAGGGCGTTCCTCTGAAAGGGCTTTGGAGGTCCCAGATGCAAACGGGTGCCTCCCAGCAGGGCTTGGACTGCAGTTTTGTCACTCCAAGACAGGGATGTCCTCTGCCAGCGACCGCTTCCCGAGCGCCGCAGGTGAGCACGCACCCGGGCTCCCTGTGCAGGAGACCTGGGGAAAGCTGCAGGCACATCTCAAGGTTAGATGTCTTTTAATGATTAATCACACTGTCTTTAAGACCTTTGCCTCTGCTGGCTCACTGAAGTGGTAATTAACCTGAACTCATAAAAAGTTCTTGACCCAGATAAGGACTCCTGGTCAGTGCAGCAGCAGGGGCTCAGCAAAGGCTTTCTCCTGCTCCCTGGTTAGCCTGGGGCAGGACACAGCACCTCTGGTGAGGTCAGGGGTGTGGGTGCAGGTATCAGTGCAGGTTTCTGCAGGATGTGGGGGAAACACAGATCACAGAATCCCAGACTGGTTTGGGTGTGAAGGGACCTCGCAGCTCATCCCATCCCACCCCCTGCCATGGCAGGGACACCTCCCACCAGCCCAGGTTGCTCCAAGCCCCATCCAACCTGGCCTGATGTGGGTTTTGTCTGCCTGTAAATGATGATGATGTAAATGTGAAGCAATGATTTTTCAGGGAGGGAATGTGGTGTGATTTTTTTAAGCATTGTGGAGCTGACATTTTTCTTCTTGTTTTCCTGAAATGAATTCCATGGTTAATATAGAACATTTTTCAGTCTGAAAGAAAGTTTATTGAAATATGGCCACCAGCTCCCCAAAAGCAGTAATATGGTGGCTAGTGACAGCCTTTGTCTGGGGCAGTGGTGAATTCCCCATCCCAGATGAAAAAGTTTGAAGCTACAGGAGGAGTAAGGGCTAGGTTTGGTGAGGGGAGAGGATGTGTCCAGGTGATACCCTTATTCAGGGTGATATGTTGGCCTAAAAGCTGTATTCAGCCTTGCTCATGTTGTTACAAAGCTCTGAGGATTCTTGTGTGCAAGATTTTGTAATGACCAAGACTGAGCATCTCTGCAAAGTCCTTCTTGAAAGAGAATAAGGAGCAAGGGTGGCATGAGAAAATAAGAAGATAAAAGTTTCAAACACACAGACTCAGAGAATTAAGCTGCACATGAACCAAGAGCACTAAAATACTCTGCACATCCCCATGCAGAGGAGTAGCAGAGACACAGGTTTGGCTGAGATGCCCTGTGATACACACAGGTGAGTGATAAGGGAGCCACAGGCTGCTCTGTGCTGCATTAATGAACCATTCATTATGTTAACAATTGCTCCCACCCCGAGGCATGGCTGCAATCTCACAATCTCAGGTATTCTTGCTGGGCATCGGCGTGGCACTGCCCAGTGGCTCCCAGTGATGCCATCAGTGCCCTGGGGAAGGGGACAGGGGAGCTGAATGAATTTTTGAATAGACTGAAAAAAAAAAAATCAATATATGCCTGGTTTCAAAAACTGTTTTAGAGCTATGCTTGGCTATTTTTTTAAACTTAATTAAAATGTATATCTTCCTGGTGTGCAGTTCTCCCTGTGACCAAATGCTGCTTGGTCTTTAGAAAAAAATATCTTTAAAGTGTCCAAGATGTTTATGTTTGAGAAACTGCTGCTGTGTGCACCAACTTTAGTACGTTCCATAAAATTTTTATACCTAATGTGAGCAATGTCTATAAGATGTTATGGTGGAAGTGAATTTATAATAGGCTCCCTGAAGAGATAATAGCCACACCAGTTATGCTATGGCTGAATGTCAAGAATAAAAGAGGAAGGGTAGTAATTAATCATGAACATGTTAAAAATAACAACAAACATCTGACAAAGCAGTTGGCAGAGAGGAGCCTCAGACCATCACCAGTCCCTGTGCTCCCATCGTAGGTGGGGCTCTGGGCAGTCGTCCCCTCCCTGTTAATTGCACTCTCTCTCGTTAGCCTGGGAGAGAAGGCCTTTAGTGAGGATGCTGGTGGGGCTTGGGACATGGGCTGAGCATCCTTGGGGGTGTTCTCTCAAGTGTGTGGGAAAGGAGATGTCTCCTCAGTGACCCTGGTGTTGGTGTGGGGCCTCATAAAGCCCTCCCTGCTGCATGGTCCCCTAGAGCAATGCTAGAGATGTGTAGGTGTGGTGTGAGGGACATGGGGCAGTGGGGACTGGGCAGTGCTGGTTAATGGTTGGGCTGGGTGAGCTTGGAGGTCTCTTCCAGCCAAGGCTGTTCTGTGATTCTGTAGTCTGTGTTGCTGCTAAGGATAGCTGTTAAAGGAGTGTGTGATGGGAACACATCTTCTGGAGTCAGCAGAGACCTTCCCACTATAGATGGACAAGGCAACCTGCTGGAGCTGTCTCATGGTGTGAAGGTGGGGGCTGGCAGGGATGTCCCAAATACAACACAAACACAGGCTTGCTGCTCAAGAGAAAAAGAACAAAAATGGGGGAAGGAGAATATCATATGATAAAGTTTTAAAAGATAATTAAAGCATGGCAGAGCTGGACAAGGTGTGGGGATGGAGAAGGGAAAGTCCTGAAAAGGCTCAAGGAAATAAACCCATGGTGATTCTTGAGGCTGCAAATGTGCAAAGCTGTGATTGAGCAGAGCTCTTGCTTATATACTAATAGCTTAAGCAGGGGCTGAGCAGTTTAAGTGCTTTGCTGAGCTGAGTCCAAGTGCACAAGGTCTGTGCCTGGGGAGACTTTGGCTGTAGCACAGCTGATTAATAAGCACTTAGAAATATTTTACAATTTTTCAGCTGTTGCAATCAGCACTATATTGTGAAAAATGTAAAGAAATCTGGTAAATGCTTAGTTATTTTGTTCATGTGCTTTGAGGATAAAGTTAAATGAAAAGTGAAACGAAGTGGTCTGCATTTACAGCTATTTATGCAAGGAGCAAAATCTAATTAAGCAGTTTTAAGGGGTATGATACTAAGGTGTGAAGTTTATTGAGCACTTGGTTAACTATTCAATTAGTCTGTGGGGTTTGTGAGCTGGTATAATTCTAATTCATGTGAGGATCAATTACTTGATTTAGAAGAAAATATAACATAAAACTTTAATTCCACGAATGGTAGAAGTTAAGTAATTGTCACAAATTGATTTTATTAGAATAATCATTACCAATATTCTTCCAAACAGATAAATATTGCTTGGGAGATTTGAAAAGGTTTTAAGATTTGCCATTAGAATAAGCTTTGCTTTCTCTGATTATTTTTTTTTTAAATGGTAATTGACAAGTTTAAATAAAATGGGCTTAAATATCAGAGGATTGTCCCTTAGGACAGCCCAACCTTTTCTGGTGTTGCACTGCATAGTTCTGGGTGTTGGAGGCTTTTTTTGATAAGAAATACAAGCTGTGACTTCTCTGCCTTCTATGTGAGGAGTGGACCAGTGGTGTGCGTGCAGTTTCACTCCTCACACTGAGTCATCACTCATATTTAACCAAGTGAGGGCAGGTGCTGATGCAGGACTGGGTTGGAAGGGACCAACCTCCTTTGTTGGAGGAAGCTTGGCAAGAACATCTCTGCAATACCTGTGCTCAGGAAACCCGGTCATCATGGGGGGAGACCTGGGATGTTTGCAACAGTGACTCTACTGTAATTGGAGTTTTGAATTCTTAGTAAGAGTCATTAAAAAAAAATCTATTTTCAGCCTGGGTGGTTTGACAGCCAATGAACCTGTCAGGTGTCAAGACCTGGGTAATATCTGAGAGCTGAAGATCTCAGCAGGGCTCACACTCCCTGGCAGATGAACCATAATGCTGGGGAAGCGGCCCCTGGGGGTGCCATGGCACGAAATGTAGGAGGCTGCTGGCTGGGCTGGGGGAGGCACTGTTTGTCTGAGGGTACCCAAGCTTAGGGAGATACTTCCATCAGTTGGAAACAGTGTGGTGCTCTTGCTGGCAAATTCAGGTGGTCTGTAGGATGGGGTGTCACTGCCAGGCTGCAAGATCTTGGGTTTGGTCGTTACCAAAACAACTTTTCGCCCCCCCAAAGTTCTGGAGGGGTGGCAGAGGTGTCTGTCCAAGATGAAACGGGGGAGAAGGGCTGGGGGTGGGTGAGAACTGAATGGCAGGGTGCCACCATGATAGACACCCCACTTATTAATTGCATTTCCTGGGTGAGGGTGATAAATGCTGACAAGTGCAGCTGGCCTGAGGTGCATCTGCTGTTCTGGAAGTGCAGAAACTGGCCGTGCCTCAAAGCAGAGCTTCGTGTGTGTGTGTGCTGAAATGAGCACCCAGGCCTTTGAAACGCAGCGGGAAGGGAACACCACTGTTTGAGGGATGGCTTGATGTATTTCAAGGAGCAGGAGGGTGTCTGTGTTCCCCAAACAGTTGCTCAGAGCCCAGAGCAGCTGGTTCAGAAAGGGATTGTGTTATGTGTGTGTGTTATATACGATATATACAGCTGTCCCTGGGTGTCCTGCCTGCTCATGTGCTTTCTCCTGTTCACTGCAGTGGAAGCTGCTAAATGGACTTTTCCCCACTTCCCATCTGAATGTGCCACCTCCTCACCTCTCCCTCTCTCCGGTGCTCTGCCCTCCCAGTGCTTGCAGGTGAGCTGTGGTATGGAGAGCAGCTTGGGTGACCCTTACCCATCCTTCCTGAACAACCTGCTGGGCTGAGGAGGCAGCCCAGTGTAGCTGGTTTGATTTCTTTATTCATTCTTTAGATATCTTAATGCCTCCCAAACTGGCTCCTCCTGCTTCACTTGGTCTGGGTGACCTCTCTGATGCAGAGTTGGAGTTTCCAAGCTGCTTTGTATCCTTTTGTATGGAGAGATGGACACGTATCCATCATGCCAGGTGGGCAGAAGAGCAGTGACACCTCCTGGCAGTCCTTTTCTTTAGCAACAAAGGACACTTTACCACTAGAACTAATTTTACCTTAGTTCTCTTAGAGTTGCCCCCAGCCAGTTGAATTATGGGTGTGTGTGAAAAATGGGTTTTGAAAGAAATGCACAGCACTGCCCCATCACCTCCCCAGAGTGCACTGGGCTGCATTTTTTGTCTCCAGGTGGCTGTGGCTTGTGTGTTGGCTTCAGATGCTCAGGGACTGCAAAGATGCAGCTCAGCCAGATGGACATCACACCCTGTCCCTTGTTGGTATGTTTGCAAATCAAGGCTCCTCTGCAATAACCCCTGGATTATTGACCTGGAACCAGTGCCAGCATCACCTGTAATGCTAACAGGCACTGAGATGTTTCCAAGCAGTAATGCTGATGTGGGGTGATCTTGTTAAACTTGGAGACATTAACTTCTGAAGACAATATCCTGAAAGGAATTAGCATGCTGGAGTGGCTGGTGGGGTTTTGAGAGAAGGTTTCTCTGTTCACCTGGACTGAGAAGACGTGCTGGGGCATCCTGTGGCAGTGCTGCCAGGAGGCTGTTTCAGTGCTCTGACTTAGCTGATGGCAGGAGGGTAAGGAGAAGGGTCTGTGTGGCATCACCCTGCTCTGATTCATACCCTCACCTTGGCTGGCTGGTGGTAAGCCAGCCTTGAATGCCATGTCATTGCTGCTCGTGCCACAAGTGACGGACCTGGTACAGTTTGATTTTGTTTCTGGAATGGTCATTTATGGTCGTGAGGTCAGTTTTGTGCTAGGGGTTACAAGGCTGGATGGAAATTTTCCATAGGTTTGGCTTCCTTGTGCATCTTGGAGCAGTGGTGTCATGAGAAATGGGATGCTTGGCATGGGATGAGCTGTCCATCCAACTTGCTGAGAACAGTAACAGTGTTGTCCCTTGAGGTGAGACACAGGACAGTATCAACCCTTTGTCTCCTGGTCTGGGGCTGACCTGGAGTGCTCAGCCCTGATCATGACTGTGTTAAAGCTTTGAGAACAGGGGGCTCTGCAGGAGGATGCACACGTGCAGCAGTGCAGCTGCCTGGAGAAGTCAAAGTGAACAGGGTCTTGGAGAACTCCTACCTGTGGCAGTCTCAGCTCAGTGGCTGCTCTCCAGTAGCTCAGTCAGGGCTCTCCTTCAGACCCTGCAGAGAACGGGCTGGCTCTCTGCAGCCTTCCCATGCTGAACTCCTATGGCATGGCACATGCACCCAGCTGTGGAGGGGAGCTGCCCAGCAATCCCAAAGAAAACAAGAACTTGGAAAACACCTGGGACAGTGCGTTTCTTCTGCCCTGTCCTACTTTCCAGTTTTACCTCTGGTCCTGATGTAAAAGTGCCTCTGCAAAAATAGAAAGTGGAAGAAAGGGACATGATCAGGACTCCTGGCTCCCTGCTCTGCTGTTCCCTGTCAGGGAGCTCAAGTTCAACTCCCAACAAGCCCAAGCCCTCACTGCTGGGGTGAACTGCAGTGCTAAAACCCAAGCCCTGGCTGGTGGGGGACTGACCTGCAGCAGCCCAGGGTTTCTGAGCAGATTTGATGCTGAGCAGATGCTGTGCAGAGCCAGCGGTGTGTGGCTGAGGGCTGCAGATGGCACTCGAGGTCCTCTGATAGCAGCCACGACCATCTGCAGGGACCTGTGAAGGAGCTTGGGCACCCAGAGGCCCTTGTGCACGTGTGTGTCTGAGTGCTGGGGCTGCAGCAGCCCCGAGCTGCCCTGTGCACGCTGTGAAGGGATGCTCTGCCTGGGCACTGCCTCTGCTTTGAGGACCATTCTTTGTGGCTTTGCTCTTTGGCATTTTTCCAGCACTAACAGCATTGTTGCAAGAAAAAAAACCCAAACCACCCAAACAAGGATTTAGAATTAATGCAGAGTGTTCCTTACTAGGTCGTGTGTGCGAGGGCAGCGCTGGGTACCCTGAGGAACAGGCTGAGGGGTTGAGGGATTGCCAGAGGGGCCTGGGAGCCCTGCCCCACACGTCCTGCGAGTGAGTTTAACTCTTTAATTGGCATTTGTGGTTTGCATGTTGCCTCAGCAAACTGTTGGGGTGATGCTGGGTCGTCCTTCCCTCCCACTGTCCCCAGGTGGCTCCTTCCTTGAACATGCCATCCCTTGGCACTGTTTGGCATCTGTCTGCAGCTCGCTCTTCTCCACCACGGCTTCAGTGTGGGCATGGGGAGCTGCTCCTGCTGTTCCTGGCCCCGTGTGCTTTCTGGATCACAGAGCTAGAGAGGATCTGCTTGGAGAAGAGATGGCTGCTCCAGTGTGGAGGCTCTGCCTTTCTTCTGCCTTCTCTTCTGCCCAAAGAGCTGTAGAGCAGCTCTTCCAGTGATACAGTATGTTGGTGCTGGGCTTTTCCTTCTCTCTGGCAAACAGGTCCTCCTTTGCCTTTTGTTCCTCACTTCTTTCTGTGTCTTTGCATAGCCTGCTCTGTGCCTTGTGTGAAAGAGCCTGTTCTGAGGAGAAACAGGAATACTACCATCTCTTTTTATTTATCCCCAGCCCTTCCTGCCATTCCCAGCCCTGAAGCCTTGCAGAGCAGAGGAGACTGCTCTGCTGGGCACTGTGTGTGGGAGAGGTGGGTGGAAAGGGTATAGGTGAGATGATGAGAATGGGTCTGCTGGAGGCTGCTGCAGTTGTGTGTGTCCATGTGCCCAGCTCCACTGGGAGATGGATCCTGTCCTTGCTTCTGTTGTCCTAATGCCAGTGAAACCTTGCTGCCTGAAGCTCCTGTCCTCAGGCTCCTTTCCTGGAAGCAGGAGCTGAGAGTGCTCCTAAGCCTGGCATGTCTTTCATTAGCTTTTGTGAGCGCAGAGAGTGTGAGCAGGAAGACCTAGAAGTGATGGAGTTGGTGGCTCAGCTAAGGGCAATGCAAGGAACCTCTCATGAGCTCAGCTCCACCAGACTCGCTATTGTATGGCTGAAAATCCATCAGTCCTGACCTGGTTTTGGAGGTAGGTAGTTAAATCTCAAGTCAGGAGTTCCAACTCTTGCAATGATGCAGTACACTGGTGAAAGCCGTGCGTGAAGATGGGGTGCTTTTACTTCGAGGAGGGTATTTCCCCAAGCAGGTGCTTTCCTGGTGGCCTCTGGCCATGATAAACTGAGAAAGACTGTGGGGTCCTGAAGCTTTCCTGGTCCTGAGGGCACAGCACATGTTCTGTTCCATCCTATCTTAAGTGCTGACCATCTAAGCTGAAAAGAAAGCAAAGCATTTATTCCTAGAAGGAAAGTTGCCCCATGCCCCTTCTGGCAGCAAATAGAAACCCTGAAGCATGGGGTGAATACAACATTGTACAAACTCCTAACAGTTAAGGTACCTTACAACCCTTACAAGGTTCCTCAGTGTATCAGGCACTTTAAGACTTACGGTGTAAGCTTTCATTTCTCGCTCCAGCATCTCTGCTGCCCTGTTGCAGAGCTGTGGGTATGAGCTTGTCACCCTCTGTCTCCCAGTGCTTTGATGCCCAGGTCTCATGCTGTGTTTCCAAACACAGAGCTCCCCTCCTGCAAGGCCTGGGGGCCTTCTTGTCATTTCCAGTCTAAATTAATTCATGACTAATTCATATCCACATGAGGTTTGTCCCAATATTATATTTTTCTTTCTGGTATGTGCTCCCTCACTCTTGCTTTATTTACAGAAACTCATCCAATTTCTTCCCAACCGTTTAATTAAACAACACACATCCAACTGGGATAATCTTTATGTAAACAGCTTCCCACTCTTTCTCACCCAGTGCACAAAGGACAGAGAGCTCTCGATAACAGGAGTGCCCACTCAGTACAGAGGGGTGTCTCTGGCTGGGTGGGGTGGCTGGTGCCCATCTCCCTTGGATGGAGCCTCCAGTGCCAGTGACCTGCTGGACCCTCACCAGGGTGTGCTGGTAGAGCAGGGTGGATGAGTCTTGTGTGCAGCCCTGCTCTGCATCCAGCCTCATCTTACAAAGGCTTCCCCCACGATGGGGTTAATTAGCTGCACTGGGTCTTGAGAAGCTAAATTGCTGACTACAGATCCGTGTAAGAAATGTGCAAAAGCAGCAAAGAAGCAGGTAGGTGGCTTGGCAGCACTGGGTCAGCCTTGGAAGATTTATAGCAACTGGAAATTGTTTTTCTCTAGCTGAATATAGAACTAATCATAGTTTTATTGTGCTCTAATGGAAGGAACTGTCTTAACAAAGGCCCTTCTTGTTACTACTACTGTTAGACCTCGAGCCATAAACCACTGAGCCATCCCTTTGTTAACTGAGTTAACAACCAGTGTGTGGTCGCTCCTCTGAACGTGCCATGGGCTGTAGGGAGCAGCAGCCCAGCAGGGCAGTGGCTGCAGTGTGTCTGGACACTCTGCTGGCACTGGGGGAGGAAAACCCACTTTTCTTCCTGGCAGCCCTCATCAGTGCCATAACCTCCAGTTATCAGCACTCAGGATGTTCTCCTGGCGTATGATTTATAGCATGGTTTGAGAGAGTGGGAGAGGACTTGGCAGGCACTATTCTTGGGGACATCCAGTGCCATGTTAATCAATTTCAGGAGCCATGGCAGCAAGGAAGACAAAGTCTCTTTAAGTGTGTGTAGATTTACAGAGCTGTGTGATGGTCTATGTGGCTGCTGGCACCTGGGTGCCCCAAGGACAGGGGAGATGGTGCTGTAGGGTGCAGGGACCTCTAACCCTGCTCTGGGTGCTGCTGCACCCCACCTTCAGCTACCACAGTGCTTTTCTTCCAGGTGGATAATGTCCATCCCCACCTCAAAATGCCCGTTGTCCCATGCAGAAGCCCCAGCAAGGGCTTAATGGGGCTGCATTTTCTTTTGTGAAACAAGAATTATTGCCCCTTTGAGCAAATAACTGCCCAAGTTTAGTCCCCAGGAGACAAGCAGCTGTGAGGAACAGGTCTCTTAAATAGCTTGTTTTAAGTTGAAGCATGTTCTGGGAGGAGGTCACCACCCTGTTCTCTGCAAGAGGTTCATCTGCATGTGGTGCTTTATGACTTTTACCTTCATTTCTCCAGCTAAGGCTGTGCAATATCATGTGGTGTTTGCAGAGTGGTTCTCCTCCAGTCCAGGGGATGGGACCATGGGCTTCAGACCCTTTCCAGGCCCTGACAGCAGATTCCTCACTGGCCTGGCTGTGATCCCATGAGTATGGCTCTCACCTGAGGTCTGCGAAGAATGGGACTCCATCCCTTCCCCCAAGGTGTAGGTGTGCTGGAGTGTCTGGGGTGCTGGGAGTGACGAGGGGACTGTCACTCCAGGTGGTTACAAGCTGAGCAGACCCTGTGGTTGGGTGGTTATGAGCAGTTGGCCTTGGGTCTGAACCCAGCCCTGTTGCCTTGCCTGGTGAGCTCCACTCTCTTCCTCCTGGCCTGGCAAAAGTCCTGCATGGCCACCTGGAGTGACAGGGTCCCCTCCAGGGGATGTGTTGGGGGGGTCCTTGCAGCCTGTGGTGGGCAGGAGGGTAACAGGGAGGGGAGCTTGAACTTCTGAGCAACCACAAAGCAGAGCAGTCTCTGGAGCCAGGACATACGTATTCAAAAGGCAGCAGCAAAAGCTGTGGAGAGCAGTGTGCCCTCAAAGTCAGGGAGCTGCCACAGCACCATAAATCTCCTTGGGCTGCAGCATTATAGCTGGTATTATCCCATACTGAGGAACAGCCTGTGCTCTCCTTGACCCCTCCAAGCCCACCCATCATCTGCACAGTGCCCTGTAGTGGTGTTTGCACTCCACATGCCTATGAAAGGCGAGTAAACACAGTTTTTATGATGCCAGAATTAATATTGCTGTGCTTTACAACAATTATAAAATTTAGCATCTTCCTCAGTCTTAGCAGGGTTAATTTATTATGATCATATCTGCAAAAAAACAGGTTTGTCAGGAAGGCAAAGAAAAAAACACACGGTTTGGCGCTGAAGAGTTGGCCAAGGGCAAGCACAAGTGTTGGTGCAGCACTTCTGTGTGTGGGGAATGGGTGTTGGCTTCTGAAAGACTCTGTAATGGGGACAGTGGTCTTTCGTGGGCCTTGTGAGCCCTGAACAGCACTCAGTGCTGTGTGGGGAGGAAGGGGATGTGACAGGAGGCAGTAGGAACCCAACTGGCACCTACCACCCTCTGGCCCAGCAGACCTTGATCCTGCACTGGAGTGTGGAAATACTGTTGTAGGAAGACATTAAAAATAGTTCACCCCATCACTGTGTGGTGGGCTGGATGCTGGGAAGGGTCCCCACTGGTTCTCCTAGCCCAAATGTGCACGCACATGACTGGAGGGATGGCAAGTTGTGAAGGATGAGGAGATTGATAATATGCACCTGAGTCAGGCCCTGGCTGTGGTGTGGCTTTGGGTGCGTGGGTGTCCAGGAAGCATTTTGCTTTCTGCTATATGTACTTTTACTCTCTTGTTCTAATATGCACTAAAAGCTTTTTAAAAGTGTATTGGTAGAAGGGCTCAGTGCTGCTCTTACCCACTGGGGAGGCAGATGTTGCCATGCCCTGCTGGGAAGGCTTTTGCAGTGGCAGCTCTGCACAGCCCAGTGCCATTCCCACACCCCTCTTGCTGCCACACGTACCCTGGCAGCTGGTCCTGTGGCACAATGGGTAACCTGGTGAGTCTCACGTGGCCCCTGGCTGTAAGGAAATCAGGATGTAAATGTATTTCCAATGCTGCTGTCTGGAGAGACACCCTGAACAGCTCTGCTAATAACCTGGTTTCTGTTCTCCCCCTGCTCCTCCCAGACAAAATTATCTCGCAGCTACTCCAAGTCAGAGGTAATACCGAGTCCAGAACCCATCAGATAGCACAGTTTTAGGCAGAGATTACATCTGACTGAATTTCCTAAGAGATATTTTTGCAATGGACCCCACACTTCTGAACCCAGGCTATGCACTGACAAGTGCTGCGTTATCTTGCTCTTCTCTTGAAGGTCAGTGAGACATTAGTAAGTGTGCTCTTCTGAAAATAGGCTTTAATTTTCCCCTTTCAACCTTTTGATTGGTTTGACATTTCAAAGGGTGGAAGGTAATTGGGAGGTTTATTAGATATTTCTGTTAAGTACAAGATGAGAACGTTTAAATACCTTGGGTAGAAAGTGCACACAAGAAAACAGACAGCTTGCTGGGGAAGAAGGAGACAGCAACCTTTTTCCCTACCTCAAATAAAGAAATCTGCAAATGATTGACAGCAGACTGTACTCAACAAAGGAAAAAACAAGGCATAATGTATGAAGATTTTTTTCCCTCAGTTGACTCTAGTTTGCTGTCAGTCACTTACTTCTTGTTTCAGGCTGGGAAGAGGTGATGGGCTTTCTTACTACAGAATCTGTCTGGTTTATGCATTGTTTATGTAACCTAAGGATTTTTTTCTTATTTTGATCCCACACTTAAAAGAAATCCATGAGAAACGCCTTCCTGTGATACCCTGTGATACCCTAAACTTCTGAATATCCATAAATTAATGAGAGTTCCAAAGAGAAATAGGAGAACCTAGATTTCATAATTCCTGTTTTGTTTAATTGTTAAAATTCAAGTTATAATTACAGCTGGATAGGAACAAACTCTAAAGATATTTCCTTAAGCTCTAACAAATAAAGTCTGAGACTCCCCTGCCTGATCTCTATGGTGGGGAGGTCCTGGCTTACTGGAGAGGTGGAAGCAAGTCACTTGACTTTGGCCTGGGGGTTTTAGTTTTGTGGGTTCCTGGGGGTGTAAGCCAAATGGGCAGTCTCTCTGCAGTGCCTCGCTGGGAGAGGGAGTGGATTGCCAGGACCTAACAGATCAGGTCAAAACCGTGTCTTGTTAACCACAATGATACGTGTTCCATTTGCTTGAACCATCTCTGTCCCTTGGTGATGTTGGTGGGCTGCTCCTATTTGAGAACAGAGCAGAAATGCCACCTGCAGCTACACACAGGTTGGAGCAGCAGTCCCAAACCTCCACAGGGCCACCAGAAGCAGCAGTGTAGGCACGATGCTCCTGACAACAGCAGGTTTTGTCCTCTTGGCTTGGAGCAGACAAAGGGTGAAGAGCAGCTGACAGCTCACTGCCCAGTCAGTGGGACACGAAGCTGCTGAGAACCAAGATACTCGTGACCGCTGAGGTCTGCCTTGATCTTTACAAGTCTGCTAAGTCATCCTGCTGGGAATTACCCTGGGATCTCTGCATCTTTCCTTTGAGGGAAAATTGAGGGTTCCTGGAACTGCAAACGTGTGATTTACAACTCTGTCGTCGTTGTGCATCCACTGGGACAGATGGCCCCCAATTAAAAGCACAAGTGGCTTTGGTGGTGACAAAGTCTGGGTCTTGTTTCAATGGCAGCTCAGTCTGAGGTGCTGCCTGACACCTTCTGCTGGGCATATACAGATGAGCCAGATCTGTCTTGGCTGTTGCTGGGCGTTAAAAGGGGCTGCAGCAGTGGTCACAGTTCAAGGACACTCAGGTGGCTGTGAATTACAAGCAGATTTGTCACACCATCCCATGGACTGTGTCCCCAGCCATCGTTGCCTGAGGTGTCTGTTCTCCATAATGGGGAAAGCGGGGGTCTGGCCTGTGGGGGGGCTCAGGGGACCAGTCTGGGCCCCTGGGCTCACTGGGATCCCACACACGTAGGGAGCCACAGGGATGGGGGAAGATCTGCCCGCAGGGGTTGGGGACAGGGACAGCTCGGGGAGCTGGAGGACAGACTTGTAGCCCTTGCCAGCAGGTTGTCACTGCAGAGATTCACATGTCTGGGAGAAGGCTGTGGGACAAGGTGGGGGAGGATTTCTTGATGCTTGAGGAGAAAGCAGCTGCTCCTTAAACACTTTGTGATGCAAACTGTTCAGTTTTGGATCTTTATTTTCCTTAGTAGGTTCCTGTCTCCTTTTCTATCCCGCAGTGCTGTCCTGCAAAACGCCTTCAGGGCCATTCCTAGAATCCCTTGGGTGACTTAGAAGCAGAAATGCCAATAACAGATCAGAGAGGTTATGCTTTTAAGGCTCTTTGAGTGCCTTGCAATGATCACGCCTTACACAGAGCTGTTGCAAGCTAGCAGAGCGATCTCATGCTGTTCTTTGCTCTTTTTGATGCTGTTGCTTGAAGGAAATGCTCCTTCAAACACATCCTTCAGCGAGTGCTGGAGCTCTGAACACGCCAGGCCTTTCCTTGAGGATGCCAGGGGCTGTGCTGACCATCCCTGGAGTATGTGGACCCTGTGTCTGCTGTGCTGAGGTTCGTTCATTCCCTGCTGCTGAGCAGAGCATGGTGATCTCGCACAGCTCACAGTCACAGCCCTGTCCATCTTTCCCTGGCAATGAGAAAATCCTCATTAAAGTTATCTTGATTATCCTGAAGTTTGGCTTCTCCTCCATGACTTCTTGCTGCTAGACACAGACTGCTCCCCCTTGTCTAGCTGTCAGAGCTCCAGATCCCACAGACCCATCCTTTGCTGTCCTTTCATACCCCTCCATACCCTGTGCCTGCCATCTCCCTGGTACACAGAGCAATGAAAGTAAGTAATGGCATGAGTCACAACCTGGCAATATTAAACTGCAGTGGAATGTGAAACACTCTAAGGTTTTACAGCCACAAGGCACATCTTTCTGGCTTGCTGTGTGACTTCAGCTGTCTTAGTCCAAGCCTGTTGTATGTGTTCTTTGATGCTAGTCTTGTTTCAGAGGTATCCAGTAGGAACAGTAGGGTCAGGTGCTGCTCCTGGTTCCATTCCTGCAGAGAGAATACTCAAAAGATGCCAGAAAAAGGTAGAAAGTGGTGAGATTGGGGGCTTATCCTGAACATCCGTGGGTCAGCTGGTCCCCACCTGCCTGGGTGCAGTGTGGGTGCAGTGCTGTGTTGGCGTGGGTGGCTGGTATCTGGAGGGGATACTTTCTGGTGTTGTCTGAGATTTGCATGTAATCCAAAACCATTGATAGAGAATCATGCTTGGTGAACTCTTTTGCTGTCCCTCTTCTGGTATTTGTCCACCTGGCAAATAGTTTGAGATAAAAGCAGAGGCCTGGACTGAGTCCCAAGCAAACATTGCTCACTGTTGATTGTAAAGGTAATGCTTCCACAGCTCTTTTATCTTTGAAGCAGCTATTATGACAGATCATTTACTAGATCAACAAGTTTTTATCAAATGCAGAGGCTGTCTGAAAGCTGCAAATCTGAAAGGTCTTTTCCAGCCTAGGGAGTTTTGTGAAATCCCACTGAACTGCTGTGCAAAGAAGAGCAACAGAGCTGGGGCAGGGTCTGGAGCACAGTGTGATGGGGAGGGGCTGAGGGAACTGGGGGGTTCAGTCTGGAGCAGAGGAGGCTGAGGGGAGACCTCATTGCTCTCTGCAGCTCCCTGACAGGAGGGGGTAGCAAGGGGGGGGTCAGTCTCTTCTCCCAGGTGACAGTGACAGGACGAGGGGTGATGGCCTCAAGCTGTGCCAGGGCAGGGTTAGATTGGATATTGGGAACAATTCCTTCCCCCAAAGGGTTCCCCAGCACTGGCCCAGGCTGCCCAGGGCAGTGGGGCAGTCCCCATCCCTGGGGGGATTTCAGAGCCGTGGAGATGTGGTGCTGAGGGACATGGGGCAGTGGGGACTGGGCAGTGCTGGGTTAATGGTTGGACTGGGGGAGCTTAGAGCCCATTTCCAACCAAAACAGTTCTGTGACTCTGAACACACATGGTGCTCCCCGATCGCTTGGGCACTTCTTACTGAAATGGTTTAACTTATTTCTGAAGAAGAGTTTCCCCAAATCGAGTGGAAGTTGTACAAGTATGAACGTACCCTGCACATTTTTACTCTCAGAATCAGGAAAAAAAAACCCCACAATGAAACAAAACCGATAGAGTTTCTCCACAGTGCTGCATTTTTTGGTTTGATGGGTTGGTTTGCAGATCCATCCTGCTGTGCTCCCCCTCACCCTTGCTGTGTCTGTTTTGTAGGGCACGTGGCATGGGGGTAATTAACACTGAGCCTCCCTGGGTAACGAGGGGAATTTTAAAAATTAACCCTTGCTCCCTGGGGAGGTGGAAGGTGCAAGTGGTGTAGCCTTTGTGCCGAGCTCAGCCTGTGTCTGGAATAGGTGATTTTGTTGTGTAACAATGGGATTTAGAGGTCAAGTACTGCAAAATGATGTGCGACTGCTCCCGTTCCAAATTGACCTGTCACTTAACCTTGCCTTGTAGCATCTTTTATTCATCACTAATATATTTTGGAGTGACAATGGAGGGTACTGTAGGAAAGGTCTTGGGAAGAGGTTGGTTACTAGCAGAGCTGAGCGGTGAAACCCAGGTTTGAAAGACAGCTTCAGTTCCTAGCTGTTCAGGTACAAGCTCTGTGTGCCAGGATAGCCTCTGTCTTTCTGTAGGACACTTAACTCTGCGACATTTGGTGGTGTTTGCTGACCAAGTTTTTGAAAAAAGATTGATTTTGCTATGGCTACAGGTGACATGTTAATACTATCTCACCTGCAAGTCCTGTTTGCAAAGGTATCTGCACTGAGAGTGTTTGTGCTCATCTGTAATGCCAGGAATTTAATTGTCATGGAGAGAAAATGGCTCTTTTAAAGTGCAGAGAGAGGTTTATAGGAGATGGCATCAGCAGCTTCAAATACTTGTTGTTTTGCTACTATTTGCCTTTAGAAGATGATGTAAGAGTTTCTGTCTTAACAAATAAGCATCTTCTATGGCAAGAATTGTATAAGAAAGTTATTATTCTCATTAAACATTTATATTGTGGCTTCTGACCAGAAACAAGAGAGGAAAACAGTACTGGGTGGTGGTTTTGCAGCAACTAATTCAGCTAGCCCTGGTCAGATTGCAGGGGGATTTTTAGAAACACCATTTGCAAAGTGCCTTTCTGTTCTCTTTGGCTTTGCATGGATGGTGAGATGTGGTGGAGCAAGAAGGGCCCTTGAGTTGCTCCCTGGGACTGGTATTGGTAGATAAATTGGAGGGCAGAAGAACCAAGCCTGTCTCTGGTAACATCTGTGGCCAGACTTCAGTGGAGCAGGATCTGCCTGCTGATAGTTGGTGGCTTTAGATTTGTCACCAGTAAACTCCACTCAGGCTGCAGAAGGGCAAATGCAGTGTCTGGTGGGACTGGAGATGTGGGAGTGGTGGGGACTTTCTCTTCCTTTTGGAGGGGAATGCAAGCTCTGGTCTTGCCAAACCTGACCACCTGAGATGACCACGGTCAACCCCTCTTCCCCGCATACTTGGCCTTATTTGGACCTCTGTCTTCCCTTCTCTTCACCATTTTCATGATGTTTTAATGCTTGCGGTGAGAAATATCTCTCATCTCACTTGGTCTTTCCAGGGGTTGCTTCTGTGGTGATGCCCATGGCACACTCTGGTGTGTGCCTGCAGGAGGACCAACCAGTATGGCAAAAATATGGGTGCCAGATGAGGAGGCCAGTCTCCCCCTGGGAGATGGGATAATACAAAGCATTTTGTTAGGAATTGCTGTGAAACGGGGGTGTGGCCGTCTGGTGAGCCAAGGGAACCAGCCCTCCTGATGCAAACAGCACCACCTGAAGTTAGATGGTGTGAATCCTTTCCTTCCTCTCCTCTGAAAGCACGCAGGAGCATGGGCAAATCCCACTAACAGATATGAAAATTTCCTTCTTCACGTGAACAAAACAATCTGCAGGGATAATTCAACTTATTTCTTCCTATTGTCCGGCCCAAGTAGAGGCTGCCCTCTGGATTCCTGCGTTCCTCTCCAGCGTGGGCTGCCTCCCTGCTTTGCAGCAGGGCAGCTGGTGGAACCTCCTCAGGCTGCACCCACGCGATGTCCCTGTGCAGCCTCCAGCCCGCGTGCTGGGTGTCTGACAGAGGGTGGTTTCTGGGGGGCACTGCCTGGGCATGGCCTCAGCTGGGCCACGTGGCAAGGCTGTACAGCAGGACAGATGGCAGGGCTGTCCTGCCAGGTAATTAGTGTCACCTTTTCACACCGCCTGGAGTTCTGCGCCGCGTGGCGGCGGACGGATAGAAACAGACAAAATGAATGAAACCGTGATTGGTTTCATCTCCCTTCCCCGTGGAAACAAGGTTAATAAATTAAACATCGCAGGCTGTTTGAGTTCTTTTTCTTTCTTACAGTACACTACTTACTGAAATCCCTGACACATGCAGACTGGCTCTTGGTGTTTTGTACATTTGCCAGCTTTTTGCCCGGAAATGTTGGCAGTGTCAGCTGTGCACACCTCGCTGTGCTGGGGGCTGCCAGCAGCAGGGCCCCGTGGCCAGCCTGGGAAGAGGTGTCTTGGAGGTGCTGCTGGCTCTGCCATCCTCCTCCTGCTTTGCCTCCTGCGTGAGTCTCGGGAAGAGCCCTGCCCACACAATACTGCCTTCTCTCTCTGATCCTCTTGTCTCGTTTCTGGAAGGCTCATCACCAAGGGGGAGATGGTTGACTGGTTTTGTTGGGTTGAGAAGAGCAATTGGTTAATCCCACTAACCCACTCTTGCCATTGAAAATCCTGGTGTGTCCTCCATCCCGAGGCAGTCCAGGGGTCCAGCGTGCTCCTTGCCCAACCAAGGCTTTTTGCACCCTGAGGAGGGAAAGAGCTGCCTGCCGTGGAAGCTGTGAGGACATCTCAATGTAGCTCCTCCTTCCTGCACAATAGCTTGAGCAAGGTGAATCTTGGTCAGTAAGAGAGAGGAGGGAGTCATCTGTCTCTGTTTTACCACTTGAGTGCTCAGATACTCAAACCTCTGTGCAAAATCTCTGAGTGTAGGTTCACTTGTGACTGAGAAGTGGATTTGAAATCTTGCATTTCACAACAGCCACACACCCCCACTTTGTCCAGGCTGCTGCAGACTCCTCAGGACACACTGGCTGCCCAGTGTCCCTGCCCTGCAGTCAGGTGGGGTCCTGGGGCTGCGTGGAGCTCCTGGTGCTGCAGAAGAAATACATGCCTCGGTGAAAGCTCTGCACTCCACCTATTTCTGCAGATGGAAACAGGGTCAGCCTCCTCTGTTTGTCCTTGGGGAAAACTCCCAAACTGAGCTGAGAACAGAGAAGGTCTGAGTACTCCTGCAGTGATACCTCGTGGTGGTGGGAATGGGTGCCAGCTGGCTTACTGCTGCCCAGCTGAAGCTGCAAGGGCTTGTGCCCAACTGAAAGGGTCTGGCTTACCCCTTGCTGCCTGCATCCCCTCCTGTCAGTCGCTGCTCAGCACATGGCCATGGGACAGGCTGGTACAGCCACCCTTGTCTTCCTCTCCTTGACCTATGGGGCCAGCCTTTGTTCCAACCACATCTACATTTGAGGAGAGACATGACAGTCTACTTCAACTGTGGAGATGAGTGACTGGTAGACTGGTTCATAAGTCTTACACTGAGCTGCAATGAAACCCAGAAAGCTGCCAGAGCTGTGTTGTGACTCTGTTAATTCTCCACAGGTGCTGTTCCAGTGGTCACACACCCCCAGGAGAGTCCCTTCACTGCTCATACCCTGAAGTTGGTTTGCAAAGGAACAGCACAGAGTCAGCTTTCTGATCTTTCACAACTGAACAGGCAAGTGGTGTTATCTCTCTGACCAGGACTCAAATCCTTATTCCAACTTTTTCTCAGACACCTTTGATTGAATTCAAATCTCAAACGACTGGAGGTACCGTGAGTCCTCATATGCCAGCCTTGAAACTGCAAGGGCTCTGACACTAAACAGCTGCCTTGCCCTGCTTTGCTTGTTACCCCCCCAAAGGGGTTGTAACAGTGCTGGTGGAGTATCCTAAATACCATGCTACAAAGCTCTCCCTCCTCTTGTGGCTTCTTTACCTGTGACTTGCTTCATGGGGCACAGTGGTTTAGAAGTTGTGTTCAATATCTTATGTTATCTAGTTCTTGGTGTCTGAATGTGTTTCCATGTGTTTCTGGCCCTTTGTTTTAGTGATGATAGGTTCTTTTCTACTTTGACAGCCTCAAAGCATTTGAGACTATCACCCAAAAGCATTTGATAGCCTGGACTGGCAATGCTCATGAATTAAAGCAAATAATGGTATGTGTTTCGAGTGTCTTGGTGTCACAGCTGCTCTTGCAGCATGGGTTCTGATGTTCACACAGTTCCAAACTCAAGCACAGCCAGATTTATTTACCCAACCTAGATGACACAGTGAAACGTCCACCTTGACAACCAGTTCGTTTTGTAGTTTATTTTATTACTTGGTTTTCCATGCTGTATGAGAAGCTCATTTTCAACCTATTTCTGTTGTATTCTTCCGTGCTGCAGCATCTCAGTTCTGCTGATTTCTCATTGTTATTTTTGGCTTGTGCAGGCAGCAAATTCTACTGTCATGGGCTTGGTTTGTTCCACCAACAGTCGCTGTGTTACACTTCTAACAGCTGTAGAAATGCTCGTGAAATCCCTTCCAGAAGGGATCTGCAAACGCTCACTGGAGGCCAAAACTTAAACTCTGGGGCTGGAAGCTGCTGGGCAGAGCTGCCTCCACATGTCTGGGCTTTTCTTTCTTGGTTTTCTTGTGTGGGGCTTCAAATGCTTTGCAACTAAATAATTGGGTCTGGTTTTTGGGAGTAGGAAACATGAAAGGGGACTGTGGCTGGGTAGAAGAGAGGGTGCCCTGAGCACCCTGTGCTGGGAAGTTATACTGATTTCTTCCACATTAGAAAGGCTGCTTAGTGGCATGGGTACTGCTCACTGTTTGTGAGTCTTTACTGCTCAGGAAGCTCCATGGTGGATGAGGACCCCATTGCTCCAGCTGTGCACAAATAAGGAAAAATGACAATCCATTTTGCAGAAGATTTTTCCATCTTGGTGTGAAATCACAGAGAGGCTGGAGAAGGAAAAGGATGAGATGAAACTGTGGTGCTCTGCATTGTGGTAGGATTTGTTTCCTGAGTGCTATGACTTGCACAGTGCTAAGGAAAGGAGAAAACATCCTCAAGTTGTGCCAGGGGAGGGTTAGATTGGACACTGAGAACAATTCCTTCCCCCAAAGGGTTCCCCAGCACTGGCTCAGGCTGCCCAGGGCAGGGGGCAGTCCCCATCCCTGGAGGGATTTCAGAGCCATGGAGATGTGGTGTGAGGGACATGGGGCAGTGGGGACTGGGCAGTGCTGGGTTAATGGTTGGACTGGGGGAGCTTAGAGCTCATTTCCAACCAAAACAATTCTGTGATTCTATGATTTTTCCACGGCTGAGTGCTGACTGGAGCAGCTGCCCTGCAGTTTGATTGCTGGCTTGACTTGCTCTCCCATGCTTTAGTTCCCATGAAACCAGACTTGTAAATCTCAGATCCACTGTCCTCACCCAGCTGCAGAGCAGTGCAGGAGGATCCCCAGGAACATGACTTGATTTTTCTGATTTTCTTTCTCACCTGGCAGGGGACAGCCTTGCTGCACATGGCTTTCTAGAACTGGCCCTGTGCTGCAGGGGCTGGAGTGCCTCAGTGACAGCGGTCAGCGGGCGGTGCTGGGCTGGTGGTGGAGGCTTGGTCTGTGGGCAGGGTGTTCCAAAGGCACAGTGCTTCAGTAGCAGTGTGGAGGTCATGTTCCTGGGGATCTCCTCACCCTGCAGTGCTGGATAACAGCTTTACAGTCTCAGGCTGTTAGAGATGTCTGGTCATAAGGTCCGTTTGGCTGAGGAGATGAAGAGCAGATGTACACCAAAGGGTTAATCCATGAGTCTGCTACTGGCAGGAAATGTGTTAAAGGAAGGGAAATAGTCTGCACTGGGGAAATCAAGGTCCTCTTACACTGAAAATACCTCTCTTACTTTCCTTTGAGTTCCTACAGAAACAGCTTTGCAGTCAGTGCTCTTTTTTGATCTGTGATGTGAGTTAATACGTGTGGATTTGGCATTTTGTTTTAAAATCACGGTACATCCAAACGGTTAGTTGCTAATTCAGCCTGTGATTCCAGTGGCTGATTTAAAAAATTCATTGCAAAGAACTGCCTGGAAAGATGTGTGTCTGACTAACTATGCATCTTTAGAGACATCAAAGAAGAAACATTGCTCTCTTTAATGGAGGAACACCAGCTTTATTCTGGCCCTTTGTGGCTTTGTCACTGGTTTAGGGCTTTATTATTGAAAAATAAATATATTCTCTCTCGTCATTAAAAGGTTTCATTTGCTTTCCTGGGAAGTTTTTTTCTTAACACATCTTTCTGAGGAATTTGACAGCTGAAGACTTTTTGGCAGCAGGTTCAAAACCTAGTGCTGTCTTGCTGGGAATAACCTCCTGAAGTGCTGGGAACAGTGGGAGGTGGAATTAATAATTCCCTTCCATCCTGCCCTTTTGAGGTGAGGCAAAGTGAAGGAGCTGGAGCCACGTTATTTTAGTCTGTGGGTTCAGTGGATTGGCATCAAAGCAAAACTTGGGGTAACTTTCACCGCTTTGTTCAGCATTAATTGGTTCTGTTCTACCATGGGAAGCGGAGGGAACAGATTAAATCCCAGAAGATGGCTGACAACAAATCCCCCTCCATAGAGGCACGCAGAACAGTGCTGTAACCTGCTCAGCCCTCGCCCCAAGCTCTGTGCTTCAGCCTCTGCTTCCCTCCCTGTGGGTGGGGGTAGACCATCACCAACCTTCTTGGTTTGGCCAGGAGAAGTCCTCCATGCACTTCTGGGTGGGTAATGTGCTTGCTTGTTGAGAGTTTGAGCTCCTCTGAATCAAGATGCTTCTGAAAATGTGATTTCAGTGTTTACTGTTCAGAGACAGCTCTGGACAGGTGAAGAGTTTTAAATTGCTTAGAGTGGTGTTTGCAGCTTCTCTTCAGAGGGGTTCCTGCTCTGCTGAAGGTCTAATGTCACATTTCTTCCTGGAGGGTGGCTCAGGAGCCCTTCATCTGACCAGGTAAAATCTCTGCTGCTCGTACAGAGCATCACACCCCAGCCTGGTGCCCCTGTCCCTGGAGCAGCACGGCTGGGGAATGGGCTCACACCTCTCCCAGCTGGTGGGAACCCATGGCCTGCATCCCTGGGCCTTCCTCTTGGAGAACTGGGAAGAGCAGGCACATCTGCTTTCTCTTTTAAGAAAAAACAGGATTTGACCCAGTTTAGTGTAAGAGCAGATCACTCAGAGAAGTGATGGGATGGACAGCCAGCCTGGCTGCAAGGGTGTTGGGGCTGAGGGCCAAAGAGCTCCTCTGGAGTCCCTGGTGGGAGCTGCCTCTGGTTCCTGCACTCAGCAGATGGTTTCCCAGCCTCTCCATGGGGGTCAGCATCTCTTTACTCTGTCTGGCTGCTTCTAACCATGGCTGGGGGTTCTGCATCTGCTTCTGTGCAGCAGAGGTGTGAGGAGAACGTGTCTGGGTTCCTCCTAAATAAAAAAACCAGTAAAAGCAATCCAGGTGCAAAGCTGCAGCTTCTGCACAGTTCTCAGTGCCAGGTGCTGCTGTACTTCTGCACAGCTCACCCTTGTGTAGGCTGAGAAACTCACTGAAGCTGCACATTCAGTCCCTTCCAACCCCTGCCATTCCGTGGTTCCCAGGGTGCCCACCATGACACAGAAGAATCTGGGGAACCAGGGCTGTCTGCTGGCAAAATCTGTGGTGTGCCACAAAGGGAGGGTCCTGCTCTCATTTGAGGCTTTGTTTTCACTTTGTGTAGGGCACAGGGAAGGCACAGCTCTATGGTTTTGCTCTGGTGAGCAGATGCCCTTGAACTTTGCTCTGTCTCCATCAGCCCTAAAAGCAGTTGCTTGACTTAGAGCATCTTCTCGGAGCCCTTCATCACTGTGGGACTTGTGCATCAGTGCAAACCCCACGGTTTCCATTTGTCCAGTGACACCAAAACTTTCCTTCCCCTCTGCACTGTGTCATTCAGTCCCAGACTGGCAGCCTGGACACTGTTACCCAACTAACAGCGCGTGGTTTTGACTGGACCTGAACTAACCAGGTTAGCCACTGTGTTTTCATTACTTCAGCTGCAGCCCCTGGCATGTATGAGTGGGCAATAAGCCTTTTCCAGCTGTAATGAACTATTTATAGAGCTAACTTTTGTGGCTTTAGCACTGATTAGCAAAAATCAGATATATCCTCCTTTATCATCTGGTCAGTGCATGTCCAATAGCTGGGGACAGCCTTCACAAGGGAATTAATTTCTCAGGCTTTGATACTGTTGGTTTCTCTGTCCTGTGCTCTTCTGCTGGAAATGATGCATCTTCTCTTCTGAATATTGCTGGGATATTATATTTTTGTAATGAAAATACAGGACTAAAATTAGTTTTCATCTTTTTAATATGAAGGCTCCTACCTGACAGAGCTTCACATTTGATTATTACAGGCAAAATGAAGGGAGTTTGAAGCCCTGCCCTGTACCAGCACTAACTCTGTATTCTGGAGAGCTCCTCAGAGGGTTTGCAGAGATAACTTGTGGGGTTTTATTTTCTTAATGAATTACTAAAATATCCTGAGGGCTCTGCTGGAGCACTTATTGAGGACAGCGATATCCAGGCACGTTACCTTCCCTGATAGCTGTCTACACTTCTGGAAACCAACTAGAGCTTCTGCTGGAGTGGATGGGAAAAAACAAAGGAGAGGCTTACAGTGCACTCTCAGGCTTCCAGCTTGGGCCAGATGGATGAATGTTAACGAGTAAATTAGTTAAGGAGATGACCTCGCCCTCATTTAGGCACTTAGGATGAATTTTGATGTTTGATTTTGGTTTTTCCAGTACCAAGTGGTAGCTGCTGAGGGCTCAGTTCAATAGGGGTTGGGTTTCCCAGGGTTTTACTTGCTTCAAGAATTCAGTCACTCATTTTGACTTTTTGTAGTGTTTAGTCGATGCCTGAAAACCCCAGGGGTTTCTGCTTTGTGAAACGAGATTTATTCATTAATTTATTTACTTGTGTTGAAGAAAAACTCAAGTGTCTGCCTCACAATTGTTCTGTTCCACCAGTTTTTTCCAACACCATTGTATGGATTTAACTGGCCAACAAGAGCATGATCTCCTCCATTTTTAGTTTTTTTATTGTCACAAGGTTTCTCAAAGGAATTAAAACACTTGGGGAGGTGTGTTTGTGTGTTTGAAGGACAGAATTGTGTGATAGAGAGGAATTCCCTCCACCCTCCCTACTTTGCAGGGACCCCGTCACCCCTGTCTCCTCTGCAGCAGGTGGCTCTATTAATTGCATATTTGTTCATGGGATTGCTTAAGCATTGAACTGGTAGCCCTGAAGAGTTTGGCTTCTGTCTCCTAGGGGTGAGTTCTCCACCTCTATGGCTCCTTAGTCACTCCCTTTCTCTGATGCTGTAGTTTAGCCCCACAGATGAAAGGTTTGCTGTGATTATTTTTATTGATCACTCGGGCTGCCAGTGCCCACCAATCAGATGTGAGGTGCTGGGCTGCATAGGCTGTTCCCATGCTTTGTTACTAACCTGTTACATGGCCTTGAACCCCCTGGATCCTGGCAATGAGAGCCTTGCAGAACTGCAGGAGCTCAGACTGAGACCAGGGCTCTCCAGTGGGTCAGAGGACTGGGCTTCATGGGGGCAGGGTACACAGATCTTCTTGTTCCCAGGAGTTTTCTGGCCACAGGACGTGCAGGCTGGCCAGTCATGCCCTCCCTGTGGTGACAGGAGATGGTGCAGCCCATCTCCCTGTGCCAGCAGGCTCAGTGTCCTGGTGCATTGCTCACCTTCCAGCTTTGCATCACAGTGACGACAAACAGTGTCTCTGTGATGGCACCGTAGCCAGCCTGCCCTTATTTGAGGGAGGATGTTAATGAGTGTGACAGCTTTTACATTCATTCTGACAAGATTTACTGGAGCTTGCTGCTCTGCAAGTTCCCCAGATGTCAGGAGCTGCAAAGGTCAGTGTGGCAGCAGCTAAGGGCTGCTGGGATGGCTGTCAGGCACGCAGCAGCAAGGCCACCAGCCAGGTGACAACCCGTGGTGTGCCTCAGGGGACACAGCAGCTCCCGAGGGTGGCATGGCCACAGTGGGGTCTGCAACACCATAAGGAAAGGAGCCAGTATGCCAGAGCCTGGAAGTGGTGCTACTGTTAATTTAATGCCAAAGCAGCAATTTGACAGGGTGTCCTCATTTCTAAGCTGTTTGAAAAGGGTATTTTGAAAAAAAAAACCCCAAACAAATGAAAATGGAAGCATATGGATGACAGACCTAGTGCTCTGGATGAGAGTACCCCACGTTTAGCTTGATTTTTATTTTGAGTTGCTGTATGAATTTATTCCCATGTCTTCCTTTCCCCTCTCCAGGCTGGAGGTGGCTGGAAACAACATCGGAGTGCTTTTGATCTGCTGTCAGTATGCCAGATGCATAAGGCACTGCTCTTTCATCAAGCTGAAACATCAGCTTCCTTTTTCAAAGAAAACAGCCACCTCTAGCAAAAATTGTACCCATTCTGCTTTCTCTGAAAAAATAAATCAAGCAGAGATCTTTGGGATCATTATGAACTCCGTACGTGTTGGGTGAAGTTAAAAGCCACGAAGTTAAACTCCTGTCGTGGTTAAAAGGAGGAGTGTTGTGGAACTCAAGGGCACCACGTGTGTCACTGAACAGCTCCTGGTGCTGGCTCTTGGGCATGCAGTGTGAGGTCTGTAGTCCTTTGTGAGCTCCCCAGGGACGTGGCACTCAGCCCTGGGTAAGGAACCCTTTGGGGAAGGGTTGTTTGGTTTGGATGCTGGGTCTGCTTTAAAAGGGGGTGAGCTTGTGACCCAAAGCCACGTTTTCATATCAGCACATAATTTCAGTGATATTAAAAGCAGTCCATCATGGAGGCTGGAAATGCAAACCACAGACTGAGTGCACGCTGAGGACAGATACCACAGCTGGGCTGTGAACCCAGTGCAGGGAGATTCTCAAGAGATGGGCCAGAAATTAGGCATAGCTTCAGTTCTGGGCCCCTCACTCCAAGAAGGACACTGAGGGGCTGGAGTGTGTCCAGAGCAGGGCACTGGAGCTGGGGAAGGGTCTGGAGCACAGTGTGATGGGGAGGGGCTGAGGGAACTGGGGGGTTCAGTCTGGAGCAGAGGAGGCTGAGGGGAGACCTCATTGCTCTCTGCAGCTCCCTGACAGGAGGGGACAGTGAGGGAGGGTCGGTCTCTTCTCCCAGTGACAGGACAAGGGGTGATGGCCTCAAGTTGTGCCAGGGCAGGGTTAGATTGGATATTGGGAACAATTCCTTCCCCCAAAGGGTTCCCCAGCACTGGCCCAGGCTGCCCAGGGCAGGGGGGCAGTCCCCATCCCTGGAGGGATTTCAGAGCCGTGGAGATGTGGTGTGAGGGACATGGGGTAGTGGGGACTGGGCAGTGCTGGGTTAATGGTTGGACTGGGGGAACTTAGAGGTCTCTTCCAACCAAAACAATTCTGTGATTCTATGATTTAAGGCTGTCTTACAGCAGGAGGGATGAGTGGGGGTGCTGCTCCTATGTAAAGCAGCTCCAGGAGATCCATGCTATGGCTCTTTGGTTTTTTTTGTGTTTCTCAGCTGAACACAAGCTACTGAAGTTGCATCTTATGTTAATTTTCTGCAAATCTACATCACCATGAAATAAATGAGGCAGATTTTAGAATAATTTGTTCAGCTGCTGTGATTTTTAGGTTTCCAGTTTTGTTCACTGAACAAATTCTTAATTATCTCGGGGCAGTTGAAATGCTCCACAAATCTTTGGGCCGTCAGGGTTGTTTCTGGGAATAATGTACCGCCCTGTCTCCTGGGAGGCTGGCTGTGTTTGAAAGGTTTACTAATGGGTCATCTTTTCCACTGCATGTATGCAGATTTACAACTCATGGCAGCCTTTCAGGACACATGCCTGACTGGGTCTGCCCCGTGCGGTGGCAGTGGCTCCCCTGCTGTCCTGTGCGGTGCTGCTGTCTGCAGGCTGGATCAGGGAGCATCATCCAGGTGAAGCCTGCAGATCCTCAGGACTCCTGTTCCCAGAATTACACACTGAAGTGTTGGGGGGCTGTTCCCCCTGTGAGACCAGTCTCTGCAGGGAGTATTAGGAGCAGACTCGTTAAGGGACCCGAACAGTGGCACGTGTCTGTAAGATCTGTGTGTGTCTGTCACCAGGGGCTGCCAAAATGTTTGTCAGTGATTTCAACACACCTAAAAGTGGGAGCCAACCTCATTTCCTTTAATGAATGTAACTCAAACCTGCTGTTACCCCTAAGCCCTGTGTGTTGCTCCAAGGGGAACGTTCCTGTCCCTGTTTCACACCAGTGGCTGCAGTTGGCAGAGGAGAAGCGTTGCCAGCCATTGCCACGCAGTGTCTGAGCATCAGCAGTGAAGTCTAACAGCTGATAGATGGTGGTGTAAGTGCCTGGGCTTTCAGAGCACAAAGTGTACTGGGAAAGAACAGACAAAAATCCCCTTCTGCACCAAAGTTAGAGGCTGTGTTCTTCCCTGCAGCTCTGAGTGGGACACTGCAGTGTTCCCCCCAGCAGGATTTACCAGCGAGGCCTTTGCAGGCTCTCAGCAGCCCTGGAGGCAGAGGATCACTGGTGCCTCTGGACAGGACTGCGGGGTCACCACTCTTCTGAAACTGGGAAAGACACAGTGCTCCCATCGCTTCCCACTCCCGTGCAGTGCCTGTGCTGTACCGCTGTGCAGGCAGCACAGGGAGGCACTGTGTTACAAAAGAACAGTTAGAAAAGATCCTGCACTACAAACGCCAGCAAAACAACAGGAAACTTTCTGTTGTGAAAAAAAAAAGTATTTTTCCCAAGGTGTGCAATGTAACTGATTTCTGAGGGCTGCTGAGCTGTGACATCTTCTGTCCCTGCAGTGGTGGAGGTGATCAGAGGTGTGACATCCCCATCCCTGGACTGGTGAGGGTGGTCAGAGGTGTGACATCCCCATCCCTGGACTGGTGAGGGTGGTCAGAGCTGTGACATCCCCATCCCTGGGCTGGTGAGGGTGGTCAGAGCTGTGACATCCCCATCCCTGGGCTGGTGAGGGTGGTCAGAGCTGTGACATCCCCATCCCTGGACTGGTGAGGGTGGTCAGAGCTGTGACATCCCCATCCCTGGGCTGGTGAGGGTGGTCAGAGCTGTGACATCCCCATCCCTGCCATAGTGAGGGTGGTCAGAGCTGTGACGTCCCCATCCCTGCCATAGTGAGGGTGGTCAGAGCTGTGACGTCCCCATCCCTGGACTGGTGAGGGTGGTCAGAGCTGTGATGTCCCCATCCCTGGACTGGTGAGGGTGGTCAGAGGTGTGACATCCCCATCCCTGGGCTGGTGAGGGTGGTCAGAGCTGTGACATCCCCATCCCTGCCATAGTGAGGGTGGTCAGAGCTGTGACATCCCCATCCCTGCCATAGTGAGGGTGGTCAGAGCTGTGACGTCCCCATCCCTGCCATAGTGAGGGTGGTCAGAGCTGTGACGTCCCCATCCCTGGACTAGTGAGGGTGGTCAGAGCTGTGACGTCCCCATCCCTGGACTAGTGAGGGTGGTCAGAGCTGTGACATCCCCATCCCTGGACTGGTGAGGGTGGTCAGAGGTGTGACGTCCCCATCCCTGGACTGGTGAGGGTGGTCAGAGCTGTGGCATCCTGTGTTGCTGTGGCATTGAGTGTGGTCAGAGCACCATCACATCCCTGCCATAGTGATCGTGGTCAGAGCTGTGACGTCCCCATCCCTACGACAGTGCCAGCAATGATTGTTTGGTAGGTATTCCGTGCAGTTCCTGGTGGGCCTGGAGTGTGTCCCATGCCCATTGTCCCTGATGAGGGGTGGCAGTTCATAGCAATGTTTTCCCCTCCTTGCCCCCATACTTGCCAGGGCTGTCAGTGCTGATGCCCTGGCTGTGCTTTTTGGCTGCACAGCTTGCCCTGGGACCCCACTGCTCCTCTCCATGGCTTGTGAGTGCCTGATGGCCCAACTGCAGAAGTGCTGAATACTGGAAGCAAAAATAAATGTTGTAAGTTAAGATGAAATTGTAGTATTAGCTAATTCACCTTTAAAAAAAATAAATATTGTAACTAAAAATGCTGATGCTGTGGTCCAGATCTGCTGTCATTAGATGGCAGGGTTTTAGATGAAGCTGATTTAACCCTTTAGAACTGGGATTTGGGGCTGTTCAGAACTGTGGGGTCACTACATCTCTGTGACAGCTTTTAATAAACATGACACCCTGGCCACAGGGAGCATCAGGGCAAGAGGTGTTAGGCTTTGTGTCACTGTCACCCGCTGAGCCTGGGGTGTGTCTGCAGCTCCTGGCACCACTCCCCAGGCTGCAGGTGGGCTAAACATCCACCTCAACACTCCACTTGTGAGACAGCATCTTCCAGAAGTGGTGTCACCTCTTCAGGGTACCACTGGACAGAATCGTTAATAACTTGTGTGTGTGAGTAAATCATTCTCCTCTTTTCACCACCTATTGCAGGGTATGGTGTTCTTAGGAGAAACTTAAGTCACTCCAGGTACTGTAGTGCTTTCCTGCAACCAGTCAGCTCTTGGGCACTGCTGTTACACAAGACCCTACACAAAACCCACCCCAAACCCAAGGCACCACAGAGAAATCTCTGATGTTGACATGTGTGCTGCACCAGAGAGCCCGTTGCTGGTGGGGGCTGGGGTAGATTTACTGGCCTTTTCTGATTGCTTCTTGGTTCATTGCCCTTCTTGGTGCATTTTGTCATTTACAGCCTGTCTTACTGCCAGCAGGGCTGGGCACTAACAGGTCCTGTTTGGAAGATGTGGTTTGAGAAGTGGCACTGGCTGTGCAAGGCACCCCCTCACTGGGAGCTGCTGTCTCCTGGGGACCGAGGGCTGGGGAACCCCCATTTCTCCTGCTGGCCTCGTGCAAACAGACAGGATGAGCCTCAGATATCCCTGCTGGACCAGCTCTGGGGAAGGGGAGCCCCTTTTTCACCCCTCTGGGAAAAGGAACTGGCCTGGGACTGGTCTTACCAGCCTTGGGAAATCTATTTGTATGGAACACTCTGCCTTTTACAGACGGTCAGGAATCTGGTTTTAGTGTAAAAGCTGTAGCAGTTTTCTTCTTGAATTAATTTAGGAGCAAGAAGAAAATATAATTGCCTGATTAAGAGTCAAAGCACTCTTGAATTCATCCCCATCTCTTCCGGTGTCAGGTATGAAGCTCATTATTTTCGGAGAGGGGACTCCTGTTTAGGCTAATCCAATGCAATTAAGCATGGATCTAAGTGTAATTTAGATAATGTAGGACTGACACTATTTTTTAATGAAGCTCTCCATCAGCATGCTGGCCTCCATTTCGGTATGGATCCTCTTAATAAATAAGGTGTACCTTGGTCTGTCAGTCAGATGTTATGGATTGCTCCCTCCTAACTCCATTAATTTCTTGAGCTCAGCATCCTGTTTCCTGTGGCCAACATGCTGCCATGCAGTGTGAAATACACACCTTTTTAATTAACCAATTACCTGTACTAGGTTTTTCACAAGTTTGTTACATTTTGGGCTGCTTATAGTGGATACAGAAGAATTTGTATACTTCTATGGGTGTTACTAAGTAGAATTAGGTATGGTTTTACATTGGACCTGCACAAAACTACATTAGAAGTGCATTAATGGCATTGCAAAATTCCAGCTCGGAGGAGCCAGAATTAAATCAAATTAATTCTAGTGAGAATAAACAGAAATAAATGGCCAGAATTAAATCAAGTCATGTAAAACCCTGGTTTAATCTGTAGATTTTTCTGGGAGGTTCTATAATTCTTGTGACCATTTATTATCCTAAAGACACACGGGCTTTTTGCAGGGCTGTGCTGGGTTTTCCCCCGCCCCTAGTGCCTCGCTGGCCAGCACTCATCGAGTGAGTGAACCCACACAACACTTCTGAAGCTCTTTGATAAAACATTCATCTAACATGATAGGACCATTTAACCCCCAAATTACAGTCAGAATTGTAAGCAGCTAATTACAGAAATGTCACTCGCTTTTACTTAGCCTTTTGGGACAAAGGATCCATCAGAAAGCCTTGGCCACCTGTCCGTGTGGTGACCTCCTGCTGCATGTGCCAAAAGCAGCTCCCCCAGGGGACAGCAGCTGGGATGTGGGGATGTGGTGTTGGGCTGGGGGAGTCAGCATGAAGCTTGTTAGTTAAACAACACCAATAACTGGCCAAAAAATCACTGACCAAAGCTCAAAGCCCCAGCAGAGCTCTTCCTAGGGGGCATGGGTTGGAGGAGCAGCCAAGTCGTGATAGGAGTTATAGCCAGGTAAAACGTAACAAAAAGTAAATCATATTCAACAGTAGCATTTTCAAATTGCTATTTAACCCATTTTAGAAGAGGTTATGATTTGGCAGTGCCCTGGTCCCCATGAGCAGCCCCCAGTCAGTGGGAGATGCACTCAAGGCAGTGACTCACAGCTGGATCCCACACCACTCATCATGCTCCTCATAAAAGGATGGAGCTCACTGAGGGGCAGTCCCCAACTCTGTGATGGACAAGGTGGGAGCTGATGTATTTCTTCAGAGCAGGCTGGGGTGTTTCTTAGGTGTGGGAGGAGGCTCTGGTCACATGGAGTTCCACATGGCTCCGCTCGCTGTGGCACTGTTTGGCAGGTGCCATGAAGTTGTCCTTTGTGCAGTAAATATCCCCAGCCTCTGCCATGCAGTGCCTGGTTCCAGGGCCAATTTGTATGTGAAATACCTATGTTAGTCTTCAATATTTCAGCTGGTGACAGAACAGATACACTGCTCGCAGCCAGAGGACTACCTGCCTTTAAATTGTTATTTAGGGCACATTCCTGTGCTGGCCACAGCTATAACCATCAATCTTCCAGCAGGCTTGCAGGAGAAATGTTTCTAATACACATTTTTCTGAAGACTCCAAACAAAATAACCATCTGAGTCTGCAAAGAGTGAGGCTCGGTGTACTTTGAATGATGTGGGGCTGGTCTGATCCCCCTACCCTGCCAACCCCACAGAGGTGTGAGTGCTGGAAGCTGTGTGACCACATTCAGCCGTGGTCTGTAGGGTGTGGGCTTGGTGGCTGCTGGCTGGAGGAGATGGAGACAGAGGCTCTGAGGTGAGACCCTGGTTCAATCTGCAGTGGTCAGTCAGGGTTGCAGATTAATCTTTCTGCTTCTGTGATAGCACAGCTCTGTGTTGGGAAGTGCTTATGGGAAGAATGTGTGCTTTGAAGATGCTCTCCAGAGCTGGATAACAGGCAGCAGGGGGTGGAGGTGGAGATCTGCTGGATCTCGTGGCTTTGGATCCTTCCATACTGGTTATTAGTGCCCATTGATCCGAGGGCTGGAGCCCCTCTGCTGTGGGGACAGGCTGAGGGAGTTGGGGTGTTCAGCCTGGAGAAGAGAAGGCTCCAGGGAGACCTTAGAGCACCTTCCAGTACCTGGGGGGCTACAAGAAAGCTGGGGAGGGACTTTGGACAAGGGCATGGAGTGATAGGACAAGGGGTAATGGCTTTAAGTGGAAGAGGGGAGATTTAGACTTGATATTAGGCAGAAATTGTTGGCTGTGAGGGTGGTGAGACACTGGCCCAGGGTGCCCAGAGAAGCTGTGGCTGCCCCCTCCCTGGCAGTGTTCCAGGCCAGGTTGGATGGGGCTTGGAGCAACCTGGGCTGGTGGGAGGTGTCCCTGCCCATGGCAGGGGGTTGGGATGAGCTGAGCTGTGAGGTCCTTTCACACCCAAACCATTCTGTGATTCTGTGATTCAGTCTGTTTCTACTTCACCCCGTGGGGCCCCTGTTTTCCCCAGTTCCCCTTCTCAGCTGGGTTGGGGGCATCGGGTAGTTGAACAACTGCTATGGACTGTGGTAGGTGGTTTGAGGTGGTGTCACTTGAGATAAACCAGAGGGAAGGGGCTGGCACACCTGACATGACTGAACTGGGAGCCCTGTTGGTTTCCAAAGCCAGTGGTTTCCCCCTGTGTCTTTGGGCTCGGAGCTGTTCCTTCAGCCATGACAATACCTCTAATCCCAGCTGAGGTTTTCCACGAGAGCTGACATCTTGCCATTGGGTTTGAAATGTCTGCCCCAACTTTTCCTGTTCTGGCAGTTTATTACAAGCAGGAGGGAATTACTAAGAAGTTTTTGTTGCACATCATCCCAAGAAGCAGAGTATTAAAAGGCTGAGAGAGGAAACCTGGTGTTTCTAACGCAGCACTAACATTTTCTGTGAGTAATTTAATACAGCAGATCAGCTTCATACTGGGAGATATTTTAACCTGCTGAGTTGTGGTCACGTTTTAGGCAGCTGCCAGGCTGCCTGCGTGGCAGTTGTGGTGAGGGGAACTGTGCAAGTGTTTAAACTGAGCCTGCAGTACGTGTGAGGTTTGGGGGATGATGGCTTTGAAGTATGCACAGAGGGACAGGTAGGGCACGCTGACCAGTGTTACCTCCCACTTTTTAATGCTCACATATGTTCCAGATAAATTGTTCACTGATAAGGAGGAAAGCTGTAAGCAACATCTCCAGTATCCTCTGTCCTCCCTGACTGGGGTCACACTGGGTGGCTTTAGATCAGTTGCAGAAATAGTTTTGCCTTTGTTCTTTATCTGTACAGTAAAAAAGATTTTCAGTGTTTTTTTTTTAATTCTTAAGTGCCAAGAAAGAATGGGCCAGTGGCTGAAGTAAAATAGTGATATGTCACACAATTTCTAAGCTCAAGTTGCAAGCAATTGCACGCAGTGTGATGGAATTTGAACCCAGCAGATCAGTGTCTCTGCTCTGGAATAAGCACTCTGTGTGTGAAGGAAGTGTCTGAGATCAGAGAAATTTTTCCACCTTGGGAAAAATGTCGAGCAGTTGTCAATATTTAAATAAAGTCAAATATTTTCCTATTCCCAGTTGGAAGGTCAGGATCTTAAACGCTGTCAGCAAATTAATAGGATAAAGTAATGGTGAAGAGTGATTTGCTTCCCTCTTTTAGAGCATTTCAAATTTATTTTGTGGTTTTAATTACCTTGAGCTTTGAACAAAAAAAAACTATTTTGAACTGGGAAAAATGTATTTGAACTGGAGGTTTTCTCAAGGAACAAGAAAACAAATAAGGTGTATAAGCTTTTTGGACCTTACCAGTTTCTGAGCAGTGTCCTGGTCTGTGCAGAATGGTGCAAGGGAATTGAGAGGGGGGGAAAAGCAGCATTTCAGTGTTTTCTCTGAGTCTGACCATCTCCACTGCGTGTCAGCTGATCCCTCTGGAGTCCCTGAGCCTGGCCTGGAACCCACTGGCAGTTTGGGAGGTCACTCTACATCACACAAGCATAACGGGGGGTTTCACTAATAAAATCTGAAGAACATGCATGTTGTTATAATACAAAAATGTGCAATTAGGTCCTGATGGCAGCCGTGGGATTACATGTTTTTAATGAAGTGAACATTGTCAGTGTGGGAAGCAATAAAAATGAAAAAAAGTTACAGAACTGAAAATTTAATATATATGATAATACACATAAATCTATTAGAAAAAGTGATGCAGAATTAATTATGTTTCAGTACCCAGAGGGTGAATAAAAATGGTAAAGAATTAAGAAATAAAAAATTCATACTGTAATTAGAATTTTGCATACTAAAATTAGAGAAGGTGTTTTCTGATAACACCCCGAATCTTTTCTAACAAAAACCTGTGATGGGAGCAGGGCATGTTAATTATGCACCAAAGCCTTAAGGTATGAAACCTATACACAAGCTTGCAAAGGGGATTAAATATCCAGGTAGGTTTTATGTGTAAAACTTTTTAATTTTTCAACTTTTCAGATCCGAATTACATAAAAGATAAAATATGGAGAAGCACAGCTGTGCATTATTTATTTAGGCATTTAATGAATAACAAAACAGTCGTTCTCTACGAGAGGTGAGTAAGCCAAGAAAGACTTTGCACCCCAGCCTCCTCTATCATCCGTGGCATTAGATAACAAAGAGATGTCCGACAAGGGAAAATGATCTCCGTTGCAGAAGAGCCAGCCCTTGGTGTGGGGTTGGGTAAGTGCTGCCTTCCCAACTGTCCCACATGGGGGAAGGCACGCTGGTGATTTTCCCCTGGGCATCGATGGTGGTGACTGTGTCCATTGGGATATCTCCTGGTGTACAGAGGGCAGCACAGAGGCATCTTCCCAGCTGCTCCTTTATACCACACCAGGTTGGGCTGTTGTGCCTTTTGCAGCCTCCTGCACTTTGTTTCACACTCTTTGGTCATCTGTTCCTCTCTGTGCAAGACCCAGCTCTCCTGGCTGCCAGAGCTATCCAGGTATTGGGCTGGATCTTCACCACTGCCAGTTTTGCCCAGGCTTTATCAGTGCCCAAGAGGAGTTTATTGAGAAGTGTCTTCTGCCTCGTGGCTCTCTCTTTAGGGTTTGGGTCCTGTTCTTTCTTTTAGTACTGAGCTGTGTATGGATGAACAAGAACACATCACTACCTGCTGTGTTTCAGAAACATGAGCCACCCTGAAACTCCTTCAGGGCCATTTTGGGGGGTAATTCCTGTAAAGTCTCATCCTTGTGGAGGTCAGTAGGAAAAGCAGGGTTAGGGGAAGGAGGACTACACTGGCTGTTGGGGGTTGGAAAAAGAAAAGATAAAAGCAGCTGCTTGGAAATATTTAGTCTTTTGGTATAATGAAGCTCTAATTACTGAGTGTTTGTATGCCTGAGCAAGATACTGGTGACATGAAGAGTCAAAGGCAACAAGCATCTGTATTATTGCTGTGACCTCCAGCTCTTGGCTGAGCAGGACAGAACAGTAAGTGAGAGGAGATGTGGTGCAGTGAAGTGGGAGAAGCCCTCCCCTAGATGAAACTGAAGCTGTGTAGATAATTTGCATGCAGTATGGAGCTTGAGTGCCACCATGAACACGTCCTGGTGATGGGATCTGGGTGTGCTTGATTCTGCCCTGAGGTAGAGGGAGAGACTGGGCTCTCTGTCAGTCTTTGCAAGTATTAGCACCTGTGATTTGATGGCACCTGAAAACTACACCAAAAAGTTACGTTTTGGGCTAACCTGGGCTGATTCAACTGGTGGTAATTGTTTGCAATTGGTGACATGAAAGCTGAGCACATGTTGCTGTTAGGAGCTGTAGCCATAGGAACCCAGAATGTAACGTGGCCTGTGGATGGGGATGAGTTTGTTTAGTGTTTGCATAAATCTGCATAAATGTGTTTAATTGTTGTCTGTGGAGGTAATTGGCATCCAGAATGAAGATGGTATTTGCTATATAGTAAGCTTGATACATGATTAAGATATCATACAGTAATGGTAGTACTATTAGCACTGATATTAATAACTAATGTTATAATTAAAGCTGCTTATATCTGAAAAGGACAAAAGTCTTCTATTATTTGCAAATATTAATGATAGCAGGTGGTGGATGTGGTATAAAGAACATGATTAATGTTGGAATTGTCATCAAAATGTTTTATTTTGGTGGGCAGTGCCCACCCTTACATTGGTAATGGCTCTTTTGGCAGGAAGGGCAGAGGATGGGTGAGGGTGGTGGAGCAGAGCTGGGGGTGGTGGCACAGCCCTGGGCCAGGGAGGTGTTTCCCCTCTGCTGAAGTGCACCCAGGTACTTCCAGCCTTTGCTGAGGGTTTTGACCCACTCCAAATTTATGATGGAAGTAAAATGCTTTCAAGTAGGCATTTTCATTGGGAACATTAATTGTTCAATTACAGTAACTGTAATTGCATGCTAGCAGAGTACTTAGGAAGAGGAGACTGCTATGTTTGCTAAAGTAGGCAGCATCTGAACGTTAGAAAAAGAAATTAATCTGAACCAAAAAACATCTTCAGTTTAGGCCTGTCTTTATCTAAAAGCCTCTTTAGGACTCTCGCATAGCTCCTAGAAAAGATTACCAATATAGCTGGTTTTTACATTAATAATCTTTCCAATACAAGTGATCTGGAAACAGGAGAGCCCCAGAGGTTCAGTCTCATCTGGCTTTTCTCCTCCCACCCCCTCCACTGTGCCAGCTCTGTCTGGTGCCTGGGTCCAGCAGGACACCAGTGGGACGATGGCATTTTCCCCTTGTCCCCTTGGAGCACAGTTCTTTGGAGTTCCCCCCGAATTTTCCTGCCTGTGTCCCTGTGCTGGATGCTGGGCACTGCGGCAGCGCCGTGAGCATGGGGAGGGAGGTGGAACATGAGTGTCCAGGTACACTTACTTTGGTTTCTGGTGTCTAAGACCAACTTCATCCCTGCCTTTATTTCCATTTGAGTTGGTTACTGCAGGAAGAGCTGTCCCAGCCATACTGCTTTGAAAGGAAACTAATTATCTGGAATTAATTGTAATCTGGTAAGCAGGTGTAACTCACAGCACACCTGGGAGAATGCTGTGGGAGACCCTGCACCAGCAAACACTTCCAGGAAGTTTGGAAGAGACATCTAGAAGTTTTCAGAGCAGTAAAGGTACTCACTCTTCTACTTCCCACGTGGATGATATCACATTTTGCTCAGCAATAGTTCTTCAGTAAAACCAGAATGCATCTGGGAAAAAACAGAGCACTTATTCTTGCAGCAATGGTTGTGTTGTCTGGCTAGGAACAGTCTGAAGAGGATATCACTTAGTGGTTATGATTGAAACTTTGCAGCTCAGAACTGGCCTTTAAGGCCACCACTGCTCTTGCAGTGGCTGCTTCCTATGAATCTGCTCCCTCCTTCCCCCTTGCTGCCCTGGGCTGTGGGGCTGTGTGTGTGGTGGGGGTGACTGGAGCTCCTTTTGGCAGTGCTGAGCAGTGGTTTACACTGCAAGAACACAGAGCTGCCTGAAAATGTCTCCATTTAAGCACTGACCTCCAGAAAATGCTGCACCCTGAGCAGCCTTTGCAGGAGTGTGGTGGTCCTGATGGGCTTTGCACCACAAACAGGGAGTGATTCCAGACAGAAATGGACTGTTTCTATTCTCAGTTTTTCATTTGTTTTCAGTGCTAACTGTGTTTTAGATCGTTGAAGCATGTAAACAAGGCAGCCTCAGGGAAATGGAAGGGTAGTTTGTCCTTGACCTCTCAATTCTGATCCTCAAGGGACCCCTACAGTACAGCTTCCAGGAGAGGGCTGGAAAACAGCTCTCATCTCTGCTGGAGAGGGAAAACAGAGATCAGTGCCAATATTGCTGTCCTCCACTGACCTTCCCTGCTGCTAACCCCTTATGGGATGCTCCTGTTCAGGAAAATTTACCCTTGCTAAGATACCCCTTTGAAATTGTTTAATTACGTTACCATAATTAACTGGTCTTGAAAGTTGCCCCTTCTGTTTCTAACCCAAAGAAGGACTCGGGTGCCTGTGCTGCTTGCCTGGTGAAAAGCTGTTCTCTCTCTGTACGTGGCAGCCCTCTCTCCTCTGGGCTGTCACCCACAAGCTGTCCTGCCATGGGGGTGCTGGGGCACTGGGATGTGGGGATGCTGGGGCACTGGGATGTGGGGATGCTGGGGCACTGGGATGTGGGGATGCTGGGCACTGGGATGTGGCAGTGCTGGGGCACTGGGATGTGGGGATGCTGGGTCACTGGGATGTGGGGATGCTGGGTCACTGGGATGTGGGGATGCTGGGGCACTGGGATGTGGGGATGCTGGGTCACTGGGATGTGGGGATGCTGGGGCACTGGGATGTGGGGATGCTGGGGTACTGGGATGTGGCAGGGAGTGATGCCATGGCAGTCACTGCCCTGCCGAAGGTCAAGACAACTTCCTTTGTCACCACTCCTGATTTCTGCTTAAAATACAACATCTATTACACTTATGCACCTAAGAAAAAAGTCATCTTTGTATTGGACTTTAAAAGTTTTAAAGCCCCCAAGAGGACCACGTGTGCTGTGTCCCTGCAGACACCAATCAGTGTTTTATCACCCCACTGCCTGTCTCTCCCTGTATCTCCAAACACACATCGGGCTCATGCAAAGCTTGTTTGAGAGCCAGCTCAGCAGAAGATCCCGACTGACTGTGGGGAAGCAGGTGACACAATTGTTATGTGCTTCTGTCGTTCGGTCAGGATAGTCCTGGTTGTTTCTGCTGTCTCTCACCCTCTCCCCGTTATCAGTAGGATAACAGGAAGGAAAATTCACATTAAAACCTGGGCACCTTCTCACCCTGCTGCCTGTGCTGAAGTTTCCAGCAGCCTCGACTCTGCTCAGATCTAATACCTGGGAAATTTCCATTGTTCCCAAAGTTACTGTTCCTTGCTGGCTGTGCCCTTATCATAAGCCATCGTCTTCATCTCTCTGTAACCGTGTTCTGCTTCGCTTCAGAAGAATCTTTCTCTTCAAGTATATTTGTTCCTTCTCAGCTTTGGCTGGGACGAGGAAGTGGGAGCCTGTGATGGGGAGAAGGAAGAGCTTGTGCATTTTCCCCTTTCATAGTTCAAACAGAGCTCTCTCTCTCTCTCTCCTGCTGCAGTTGTTCTTTGCAAGCCTCAGTCTCCGCACTGACGGGTTCTGCCATCCCTTCCCGGAGGCTGGCTGCGCCTGGAGACTTTGAAGCACACAATGAAAGAAGGAGGGTACAGCTAAGAAAGTAGTTTCTTATTTTTTCTGTAGTCCATAGCCAGGATTTACTGTGGGTGATCAATGAATGGACCCACCATGCAAATCAGGGACCTTTCTTTGTGGCCTCTCTCTCTCTGGGAACTGTTGGTTTCTTTATTTGCTAACACCCAGCTGTGTGCCTGGTGTGGCAGGGGACACGACCAAAGTCCAAAGCCCTGATGTTGCTCCAGGGGTGCAGTGAGCCTTCCAGTGGTTTCCCATTAATAGAAGTGCTGTTTCAGGCTGCTGCCAGCCTTCCAGGGGAATAAACGCTCATGTGATACATGAATTATGGCCTCAAGCTACGTCAGGGGAAGTTTAGGTTGGATATTAGGAAGGAGTTCTTTATTGAGAGGGTGGTTGGGCACTGGCAGAGGCTGCATAGTCCTCTAGTTGTTGTCTGAATGCAGATTTGAAGAAAGGGCAAAGACAGCAACTGTATGAAGCAGGCAAGAGCTGAACTGGTGTGATAAGGAGCAAAGGAAGAATCGAGAGATTATAGCAATTCTTGTAATACTCTAAATACAAGTCTGTGATATCTGCATGTAGTTCTGATGTCAAAGACTGCTGGCTTGCTGGAGGTGGAATTCGTGTGAGAGAGGGAGAGATCCCCACAGCTCTGCTTTCCAGCGGTGCCGAGTGCTTGGAGCGGAGTGATGGGGCTCAGCCAGGGCTGGTAGCCCCGTGGTGGGTGGGATGGGTGGAGGGAGAAGACAGCTTATGTATTTCTGTAAAGGGCATGTGATGACATGGGGGTGTCTGGAGTGGTTGTCTAGAATGAGCCAGAGCATGTTTCCTCTTCCCCATCTATCCGTCGTTGGTGTACTCTGGCACCAGACTGAGCTGGTGGGGAGCCTTGGCAAGTGCTCTGCCTTAAACCCGGCTTGGCATGGAGTTCTCCCAGGCAGGAGAAGGCAGCACAGCCCCAGCTGTGGTCTGTTCCTTGTTCTGTGACTGTCTGGGTGAGCTGGGCTTCCCCAGAGGTCGTGCGTGCTGTCCCCAGGGGCTGGCATGGTGCCTCCTGTCTCTTCTGTGCTGCACTAGTGGGACAGGGCACCACTGACCTGATGGGATGGAAGAATTAACTGTTACAGCTCTGAAGTCCTCACGCTGCTCATGAAGTTCATGGAGGAAGGGAGAGGGTAAGCAGGGCAAATTTTTCATAAAACAGGAGGAAAAAAGGAGATGCTGAAGGTGGGGCTGTGGCACAGGTCAGAGGGGAGAGCTGAAGTTGAGTCCCTAGAGGAAAGGAGTATGTGGAGGCGAAGACACCAATAGGTGACAGCAGCGAATGGTTGTGCACTGTGATCTCCCAGGCAGCTTCTTGAGTCACAGGGCTAGAGGATTTCTGGAGGGAGGCAAGCTCTTAATCTCTTGTGGCAGTACACCTCCATTTATAAATAAACATTAAGTGAGAAGGACTAGAGCCCTGGTGTCCTCTCTCTGCAGTTCAGTGTCAGAATTTCCATTTCAGAGGGTGTTTTTCCTCCTCGAGGTTACCCCTCGCTGGATACTCAACCCTTCCTGCAGAGCAGAGTGGTGCCACCAGAGGGTGGTGGGGGTCTCACACAGACCCACAGCTTCTGCTAAGCCATTTCTGTCCAAATGAAGATGCTGTTTGCATCTTTGCCACCTTTTGTCCCTGGGAGTGTCTGTGTGCCAGGGGCAAGGCTGTCTGTCCCTCTGGTCATGTCTGATACCTGTGACTGAACTCTCTCTTCTCCAACAAGCCAGTGAGAAACCTTTGCCTGTAATCTTCAGGAGGCATCTCCCATCTCCTGAGCCATCTGTGCCTCTGTGGAGGCTGCTCTGAAGAAAGATAGGCTGCGGACAGGAGAGTGTGGGAGAAGATAAAAGAGAAAAATTAAACCATTTATGAAACTTTCATCAAAGCACTGTTTATAATGCTGAAGGGAATGCTGCCTTACCTTGACACAAACTTCATTCATAAACTAGACTTCATTATTTTTCAGTGTTAGTTCTGAAAGGCTTTTGTCAGCAGCTTGGCAACTTATATAGCCAAGCTCATGATTTGCTTTCTTCTGTGACTCATCAAAATACCAAATATGGGTGTTTTTGTCCCTCGCATCGGCCTGAAGTTTTGTGCATGTAATTTAAGTTTGACCAAGTGAAAAAAAAGTAATAAATAGTAATATTAGTCCTGTTATTCCTTCCCTATTCAGAACATGAGGCTTCTCAGACGTTATAGACTCTCTAAAATACTGCTGAAAAGTGAACAAAAAGCCTGAGATCAAATAACATCAGTAGAAGCCCTTTGAATGATTCTGAAGGCTAAGGATGGCTGTTAACATCATTAAACTGACTCTGGATTTGATTAATGTCTTAGGAACAAGGAGCCAGTTTCCATCCTTTCACACAGTTTGAATGGAGTGTGATTACCATTTCATTTTTAAGAATGAGTAATTTTGTTTACTCGCAGGGAGTAAAATTGCATAACCTTCCTGAGCCGTGGGTTCATTCCTGCGTGCCCTTCAGCAATGTCAGTGGGCTGCACTGGCAGTGTTCCAGGCCAGGTTGGATGGGGCTGGGAGCAACCTGGGCTGGTGGGAGGTGTCCCTGCCCATGGCAGGGGTTGGAACCAGATGAGCTTTGAGGTCACTTCACACCCAAACCAATCTGTGATTCTACAGTTCTATGTCTCAGTGGTGGGACAAAGGCTCAAGGTGCAAATACTGGACAGGAACATTTATCAGCTCGGGAAAGGCAGACCTTGTTGTGTTGAGCACAGCCCTGAGCAAGGAGGGCACAGGCTGTATCAAATGGGTTTTGCTTTGGGGAGATTGTGCTGCAGGGACAGCCTCAGCGGCACTGTTCTCATCTTGGGCTTTCCTGGAGGCACCATCCATCCTGTCATGGTTTGTGTCAGCAGGAGACTGTTCTTCCCAGGCAGGTTTTATTTTGGGAAGCAGGTACCAAAGGAGATGGATGCTGGAACAGCTTCTCTGAACCAGGCATCCGGATAGTGTAAGTGGAGGGGTAAGGGTGGTTGTCTCCCTCTTAGTCCTACAGAGATGTGAGTCAGAGTCCACTCAGTGTGTCTACTGAGAGGCATACACATATGCAATGTATGCCAACAGAAGTGCACATTTCTATTAGATATCAAATGGCTCTTTTGTTTTCTGAAACAAGAAGAACTTTCTCATTCTGTTTGATTAAAAGTAATAAATATGTATGTGTTCTGTCCTAAATATTTTCTGGCAAAAAAAAAAAAAAAAAAAAAAGTTATGTTCTCTTAATACTCACATTAGTAGCTAATACTGGCACAGCAATTCTACAGCCCACCTGCCATCTCCCTTTTCAAATGGGGTTTGCACTGCTGGAGGTGCTAAAACCCTGCAGACCATCCCGTGGGACACAGTCACTGGAGCAGCTGAGTGGGCTGTGGGCTGCAACTGCTTCCAGAGGGACACATCACTAGGTCACACTGGGAAGTGAGTGGGAGAATGGGTCTTTTATAATCCAGGTTAGGTCCCTGCTTTCTTCCTTCCTGTCCTAGCCCAGCAAAAGCTGTCCTTTTCCCCAAGTAATGGGTGACTTTGCAGTGTTCCTAGTGCACGGCAGGGTGTGAAACTGTGTCCATTCTGTGGTGCAGGACCTTGGGGCACCTGAGCTTGTGCTCCCAAACAGAGACATGAGCAATCAGCAAGCATCCCAAGCACTGGGATGTGTCTTACTGCTGAGTGAAGAAAAAGGAAAATGTATTTGGAAGGGTTGTTGAATATGGAAGATGCTGAGGAGAGACCCCAAGTCCTGGGCAGATCCCTCTTCTGCCAGTGGGGAGCAGTGGCCCACTTGGAGGGTGCTGTTCCTGTTGGTGGGCCAGTGCTGCTGGCAGGTGGCTGGGTTACAGCGGGATGCTCACTCAGCCTCCCCAGATAGTTTCCCAAAGCTGCCTGGGAAGAATCCAGACCTGGGGGTGCCCATCTTAGCTCACTGCCTACTTCGTGTAACCTAGGCTGTGGCTGTGTTCTGGTTTGTGTGCCTGCAGGGGGTGTTGGCAGTGTGAAGGGCTCCATAGCCCTCTTCTCTGTGCAGCTGAGCTCCCTTCCCCGGGTGCCCTGGGGCCAGGCTGTTCTCTGTGGACTGGTGGTGGACCTGGGTTGGCTCACAGCAGGACAGCCAGCTGGGAAAGCGGCCACCTCCTCTGGCTGGTGCTCTAGCAGGCTGTACAGACACCCAGGCTCTGTGGTGTCTTCTCACTGCATCAGCTTTGGTGAAAACTTTGTATTTCTACTGTAGAAAATGGGGACTTCTCAAATTTCCCTTTTAGATAAAGTTGGGTCTGGATTTTACTTTCCAACAGCTGCTCAAAAGTATCTGCAGCAGCTTACAGATGGTATTTACAGCTACAGATGCTTCAGAGAAGAGCCCTCAGTCCTCCTGGGGGTGGGGCGCAGAGAGACCGAACGCAAACCCAAGGTGTCACTCCGAGAGGACGTTCCCCAGTGCACTGGCAGTCCGGGGAGACTTGAAAGGCAGTAACACGGCTTCACTCGCTCTGAAAAAATGCAGACATTTCTATTAGACAGATGCTCACAGTTCTGCAAGACTGGACACTTTTATTCTTTGTACTTACAGACTTCTTCTACATAAAGGCTAGTTCCAGCATAAGAAATAACAAGAAATTGCTCCTTAAAGAAGAAAGGATAAAGCAAGATAAAGAACTTCAAAGCTGATACCATTACGATATATCTAGAAAGAAACAAGAAACTAGGAGGTGGAATCTGCTATTAAAATCTGCTCAGATTTTCCAGGGAGAACACATTTATCTTATGGACAATGGGGCTGAGCAATTGCCTAGTTAATGCAAGTGAAATATCCAACAAAGGATGGGGGCTTTAATAGGCAGACTTGTTGCTTGATAGTTTCAGATCTCTACATGGGTTCAGCAGAAAAATATGGCTTATTGTAAAAGGTATAAAACTGAAAGTTTTATGTCACCTTAGGAAACTTTTTAAAATACTTTGTTTCTTCAAAGGGGATCTGGAAGTTCAATAGAAGTTTAGAGATGACACAAGCTCTCATTAGGAATCAGCCTTAAAGTCTCTTTTATTTTTTTTCCATCAATGGTTTTTAAGACTCTTTGACTAATACAAAACTTGTAATAAATTAATCTCCATATATTGTAGTTAGAGTGGAATGAGGAAATTAATCTAATAACTAATCAAAAGCCCTTTGTGTGTCGGGAAGGACACTGCAAGTACAACTGTAAAGCCTTTCTTCTCTCTCTGTAGTTCTGAACTGCTCAGAGTCACAAAACTGGTCCTTGCTTGAGCAGGAGGTCCCACCCGTGCAAACTATGGACTGATCTCTCCAAGTGCATCATCAACCTCATCTCAGTGTTACAGGACTCAAGTAATTCCAGGTTTTTCTTCTTGTTAGCATCAGCACAGTGCAAGGTTAATGGTTGGACTTGATGATCTTCGAGGTCTTTTCCAACCAAGACTGTTCTGTGACCCAGTGTTCCAGGCCAGGTTGGATGGGGCTTGGAGCAACCTGGGCTGGTGGGAGGTGACCCTGCCATGGCAGGGGGGTGGGACAAGATGAGCTTTGAGGTCCCTTCACACCCAAACCATTCCATGATTCTATGATATTTTAGAGGTTTTATTCCATTTTGTTTTTTTCCCCTAATCTTTTCTCCCTACGTAGCTGCACTGTGTGCAGAGAACCACAATGACAGTAATTACTTGTCTGCGTGCCTCTCCAGTGCCCACACTGTGACAGCTTTCACACCTTCCCAGCATTGATTTACTGGTGTTATCAGAGTGCCCCAGCGCACGTTCACAAGGTGTAATTAGATGTGCCTGACTCTGGGGAGTTTGCAGCTGAAAGATGCAGTTGTGATGTGGAGGTGTGTGCTCCTGTGAGGTGAGAGGCTGTGAGATCCCCCTGGAATGGGCTCCCAAAGAACCCACCAGGCTGTGGGAGAACTGGGATGCTGCGGTCCCCAGGATGGACAGGAGCGGGCGATGGATGGACAGGGCTAAAGCTCTGTTCCCTGTTAGCCTGGTGTGTGGAGTAGGCATGAAGTTATAACCTGATGATGTCATAAGCCACAAGAGAGGTTTTCCTTCCTCTCCCTTTCCCCTAAGCCATAGCAGATCAGAGGGTTTGAGTTCTGTGCCCTAAATTCAGTGCTGGTGCAGCACTCCATATTTTTGGACATATGTGACTTTTCTGGCAGCTCTCAGTCCTACCTGTCGTCAGAACAGCTGATCAATACAGCTCCTTATGGTGGTAAACAAAATAGTGCTAAAAGTAGGTAGGAGACTGAATGTGCAAAATGTAAAGGGGGTTGTGGGTCACAAACATTTTATTTCCTTCACAAATTAAGTTTCCCTTCTGACTCTCCAGGCAGCAATCAGCTCGATCCAACAGCTGTTCAGAAGGTTTATGGTCCAGTGCTTCTGTTCTCCATATTTTTGGGTGTATCTGTATTTCAGTGTAGCTCATGGGATGGCTTGGAGTCTCTGTTCAGCTGTCCGTGACTGCCTGGCTTGGTTCCTCTCTCTGACACCGACACCTATCTGCATGTTAATGCAGAGCTGGGGATGCAGTGGCAAATAAGATTTCCTAAATTTTACCATTGCTTTGATTGAATAAATTGGCATCTCTTTGACTTATTGAACTGACTTTTCGTGACTAGCTTGTCTAGCCAGTGGTTGGCACTGTCCAGTGGACAAGTGGTATGGAGCTGATGGAGCTGCTGACAAACACGGTGTTGGACTCAGCCCCCAGCTGCTGTCATCCCTCTGGACACTCGAGGGGAAGCTGATCTAATTTTTTTCTGTGATATATAACCACTTCTGCCTCTCCTCTAAATGTGAGCCTGCTTCTTCTTGCTTGTAGATTTACAGTTCTCCAGAATTATAATAAAATTTACAATCTTATTATAAAACACAGCCTTTGTAGTACTCTAAAGGGATGTCAGGTGCTTGGTGCATAAATGAATTTAAAAAACATTTAATAAGCCAACTGTATTTAGAGTTTGAACTAGAGAAAAATATTGGGTTTGATCCTAATCAGTCATGCACATTTCCAGCAGTGTACATGCTGCACGATTTGTGGAGGAGCCCATTTGTAAAATGCAATTAACCTTGCAATCTTTGTGCATATCTCATGATTTTAATATAATGGGGTTAAATATTAATTTGATTAGCGGCATCAGAAGTTCTGAGAAACTTTATTTTGCAGCATTTATGGAGTTTGCAGAGCTGATGGGTGGGAAGTAGTGCAGTGTGCAGAATAAGCCCTGCATGACCTCCAATTTAAATGTAAGTCCTGACTGGACGGGGATTTTAAATGTCACGATGGCTGTTGTGCTGAAATACAGAAAAAAAAGGGCAGCGTTTGGAATGATTGAGGCCAGTGCCATATTGCTGCCGTGGGCAAGCCAGGGTGAACCTTCCATCAGTGGAGGCAGACCAGCCAGACTCCTGCCCAGAGATCGGGGTGCACGGAGGTGATGCAGACGTTGTCCCCTGTCCCTGCCACCAGGACTGCCCCAGCTGATGAGCAAGCAACGGGTGCTGCCAGGGAGGGTCTGGTCACAGCTGAAATGCATTGTCCACCTTTTCTATCAGCTTGTGTTGGGGCAGAGGAGGAGGCACCATGCAAGCCCTGCTGCTTTCACAGCGTTGCTTCCCATGGCTTTCGTGACAGCTGCATTTGAGGAGCCTTTTCTTGGGGATCAAGGAGTAAGAAGGGTGACCACAACTGGGGTGGGCACCAGAGGAGGATGGTACCTGGCTCTTGAACACCACATGGTGTTTGGAGCTGGTTGACTCTAACCAGGCTGTGTCCCCACAAGTGAGTTTGTGAACTGCAGCTGCCATGTCCTCATCACATGGAGCCGTGGGCTGCCCTCCTGCACTGCAAGGGCGAGCAGAGCCTCCCTCCGTGACACATCCACACTCCTCTGCCCTGCTCAGTGCAGGGTGGATTTCATCCTGAGCAAGCACAGCGTGAACACGTGGTGTGTGGCACCAAGGAGCAAAGTTAGGACATCAAGTGAAGGATGAGATGTACATGTGCGTGTCAGGAGGAGACTGCACCCCCAAGCTGGCCCTTTAGCTTATGAAAATGAATGTGATGCTATGAAAAGCACATTTAGCATAGTGCTGTGAAGAGGTTAATGGTTTTGTCACTGTTTTGGTCACAGGAGATGATGGACAGAAGTCCTGAATTCCCCCTGCAGTGCCTGGCAGCAGCTCGTGTTGTGAACTGTTGAGTGAGAGACGACGTTGCTGGAGGACAAGGAAGGAGCTGCAGGAGCAGGAAGCAAGCAAGGCTGGTAAGCATGTCAAAGGAGGAGCAGGATTTATTGAAAACCTGGGAGTAAAATGTCTCTGTTAAATCTAAAGCAGGGCATCATCTTCCAACTATTATATCTACAAACTGAAATAAAAATCAAGGTGTGAATAGTGGCCTGGGTGGGCATGCTGGGATGTATGCAATTAGCACATAGAGTTGGTCAAACACCACGCAGGGGGATGTTTTTCATTAGAAAAAGGTGCTTTTAAAAATATACGTAATTAAGAACTGGTTTTGGTGTTTTGCAAGTCAAATATTTCATATCTGAAATTAATTTTGCAAAATTAAAAGTAACGGATGCGTGAACAGAGTGCCCGAGGTCGGGAAATAGAAGCTGCAGACTGGTGAAGTGTGTTTGGAAATTCACACTGGGGAGTGGGTGGGAGTGGGAGAGCCTGGGGTGGTGTGTGTGGTCCTGCCTTTGGGGCTGGAGGGGCTGAGTGCTCCCTGGGGAAACACCTCCGTGTGCAGCGAGGGACCCTGGCACTTTGGGGTCAGAATTGTTTTACTCCCAACCACGTCTCCTAAAGCACTTTTCACGTTGAGATAGTAACAGGTTTGCAGCTACAAACTCTGCCTGTGAGTCAAAAAGAAGAACCCTGTAGTGACACGGAGCTGCCCAGTTGGCAGGAAGGGATTGGAAGGAGTGCTCTGTATGTCAGGGCAGTTTGCTGTGGGTAAATGCAGATTTTTTAATGATGTGTGGCCATGAAAACCCCAACAGACACACTTTGCATTCAGAGAGATCTATAAACACTGCTCTTGGTGCATGTAGTCTTTCTGTAAGACTTTAGGGGAAATCAAGTGCGTGGAATTAATGTTTGCCTTATTGAAATGGCATTTAGGTGGATAAACATGACATTTTCCAGTGGGGAATTGATTAACCACGAGGAAATGCAGCCTCTCTCTGCTTATCCATTGTGGATATTATTGATCTCTGCCAGTGGGTTCCCCCTGCCCGTGCTCCCTTTGTTGCAGACCTTCTCAGTGCTCATTTTACACAGTGTATTTTTCAGTGATGGGACCATCAATAACTACATGAACTGTTTGTCTTCTCATCATTTTCTCCGTAATAATGAACCTTTAATTTTCTCTCCTCCTACCGTGGAATGGTTGTGAAGGTTCAAAGCTTGCATTTCAGCTGCGCTGTTGCAATTAAGCAGTCTATTATTATTCATAAATTGCTCTGCAAAGCCATTAACATGTGCATCTACTGCTCAGAAGTAATGAAATAAAAGCAGCTGATGGGCCCAGGTAGGGAAGGTGGTGGTGTGTTAGGGTGGGTGCTCTGGTTTCATTAGGGGAACCTCTTGTTTGTTGTTTCCATGAAGAGACTCGTTACAGGAAAGGTGAAAACCAGGAATAATTAACATGGTCTTTTATAACAGCTTGGTTGTTGAATTTTTTAATGACGCTGACAAGATTTCTTTAATCCCATGTTTCACAAGACAAAGGATAATGTGTTCTCCTGGGAACTCAAGCTGGTTAAGATGGGGAGCATCTTGTTTCTACTTTCTGTTTAAAGTAAGTTTAATTGATCATTTATCTCAGTCCGTAATTAGAGATGCTGTTGCCATTGTCCGGACTACTTCTAGCTATGTCTGGAAAATTATCCATGTATACACTCACTGCCTTTAAACCATCATTAATGATAAGATTTATATAGCTCTATAAAGAACCCATCGCATTTCAATCATTACACTTGTTGGACTTTGAAGGTTTGGCTCTGATGAGCAGACTAATAAAAGGGCATGGGGAAATAAAATTCACTTATTAATAATTTGTGATGTGCTCTGCTAAGCATCTAAAGATCAAGATCTACAGAAAAGTTTTGAAAAAAGAATCCAGGCTGTCATTTGATTTTAATCAGGAGCTGAGACACGCTCCAGGGCATCTTCTGAAGAGCAGAAACCCCATGCTCTTCCTGTCTGCAGCATTGCTTTCTTAAATACCACAGTGAAACCCAGACTAAATTCCAGCTCACACCAAGGAACCCATCCCCAGCCTCACAATTCACCATCCAGGTCTGGGTTTGTCCACCCAAAGGAGGGTCCTCATGGGCAGGGCAGCTCCATAGACCTCGGGGGAGGTTCCCTGCAGGCAAATTTTAACAGAGCTTCAGTTTTGACATGGTTAATTGTTATAAGGTACTGGGACACACACACGAATCCTGTCTGTGTGAGATGGTGAGTGAGTGGCAATGCTTTTCATCTCCTGTTGCATCTTTGGTTGGGACTCTGCAGGTTTCACATTTGTTTATTGTTATTAGTATTAATTTTGATTCATTTCTATATATTCTTTAATATATATCTGCAGAAGGTGATTTTCCAATACTAATTAGCTGGGGAAGAATGGGTGTGGAGAATTTGTGAACTTGAAAGTTCAGCACTGCTCCAGTGATGCCGGTGATGGAGAAGAGAGCACTGCCAGGGAGGTGTGATGGATGTGAGAGCCTGGAAAAATGGACTTTGCTGCAGTTTTTTAATAGGCTGAGTTTCACAGAATGTTAGGGATTGGAAGGGACCTTAAAAGATCATCTAGTCCAACCCCCCTGCCAGAGCAGGAATACCTAGATCAGGTCACACAGGAACATGTCCAGGCGGGTTTTGAATGTCTCCAGAGAAGGAGACTCCACAACCTCTCTGGGCAGCCTGTTCCAGTGTTCTGTCACCCTCACTGTGAAGAAATTCTTCCTCACATTTATGTGGAACCTCCTATGTTCCAGCTTACACCCATTGCCCCTTGTCCTGTCATTGGATGTCACTGAGAAGAGCCTGGCTCCATCCTCATGACATTCACCCTTGACATATTTATAAACATTAATGAGGTCACCCCTCAGTCTCCTCTTCTCCAAGCTAAAGAGACCCAGCTCCCTCAGCCTTTCCTCATAAGGGAGATGTTCCACTCCCTTCATCATCTTTGTGGCTCTACGCTGGACTCTCTCGAGCAGTTCCCTGTCCTTCTTGAACTGGGGGGCCCAGAACTGGACACAATACTCCAGATGTGGCCTCACCAAGGCAGAATAGAGGGGAAGGAGAACCTCTCTCGACCTACTAACCACCCCCTTTCTAATACACCCCAGGATGCCATTGGCCTTCTTGGCCACAAGGGCACATTGCTGGCTGGAGTTTGCATTTGCAGGGTCCCAAAAGGGATGTTGCAGTGATCGAGATGGGAACCCTGCTGGTATTCTTACCTGGGTGGGTGGGTGTGAAGAGCTCTAACTTAGGTTATTCAAGGGAAAAAAAAGTGAGCAAGAATTCAATGCTGTCTGGATGTGGGTGCTCAGCTGAAGGTAACAGCCTGGCTGGTAGGCTCAGGGGAGAAGCTTCATGCAGTGACTGTGAATAGAGTGTTTAGCAACCTTGGAGGGGGATGGTGGGACTAGAGCTGAAGAATGGGACTGAGGCAGATGCCACCAGGTGGACGGAGCAGGACAAAAGCCGAGGACAGATCAGATCTGGACAGGAGTGGGGAAACCCATTAATGCATCTGCCCCCAGCTGGGGGCAGGAGGACGGGGCTGTGTCACAGATGCATGGCAAGGACATCCAGATGTCCCAGGCACACCACATCAGGGAACGAGGAGACTGGGGAGAGTTTGGAAAGGCTCTGCCTGTGCCAGGCGGTGGAGTTGGAGGTGGAGGAGCGTGTCAAAAATTACTTCAGAGGGGCTCTTGCCGCGTCAAAGTGATCTACAGAGCAGGGGTGGGACCCACCAACGACTGCTGCACGGGCTGCTGGTGGTGCTGAATGTTTCCTTTGCTGAGGATGACAGTGTAGAGCCAGAGATACTGCAAAGGCTGATGGTGGGGCTGGGTCAGAACGGTTCTCCATCACTCCTGTGCGATGCGTCGCACCGAGATTGGTGTGTCAGGGCTGGGCAGGATTCACACCGGTGTTGATGCATTGGCTTTGCCTTCCTGAGAGAGGACAGTTTATCAAGCTTGCAGCACTAAACTGCCCTGGAGTAATCAGAGTCTGTTGTCATGGCTGAGAAGTGTGGTGGGACCCTGTATTTCAGTCATAATTCCTGTGCTATCAGGGAACACAAGATACCACTTACAAATTAAAGTGGAAGTTAATAGCTTCCTTTGGAATGAAGTCACTTGAAGTTCAGTATTAAAGAGCACCTTCTAACCCAAGCTATCATTTTATTTGAAGTGCTTAAGCAGCTGCATTTCTATATCAAAATTTCACTGTCAACTCAGTTGCTTGTACTATTATTTTTTATCCTTAAAATGGCTGCAAATGCTTCCTCCAGCCACTTAGTGTCCTGCAGGCAGTGTCCTGCACAGCTCTGAGCTGTACACCGACGTCGTGTCTGTCTTGGAGGTTTTATTTAGCACTTGAGGAACAGCAAGTAGAAATGCTAAACCCAGCAAACTGCAAACCCAGATCCTGGTTCTCCTTGTGCAGGTGCATGCTAAGCAGCAGCCCCGCAGCATCCACCCAGCCCAAACCCCTCAGACACTAAGTTTTTGATCAGGGTCCGTTCACATCATTATTCATAACAAAGTACAATTAAAATGAACATTTAGTGAAGTGCCTGGTGAGCTTGCATAAAAACAGAGACTTCATTTAATGCTTGTCAGTTTTGCTGCATTATCATAAAACTCCTGCAGCAGTGATGTGCAGAGAGGTGTAACCAGCTGGTGTGTGGAGGAGCCCCGTTGGGTTGGCTGTGGTGTGAGCTGGGTGCTGTGGAGCTCTGCCTCTGGGTTTAGCAGAAGGGAGGTGGTTGTACTTAGGCAACTGCCAAAGCTGAATTACACTAGTCGTTGTGTTCCTGATAAGACAAATGCTTTTAGCAAATTTAATTAGGGACCCGCAAACTTTTTTAAAATTTAAATGAGCTCATTGACAGCGAAACTAGAAATTATAAGTGAATAGATTACAGCTTGTTTTCAAGTATTAATAATTGTTTTACCCATCCCCAAATAATATGGTTTGTGTTTTGCAGGCTGGCTAAAAGCCCCCGTGCCACGTACGAGTGTGGCAGGCCCCGCAGAGCAGCACCCCGAGGAGCTGCTCCAGCCTGCTGTGGGCAGCACAGCTTGGGGGAGAGGGGGACAGGGAAGGGATGTGGGGTTCCTGCTGTGCTTGGAAGACTTTGAGAGGCTGTGTTGGTCAGGGATTCCTCCCCAGCACATTTCCTCCTCCTGGCATTTGCTGCTGCCTCTCCCTTCCCCTGCAGCGCAGGACATCAGCCAGCAGCCTGGTCACACCCCAGGGGTTTCCTTCCTCTGGGCACTTCTCCATCTCTGCCACCTCCCCATCTGAGCCCCTTCACTCCTGGCCTGCCAGGAGGGAGAGGCAGGCAGGGGCACTCGCTGGGAGAGCAGTGACATTCCCGAACCTGGACAGACTTCCTAGGGGTGAGGTGGGAAAACATCTTTGCAGGCATCTGGCAAAATGTCATGGTAAATGCAAAGCAGGAAAGCTGCTGCTCTCAGCTTCACCACCACGTCGCTCTTGTCAGACTGCCAGCAGCGTGGGAAGTGCCTGGGAAGCTGCTGAGCACCACACTGGCCCAGGGTGCCCAGAGAAGCTGTGGCTGTCCCCTCCCTGGCAGTGTTCCAGGCCAGGTTGGATGGGGCTGGGAGCAACCTGGGCTGGTGGGAGGTGTCCCTGCCATGGCAGGGGGTTGGGATGAGATGAGATGAGATGAGATGAGATGAGATGAGATGAGATGAGATGAGATGAGATGAGCTGTGAGGTCCCTTCACACCAAACCAGTCTGGGATTCTATAGTGCAGGTTGTCACACTTGCTGTAAGCTGTGGTGTGACTGTCCCAGCACCCTATATCCCACTGAGTGTCATTGCTGTCCAAATGTGAATCAACAGGATCTTAAAATTTTCACCAATTTTCATCCTCTGATGAGGTATTTAAGAACTTTGCATATTTAAGAATGCTTAATTAAACATGCTATAACATGTGTCCCTTAGTTGTGGCAAGGTGTCTGTAGCCCTTTCCCCTCTCTGTTGGGAAGGAAGTGAAGAGCACAGTGAAGGGATGGAGCAAAGCAGAGACCTGACCAGTGTCAGGGAAGCAATTGGCAATGCTGAGCAGTCAGGAGGGGTGGCAGAGCAGTGCATCACTGTGTGGGTGCTGGCAGGGATCTCCTCCAAGTCCCAGATGTGGCAGGAGAACAAGTACCAATCCTTTACATTGTCCTTCTGAGAAGGACCAGGGAAGTTTTCTCTGTTTCAGCAGGGAAAATGGTACCTGGATCCCTCTGTGGTAATATTGGTTCTTCAGTCCCTGCTGCTGAGGACGAGCAGCTTTTCCTTGATGACTTTTCTGTGTAATAGTCAGAAGTTTTGCAATCTTGTAATTAGTGGCTTAAGCTTGTGCTTATAAGTTAATCATTGAAGAGCTTACTTTAAAAAGCATTTGCCTTCAGACTTCTATATCAACTGCAAGCTCCAGCTAGTCTGTGTATTCACTAGCAGATAATGACCTAAAAATTAACAAACTTGTATGCTTGTGCAGTCCATTCTCTCACTCTGTGAGTCAATTATTCTCCCCTGTGGATGCAGGGGGGTAAGAATACTAAATGGAATCTGTGACCTGAAGGGCAGAGGGAAAGGGATTTGTTTGTTTAATGTTAAAAGAAAAAAACACCCAGTCCTTCTACCAGCTACTGCCTGGAGAGTGTGTGCATATCCCACCATGCCCATTCCATGAGGTCCTCGTGTCTCTTTCCTCCAGTATTGCTCTATATTTTATTTGTAAATTGGAGCAGGTCCTGTGTCTGGAGTGCACATGGACCAAATTTTAGACTCCAGCAGTGGATGAAATATATTAAAAATCCAGGGTTTGGTTATATGGATGAACATTAAGAGCTGTGATGGCCATTCCTGTTTCACAATAAGAAATTTTGGGGAAGTGCTTATGGCCTGTGGCATATGGAGAGATGTAGTCACCATATGTTGGTTTAGTTTGCTTCTCTGCTAATGGTTCACTCTTAGAAGACCCAATCAAGCTCTCAGCCCTGCTTTAAGAGCTTTTTCCTCTTTTCAGGCTTTTCTTTTTCCCTCTTTGCACTGAACTTGGCACAGTTACCCACTGCTGGGGCATGTCAGTAAATGATGTTGCCCATATTAGCAGGTGGCTTCCCAGCACAGCCCAAGGGGCTGGCTGATGTGGAGCAAAATGCAGGTGTAAGCAGTGTTTTCTGGGCTGCCTCCCACTCCCAGCCCATCTCATTCCCTCCCCTCTGGTATTTATCCACGTGGGTAAGATCGCCCTGTTTTAAAATAAAATCGTGGCTTGCTAATTGCAGTGGCACTGGGGCAGGGTAATCTGTGCTGAACTCCAGAGCCAGACTCCACAAATGGCTTTGATGGTGAGACTGAAGCCACGGAAGGTTCATCTGCTGGGGGCAGTGGGTTTGTGTGCTTCTGTGGGGGAAGTAGATGAATAGTGACTAATTGTGAATGAACCTGAGAAATAGCTTTCTTGACACCCTCAAGGTGAGTCCTTTTTCTTGCACGCAGTTAAAGAAAGATGAGCACTTAAATTCTGCAGTGTTGTGCTCCAGGCACAACGTGGGCACTTTTGCTGGGCACATGTATTATATGCTGAAGGTCAGGAGTACAATTCTGTGTTTGATCTTCCTGCTGATGGAAAAGGCCAGGGAGATGTCGAAGCTGTGATAAACTGTGTTGGTTAGAGTGATCTCCAGCACAAGGAAGGGAAATTTTCGCTATCCAAGCACAGCTCCAAGAATAAGAATGGTCTGGTGAATAACTGGGGAGGGTAAAACTTTGACTGGCAGTCCCAGAAAAAATAGGAATTTTGCTTTTGTCCTTGTGGAAAGGACTAATTTATTGATATGTGTCGGGGAAGAAATGTCTTTTAAGATTACCTGCAGGTGATGAAATGGACAGAACACAAATCCTCTGAAGCCGTGTCGCAGGTATGCCACTCTGTGATTGTTAGGGAAGTTCAGGAAGTGAAATGTGGACATCTGCATCATCTGAGCACAGAGAGGGGGATGAAAGGTGATGGACTTCACTGGGAAGACCAGAGGGAACACTGCACATGTGGAGATCCTCTGCAAGCACTCACTGTTACTGAACAGAGAGCAGCAGATTCTGCCCGGGGTACATCTGTGTAAACCTGGGGAACAAGCTGTTAAGGATCAGTTTGTGCCAGTGTTCCTTAGCACTGAGAAGTGGTTTAATGGGCTGAGCTGGAAACGAGGAAGGGAAGTAGGAACTGATTAATCTCGAGCAGAACTGGGGCTGAAAATGCATCGATACAAAACTGGTCATGAAAACCCTCTGGTGAGGTGTGGCCTGACCCTGGGTGCCCAGGTGCCACCAACTGCTCCTGCTCAGGCTGTGCCAGCACTCGGGCATCTTCCCTTTCGTTCTCGCTGGCTCGGGGCCATCCCTGGCCATTCCCATCTCTATGGCAACTACTTATTAATTGGCATTTTCTACATGTAGAACAGTAACTAAAGCAATATTTTAAAGCTAGCTTAATTATTGAACAGGCATTGGTGTTACTTGCCCTACCCAAGGACCGTGGGTAGCTCCCTTTCACTCAGCCACTGAGGAGGAACTGTTCAAGGGGCATCCCTGCTCACGGGGGCAACAATCAAACACACCTCATGAGGGAGGTGTGTAAGAATCCCACCAACAAGAAACAAGTGCTGCAAGAAGCTATTGCATGACACCCAGCTATGTCCATGGGAAGCGAAGTCCAAGACCCTTTGTGGGTGTTATCAGCTGAGCAAAGCCCAAGGACTGGATTTTATCCCCTGCTGGGGTTAAAACACTGATGGAGATGATGAGAAGAGCAAATAAAGCGAAGAACAGGAAGGATATGATGGTTATCTTTAGTTAGGGGTAGTTTAACCTATGTCCACTAGATTTGTTTGCAGGAATCATAGAATGGGTTGGGTTGGAAGGGACCTTAAAGATCATCTAGTTCCAGAATGTAAGTATACTGTGTAATAAATGAATGAGTTTCTGGTTAAGAACTCTTAGTGGGCAGTGTACCTGCAGGTGAGCTTTCAGGTTTTGACCTTGTAAGTCAAAGTCAGGGAAGGAGGAGGACCTGACCCTACTCCAGCTCCAAGCACTGAAGCAGCTCATGCCATGGGAATAGCTAAATGGAGTCTTACTGAGGAGCCTGTCTGACTTTAAAAGAAATCCTCTGTGAAAATAGATTTGTGCTGTTCTGTTTACTGTAGCTGCTTTATCTGAGGTCTCTTCTCAGTATGGAGTGAACCCTCAGGGTTCATTACACAGCATGCTGGAAGGCTTTTGGGGTGACATGCAGTGGTTGCTGTGCCTTTAACTCTGGTCTGAGCTGGAGGGTGGTGAAGTGATCACAGGAACACTTCTGCACTGTAATGATTGGTACCATTTTCCTCTTGAACATGAACGGTTTTGAGGGAGAGCTGGAGCCTTTAATGTGGCAGCAGCAAACGCTTGGAAGTGGTTAAGTCACACGGGGCTGGAAGGAAAATAAGCACTGCTGTCACCAGCTCCTCTGGAGGGGGGGATCTGCAGAGTCTCCTCTCCATTCCTGGTCTTCCTTCCTGCAGCCCTCCAGATCAACTGGGGCTGGAGATGGCTGAACCTCTCCAGGGCAGGATGATTCAGTGCAGAAGCTCTCTAATTGGACATTGTGGTCACAAATTAGCTTGAATCGGTGACAAAGGAATTACAGCTCTGCAGAAATGCACTTGTTTATGCCAACAGTGTGACTCTCAGATGCCAGAAGTGGGGTTTGCAACCAGAAATGGCTGGGAACCACTGGTACGGAGAGGAGTGTGATGGGGCTGAGGCTCAGCTCAGTCCCTGCTCTGGCTGTCACCTCCTGGGTGGTGTACCATGCCTTCTGATCTGAGACACATGCCTTGGTGTTTCAGGACCTGTCTTTGGGTCCCTCCTCATTTGTTGTCCATGGGGACTGGGTAGAATGACTTTTCACCCATGAAATAATGTCCAGGTCCCTCATTTTAATATGAAGATGGACCCCTGAGAGCTCTGGGGAACACTGGACAGTCTGTTCAGTTGGGACACTGCATGGGAAGTGAGACTGGATCCAGTGGGGAAGAGCAGAGACAATCAGAGATCTAGTCAAGCTGTTGTGTGAGGAAAGAGGAAAAGAACTGGAAATGTTTAGTGTGGAGAAATGGGCAGCTCGCTTTTACATCTACAGTAGCCCCAGCAAGGAAAGAATAAACTGCTTTCTGCAGCTCTTGCGGACAGGACTAGGAGTGATGAGCCAAAATTAGAACAAAGAGGAGCTGAGTTACATATGGGGGAGAAAATGTTATTTTTCTGCTGTGTATTGAGAGACCTGGAAATCATCAGTGCTGGAGGTTTTACAGTAGTGGGTGGACAGCCAGCCAGCAAGGACAGCCTGACTCTGTTTGACCCTGCGTACAAAGGGAAGTTAGTTGGCCACTTGAGGTTCCTTTCAGCCCTATGTGTTATGATTGTTAGGTAGTATTAAATGTCTTATGATGTGCTGTATAGTAGCTTTTAAGACCAGGACTTAAGGGGCAAATGTTGGAACAGGAGTAGAGGTGGAGTTGTCATTTTTTTGGAAAACAGCCACAGGGAGATTGTGTGAGCAAAACAGCATCAGATTTCAGCAGCTTACTACAAGCCTACATCATCCCAAAGGGCAACCAGTGCATCAAACATCTGTAATTAACAGTTCGTTAGAGTGGTTATTTTGTCCTATCTGCCTTGCAGATGTTATTTTGCCTTTCCACATTGAAACTTTCCAGCTTGACCTTGGCTGTGGTGATGAAGAGGAGCAGTAGGTGAGGGCGAGGGTGACGTGCCTTGGAGCACTTGCTGTAGGGAAAAATCTATTCTTTTTGTAGGAGTGGGGTTTTTTCTCCTCATAGAACTTTGGAAAAGATAATTCTAGAAATGCTATTGCAATTCATCATATCATATTCTTCATTGTTTTAGGCCCTTGATTGGCAGTCAGCTTTTAATGGATCATCTCAGATATGGCTTGAGGTTTCTTCATGACTTTTCATTACACAACGAGCGAACAGATGAGTTGGGCTGGAATTGCATTCATTATAGATTGAGAACAACATTGTCTGAAATAACGAATCTCTGCAAGACAGAACACAGGAATAAAAAATGTTTGTGTGCTTTGGTCTGTGTTTCGGTGACTGGAGAAGCCACCTCTCTCAGGTCAGAAGAGTCCTGAGCCTTCACAGTTGTCCTTGGAGACAGAGAGCAAAATATTGTCTGCTACCAAGCACTGCATTACACAAAAGAAGAGGGTTATGGCTGCCTTAAACAGGTTTCTGTTCAGTCTAGTGTCCTGGTCCCCAGGCACAGCCCCAGCCCAGCCATGCAGCAGCCACGAGCAGCCCCCAGTCAGTGGGAGATGCACTCAAGGCAGTGACTCACAGCTGGATCCCACACCACTCATCATGCTCCTTAGAAAAGGAGGGAGCTCACTGAGGGGGGAGCTCCTCCTCCTGGGGCTGCTCCCTCCTGGCCTTCTGCTGCTGACCCCAAGGACCAGGCTGAGTAGAACCTTGTGCACTTTGTGTTGGTGATTGTGTTAGTTTTGTTATTTCATTAAATCTATTTGTACTCCAACCCATGGGGCTTCTCCCTTTTCTCCCAGTTCCCCTTCTCAGCTGGGAGGGGCCATCAGGTGGTAGAACAACTGCTGCAGGTTACCCCAGGTACAGGCTGGATGTAGACATCTGGTTAACATCAGCTGTAGAAGTGATGCTGTCAATGACAAAGTTCAGATAAGGAGCTTAAACCCAGGGCTGATGATTCATGGTGTGTGTTGCTGTATCCTCAGTAAATGGTATTGAGAACCTTGTGAGGGGTCCTGGGAGCCTCTGTGGTTTGTGCACAAATCACCAGAACAGCAGTGTCTTAACCACCTGAGATTATAGATAAACTAAATGTCTGTGATTAATGGGCATGACCCAGGCTGAACAGCTCAGGACTGTGGGATATGGGCCCATAAGTTAAGAAATAAGATCTTTTTAGGACTCTGAATTGATTTAGACCAGTGCTTAGATTCAAAAGTCAAGAGCTCTAAAGAAATACCTGAGCTATTGCTTTCAAATGCTTCCTGCTTTTGGAGTGAACCTCTCACTGAGTTTTCAGTTCATTGACACAATACTTTAATGCACTTGTGAGCAAATGTGGGACAGAATGGCAATTCTGAAATGAGCTGTTTGTATGTATGAATTTTTAATGACATATACAATAACTATCCTCAAATCTTGAAAAGTCAGATTCTAAAGTAGTGGATCAAGTAGAATCAAGAATTAAATCCAGCCTGGATTTTGCTGGGGCTCCATCAAAGCCAGCAAGTGCCTGGGTTTTGGATGTGGTATGCATTTTCCATCAGCTGCTCATTGATTCCAGCCCAGTTTACAAAGGCTTCTGAGTCTGGAGCAACCCAATTCAAATGAAGTGCTCCTGCTCCCCTCTCTGGAACAGTGGATGTGCAAAGTGAGGGTTCAGAGTGTGTTTACTGGAATAGCAGTAATCCAGACCAAAGTACCTATCTCCTGCCACCTTTGGGACTCCTCAGAGAGTGGCAAAGGGAGGTGGTGGCGCAGGATGGGTTTAAGTCTGCTGTAAGTGGTGTGAGGGACGTGGGGCAGTGGGAGATTGGCAGTGCTGGTTAATGGTTGGACTGGGTGAGCTTAGAGGTCTTCTCCAAGCAAGGCTGTGCTGTGATTCTGTGATTCCATGAGCCTTCCTGACCAGAGCCACTGCCTTGTGGTGCAAAGCCTTTAGCCATGGTCCAGGTGAATCAACTTAATCTGGAATTTTACATCTTCTGTAGGAATGTTTGAGGTGGGCTATGTCTGTGAGGCAGCCTGGCCTGTTTGAATGGGAAAAAGAGGTGTTGAAGGCTGTGGATCTTCCTTAGGAAGCCTGACTCTGTTTTTTTGGAACTGCTTCCTGGGGAGGCTTGTTGCATATGGCCATTAATGCTCATCAGCCTGCTTGGGGCAGGGCAGCACTTTCATTAAGGGTGAGTTCTCCATTGCATACACACATACACCTGGACAGGCAAAATTCATTCAGTCATGTGTTTACTTGTGGGGAATATTTGTTGATAAGGGAGCTGCTATTCAGTTCACATTGATCATTTCCCTGGCAACACACAGGCAACATTAAAGCTACAGAGTTCCAGGAGGTGTGTGACTTCAGATACCTGCCTCTTCATAGCTGTGGACTCCAAATGTTCTCTTTACTGACTCTTTTGCAATTGAAAGCTGGTGAAGATGAGAAGTCTCTCATTTGTTCGCTGGGAGCTGGATTCTGGTTTCCATCCAGTCAGTCCCACTGTGTTTAACTGCAGCCTCTCATGTGGGTACCCAGGTCCAGGCTGGTATTTTAATTTCTGAAAGCTGATTTGCAAAGAGCTCAGCTCTAATGAAGTCTGCACCAGGAGCTGGGATGGGTTGCAGATCCACTGGTGGAGCCAAGGTGGCCTTTGTCCAGGTGCTGGGCACAGCCACGTTGGCAGGGGGGCTCCAGGGGAATGCACATGTCCATTTGGCAACGTGTCCTCTGGAAGAGAAGCACTGTGCTTGAAGTGCTCTTGTTTACCTCATTTCCAGTTAAATTAGACTAACTTCAGTGATTTATTTTGGCAGTGCAATATGAGCTGCATGAGGCTGCTGCAGAGCTGTGTTGTGCAACTGTGTTTGCAGAAACACAGGTGACACTTAGGGATTTTCTCACACACAGTCATTCTGAGTAGAAAACAGAGCATGAAGCAGAAATTGAAATAGCTCTTAAAGGATGAAGCTGGTACAAATGACTGACTCTGGTCCCGTGAGTTTCGTTGGCACATCCCTAAAAGTGTCAAAACAAAACCAAATGCACAAGCCCTGCTCTGGTTGCTCCTTCTCCAGTTGATCAGGTGGAAAATTTAAATTGCAGAAGCCAAAGGGGTTTACCTGCCCATCCTTACCTTCATGGAAACCCTTAGGTTCAACACGGAGGAGCAGGCGAGGAGGTGACGGTGAGCAGCACCAAGGAACCTGCTTGGAGGCTGATTGAGCGTGTGGTCAGGTGGAGTGTGCCATCTGCCCATCCTTGTTCCCATGTTCCCATCAGCTGTACCACAGCGTTTGTTCCCTCATCTTTAGGCAATTATGCTTGTTGGACACAGAGGAAAAACATCTGCTGTTTCTATTCAGATTAGCTGCTTATCATGCTGTGCTTTAAATACCTTCAAATGCTATTTTCTCTTTCCATCTTTCCACTCTAGCTAAATTATTGAAAAATCTGTCAAATAGCTTCTCACATGCTTTTGGCCTTAATTAAGGAAAGAGAAGTGTTTTAATTGATTTTAATATTATATTACAAGTACAAAGCATTTCCAACAGCCTGTCAGGAGAAGTCTAGCACAGGAGTAGCTGAGGCTCTGTGCTTTCAGCCCAGATCTCTAAGGAAAGGGGATGTCTGTGAAAACACTGTTTGTCCCCACTTAATAAATGTTGAATCTTCTGGATATTTCAGCCAAAGTTGAGGAGGAGAAGGATCAAGTGTTGACTTATGGGAAAGTGTGTGGGGGGAGCTTGCCCTTAGATATTAGTGTTCCTCTGCTCACACCATGACTTGACCTTAACTTTTTTTCCTTTCTGTGATCCTGTACTGCTCAACCCACTGCCAAAATAATATTTTAGAGTTTAGTGCTGAAGGGAAAAAACAGCCTTTCCTTAGAAAATCTGTGCCAGCCTTTATAAGGCTCAGTTTAATGCCCCTAGTTGTGCCCTGTCCCAGCAGCAGACCTTCCTGCATGTTGGTCGATTTTCCAGGAAATATTTTTCAGTAGCCAACTGTTATTTGGAAGTGTTTGGGAACTTCTTCCTCTTTTAACAACCTGATAGCATTGTCAGTAAGAAAATACTGAGAGTAGATGGTTGATGTAATGAAGTGTCTTCCAACTGTTGTATCTAAAAATATTTTTTAATCTCTCTCTCTCTCCCTAGAGCAGTGCAGTGATTTGTAATACATTTGGATTTTATTATCCTTTTTTTTTTTTTTTTTTTTCCCAGAATGCGTTTCAGCTCCAGATTATACCCCTGAGAATAACATTAAATGGAATCATAGAATCATAGAGTGGTTTGAGTTGGAAGGGACCTCAAAGCTCATCTCGTCCCACCCCCCTGCCATGGCAGGGACACCTCCCACCAGCCCAGGTTGCTCCAAGCCCCATCCAACCTGGCCTTGAATGTTTCCAGGGATGGGGAGTAAGCCCTGTGTGAGGCAAACTGCAACAGCAGATCTAGAAGAGAACAGACTTTACTCAGTTGCTTGGGTTCATGGTTTGAGCAGGGCCCACATAAGTCTGTATCATGGTCAATGTTAATCTAGAACAAAACACAGCTGCAGGTTTTGGCTTCCCCTTCGAGCAGAGCTCAGTAAAAGAGAAATATTAAAGGCAGTAATGGGCCAAAACCAGTCGCAGTGAGATCCTCCTGCAGTGAGCAAAGCTCTACCAGGGATGAATTTGAGCTCCTTAGCTTACACAGATGTTTCCTGAGCAGTTGTGGTGTGGTGTGGACCAAGCAGTGCTCCCCGCTGCAGGTCGCATGCAGACACAAGCAGCAGGAGGTGGTCCCGTTTCTTCTTGGCTGTCGAAGTATTATCTTTGCTTGAGTGAGAAGCACTTTCTTCCTGTCACCACGCAGCATATTTCGGGCACAGACAGTGGGTGTCTGGTCAGGAAGGTTTGCTGAGCTGTTGCTGTCTGAGCCATTAACGTTAGTGGCAGAATTAATGTGCCCAAGTTCTCCCGAGGTTGTGCAGGAGCAGGTGCTAATTCACTGCCCTCCTTGAACCACTCCAGCCTCACCAAGTCCCTGTTCAGCCTCCCAACAGCTTCCCCAGGGACAGAGCTGGCTTTCAGTGTCTGTGTACACCTCTGTGAGAAGCAGTGTTAATGAACTGTGAGGCTAATGCATCCTTGGAGTTCATTTTACTAGAAGGAACCAAATAAATGGGTACCCAGAATCGAGGCAAATCGATTTGCTGCCGTGATCCTTACAGAACAAGAGATACTGTTTTGAAAATTCAACATCAATTGAAATCTCTACAGTCCTGGCAAATCATTTGTTTTCTTATTAGTGAATATTGTTTATGCTGGGAGTATCAGAGCTCAAAATGAACAAAACCACTCACAAAGAACAGCGTGAAATGCGCAGGATTGAAAAGCTGATGTTGTGAGGTGATGGAAACCTTGTCCCGAGCTCAGAGAGAACAAAAGCATCATCTCCCTTGGGTCCTGTAAGCTTTGGATCAGGACCCAGTGCATAGCTTTTACTGCTGTGGAATTTCATTCTGAATTAACAGGTGTGCATTTATGGGCTCCCACTGCTGCGTGGAATATATTGCAGTGTTGCACAGAAGCTGTAATCATGTTATATTGTAATCAACAAATGTTAATCAGGCAATTCTTAGTTTTACAGGTCCAACATGAATTCAGTGTCTCATGGCATCTTTACAGGAATTTTTGCAATAACCTTTAAATCTTTAACAGCAACCCAAAGGTCTGTGGCATTTAAAGCTTTTCTCCAGTGGCTGACCCATCAAAAGAAAAAGCAGAATAAAGCAGAGCTTCCATCCCTCTCCTCATGTGGTGATAGCATTGCATGGTCCTCTCAGGGGGGTCTGGCTGCTGCAGCCTTGTGAGGTGGCCACGCGCTGAGCTGTACCTGAGGACCAGTCTGAAGCACTCAGCAAAGAACTCATGGGCACTCCGCGCTGCACCACTGCAGCTTCAGTGCTTTCAGGAGAAAGGGACTTTGGAGCAGAGTGAGGTGGTGTAAGGGGGACACCAGGGGTTGGGTTTCTTTGTCAGTGGTTTCTAGAGAATCCTATGGTTCTCTCTATGGTGTTCTGTGCAAGGTGGGTACACACAAGAAAACTCCTCTTGGTGGTCTCTCAAAGAATGACTTTTCTTCAGCAAGGACCAGAGGTGAGGGTCCTCACCTCCTGGTGTTATTCCTAGAGCTGGTAGTTCTCCATCCTGCTGCTTTGCTGGTGGAGGGCTCCTGCTGCTGGGATTCTTGTGTCGTCGTCCTGGTTTGGTCCCTGGCAGTTAAGCAGGCTGTGTTTACTCTGTGGAGTTTGGCAGTAGTAATCTGTCCTGTAATGCTGCTGTAATCCCATGGCCTCAATACTGTTCCTTTCAGTCCAAAGCAAAACAGGGTGAGGTTTTTTTCCCTCCAGTGCTGTATGTTCATTATTCATAGCAACCCAGGCTGCGTGCACTACAAAAACTGAAGCGTGGCAGTATAGCTCATTTTTCATCCACACACTTGCTGTCACTGGGCTTTACTTTCACCCTTATCAGAAACCTCAGTGTAAAGGTACAAAGGCAATAATCAGGCAGAGGGATCTAGGCAATATGGATATGTGAACTAATTTGTGCTAAGGTTTAAAGAGTGTCTTTCATCTTCTATGAAAAAGTCATGAGGTCCATGACAAGGAGAAGAGGAACAATGTGGTAATTGGATGGCAGTAATTGGATTAGGGAGCTGGTGCCATGGCCAGCTGGACTCCAGCTCATACAGATCACACACAGAGGAGCCAAACTGAGCCAAGACAAGAGATCAGTCTTCCACAGTTAATGAGTAAGGAGATATGAAAAGTTTAGTTTCCTAAGTGCATCCATTTAAAAAGTTCAAATGAGAGCTGCACAGTTGGAGGGAAGTGTGAAAGTCTTGTAGAGTTTTTGTGTGGACCATGCAGATGGAGGTGCTAAGAGCTACAGCTCTTGGGGAGAAAAGTTTGAGAGTGTCCTGTCAGGAAGTGCATTACCTGTAAGGGGAAACAGTTCTGGAGAATGAATTCTCTGAGAATGCCAAAGGATTTCCCTTCGCTCCAAAGATGGCAAAATGTTTTCAGTTTAGAGATGACTTTTGGGTCGGAGTGACGCACTAAGACAGACAGCAGTGTCTGTATCATCAAAATGAAATGTTTTCCTCGATCCCAAACACGTGTTAAAACATTGGGTCTCAAACCCTGGAGAGGTCTAGGTTTGTGGCAGGTCATAACGAATGGCAAATCTCCCTCAAGAAGCAGAATTTCCATCGTCTGTACCACTGATGATGCTCACATCACAGCACCCTCTCTACTCATACCCATCCCTTCCCACCTCAGCTGTTCTGTCAACAGGGAGTTTAGACAACGGGGGCAATGTGATCACCCTGCTCACATTTGCAGGGCTTCCTTTGCCATTGTAACAGTTAGAGCAGGGTTTTTATTTGTCAGCTTGATGTTCAAGGTTGCTTTTTGCTGTTCAAGGTTGCCTTGAGGTTCCATTAGCGCGGTTTGCGTAGCACCATCAGCATCAAGTCACATCTGTCTGATGTCAGAGAGATACCATTAAACTAAAGAGCCTAGCAGGAAAGGTTGGGTGTCTTCAGGAAAGTGAGCAGTTGTGTGCAGGGAGCAGTAGTTGCTTCTTGCAGCTGATTTACTGCCTGATTCGAGGCAGGGAACACAAAGGTCACATAAATGAGAAAGCGCTCCATCTGGTTTTATTATTCTCCAAGTCCAGTGCTGTGCTTTGTCGTGTTAAATTATATGCAGCAAGCCCCTGACAAAGGAGATAAAACAATTCATTTGCCATTTGAGGTAGACTGTTTTTGTTGCAAACAGTTTGATGGGCTGACATTGATGGTTTTCCCAAATTTAAATCTTACAGGCACCCTGAGGTTTTCTCCACACGACTCAATTACCAAGCCTGAATTTTAAGTAGAATCCCTTTATGTGACAGTTGCCATTGAACGGTGTCATGGGGAGGGGTGGAAGCTCCGAAATGTCAACTTGTCCCTAGGAAAGGCTCTGAAAGACAGGTAAAGTGGGACTGTGTGTGCATCCTGAGCCCGCGCCCGCCGGGCACCCGCTGCAGCCAGGAGCTGCCTGCAGAAGCAGATGTCCACTGTGCTGGCTCATCTCTTCCTCCTCTCCAGATTTTCTCTTTTGGAAAATGCTTAAAGTTCACATAAATTGTTCTTTTGGTAAAGTCTGACTACCCCCTGACTTGGAGAGATAGGATGGAATCAATCAATTTAAAGAGGATAATCCAAATGCTCGTATTTGACTTTTATTTTTGAGATCCAGATGTGTATTGGCTAAATCCATCATGTCACAGGCATTCTTGGCTGAGCACTCCATCCTTTCTTCTGTACCCATTTCCTCACTGATCCTTTTGGCCTTTAAAATATGTTTTCCCATGTAGCTTGCTATGAAAGTTTTCCTCTCTGATGAAGGTTTCTGCTCTCTCCTGCTGAGGGCTGTTTTATGTTGTTGACTCCCATGGAAATTGTTTGGAATGCTCAGTGGCCATCACACCCCACTGTGTTACATGAGTTCTGCAGTTTTGTCTTGGTGACAGCAGATTGGAGTCCCATACCTTCCTTGCCTTTCCAGTCTCTCTGAGCTGGAGGAAGGACCCTTAGCACATCTCCCTCCCCTCTGTGGGTTTCCCACCAGCAGCAGCCATTTCCTCCCTGCTCCCACTTCTCCAAACCTTTCCCTGCCCTTCTTTCCTGGTTTTAGTTGCAGTTCCTTCTCCTGTATCAATGCAGCCATTTCTTTCCTGGGTTTAACAAAGTAATCTGGAAGATGACAGATTTTCACGTTATATATTCTTATAGGTCTCTGTGTAGCAGATTAGCACCTGTCAAGTCTCTCTGCAGGTAACTCTCATTTCAGATAATTGGCAAAGATTTATCTTTAAAGGTGTCTTGCTGCTGATTTGGATACTTTTTGAATTGAGTTCTCAGATAAGAAGTGAACATCCTACTGGATACTGCTTGGAGGGGAGTCCTGGTGTCTGCTTTACCAAGGTTAAAGCTCCATAAAGTCTGTAACCTTTTGGTTTTGCCCCAACTGCTTTATTTACAGTATGGAACAGTACTGATCCAGAGAGATAACAAAAGTCCTCAAATAATATTTCAAAATAGAATTGATTACTGATTACAAATCCCTTGAAGTTGTTGTATGGGCTGTGAATATGCATGTTCCTCTTTGTCATTGAGTATGTTGTGAAGTTCAAATAAATTTTATAGCTTCTTATTAGACAGCTTTTGCTTCCTCAGATTAATACCATAGATAATGTAGGTATATATATGTTTAAAATTGACAGGACATTTATTTCTCTTTCCAGTGGCAGAAATCCATTAGAAGTAAACAAATTCTTTACCCTTATCAGGATGCTTTGTGTTGTCTGCATTTAGAGATAAAGCCCCACCATTTTATCGTGGTGCACATGCATTGCTAGCGGTGGTAAAGGGAGACCGTGCTGCATAACGAAGTTACAGTTGGCCACAGAGACTGGAAATTCACCTGAAACACGTGTTGCATGATAGCTTGTGGTCCCTGTTTTCTTTTGTGCTGTTCCTTCACACACGTGTGAACCAGCCAGGGTTTTCTGAGAGTTGGAGCTTTTGTGACTTTGTCACGAACACGGTGGAGGTCAGAGGGGTCGTGCTCAGCAGCGAGTCACGCGGCGACTGTGCTGTTAATTAGTGAACACTGCTGCTGAAGTCACTGCTGCTGCAGCCCCTTGAAACTGCTCTGGTTATCTTTGGGGATAAACCCATTAGACTTCCAATGCTCAGAGATTTCCCCCATAGTCCTGCAGTCAATTTGCTCTCCTTATTTCACCAAGTGAATGTGATCTTCTTTTCAAATCCACTGGGAGATGCTACCCTCTGCTAAATTGCTTCCCTCAGTCTATCTGTTGTTCAGATGCCTTGCCATGCGATACAGGGTACAATAAAATGACTTTCAGGATAAAATATTTATGCACAGGCAGGGCACAGCAGTCATTGGAGAGCAGAAGAAAGAAATGACATTTGTAGAGGGGAAGAGAACCAGCGCACAGCAAGGACTTTCTTTCTAGCATCCACAAGACCTGCAGATTTATCCAGAGGTCTCATAAATGGGAATGATTTGCACAGTAGTTGTACATTTATTTCTGCTTAGCTTCTGGCATCATCTAGTGTCATCGTTCACCAGGGAGCTTAGAAGTGTCAGTCAATCTTGTCATTTTGTGTTAGGAAAAGAACTCTATAACAGTTCCTTATGCAACCTTCAAAATAAAGAAAAGCACAAACCAAAACTAGCTGGCAAGCAAGCTCTGAGAATAGAGCAGCAATCCTGGTGTACAGGAGTGTCACAACACAAGAAGCTGTGGTGCATGCTCTAAGGTGGGCATCTCCAGTGGGTGGGCAATGTTGAAGCATGGAGTGGGGAATAGTGCTGAGAGGTGTCAGCTGGAATAAAAGAGAGGTTAGGAGGAAGGGTTTGAGACCTCAGAAACAGGAAGATGTTCCAGGTCAGAGAAGGTGGTACCCAGGAAAGGCAGTGTGCAAGGTGTTTGCAGCCAAAGAGACCAACAGCCATTCTGGGTCCATATGGGCTGTGGAGCAGTGAGACTCTGATGTCCTTTGAGATTTCTGGTCCTCACCAGTAACAGTTGTCCTCCCCACTGACTGTCTTGCTCTAGAGAAAGAGGTATAGATTCTTTTGTTTTCTTTGCTGTTTCTGAATTTACAGTTAACTTGTTACAGTTCACATGGATGAGTTATTTTTAACTCTTAATGAATTAGCTAATTTGGTAGTTATTAACAGTTCACAGATTTCATTCTGTAGTTGCAAAACCCTCGGAAGCCCTTCAGGAAATAAATTCCTCAAAGACTCTGAGCTACAGACTTGCTGAAAGAAACAATTACACACTGAGCTAATTATTGGCTTTGGCCTGTGTTTGACAAATTATGTCCAGACTTATACGAAGGCAGTGGTGACTTGCAAGGGCTCACAGCAGAAGATGTCCTAGGTGTGCTGTGGTCCCCTCTTGGCTCTGAAGCATGCTTTTGGTGCAGGCTGTAGCAGAATACTGCCATGAGCCAGCTGTTTGGATGACATACATTGGCACTGGCTACTTAGGTGATTTCCTTGTCTTTCCTTCTCAGAGTGGTTTATTGTCACCTACCATGACTTGGTTTGTCTCCCATCAGTTGTCCTCCTCTGTCTACTCCTCCTCCTCATCTCTGTCTACTTCAGGAGCTTCAGGGGACTGTTGTCCTCCCTCCATGCAATCCCAAGGTACATCTCTTGTCTACCATCCCTTCCCTGCTTGCCTCTTTACTCCCCTTCTCTTGCAGCTCACTGACTCTTGGGTCTTCTCTCATAATCTTTGTTTCAACTTCTTTACTCATGAAATTACCCAGTTTCTTCTTCTCAGGTCTCTCATGCACTTTGTAGAATTGTTCCTCAGTTTCTCTCTTCTTTGGGAGTCTCTGGTTATCAGTGGCCTTTGGTCTGATAGTCCCTGCAGCTTTCCTTTTTATTTCTACCCCCATTCTTTATTCCTTCACTTTCATACATACATTTCCCCCAAACCTCCTCTTTCCCTTAGGCTCCTGGCTGTGCATGAACCTCCAGCCCTCAGACTGTGGAGGCAGGAGGAGGTGGAGCTGTGGCTGGCTTGCAGCACCTGGCCCCATGGGATACACAATTTCCAGTGAGTTGAGCTTCTCCATTTTTCTGCTTTCCATTGAATTCTGTAATCTTGAGCCCCTGAAGCCTTGGAAGATTACCTGGAGTTTCAGAATGAGTGACAGCAAAGCAGACAAATGGGAAATTACAGTGCGTAGTAGCAGACCTTGCTTCTTTTGATCTGCAAGAGTTAGGAAAAGTTCACATATAAGAAACTGCCTCTGTGTTCAGAAAATAGCCTCAGAGGGGTCTACTTCAAATAACTAGGGTCCAGAAGTCAATTTTTCAATCCCCTCATTGTAGGTGATGTATGGAATATGAAAGAAACAAGGCATCACGGTATTTGTCTTTTATTTTTAAGAGTATAATAAAAGATTTGTGGCATTCCTGGTCAATAGGAGGAAACTTCAAGGTCATTTAATTTATCAGAGCAGTAAAGAATATGAGCAAAGTGATGGCATGGGCTCTAGCATAGCAGGGTCCAAGTGCTTCCCCCTGTAATGGAAAAGAACAAATGTTAATGTGTGGGTATCTCAATTCCAAATTATAATTGTAGTTGTACATAATGTAGCCTAACTGGCAGGTGAGAAATAAATGCTTTAGAGCTATGTTACTTCAGGCATGGAACTGTAAAAAAACTGATCTGTGAGAGTTATGGTGAGTTGTCAGGAGCCAGAGCACGTGGAAGACAGAGTGTGTGAGCGGGCTGGGGCAGACAGCAGCTCTGCCTGGAGAGCTGCACCATAATGGAAAATCACAGAATTCCCTCTCAGCCGGTTCATACAAATACAATCTTGTTTTACACTCCAGTGCCTTCAATTGCCTAAGAGAACAGCATTTTTTTAGCATCTAATTTGAATCATCTGACCTACTGTTGTGCAGCTTTGTGTAGTTTTACTGAGCAAACAATTAAGTAACCAGTAATGTTTCAAGGTGGTGGTGTGGTCTTGCATACTTAAGGTTGGTATGGTGATGTTCCTGTTTCCCAGTATGTGATTTTCAACTGAATATTTGATAAAGCCTGTTGAGACATTAAACTGATGGAAAACTTCAATACCTGTAAGCTCTCATCTCTGAGTATTGAGTGCAGATTTCTCCAGCCTCCTGTGGTGTGCTATGGGACAAGAGCTCTTGTGTTATTCACCTGCAAAGTCTGAAATGTAGGTACCTGTTTCTCCAACAAATGTAGCAATCTGGTGGTGGTTGCTTAAACTTGAATGCACAGTTTGTGATGAAAACAGAATTCTCCTCCTTTAGCCTCAAAGCCTCGTTTGTGCCTGTCAAATTCTGCATCCCAGTGACATGAATGAACGGGGGACAGAATTCAGCTCCCTAGGAAGAAACCCTGCAAGTTATGAATTGTCCAAATCCTTAGTGAGTTATGTAATAACAAAGAGATAATTTGGTTGGCAGGGGATGTTTCTGTCACTGGTAAAAATAAAACAGCTCTCACAGCCCATGAAACAGAAAAAAACATCAGTGAAAAGTTCATGAGAAAAGTAAAATATTTTCCTTTTTCCACTGTAACTTTTGAAAAGCAGCAGCATTTTTTCATGGGTTTCTTTTCACTGAAAATGTTCTTTAAAAGTGTGAGCAGTTTTTAAAATGACATATCACAAGGATGAATTGCTTGTGAAGAAATGTGAGCCTAAAGAGCAGCATGGGAGGCAGGGATAGAGAAAGGAGAAATAAATTGCCCTGTTCATTACTTTTCTTGACACCTTTTTCCACTTCCCATCCTAATTGTAGTCTGTGAAATGCAGTTACCCTGTGTCGACAGCTCTCTGCAGAAGCTCTTTAAGGAAGTCTTCACCTCTCCAGGAGAATCATTAGGCTGATATGATGAGCGTTTACCTTTTGGGTCCATATTTAACTATGAGTATTTGAAACACAGAGACCAACAGCTTCATATCTATCCCAGTGTTGCAGCAGAAATGCAGGAAATGGCTTTGCTAGTATCTCTGTGCAGTGATTTTATTGAAATTGGTAAAAAAGGTTTGCTGATTCTCTGTCCTTTTATAGGAGATGTGGCAAAGAGACACAACATCTCTCACTGGAGCAGTGATACAGAGACTCCAAAATAAGCATACTCCATTTCTAATCCTAGTATAGAGACTGACAAAAAAAAAGCAGCTCAGTTGCACATGAAGTCTTTGGAAAGGTGAGCTCCTAAAAAGGCTTTGGGAACCTTGGTACATTCGGGATTTTTGGCTTTGGTTTCTAATACATTTAGGTGAAAGTCAGCAGCTCACGTGGTCCCAGTGCTAAACCAGCAGGTTCAGAGGAGAAGCTCAGGATGTGCCTTGTCTGATTTGCTCTCAAACAGCTTGTTTGTGCTTGTAAAGAAATTGCAGTTCTTCTGACCCAGCAGTCTTGGAGGTTACCATCTTCAGCTGCTGAAGTTTTCCTCATTGCTTGGTTGGGCAGTGCTGGCAGCCCCTCTCCCAGGCTGGCCACCAGCTCAGTCTGCACCCAACGCCTGTCCCCCAGAGCCACCCGTGAGTTGTCTGGAGACAGCACAGGTGCCAAGCCAGGCACACACAGACCAGGCAGTACACGTGTGTTTTGCTGGTGGTCAATTTTTCTGGTGTAGACAGTTGCCCACAGGGACTGTCCTAGTCAGGTTTGCAGCTGTGTTAAAGCACATTGCATTTCAAATGTGAAAGCAGCAGTTGGCAGCACTGTGCTAACACTTAGGCATGTGCCCAGTGTGTTCAGGGCAAGAACATCTCTCACCAGTGTAGAGCCTTTCAAAAAGTCACCTCAAAACTGGGCAGTGGTGTTACCTGCTTAAAAAGTTTCTATTAATCTGTGTAAGATTTTCTTCTGGTCCATGTCACCACTGATGAGAAGAATGTCCTGCAGTCATCGTTATATTCCTGCTGGCAGTCTGATTTTCCAGAGAGCAGGGCTGGTTTTGCTGACCTTTCCACAGGGATTTCAGCACAGAGCACGGTGATTCGGAATGGAAATGGCATAACCTGGGTGTGTGGCACACTGCAGTGGCATCAGTTCCAACGATGCATTTAACCTTGGTCTCCCAATGTATTTTGGCCCAGGCAGTACCCTGTGTCTCTGGGAAGGGGAGGAGGACATGGAAGGCACTGGGTGCAGCCTGGCTGGTCGGATGGGAGCACCCAAGAGGACATACATTCATTGGTCATGGCATTCTGCTCTATGAAGTAGGGCAGGTAGGACAGCAGAGCTGGATTTGTCACATAACCACGGTATTGTGGTCCAGGTACTGGGCCTGTGTGAATGGGGCTGATCCATTCTGGCAAAGATTTGCAGCTAGTCCTTTTAATTGATCAAAAAATGCAAGGCAAAAGCCACCCTCAACTTCTGAGCACTCCCTTTGTTCATTCTGGTGTGGTTTAAGGCAGCAGGTTTTTCTCCTGTCTTTTATGGGCTGCTCTGCAGTCCCCTGTTAAGAGTAGTTCTGATTAGCCCACGTTGTCTTGAAAGATTTGTATTAACAAAGCTCCTAGCAAATGCAGTCTGACATTTACCTGGTAACCATGGTCATTTCCAGTGATTTCACACTGTGATTTTTGGCTTCCTATTGTTTTGTTCAACGCTTCCTCCACCGAGAGCCCGTGAGCTCTGCCAGAGCTGCCCCTGCCGTCACCAGGACCAGAGTGACATGTGCTGGGGGAGGTCTCTCTGTGGCAGCTGGTGAGCAGTGCTGCCCTGAAGTGTCACTGCTGAGTGATGGTCGGAGAGCTGAAATTATATATGAGTGGGCTGGAAATTACCTGTGCCTTCAAAAAACAAAACAAAGAGCAGCTACGCTGCGATGACCCGGGGTGGGAGCAGTTTCATGTGGTGTGGGAAGCAGCTTTTCCTGTTAAGTATCCTGAATTTACTGACATTTCATTTTACCAAAAGGTCTTCTGTTCTGTACCAAGGTACAGGATTAACAGGAGACATGTCTGTGTTCAGGAAAGGGGTAATGAGTTCACTAATTATCTCAGTGAGCCTCCAAGAAGAGGTCAGCTCCTTTCCTGTTCATCTTTTCTCCTCGCCCTTACTACAACATGCTTAGTGATGACTCTGAGTGGGAGGGACTTGCAAGACCTTGGTCCTGTTAGTGTGCAGCTGCCCTTGCTCCTGCTTGCCTGTGAATCCCATTCCCTTTAGGAGACATTTCTTCTTGGGGGGACCCATCAAAGGTCTCCACTTGAATAATTCCAATGGAGTGCTCTGCTGCAGGGTGATTGAGGATGAAGTGAATCACACCCTGAGGCTCAGTGTCACCATCACCTAGATTTCTTCTGACCATAAAGAGGCTTTATCCCATAGGACCCCTAGGGTCCTTCCTAATCACTGAAGAGGAATGGGTGTTTTAGGGATGCAGTTCTCCTCCTCCTGCAGTGGAAGTCTCATGTAAGTCACCTGAATTTTGCATCTTTATGTGGCCTCAGGTAACCAGCTGGCTGTGGGAGTGATGGATGGCACCATTATGTGTACAGTGCAATGTATAGATACAGCACTTATTTCAGAACATGCAATCATAGAATCAGAGTGGTTTGGGTGTGAAGGGACCTCAAAGCTCATCTGGTTCCCACCCCCTGCCATGGCAGGGACACCTCCCACCAGCCCAGGTTGCTCCAAGCCCCATCCAACCTGGCCTGGAACACTGCCAGGGAGGGGGCAGCCACAGCTTCCCTGGGCAACCTGGGTCAGTGTCTGATGTGTAGCAGCATCCAGCACCTGCAGAAACAGAACCTGGCTGCAGATGCTATGTTCCTGTACATCCCAGCAAGAGGGACATACAGCCACACTGATTATTCCTGCACCCTGCTGCGTCATGCCTTGGGGACACACCCTCTGTTTTAGGTGAGAAAGTGGCAAATCAGAGCAGCACTGTGACAGCACAGGGACGTGTGAGAAGTCACCGGGACCAGGTACTTTGGTCTCACCTGAGACTTCTGAGTGGTTCTGTAAAATAACTACTGCTAAGGTGGGGGAGCTGGAATATGGCTGGAGCTGAGGAGGGTGTGATGTTTTATGGCAGGGCAGTTAGAGGAAAGCAGAATGGCAAGCCCTAGGGTAACGGTGAGACAAAACGGGTGCTGGGAAAAGTCAGTCTGATGAGCTAAAAAAATTAGAATTGTCCCTGCTGAATTTAGATATCTGGCCATTTTAACTTGGCTAATCTTTCACTTGAGCACTTAATCATGCTAAGGCTACGTGAGTTGTTATCTATTATTAAACCTCCTAGGGCTTTTAAGCAGCAGGCGGGGAGAAATCTCGGCAAAGTCACAAACGGGGCCGTGAGAAGCACTGCTGGACAGATCCCAGGGAAAACAGCTGTGCTGTGGGGAGAGCTGCCTTGCACCCGTGGAATAAATACCTTACCATATTTACAAATGAGAGACAGCCTCTACAAAGCATATGTCTCTGCTAAATGTCTCTCTCTAGAAATGCAGGCATTCCCATTAGTCCCCAGAAAACCAATTCCATTTCAGCTGCAAAGTCAATACTGCGAACTGCTGAGTGGTAATGGCGTTAATTGTAGTGCTGGAGAACTTTTAAACCACGTTAGTCTCATTTAATTCAACTTAAAGGAACACAAAGAGAATTGAGTTCTCTAAATGTGGTTGGGTCTGTTTTTCTAAATGCCCTTTTGAGTACAATTCATGTTACGTGGTAGATAGCAGCAGCAAGAGGAAATTTCCCTTCAGTAGATGTAGGAAGCAGGCAAACCCAGCTGAGATTTCTGTTGATGTTCATCTAGACTGATGGGGTGACTCCTCTCTTGAGGAGTTTAGCAGAATACAGTTACACAACATTTGTAAGCTTCCTGGGCATCTACTGGGAGGTTTAGCTGTCTGAGGTGTGCTGGTTCCCCCAACGGCGGGTTCCCCCGTGCGCTTTGTATGGGCTGTTGTGGTTCTGCTGGAAAAGGACAATGAAACCACCAGTCAGATCATGGAATCATAGAATAATTATGGTTGGAATGGACGTCCAGGGTCATCAAGTCCAACCTTTATCCCATCATATTCCTAACCATTAGACCATGGCCTCGAGTGCCTCATCAACCTCCATCAACCTTTTTGAACACCTCCAGGGATGGCGACTCCACCACCTCCCTGGGCAGCCTGTGCCAGTGCCCAACCACCCTCTCAGGAAAGAACTTCTTCCTAATATCCAACCTAAACTTCCCCTGACATAACTTGAGGCCATCAAGGGAATATGTATAACCACATATAACCCCTGCAGGACCCTCTGCCCACAGGGGTGGTGGAGTCTCCATCCTTGGAGATACTCAAAACCCAACCAGACATGGTCCTGAGCGCTCTGCTCTGGGTGGCCATGGTGGAGCTGGGAGGGTGGGCTAGATCACCTCCATAGGTCCCTGTCAACCTCCCCACTTCTGTGAAGGGCTAAGCTGGTACATCTTGGCAAGCACATCCCTCTCTCCAGTTGAACTTGGTAGTGATATTAGTGGCGATTCTTGTGCCGAGGCAATGAAGAATTGGTTTTCCATCTTAAAAACATAAATGTTTTTGCTTTTATTTAAAACTAGAAGAGATTTATAACTTGAAACCTAAAAAGAAAATTTCCCAGACATGGAAAACATGTCAACAGCTAATTTTCTTTTTGTAACTTTTATATTTCTACCTGAAATTGAGTGTGAATTAATATTATTCATAAATGCAGTACAAATAGGAATAAGACCAATTATAGCAAAATGTTCACCATCTTTTTAATCTCTAAGGTTATGGGAAAGGCTGTTCTCTTGCAAATTTAATATCTTAACAAAAATCACATGGTATGCAATGTTTGACTTTTGCCCTGTGGTACTTGTGAAGTTTGCAATGTTTTGCCAACAAATTAACCAGGGGTGTATTTCAGGGAGGTTTTATAAGCCAGAGGGTATCTGCCATTTGGCTTCCAAGTGTCTGCAGCACACTACATGGGTAATTTGGATCTGTTAGGACTCAGTGCAGAGTTCCTGGTATCTCAGCTGGCACAGTCCTTTCTGGCTGCTATTTCAGGAAGCTGATAATTGCTTTGGGCTGGCTGCGGTGCTGCGCTCTCGAGTCACCAAGGGGTTCTCTTCTGGAGTTAAATGCACAGTTTGGATATTGCTGCAGAGCAAATTACATGGGATTTTTAAGGCCTGTTTAGAAATGAATAACTACAGAACAGTTGCTTGGCAATGATTCAGTAGTGTACCTGTTAGAGCTCCGTGCGTGGCAGCCATCAGAGCCTGACATCAGCTGTATCTGCATCAGATCCCAACTCCATCTCTCCCAGTATCCTCATTCCCACGGTGACTTAGAGGAGGAGAGACACAGATAAATTTCGAGTGATATCTCCACTAATCTGGCTTGCTGCCAGACAACTGCAGCGGAGGAGTTTCATAAGCAAAACCTCTTATCTGTGTTTTTTAAATTTAATTTTCCTCGATTGACCGTCTGTCACAAACTCGTCCGTAAGGGGATGATGTCACTTGCAGTAGTTGGTGTGCTTATTTCCATTGCACACCTCAGCACAGAAGAAGAGGAGGAGCCTGTTCACCAACGATGGAAGCCATAGCCCTGCAAGTATTCCCAGGAGCTGGCTCTGGGTGTCAAATCCAGGATCAGCAGAGCTTGTGACCATGATGAGCTAGGTTGGACTTGCCCTGGCAGTTAGGGTGAGACACTTTTCGGTATAGACAATGCTTTTGGTCCTGCCCCACCTGGTGGAAAGGTCCCAAGAAGATATAAGAGGGAGATATTTGCTGATGAGAAGTATCAGTGTACCCTTTTCTCACCTCAGTTAAAATGCAACCTCTTTTAAATTCAGTTTATCTGAGATTAAATGTGATTAAAAGATTTAAAGAGTTAATTGACAGCTTTTTGCTGCCAAAACTTCAGACCTTTTTCCTTACAGTTTTTCACCTAGATGACTCTACATCTCTTCACTAATCTCTCATGGTATTTACAGCTTAGTTCAGTAAGACCATCCATTTCTTTTCTCGTTGTTGGTATCCTCACTGTGTTACCCTGCTACATCTGCAGCGTGAAAATGTCTTCTGAAGCTGAAACCTCTCCTGCAACAGCTCATCCCCATGTTACCAGCCTGGTCCACCTCAGGTACCATGTCCTGGGCTTAGGTACTTGCTCACTGGTTCATCTCTGAGGCTCTTAGCCTATTTGCTCTTTTCGTTTGAGTATCACGTGTTTGAAGTTTGCTCTTTGTGTTATTTGAAGACCTGCAGACCCTCATCTTCTCATAAATGTTCTTGTATGAAGATGACAGCCCCACTCAGCTGGTGGAGGCCTTCCTTGGCTCGGCCTTGAACCTGTAAAACAAATCAGAGGATGCTGCCCAGGAAAAGGCAGCGGAGAAATGCACTTTTTTCCCCCTTTGTGTGATGGAGGTGCTCCTTCTGCCAAACAAAATTAGTTTTTTGTAGAACCTGAGACAGACTGGCAGCAGCCATCGTCCTGCCTAACGCTGTCCAAGCTCATGTTGCAGATCCAGCCCCATGACTGTTTAATTGTTAAAACAATGTCTCTGAATCTGAGAGCTCCTTGTGGTACCCGTTATGTCCAGAGACCAGATTTTAATACCCAGAGCTGATTTAATGAAGGGAACTTGACTGAAGTTGTGAGGGACATCAACAAAGTCTTTCTAGAAAATGAGAGAGTTTTGCAATAAATTGATGGCCATCTGGTGCTCGCTGTGTCAGACGGACTCTCTGCATCTGTTGCAGCCACAAGAGAGGAGGCGTGAAAGAGAGGGATGAGAAGAAAAACCAATAATGCCTGGCTTCTGAATTTACTAAAGCCTAACCTCTGCGTGGCCCTTTCTGTCTGTTTTCCAGCGCAATCAGAAATACACAGAGAAATTTGAGAGTGTAGTGCCACTTTCCCATAGAGAAGCCTCTATTTTTATATTATTTTTTTTTCCTCCTCTTATTCAGAACCCAGAGTTCCCGTACAAGCTTTGAGGTAGTTTGGTTTAAAATAGGCTGCACTGAAAATATCCATGGCTGCTTCGATAAATTGTAGTGAATTCCTCGTGGAGAGTGCGGGGTTGAATAGAAGCTTTCATCTCTCCTCCCTCTCCAGCTCCTGCTCTTTGCAGCTGGAGTTTTCATCTCAAATCCTGTGCCCTCCCAGCCACTTGGATCTTTTCCTTTCCTTCGAGTCTGGCTAAATGTAGGGGTTTTAGTTAGCAAATGTTCAGCCACCTCGGTGCTGACCTGCAGAACAGCACAGGGCTGCTGTAGGGGGTGGAGGAGACACCTGCTGGAACCCTCCCTGAGTCACATCCTCTTCTGCACTGGTCAGTGCTGGAACTGGAGCATCTCTGTGTTTCAGAGGTGGTGTCAGGAAGGTTTTTCTGTATTTCTCCACCTGCCTTTCCCGATTCCAGCGGTTCAGCTGCAGCTCTGGTTCTGCCTTACCCGGTGTCCCCCATGCTGGGTGGTGAAGCTTCACTCCATCGTGGTGGCTGATCTCAGGGAGGGGACAGCCACAGCTTCTCTGGGCACCCTGAGCCAGTGTCTCACCACCCTCACAGCCAACAATTTCTGCCTCACATCTCATCTCAATCTCTTCCAGTTTAAAGCCATCACCCCTCATCCTCTCACTCCATGCCCTTGTCAAAAGTCCCTCCCCAGCTTTCTTGTAGCCCCCTGTGCTTTTGACAAAAATACCAATTTCTGAGTGTGTTAGTTCTCCAGAAACCCTCTGCTGTGTCCCAGGTCCGTTCTCACCCCACGGCTGACAAGATGTGATGCTAAATCACACCCAGCCCTGGACCATGTGCTCCTGTCCCACATCAGGCTGCAGCATTTCATGGGGGGGGACAGGGTAGCTGCTTCTCAGCTTGTTTGTGCATCTTTTAAAGGCTTTATTTGGAGTTTAATGATATTTAACCCTAGGCAAGTCTGCTGCCATGCAGCATTTCTGGTGTACGTTTAGTTGCACCCAAGCAAATAGTGTTATTGAAACAAATGATTGCAATAGTTACATTTCCCCTCTTTTATGTATACAATATGTGGTAACTATTTTCATAAATAATTTAAGCTGTGCAGATTGTTTTATTTCTATTTTGCACCTAAAATGACTTTCCAGAGTGTGAGCAGGTCTGTGTCTTTCTCTGACCCCAGATCTTTACATCTGCCACTCTCAGGTGTAGCGATGCGGGGGCAGTCACACACTAAGAAATTCTCATCTCCTTTGTCCATTTTTATTTCCTCTTGTGCACTGACATTAATTATAAATACTGTGTAGAGCACGTCATCTGTCATTATTCAGTAGGCTCAAGAGGCTCTTTCTTGTTTGGGGAACTGGCAATACATCCACTTTGGAAATTGTGAACCAAATGTGGTTTTTAATGATTTTCCCCAAAGTCTTCAGAGTTTCAGAAAAAGTTTACAACAGGGATATCTCACAGGTACTTCCAGGACCATCCAGAGCCTCATTTACCGTAGCTGTCTCCATCACACATTTAATACTGTGGAAGTTCTGTGTAGTCCTTACTTACAATTACATATGGAGTGGAGCACGTGGATTTCAAGCATTCATTAGGGAGCAGAGCAGCATTAATGGTTTGGTGGATAGCTTCCCTATCAGCTCTTGAAATAATTATGTTTTGTAAGTGGAATGCATAAAGAACCCATCAGCGACGCTGAGCTGTGGTGCTGTGCATAGCCCAGCACAAGTCAGCCAGACACTGAATGGCAAAGTTATTTCTTTCACTGCGAGTCGGAGTGGCACAGCTCGTGCTCTGAAGCAAAGCTGCTATTGCCAAGGTGAGACATGGGATGGGCTTTTTGGATCTACGCTCACAGCATCTCTGAGTTTATGTTTCACAGTGAAACTGGAAATGTAAACTTTTCCAGGTGTTCCTGCTCTGGCAGGGGGATTGGACTAGGTGATCTTTTGAGGTCCCTTCCAATCCCTGACATTCTGTGATTCTGTGATTCTGTGAAAGCAGAAATTTATAGCAGAGGAGGATTTCTGTTGAGCCCAGCAATTTCCTATCAAAGGCAGGTTTCTGACAGCGGGCTTGCAGTAGAGGTGGACTCCCAAGGCTGCTCCCAGAGAACGGTGGGATGATAGCACAAACCCATTCCTTAATTAGTGTTTAAGCATTGCTTTGTTTATTTAGTTGGTTTTAGCTTGGTTCTAGCAGATAGCAGTGTCTCCTGGAAGAAGAGGCAGTTACTTTTGACACTGCTTGTAGAGAAGTCCCAGATCTCTGTTTATTGGAGGAGCCCAGCCAAAGGGGACACAGCCTGTCAGTGCCATGACCTGGTCAAGGAGGCCCCAAACCTCTGGTGCTGCAGGACATGGGTGGCACTGGCATAGCTCTTTTGCAACGGAGTGCCTGCAGGCAGCAGTCATGGATTTGGGAAAGGCTGCCAGGAGTCAGACATGTCCACCCACTTCTAGAAGACTTTAGTAAATGGCCCGAATTGGGTTTTGTTTCCTAGAGCGTGGGGGACAAGTTGCTCCTGGCTGCCAGGCTGGAGGTCTTGTTGGGGATCCCCTGGGGAGCCCCCAGCCTCAGCCTGTGCCTCCTGCCACCCTTGGGCTTTCTTCAGAGATGGGAGGTGTGATGCTGGGGAGGGCGCTGGCTCTGAGTAATGGCATTATCAGTGGTGTTTTCTGAAGGAAACCACCCACAGCAGTGTTTGGTGGGAGAACTGGTCTCGGTGGGTGTAGGCATCCCAAGTTTCATGCAAGGAGCAGTGTCATGTCATGGCTCAGTCTTTCCAGGGTGCAGTGACAGGGACATGGTGAGAATGAAGTTGTGCTGCAAGATCCCCAAACTCTTTGTGATGCTGGTGTGAATAACTGAAATGGGGCAGACTGATCTCCTTCAGCTTAGACTCACCTGCACACAGCCAGCACGTTCTCCCACCCCATCTCAGTACCTCACCTCCCCTGGGGCACGCTCCTCTTGGAGAGGCTGAGGCTGAGCCAGGAGCAGTGCCCCTACCTCTCTCCTTGCTTCCTTTAGTCAGTGGTGTCTTACAATCGAGGAGTTATTAGGAATTTTCTGTGAAATGCTGTTTTGATGACACTGCCTGTCTGAAGAGGCGACTTCTGGATTCTCATATACGTTATCAGCATGGATGTGTTCATTATAGCATTAGTGCTGAGGAGCTAATGCATTCTGCTTATAAACATTCCAGCTCTGAGCCAGCGTGTGACACTCATCAGAGTCACAGTGCTGTGATTCTTCTGTGCTCTGCAGCCCTGCCTGCTTGTACATACTCCTCCCTTGCAGAGGGAATGGCTATCATGCCCTGTTTCTCCTCTCATTCAGGTTTTAACCCACTGTAATTTTATTAAGTGGCGCCACACTCAGTATTTGCAGAATTGCAAACAGGAAAAGAAGCATTATTTTGACAAAAAATTGAATCTTTTGAAATGGCCAGGAGCAAGCCAACAAAGCAAGAATAACTGTGGTTTGGATAATAGTTGATTCTGGATTTTTAATGATCTCTTTCAAAATACGAAGTCTGTGACAGTCAATAACGACAACCAAACATTTTTCTATGAAGAACAAAAGCTGAAAATCTCTCTGGTCATGGGAGACAGTGGCTGAGAAGTGAGCAGGGATTTTACTGACGTTGATCCTTGCAATGTGCCCAGTCCCTAGCCCGCTGGAGGCCTGGCCATTTACTTTGTGGTGGCTTCTCTGTGAAAGGGGACATTGCAGTTCCCCAGGGCACCAGGGTTTGCTGTAAGCAGGAGGCAGCTGGTGCCCATGCTGCCAGGGGAGAGAAGGCTTCAGACCCATCTCTGAGCTGTGCCAAGTGCAAGGAAAGCAAACAGTGGTCACTGAGGGGCTCTAACATAAGCAAAATATCTGCAAAAATGAAGGCGCTGCTTGAATATTCCTCCTTTTCCACATGGAGATGCATCAAGGTCACCTCTGCAGCTTTGCACAGGGTCTGAGTGGCTGCAGGGTGGCTGTGCTCTGATCCTGCCTCCAGATGAGTGTAAGAGGGCTCCTTGGCTCCCAGAGCCATGTGCAAGCTCAGTGTCACCCCCAAGCTCCGCGGGAGCCAAGCTGTGCTGAGGAGCAGCACCCCAGGGAGGCTCTGGTCAGCAGGTCATCATCAAATCATAGAATGGTTTGGGTTGCAAGGGACCTTTAAAGGCCATCCAGTCCATCCCCTGCAGCGAGCAGGGACATCTTCAACTAGACCAGGTTGCTCAGAGCCCCGTCCAACCTGGCCTTGAATGTTTCCAGGGATGGGGCATCTCCCACCTCTCTGGGCAGCCTAATGATGCTCCACTGTGGCCACAGTGCTTGGGGATGTCGGCTGTGGTGCAGGTCATCTGCTGCTGCAGTTCAGGGTGTGGTTGGGGCTCTTTGGTGGCCAGGATGGTTTTAGAGCAGTTAGTGGGGACAGTGTGTGGGTGTGCACTGCCCCCTGTCTGTGTAGGAAGGCTGCTTCCCAGGCCATGAACCCACTGAGACCTTGGAAAGTCGAGATAACCATTTCAGGGTGGCCTCTGAAGTCTGAAGTGGCAGTGATCTGACACCAATCTTGTGCTGGCATCTCCATCTCTGCCAACCCCGTCCTGCTGCAGCACCGCTCTCTCAGGTCTGTGACGCTGTGCTATTTGTTTTCCTTCTTTTTAAGATGTGTGTCCTTTTTCCTCTCTCTTTTCTCATCTGGGCTGGGTTAGAAATGCTCTGTTTAAAGTGGCCTCTCAGACACTGCAAAGTTCCAATAGCTTTAGTTTTTACCTTAAATATACCTTTCTGGATTTAATGGGCTTTGCAGGCTATAGTTTCAAAGTGGCTATTAATGGGATTTGTCTTTTATTATTTTTAAAATAATAAAAGAAATCCTTCCATTGCCACTTAATCCCATCAGTTCAGGTATGTCCAGAGGTATCCATTGGATGTCACATTAAGGCTTGGCTTGTACATGATGGGTCTGCAAAGCAAGGGCTGCAGTACATCTGGCAAATGCAGTAGCAGCCTCCTAATTAACTAAAATTATTGGCTTTTGCTTTCCTTAATGCTATTGCTATTACTGTTACTATTATTACACCCTGGAGAATGTCTCCACGGCAGAGCTCCACTAAGAAATAAACGGTGATAACAAAATTGGCAGCCAGGTGAAATTGGTTCTCCCTGTGTGACAGGGATGCTCTGGTGGGAACGCCCTTTCCAGTGCCCCGTGGCCTTGCTGTTCATTCCAGAGATGTCTCCAGGAGTGGAAGATTCACATTCCATCAGTTTGTCCCAAATGTCTGGGGTGGGAATGCATCCTGTTTGAGATGAGGTGATGGAGGGGCCCTTCCAGCCTCAGCCCCTGCCCGTGGAGCCCTGCCAGTGCTGCACTGCAGCGTCCACTGGTGAAAGGGAAGGGTGGTTTAAAGCCTTCTGGTCTGCTACGCGTGGCTGGGACTGTGCTAGAGGGTGGTAAGGTATAGTTACTAAAATCTCCTCAAGTCTGTTGTGCTCATCGGCGTTTGAAGGTGAGGAGGAAGAGCTCTGGGCTGTGGAGGTGCAATGCCATTTCTCTCTCAGCCTTGGCTGCAGCCATTGCCTGTGGTTTGTGGCTGGAGGAGTGGGTGAGCGTGCCTCTGCTGCTCAGAATGAGAAGAGGCAATGGCAGAATGGCAAAGGGCTGGGAACCTCCCAAAAAGGCTGAGCTGAACTGGAGGCAGAGCTTCAGGGTGGGTTTTATTTGCTCTGAACCAGTCTTTGCTTTGGAGGACGCCAAGAGGAGGGCAGCAACACCGCAATTGTGTTGGTGGTTGGTGTGTTATGGTGGTGATGCATGAAAGAAACTTTTCCCTCCTGTTTGGGGTATTTTTCCATGCTCTCTTCCCATTCTCTTTCTGCCCACCCATGACTGTAAGTCCCCAAGCCCACCTCTGCCAGAGCTTTCCTTCTGGGACCAGCCCATGGGACCTGTATGGGTTTTAACCCAAGCACTGTGGGACAATTCTCACATCTCTGTGACCACCTAGGAGGCTGCTGGGCCAAAAGCAGCACAATGTGTCCAGTGGTGAGCGGCACCGACCACGCGCTTGTGCCTCCCCTTGCACGCCTGGCTGTGCTCTGCACTGCTCATCCTGGGTGCTCAGCACTTCACAGCAAGCTCTGTAACAGGCTCTTTAATTAACCAAACTGGGAAATATCACAGCTATAATCTCAAGCAGCTACAAGTTTCCATTCCTTGCAGGAGGCAATGCTTGCTTTCCTTCTGTGCACTCCCTAAAAGCCAGTGGCTTGGGTGATGCTGTGTCCAGCCTGTGGCTGTGCTTAAAAGCAGAACCAGTGAAGGTGGTGGGATGGCAGTCCCTCACCAGCACATGTGAGCCATGGCAATGCCTGCTGCCCCATGGGGACCACTGGCATGGAGAGCCATAGGTGATGGGTCAGAGATCCATGTCAGCGTGGGATGGGGAAGCTTTTCTACAGGAGACCCCAGCATCAGGGGTCTGCACACATCCCTGTCTCAGGCAAAGGATCCCTGTGGAGTTTCCTTTGGAGAAGAAGAGCAGCCCCAGGGTTTCTCAGGATCCATTAAAAGCAGACACACAACTTCATGTTTGGGGATATTCCCTTTTGAGGTGGCACATGGCCACCAGTAACGTTGTGTGCCATGTGTGTCTGTAGGACACCCTTGCACTTTTTGCACTTGCTGCAGTTGGGAGGGGATGAGGTCTGGCCCAAACCCTTCTCACTGTTCCCTAAGCCATGTCAGGACCAGAGGTAATGGCCTCAAGTTGCACCAGGGGAGGTTTAGACTGGATATTCGGAAGAATTTCTTCACAGAATGGATGTCAGCCATTGGAATGGGCTGCCCAGGGCAGTGGGGGAGTCCCCATCCCTGGAGGTGTTTGAGTTGTGTTGACACAGTGCTCAGGGATATGGGGTAGTGGTGACTTGGCAGTGCTGGGTTAATGGTTGGACTGGATGAGCTTAAAGGTCTTTTCCAGCCTAGGAGCTTGTGTGATCTGCCGAGCACATCTCCTGGTGGGAGTTCCACCACAGCCCTGCAGGGCCAGGAGCACCGTGGCTCGGCGTGCAGTGTGGGTGGGTGCTGTGGTGAGCCCAAATCAGTCCTTGCTTTTGCAAACGTGAGCTCAGGTGTCTCTGAAACCACCTCTGAAATACATGGAGGGTAACCGTGGACAGCAGTGATGTCTCTGCATTCCCTACGTGTGTGCCCGGTGAGCTCGGTGGCGGCCGTTAAAAAAACGGGGTGCGGTTAAAATGTCCTTTTATTAATGAAGAAAAACCAGTTACATGCTCTTAAATGAAGGGAAAGCAATTATCATTTACTCCGATGAATCGGGCGGCGTTCCTCCCTGCCGCCGCCTCGCCCTGCAGCTAATGAAAATGTAACGCGTGTGGAACCCATGGCCAGCAGCTTCTGGAGCTGCACGTTGTACCGAGCACGGCTTTAATAGCATCTTCCTGTGAAATGACAGGCAGAAATAAACGTCCTTCAGAATGATTTATGCCCTGGATTAGGGGCAGGTTGTGAAAATACACCGAGTTTAAATCACTGTCAACCTTGAAACAACAGCCGAGGAGGTGGCGACCCCAGTTAAAAAGTAAACAAAACAACTGTGTCTCTCAAGAGATTGAACTGCAAGCTGTCTTTACAAATAAAACCTGCGGCTTTATGTTGTCTGCTCTGAAATTAAATGGGAAATGGGGGTGGTGGGTGCATTGCACAATCGTGATTCAGAACAGCTGGGTGGGAAACCACAGCCCCAGATTGCATTCGTAACCCCCGTTAAACTGCTGTGAACTGGGAAACACGGGGAGCCAGGAATGCAGAACAGCGTGAGGAAGGACTCTTTGGAAGGGAGAGTGGAAAAAATATTTTTGCCCACTTGCAGTGCTAAACACCACTCACAAAAATCTCCCTATTCCTCTGGAGGCAGCAGGGAGCCCTTTGCTGGGTCCACATCTGCTGTGCTGGGGCTGGAGAAGCACCCACCTGCCCTGGGCGCTGCCCCTGCCTCACCTCCGGGGGCACCCACGGGAGAGCTGTGCCCAGACAGGGCTCTGGTTCTCTCCAGGGGAAAGACTGGGCCATGCATCGTTACTGGTCCTGGGAATTTGTCTGTTTTCCCAAGCTAATCTTGCAAAACCAGGTCAGAGCTGCAAGCAAATCTTTGTCTCCAAGCAGCTGAAGGCATTTCAGTGCTGTGTGTCGGTATCTTTTCCCCTGGACCCGTGAGCTGCCATCAGACCTTGCTGTGCTGCCTGGAGAGCCCCTTGTCCCGGTGTCACACAGCTCGAAGCCACGGCTCGGGGCACAGTGGCACCGGTGGCTTCCCAGGGCTGGTCCAGGCGGAGCAGAGTCCAGTTGCCATGGCAATGCAGGGGCCCTCCATCATCAGGGCAATGCTTAATTAAACCATTCCTCCTCCAGCTGCCTGGGCCCAGCGAGGGGGTCATTCCTAGCACCCCTTCAGTTTCTCTCAGAGCATTGCTTTCCATCCTGAGCAGTAAAAGCAGGAGTGAGGCGTCCAGGAGGAGCTGCAGGTGTGGAAGGAGGGGTATAAATTCCTCACACGTTGTTCTCAGGGCCAGGATGTATTTCTGACCAGCTCACCCTCCTTTTGTTTTCCCCCCAGCTGCTCAGTTCCACCAGGAAGACCGAGGGACACGGTGTCACCGCAGCAGCGTGACTCACACCAGCCCGACCGTGCTGCCTGTCCTCACCTCCTGCTTGAGAAGTCCCCTCTCACATCTCTCACTGGCATACCTTCCTCCTGTTCAATGCCATCCGTCCCCGCTGAGGCAGAGCATCCAACCGCTGCCAAGTCCACCACTAAGCCATGTCCCCAAGTGCCACGTTGGATGCACAGTGGCTCCTGGGCAGAGCTGGAGGGGAGAAATGGGCCCTTTTCAGGGGCTGGTTTATTCCCCTCAGCTGAACCTGGCCCAGGAGACCCCTCCAGGGATGTCCATTACTTGGCTGTTCAGCACACTGGCACGTGGTGCCTGACTGCACCAGAGCTGCTGGCCATGTTGGTGTGGCCATTCAGTGATTTGCCTTTTCCCATGGCGCTTCCAGGAACTGTTTCAAGTTAATTTTAAAAATTACTGTTCCTGGTTGCCTCTGAGCAGTTTTTGTGCAGCATTAAGTTGGTTTACCTTGATGGGTTGATGCCTTGGTGAATGCTAATACGTAACTAATCTCACAAATGCAGAATTAAATATGGTCCCTGGTACGATGATGATGATAATTTGCTGAAATTGTCACTGTTCAGTCCAGCGGAATGGGGGACTCTGCACTGTGTTTGCTCACACACGGTGTTGATCTCTACAGGGATATTTTTTCATAAAAATGCATTAGTTTTACAGTCCCTTCAGGCACAGGCAACATATTTTACACATGGAGCTCTCAGCAACATCCCAGCGACTTTTTAATGGCTTTAAACTGGGAGAGGGGAGATTTAGATGAGATCTGAGGCAGAAATTGTTGGCTGTGAGGGTGGTGAGACACTGGCCCAGGGTGCCCAGAGAAGCTGTGGCTGCCCCCTCCCTGGCAGTGTTCCAGGCCAGGTTGGATGGGGCTTGGAGCAACCTGGGCTGGTGGGAGGTGTCCCTGCCCATGGCAGGGGTGGGAACAAGATGATCTTTAAGGTCCCTTCCAACCCAAACCATTCCATGATCCTATGACTCTGTATATTGGGATGCAGTGGAAACCAATTGGAAGCAGCAGACCAAAAGAAGAGGGAAGGTGTTGACACAGAGGTGGGGCTGCAGCATGGCAGAGGAGCATCTCAGGGGTGGTGGGACATAGCACAGCCCAACTCCTCATACAGAGTGTGTGTGAGTGTGTGTGTGTGTGTTATCAAAGCTCTTCCCAGCATCCCATTTCTGCTCACAGGGAAGAACTTGGGGCTGTTAGCAAAACTTTGTTATCACAATTTATATGCAGGAAGGCTGCCAGAGTGTAAATGAGTCGATACTACAGTGTAGAGTCACAAATGAAGTTACTATAGAGGATGATTAGCTAATTGCAGTTAATTACTTCGAAAACAGCAGCCAGACCAAACAGAAAGTATCATAAAGAAATTGTTTTTTGTCACTTCATGTCTAACAGGGTAATAAGGCCCCAACTATTTTACTACAACTAATTGTTTGCTTTACAGGCTGATACCTGCTGATAAGATGCTTGACTTGCAAGTGATAAATTATCTTAATTAGCTTTAATTGTTTGCAGACAATTTTATGCAAATTGAGACATTTAAGGAAGAGAAGCAGGGATTTAGCTGTGGCTTGGGAGATGGCAAGGAGCACTAAAGTTCTCTCCTATCAGTGGGTCTTTTGTTATTGAAAGGAAGAGTGTGCATCCCGGGGTGTGTGGCTGTGGAGGGGGGACAGCAGCCACTGCCTGTGCCTGGCATGTGAGAGCAAATGCCATCCCAGAGTGTTTTCTCATCCTTTCCCCAGGGACATCAGTGGCTTCTCACCACTGGCCAGGATACACCCTGGAGTCCTATCCCAGCCCCTCCTGAGAAACCAGAGGCACTAGGAGTGTGCTCAGTCTTCCTTGCAGCTTTATTTCCCCAACTGCTGAATTGCTTTAACCCATTTTTATTGGCTATTTTCTCTTATGAGTATAAAGCAGGCCATGCCTTTTGCTGGGAATTCTGGTGACCAACAAGAATTTTCACCCTAAAAAGGGAAATCCGTGCCAAGAACGTGTGTAGAACAAAAACACTCCTAAAGTGGGTGTACTCAAGACCAATAAAATATTTTGAGCTGTTTACCAGCCAACTGGATGTGCAAGACATCCCATAGGAGGTGCCCTGTGCCAGGAGGGTGCTGAGCACCCTGTAGCACCCAGCAGTCCCCAGTTGTGCTCAGCTGAGGCTGCCCAGCAGCAGCGAGGGCTGGGGCAGTGTCCCTTGATTGCATCCAGACTCTGGTTGGAAGTTAAGCCCAGGTGCTTTCAGTTTTCATCAAGGAACCCATATAATCAGGGGGTCGAGAGGTGGGGTGGGCAATGTCTGAGGGTGGCTCTGTTCTCCAGTTCTTCTCTGCTGCCTCTTGGAGCTGGTAAGTGCCGAGTTGTGCTTTGTGCATTTATTTTGCTTTATTTTCTCTTCTGTTTGAGCTGTCTCCTGTTTTTTCTCTGGCATATCAGCTTCCCCCATGTATTGCAGTGCTAGGGAAGAATGAATGATTAAATTTTACCAGGGGAGGCTGAGCTTCCCCAGAACTCCCTCCCTGCTGTTGCAGGTATTATGTGTTGATGTTTTTAGTGCCAGATTAAATGTCATTTGGGTATTACAGCTTTCTTTCTCTGGAATTAAAGAGAGGCACCTAGGAGTATTATACTTAATGTTTTCTTTTTTGAATGTAAAATCTCAAAGTGTTAATCAGATGAGCCTGTAGCATACAGCAGCCCTGGGACTGGCTGCTCATTTCATGAGATAAGTCTCTTTCTAATAATAACTTCAGCGGAGCAAAATGTGTTTTCATTTCATAATTCAGGAGGAAAATGCCCTGTTAAGGTGGGGAGGGAAGGCTGCTTTTTCCAGGCTTCTAGAAGAAATGATACTGAGACTTTTGAAGGACTGGCTCTATTGCCTTGCTGTGGTGAAGTGGCTGGAGCTGGTGGATGCGGGGTTTGCTCTTTGGGGCTGTGGAGAAGGTGATGACCTTGCCCGACTGCTTGTGCACTTGAGCTTGGAGTGGAATGGTAACTCTGTTACTTGGAACTGAAGAGAGTCTGGCTTTGCTGCAAATCAGGTTACAGCAGGTGAGGTGTGTTTTGAGTCAAAGGAAGGCAGCAGTTTGCTTTTCCTTCGGGGAGTGATTTGCCATAGCAGATCCACAGAAACCCCTTTGTGATGCCAGCAGCACATCTGAGAGAGGTTGTGTAACCCGAGCAGTTAGGGACTCTGGTGTAAAATCCTGCCCTGGCAGGTAGGAGTTCACGTGCCCGCTCATGGTGGCCTTGCAGGCAACGTGGTGAGTGCTGCAAGCACAAGACCCCAGCTTGATTGTGAATGGACACAGCTGGGCTGCACCAGGTACCACCATGGGGGTTCACCAGTCGTGGTGCAGAGCAGCTCCACCTGCCTGCTGCCCCTTTCATTTTGGATGTGGTGTTGTGTCTCCTGCTTACCTGGGGACAGGGTGTTGCTCTGACCTGACCCTGTCCCCCTGAGAGGTGTGAGTGAGGAGGTGGCTGTTGCCTGGCCAGCTCTGAGCTGCATCCTCAGCAGCCACACACATGCTATCAGCCCAGGGAAGACAGACAATTGAACATATCCATTCCCCATCCTCCCTGCCCTTCAGGTGCCTGCTTTTCTCTCAAAATCAGAAGGAGCCCGGACAACTGGCTCACAGTTGGGTGCCAGACTGTGTCACTGTTGCTTGCTGTGGTTGTGTTTGGCTGCAGTGTTGTTAATGTGCTTGGTTTCTTAGATTTGATTAAACTTCAGTTAAGTGTGAATTTGCAGTCAATGAGAGAAAAGGTGTTTAATGGGGTAAAACCAAAGAGATGCTGTATGTGGCTGTGTGCAGACCCTTGCCAGTGCTCTGCTTGCTCTAGATGAGGGCATACAAGAAAGCTGGGGAGGGACTTTTTACAAGGGTATGCAGTGATGGGATGAGGGGGATGGTTTCAAAATGGAAGAGGGGGGTTTTAGAGTAGATGTTAGGCAGAAATTGTTGGCTGTGAGGGTGGTGAGACCCTGGCCCAGGGTGCCCAGAGAAGCTGTGGCTGCCCCCTCCCTGGCAGTGTTCCAGGCCAGGTTGGATGGGGCTTGGAGCAACCTGGGCTGGTGGGAGGTGTCCCTGCCATGGCAGGGGGTTGGGACCAGGTGAGCTTTAACCCAACCCATTCTATGACTTCTTTGGCTCCAGATTCATGGTGGGTTTGAGAATTAAAGATTTATAGAATAGCCCAGACTAGAAGGGACCTTGAAAGATGATCTGCCCCAAGCTTCTGTGGGAAAGAGAGCAGCTATGAGACTATCTAGGTCTATCTCTATATTGCTATGACTTGGAAATGTAACCCAGTAGCAAAAAAAGCTTTGCAGAAATGAATGCAGTCTACTCCTGACAGGTTTTTTGTTTAATAATATCAGCCACTATTAATTTCCTTTATTCTCCGACTTGCTGAGGAAAATATTAGATTGTCATGAAACTAAATTGCATCTCATGAAAAGTGTAAGTGAAAATGAAAACTATTGACACTAAAACCAATGTCTTATTTAGTCAGCACCCAGAACCTGAACACTTATTTTTCTCACAAGTCTTCATTTGCTGTAACCTGGGGCTTTGGCTTGTCAGTACATCCAGGGTCTCCTTCAGTACTTTCTGTTTAGTCAAAAGCTGCTTATCAGTCCAGCCTCACTGAGTGATAAATACACCAGGTGTTTTTAAGTGTGAAATCCTCACTGCAGTCATGTTTTGTTTTCCTGCATGCTGGCTTTACCTTCTGTGTGTGTCTGCTGCCAGGGTATGTACGCTGACACCCAAAGGTGCTGATGGAAATAAGACCCAGCTCTCTGTGCATCTCTGACAATATTGCTTTTCACAGCAGAGGGAACCTTGTGAGTCCTCTCAAACAGCATCAGCTCCTCCACAAATGAGTGAGCCCTGTGAATGTTGGAAGGTGTTTTTCACAACTATTTTCACATATATAATATTTTGTGTGAATTTGAGACAAAATTAAATGTAGGTTCTTTAATTCCTGCCATGGCCAACTTTTCCCGTCGTTACTTCAAGTGAAAAAAAAATATTCTTCTGACCTGTGATCTTTTCTTGCAGCAATTACCTTTGTGACCTATTCTTCTGCTTTAAAGATTGAAAGCAATAATAGTTTCTCAGGCTTTGTGGCTTGTAATCTCTACTTATGATTCAGAAAGCAGAAACAATAAACTATGATTTATTTGCTGAGCAGTGATGCTTATTTAGACTATTCTCTCCCCTTTTCTTGACCCAGTGGCTAACACAGAGTTGGTTACCCAGCTGCAGCCATCTGGCTCTCTAAAGGAGCTCGTTGGCATGTTCCCAGCTCTCCTGACTGAGAGGAGGCAGGTGCAGTCCCCATTGAAGTACAATGGGATGTGCTTTTAAACAGGTTAGGCAGTTGAGCAAAGACTGGAACTGAGAGAACTTTTATTCCATTCAAGTTTGTGTTCAGGTAGAGTACAAAGCACTATTTACAGAGGGAAAGATGCAGCTGGGACACTGGGAATGTGGGTTGCAGTCCAGGGCTTTGTATATCTGCAGTACTTCGCATCCCTGAAGTATTTGTAGCAAGATCTGATCTGTAGAGGAAGATGCTTATACTGTTTGTTTCATTTTCCACAGTCATAATTGTTATAAGAGGTACTGTTTGAAACCAGTCATTCTCTTGGGTTTTTTTCTTGCTTGAAATTCTTGCATTACTTGAGGGTTTTTGTCTTTATTTCTTAGATCTGATTAAAATTCAGTTAAGTGTGACTCTGGGGTCAATGAGAGAAAAGGGGTTCTTCCCTATAAATGATGCAAACCAGCCTGGGAACCCTTTATCTGGACTGTGAACATGTACCTGTGGCCTTCAGTTCACCTGTGGAGTCTCATGTCCAAGTTCTCTTAAAAGATGGATATATGGCTTTTGTTTAAAAGCAGTGTGCTCAACACAAATGTCTTCCCAAGGTGCTGGACTCTTGCTCTCCCCTGCTCTGGCAGGTGATCTCATCAAGGTGGGTGTTCTCCAGAGCCTTCAAGAGAATGGGGAGACATCTCCACTGAACACCTGTACAGGGATTTCTCAAAACACTCTCATAAATTCCATAATGTGAGTAAACGCTCCTCTTCTGCATGTGCAGAGAGTTTATATCTAAACAAAAACTTCTGGAATAATTTCCCTATGCCAAAATGATTTTTGTAATAATTTTGAATCAAAGGGCTTTAACATAATTGCTTATTCAAATAAGAACCCAGTTGCATATAAAATATTTATATTAATTGGGGAATTAATTGCTTATCTAGCAATGCTGAAGTAACCGTTTCATGAATCTCAAAGATGAGAACGACCTCTCTAAGGACTGCTAGAATGAAGAGACCATGTCATCTTTTAAGGTTTGCTTAAGTTTAAAGGCTCTCTTTAAGAAAAAAAAGGAGAACTATTATAGCAGAAAAAGCCTTTTATGCAGGAAATAAGGGTGTTTGAACAGAAATTCAGCTGCTCTTAAAACCTCATGGACCTTGAGGAAAACTTCAGAAGAACAAAGCGTGTTAAGAATGTTTGAGTCCTGATTGCAGAGGTTCTCTGGGGACAAAAGGGTGTCAGCAGAGCTGTGGAATCATAACTTGATAAATGAAAAGACTTGCTTGGAATTTCAGAGGTGTTGTTTCCCCCCTTCAGGACCGTTCTGTACCATGAGGTGCTTTGTTTTATTTAAGGCATTGCTGGGTAATGTCCAGCTTGTAAATGACTTCTTTAAAAGCAATATTTACCAGAGGTACTTTAACTTTATTGGTTAAGATCACTTTTAGTCTGCCCATCTAGATGCTGTGCAGTGTACTTAGGGCAAAGCAGGGAGGATTAATAAAACACAATTCTGGGCAGGTTTAGCGGTCAGTTATCAACTGAGAGAGGAGTTGTTGGTCTTCTAGGGATAATGGGGTGAAAGTAAGCATCAGGAACTTCATGTGTTTTGTTCATGGAGAGTCTGGTCATCTCTGTGTTTCTGAAGGAACTTGCACATCAGTAATAAGCTCACTGGATCTGGGTTTTTTGCAGATTTGTGGAGTATTTTCACAGGGATGTAGGGATGGAGCTGTGAGGCTGGTGGGCTGTAAGTATGTTATCTTCTTTTAAGGGGCAAGAAATGGCATTGTAACAACTGCAGGCTTTTCAGCTGGCTTTAGTAAGCCAGACTTTATACTGGTCCTTTAGGAAAGTGTAATAAGAGAGGAAAAAGACAGAATTTTTGGACTTATCAAAACCAAGCTGCGTCAGGTTCCCACCCCAGACTGGCTGCCCCCCTGCAGGCACTCACTGATGCTCCTTCTTGGACTTGTGACCATCTGGTGACAGCTCCTGCCTGTTTGCTGAGCTGTGCACAAATGGCAGTGTGTGCTTCTGCCCCAGCTAACCCACTGAACCCCATTTCCCTGTCCCACTCCAGCACCAAGGGAAGAAATGCAACCTGCACACGTGTGTGCTGTCTCAGATAGTTTTTTGCATCATGTACATGTTTCCAGCAGTGGTACATTTCTTTCAGTGCTCTGATGGCAGCTGATTTAATTAAGAAAGTACATCAGTCACTCCTGTTCTTTTCCTGTTTGCTGGCAATAAAAATCTGCTTCAAAGTGAAGACCATTAATACTGTCGTCTTCCCTTAAGGGAAATATCTGCTCATGAATTTAACCAAAAATAAGAGTAATAAACCTCATCCCAGCTTCATTATTATTTTAAAAGCAAGAATAAAGAAAAGGGAAACCTGGCTATTGTGGCAATTGTAGAAGTATATGTCATGTTGTGATAAAAGCACATCTTTGGTTGGGAGGAAAATGGATGGATTTATAGAGAAATAAATTAGGAGGTTATTTTTTCCTCAATGACAGTAATGGGAATGACTTGTGGGTGGCACCTTGGCTTTTCAAATCGCAGCCTTGACATTTTGGGTAGTCTTGATTGGTCTGTAATGATTTTCTGGAAAAACAAGAATATGACTGCAAGGTGTCCTTTGCTCAGGGAGGGTTTGGCTCAGTGCTGTGCTGGGGAGCAAGGTTTGGTGTTTGTGTCTGAATGGGAAAAACAAGGAATGTCCTTAGGAGCCAGGATGGGTGATGTCCATATCATCCTCTCCAGGCTGTTAGTCATGGGTTACCAGGGAACACTGTCTATGGGATGGCAGGAGCCCAGGTGGAGCTGGGAACTTCCTTGCTGACAAGTTATGTGTCCTTGCCCACCACTCTCTTCCAGACATGCGCAGTCACTTCCTGGCAGTTCGTTAAATAAGAGGTTATGTGACTTCTGAGCACAATTAGACCTTTAGTGTGGCCGTGGGCCGTGTTTGTGGTGATGAGGACCTCTGTGGTGGCAATGACAAGGAGGACCTGCCACCCTGGGTCTTACATCGATGGGCACATTGAACTTAGTAGGAGCACAGGAGGAGAGAGAGGGGAAAGGGGCTGATTTTGGGACCTGTGTGGAAGGCGTTTGAGGGGACTCATGTATCCATGAGCCTTTTCTTTTTGGTGTTCTTTTTTTGTGGTCTTGGTGCACAGGCTCAGCTGCAAACCCATCCACCTGCTCGTGGTGGCTCCATCAGTCTGCATGACTCCAGAGGTGGGACCTTGCAGGTCAGGAGCTCCAGGTAGAGTCCACAGTGAGCAGGCGAGGTTCCTCCATGTCCCCCCAGACTGGGCTGCCCCAGATGGAGTGTGGGTCAGTGAAACACTGGCGTAGATACCCGAGGAGGCTGTGGTAGCCCAGTTACTGGGAGTGTTCAGAACTCCCTGGGGCAAAGCCACTGGTCTCGGTGCTGTTGCTGTCTTCTGATCACTCCTGTTTGGTCTGAAGTGTTTTGCATGTTCAAGATTGATGAAATAGCTATGGCCATGTGGGTGAGCTCAGCAGCAGCAGAGTTATTAGTCTGCATGTAATAAAGCAGATTTTTTTTTTCTGTTTTCCCTTTTTCATTGGGAAACTAGAAGAGACAAGAGGCAATTATGATGAAGACTTTGCTTCCTTGTTATTGCATTATACTTTTCTTTATCTGAGTCAAAGCTGACAACTTGAAAAATGCCATTCTGCTGGAGTTTATGTTCTGTAAACACAGAGATGAAATGGAGGCATTTGTTTAATACTTGACTAACTGGATAACACTTAAAAACTTCATAAAGGTGCATTTTCAACTTTCAAATGTTCCTCTGAGAACGTGCCTTCTGTTGTTTCCAAATACTGAAGCCAAGCATACAAATGAGATCCATTTAGAGGAGTTTTAGTGAAGAAATGTCTTGCTTGAAGTCCTCAGTGGCACTGATTTGACTGAAGTGTATTAGATGACAGAGGACCTGGTGTAACAAACACTCTCCTCCAACGTGGTGTGTTCCTGGCTGCTTGCACTACTATTGCAGCAGGACACATCTCCTTTGGGTTCTCCACTTGGGTCTGGATCCCATAGCTTTGGGTGGTTGAAGAGTCCCCCATTCAATGCTCTGGAGAGGAGCATGTGGGCACTTCTACAGACTATGGGTGAGGGTGGCCCAGCCCATGGAGAGATCCCTGGGCATGGAAAGAGCTGATTAGAACGTCATGAGAGGGTCTGAGAGAGATCTGTAGGGCAGGGACCTACAGCAAGGGACGGGGTAGCAACTGTCAATTGTCTCATTGGTATAAGTCTGTCAAAATTGTTTATTTGGGGCGTGAAATGGGCATAATCTACAACAACTGAAGGGAAATTACAGCTTGGTGCTTGGTTTTGGCTGGAAGCCTCTATCATTCTGAGAAATGTGAAAAACTTTGTAAACAAGCAGGAAACCAAAGTCAAAATTAATTCCAGCCAAAAGCTGCTGTAAAAAAAGAATAGTCAAGAAATTGCTGGTGCATTTTAATAACTGCTAAAAGGAAGAGGATAAATACAATATTAATTTTATGACTTATTTTTTCATGCTCCAGTGAACACAAATTTCTGTAATTGTATTTACTGGGCTTGACTGTGTTGAAAGATAAGGCATAATTATATTCCTGCCTGATGGGAAGGAGCCTACAAAATTGCACCTTTTTTTTAATATGTTAACAATACTGTAATATTAGGGAATTCAATCTGATATTAATTAATGACAAGAGAAAGTGTTATCAGTGAGTCAGTTCCATGAACTTGGTTTGTATTCTGAGAATTGAAAATATTTTTTTTATCTTGCTAATTAGAGTTTTGTTGGTCAGACCTGAGAGCCCCCAGCCCACTATAGCTGCATTGGCTGGGTCGTTGCATGACTGCTGCATGGTTGGAACAGGATTTTACCATCCTTTCCAGTTTTGATTGGGTTCCCAACTGGTTTATTGACTTCTCTCAATGTTGCATCTTGGGAATTTCTAAGCATCAGTAAGAGATGTTGGGAAGTTATCTCACAGCACTGGTTGGATTGGAAAATTGCATGGAAACTCTAGTTTTTATGACTTTATAGTGATGAGATTCAATGTAAGTCTATACTCTTTTTATCCAGAAACTATGTGGAATGCCTCCACATAACCCAAGCCTGGAGCCTGTGGTTTGCCATACCTGCAAGCAGCAGGACAGAAGTGGAGGTGAGGGGCTGCCTGAGCAGGGGGAGTATCTGCATGGGGCCTTCAGCCTTGATGAGAAAAAAAATATTACCTGTCCCTGAAACCCTAAACCTGGGCGTGAGGTCCTTTGATTTGCAAAGCAGGAGGTTACAGTAAAGGGCTGCTCAAGCTGTGCAAAGAAATAGTAATCACAAAGTTTCTGAGGAGCTTTAAATGGTTAGTGGTGGTTGGTGTGATGGAGAATTAATGCTCTGCTGGTTGCTAAAAGCCTAGTAATGGGAGAGTCCAAATTTTCTGTGGCTCCTGGTGCTAGGCAGTATAATCTGAACACGCAAGAGAAGAGTTGCAGGTGTGACAAAGATGATGGGGATGCTGACAGCCATTGCTGGGTCCTTGTCCCTCTCCTCAGCTGTAGCTGGCACCTTGGTGCCTCCATGCTTGGGAGCTGGAGTCCCCTGTGGAGTGTGGGGACCGGGCAGTGCAGAGGGGACTTGTTTGGCCACTGTGCCCTCTGCACCCACCATGGGTGGGAGTGTGGTGGGACTGAGCATGCAGGGGAATGTCCTGGTTTTCCTGTAATTCATCACAGCATTACCTCCACGGGGGGATGTCCCTGCCCTGGTCTGGTGCCAAAACAGCTCCATCTCCTCTGCATGTCTGCACTCTGTTTCTCACTTCTCTCTCCCCTTTGTTTACCATTTTGCACCCACTGTAAGGTTAATGTGTTTGCACCTCCACTCGAGTGCTGTTTGCTCATCTTACAGGAAAACCACTGTATCAAAGGCCTGAAGAGCTGCAATTCCTGCTGGATTTCATAATCTGCTTTCAAAACCTGCTCCGGTGTCCCTGCTGTGTTTGTATGCATATGGGTCTGTAAAAATGCAACTCCAAATGATCTCTTGATCTCTTGTGAGGCTTTATGTGATATTTAAATTTATCTCCTCTTATTTTAGCAAGTAGTGGAGCCAGCTTCTCTGGCTTTTAATTTCTCTCCTTTCCTCTTTCTTGAAGACTGCATTAAGTGTTCTTAACTGATAAACACTTCTGAGCAGCATATGCATTTAGAAACACCAGTCTATTAGGAAGATCATTAATTCCTAATGCCTTAATTGCCAAGAGGAGCAACTCATTCAAATATCTTACTCAAATCTCTTTACCTATGAAAAAAGACAGTGTGTGGGAAGGTGTCCAGCCCTTCTAGAAACCTTTGGTTCTGGGCTGTGACAATCCAGACTAAGGAAGGGAAATAACTTCAAAGAGGAATTGTAAGGTCAGGTGGGGGTGACTTCTGAGAAGATGGGAACAGAAAGAGGTGTGCAGGGAAACGGCTTTGTCATCCCTTTGTGTGTGGGAGAAATTTTCCATGACTCTGCAGGGTCTGAGGGTGAGTGTTTGAGTCTCAGTTGATGTACCAGGTACCCAGAGAAGGGTTTGAAAGAGCTGGAGTGGCTCTAGCCCTTCCCCACCTGGTGGCAGGCTGCTGCTCTCCCTTTCTGCCACCAACTGTGTGACCACGGTGGGCAAACTGCGATGGTTACTGGAAGAGATGGCCTCTTTCAGCCTTCCTGATTTTGCTTGATGTCCCTAATAATTTGACTGAACAATAGAAAGAAATATTGGTAGAAACTGTGTTAGAAGAATTTCAGTGTTCTGGTGGGGGAATGGAGGATAATGAAGGGGAGCTGAAGGATAATGGTCTCTGGGAAGATGCTGAGGTGTTCCACTGGGAAATCAGGTGCAGTCCTTTAGGTGATCTCTTGACCTGATTATTCTCCTTCATTCTTCCTGCCCCAAAGATGTAAGACCTTTCCGTGGTTTTGCTCTTTATTATGGTGCAGCACTGCCAACCTCAGGCCTGTAGTTGTCACCTTGGCATGCAGCAGGGACTTGGGAATAAATCATGCCCGTAAACACTTCCTTAAGACTAATTGTCATGGCTTCAGTGTAGTCCCATTGCTCCTGCCTGAGAATGAACAGAATGACTGAAGGCTTCCAGAGTCTATTCCTTTCCTTGAGGGGACAGTCTGAAAATGTCCCAGTGAGAGCTTTATTGTACTGTGAGGAGGATGGCTCCTGCCCTAAATAGCTCCAAGTGTGAAACAAGGGATAACAGGGCATGCAATGTGTGTGTGGCTTTAAAAGGTGACAATTAAATGCCCTGAGTGGGATCACCTCTGCTGCAGCATTACAATGCAGGGGTAGGCTCTTCTACTGAATGTTGTACATGTGACACTCGAGTAGTTTGAAAGTGGGTCCTTCTTGGGTGGAGGAAAATGATGGACAGAAACCTTCAGATGTGGAGGGGCCTCTATGTGAGTCCTGACTCTGCTGCCTGGTTCCTCCTTGACTTTGGGTGGGTCTTTTATCAGGGAGAATTGCCCATCTGCACAGAGGGGATTACACCTCCTCTGGCTCTCAGGTGAAGTGTAGATTGTTTAGCTGGGGTAGGCTGGTGAGCTGCACAAGCAGCAGTACTGCTCGTTGCCTACAGGTCTGTGCTGGGGTTGAGTGGTGAGGGCTGTGGCCATTCAGGACCTTGTGAGTGTGGGAAGCTGTGATGGCTCTGTGTCACCTGGATGTCATAATGTGTCACACTGCCAGGAATGAATTCTGGACTCTGCCATCCACAGGAAAAGCTGCAATGATCTTGTGTGAGCTGGTCCTGTTCATTGGAGCCACCGTGTAGTCATGAGCACCTTCCAGAGTGGTGAGGCAGAAAGCTCACAAGATAGAACCACCTGGAAAGTGTGACCTACAGTGAAATGCACTCAGGGACAGGACAGTTCTTCAGACTGAGGCAAGTTTTTGAGTGCAGTATTTGCCTTGAGTGCTCAGAGAGCTCAGGAGAGTTAGTTGTTTAACTCCCTTTAAGTAGAGTAGAAGTTACTTGATTAATTCTCCATAAATCTCTCTGAAAGTCTACCTTTTAAACTTTAAACACCTTGTTTCCAGCTTGTTATCTCTGGAGAAGGCAGGTAGCTTGGAAAGCTTAAACGAGTGAGGATTGGACAAACATCTTTCTGTGGCTCCCACTGACACTATTAAAACACTGAGAATATAAACCCTGTTATTTTTGGCTGAGTTGCTGTGCTATTCCTCCTCTGCTGCTGTGTGGGAAAGGAGAAGCCAGGGGATTTGACTGCATGCAAACCAATCCTGGTTTTCTTTCTAAACCTGCCTTTTCCAGGTTGGGACAAACCCAGAGTTTGCAATGGGAGCCTATAGCAGGGTGTTCTGGGGAGGGGAAAATAACCAGGCAGCTGTAACTTGGTGAAATAAAAAAGGCAAAGGACCATTGAATGCAAAAAATCAGTATTGACATTAGCTAAGAACTTCCATCTGTGTCAGGAAGTCAATAAAGTATAAAGAGCAGGAAGCATCAGCAAACTCCTGCCTCCTCTTGCTCTTTAGAAAAGGTAGTGAACTTTATTCAGCTTCTCCAAAAAGTGTCGGGGTAGCTGCCTTCCCTAGCCTGGCTGAGCAGGAGGTTGTGGTGGTGTCCAAAAACGAAACAGCCTCGCCAGGCTTGACCTTTTAAAACCCAAGCTTTGTTCTCCCTTATCACATTCATTTATACATGGACAAGCACTTGGAGTTGATCTTTTGTTTCCTCTCTCAGGTTTGTATCTGGCTATATCGGCTGCATAGGTAATTAGTAATCAATAGTGCTCACAAGAGCTGCATTGTGAAAAGAAAAGCAGATCCACAATGAAGAAAAGAATGAAGTATTTGGTACAGTACTGTTGGATCAACTTAATGCTGTTAGACCATTTCAGTGCAAAGCAGGAGAGCTGCAGTGCAAACCATGTGAGCACTCTGTCTTTACAAAGTAGTGAAGTGTGCTCTGCAAGTTACATTGCACCAAAGTATTTGGGATGGGTTTGGTTTTTGTCTAAAACATAAAGAAACTATGGAAAAAATGTAGCTGGTGCCTCTCCAGAATCCACACGCTGCATGTTCTCAGGATCACCTCTGCTAATTAAATTTGCAGCAGTCATTTTGTAAATTTGACGTAGTGATAACTGTGCAGCAGCATGCCCCAGCAGTGTGTGATCTGACCACGTGCCACATTCGAGTTTGCTCCCTGTGACAGGTTATTGGAGGAACAGTGGCTCTGGAGCAGAAGGGAGTCCTGTGTCCAGAGGTGAGCAGAGCAGGGGGGTCATTGCTGCCTCTCCAAAACCTCCTAGTGCTGGAGGTCACTTGGTTCCAGCTCTACACTGGTGTGGCAGACAGGCAAGGTCATGGTCGGTCTCTTCACTGTGCTGCAGAGGAGGGAGCTGCTGTAGGTATTTGTCCTGGTAATCGAGACCTTGGCACCTGTTTGGGTGTCTTCTCCTCACTGGGTCTTCCATTGATTCAAGGTCATCTCCAAGCACCACCAACAGTTACCAGACCTCCTGTGGGGAAAGTGAGGCAGGGGTTGGGTTCCCCCCTCTTTCTCTTCTGTGTCCTTCCAAGGTTGGTTCAGCTCTGTTAATTCAGGTTGTGATGTGCAGGTTTTGTGCCAGTCTGGGGTGCATAATTGTTCCAAGAAGAGAGGTGACTACTGAGCAGGGGTGCATTGGCTCAGCAGGGCACTTTGGGGAAAGTGAAGAATATACTTCAGTTAATAAGATTTTTTTAAGTATATGTTGAGTTGCTTTGCTGAATCGTGACAAACACTGGTAATGTAACAGGATTAAAGCTCTAAATAGGGTGGCTGTTATTTACCAGCCTTTTTTCCCCCCTTGTTTTAACTGGAGAACTGCTCCAGACTGACTCATGGCAGGGTGTCTCAGTCCAGCATCCAGTGGGCAGGTGTTAATTTTGCACAGACAGTTGCTGATAATGGCTTTAACTGGGGATGCTGTGCATCACCCTGCCCTACCTTTCAAGTGGTCCTTCCCAGTCAGATGGACATGCTGCAGAGTAAGGTCCCACAGTCTCTCTGATAGATCATGCCCTTGGACAGTGACAAGGAGAACTACTTGTGTCCTCTGAAGACCATAACCTGTTATCTCTTCGAGGCCTCTTGCTGAAGTCTTAGAGATACTGATCTCATCTGCTGAAGGGCTGCTATTGCTGCTCTGGTATGTAACTAATACACAGATACCAGCCTCTTGTTTCATTTCTGCTGCTGCTCTTGGTTAAATTTAATGGACATCTTAAATGTAGTCCAACAAACAAAGGTCACAGTTTTACAGAGTTTTGCTGGAGTTCTAAGTAAGGGAGCTGAGGAAATGTGTTAATGACCATGAACAATTAGACAAAACTGAGGTGGTTGTTGCTGCAACTGAAAGCAACGACATGTCTCATGTCCATGCTAAACACAGGGATTGATTTGAAGCATAAACCAACTGTTTGCTCTAGACAGTGGTGGTCATCACCCACTGATTTCACCCCAGCCAACAGTCAACCCTTTTTGCACGGTGCTCCTGAAGGGAGGGAAGCTGTGTTTTGCTGAGTTTTGTTTTTTGTTTAGTTTTTTCTTTCAACTGAGTATGTACAGTGCTGCTACAGTTGGCTTACAAAAATGCTTTAGAAGAAAAATGCTGTAATGATAGAAACCCATTAGGAAATGGCTCTTATAATAGCTTTCCATGGGAATTTACAGGTATATTTAAGGGCTGCTGGCTTTGGGGAGTTTAAAAGCTTTCTGAGTGGGGAGCCTTTCAGTCATTAGTTTAGTGGCTAGGCTCTGGGCTGAGCTGCAGTGATCCCATTTGTAATCCAAGCGTTCCACTGTTGGATACCCATGTGAGATGTCCTTCAGCAGATGGCCAAGAAGGCAAGAGAGATGGGGTCTGTAGGAAATGGGTACTTTGGTGGCAAAGCAGGAAAGGAAAAGTCTGTGGGCACATCTGCTCTTGCCATAAACACAGTAAAAGTTGACTTGGGGTTGGAAGTAGTTGATTCTGGGGCCATGGCTGAAAGGTGCAATAAACTTGGCTGTAGTGTTTGCACTGCTTGATCCAGGGGACCTCAGCTGTGTGGGGGGGTAAGCAGTGGCCCCATATAAATTCATTGCCACTTGGAATATTTTTTTTTCCAAACCTTTGACTTCATGCCAACGAGCCATGTGCAGTGTCAGGCGTTGCCTCTCCTCCATGCAGCCATTTTTAAAGCCAATGTGAAAGCATAAGCCTTGCAAAAAAAAAAAAAACAAAACCCTGTGTTTTTGTGCTCTGGCTGATTTGCAGAACTGTGACCAGACATTCACACCTCAGATGAGTTCGTGTCAATAGATGATTTAGAAATATCACATACCAGTCTTAATGGTCACAGGGCCCCAGCCTGAGAATAAAATAGTTCTGCTGACATACAGACAAGATAAGGGAGGAAGAGTAAAAGAAGGTGTGCTATTACTATTTGTTCCTCATATTCCTCCTTTTGCAAGCTACTTGTACCCCTACAAAGGCTAAAACCATAGAAGGTTTGGGTTGGAAGGGACCTTAAAGATCATCCTGTCCCAACCCCCTGCCATGGCAGGGACACCTCCCACCAGCCCAGGTTGCTCCCAGCCCCATCCAACCTGGCCTGGAACACTGCCAGGGAGGGGGCAGCCTGTTTGATTAACTTCCAGTTATACCTGGAGGAATTGATACCCACCTCTGTGTTCTGTGGTTGTGACATGTGGCTGAGCTTTTGTATATCTGAAAGCTTGTCTACCTTATCCAGCTGTGCTAGTTGATTGAGTTAAAGCTTTTACTTTTTGTAAGCACATGCAAAATGAAACGGGTGCCTAGCTGGAAAACAAGTTAGTAACCTGACAAAGGGACTGCGTGCCTGAAACTTGGGTTATGTTTTGTAACTGGTCTGGTTGGTCTAAACAATATAATTTTTTATTTATAAATCTGGTCTCTTCTATGCCTGTAAATTTTTCATAATCACAACAATACAAACACATTTTACCATTACTCTTGTACTCATTATTGCTCCCACTTGCTGTGGTCAGGGTGGGTTCTGACCTCCCTACTGTGCTGCTGCCACAGGACACAGCAGCCTCGTGTGTTCCCTGCCATCCTGTCCTCTTGCAATACAACCAAGGAAGACAAAGCTTTCACAGTGATTTTATAGCTGTTTGGGGCCTATAATGTGCACCTATTCTAAAGAAATTTCTGGGTTTATTTTTTTTATAATTTCTGTCATAGTTTTCATCTAGGTACTGCAGAAACTATTACTAGCCAACTGAGCATAGGTTATATACCAAGGTGAAAGTTGTCTAGCATAATTCCAGTTTAAGGTTGATTTCCTTGCTGTTGCTACTACAGCAAAGGAGATTATAGTAATTAGAACAGTCTTAAAAAGGCAAATTAAACTTTTAAGTGTTCTTTAATCAGCACTAATGAGGTTAGGGAGGAGAAAACCCCAACCCTCACTATGTGTTCTAGGTAGTTCAGGGGGAAAAAAGTGCTCCTTAGCATGTTAGTAATGTTTGTTAGTAATGTTTTTCCTTAGCATGTTTGTAATGCAATGTGTCAGTGCAAAGACTGAGTCCTTGCCCCTCGTTTGAACAGGAGGAAACATCTCAGTGGTGGAGGCTGCTCTACCTGGAACAGTGCAGGCTCTGTGTGCTGGGAAATGAGAGCTGCTCGGGCACCACTGCAGAGAAAATAAGAGTGAAGGAAGCCTCCTTCAAGTGTGGCTTGATTTCTGCAGAAGGGAAAGGGGGGACACCAGGAACGAGCAAGAACTTTGCAGCTCTTGGCGAGAAGGTGTTCTGAGAGAAAGCAGTTAGCTGTGCTGCACCTCACAAGTGATGGTGAGACCTTCTGAGGGAAGCCTGGGAGCTGTGGAAGAAGGCTGGATTGAGATGAAATGGCAACATTAATGATGTTTATGTTGCAGAGCCACTTATATTAGCTGATGGCATGCATACATGAGCTACGTGTCAGCAGGTTAAGATCCTTGGCAGGGAGCACAAGCTCAGCTAGGTGTGTTCTAGTGCAAATAGGCAGGTGTCTGTGGGCAGTGAAAAACAACATTGGACCTTCTGGAGGATGGCAGGGAGAGGAGCTTCAGCTGCCCCGGGCAGTGGGGGAGTCCCCATCCCTGGGGGGATTTCAGAGCCGTGGAGATGTGGTGTGAGGGACATGGGGCAGTGGGGACTGGGCAGTGCTGGGTTACTGGTTGGACTGGGGGAGCTTAGAGGTCTTTTCCAACCAAGGCTGGTCTGTGACTCTGTGTGGAAAATTGTAACGTTCCAGAACTGTGGGGCCAGGGATGATCTGCTCTGCTGGGCTGGTTGGAGCTGCAGCACGGTAACCTCTGTGGCATGGGTGCTGTTTTGCAAACCAGGGACAAAGAACATCCCATGTTTGGGGTGTCATTAAAATACCTATTGGTGCTTAAAAGGTTTCCAGCTCTGTTTGAGTTAGTTTCAAACTCTTGGGAGAATTAAGCCACTAAGCATGCAGAAAATGGAGGAAAAATGTTGCAGTGTTTTTGGGCACCTGTTGTTATTTTTAGGTGAGTTTAGTTTAAGTAAAAACTTCCAAAATGCATATCCAGACTTTCAGACAAAGCTAGTGGCTTGGACGTGCCTGAATACCAAGTTCTGACCTCTCCTTGGATGAGGTGGGATGTCAGTTCTGTGTGTGTGTTTTAACCTTATGGGTAATCAGTGTTTTTACAAGCTTCAGTTATTTTGAGTACTCTGGGTACTGGAACAGTCTTAAAAGTTTCAGTGTGTTTCTCTCTGGGTTTTCTGGTCTGTTCCTTCAAATCACAATCAAAATTCTCCTGCATTCGTGGGACTTGGTTTGACCTGAAAACTTTGTTCTTATGAGATTAGTACTTTCTCCCAGCTGTGTTTTGGGGGCTGGGTTTTTTTGGTTGTGTGCTTTGTGGGGTTTTTGTTGTTTGTTTGTTGGGTTTTTTTACCCAGTTTTATGCCTTCTCAGAAGAAAAAGTTTGCTATTTGGGATATACATGGTTTTAGCTCAGTTTTAGTATTGTTCTTGATGGGGTATTGAAATATAATGTATGGTACTAAAATAGAAATCACTGTCATCATTTCTCTAACCTGAAATAAGCACTGAAGTAAAGCTCCTTCTGTGCTGAACTCAGCATCTTCATCTTCATAAAATAACGTGAAGGAAAAAGTACTTAGGGTGGGGTGAGATTTTGAGCTCAAATGTTCAGTCTGATAGACTGAAGAGGATAAGGAACCACAAGGCAGATGGTCTGGTGCTTTTCTTGCCAAGTTCACCCAGCCATCAGGAGACACACGATTAGGTATCCTTTGCCAAAAAAACAGAGGTTCTTTTTTAATATAAGCTGATAAAAAACAAAGAGTTTGGAACACTCTCATGTGGTGATTATGTATCTATTAACGAGGAAGAAAATGAAAAACAAGAGTGCTCCTGAGATCCTGTAAAATGCTTCATGGTGAAATGTAAGCCAAAGCCAGCCCAGTCGTGGCAATAAAGCCAATACAGGGTACGTGAAAATGAGGACTGTAAAAATTTTGAATGAATTCAATTTTTGCAAATCATTGTAGTGTTAAGAAAAAAAAATATGTAAATGAGAAATGAAGGGCTGTATAGTAAGAGAACATAAGGGAAAATGAGAAAGGGAACTCAGAGGTTGGATGATAAACTCACTCCATATTAATGATGGCAACAAATGCCTAACTGTCTTTCAAAGCCTATGATGTGCCATTACAGCAATCAAGCATGAACAATATTTAGCATCCAGCAGCTGTTGTCAATTTTTCATATTCCTGGATATTTCTGACAGTCATTTTGCCAGGGGCAGGAAATTGTTTGTTGGCAAACATTAATCAGAAACGTGTCGCCGGAGCTGAACTGTCATGGTGGGCTTTGGAGGGTGGGGTGTGCTGACTGTGCTGCTAACGAGCTGCTTGTGGTCACTGAGGACGTGGGCTGAAGGCTGTTTCAGTCTTTGGACCCTGGTGAGATTTGATGAGTTCCCTCAACCAGACTTTTGAAGGGTGGAGCTCCTGTTGTGTGCACCAGTCTTCCAGCGATGTCCCACTGGGAATGGTGGGGTTGCTGTTAGCAGTGGACTGGGGGGTTGCTGTGGGAGCGTGGGCAGGTACCCTCTTTCATCTGTTCCTCCTGAAGTGCCAGCTGCCATGACACCTGCTGCCTACGTTGTGCCACTCAAGGCTTCCCAAAGCTCATCAGAGTTCCTGCGTGACCATGTTAGCTTTAACTGCGTGGCAGAGCCCAGGCACACTCAGTATCTCATTCCTGGTGTCCTCCTTGCTTGGTCTCAGCTCTGTGGTCTTGCTGCCTGGTCTCATTGGAGGGAAGTAGTTAGCTGATGTCTCCCAAATGTAGAAATTGTCTCTGTAGTAGTATTTTAAAAGCATTAGAATTTTTTTTGTGAATGAAATGTGATTGGGTTGTTTTGAACTGACCCTTTGGAAAATGCAGAGCAATTTTTTTTTCTCAGAAAAATTTGTTATATAGTTGTGCTTTTGTAGACTTTGTTATTCTCTTCCCTGGCTGCAGAGCCCTAAGGGGAGCTGTTGGGTGCTTCTCCCCATCCTTGCTGTCCATGTTTGGACCTCTCTCCTACAACTGCCTGTGGCTCTGATGGGGGTGTAGTGGGTGCATGATGAATTTACTCTGTCCTTTCCCAGTTTCCTGCAGAGGGGTTGGGGTGTGCAGCACCATGAGTTGGAGCAGGAGTCCCTGGTCCAAGCCCCATCCTGGCACAGGGCAAAATGCAGAGCCTTGCCTCCTGCTCACAGCCCAGCTTCTCTCTGGGTCCAGCCTTTAACTGGGCTGCCTGCCTCAGTTGCCAGTTACAAACTGGGTAAACATCTCCTATATTTGTCTTGTTCCTGAGTCCCCCCCTTTATGTATAAATTGTATATCAACAGAGAAAGTTACTTAAAGATGGGTTAATGAGATGTGGCCCAGAATGTTCTAAAATGCAGCCTCCAAAACCTATTGCTAATTAGGCACTGGAGCCACTAATCTAATTTTAGCCAGTGCCTGAATTTATTCCTGGCGGAATAAAATGCACTTTAAATCTCATTTAAAAGCTACTGAGATACTCTTGACAAATTAAAATGTGAAATTAAAAATATATTCAGTTTGTTTCTGCATCATTAAAATAATCCTCAGTGCAGATGAATCAAACCCCATGCCTTTGCAGTTCTGTTTTGAAGGCTGTGTTTGCTGCTGGAATTATGAGCTCAGCCCCACTGCCCTCTCCACCTCTTGTAAAATCAACTGCTGCGTGTTCAGGGGTGCTGCAGCTGCCTGGTGTGCATCGTGGGAAAGGGAGATCAGAAGCTGGAGCCCCCAGGTAGATGTAGGGAGGATGTATTTGGGGGAGAGGAGGAGGGTTTAAATGAATAGGCATAAAACAATGCAGAAACAAGCAACACAGAATGGGAATCTTAATGCTAACTAAGCTTGTAATAGAAGAAAGCTGCAAGTAAAATGAAAATAAATATTCCTGTCAAATATATGCTTGATTTGTTTTTCTTTATAATAGTTTGCTTCTTGGCTAAAGTAACCTCCTTTGCATACATTAATACCCAGCATGGCGCAGACCAAGTAAATGATACGATTTTTACCTGGAAAACAGAGCTGTTTGCAGTGTTCTGTGCAGCAGAGTGGGTTGGCATCAGGTGCTGAAGTACGGTGGCAGCTGCAGCTAGATGGCACAGTCATCTCACCATGCACAAATCGGCTGCAGACCCTCCCCGTGAGCCTGCCCAGCATCTCGGGGGCTCTGCCCCAGCCTGACAGGTTACCAGTAAATAAAGGTATAATTTAGATTCTGTTACAGCCAGTAGGAGTCTGAAGAGCTGTAAGCCTTCCCTGGGCTGGATGTTGGTGCTACATCCTTCTGGTCTTAACCATTATCAAGCTCTTGGCTTAAAATTGCATTTCAATAATTATGGCAATTTTTTTTTAAAATTGCAGGTTTAAAAATTATGATAAGCAGTGTGATTGCAGGATTTGTGCCTGCAAGAGAACAGGGGAAACTGTTGATAAATTGCTTTTGTTGTGGAAAGAATGTCAAGTCTGGCTGCTTGATGCTGGTGCTTTGCGTGGCAAGTTGTCCTTACAGCAGGTGATGGCACCTGGGCTGCACCCTGCAGCTCGTAACCCTCCCGTGGCTGTGAGTGACCCTGAGGCAGAGCCTTGCTCCTCCACCCCTCCTGGGACACCAAGATCCTGCTGGCCCCAGTTAGGAGGTGATGGGAACTAGGTGGTTCTGGTGTCGTATTCCAGGTTGGATGGGGCTGGGAGCAACCTGGGCTGGTGGGAGGTGTCCCTGCCATGGCAGGGGGTGGGACGGGATGAGCTGTGAGGTCCCTTCACACCCAAACCAGTCTGGGATTGATTCTATGATATTCTTATGATATCTGTAGAGGAAAATCTACATATTTTCTTTTTGTTAGAAGTGCTTATGGGACTTGGAGTCTGAGGAGCCTGAGGCTGGTGGGGGGTCTGCAGGTGGAGCTGCACCCAGCACTGGGCAGAAAATACCCTCTCCCAGTACGCTGTGTGTAGAAACCACTGCGAGCACATATGGAAGGGTCTGGAGCCCAGTGTGATGGGGAGGGGCTGGGGGAACTGGGGGGTTCAGTCTGGAGCAGAGGAGGCTGAGGGGAGACCTCATTGCTCTCTGCAGCTCCTGACAGGAGGGGGTGGCAAAGGGGGGTCAGTCTCTTCTCCCAGGTGACAGTGACAGGATGAGGGGTGATGGCCTCAAGTTGCACCAGGGCAGGGTTAGATTGGATACTGGGAACAATTCCTTCCCCCAAAGGGTTCCCCAGCACTGGCCCAGGCTGCCCAGGGCAGGGGGCAGTCCCCATCCCTGGAGGGATTTCAGAGCCGTGGAGATGTGGTGTGAGGGACATGGGGCAGTGGGGACTGAGCAGTGCTGGGTTAATGGTTGGACTGGGTCAGCTTAGAGGTCTTTTCCAACCAAGGCTGTTCTGTGATTTCTACTCAACAAATTCTTATGGGAATGGAAGCAGAGACTGCAGAGAGGTTTTTTCCTTTTTCAACTGGATTTTAAAAAGAAAGAAAAAACCCCCAGCCTCTGAATTCCTACAGAAGGCTGAGCTCTGAAAGCCTAGGGAAGGGCTGGGTGTGCTTTCACCTTCCTGACATTTTGGCTCTGGCGATGATAAGCCGCAGTGTGCTCGGAGTGGATCTGGTTAATGCACCCTTATGGTGCTGGGGAGAGCTGGCTGGGGAGGGGGAGGCACCCGAAAGGTCAGATGGCACCAGGAGAGTGGACAGGGCTGGCGTGGGGGGATGGAAGCCATTCTAGGGAAATATCATTGAAAAAGAAAAAAATAAAAAATGCTGAGGCATGTGGGGCCAAAAAGTACCTCTGGGTGGGTCCCATCTGCTTTTCTCTCTTGTTACTCACTGAAGTCCGACACGGGGGGCAGATAAATCTCAGCTGTCTGCAATGGCAGCCTTGCACTGGGGGAACTTATGGAAACTTCTGCCAAGAACTAGTGCTGAAATATTTTGCTTTCCCCCAGTACTGGAGGGAGCAGCAAATTGGCTTTCCAGGTAAATAAAAGTGCTAAATAGAAACACAAAATATTGCTTCATGTCTACTTAAAGAAATTATATATATATATATAAATAAACAAAAATATGCATGTAAAAACATACAAGCAGACATCTGTTTCCCATGAGCCAGGTTTCTTGTGGAGGGGGATTATGGATTTATGTATTTATTTAAAACTGACTTGGGAGGGGGGGAGATATTAGCTGCAGTTTTGTTCGAGGTCTCTACTAAAATTCAGCTTCATCTAATTTGTGGTGCAGAGATCTCCCATGAAAAACCTCATAATTTATATATAAAAAAAAATCATCCCTGCAGATTGGCACAGCTGTGAAGTAGAGCACGATTCAATGCACTTTTAAAAGAAAATTAAAACAACTGCCAGCTTGTTTAGCTGTTCTGTTCCTGGTGGTACCAAGGGTCAGCTGCAGTTACTGCAGTGGAGGCTGCAGAAGGCACTGTCACACGTTTCCCTCCCCAGACAAAGTGAGTGTAACTCGTCAGGAAGTTTCCCAGTGATGTTCTGCAGGTGCTCGCTGCTCTTGGGGCTGGTAGTGCTCTGTGAAAAGCTGCTGAGCAGCCTGTGGGTCCAAGCACGACTAGGACTGAGTCCCTCTGCCCTGGCTCTGTACGAGGACGAGTCGGCCTCTGGCGCGATGCTGTGGCAGGAGAGGGGACCCGCTGGTGACAGGCGTTTAAGGACAGGAATAAAACAGCTGCTCAAGGCAGAGGCTCTGCAGGGCAGGAATCATTTGGCTGCTGAGGGACTCCTTTGCACAACTGTGACATTAGAGACCAGGGGCAATCTGCTGCTAATCTTAGGGTTTTATTTTTTCTGCAAGTGGACAAAGCATCCCCTGTGCCCAGGAGGAGGGTCCCTCTGAGAGCCTGTGGTGGTGGCTGGCACATCCCTGGGCTGAAGGGGAAGGGGAGGTGCTCAGGGAAGAGGGGGGATGAGAGGACTTTGTGTCAGTGCTTAGGACCTTGCTGGGTCTGGAACAGCCCAGATCAGTGTTAAAAACCAAAACATTGGGGAGTTTGCTTTCAGAGGTGGCTGGTGGGTGTTGGAAGTTATGGGCAGGGCTTGGCAAGGACTGGGGTGGTGGTGAGCAATGACAGGTTGTTGGAGTTGGGGGTACCAAGCCTTGATCTCGAGAAACAGCCCTGGCAGAGTGCTGGGGGAATGTGCATCTCCTCTTCCTTAATTACACTTCCAGTGCTCACATTTGGATGTGTGACACTCAGAAGTGCCACTGCCTGACTCTTCTCTCCCAAATTCTCACTCCTGGTTTACTATGTCTGGTGCAAAGCCTATTGGTGTCAATTAACATTTCCCAATGTGGAAAGGATTTAAGTCCCTTATGTGAGAGACATGAAGAATGATGAACTGTGATTTCATCCTGGATATAGTTGTATGGCTCTAAATGCTAATTATATCTCTTTTTAACTTGCTGAGCTGTTTGCAGCAAATGGGGTATGATCTGTGTTTCATTAAATGAAAAAACCTCATAAAATTACTTGGGGTAGCAGCAACAGCCTTGTCCTGTCAGTTGTGCTCGGAGGAGTGTTTTACATGATGAAGCTGCTCACAGAACAGAGCACACGTAGCTGGTAGCAAAACCTAGCTGCTGCCCAGTTCCCTTGCAGTGGAGTCAGTGTGGGACAGATACAGCACAGAGCAAATGTGTAATTAATAACGAGCAGCCTGTTACTTTGGGTAAATTACAAGACAAAGTAAGCATCTATTGATGTTCAAAAGAATTTGGAGTTTGGCTCTTGATGCTGATTTCTCTACAGCTACGGTATAGCCAGCTCCAGGCATTTACAAAATCCTGAGTCAAATCTAAATACCCATGAAACTGCCTTAAATTGTGAGATGAAAGTACTTTGAGTTTTGTTTTTATTTGCTTTCTGGGTCACCAGTCTCCTCGCTGTGCTCGGCTGGTGTTTCTGGGCTTGTTGCAGGAGCTGAGGCAGGTAGAGGCAGTGCTGAGGTCTCAGCTGGGGTCCTGCTAGCTCTGCTTTGATGTGACCATCTGCCTGCAGCAGTGGAGAGGCCATGCTGCTGGCTCATGGCTTGTGTCCTTGGGTTGGGGTGTCCTTGGGTTGGGGTGTCCTTGGGTTGGGGTGTCCTTTCTGTCTTGTGGAGTCTCTTGGAATGGGCTGAGGCTGGGGCTCCTCTCCTCCTAGCTTGGCTGCTCTGTATAGGTACATGATTTGGTGGCACTGTCTGTGCCCTCAGAGTGTTACAAGAGGTTATCTGTGTGTCTTTCACCCGCATTCATTTTGATTTGAGTTGTTAGAATAATTTTATAACAGCCACGGGAGTGGAAGACCTGAAAACAATGTCTCTCAGCAGTCTTAGGCCCTTCTCTGATGGAGATCTGAGCATGAACAATTTAGTGGTTTTCATAACCCATGAGAGTGAACTCCTGGAACAGCTTCTCAGCGAGAGCAATGGGGTAAGAAGATGAAGCCTATAGTGGTTGCAAGATGGAACACAATGAGCTTGTAAATGGGATTTAATGGCATAGTGTCCTTTAACAAGAGAGGATTGGATTTAATTACCTAAATGACCCGTGTATTCTTAGAAGGAACTAATTAAGGGATTTCTAGTGAAGTGTGATAGACATGAGGTGGCAATTGCAAATTTATTGATTTTGATAGCTCAAGCGTGGAGAAGACTTCACATACTGCAAATGTGTAGAGCAGTGTTGTCTCAAAGCATCCTTGGGGGGACCCTATGGGGATCATTCTGCTCTGATTATCAGAGTTCAATCCCAGCTCACACAGTGGCACCCAGCTGAGTGCCCCTGCTCCAGGCTGCAGTGTGATTTAGGCATCTGAGCTGCCCCAGACTGCCTAGGCTGGCAGGAGCAGGCTGGGCTCAGCTACACCAGGCTTGGCAGGGTGGGTGAACCCAGCCCTAACTATGTGCTGTCCCAGACAGGAGTTTAAAAATTCATTCCAGTTTGCAGTGTGAGTTCATGTTCATTTTTCAAACGTGTGCAACTTCTTCCATGCTCCATTAGTGTTCCAGTGCTTTGTTCAAAGTGATCCCAGCTATCACTGGACGCTGCTATCAACCTGGTATCTAGATTTATTACAGATAGGAGCTCAGGAGGAGCACATGCATTGATTAATTCACCAGATGTCTGCTAACACGATCTCTGGCACGGGAGAGGAGCAGTGCAGCATGCTGTGAGCCCCTGGTTTCTCATTCTCCATGGTGTTTGCTGCTGCCACCAGGATGCTGGAGCAGAGCACTCCCAGTGCTCCTTCCAAGAGCACTTCTGCTTTGTGACTGGTTTGCAGCTAACTGTGACTTGTGGTGAAAAACACTTGTGGTGAAAGTGTGAAAATTCCTGGGAAGATTCCTAGCTACACTTTGTGCTGCAGGTAACAGCTGTGCTCTGCCTGTTCTCCCCTGTTCTGTTCCTGATCACTGGTTTTCAGGCTGGATGACCCTATCAACATACTTAATTCTCAGCATGGTTTTCCATCTCTCTCATGTCATGTGGATTGAGGTGGGCCATCCCATAGAAACATCTACAAATCTCTTTAAGGGCTTTATTTTCCTTGCTTGCTTGAGCTCCTCTGATTCTCATGTGCACTGTCTGGCACTCTGTGCTGCTGAAGGTGACACTGGCTCTAGCCATGTTTGCCTTTTTCTTTGCAGACTGGTGGACAGGTACTCCTTTTCCTGAGGTTTATCAGCAATTCCAGATCTGGATGGCTTAAACAGTGGAGGCCTCTGATGGTGCAGGACCAATACTTACTAGAAGTCAAAGAAAGAGAATAAGACTGTATTAAATAAACTATTGAAAAAAATTAATGAAGTAGTTTAAAAAAATAGGTTAAAACCCCACTTTGTGTTAAGAGAGTGCACAGCAGAAATGATTTGTTAAAGCAGAGACTTTAAGAAGGAATGTGTTCGTGATCTGCGTGGTCCTGGATGGGGAACAAGCCTGGATAGCAAGGTGTTTGTATAGCTTCATCTTCCATATGCTGTCAGCTAGAATAGCTTTGAACCTGAAGTGTAGCACTTGGCCTTTCCCAGGTTGGTGGAAACATGCTCCACAGTCAACACAACGATAGGAATGCTGGAAGGGAAGGGACTAAAATAGGAACAAAAACTGACATTGCCAGATGGATTTATGGATTTAAATGTAGTTCTCTTGAGTTCTATCTCATCTTTTAAACCAGCGTACATCACTCTACTTCCCTCCCACGGGGCCTCAAAAATTTTATCTGTGGGAGGGAATAGAGGTAACTTCTTGTGTGAGCTCTTCCTGAACTAAGCCCCAGGTTCCACGTGGTTCTGAGGGACCTGCACTGCGTCCATTGGGCGAGAGACTGTCCCTGTGTTCCGTGCTGAGCCCCTGGGAAATTCAGAAATACATGTGTTCTTTGTTCCTGATCTGATTACTTTCCTTTTCCATAGGCTGGAAGCTCATCCCAGCATTCTGGTGGTCACTGATGCCCTCGTGTGTGACAGGAGCCTGGTGCTCATTAGCAGCTTAAGCAGGAAAAGCTTTGCAATTTTTCTTTCCCAATCTCTGTGGCAGGGTTGCACAGCTATAAATCACTGTGGCTGCAGAGGACAGTCTTTAATTAAATGACAGCTATAAGTCACTCTTCCTGGAACTCACGCACCAGATAATGCTTTCCAAAAATCTTTCTATTTTGAGCTGTAATGTTTAAAATCTAGGAGTGCATTCCCTGTAATACTCAATTTTGTAAATAATTGTCATCCATTTCTTGTGTTTGCTGTAAAGTGTGTCCTGTAGCATTGCAGCAGCCAACGTTTAAGCACCTATTTATGGTTTTTCTGCAGTCAAAGATTTTTTTAAAATACTCAACGTGCTCATAAATAGGCACACACTTTGAGCATCTGCTATGTAAACATTCAAAGGCAAAGCATTTCAATGCATGGATTATAAAATGTGCTGTAATCCTTTTTATTGGATTAGCTGTGACATTATTATTATTACACAGTCACCAACTTCTTTTTAAATGTGTGTGACAGAGGAATGGGCTCAGCTGCTGGGGGAGATGGTATCCATCAGGGGCTTGGGGATGGGCTGACCAGCTAAAGGCTGACCAGCAATAGGGCCAAGCACTCCTCATAAACTTGGAAGTGATTTGCAGTACTCACTACCTTAATCCACTCTGTGTTTCTCCTGTGATGAGCACAGCAGTCAGGAACAGCACAGATACTTTTCTGTATTAATCTGAGTCTGTAGCAAAGCTTAGGGTTCAGTTGCTCTTTCCTGCTGGATGTTCTCCAGCTGGGTTTGGGCTCCCCAGCCTGTGAGCAGTCTCTGCCTCCAGGCAGTGCCTTGTCTAGGTGTTGATAGTTTAGGAACTGCACTAATGGGAGGCAATTATTGAAACATCCAAGTACGAGGAAACTTCTGGGATTTTATAGTCTGAGCACTTATTAAGTATTCTCTTCCTCTGGGGGTGAGGATCTGACACAGTGCCTCTCTTTATTGCCACGTTACCGCAGTGGAATCCCCAAAGTTGTGCCTTGCTATTTGCTGACCTGCTTGTGCAGTTGGAAATGTCAGTGAACTTTGGATGTGGTTAATAGATTTCTTGGCTCTCCCAAAATGCTCTCCTTGGCTTTCTCACAGATTTAACAGAGCTTGTTATAAGCAGGACAGAAATAGCTTGGATACTGAGGAAAAGAGAGATATTTCCTAAAGTATTTATTATTGTGCAAGATGACCCCAGTGACAAAGCAACCACAGTGTCTCCTGGATCTGCTCTTGTCTTGGCTACCTCGATCACTACCTTGGGGTCATAATTTATGGGTTGCTCCTGTGTGCTCCCAGTTCACCAAACACAGTTATCTCAAAACGTGTTTGAACTACGTGCTGTAGCACCATCAGTCTTTCCATAAGCTGAAAGGTCACCAATATAAAATCCCACTCCTGCCAGAGGGTGGCTGGTGTTGCCAAGAGAGGGAACAACAGCAGTTCCTCCTCACTGGCATTTGAAAAGCTGCACTTTGGGGCTGTGGATGAGGAGCCGATTAGTTCACTCATCCCAAATCAGAAGAGAAGGAGGAAACTGGGAAGTCAAATTTCCCAGGGTGAAGGAACATCTTTCCTTCCTCAGTTCTTCTTAGGGACTCATTAGGTTTCTGCAGATATAGACATCATCTTTCTGTTCATCTGCACACACCCTGGAGGCACCACCATGTCACACTCACAGCATATTCTGCTGCTGTATTCTTCCCAGCTTCTCCAGTTCTCCTCTTGCATTGGGAATGAGAGCAATTAGTCTGCACTGAGCATTTGTGATGAATTCTTCACCAGCTCTGCTCATACCTCCTCCATAAGGGACATCAAATCATCAAATGCCTAGGATGTTGATTTATTCTCTTGAATTCTGCATGGCAGCTTGCTTGAAAGGAGAGATGTTCTAACTGTTGGAGGTCTCCTGGCTGCTTCGTGTAATTCGGCCATTCTGATTCGTAAGGTTTGCTTCTGCAGAAAACAGGGTGTTTGGGCAGAAAAAGTAAAATTATCATAAATATGCAGAAAGCACATGGAAGGAAAAAAGCAATTACTTTGGCTTTAAAAGCTAGAAACAGTTTAGCAGAACAGATGGGTTGCATAAATCTGGCAAAAATGAGGGCAAGAGAGATTTGTGTCTGTGTGTATGGCACGCAGCAGAGGATAAGACCAGGGTCTGCATGATAAAGAATTTATTGTAGCTTGGAAATTGTCCATTTTCCTGCGCTTTCAGAGAAAAAGTAGTGTCTGGGATCACTAGACAAGGCTCACCTCAGCAGTGTGGGGAATTATCTATGAAACTCATGTCACCAAATAGTTGCTCTCTAGCACTGTAAACACTCTTCATTGTCAGAACTGTTCCTGCTCCTCTCTGCTTCCCAGCCTGTCTCCCAAGAACACTAAGAACAATTTTTGTCTCAGATGTAGTCAGGTCATATGGATATGGACAGTGGTGGAAAGTTTGGTAATTTAGTGGTATCATATCCTAGCATGCTGCTTTGTTTAATTGTGGGGGGCTTTATTGCCCTTCCTGCATTATGAAGAAGAGCTATTAATTGTTTTGTATGGAAAAAAGCACGTGTTAAGCTCACTGAGAAGATGCAGGCTTTGAACACCACATGTTAGGCAGAAACCTCATCTCTGTAGACTCTGAGAGACAAGTGAGAATAGTTGTGGTGTGATCACTACATGGCATCTTGTGTTCCTGTGGCAGAAATGTGCTTACAGTGAGAATGCCTAAGCTGAAGTGGTGGCCTGTCCCAAATCCTCAGGTTCCAAAGGACCAGAACTGATCAGGAGCGGTGCCCGTTGGATTTGGTGTTTACTCAAGAGATGTATTTGTGCCACCTTGATTTAAAAACCTCAGGAGAGACTCAGCACATTTTGTCTGTAAGAAAACCCAAGGTCTTCACAGCTTTCTGTCTCTTGATGTGCCAAAGTCCCTGGAGCATATTTATACACAAAATATTCTGGCCTTACCATGCTTTTGGCATCCCTGATCTGAGGTGGAACACACAGCGCTGGATCCTGCACACCTGAACATGTCAGACTGTGGTGGTCAAATCTAACTGTTGGGTGGGTGGCATCCCAAGGGAGGCTTTCTGAATTAATTTTCATTTTTATTGCTGTGTATTTTTCCCAGGTCAGCTTTAAAATCCCTTGAGGGGTTGCTCCATCCTTTAGGTGCATTACAAATACACGTGATCTTTCTTATAATTGTCAGCAGCCAATTTGAGAGCAGTCCTACCTGGCAGAAACAGCTTGTGTTGTGTCAGTCTGCAGCTGTATTTGGGGAGCCACAGGATGGATTATTATGGTTATGCATTGATGTTTTAAATCTTTGCAATTTTAAGTTTACTTTTTTTACAGATTTGATTATTCATTGGGTTGAGCTGAAGCATGAGCATACAGAAATTAAGAGGGTTCTAATTTAGACTTTATTTTATATCAATTTGTATTAAATAAGTTTAATTCCATAGCTCGCAGCTGCATGTTCTTTACACATTAAATGGGCTTTATAAGCAGCAAGTCTGCATTACAAAATCTAATTCTGCTACTAACAAGCAAATAGGTGGATTTTTTGTCCTATTGATCTCCAAATTACCTGACTGATGCCGAAAATCAATCCAAGACCTCTTCTGAGCAGTCACAAGACAGGTTCCTTTTTATTAAGGCTGTCCATAATTTATAGTTTTGCCATTAGTGTTAATGTAGACTTAAAACATCAATACTTCATTCTAACACCTTCAAAGTGGCATTGATTCTTCCTTGTTTAAGTCCCTTCTTTTGCATGGACACTACCCAGAAATTTTTTTTGTGGTCACATGGATGCATTTGCTTGAGTCAAGGTACAAACACGTTAAAACACTTGGATTGTATCAGTTCTCATGATGGGCAGCAGCTTCTGTAACAGTAAGAACAAAAAAGATGGACCCTGTTTGTTTATTAGGTGGTTTCTTGTTGGAAATGGAGTGGAGCTCTCTGTTTCCAAAGTGAGCTGCTGTACTGCCTTCATCAGCACGGGCTAATGTGGAAGGGATAACACAGGACCATCATCCCAAGCCCAAGGAAACAGAAAAGTTGTAGTATTGAGAGACTTCTTTAAACAGTCTCTGCTCTCTTGCATCCTCAGGCACGTGTTATGTTGGATATGGACTGAAAAATAGGCAGATTTGCTTTATAGAGGGCAGAAGGCTGAATAATATTATTTGGAGGAAAAAGTATGTCTCACACTTGGGCAGTTGTGCTGATCCCACTCCCCTTTTACTGATGGGTTTATGCCCTTACAAAGTTTTGGGATGTGACTTTTGATCTTGACAGTTTATGAATTTTCTCTCTAATTTGCAGAGAACCAAAGAGTCGAAATGATGGCAGGTCAGGTGTGAAGAGGAAGTTAAGATGGTTAGAAAAAGGGATTCAAAGAGCACCCTTGAAGGGATGCCCCAGCTGGTGGTAGAAGTGGGAGGTCAGCAAGGGAACCATTTGATGACAGGTGTACAAGAGGCACTTGGGAATGCCAGAGCCCACAGACCAATCTGAATGGGATTAGATAAATTAGTGTACAAGAATTTGAGAACAAGCTGTGTCAGACAATATCCCCCATTGCCGTTGCTGGAGACCAGGCAGAGCTGTATGGACTTGGATTTTTGACCCTCTGATTTTTCTTTTCATCCTCGTGGAGCATTTGTGTCTCTCTGGAGCAAGAGAGGAGAAGTTGTCCCAGACCAAGCACTGTCACTGTGCTGACCCTTTGCTCCTTGGCTGAGTCGTGAGGGTTTGTTCCTGGGAAAGCCCCCGGCACTGAGCCCAGTGCTTGATCTGTATTCTGGCTGCTGGGAAGGTGCATTATTCATTTCAGTCACGATTTACAGCAGGCAGCAATTATCCCACAATCTGCGTATGTTTTAAAAGTTAATGGAGAAGAAACACTGATTTTAAAAACCAATTTGAAAGCTTTCTAGTGTCTCTGGCTGCCTCAGCTGGTCACAAAGGGCAGAGCCACCAACCTTGCTGTTTGACTCCCATTAGGAAGGAAATCTCTGCATCTGTAAGTGCTGGAGCACTTCATGCTCCTGGCATCTTGTGGTCTCCCTGGGTGCGATTCTCAGACCTGCCACACAGCCAAGCCAGGACGAGGTTTATGAGCTGTTCCTGCATCCCTTTTAACCCCAGGAGTGCAGTGCCCTGCAGCACAATTTAAGGACCCCTTAGCTAAATTGCAGCCTGTAATTCACACCGTCTGCTCTCCCCCGTGCTGCCCCAGTCTGCCCTTCACATCGCAGTGGGGACGTGCAGGAATTCACATCCCTGCCTCGGGGGGTTCTCACACCTGGGGCACTCCCCTGTGTTGGAAGGCATTTCACCATTCAACAGACATTTTTTTCCATCCTCCCTCCCCTCGTGCCATGTCTGATAGCTGTAAGCAAGGATGCTCGTGTGCAAGCAGCAGTGTTTTACACTTGCCTGCTGTGCCCAGGTCAGTGGTCACTTTATTGTTTGTTAGTGTTCAATGGCTATTTTTCTAAACTCTGTCTGATTCCTGTAAAAAAAACCAAAACAAACAACCAAAAAAAAAAAAAAGATTTCTTGTCAAAGACCCTTTTTTTGTTACAAACCATGTGGGATTTGTTGTTTGGTTTGGGTCTGGTTTTTTTCCCTAGTCTACATGCACTTCTGCTGCTATTTCCTCCTGGTTCTGATTTCCAGCATTCATGGGGGTGGTTCAGACCTGGTTGCCAAGAGGCACAGAAAGGCTGAGCTGCACCACTGCTGTTGTGTGGACTGACCTAAAATCCTGTCCCCAGTGCCTGTGCCACCGCTTGTGCTTTTAGATGCTTTTCACACAACTCTGACCCACTTTGTTGTTGCCAAGGGGAAGGCATTAGCATGAAGATCTCACTCCTTGGAGGAGCAATGAGTCCTGTTTCGAAGTGCTTCAGCCCAGGAGATGAGTTTCTGGGGATGGCAGGAGACAACCCAAGATGAACCTGGCTCTTCATGCACACAGTCATACTGAAGTCCAATGCTCCTTCACGTATCAGAGGTGAAACCCTGGATAGGAAAGCCTGTTTTGTGTTACTGTCAGCTATAGCTGTGTGCTATGATGGCTGGTGGCTGGGATTGACCAAGGTGACCAACATGTGGATACCCCCTCCCTGGCAGTGTTCCAGGCCAGGTTGGATGGGGCTTGGAGCAACCTGGGCTGGTGGGAGGTGTCCCTGCCCATGGCAGGGGGGTGGGAACAAGATGAGCTTTGAGGTCCCTTCCAACCCAAACCAGTCTGGGATTTCACCTTCTGACAGAGGGACAGCCCTCTCCCTGGCTTGGGAGCTGGAAGTTGGATGCTCCAGTTTGGAGCAGAGTTAGACATCTCGGGATCAGTCAATATTAATTGAACAAATGGGATAATGAAGTCTGCAGGCCCCATTTTATGATGATTCCTGGGCTGTGCTTCTCTGGAAACTGGCATGGCTCCTGGCATGGCTTTTGACTCCCAGCTGTGTGGTGGGCAAATGACTGAGTCAAAAGCAAATCCAGTTGATGGGCATCTCTCCACTGGTTTTGTGGGTCTGAGATTAACCAAGAGCTGTAAGCATTTGGTGCTTGTACAAAGCTGGACAAAGGGGGTCTCTGAGCTTGAAGGCTCTCTTCTCCTCTAGTGTGCATCTGCTCACTATTACCAGCCTGTGTTAGGGTCTCATAAGCAGAATAAAAAAAAAAAAATCTGTGTGCTGTAATCTTCTGAGCAGGTCCTGAGCCCACTCACAGGTGGGAAGAAGGTTGTCAAAACTCCATTTTCTCCATGTTCCTCGTAGCTTTTGTTAAGCATCAAAATTTAAACATCAAAAAAAAAAAGGCAGTGAGGGGTCCCTCACTCCTGGACTCTGATCACACTGTGGCTCTGTGCTGTAGACTAAAGCCCTTGGGAACTCTGCAGCCAAGCCAAACTTCTTTTAAATAAAGCCCAAAGGAGGAGGAACAGGAGCTGTCTTCAGGCTTTGTTGTGCAAAGGTGTTAGGAGGGACCTGCTGGGTTAGATTATTTTAGTATCCAGGTTTTCAGTACAGTCCCACATACAGCAACAAACCCAGGCTGTTTATGTACAGATAATGGGGTACTGTGCGACACTGGGTGGGGGAGAAAATTCTCATCTAAGGAGCCATTAATTGGAAAATGTGAGAGTTATCATTGATGTTGCTTAATGATGCACACGGGGCTTAAAATACTTAGAATCTCTTCAGTAAAAATAAATCAGATTATTTTTTACCCATGCAATTTTACATCTAATGTTTCGGGCATAAAAAGTATTTCATGCATCATTTATCTACAATAAATTAAAAATCTCTATTAAGTATTATACTGCTGGAAAAATTCTGTTATGAATATACAATTATTTTTATTGCTGCTTTCCTGTGTGGCTGTTCCTGCTGCATGCTGCGCTTGGGTGCTAAGTGATTAAGATCAAAACTGGTTTGGCATGGCATACTCAAATATTTCCTTTTAGAAGTACTTACAGTGGGTTAAAACCAACTATACTAGTTAGCTAACATCAACGTTCTGCCATGGGACTTAAAATTAGGGTAGGTAGTGGTGGTGTTTTGGAGGGGGAGAATGGACTTGAGAAAAGAGAGGACTGAGAAGCTCTTTGCAAGAAGAGAAGCTGGCACTTTTCTTCCCATTTAACTTTAGACTCAAAAGGCAATGAAGGCTGGTGTTAGTAGAGGAAGATGGATTATCATGTGTAATAAAATCAGTCTTGTGAGGTGTCATCAACCTGTCCAGGAAAATGTCTATAATCAAAACCTGTTTGGTACATTTAATACTGATTTAGCCTGTCTTAAAGATGTAGTCCCAACATACTGTTCCTGCCAGTGAAGGCTGGTGCCCTGAGTTTTTAGTGTGTGGAGCTGGGAGCCTTCACTGTAAAACATGATAATGGGGAAATCCTGCTCAATACATATTGGATTTGATTTCATTCTTATGGTAGGGATTACATTATGGATATTTTTTCATAACGTTATATGAAAAAAAAGGTAGAAGTCACCAAAAGCTTGGGAATACCTGGTGTTAACCTAAAGGGTAGTTAAAAAAAGCAAGCATTTGTGATATAAAATCTACCTGACTTCTACAGGCCAGTACATTTTTCTATAGTAGTAGTTTTCTTTCTGATTCTGAACTGTAAAACATTAAGTAAAAAAATACAAAACAAAGCAGCTTATATTATATATATATAGTGTGGGTTCTGCTTTCATGTATAGCTGATATGTCACATGTATTTCCCCACCCTTTTCCTCTAATTTCTCTCTTTGTTGACAATCTTTTATATAATTAGCCTTCCAGTACCTGCAGAGACTTTATTACCCTAAACACAAAAACCAGGTATAGTTAAATCACCAATTATGCTGCAGCTGAGCATCCTCTTAGCTGTGATTTACTGCAGTACCGACATCCTGAAGAAGGAGTGAGCAGAGAGCGTGGGTTGTAGGAGATGCATGTGTTTAAGGTGTCAGTAAACAATGCTGGGAAGGAGAATTTACAGGGGAGAGCAACAGGAATCATATATTGTACCTGGCTTGTGTCATCCATAATTTTTTAAAAAATTATTTATTTATTTATTTAGTTTTCTGCAGAAAGACAAAATAATTTAGGTTGTAATGTGCCTCTAGAGGGCTCTAATTTAACCCTTGGTTCAAAGCAGGACTAACTTCAAAGATGCATCATGTTGCTGAGGTCCTCGTCCAGTTAATTTTTTTTTAAAGTTGTGAGAGTGGTGGTCGCATGGTTGGTTTTTTTTTGACCCTGTCCTAGTGCTTAAGGGCTTTTAGTGAATTTGGTTTTTTCTCTAAAATTTCACTGGAATTTTCTCTAGTGAAACTGTGTATTTATGTTGTGGGCTTTTTTAAGGGCGTTCCTATTGATATTATCATTTAAAAATTCCCCTCATTCAGATTTGACCTTTGTGAAGGCCACGTGGCAGGACTGTGGAAGGATTTTAATTTTCTGTTAGTGCCCTCCTCACTGAGTGACAATTTTGTGATCAAATATTTTGGCTTGTTAAGCATGTGCCCTTCTCCTGGTCACTGTGGAAGGAGAAAGGGTTATTTGAGTTAGAACAAAGTTATTCATTCAAGAGCTCAACTTTTAACATATTTAGACTGAAATATTGAGCAAGTTTTTTCTTTTGGTCAAAGTAGAACCGTAGAATCGTTTTGATTGGAAAAGACCTCTAAGATGACCCAGTCCAACCATTAATCCAGTATTGCCAAGTCACCACTAAACCGTGTCCCTCAGCACAAGTACCTCTAGTAGTAAAATTCAGTAGTAACATCCTAGAAAAAGTTCTCTAACCTAGAAAAATTTTGGGTATCTCTTAGAAGAATGTGCCTGGTCTTTTTTAGTGGGAAGTTGCTTTTTTGTTCTGGGTCAGTTTGCTTCTGGTTTTCTACGGTTGTCCCCTTCTAGTGCCATCCTGCATCAGTGTAGCCTTTAAAGGAACTGGTTCTGGTGTCAGTACCATGGGGCTGGTGTGGCCAGTCTGTCCTTTAGCCTATCCAAACCCCCAGTGCAACAGGTGATGCTTGAGCTCCTGGGTAAAGAAATCCTACAGCAGCATTCAGTATATCTGATGCTCCCAACTGAAGCCACGTGCTCGGAGTAAGTCATACCTTAGCCAGTTTTTATGTGTTTTTGGGTTCCCTGCTGAATTCCTTACTGCTTTCTCATGATACAAGGTTCTAGAGGCAAAGCTTTCGGTTTATGTTGAGTTAGGAAGTGAGATGGCCAGTCCTGCCTGCTGGCAGAGCTCCCAGCTCCTGCAAACACCCAGTGGCTGCTTTGCCATTTTGTCTCCAACATCCTGCAGAACATCAAGCCTGGTGGAGAGACTTGCTTCTCGTTTGCAAGGTTCCCTTCATCCCTGAAATGTCCTGCTGAAATAAAACATGGTGCTGCGACTACTTCTGTCTTTGGGAACAGGATATGAAAATCATCAATCCTGTTGTTTAGTGTACTGTTAGCAGGTGAGCAGCAACTGTAGTAATGAACTTGATAAAAGAGTGCATCCCCCAGTCCCCAGCCTGAAATAACTCACTGATATGTCGTGGTGGTGTTATTAAGCTGTAATGCACAGCAAGCCACTTTGTCACCCTTAAGGATGCATCCTGCAATGTTCATGGCCCAAATACACCCTGAAACCTTTCCAAAGTAGGGAAGAGAGATTGGTGATGGGCTGTATCCAGATCAGAATGTAAAATTTTTCAGGTTATATATAGAACACTTTCAATGGTGCTTTCTTGTGACTTTGTGCATGGGGAGAGCACAAAACTGCTGGAAACCATATTTTCCTGGGAGTGCCAGCAATAAATCCCAAGTGTTTCACACACATGAACAGGCTGTTGGAGAGCACACTGGAAGAGCACTGATTTCCCCCTGCTCACTCATACTTTAAGTGATTCAAAGGCAGTGCCAAAGGTCATTACACATTGCTTCGAAACTGCCCTGCTTGCCAGAGCCTTCTCGCTGGGTTAAAGGCAGTTTTGGCCTTTGCACTAACGAGCTGTTTCAAGTGCCATTGTGTTGTGAAGGTAGCTGAGGAAATACTTACTCCTTGAATTAAGCTTCTGTTCTTTAGGAGTGGTTTTGTTGGTTTATATGGCTGGATAGCATGTCTTTCCTGAGGGAAAGCCAGCATTGAAGCTGAGTGCCTGCAGCTCCCAGAGCATCCTGCCATTCGCTGAAGATCCCAGCTGAACTGGACCAGTCCCAGTTACCTAAATAAAAAAACCCAACAAAACACAAAATAATGGTTAGAAACGAGCTTTAGTGTTGTTAGAAGTTTGTGGTGAAAGCAAATGAAACGTAGCTGTGAGAGAAGAGTGCTCTGCAGGGTGATGGTGTGAGTGACACCATTTCTGTTATGGGGTGTGTTTGGACTGGAGATGGGTCTTTTTAAATGACCAAATCTGTTGCTGCTTTTGGAAGCAGAAAGAATAAACAATTTATAAGGTTTTTTCACCTATTTAAGATTTATTCAATTTTTTTCTGGATTAAAAGCAGACCCTGGAGGAGGCTGTGGGAAGCAGTGGGAGAATACAAAGGGCTCATCCAGTGTTTCAGTGGCTCCTTAATCTGGAAGCACAGGACAGCTCACCACTTTATTGCTGCTCCATCCCAGTCTGTCGTGGGCTTTTATGAGAACATTTAGATTACTCTCCTTGGCAGACTGTCTCTCTCCTTGATATTAGTGCTGTCATAGCAGGCTTCAAAACTGCTCCTGGTGGATAAACTTTTTATTTAGGTTATTATGTCATTTGCAGCAAAATATAGGATTAAAATGTCAGGTGGTTTTCCTAGACCACCTATTGCTTGGTGTCTGCAAGGATTACAGGGAAATTACTCTCCCTCAGAGAGAGGGGGATTCTGGAGGTGCACTATCAAATATTCTCCCTGTAATTAACCAGTCTGCAAATGGCTTTCACTGTGCCCATTTGCACTCTGCTGGTCCTGGGAGGTTAACTGCTGGCTCGTTATAACCTCTTGAATGAAACCCTGCCTGTTTATGATCTCTAAGGTCTAGAGACAGAAGTTCTGCATCTAAATTTTTGTGGTGTTTTTTTTTTTTTTCTATCTAGCACGATTTATTTTTTTTTTATATTCAGATAGCTTTAATCAAATTCCTGTGGTCTGAAAAGGAAGAAGTGGCTTTCTTTGAAAGATATAAGTTCTCTATTTTGGGTCTTACAAAACAAAATGATTCTATTATTTTGGAATTGTGTGTAAGGTGTCATTACAAAGTTAATTTCAATTTTATTTGAAGATAGTCTAAGCTGAAATATAATGAATCACTTAGTTTCATCTAAAACAGTAATAGCACCGCTCTGTTTTATTGATTTGTTTTCAGTGCTTTGTCTCTGCAGTGGGAGCCTGGTTAAAGCTAGTGAACATTTCTACTCACTGTAAAACCTTTCATATGCAAATTTGGATTGAGACATTCCAGCTTTATCTGTTGACAGCCTCTGGATTTCATTTGGATACCTCCAAATTCTTTCTTAGGTTTTGCTTGGGTTGTTTTTTTTCTTGATAACCCGTTTGCTGTCCTAAGCTCCATGATTCTTGGTTGAACAATGACTATCTTATAGGCATGACAGGATGTGAAACAAATTAGGTGTGAAGTCAGAAGGGCCAATTAAGTCACCTAATGTGACTCCTGAGAAATGCCATGTTGTGACATTTTGTGTATTAAGCCCTGTAACACAGCCAGTAGCTTGTTTTTGACTAAGGCAAAGTGCACAGAGAGAAACACTGTTTTATTTTCCCCAAAGAAGCTACCTCTTGGCTGCTTGTTCCAACAGTTTAATTGTATTCTTTTATTTTGGTTCAAAGACTGGGCTAGTTTCAGTAGCACTCTTGGAAATAATGCATGCTTTGTATAACATGAATTTCTCTGGCCTTGTGCCCCTAAAAACCTCCCTTCTGTTCAGCTTTTTCTTCTGGATTGTAGAACCCTTTGGAACCCAATATTTTTAATTCCTTGGAGGTATTTACCCACTTAATCAAATGTGTCCACTCTTGGCCTCTCTAAATCCCTTGTTTAGTTGCACACCAAGCATTGCAGATACGGGCTTGAATAAACATCAAATTTACTCTTTGTGGTTGAAAATAATAGGGTTACACTGGAAGTTTTATTATCCCATACAGAAGGTATCAACATATAAAAATTTTCCTAAATCTGATGAGAATTATGTCAATTAGTATAATGTATAGACTCTTTATAAAACCTAGATAAATAAGGGTGTGTTTGGGTGGTTTTTTTTTTACTTTCAGAGTTTACTCTTTATAACTGTTCTCTTCACATGAGCATATCAATAAGAATGTGCATGGTGATTGTGTTGACTTATGAGCTCCTTGGTGCAGAAGTCCCATTGCTTTATTGAAATTAATTATGTGGAGGTGAAATATTGACGTAAGTTCATATCAATACATTCTTATCAGTAACTTGGATGTTGAGGAACACCCTCATCAAGTTTGTGGATGACAAAAATTGTTCAGCCAGGAGAAAGGAAAGCTGAAGAGTGATCTGATTGCTTAAGGTTGAGAGATAGAGAAGACAAAGCAAGATTCTTCTCAAAGGTGAATGGTAAAAAACAAGTTGCAGCAAGGGAAATCCCAGCTGGATGTGAGTCAAATTTCTCCAACTTAGCTGCCAGGAGAGGCTGTGTTATCCCCATCCCTGAAGATTTTCAAAATGACAGGGTGAGCCCCTGAGCAACCTGGTTCAGCTTTGAGCAGAGGTGGTCTGGAGACCTCCAGAGGACCCTTAAAGCCTTTCAAGGATTCACTCCCTACACTTGTGTCTGTGCATGCTCGAGGGCACTTAGGACTAAAATATGTTTGATATCTACTTCCAGGGATGAGATGGAAAGAAGCTTGTTCAGAAGCTCCTGGGAATTTTAATTGTTAGATATCAGCATTCAGATTAGAGATCTGACTCTTGGAGTTAGCTTGATCTGAGAAGCTGTTCCACAGGACTGTGTTTTTGTTTTGGTTTTTGGGGGGTTTTTTTGGATCTAAAGTAATGAGATGAGCAAGAACTTGGAAAAACAACAAAAAGCTTCAACATGCAGTCACTGTGCTGAGTCATCCAATTTTGATTTAGTTGAGTTTTTAAATTTCATAAAATTATTTACATTCCAATATGGGAAAAATATGAGCGAGTTTGTAGCTTCATTTGCTTAGCCCTGTGCAAAGATAAAGAAAGGCTTGTCAACTTGCTGCTGCAAATACTGAAAATTGAGGGCAAAACAAAGTACATCTGCTGAGGGCAAGTTAAGGGAACTCATGCTCTGCAGACTTGTAAGGGGGCAAGGACTGTATCGGAGACTGCCACAGGTTGGGAAGGGGAAGTGAGCTGAGCAAATATCTGAAACTGATGGAGATTTAACACTTCCTCCACAGTCTGTTGGAGTTTCTGAGGATTTCTGTTTTCCTCATTCCACTTTGAATCAGGTTCATAATGACTGCAATGGATCATCCTTTTGGAGAAAATGCAGGTGGAATTTTGTTAAAAGGGAAAAACTTACTATCTGCTGGTGTTGAGAAAAAAATAGAACTCTGTGTTCCCTGACAAATACCATCTGGGAACACTTTAAATTGGAAGCTTTCTGATCTGATGTCAGAAAATTGATGTTAGAGTTATTACCAGGATCTATTTTCAAATCCCTTTCATTATGGTGTTAGCAAAATGTCCTGCTCTACTGAAATTAAACCAACAGAGACGTGTGGGTAGAATTTGCATGACTGCAGCTCATGAATGTGTGCTCTGCTCTGGTGGGAAAAAAAGGGGAAAGGAGGGGGAGGCCACTGCCATGAACAGGGGTGGTGAAGCAGGACTGCACTGTGGTTATCACCACTCCCCAGAGGGAAGATGTCGTGGCGCAGGACCCTATGTGGGATGACAGCCCTGTGTTGTACAGCGCTGCTGTTAGGAGGAAGGAGGAGATGGAGAAACCTTGTGCACACAGCTTGGCTTCTCTTCTGGGGGCTCATGGCTTTGTCCCAGCTGCTGCACTGCCTAGGTTGGTCCTTGGCAATCGCTCTCCCCTCAGCCCCAGCAATGCACCTGCCTCTCGTGGGAAGAGTAAATCACTCTGGAGAAGGAGGAGTAGGGCTGCTCCTCCATCCCTGTGCTGCTGCACACACACACCTTGATTAGTTTGGGTGTTGGTCGTACACTAGATCATCTGTCAAACCCCTCTGCTGCTCCTGTTGCTTGTGCTGGGTCTGCAAAGAGGGAAGAGCACCTGCCTGGGCTGGAGAGAGGGCACAGAGACCTCATCCATCACTGACTGCTGCTGCTTGTCTTGGTACTTCCAGCTCTTCATCATCTTAACAAAGAAATAAATGGAAGGCTTTCCTGTCCTCCACTGAAGGACAGCAGCTGGAAGCCATCTGGGTGGCATTTTGGATCTTCCATCATAGATACAATTCGCCTACATTTCTGTTGTCAAATAAACACCTCTTTTAAGTACAGAATACTCTGTCCTCCATAAAGCATGGAAAGGAAACTGGCAAAGAGTGTGTGTGATACCAGGACAGGCCGAGCACTCCCATGCCTTCAGGCAAGCCTGGTTGGTCCCTGAGCTGGGTTTCAAACAGCTGTCCTCCCAGCACGCAGCCAGAGGGCACATACAGCAGAGCTGGTGCTTTCCATAAGCATCAGAACTGTAAGTATATGCTACCTAGCACAGGATCATAGGAAATTCTCTGGGAGAAAGAAGGTACATTGTCTATGGGTGAAAGCAAGAGCCACCTTCCATATTTTTTGGTAATCTGGAGAAAAACATAGGTATTTTGTAGAAATTAACTGGATATTTCCTTTGCTGTCATGCTATCCAGATGGAAAACATTAGATAAATGTAAAATATTGTCCCATCATGAAAGACATACCCAACGTTCTCACTGGGAAAGTGGGATATACCAGAAGAGTTTCCCAAGGCTGGGTTGTAAGACTGCATTGCCCAGATGTAATCAGACTTTTACTGCCCTGCACAGCTCCCAGAAATCCCTTAGAAACAAGTGCTCTCTCCCTCCCTTCTCCACTCCTAGGAAATCTTGCGAAGTCCTCAGTGGTTATAAAATAAGCCCATGTAATTAATTCCAGCCTGCTCACACAGGTGAGCTTTAGCTGGAAGACTGGGAGAGGTGATCTGCTCTGGGATGTGGAGAAGCCTTTGTCCCTCCTCTGGTTGGGATGCTGACTGCGTAGCCATGCTGTGATGCTCAGCTAACGTTAAGCTGGAAAAAGCCATTCTGGCATATGGTCCAAACGTGCTGCTGATGTGGGTGACTAATTTTCTGGAAAGTTTGAGTGGGTTGAGGGTAATTTTTGGTAATAATTTGTTTGAGAGCTGTCTCAGTATTTCAGATCTCTATCTAATTGGCTATAATCCATCACTCTAATTGCCTTTCCTTGGTCAGTTGAATTTATATGCTTGTCTCTATCACACTTAAAAGACTGTAGGTACAACCTTTCTTATTTAGATCAGGAATTATTTTTTGTCTAGGTTTTGAGGGGTCACTGTGTCCCTTTTCCCAAAGGTGATGTGTCAATTTTAGAGCATCAGACCAGAAAGGTGAGGCAGTTTTCCTAGATTTAAATGATATATTAGTCCTGGTACATGGGGCTCAGCTAATACTAATGGGAAGGGCTTCTCTGGATGGCCAGGAGCCAACCCTCTGGTGCCACAGAGCAGCTGAGCTCCTTTGGCTCCTGTGCAGCTATGCAGACCAAGCCATGTAGTTTCAAGAGGACCAGGGAAAATTGTCTGAGTGACAGTGGCATGGATTTCATGGGGAAGAGGAGGGAAGGTTTGCAGGGTGGCTCATTGCTTACCCAGTCTGAAATTGCACTGCTTTAAATGGTGTTGAACAGATTTAGCTGAGCGGCTGCAGCACTCGCGTGGCCGTTGTTGAGGGGATTTACTGCTGGCTTATTGATAGTGGCTTAATTTGCCCACTGTATCGATGTGAGCCCACCCAGTTGTGAATTGATTCAACCATTACAGAGGCTGGATTGGTTTTGGGGAAAAAAAAAAAAAAATCAATTTAAAAAGTGATCTCCCTAAACCGGTAAAGCTTGTTATGCATGCAAGGTCTGAACAGGAGCTGAATGCCTGGGAAAGGGAGTCATTTCAGCAGTAAAATGAACTGGCCAAATTAACTTTGGAGTTTGTCACTTCACAGCTCTTGGAGCTGAGCCTTGTTATAAGGACAAGTTTAGACTTACTGCAGGTGCAGGAGTAGCATCATTGTCCCTGCTGTAATAAACCAGTAGTGCCAGTAACAGAGGAACCCCACCATACATTTTTTTTTAAATTCCTATTGTATTTTAAGTAATGACTATAAGCTTCAAAATCACTTAAGCCTTACATTGTGCTGCTTTTTGTGTTGCTGTTGGTTTGCCTTTTTTTTTAACTGTGTTGAAGAAAATCATAGATTCTGTCCCACGAACCATGCAAACAATTAGTTTCTCAGCCTGTGCTTGACTTAACGTGCAACTAATTTATTTTACATCTACTGTACAGGCAAAAGTGAAATCAATAGTACAAATGTAGTGTAATTTTAAGCTATTACTGTCAGATGAGCGAGGAAAACTCAACCTCATAAATATTTAGTATTTCACTGTTATTTTTTAAAATAATGGGTGCATATTGGAGAGGCTGCACTGTAGTATTGGTTTCCCATAGACCTGAGTTTAGTATGTATCTCATATATACACAATTAGAATAGGCAAAACCAAACAAACCCAATGCCCTTATTGCAGTCTTAGTTTGCAATTTCATTTATCAAAAATTTTCTTAGAAACTTTTTTCAGAAGAGTGGGCGTTTTGCGTATTGATATTTTTATTTAAAGCTTTAAAGCAAAAGAAATTCTTCTTCCTGCTTTTCTGTTAACTGGATTTTTCATTTAAAAGATGTAACCCCTACACATGTGCTTATAATTATATGGATATGTATTTAGAAGCAGTTTGTCCCTGCTTCATGATGTGCATCTCTTGAAATCACTGCCATGATGGGAGAAATCCGATTGGCTGACAGGTCTGTGCCAGGATTATCGGGGAGGTTTCACATGCAGGATGGCAATCAAAGCATGGAGCTGGGGGAGCTTCACTGCCAGCTAAGGACAAAGAATGACTCTGAGCTCTCAGTTTTTCTAACTCCACAGCCTCAGCTGAGCTCTGGGGAGGTCACACCTCCTGGTGCTGGGAACACAGGGAGCCACTGCCCTTCGAGGCAGCTGCTGGTGTGGCTCAGCCCTTCCTGAGATGCTGAAATGACAGTAAAATGTGTAATGAGGGGGAATTGCGTTGTCCCAAGTTGGCTGTTCCAGCATTTTATTACCTCTTAGTTAGCAACTTCTTGCCATTATTGCCTCTAAATCTTGTATGAATCTTTTTCCAATTACTTTTAATCTGTAAACTGGGGGGCACGGAGAAGAGCTGATGTGACCCTTCTTTTAACCAGGGTGTTTTACATGTTGGGAGCCTATTTCCCTTAAGTGTTCTCCTAGGTTACTTTTCCAGTCTTGCCTTAGAAGTCACATTCTCTAAATCTGTCACTTTTCCTCTGCTTGACACTTTTCAGTTAGTTTAGGGTTTTTGGTAAGAGTAATGCTGATGCCTGGACCGTGTGCTCCACACCTCACCAGGGCTGCACAGAACTGAGTGATTGTCTCCAGTGTTTGCTATCTAGTGGTGCAATTAATAATGCTGGGTGTGATAGTTCCTTTTTCTTTGTGATCCATTTAAACCCTTTCCCCACAATTTCTGGCAGCTGAAGATTCTCAGTCCTTTTTCCTGTATATTTTAGTTTTGCTCAAATGAAGAGCTTTTGTACTTGTTGAATTTCACCCCATCACTTTTTCCTTTTTGGATGCTCTCTCTCAACTACCAATGCACCTGAGATTTTGTTCGTGCTCTCCAAAGGTGCTTGGGATATGTCCTGCTTGCTTTTCTTCCACAGATTTTGTAGTTGTCCTTTTTTATTCTTTCATCTAGCTTGTTTAGGAAAGCAGTAAATAGAATAACAAAAATCAGGAAAATCTATTTCTCTTTCCCTTGCTCTGTCAGTTTAACAATGCACACGGAGTCTTTTCCCAGGGTATTTGGGGAATGAGGATGTAGTTGCTGTCATGGGAGGTACTGTCAAAAATTTCTCTAAAATAATGAAATATTGTCTACTTCTCTGGCCACAAGACTCATTGCCATGAGCAATATTAGCAAAGAAAATTAGATCAGTTTAGCAAATACGTGTTGCCTGTGTCCTGTTGCCACATTAAAGTCAGTTATTCCCTTTGACTGTTCAGTGACTTGCTCCAGTGCTTTCCAGCAACTGTTCCTGCAACAGATGTCACTCCACCCTTGAGTATATGGCTGTGAGGTTAGGAGCTGCTCATCAATAAACAAACACAGGACTCCCTGGTCCAGAAAGTGTTTGAAAACAGTCTTTGAGCATCGCTGAAACATCTACTTGAATGACAGTATGAAGATTACGAAGAGGTGGTTTTTTTGGGAGGGAATATAATTTGGATTTCATTTTAAAATTTGATTTACAGTGCAGTATAGGCAAAACATGACAGCTGTAAAATTCAGTGTTGAGGAAAGGGGTAGGGATTAGTATGAGAGCTGTGACTTGTCCCTGTTGGCAGTGACCTGGCAGGGACAGCAGCTGAAGGGAGGGTGGCTGTTCCTCCACCTTGGAAACCAAAACCAGTACAGAGTTAATGAGGAGACTACAAAAATACAGATGAAATGAGAACAAGAGACACGCTGAGCATTTGTCCAGCCATAAAAAGAGCACTGTAGAGAGAGATGAGAAAAGAATACACTTGAGGAACTGGAAAGCAATGAGTGTGTGTGAGGGAAGGGTGCCTGAACATAAGCATCTCTGAGCTGCCCTGCGGTTCCCTGCCTGGGCTCCTGGCCGTGTCAGGAGAGCAGATGCCTCCTGTAGGTCACGGGCCATGTCCCACAGTGGTTTCTGATGGACTGAGGTGCCTCAAGCAGCACTGAACACCCTTATGTGAGCGGCTGAGTGAGATTCTGAGGTGGTTTGGATTTAATGAATTTTGCCTCCAAGAGCAGTTCTGGGAAGCTGTTTACTGCAGGCAGGATCATTATTGTAACTTATTTGCTGTTCTTCTGTCTCTTCTGTTTGCTTAACCGTGGTGTGTACAAGCCTGGGATGTGATGGGGATAGACACTGTGAAAGCTGTAATGAATATTTTCGCTCCAAGAAGAGTTTAGTTCAAAGGATATAATGCCTCTGGCTGAAGCAGTCGTATCTCATGATCTGCCTTTAGGAAAAGCACATGCTGCTGGAACAGCACAGGGAACTCTCTAACTGAAGCTGTTTTACTTTGTATTCCGTTCCAGGTAAGGAGTTGATAAGGAATAAGGGATGTTTTTCAGGGTTGCAGACTGATAGCTGCCCTGAGTTGTGCAGTCTGACATGCTGGAGAGCCATCCCTGGATTGCCTTTGTGAGCAATAAGGAATTCGTACAGCACTCTGAATTGAGAAATTAATTTATTTCACTCCCAGCTGTATTTACACCTCCTCAGTGTGCTTGTCTGATCCATTGTATGCTGCACATCGCTGTAAAACAAAGCTGTTTTCAGATGATGTAGCAGAGCTCTGCAGGACCTGGTATCTGCATCACGCTGATTTTGAGTAGCACTTTTTGGTGAGGAGTGAGTTGGGTTGAGACTGATCTTCTCCTTATTAGCAGACACACAAGATGTCTGAGGAGCTTTCCACCTGAGCAGCAGGTTGTAATTTGTGGACCCTTCCTACAGTAGCAAAGGAAGGGAAAGGGGAAAATGGCTGGAACAAACCTTTTGAGCATGTTCTGTTCCTCACATCTCAGCTCTCGTACTGAAAGGCTGTGGAGACATTGCCACGTCACCCACAGCTTTGGTGTCTGCACCATATGGGTGTTTGTTGTGGCAAGGCCAGACTGCAGGATGTGTGCCACTGTCTGCAGCCTCTGCTTTGGAAAATTCAGTTCAGCTCCAAGCCCTTTGCAGGCTGTGCTCTCCACAGCGTTCTCATCCGTCTGTAATTGCTTAGCTGAATGCACATCCCACACCACTGACCACTGCCACGTTCTGTGGCTCCCTCCACCCCCCTGCTTGCACTTACTGTCCCCTCACCACCTCCTCCCCCAAAGAAAGCACATTGAAAAACTGGTATATGAGGAAAGGTCTCAGGAAAAGGTCTTTGCCATGCAAGGAGAGTGGGGGGAGTTCTGCAGTTCTGACAGTGAACTTTTCAGCCAATAGTAGAAAGAACTAAAAAAAAGGAAGAAGAAAATGATGAGAAAGGATGCACGTGTATGAGTATTGTAGGAAATACTGTAAGTCAGGGCTTCCTTAAATGGAGGGTCAAGGCTGCCTCTCAGAGGAGCCAGGGCATGCTGGAGAAATGGGCTGCCAGGAGCCCTGCGAGGTTCAGCCAAGGTAAATGCCAAGTCCTGCCCTGGGGAGGGATAACCCCGTGCACCAGGACAGGCTGGGAGCTGGCTGGCTGGGAAGCAGCTCTGCAGAGAAGGACCTGGGGGTCCTGCTGGACAAATTCTCAGAGCTGCACAGGGATGGGATGAGCTGCAGGGGACAAAAGTTTGAAGAAAAATTCTAATTAGATATTAGGAGAATAAAATCTACCACGGCAATAGACAGGCTTCAACAGGGGCTCAAGGATGATGTTTTATCTCCAGCCTCAGAGATCAAAACTCAACTGGACAGGGCCCTGAGCAACCTGACCTAATTTTCAAATTAGTTCCAACTTCAAAGTCATCCTTGCTTTGAGTGAGGGCTGAACCAGAGACCTCTATAGGTCCCTTCTGACCTGAATTTAATGATTCTGGGGGATGTACAGAAAAACCTTTCCATGCCAGAGGGCTTAGAGTATGTGTGTTGGTTAAGATTCACTGTAAGATGGCTGAATACTTCCTTACAGTGGAATGCATTGTTACCAAATGTCAGGTACTGTAGTGCAGCTGTAGGTGTTGAGCCTCTCTGCTAATTTTCTCCTACCCTGTTGCTGGCATCTGTAATCTAAGGAAGATGTTTCTCAGCTGTGAGATCTCTTGACTATCATGCTTGGTTTCTCAGTGTTGACACTGTGTGGAGAAGCTTGTGTTGCTCCAGAGGGGTTCACCATACTTGAGTTTTCAGACTCTTGCCTTGTTCTTCCCAGAAGAGCAGTAGAGCTGAGGGACCTGCAGACACTCTGTGCTTTGATGAAGTTGGTTGCTGCACCTTTTCTGCTGTCACCCAAACAGCAGCAAGGTGACTGAGGGGAGAGTACCTTGTGAAGTGTAAGACTGGGAAGATGCTGCCCAGCAGCACTGTGCTGAAGCAGTGATGAGCGATGCATGAAAGTGAAAGCACTGACATAGAGTGACACCAGGGAATTTTCTGCTGACATTACCTCCAGGGGAAAGCTTTTGGGGTTTTGCTGCCAGAAGTATTTCTTTTGGCAATTGTGAAGGATTCCATGTGCTGGCTCCTAACTCTGCAGCACTGCTGCATGCAATGGCTGTGGGGTCACCTGTTGGTTTGCAGTCTGAGTTAGGTGTGGAAACAAAACTGGTGTCTGGCTTTGGGAAAATGAACCCCTGTGGAGGAGGGGGGATGCAGCAGTGCTGGCAGGAGCTGCAGCTTGGTATGGTACAGCCATCTCCCCTTCCCAGCTAGAGGAGTTGTCCATGTGGGGCCAGAACTGATGGAGAAGATTAAGAGGACTTGGGGAAAAAAATAAAATAAAAAAGGAAATAACTGCGACAGTGAAACCTGTGGTTCCCCTCACCTCAGCCCCCCAGGGATGCTGAACAGCAGAAGGGGCTGCCAGACCCCAGGCCATCTTTGTGGCCAAGGTGGGGTGGGGAGAATGGCCACTGTGACACTGGAGGAAGGCTCAGTTTTACCCATTGACATGTTTGGTGGGGGTCAGGTCCTTCATGATGTGCTAGGTACAGACAGGCTCTGGGGAGCGAGGGGATCTCAGAGGTCTTTTCCAACCAAGGCTGTTTTATGGTTCCCCTAGCTAGGTGCAGCTCATCTGTGCTGAGCTGTGCTTAAGGGACTCCAGTCCTGAGCACAGATACTCTCTTTTCCCATGGGAAGGGACACCTGAGCTTCCACACTTCCTCAGGAAGACATCTGCTGAGTGGGGTATTTGGGTCCTGGGCTCCAGCACTAACATCCTGCTGAAGCCCCTGCTCTCCTACAGTCTTTGTCAGGGTGTGCTGAAGGCACTCGTACTTTTGCTGCAGCCTTTCTGGGCAGTTGTTTAATTGTGGAGCTGATTATTTATGCAATTATGTTTTTGAGAGCTGGGCTGAGCATTGTTTAAAAATAACAGAGAAAACAGACTCCCTGCAAACTCAGTGGTTATGCAGGCAGCATAGCCAGCTCATCAGGCCAGTTGTCTAATTAAGCAGGGAGTTTGAGGATTTCATGGATTCAAAGGCTACTTTTAAGTACATTGCACAACCAATGGAGTATTTGGCTTGTTATTGTTTGCCTGCAAATAATATGCCTTAAATTGTCTTTGTTTTAGTTTATTTTTGTGCCTTATGTGTTCTGTAAGGTTGGCTCAAGTATGCTGGGAATTCATCACTGGATGCCATGCTGGGGTGAGTGAGACAGTGCAAGGCATGTAATTTTCTTCATTTGTCCATGGAATGTGTGTGTGTGCATATGCATATTTGCCCATCATTGTGATTAGTGGTAAGCTGTATGAAAATAAGGAACAGCCCCAGGATCCCAGGCAAAAAGTAAAATTAAATTAAATATTTATTAGGTACCATGATTTATGGATTCTTTCTGAAAGTGAAGAAGCCTTTATGACCCACATGCAATCTCATAGTTATTAGAGGACATGATAGAACTTAATTTTAAGGAAGAGGGTGTAAATAGCTTGACAAGGACAAGGCTGTGGATGGATAGAGTTGGACTCCACAAATTTCTTCCAAAACTTCGTTTCACGTGCTGGTGTCCTGAGTGGAGTTCACTTCAGTCCTTGGATTTTCTACCTAAGACCTGGACAGTTTGGAGCCGCCTTACAGTGAAAGTGGCCATGAGCAAAGGCAAAGCCAAAAACCTTCAAGCCAGGTATTTGATTTCCCAGAAAAATTCCTTTCCATTTCCTCCATTGGTGTGTGCTTATCTAAACCATCTCTCAAACACACAAACATATGAGGAGCTTTACACACGTGGGTAATGACACAGTAGTTGGAGGTGTGGATGAGGAAGATGGGACATTCCAAACCAGCCTGGTGGTGCTTGGGTTTGAGAACTGAAGGAGTTGGCCAAGGTTGTTGTCTGAACCTTGTTCTTGTGTCATATGGACTGCAGCTGAGTCCTCAATGCAGCAGGTTCAGGAAAGCCATTCTTTGTGCATCTCTTGCAATAGATGTCTAAGCTCAATTTAAGAGCTCTAAGTGATTGATGAATTTACTGTGCTCACAGTTGAATTGTTGTAGTGCTTAAAGGTCTACTGGACCAGGCTTCTGACTGTGATGAGGGCCAATATGTGTTTACACTGTGATGTGCAGCTATTGCCTATGAAACTGGAGATAAAAGTGGAAGAAATACAGTATCTGGGGCTTGGGGACAGAAAAGAAAATAACACAATTACACCTCTGTTTCCTGCTCTATTTTTCTGTAGTGCTGACTTGGGGATTGTAATTGCATATATATTAACAATTTTGTGTGGAGTTTATGATTTATTTTTATAAACCAATGACAGCGAAGTATCAACTTAGTCTGCAAAGCATAAAAAATAGCTCACTGTAATTGAGTTCCAGTTGTAAATTCTATTAAAGCTTTGTTTAATTTGGAAGTTTTCTTTTTCAGTGAGGTTCCATAAACCTAATGCAGTTATCAAAGAGAAAACCCTGCAAAACTCTGCATGTATTAAAGTTCATTAATATTAAATTAATTTATATAATATGCTATCTTTTGAAAGATGAAACATTACACTTTGCTCATCTAAGTAAGAGGTCTGCATTGATTTGGCTGAGAATTGTTTGTTTTGAACAGAAATTAAAATGTAGATGCTGTTGTAGCTTACTTGCATTGAATTAGCCAGAGGGAAGGTGTGACTTCTCCTAGAAAACACCTGGAAGGTTAGGAGGGGTGAAATCTGAAGCAGTTTTGCTGGAAGTGATTGACAGAAGGCAAATGCAATGTTTTGGGGGGTAACCAGATGGAATATCTTCAGATAATCTTACAAGGTCTGTTCTTAAAAAAGGAAGGAGGGGAGGGCATTTGATGCTGGAATCGACAGAGCTGTGATGGTGACTGACTGGCCAGATGTGTCACAGACCCCTGTGCAATAATATAGATGTAGGACTTAGGGATGCATAGGAAAAAGAGGGTCTGGGCAGGAGAGCTGCCCATGCCAATATCTCAGCTGCCCATCTTGTTCCTTTTAATAGTAGTTTGTTTTTTTTTCTTCCTGCAATTATCCACAATGAAATCATTGGGGGCTCGAGAAGTTAAGACTTTTTTTTGTTTTGTTTTGACTAAATAAACCTCTTTTAGTCATTATATCCCAGCTACTAATTTAATTAGGAAATGCAGTAACTGAATTTTCTGTTGTCACTGATGTGGGTGCTATTCTACCTTTTCCAGTTGGGAGAGAAATTGGTGGAACTTTCTTGGTGGGTAGGAAAGGGATTGATTTAAACTTCATTCTTAATCAGAGGAGAGGCTCATGCTGGATCTCAGGTCATTCAAACCATTCCCACATCTATTTTTAAACAACTGTGTGCCATGTTCCTCTCTGGGTTACAGGCAGGCAACTCAATTAGTATAAATTCAGAATGTGACATGGTTTTATAGCTGGTGGAAGCTGAACTAGTAAAGGTAACTGCTAACTAGAGGTGTGGTAGTGGCAGAACTATGGTGCAGTGGTAGAACAGTATTTTTGAAGGGTGTCAAGTTCAATAATTTAATGGGTTCTTAATTGAAAACCTAGAGAAGGAATTAACTTCTTGTTGGAGCTCAGTGAGATTTCATGCAACATAAATAAGAGCAGAATTTGAATGTGGCCTTTTTAAGGGGAATAAAGCTTACCTGGGTTCATCTTTCCATATATATTTGAGATGGGCTTTGAAAGGAGAGGTGGGAGGAACGTGAGGAAAAACTGAACTCAAAAGACAAATCTGTCTGCATTTTTCTATCTCAGTACAAGGCAAGAAGTGGATTGTGCCATATGCCACTGCACTGATGCCTCTGTGATGGCCATGACTAAATTTTTGTGATCCTTGGTGTGACTCATTGGCAGTGGTGGGGAGTACAGCACAATTCTGCCCCTTACCTGTGGTGTGAACTCTTGGTATCACCTGGTGAAGTGCTGGGGTCTGAACCCCCAGCCCTGAATTAAGGGTGACATATGGGTGGTCCCCATGGCCCTTTAAGAGGAGGGGATGAGTTTGCCTTTTGGCTTTCCTCCAGGGTGCAGCTGACCTTGCAGGGAAAGCCCTTGGGTAACCAAGCCCCAGGTGCCCCCATTGGGTCAATGAGTGCCAGGTGTCCTGCTGTGGGGATAAAAGCTGGGACCACTTGCAGGGAGGGTGCAGTGTCTGTCTGTGAGGGGGATGCGCTGTGCAGAGTTCCCTGTTGGGGAAGGACCTCCTGGCTCCTCATGCAACTGGATCCCAGTCAGGTCTGGCACCTACAAACGTGGGCTTTGTGGGGAGGCAACATGGGGTTACCTCTATCGTATGTGATCACCCTATTGACTTGGTTGTCTCCCATTTTCTCTGTGGGTTACCTTGTATCTCTGTTTATTCCATCTATTATGGGTTGTGCTGTGTCACTCCTGGGGTTGATATCTATTATTTGTGATCCGACTTGTTTGTACCCCCAGTGATCCCCTATATTCTGACTCCTCTATGTGCAATAGAACCTACTCACTGGATTGTTTTTCTGCTGGCTGTGTCCTTTGTACTGGGCCTGGTAGTTGGCAAAACAGCTGGAGTTTCCTAGAGAGGAATCTGGAGACAGCTTGCATTGGCTGATAGGATGATGGGATGTGATCCATGCATTTGCACACTATGAGCCATGCCTGTCATGGGATGTGTTTATTTCTGAGAAGTGTATGCCCAGGGAGTATGGTCTTGACACCTTGGCTGTCAAAATGTGCATTGCACCTCCTCTTCCAGGTCCTGTGAGGGTGTTACCTGGGTGCAGTCAATGAATGTCCTCCTGTGCTCAGGGGCAGAGTTTGTGCTCATGTTTTCAGTGCAGAGAACAATGCAGAGGGGTTGTCTGAAAACCTCAGCACGTCACTCACAAAGCCAACGGGGTGTTTCAGGCAGTGCTTTGCAGAGCATGGGGCTGAGCAGCCCACTGGGCTGATCCAGTACAGCATCAGGTAAAATGTTCTGCAGAAGAGAGCAACCTCTCTGAAAGGTGGGGGCTCAGTTCAGGACAAAGTCAATGGGCTCACTGGTGGATTTTTTTACCTTTTCCATGTGCTTTCACTGTAGAACAGCCAGCCCCCATTTCCCTGCTGACATCCATCACCTGCATATTGCTCAGCTCTTCTCATTTTGACTTCTGTTCAACTAAGCACAACTCATCTCTCACCTCTCTGACAGCTTCATCCGTTCCTCCAGCTCAGACTGGCCTGTGGACATTTGTGAGCAGTCCTTGAATCTCTGGCTCAGCCAGGAAAAAGCAGAGCTGGTGCAGAGAAAGCCCAATCATTCGTCATGATGTTTCCTTGGCATGTTGCATTAATTAGCTTTAGCCTACAGGTAGAGCAGGACAAAGGCAGAAATACTTTTCTTGGTGATTGCTGGAATAAGTTGCTAGTATTTCTAAGATTGATAAACTGAAAAGCAGGTGTGAGCTATTAGATTGGTAAGTCAGGCTTTCTTGTATGCTTCTCTTGCTGTTGTTCTTCTCATAGAAAAGTTAGAAATTATTCATGTGTTGCAGTCACCCCAGTGTGGTTTGCAAAGAATGGCTAATACCCCATCTTACCTTACTGACCCTTGAACACAGATGCAGGAGCACTGATAATGCACTTATTCAGAGTGTGTTTTCTGTTAAGAAATGGGGCTTAGTTGTTTTCAGCAAGGTTTATAAATAATAAAGGTTGTATAACCACAGTGGTACTGAACCTAGAATGCCTGTTGTCTCTGTGTTTGTTATTGATGTGTGCATGCCACAGTATGGACCAGATTCCTCACTTTATTGATCCTGTTTCACAAAGGTGTGACGTGAGTGAATGGATCACTGGGGGTCACTCAGGGCTTCTGCAACAGAGAGAATGAAATTCAGCCTCCTGGTTCCTAGTGCCCTCAAAGCAAATCTAATGTTCTGGGTATCTTCAGTAAGCAAACCAAAGCAGGAGTGAAGTGTAGCACCCAGTGTGTACTTGACAGTCTCTGATGAGCGTGGTTATTTCTAACACCATGGATGTGGTGTGGAATATTTTATGGTAGCACTGACCTGCTGGACAAGTGGTGCTCCTCAGGGCTCAGTGCTGAGGCTGGTCTTGGTCAATGTCTTTATAAACAATTTGGATGAGGGGACTGAGTGTACCCTCAGTCGGTTTGGAGGTGACACCAAGTTGGGTGGGAGTGTGGATCTGCCTGAGGGTAGGGAGGCTCTGCAGAGGGATCTGGACAGGTTGGGTCCATGGGCTGAGGCCAATTGTACGGGGTTAGATGGACTTTAAAGGTCCCTTCCAACCCAAACCATTCGATGGTTGTAACAGAATATTGAGGTTGTTAATAAAATCAGTCTTAGAGGGAATACTAAACAGCTGGGCTTTATTTTGTTTTCCATGTGTTCTCATTTGAATACTCCAGTTTATCCCAGGAGATGTACAGCCACTCACAGAGATACCAGCCCTTAGAAACAATATGTATTTAAATGGTTTGCTGTACACCCTGCAACTATACTCTTCTTCTGGTCTTTATGGTGTTCCCTTAGTTTGTTGCTTGTTAATATTAGACTCATCTTGAGTGAGTCTTAATCTGTGTTTAATTGTGGTGTCTAAAATGATTTCGTGTTTGCCAGTGATTTCCAAGACGTAAAATTTAGATGTTAAAAATGTGATTCACATGAAATGGAAAAGGTTTTACTCCTTCAAAATATCTCATTAATTCTGGCATTCAGGCCTGTCTATGCCTGATGCCTATCTGCTAAAAACAAATGGTAGGAGAGCTTAATTCTAGTTTTCTTATGAAATAGAGGTCTTTTCAAGTCAGGTTTGGCATAGTTTTCTCATCTCAGTTAATTTTTCATATTTAGTTGAAGGTGCTGAAAGGAGAGAAAATAACCCCAGTAGAAACCAAGCCCTGGAGAGTTGAATGGGTGTTAGTGAAGATGTGACAATCGAGCATACAGCTGGGAAACGTTCAAAAGAAATAGGGGAAAAGGATCAGAAAAAGACTTACTGAGATGTAAAGTTCAGCCTCGCAGCTGTAGGCAGCCACATCAAAGATGTGTCTCAAACTAGTGAAGTCTGAACCCAACAGAGACAGACCTCGACTGCCTGATCCCAAGATACACGTGCTTCCTGAAACCAGATAAAGGGAGCGTGTTTGTAGGATCGCTGATGTATTGTGCGTTGAGGTGATATCACCAAGTCAACGTCATTCTTTCCTTCACCCAAGGCCTGTCTGCTTCCTTCCCTCTCTCCACACATTTGGTGCACATCTCAACATGGTTGTCCTTCCCTTTCAGTGGTCCCCATTAGCTCTATATACCCCTTCTGCCTACTTTAGTCTAATTCGCCTGCTTTCCCACTCTCCTCAATCACTGAAAATCCAGGTTTCACCCTCCACTCTCCCCAGTGTCCCTGTCTCCATCTACCACACTCATCCCCACCACCCTGTCTGCCATCATTTTTTCTCCCTGCTGCTCTTACCTCTCTTCTCTCCCCCTCACCACCACCACCCTGCACAACACCACCCAGGTCCAAACTGGCCTTCCATCAGGCACTGACCTCAGCAGCTTCACCACTTCAGGTTAGATCATAGTGTTAGTGGTGGTGACCTTGTCTCCTATTTGTACTCTTTCTCTCCACTTGTCCTTCCAGCTTCTCCTTTACTTTTGAACAGCTCTGCATTTTCTTTCCCATTTCATGGTCACCTGTTCCAGCCATGCTCTACATTCCTCTTTCCTTCCCATCATCTTCTCTTGCTGTTTTAATAAAGTTCCTTGACTTCTCTGCTTGGAGACACTCCTCATCATCCATGACACAGTCCACCTTCCTGGCCAATGATTGTACGTCTCCTTCTCCCCTCTGGGATCACCAGATCTGTTGATTTCCTTGCTTTCATCATCTTGCTCAGCATTTCCACATGAGATTTTCTCACCTATTTTCCACAAAGAACTTGAGGAGCTGAGAAGCAGCGATGCTTTAGAGACCAGCAGAAAGCCACTTATGTTTAAGGCCCGTGTAGTTTCTGGAGGTAGGTGAAATGAATAAGCACATCTTTTCTGGTGCTCAGAGCTTGGATGAGGAGCAGGAGCTCTGAGCATCTGGTTGCTCAGAGCTTCTTGGAGCAAAAACGTTGGAGGTGAAACTGCCACGTAAGAGTCATCAGGGAGAAAAACCAAAACCAGTGGATGAACCAGAAAGGGAAAAATGCTGGTAAAGGAGAGAGGCAGTCTGTGTCTCTGCACTAAGAATTACTGGTGTCTTTTCCAATTTAACATCATAAATTTCATACCCATGCTTGGGGTAAAGCTCTGGGAAAGAAGGTAAATATAAAAAGGTACCAAGTGATGTGCTTAGGTTTGTGCAGCAGAGCACCAGGCGAAGGTGACCCCTGAAATGCTGATTTCCAGCATCAATCCATATCCTGGGAGGTAATGGGGCTGCTTACGTGAGAAAAAGCAGGAGCTGACAAGTTCTAGAAATTAGTGGGAAAGTGTCAAAGTGATTAAACAAAATTAGAAAGCCAAAGTTTTCTCATTATCATCTTACCAGGAAAAAAAGAGTGTGCCTGGTCTAAAAAAGAGGATGACAATTTGACAGTAGGCACTATGTACCTTTCCTTCTGTACAGATTGGCATTTTCTTTTTAACACTGTCAGACATTTTGGGTTTCCCTTTAAGAAGAATTAATGGCAGCTTCTCCTGCAATGCCTATTTTTTCCTTGTTTTGTAAAATATGGAAGAATACTGTGCCTGTTTATTATCTGTGTGCTCATAACAGACATTAATAAATAAATCCCTGTAAGATGTCAGGGACGTTTAGAAGATGAAAAAAAATCACACTCTCTTTTTTTCCTCTGTTTAGAATGTGTGCCACATCAAGGCATTTTAGTTGCAGTGGGAAGCAGTTTCCTTTTTCATGACTTTATGTATGACTGCAGTGCATTATGGAATTCTCTAGTGTGCAGAAATAAAAGCTCGAACCATATTTTCACACAGGAATTCAGAAGTTCCTGACAAAAAGTTTTAGTTAAGATTCAGAAATACTTTTTTTTATTATTATTACTTTTTTCCCCCAGCATGGAAGGAGGTCAGTACAGCCTAAATATCCACACCAGAGAGAGAACACCAATTGCCCATATGAGTTGGGACGAGCTACAGAGATCTTGAGGACACCAAAAAGGTGGAAGTGGTCCTGATAGCATGGGTTGGTAGCAGAGGAGCTGGTCAAGCACGTGCCATCCTTGCATCTCTGATATCTTCATCATGGCCATGCCTATACAGTTGAGACCAGCTGGGTCCCCTTGTGTGGGGTGCTGTACAGTTGGGAGGTGTGCAAGGAGGTGACATTAAAAAGTGTGTACTGAGCAATATACACAGAAAAGATGTACGAGGAGGCAGGTGTGGGCAGGGCACTGCTGGGTGGAATTGAACCCCAGGGGTTATTCTGGTATTGCTTGCTCTAGTTACACCTGGATTTATTTTTGAGGGTGTGTTTCTATCTCTGGGTTGTCCTGTAGCTGTCAGCCTTGCAGGCAGAGCTGTGCATCCCAGACCATCATTAACTGGTCCCACGTTTGCTTCCATTATGCTCAAAGCAAAGAGAAGCCAGCTCATTGCTTGCAATGGGACCTCCAGGGGAGGGTGCCTTTGGGGCACATGGAAAGTACCAGAGAGACATCACCTGTAGTTTGTGGTCCTCTCATCTTCCTGCTTGGCCCTTCACAGGGACCTGGGGATGGAGGTGGCGTGGGCAGGGCTAGGCTGAAGGGTTTCTCTGATCTGTGAGACGTATTTTGGGTTCTTAATGACCAAACAAGCAATGAAGGTCAATTAGATGATCTTCCTAAATGAATCGTTAGGCAAATAACGTGGTTTTGTTAGAAACTTTCCTCTGAAGGTTTTCAGCTTTTGACAGAGAAAAAATGTGTTTAAGCTTTTGAGTGTTTTCATGGAAGCAATATTTGTTTTGCTCTTTTCTTCTTCCATATATTTTTGCCAGGGAATTGTTTACCCTCTTTCTGCCCTGGCAGGAATGATATGGCAGCATATCAGCAGATAGGAGGTACAGGCAAACCTTTCCCAATAAAACCAAAAGGTTGGGCCTCAGCTGCTCCACGTCATCGCAGCACCATGAAGATGTGTTATTTTGGCTGAGTCAGCAGCTTGCTGTGGCACAGGGCAGGTGGTGACTCACCTCACTGCCAAGTCAGGCATAAACACCACAAAATGTCCTGTTTGTGTCCTCAGTGTTCTCTTGCTTCACTAGGCTCACTTTTAAGGCATTTGAAACACAACCACTCAGCTGCAGAAAACTGCTCTCAGTAGCAGACCTCAACGTTAATGTTTCACCTACCACTAATTCCTCCTGCTGCTGTCACTGGCAGTAGCTCTTCCCTTTAACTTATAATGTTTTTGAATGACTTTTTCCCTTAAAAGGAAGGAAAGCTTTCGGGTTTTAATTTTATTATTAGAGAAGCTGTGGCTGCCCCCTCCCTGGCAGTGTTCCAGGCCAGGTTGGATGGGGCTTGGAGCAACCTGGGCTGGTGGGAGGTGTCCCTGCCATGGCAGGGGGTTGAAACAAGATGAGCTTTGAGGTCCCTTCCAACCCAAACCATCCTGTGATTAGAAAAAAAAACCCTGTAGATCTATCTGGATGAGTAAACCAGCCCTTAGCAGTTTGGTTGCTTGATGTCCACCTTCCCTGTGCTGTCCTGTGCTCTCTGTCCTAGCCACAACCTGATGATCCCAAATCCATCCCCATTCACTTCCTTGGCAGGCACCAAAGCTCGCAGCCTTGCAAGAGGCATCTTCACTGCCCTTCCTCTGCCAAAGCAATCTATAATTTCTAGTGGTCTTACACACTGAAAGAGATTTTAATTACCATTTTCTTCTCAGGTTTAGGCTGTGAAGTGAGTATCTGTGATCAGGTTACTAGTTTTTGGTTTTAAGAGATGTGCATTTTTCACCTTATATGACACATTGAATATTTGGTTTGCTGACTTTTATGCTATACATGCATTATGTTCACTTAAATATGGTTTTATCTTTGGAAAACCTTTAAGGAAATTATTGGGGCAGAGGGATGTGCATTTCTCTTTGTTGTGTTCTGTATCCTGATATTTGAGATGGAAAAGACTGATTCTTCCCAGCAGCCTTTCTCCATGCTGCTGCAGAAGTTCTGCCTCTGCATGTCATGAGCTGAATTTTTGCCCATGATCAGAAACATTTATGATTTCTCAGGAGCACACATCACATCCATGCCATATAACACACGCAGTCACTTCCCAATTCAAGGGGCGGATGGATGCTCAGCTTTTTGTGCTCCTGCAGTTTCTCCAGCTGAGGATGTGACCCAGGAGAAACTGGGAGTGAAGACTCCTGCAATACAGGCTGAAATACCAAGGTCAGGGGGCACTCTGTCCTGGCAGAGCCCAGAGGAGCTCGTGGCATGGTCAGCTTGCAGGGGTGAGATGTCTCCGAGGGCTGATGGACCACGAGCAGAATAGCAATAGTGTTGTTTTATGGCCACCTGTCAGCTCCTCTGCATCCTCCCTGTGCTCTGGCATCTCTTCCAAATTTATCTTTTTCTTCTTCAAAGTTTCCTTTCTGTTTTTTCCTGGCAGAGGCTGGATATATTTCAGCTGTCTCACACAATCTATTTTTCACAGGGTTTTTTTTGAAAGCTGCAGCAATTTCAGAGAGTAATTTATCAGAGATTAACCTCCACAATGCAAGCAGAGTTAAATGTTTCTTCCCAGTGCAAAAGCTTGGTTTGAAATGGTGCAGCAATTAACCAAAATTTGTTAGAATGGGGGGATCCTGTACTCTCACTTTCTGATTAATGCCTCTGCTTTAAACTCTTATCCATTTATCCCTCGATGTATCCTATTGTTCTCCCCTCCTGATAGGGGCTTTGTACAAACACCATTTTAATTACTTTTATAATTAGTCAGCAGCAAAATCTTTGATGAAATGTCTCTCACACTTATTGAAGTCTTTGCTGCTTTTTTCATGTATTATACACAACTTCTCATTAACTTTTTCAAGTCTAATTAAATTTCTCTCATCATTCTTACGTTCGCCCCTCCAGTATCACTCTTTGCTAGTTCTCCGTGTGACATTACAGTCTGGATGACATCACAGAATCTCATTTGTTTCAGTAGAGAATGCATCTGAGAAAATGAAGACTTGGGGCAACTTTTTTTTTTAAATTATTTTTTAAAGGAGACTTTTAGTTCACTTAAAATGAAATTTAAAAAAATTGGTACTTTATTAGAAATGCTCTTCTCAGGTGACAAATAGTTTAAAGTTGAAATATTATTACTGTGAATTCTGATTTTTTTACATTTTAGAAACAAAATATCTCTAATAACATTTTAAATTGAAAAACAAGATGACATTTCTGTCTCTTGAACCTTTGTGGTAAGGATATGACACACATCAAGAACTTCACTGTCACTCCATCTGTGTTTTTTGGTTTTGTTTGTTTGTTTTTTTTTTTAAAAAAAAAAGATATGAGAATAGTTTTACTTTCAAGGCTGGTCTGCCTTACTTTAAGGAGTGTTGGTGTGATCTGAGATTAACAGAAGAGCTCCTGTAGATGCCTTTGACCCTGTGTGCATGCCTTAATCTTCATGCAGACTTACATGAGTGACACTTTTAGAGTCATTAAAGGGTATTTAATTACTTTCACAGTGGCATGTGCCTGGGACATGAGCAGCACAGTCCTGGAATGTACAGAAATTCTGCAGGAATAAACTTTATAAATGCAGTATAGACAATTCTCTGTCCTAATTTATCTTCCTCTAGTGTTCCTGGTTGCCTCTCACTGACCTTAATGTACCATTTCCAAAGTCCATTATTAACAAAACACCTTTAACAATCCTTTCCTGTTCTTAGCTTATTTTTTGCAATTCACTTCCATGAAGAGGTGATTTGTGAGTTACCAAACATGACCTGTAAGTAAGGACTCATCTTTCACTGCCCATTGACTGTATCTCACTCCTCACTTCTAGCGTGAGACTTTTGGAACGGTGTGCAGGGAATTAGCTCTGGAATTAGCAGTCACATAGCTAAATGCTCAAGCAGGGCTTTGAAAATGAATCCCCACCCCCTGTGGATTTATCAAGGAGACAGAACCATGGCACTGCAGGTATTACACAGTTCATTTTTGATATTGGCCCAAGAGATGAAGCTGTTGCACAGACAGGCTTTTCACCTGGACTTCATCCTGTTCCCCTGGAGTTTGTGTACAGTGGGAACTAATTTAAAATGAACTCCCTTTTGAGTCATTTATGTGATGCCAAGTTATATTCAGGGAAGGACAAGAGCCCATGTTCAGCCTCTTTGCACACTCCTTAGTGTCCACTTCTTGCAATAAGAGGTCTAAGGTTTGTACTGTTTGGTTTTCAGTTGTACATCATCTGTATGCTCCTGCCCAGAAGTTCTGTGCAGGCTGTGCTGCAGTGCTGTGCACTTTGTGAAGTCTGTAATTACAGTGCAAATGGCTGCAAGACTTTGGCTTTGGCAACTTTTTCAGACTTGCTCTGCAGTGATGTGCACTGTGAAGTGCTCATCACACTAAAATAAGGCTTTGTAGAAATATTAGGAAATTATACATATTCACTGACTACTTTATAATCATGTGGACATTGGGATGCTGGAAAGACAGGTTTAGAGCTTTACTAACATACAGTTTAATAGAGAACACTGCCTTAACTTGTTTACAATAAGAGGTACTTTAGGGATGCCTTCTGGCTTTCTTGCCTTTGACCTTCCTGCTCTAGGCATTAACCATAGGTGGATTCTACACTGCCTCCTCTAATTGAAGCTAAACCTTGAGCCTTGTGCTGGAAGGTCCTGAAAGCCAATGAACAACAAAACAAGGGCAAATGCTGTCTCCTGCTATTTTCTGTATATTTTTTCTGTTGAAGTTCTGTCTGGACACTGCACACCCAGCACAGAAGACATTAAGGTTTTTAGGATGCTGGTACATCAGGTTTTTTTCTTCATGTCTGCTCTTGGAGACTTGACTCTGAAAAGATTTTTCAAGGGGGGAAGGGAATGTGTTGGGTGATGGTGAGACTGATAAACAAAGGTAGCATGTGAATTATGTATATGCTTGAGAATTCACCTTCAGAAAATAGTAGGGCTTGGGTAGTGGGTGATAGGCAGAGAAGACCTTGAATGCTAGCTCTGTGAGACTTATTTATTTATCAATGCAGTCTTCTAGGAAGATTAATTATCACATGGAAAAGCCTTGAGGGATCATTTTTTGTTCTCATTGTACAAGTTTTGGACCAATAAAATAATTCTTTTTCTTTTTTTCCCCTAATATTCCTGATCAGCTGTACAACAAGCTAGTAAGGCACACAAGTGAACAGGATTATTCAACCTGGATATGCAAATAAGAACATATTACAGCTCTCAGTAGCTTTTATGACCTTCATTAAGCTCAGGGGAGCAGTTGAGCGTGCATACATTGGCTCACACCCAGGCAGAAGCCCATAAACTCCAGTGCAGTGCAAGTCCCTTCACTGAGGGCACGCGGAGCGCAGCGAAAGGCTGAGCAAAGCTTGTACAGCAGAGCTGGCTTTAATATTCATGAAGCTCAAATATCAAGACCTCCTAAGAAATTAACACACAAGGACAAGACAGCTTTAGACAGGAAGAGTTTGTGAGCTGTATGCTTGTAGGAATTGCAGACCATGACTGCCAGTAATTAGGTACCTGACTTTCTGAATCCCATAGCATGTGCAGTTGCTGCACAGGACTCATAAACTATATCAGCTCAATTTTCTGCACAAAACTTCTAGATCTGTTTAATATGCCACCTGTGAGTATTTAATGTATGTGTTAACAGAAATACCCTTCAGTGTATTTGATATTCCAAATACATGGGGGTTAAAAGTGCCTGTGACTTATCCTCTTTAGCACTCTTCCATGTGTAACCTGGGATGGGCTCAAAGTCTCCCTTAATGGTCAGCACCTTTCAGCATCTGAACTTTGGTTTATTAGCCATTGATGGGAAAAGGGAGTAAAAGGGATTTCAGTGGATTTATTGCAAGAGTTTCAAGGTTTGAAAATACCCTCTGTGTTATGGGGATTGGGAGGTCTGAAACATCTGCTGCTCTTCTTGGAGCCCACCTGTATGGGAAGGAAAAGCAATTCTCACCTGCTGAAGCTGGCTGACCAAGATTTTGTGCACTTTTAGAGGATTAGCAATGCCAGACCAACTGACCTCATGTGACCATGCATTGAGTTTGAAGCTTTTGTGTCTTTCCCAGCTTGCATCTAGATTTTGCAAACTGATGATGTTGTAAGACACTGGTGATGTATCAGAGTAGGAAATTCCTGGTGTTGTCTGGTTTATTGATATGTGTACAGCAGAGGTAGCTGTAAGCAGCATGCAGGCAGCCCCCTCATCCAGTTCTCGATGTGAACATCCCTGGTGGTTGCCAGGCTTTGGGGAATTGTCTCTGGCTAAAGAAACTTGGTGAGAGTTGTCCTGCCCCAGCTCCCACCATGACTGCAACCACTTGAAGGAAGCAAACAAGCCAGAAGTTCTCCCAAAACTGGAAGTTTGTCCCTTGTTTGAAAAAGCACTGCAAGAGTTCTGTCTGTTTATTCCTGTCATAACCATGTTATTCACTAATGGCAACATTCAGGCTGAAACTTGCAGATCTCCTTTGGGATCTGATGCTGTGATAGCAAGCATACTATGGCCCTTGAGAAAGATATGGTCCTTTCCCTAAAGTACTTCAACCTTGTACATGTAAGGACAATAAGAATATTACCTTCCTGGAAAGCAACTGATCCAAAGTTGGACTCCAGGATTTCTATATTGCTGGAAACAGAATGGCTGGGGTGATTTTCCTGTATGATCAAATACAAGTCTGTGGGTCTTTACAAGGACAGGCTGTCACAAGACTTACCTTTCATCTTATCTCAGATGGAGTAGGGTGAAGTCAGTTATCTGAAGATATGTCACAGGATGGTTCAGGCTGGAAGGAATCATCTGGTCCAATGCCCTGCTCAAGCAGGGCCACCCAGAGCCAGTTGCCCAGGACCATATCCAAATATCTTGTGAGTATTTCCAGGGCTGGAGACTCTGCAGCCTCCCTGGGCAACCTGTGCCAGTGCCCAGTCACCCTCATGGTGAAGAGAAGGTTTGTCCCTGCTCCTGAGTCCCTAGGTGAGTCCCCAGGTGACAGTCCCTGGCTGTCAGCAGGCAGATGAGAGCAGCAAAGTTGGCTGCAGTTTAGCACTCCTAAAGCAGCAAAGTTTGAGCTGCAATTTAGCACTCATAAAGCATGACAATTGCATTGCTTTTCTGTTAAAGCTTATAATTTTTCTTGTTGTTATATTAGAGACTCATAATTACAAATTCCAACTTAGACCTCTTATTAATCGTCAGCCCTCAACACTGCAAGTCTGTTTTTTGTATTTGTAAGGCAGTGGTAGCCTTTATTTGATCTTCCATCACTGCAGATCAAGTGGCAGTGCCCTCACGCTGCACATTTAATCTGTTCATAATTGGAAGAGCTCCTTCAGGCGTCTTATCATTCGAGCTGTGAGCAAAATACATCATTACAACTCGTTAAAAGGATGCTACCTTCATAAATTATAATTCTGTAACTTCTGAAAAGGAATTAGTATTTTCTAATATCTTCTCTGTAATAAGAACCTGCAGCCAGTTGTTCCCATAGAATAATTTCTGCACAGTTAGCTGTGCTGGTTTCCCTTCTGTGGAAGAACAGAGTTTTGTGTTGATGTTGTAGTTTGGTCAGTAAGGGGTAGTTGTAAAGGTTAGGCTGTGTAGTACCTGCAGTGCCACGTTGGAGTGGGGGGTTACAAAGATTAATGGGAAAATGGTTAAAGAAAGAATTAGAAAACCCCTTGTAAATCAAAGAGCGGTGGTTTGCTTCTTAGCCTCTGTGAGCACTGACAGCCAAAGTTCAGGGAGGAGTGGCAATTAAGGAAAAGGGATCAATGTATGAATGGCAAGGAGAAGTGCTGCCCACAGAGATTCCTGCTCAAAGCCCAGCAGAGGAATGGGTGCTTTAGGGTCAGTGATAAGGATCAAACGTTTCTTGCAAGTCAGGGGTTCCTCTAAGTTAGGGCTTTGGAAACTTCTCAGAGTTTTAGTGGAGACAAGATCAATTTAGCATCAGAGAACAAGAATAAAATATAAAATAACAGGATGAAGATACTGCTGGCACATATGGGTCTATTTCTGAGCAGATGGACTAGAGATCCCTTCCAACTAAAATTATTCCATGAGTTGGTGATATCCACTTTGCAAAAAGTGAGTTCCAAATACAGTAGATTAAATATATTACCCAAATCCTCTTGAAAGGAATAACCTGTTTCAGGGTCATAATCCTTTCCAAAAAATGAATTTATGTTCCTGCCAGAGCCAGTGTCACTATCACTGATATAATTTTTATATGTTGAGTTTATTTCATATATCTGTATTAAAAACATTATCTTTGATAACATTAGTGGTGATCAATAACAGGCTGTAGAAACATCACACAAGTAGGTATATTTACTGCTGTATTCATTATAATCAACTGGTGTTACAGTAGTGTTTTATGAGCCCAGGCTGGAGGAGAATTGCAGAGCTCAAAGTGCTGAATCTGGGAGCTGCCATCTCAGAGGAACATTTGGGCATCTTTTGTCTGTAACATCACACGGGGAGCTAATGCTAACAGATCCACCCATTGCTCCCAGGCCCTTCTCTGTGCTGTTGCACTCAGAGGCAGCATCCTCTTGTTTTGTTCACCTCCCTGGCATAACACACTTCACGTTCATACCTTCTGGTGATCATGTTTGATAGCGTAATTACACTTTGTGCTTCTCTTGTGTTGATGCTAATGATTATTAAGCTTGCTTATGCTCTCCTCCTCCTTCCTCATGCCTCCATTTCCACATGCACTGTGTTATATTCACTGTAATGCTTTTGATGTTGCAAACAGTATGTGACAATTTCTGAAGGTTCAGAAGAGTGATGGTTTTGAGCTACCTTTCATTTTCACTGCTCCTTATGAAAATAATAATAATAATAAAGTATTGTTGCAGTTTTGTGCATGGCTTGTTCAGAAGAATGCTTGCAGGCAGTGAAAATAATGTCTGAGTAACAATTTCAGCCAGGAATGAGGTAGAAGAGACCCAGTGTGGAGCCTGTGAGAGTAAACAGGCATTTGCCCTTACACACTAAACAGCAAGAAAGTTCAGGAGCTGCAGAGCACCAAGGGATAACAGAACAGTATAAATTTTCCATTGCTATCTTGCAGTAAATGTGGTTTACTTAAGAGAATAAATAATATGGAGCCTTTGCTGTGGGGTAGTGAGCCACGGGAGATATTTCACAGTGAATCAACATTTACTTCCTTGAGATACAGAGAGAATTTCATGGCCCTGAGGCCATTTGAACAAATGGATGGGAATAGATGGGGAAGAGCACTGTGGGGCTAGATGGATTTTTCAGAAACCTTCTTACTGCTTTTAATGTCTCTGTACACAGAGCAGAGAGGAACGAGGAGGATGCTGTACAAAGGGATGTGTGTGTTTGCTGATAATTTTCATGTTAAATAGCTTAGTGTAATATGCACTCTTACATGTAGTTATGGGTGGCTTTCAATAATCACAACCTTTGCTGCTAAATCCTTTTAACTTCTTATTTCATAAGGAGAGCAGGAAAAGAAATGCTTACTGAAACTGGAGTTTTGAGAAATTAAGGTTTATTACAAAAAAAAATATGAGCAAAATGTGCCCAATAAAACCTGTATTTAAATTTTGTAAATATATAAAGTCCCTACAAGAGAGAGATCTATTGCGAATGATTTTAAATATTAGATTATTGATTTTTCTCTTTTGAGGAGAGAGAAATGTTAATTAGGAGTTATTCTTCCTGCAGTATTGTCTGCCCAGCTCATCACTTCTGGAGCTGACTGCAGCCCCCTGCCACAGAGCGTGGTGCAGGTGGTGGCACGTCATCGTTTGAAGCACTGCCCTTGCCAAGGGGTTGTGATTGCAGCACACTTGGACTGCAAGCTTTTGTGAGCAAGGCCATCTTTTCAGAGTGCATCTTGTGTCTGTGTATTTCAGGACACTGAGTGAGTTTTCATAGCTTTTAGGCTTTTCAAGCTATTTCATCTTATGTATTCCCTGTTACAGCCCTGCTGGTATCTTTTGTTAAACAGCCTCGACCAACTGCCTTTTGCTTCTTTTTACCAAAACAAAAGAAATCCTGAGAGTGGTGGTGTCTTGTTACTAGATAGAAATGGAAAGGTTATTAATACTGATATTTATGAGCTGCTTCTGGGTTTTCTTGGGGAGAAGAAGATGCACTCATTTAGTGTAAAGTTATTGTCCTTTGCAGTGTGATGAAAGCTACACAATCCCTACAAATAAATAGTTTTAAATCAACAGGACTGGATAGCTTGCTCCCAAGTGACCTAAAACAATTGATTTGAGGGAATTTTTGATGTAACAATTCATTAACCAGTAAAGCAAGGCAGTAAAACAGAGCTCACAATACTGGAGAAATTTTAAAAGACCGACCAAGGTGTAATGTGCTAATGAGCAAAAGGGACAAGTGTGGGTCACCTGCAAGAACTGTGATAAAGTATGGCAAAAGGAATGAGGTTCTCATCAAAGACACCTTGAATTTGTGCTGCAGTCGGACACACGCTCGGGCTCTGTGCAGGAGGAGTGGGATAAGATTTAATGTGTTGTGCTGCAGAAGAGATCAGGCTGAATGATCTAAGGGTCTTTTCTAGGCTTAAAATTGGTCAGTAATTCTTTTGCCAGTCACTGTGGCAAAGTTACACGACAGCCTGCAGGACCCACTATGAATCTCACTTGGCAAAAGAGTTGTCAGGCCATTCATCTGACACTTGCCTGTGGTGTGACAGAGCCGTGGCAGGTCCTGGGTCCCCCTGGGGACAGTTATGTGCTTTTAATTAGAACGTGGGGTAAGATTTACATCAGTGTTCCAGCCGTGTTGTAGCCCTTGCCCTGTGATATGGCACTGGAGTTAAGCACTCTGCCTGCTTAACTGGTGGGAGAAGAGAGGTTTTCCAAGGAATCCATTTCCAGGAGTGTGTCAAGGATGAGGGCTCGTGTCCTGAATCCAGCCAAAAGGAGCTGGGGTGGGAAGCCACAGCTCTCCCTGAGTTCAGCTGCCTTCTGGGCAGTGATTGAACCATGGTCCCTGCACACTCTAAATTTAGTTTTAAGAGTATTTTTGAAAATGTTTTTTTCATGGAAGGGTAGATATATTTCTTATTTTTAGGAGAAGCAGTGTCAGGGCATAAGAAATTCAGAAATAGTGAATATATAATAATAAAATACTACATATTAGAACTAAAAAAGTCTGAAGGTATTTTTAACAGCTTGTAAATAATGTCATATCATTGCACATGGTCTTGTTCAAGCCACCATATGTTACAAGGTACAGGTACCCTTTCCATCAGGATCCATCAAGGAAAATACATTAACTGAAAATCCTGGACTTTACAGTGAGTTCAGCAAGGCACAGAAACAGGACCACAGGTAACAATCTGCAGGGGCAGATCCTTGCTCTGAAAAAGTCAGACACCTTCTGATGGGTCATCCTATGCTGTAGCCCTAATTCCAATTTGCTAGAATTAAAGGCTTTTTTTTTTTTTTTTAAGGATCTGAAGGCTGGATCTGACCTGCTGGCCTTGACTAATAGAGGTTGACTTCCAACCATGAAGAAATTAGTAGACAATTTTTCCTTTGTGGTACACACAGTCCCAGTACATACTGGTTGTATTTGTAGACACCAGTGAAGCTGTGTGAGATACAGGTTGGAGCTTTGTTTATTTGTATCTGAACATCCACAGTGTTCAAGAACTTTAGTTCTATTCTGCAATGCAAAATAAATCAGACTTAATTTGTCTGCAAATAAGGTTACATATCAAAATCAGTTTAAATGATCCTCAAATCTTGATAAAGTGCAAAGGGTGTTACACAGCTTCTGTGTGATGCTTGGCTTTGAATGTTCCTTTTCCTTCTATAGAGAGCAATAGTTGAAAAACTATGGAAATATATTAAAATGTACAGACCTGGTACATGGATTATTCTGAATGATCTTTCCTTTTCTGCACTATGTGATGTAATTATATAATTACCTGGTACTTTAAAAAAAAAAGGGGGGGGGCCGGGGTAAGGATGATGATGCTTGCCACTGCTGTCAGCATGGTGATATCCTGTGTGTGTTTTCAGCTAAACACAGCCCAGGCTAAGAGGATGGATGGATATGAGAGATGTATAGGATATCTGTTTAAGTTTGGGGTTTTTTTAGCAGTGACAAATGAGGTACTGTATTTTGGGGTGCTACTTGAAAGAGCTTTGGGTTGGCAGTGCATTTAGAAACCTGTCAAAACTCCAAAAACGATTTTATTTCATTTTTATAAACCTGTTGAACTGGCAGGTTTCCCCAGCTACTTTTTGAAATGGCTTTTCTGATGGCAAGGTGTTGTTGTGCAGTAGTATTAATACTGTAGGGAATGGTACAGAGTGTCCTGAGCAGGACTGTGCTGGTCGTGCCAGGGTAGTCCTCAGCGTTGTGTTGGTCCCAGATTATTTCTGTTAACTTAATATGTTGTAATGAGGTAAGGCTGCTGTAAGGTAGAGAAGTCCTCATGTGCCAGCATCACCTGGAGGACTTTTCTGGAAGGTTAATGGTGAAACCAGGGCTAAACTGAGACAGGAGGCACTTCCTGCCAAAGCTGTATATCCACATGTGGAAAGGAAAATAATGAAAAGCTGTAATACGACCTCAAACACCTCTCAATCCAGTAAGATAGGGAGGAAAATGTTTCTTTACTCTCTTAATGCAGTGAGGCTTGAAAGTGGAAAAAGTCTTAAATGAGTAGGATCAGGAAAATCATATGCATATCGCAATTTTTCTCAAGTTTGCTTATTAAATATAGTCATTTTCTCTCTTGTCTTCTACTGTTATGTAAAGCTTGGTACTCCTTTCTGTATTTATTTCTCCTTCACAGCATTTCCTCCCCCCTCCCCATCTTCCCAGTAGGCTGAACTGCCCCTTTGGCAGTGCTCCCCAGAGCAGGCTGAACATCCATCCATATTCCAAATGCTTGTAGTCTAGGGAACTTAGGAGAGAAAGTATTGGTCCATTTAGATACATAATTACAGTTTATTAATTGCTTGGAAAGATACAGTGTTTCAAGATATATAGTCTGTCACCTCTTTTATCTTGAACCAAGGGGTTAATAAGATCAAATGTTCATGATCTGCATCAAAAAGGCACATTTGCTTTAAATAAAACATGTCAAGTACCACAAGTTAATAAATGGGATCAATTAACTCAAAGCTCTTAAGGCTCCTGAAGAGCATCCCAGAGTCTCCCTGTGACCACTGGACCACAGAAGCCTTTTCACACAGAGCCAGTCCAGGAAAGCACTCCCATTTTTTTTCTTTCTCAGCAGCCCTGGTTTTTACTTTACCTTGCTTGGTTGGACAGATTTTGAGTGTGATTCTGTGTTTAAAAGCTTTTCCAAAGGTCTCTTTCCAAACCCACAAAATTATGCAGAACTCTAGTGTGGGAATTCAGAATCTTCCTTTACAAATTTTTTTTTTTTCCCCAAATACAAAATATAGGAAGTTAGTATGTGCAATTTCTCTATTAGAAGTTTTGTCCATACCAAAGAACCATTAGGAAGTTAATGAGAAAGGTGTATTAGGGCATTATTTTTCCCTTGACAAATTAATGGGTTTACAAACGTTTACAGTAGGCATTGCTAGCACATGGAAAAATTGCACTGATTAAAAATGAACCCTAAGGCTCAGGCATCAGAACTCAATTGTCTAAACAGAAAAGTTTTCAGTGAATCCATTTTATAAAGAGGAGTAGAAGAGCTGTCCCCTCAGAAGGATGTTAAAGTCAGCAGCAAAAATTTGGCATCAGATGAGCCAGAAGGATGAAAAATTGCCTGCTTTACTGTGTGACATTAGGGCTGTGGTGAGAGATGGCTGAAGAGGTGATTGGGTAAGAGTCTGTTGAGATTAATGAACCCAAACACTTAACCAGAAGAAGAAGAGAAGGAAGTTGGGACAGGCTGCCCAGGGCAGGGGGCAGTCCCCATCCCTGGAGGGATTTCAGAGCCGTGGAGATGTGGTGTGAGGGACATGGGGCAGTGGGGACTGGGCAGTGCTGGGTTAATGGTTGGACTGGGTGACCTTGGAGGTCTGTTCCAACCTAAATGATTCTATGTTATTTTCTGTTTTCTCACATCACCTTCAACTTCAAAATCTGAGCCTGACAATGCAAAACTCCCAGCCTTGCTTTTTCTGGGGAACACGCTGCTCGTGGCTTCCTCCTGCAGCAGAGATACCTGTGTCACATCAGCAGTTCTGCCTCTTTCCACTGAAGTCAGGGTGAGTTAGGTGAGGCCCTGGACTAGCAGAGTTCAACTGACCATGACCCAAGAAGGAACTGTGGGTTCTGTGGAGTGAGTTGTGTTATGGGATGTCTGTGGTTGTGCCCTGTGTGCAGATGTTTTCTGGTTAGTGTGGTCTCAGCTGGCAGAAGGTGAAGGTATCTGTTAGGATGTCATGGACATGCTGAAGACATCACCTTGCACTCGTAGTATAGCAAAACTGGGGTATGGTCTTTAGGTCAAAATACCTTAAATATTAAGAATTGCAGCATTATTCTCTGTGAGCTCTTGCACTGATTTGCACTGAAACTTTTCTGATGTTCATCACTGTCAGTGGCAATAACCTCAGGACACAGGGGATGTTTCCAGCATTGCTGGCATAAATCAGTCTGTACTGATGGTCCTGCTCAAGCTCTTGAGCAACCTCATGGCCTCTCTCCTTGCTGCTGAGGGATGGGGGCTGCCTGCAGGCTCCCAGCAGTGTGCCTGCTAAATGGCCCTGCAAAAATTCACACATTTGTAACATTTACAATGGAGTCTGTTTTATAGCTCTAATAAATCCTGCGGTGATAAATTATTTACATTGGTACTCCCTAGTATGACTCTACCATGCAAAGCAGCTGCTCAGTCACTGCAACAGCCATGTTTTTCGCAGCAATAATTCCCCAGGGAGCTTGGCACAGACAGGGGCTGTGCCACAGAGGGGCTCACACCTCTCTCTGTTCTTGTGAGCAATTTTCTTATCCCAGCAGTCAGCAATGTATTTCAAGGAGCACAACCAAACAGCAAGAACAGGTTGGCTTTGTACTGTATAAAGCACTTTTTATATTGGTAATGCCATTATTTTTATATTATTGTACGTATTAGTGTCTTATGCTGTTTCACCTAACCAATGCAAGTTTGCACGTTGATCATCTTAAACCATGAGAGCCTCCTCAGGAATGTGAGTGCCAGGTTCCCACTGCTGCACTGTGCTGAAAATTGCAGCTCTGCTGTAGCTTTGGCTCTTGAAAACAGAAATGGAAAAGTTCAGGATAACCCCTATAAATAACCTTGCCTTCTATATCTACATCATGTGCTGGCAGCTGGATTTTCATATTCCATAGTCTTTTCTCAGGGATCAATAATTTTGTATGGTTTGGAGGTATTGCTAAAGAAATCCCCAAGAAAATAAAATACTGTCTAATCACCTGGATATCAGAGCTTCACCTGGGGTCCCTGGGACCTCATGGCTCTCTGCTTTAAAGGTTATCACCCAGGAGGCATCCAGTCCTGGATGGAGGAGGTTGGAGGGTCCATCAGTCCTCGTGCTCAACTCCTGCCTCTTCCAGGACGTTCAGACTGGTTTTGCTCCAGGCAGTAACCTTTGCAAGCCTAACATGTTAAGAAATACCAGTGAATGTTCATTTCTCAGCTTCTTGGACAGCTCTTCTCTGTGTCACAGAGCAAGCTGTAAAGCTCGTTACAGCTCTGCTCGTTACTGTTGTTGGGTTTCAGCCCAAAAGGGATCCTGGAGGCTCAGCAGGAAAGTGAGGCAGAGACCCCTCCCAGCAACGGGCCATGTCCTTGCCCCTCCACTTCACTCCAGAGGCTGCTGGGAGGAGACTCACCATATGCTTTTGTTCTCTTGACCTGCTGTCCCATCAACCCTGATGGCCACAGCGTCACTCTGTGAACTCGTGTTATTTTTCTTGCCCACTACAAACATGTTTTGTTCAGAGTCAGTCATTTGGGGGGGTTCCAGTCTTGCAGAGGTGACCTGCATTGTCTCTCCTTGCAGGTACTCAGTTGTATTTAAAGACACTTGGCTTCTGTGTGCACGAACTGCAGTGCCCTAAATAAATCTCTCATGTTTTGTCAGTCTTCCTGGCAGTGTGTAAGGAGAGGAGAGAGGGGGTTTGTTATTTTGTTGTACTTTTAGTTCGTTAATGAACGTAGAGCATATGCTGGTGTCTAGCTGAGGCTGCCAGAAAGCTCTTCCATGGTTCTCTGCTGCCAACATTTTTTGAGATCCACTTGTTGCTCAACAGTGCTCAGCATTACAATATTGAAGTCTTCTCTGGTTCAGACTTCTAAAAACCAGGTGGAAATCCCTCCCACTCAGGAAATTGTCTGAGGCATCCTGCATATTTGTTTAACAGTTGGACTTGATGATCTTAAAGGTCTTTTCCAACCAAAATGATGCTCTCTCAAGGGCTTACCTCTGGCATCTCTGGGCACAGTGGTGGGCATCTCTAGGGCTTTCCTGCCTTCAAACCCTGTGCAGTACTCCATGGGAGCACCTCAGCATATCCCAGGGTGGTGGATCATCTCCTTTCCAAAGAACACTGCCAGTGCAATCTGGACAGTCAAATTAATCCCGTACCTTTTGGTGTCTGGCAGCGATTTGACAGGGATGATGATGCTTTTGAGCACAAGCAGAGTACAATCCAGGCAGTTCAGCCAAGCAGCCTGAGTTTCAGACCTTGTCTCAATAAATCCTTCTGCAGTTCATTCATCAGTAAAGGCAGCCTTGCCTGCAATTTATAAAAACCTTGCACGTGGCACATGTGTTTTAATAATCCAAATGCTGGCTTGTAGACTGAAATCCCATTCTCAATGAAGCCAATGCTCACAGCTCCCATTGCCAGTGTGGGACAGAATTTCAAGTGAAATATTTAAAAGCCATCTCTTCCCCCTTATTTGGTGGCTGTGCTGAACTGCCAGTGATTTCCTGGGGCACTGCTCCCCTGCCATGGTTTGTGATGAGTCTCGCTCTGCCCAAACAGCCTTGTCACTGCCAAAGCTCCAAAAGCAGTGCACTGTTCTGTCAGAAAAGAAAGGATAAACTGGAATGAGACAAAACTAAAACAAAGAAGAAACCCTGCTAAGGCCCTGTTCCTACATATAAAGCCAGGTGTTAGGTAACTGAATTCCATAAAAGAAAGCAAAAGGAGTTCCCTTGAGGTGGAAATAACAATATTTTTGCTGAAGCCTTCTAAAAGAGCTTTCATTTCCCCTGTATAAAGCTTTGACTGTCTCATGATTTCAGCTGCATGGTGCAGCCCTGTTGGCATTGCCCCCCTTGCCACCACCCAAATTTTAATTTCCCCTCTTGTCCACTCTCCCACTGGCAGGGCTGGAGCTCAGAAGAGGCAGGGGGGTTGCAGCAAGGTGCTGCCCCTTCTGCACTGCCCCAGGGCTGCTGAGCATTCTCCCCTGGCCATTCCATTTCTGGGTGCCTGTGGACCAGATAAACCACAGGCAGTCCATTGGGTTGTGGCTTTAACTTGTCTTTTTTAAGAACAAAATGTGAATTGATAGGGATAGGAGGTGCTTCATATCCCCTTGCTGTGGCAGTGTGTGAGCTGGGGACAGTGACAGCGTGCTTTTGCTGTGCATGTTCCCTCATTCCTTGCAGCAAAGTTGCACCTATGTGTCGTGCTATGTGCAGATGTGATCAGGCTGTGGTGTTGAGCTGTAGCAAACTGAACTTAGAGAGGCTTGGGAAGGGTGTGTGGCCAAACAGGTGAGGAAGAGAGTGAGTTCTACGTGCTGCATGCAGGGTTTTGAAGAAATGAAGTTAAATGGGAGCTCTTAGTGAATGGTGGAAAGGTGAGGGTGAAATACGAGTGTGTTTTCTTTGCTAAAGAGCTGTGCAGTGAGTCTCAAGGGTTCAAACAGCACTGAGGAGGAGTCTGGAGCATCATTTTCTGTCCTGCTGTTATTCATCAATTCCATAGCTCGGGGTAAAATGCAGTATTTGAGTCTCTGCAGACTTAGTTTGCTTTGTTCACAAGTAAGGAGTTGTTTTTATTAGGGGATTATATTTACATAAATGCAAGTGTGCAAGGGTGAGAAGTGCCTGAATAGTGGCAGTGTGGAGGAGTGAGTGCCAGGAAAAACACTGGTGTGAATGGATGCTGGAGCAAGGCAGTATAAAAGAACAAAGCACCAATTGAGTTAGGGCATGGGAGGTTACCTGAACCTTTCAGGTTTACCCTTCCAGTCACTGTTTTAGCTAGAGAGGAGCATCCTTGCTGAGTTTCCTTCCTGTCCACTGAAGTCTGGTATGTGATTGTTTACTTTAAGCTATGCCATGGCATATCCTTGTTGGCTATAGCAAAAGCAATTTTTCTAGTAGGAGGGATCCTGCAGCCCACTATAGCAAGATGAAGGCAGCACTGAGCCTTTAAATTCCCCATCAAAGTCACATTCATCTCCTCTTCCTTGCTGAGGTGGTGAATTATTCTGTCTGAGGGCTGTTTTAGTGGTTGGCTGGGAAGATCTAACCTCATGCATGTGCACCAGCTCACCTGTGTGGCTGAACTGGAGCTAAATGGCCTGGGGCATGCACTGACATGGATTTTGGGTGGATGTGGGGGGAACTGGGAGTCAAAGGGAAGGCTATGAGTAGTCTGAGAACTGACCCCTGGCATTGCCACTGGATATTCCTCCAAGGCACTTGGCTGGGAGAAATCTCACTGAAAAGAAGCATTTTTTCCATGAGAAGGAGAAAAATGTTTCTAGAAATGTTGGATTCTTGCGCTTGAGAGCTTCCTCTGGAAATATAATTGTTGGGACTGTGCAGGAAAGCAAAAGAAATAGACTGCCAATATACCATCAGAAATTTGCCTTCTTGGATGTGGTTGCAGTATTGGAGTAATAAGTTCTAAGATGCATTTCGAGCCTCAGAGGTGTGCAGTATCAGGCCTCCCAAAATCCTTCCTGTGTGTTTTCAGTGGTAAAGTTTCATAATACCTCCTGGACTAGCACAGATGAGCCCAGAAACACTGCATTTGTAAGGGAAAAGCCGGTGTATTCTCAGGTGGTTCCCTGTGCTGTCAGAGAGCACATCTGAAATTCACACCCTGAGGCTTCACACCAGTCCAGTAGATGCCAGGACTCCTCCTTTAGAATCATCAAATCTCACCTCAGGCAGCACACACCTCAAGGCACCCCGTTCCCTGCATCAGCTCGGACACTGACAGCAAGCAGCTGTCCTTCTGCGGCGTTTTCCATCGCGGGCTGTGACGCGTCGCTGCCACTTCGCAGTCTGGAGCGAGCTGAAAAAGCTCAGTGTGGGGTCGAGTTTCCTGAAATAGCACCAAGCTTTGCACGGCAGAGGAGGATCTAATCCTCCTGCCACAGGGAGGAGGGTCTGGAGCTTGACCTCCTGTGGCTGCTGAGCATCTGTGAGCATCAACGATGAGCGCTGCTGCTCACCAGGGAGAGATCTGCATGTGTGCAAAACTGGGTGGCACGTCTTCATAACGAGGGGTTCAGCTTCACACCGTGGGTCAGCAGCACTGCTGTGCTTCCCAAGCACTGATTGGTCTGCACAGGTTAAACCCAGACCTGTACCTGCTCCAGTGCCAGCAAAAGTCCAGCTGTGAGGGGTGGTAAATAGATGGACACGCAGGGGTTCATCCTGATGCAGTCTCTGGGCTAAAATAGTTCTGTGGTCCCTCAGGTGCTGAGCGTGGGGGAGCTGAGGAAGGAGAAAATCCCCATCCTGAGCCTCACTCACAGGCTACGTAGGGTGGAGGGGGACATAGCCTGGAAGCAAGCCTAAGGAGTTTTAAGGAAACTGTGACTTAGGGTCCATCTGGGGTGGGGGTGCTGGTCTGGGGGCTTCTGCCCCATCTGGAGAGTGCTCTGCTAGCCCAGAGATGCTCCCACCAAAGGCTTTTTCTACACCTTGAAGGAATGACATTTGTATTTAGAGATGCTATTCTTCTGCACAGATTTTGGATATGTTGAAGAACTTTGCAGTTGTTTCAGTATTTAGTGTGAGGTTCCTTATTTATTTTTTCCCTGAAGCTGCACAAGCCCAGACAAATTCTCTCCCCTTTCCTCTGTCTGTGCTCTCTCTCGTGCTTTCCTGTGCATACAGCTCCTGTCACTGGAGATCACTCTTACGTGGGGGAGTGGAGCAGCCAGCACCTCCAGGGCAGGTAGGGACTATCAGCAACTGGCTTTGGTTAGCCAGAAATATGGGATGCCACTGTCAGCTTTTTTCTGATGCGCTCTGCCTCTCATGGGTGAACCAGAGCCAGACTCATCTGCTCAGCAGAGCTGAGTCAAGCTTAAAATCCCTTTGAGCCATGCAGTGCCCCACCAGTGCAGCCTGGCTGGTGGGAGCTCTCCTGCCCCTTGTGAGTCCCAGGCACTGCGCTGAAGAGGTCCTTCCCTTCAGCCAGCCCTTGAGCTGTCTCAGGCTGTGACCTTGCTCTTCAGGTCATAAGGAAATGACATGTCCCTGGAGGCTTCTTGACAGCAGACCTGCCTGGATCCTTGCCTTTTCTTCTTACAGGGTGATGTGCACCTTGGGCCTTCCCTCCTGAGACCAGTCTGCAATATGGGGAGGAAATCTCTTCAGCCACCTCAGTGGTGACAGTATCTTATGTGCCACTGTCCTAAACTGTGGGGACTTGGGCTGTGCTTCTCTGATGGACTGCACCTCCAGCTCCTCGGAGGGGCTGGCTGCTGTGCCTGTGCACAGGAGCTGGGGGTGACATCTAAGGGATGAATGTGTGTGGTCTCAGAAGAGTGGTAAAGCCTAAATCAAAACAAACTGTGAGCTGTTCCTGGTGGCTGATCTACAGAGGTGCTGGCTGAGGACCTGAACTTAATGTTTATAGGCAGAAAACTGCATTTAACCTAACATGTGCAAATATCTTTCTCCTGGGATGTTTTTAAGCTTTTTCTCTTTTGACTGAAGATCTCAAACCCAGTAAGAAAATCAGAGGATGGGGAAAACTTGGTGGATTTGTAAATGACTTGGAGAAAAAGGTACAGAAAACAGGACTCATCTGGGGATGCTGAAGTTCCTTTTGTTCTCTGATGACAGAGAAGTCTGCCAGTCTTGGCTCCGCTGCAAGCTTCACTCTCTGTAATTAAAAATCAATTAGTATGTTTAGCAATTATCTAATTAACTTACTAAAGCTATCATGTTAGATTCATATCCAAACATGCCTCTAAATTGTATGTTAGTAATAATGCAAATGATGCATTTATTGCTCGTGTAAGTTTGAATTAATTGAGGCGCGTGACGTGTTTGTTAATTTTGCACATGCTGAACACACTGTACTTGGGGATCTTTCAACAACCAGCTAGGATCATGAAAACTTTCCTGGGAGCACCATTTTGTGACTCCTCTGTAGGTAGGACCTGCTCTCTGAAGCTTAAGCATGAGAAGTAGTGCAAAATGATTCCCAGCATCAGCTTGCAGGAGAGAGAAAGTCAGAGCAATTTGACTGACCTTGGGCTTACTCTCAGGTAAGTTGGTGGCTGTAAGGACTGAGCACCAAACTGTACCTTGAGCAACACATTCAGCCTCCCCACACTTGGCTGGTGGTCTTGCACCCATTAGTTCTCTGTTTCATTTAAACTGGGATCTTTGTGCAGTGGGAACCATCTTCTGACCAGTTGTAGTCACAGCACTTACTGTGTGTACCTGCTCACAGCTAGATCCTCTCCACAGTAATAGAAAAACTGTCTGATGCCAAGGACCCCTTTGTTTCCTGCATTCAGAGGGGAGGTCACATTGTTATATTCAGAATGAATGTATTCATTATTGTATATATGAATGCATATATTCATTATCATATTCATTATTGAGTTAGCATTTAGAAAGACATCTATTAAGCCAGCTTAGGTAGTTTTCTCTGCTGCAGCTCTAACAGGTACAAAATAAAAAAGGAAAACATCCATCTTTGTGCAGCCAGCTCTAGAATGGGAAGTGGGAACAGCTTTTGCATCCTCTGTTCTTCTGAAACTACTCGGATGCCAGCCTTTTCCAGGGAACTTTAGGGTAACAAACAGAGTCTATAGAAAGATAAAATAGCCTCGTAATGTGTGCCAGTGGCTTTGTAGAGCCAAACATTTATTTAGTTAAGCAAACTTAATGGCTTGAGTGTTTGCTAATGGGAATCTGAGAAAATGCAGAGCGTAATGCATGACCAAATAATACAAACCCCATTTCAAAAGATGGTTTTGGGTTATCAGTGTGGATTACAGAGAAGGCTCCCTGTGTGTTCAGGCAGAGTGGAAAAGAGATGAGAGATGCTGCTGGTAACATTGGCTGGAGCTCATCCCCTCTGCAGCTTTGGGATAGGTGCAATTGCAGGTGTTGCCAGACCATAATAAAGAGGGAAGGCAATGCTCTTGTAAAGCCTCAACTGCCTGAAAAAAAAATAGTGAAGCTCTAGAGGTTTTGCAGACCTTAAACTGGGGCTCTTCTCTCCCCTTGATTAAAAAAGCAGTTTCCAAATCAGACATCTGTATATTCAGCAGCTTCAGTACTTCAGCCCCTAAACGGTGGTGAAAATGCCATCATGGGTTACTGGTTGGACTGGGGGAGCTTAGAGGTCTTTTCCAACCACGGCTGTTCTGTGATTCCACAATTACATCTCACACATCTCTGGCTCCCACATCACCAAACAACCCAAGCCTATTCTCACCAAGGACAAAGGTTTCCCAGGGAATTCAAGGAGACAGATGGCATTTTCACCACCGTTTAGGGGCTCTCTCTCCAACCACGTTCCTTGCTATTAATAAGGGAGAAGTGACCAGCTTTGAAGCCCATCAATTTGTAAATCCTGCTCAGCAGTACTGAAGCTGCCATTAAAATCACATCTAAAATTCAGAGAGACAAGTCCTGTGCTCACCCACTGTAGTGCTGTAAAGCTGTGGCTCTGAGGGCTGTCCAAACAAGCCTTTCTTCACCAGTCATGATGGGGCTGTAAAGTGTACGTGAAGTCCTTAAAGCAGATGGAGGTTTCTGGTTTATGTCACTTTGTGACATGTGTCATTTTGCAAATAAATATTCCCTTCTCTTCTCAGACATCTTAAAGGGCATTTAATATTATAATTGTTATTGAGAAGGAAACCAAACGTTTCTTTGGTATGCCTGACCTCTAACAGCACTTAAAGCTTTCGGAGTTAACAGCAGGCACTAAAACAGGTGAGTGATTTTATCAGCCTTAACATCTTGCTGACATTCATAGGCTCCTGCTAAATGTACTTTCTGTGTTGGGTGTTTGGTACCTACGTGAGATGCTCTTAAAAATGTGTGTTACCAATGGCACAGTCTTCCAAGAGCAGAAGCCCACCAACTTGAGTTCCTGCTCTGCCACCCAGAAGAGAAAATGCACTAAGGTCTGGTTAAAGTTCTCATTGTTTTTGTGGTGGGTGCCTTGCAGCCTCCTGGAGCTGTTGGAACTGAAATAATTTAAAGGGTGTGTCCAAGAAGTAAGAGATGATCCTGTTTGTAGTGTGACCTCCACTGTAGCAGCTGGAGAACAGAGTTCTGTTTGTGGCTCTGGAAACATTCAAGTGGGGCAATAGAATCAATAAACTAGCCAAAAAACATGTCTCAGTTTTTAAATTGTGGCTATGGAAGGATCTCCCTCCCCTCTCCCTCCAGACCCCTGCAGGGTCACCTCCATGTGGAAATATTTCTCTTGTGGCAGCATTTCTTCACAGCTTTGATGCCAAATCCTGCTGTCTCCAGTAATTCCTTTGAGCACCTTTATAACATTTACTGGTTCAGCATGGGGCAGGGCCCCTAACTAATGCATCCTCCCTGCCTCCCTCTGCAGAGAGCAGGCGATTCATTTCACAGGCAGGAGCTTGCATTTAGAAAGAAAGACAAAGTAATCTGACCAAGGCCATTTATCAGGTCACTTGCACAGCTCTGCCTCATCTGCTGTTATTCTCCAGTGTTTGTTCCTTGTTGAATGCTGCATTTTTTTTAGTGTAGTGGTAAAAGTATCAAAGCTACAGATGCATGCGGGGGAGCTGGGATTTTCTCTCTTCCATTTCCCTTCTTCCCCAGTAAGCCTTTGCCATACAACCACTGCTTATTTTAAAAGGACCACGTAGGAGTAATGTAGAAAAAAACCCAAGGAGCTGATGTGAAGAGGAACTAATTTCCTGCTGATGTGCCTAAAAAGGAGCTGAGGGATGCTGCATCCTGGACTGGGCTGTGGTCCCACTCAGCAGACTGGCCCATGGGCTGATGCATGCATGGGATATTAGAGACAAGTGACGAGGAGCTCGCTATGATAATCCATGTGGTGGCTTGGTACTTCACCATGCCACTGGTACCTGGAAACCTTCCTCCCCCAGGCTTCTCAAAACCCATGAAAACCCCTTCCCAGTTCTGTGAGGTATCAACAAATCACTGGTTTAGAGTTCTTAGGCTTGCAAGTATCTGCACAATTATTATCCATAGATGGGACAGCAAATCTGTAGGAATTTCTGTTTCTCTCCAGGCACACACGACTGTGGTGGACAGGAGAGGATGCCTGGAGCTCACTGCCTTTGTCCATGCTCTGTGGCTGCTGATGCTCTGGCAGCAGAAAACTTGCTGCAAGTGAAGAGCTGCTTGATAAATCCCGTTTGGGTCCTCTGGGTTGTACGAAACCTAAAATCGTGCAGCAATTTCCAGTCCTGGGGATGGGATGAGCTGGCTGCTGAAGGGCTGTTGAGCCATCCAGGAAGAGGTATTAGAGCTAATATTCAAATACACAAATTGGATAAGAAAATGGGAGCTTCCAGCTTTGATTCTGAGTGGCAGGACAAAGTGGTTGAGAACATGAAGGTAGAAGGTTACTTGTGAGCGTGACCACGAAATACAGAGGTCACAATCTGTGGTAAGGCTATGAAAGCATAAAAAGTGCAGAAGATGGAAAAAAATACCTCCCCCAAACCAAGAAATGCCCCCCCCAATCACCTTCAATAGGGCAATGTCCAGTGAACTCAGAACTGGTAGGTAAGATCCTTTGGGACACAAGACCAAATGAAAAAGGGAGTTCAGGAAAGCTGGCAGTTCTTTAAAAATGCTATTAATGGCACATGTACAATCCATCCCGTTGCAGAGGAGCAGTAAGAAGGATAGGAAGAGACCACAGTGGCTAAATCATGAGCTTTTTTTATGGACTGTGAGCAAAAAGGAATTGTACAGAGGGTAAAAAGTGGATCAGCTCTCTGAACAACAGCGTAGGAGAGTGCTATAAGCAGAGAGGAAAAAGCAGAGGGACAAAAGCATAAAGCAAAGGTCAAGCAGAAAGGCACTCAGATGTGCAGCTGTACATTAGCTGCAAGAGGAGGCTCAAACTTCTGGCTCCTGACGGGATGAAGGCAGAGGGGGGACCGTGGGTGGTGCCTTCAGGGAAGGCTGAAGCACCACGTGCTTCTCTTCCCTCCTGTCTTTGCTGAAAGCAGCAACACAGTTAGCAAAGAGGTAAGGACTTGGGCTAAAAAAGGGAAAAGACTTTTAAAAGAGTGTTTGCATAAGGTAAATGCTCCTGAACCAGGGTGGTTGGATAGTGTGTGCTGTTCTGTTCTCGCTGAGCTCACCAGGGGACCAGTAGCAGCTGCCTGTGAAGAGGGTGGGAGGGGGTGGCTCAAGATTGGGAAGGGACTAGCAAAGCCAATGGTGAAATAATATCTGGGATCAGTTTAATTCTTGGAGCAGAGGGCTAAAAATAGCAGGACTCTGCACCAAAGGTGATGCCAGTGAAACTGTCCCCATTTCCAGCAGCTGAGGCTCGTGGGATTTCTATTGGTTTAACACAAGCCACTTGTAAATATAAATCAGTATGTAGCTGTGAGCTTTCCATTTGCTCGTCCCTATCTCTAGCTTTACTAGATAAAAATTGCATTTTGAAAGGTCAGTGCCTGTGTTTTAACTGTAAACCAGAACTACCTTCCTGGGCAAATGTTAGAGCTGCAGTTTGCTGTTGCAGAGTTTACATGGAAATTGTGCACAGAAGCTCTTTGGGAAGTTTCCATGTTCGTACTCACCAAGAAGGTTGCAGTGAAGCAGACAGTGGTGTGACTTTTAAACACCACCTCTGCATTGGTAGGCATTAAGTCATAGAATCACAGAATGGTTTGGGTGTGAAGGGACCTCAAAGCTCATCCCATCCCACCCCCTGCCATGGCAGGGACACCTCCCACCAGCCCAGGTTGCTCCAAGCCCCATCCAACCTGGCCTGGAACACTGCCAGGGAGGGGGCAGCCACAGCTTCTCTGGGCACCCTGGGCCAGTGTCCCACCACCCTCACAGCCAACAATTTCTGCCTAATATCTCATCTCAATCTCCCCTCTTCCAGTTTAAAGCCATTACCCATCATCCTATCACTCCATGCCCTTGTCAGAAGTCCCTCCCCAGCTTTCCTGCACCCCACCAGGCACTGGAAGCTGCTCTAAGGTCTCCCTGGAGCCTTCTCCAGGCTGAACACCCCAACTCCCTCAGCCTGTCCCCACAGCAGTGATGCTCCAGCCCTTGGATCATCTCTGTGCCCTCTTCTGGACCCACTCCAACAGCTCCATGTCCTTCTTGTGTTGGGGGGCAACAGGAATTCATGGCTCCTGACCAGGTCATAGATACATTGCATGTGTTTGGAACAAAACAAAATGTATTTTCCTGGCACTTTATTAACCAGTCTCTGCTGGCACTGTCTCCAGCAGTGGGGTGAGACCCTCCCTCCAGCTCCCGCAGCTGACGGTGGGCATGGAAATGTGGCTGCTGGGGGAGTGTGTGTGCAATGGGCTGCACGAGGCTAACAAATGAAGCAGATGCTTGTTCTAATTGAGTGACCTGATCAGAGCTGGAGCCTCTATGAGAAAGCCAAACGTATCAGCCAAGGCTCCCCCAGAACACTGTTGTGGGGAGGAAGGGGAGCCTGGGAGAGGCAATGCTGGCGGAGCCATTTTTCTGTCACTAAAGTAAATCACTGCCTTTCACTAGACTTTGGGAGCAGGACAGATACCCCTGCACTCCATCCTGCTTTGCCCACCAGGTCCATGTCCAGCGCCATGCAAAGACCCGAGAAGCCCGATGTCCATGCACAGCCAGGTGTGTGTTCTCGCTGGCAGGGCAGGTGATGGGCTGCCTGGGCTGGCAGGTGCTTTGTGTGCAGGGGTAAAGGTGAGCATCTGCAGATGAGAACACTTGGGTCTAGGATCCATTTTCTCATGTTTATCCCCACTGTTTTCCCTTGACAACACAGCTGAACATCATGGATGGGATTTTCCTCTGGAGAGGAAATGTAGAGGACAGGCGTGCAGAGGTTTATTTAAACATCTCAGTAAATGGATTATTTTTTCAATTGTGTTTTTCCTCGATAAAATTTCATCTGCTTACAGCAGTAGCAGGCTGTGGCTCACCATAGCTGCATGTCAGAGCCATGAGCAGGCAAATGTGGTCAGCAAAAATGCCCACGCGGTTACAGCCACTCAGGTTTCTGAAGGATGGCTGGGAAGAGAAAGGGGGAAAATGAGACCAAAACCCATGCTGCTAAGCACCACATTTCCACTAGAAGACTGCAGAACAGCTGTGATGGACAGCTTTGTCTCTAGTGCATGGTGACACCCTCCAAAGCTTTGCTTTTGCTATTGCTCGGATGACCTGTTGCACGGTGTGACGTGTCAGGGAGGCGTGAAGCTGGAAGGAGGCAATGGATGAAGAAATAGGGGCTGACTTCCACCCCTGACTTTGCTCTTCTCATCCTTCCTTTCCCAGAGCAAGTTGTGTGGCCTCGTTGTTGCATGCTTTAAAGAAGTGACTCAGCTGGTTGGGGCTCTTGTGGTGCAGCCCACTGAGCTTCAGGGCAGAGCAACCATTTCCCAGCCCCAGAGCTTGGTGAGCTCATTGTCACCAGTGAGTCCAGAACAGAAATGCATGTGTAGCCTACTTTATCCCCTCCCCTTGGTACCTGCATTTCATTTACGTGGTGAAAGCAGATCTAAGCCGCCGAACACGCACAACTCCAGCATCTCTTGGCAGTCATATTCTCAAGGTATGGTATCCTCTGTAAAGTCCCCAGTGTATTTCTGACCCAGGCACACAAATAAGATGCTGAACAACATTGCTGAGGGAGTAAATACCTCATAACCAAGCAGGTGCCTCACTTTTCATTTGTGCCTGTGTGAACATTCATGATTTTATTTCATAATGGCATTGCAGTGAGCTGCGCCTTTACAAATAGGAAATTAAATCAGGTGGTGATGTAAACCTACCGAGGAGAACCGGCAGCTGTAATGGTTCTTTATTGCTTATTTCATCTGCTGTTGCATTTTGCCATCGTCTGGTGCTTAGTGAAGTGTATGATTTATTCATAGAAGACACTGTCACAGCCAAAGGGCTGTACAATAAACTACTGACAAGGCCTATGCCAAAAGCCATTAGGAAGAGAGAACAATAATCCAGACACAAAGTATTTACAGACCGAGTTGTCTTTAATTTAAAATCCTTTACTAAGGCTTGATGATAATTACATCACATTTCAGATCAGCCAATGCTGACAGGCTTCTGTGTTTTCCCCATCGGTATTAAAAAAATCTGCAATAATTGAAATCTACCTTAAGAAGCCACAACAAATTAATGTCATCTTAAGGTCATTGAAGCACTCATGCATGCTGCTAAAAGCCAGATATTTCTTACTTAATATTAGTGCCACGCTGGCAGAGGAGTTGGCATGACAAGTAGGTGCTTAATATGCTTATTGGGCTGGATCCTGATCTATGGTCTTTCTTTCTTCTTGTTCTTCTGCTCCTCTCTCCCTGCTTCCCCATACAGAGGTGTTTATGTATATGTTTAAGATATGTCTATTTTATGTATATGTTTTTGCTTCTTTGTGATGGAGTGAGGTATCTTACTAATGCAGGGATGAAGGGATGCTTTAAGTCTGAATCCACTAGAATTCCCCAAAGGACCCTGTCAGGAGGACTGCTGTTCTCCTCACATCTCCCTGTCTTGATCACTCCCCACTACAGATTGTTTTTGGAAGCTCAGAGTGCCAAGGGTATCTCTGTGGATTCACTGTAATCCAAGAGGGTAAAAAATGCATGGGGACAGTGGGAGGGAGATGTCAGTGTGTCATCGTGCCCTTTGCTTACTTAAGCACAGATGACAGGGTCATCGTGCCGCCCCCGTGCCATGGACCCTGCAGCAGTGGTGGCCCCACAGACTGACCACAGCTCCCAGTCTGTGGTGCAGTCCCTGCCTGGCCACAGGCAGGTCTCGGTGTCACATCATGCTTTAGGCTTTCACAATCTCCTTTGCATTTCTCCTTTTTCTGGAGCCCGTGGAAGACCCAGGGAAGGGGTTCCCAGCACAGGGCATGCCTTAGTACTGCTGGGACATCTCTCTGAGGCAGGGCAAAGGTGCCTAGATAGTGCATATCCACCTGGAATTCAGACTCATTTGTCATTTTGAACATTATTTATTATTTGCTAGACAAGGACGTCGGTGGCAGCACATCAGGCACAGGAGATGGAAGAAACTTTGTTACCTGTGTGACGTTAGTGACATCTTGCTGGAATAAAGCAGGTTTTAATGATCACTTTGTGAAAGGTAAATACCTATATTTTCCACAAATGGTATTCCTTTTTGACAGGGGCCCTTAATTTCACTGTACTGCTTTGACTAAGAAATAAGGGCATTTTCTTTTTGAGGGTCTGCCTGCACTGTCAGTGGTTGGAGGTGGAGATAAGTCCTTGTCCTGTGCTTGTTCAGCCTGGTTCCTGTAAAATCTTGGTCAGTCTGGAGATGGCTGGGTGCTCCAGTGTCCATACTGAGAGTCACCGAGAAATTAAGGGATCCTGTGCTGCAAAACCACATTGTTGGTGTCATTGTTATTGTGTCTAGGATTCTGCTCTTGCAGGGGGGTTGGACTAGATGATCTTCGAAGGTCCCTTCCCTTCCAACCCCTACCACTCTGATTCTGTGTCTTCAAGGCTCATATGATGCCATGTGGGTCCAGAAAAGCTAAGTCTAGATAGAGAGCTAGAACAGGCTGCCCAGGGAGGTGGTGGAGTCACCGTCCCTGGAGGTGTTCAAAAAACGAGTGGATGAAGCACTTGGGGCCATGGTCTAATGGTCTGGTGGTTAGGGAGATGGTGGGTAAAGGTTGGACTTGATGATCCTGGAGGTCCTTTCCAACCACAGTGATTCTGTGATTCGATTCTATGAGAGTGGATGGTGAGGAAGAGCAGTTGAGTCCATCCCAAAGGCAGAATTACAACTTTGGAGTAGGAATTGGACATTTAGTTTTTTCCTCAGTCTGCTCAAGCTGTGGTTCCTCCTGCACTGACTGCATCCTTGGAACAAAATAACAGTCAATAGAGTGCAAAATGCAGCTTACCTGTGCATGACTGGCAGAGTTTCATGTAGGTGTGGTTGTTAAAGGGTTAATGCCACCAGATGTCCTTAAGCTGTTGCCTATCAACGTGTATTTCGTTGCATTTTATGGCTACTTCTTGGAGACAATAGAAGGGAAATTAAAAGGATTCTAATCTGGCTCCTTTGCCAGTGCAAGCGCGCGGGTGATGCAGTGCAGGTGATCGCTCTGCAGGTGTGTGCAGTGGCAGGGTTTGGACGATTGAGAGCAGCAGATCCATTGTTCAGAGCCCTCTCCCAGGAGCCCCACGGGATGGAAGATGAAGTGTGGTCTCTCGCCAGCATTTACCTCCGCTGTAACTTTGTTCTTGCTTTATTTCCCTGTGATCTCGGGCGTTGCAGGGCTGTAAGGAATTGTTAAGGACTTTGAAAGCACGCGTTCTGCTTTCTTTGTGGTGTACAATGAAAGCGGTAGGAGTACCAAATCTGTTTGTAAATCCAGCAATGTAAAAAAAACCCCTTTAATTAGCAGCCAACCTAATGAAAGGAGCCCTCTTTGGAAACAAAATGCATCTAGAGGTCTGCCTCTGAATGGGAATGTGTGTTGTGTCTGTAGTCCCTTCTTGAAAGGCTTTTGAGGGTACTTTTGTTGTAAATTATAACCCTGCTCTCTAAAGAGTTTAGTCTTTATTATTCCCAGCAGTTTTGCAGGGAAACTCATGTCCTTTAAACAGCATTTGTAGCATAAGCAGAGGCTTTTGTCACACCCCCTGCTCAGCACATCTCCGAGCTAGAAGCTGCTTTAGCCATGACCATGCTTGGGGACAGGAGTTCAGCCTGGCTGGACCTTTGGTCTGACCCAGTATGGTCATTCTTGTGTTTTAATCACCTTTAGACAATATTTCCTAAGAGTTTTCAGCAGCTGACGTGGGTAGGCTGGGCAGGGAGAGGAACACCTGGATGACCATGCTTACTCAACCAGGACTGGTAAAGATTTTGAGGATGATTGTTTAATGAATAACAAATTATTTGGCACATCATGAATTCTTACTGTTCTGTGCAAAACGGTTTTAGACAGCAGATTTAACTAGCTGATGACACTGGGAATAAATGAGCCATCAGGAGTTTAAGCACACAAGCTCCTGGAAATTCAGAAAGATGCTCCTGATAGGAGCTTCCAAGTTCTTACACAAGTAGAAAAGTCCAGCTGGAATTTTTATTGAATCTTTGGCTTTTTTTTTTTTTAAAAAAAAAAAAAGGCAAACAGAAATCTCCACCCCCTCATGGTCTCTGAAATATGTGAAGTTCTTCCATTTGGGATAGCTGCTACAAGAGCAAAGACTGAGGAGTCTGCCCACATTTCTGAGCCCAGGGTGCAGCCAGAGTTCAGAGGGAGGGTTGTGACATGTCCCTTTGAGGTATTATGTGACCAGGTCAGATGCTGTCACCAGCTGGGCAGTGGCCACCCACCCCAGGTGGTGGTGGGAGGAGGAGAACTTTACCCAAAAATGAAGGCTCTTTCCCTTTCTCTCAGCAGCTGGTGGAAGTCTGCAGTGTCTTCTGCTCTGGGGGATGTTTGTAGGGCTCCAGCAGAGATTTCTTCTGGAGCTTTATGCCTCTTCTCCAATGTGAGTCAGCACTTAGCTGTGCTAGGAGGGCAGTAATGCTAAAAACAGGTCGGGGTGAACCAACAAAAACCACTCAGTCAAAAGCATGAAAACGCTCCCACTTCTCTAGGAAATCTCCCTGCACCTCCTCTCTGAGGTTAGAGGACATCCCACTCGTGTGGTTTTCATCCTTCCTCCCTCCTTCCCGTCCTGTCACAGGGCTCAGTGTGAATACAAACAAACACCTGCCTCCACCTGCAAGGATTAAGAGGTGGGAAAATGTAAAGAGAGAGAAGAGAAAACAGATTTTTATTCTCTGCCAATAACTGTCACTGCCTGAAGGTGACACATTGATAGGGGTGGTTTTAGCAGAGCTGACGATGCTGTCACTACTTCTCACATCTTGTCTGTCTTAAGCCAGTGGCTGTGGGGTGGGATTAGGTTGAAGCACCAGCCTGGCAACGCAGCCAGTGCACCCTGGGGGCCAGGTAAACCCCAGCCTGCTCCCCCTGCTCATTTCTGAAGCTCTATATCTGAAAATGAATCCCTGCCTCTGCTGGTTTCCATGCTGATTGTTTGCCAGGGGATTCTGACTGGCCTGCCATAGCTTCCCCCAATTTCTTCAAAAATTACATTCAACAACCTACTGTTTTTCATCTGCAAGCATCACACACTTTAAAGGACTTTTCTGTAAAGGGTTTTCTCCAGCCACTGTTCTCGACAAGCATGAGATGCTGATAGCTTCAAAAATCCTGCCTGGAATATGGCATTAATATTTGATCTTCATTGGAACCAAAGAGTTGTCTGACTTCTGCAGACAATGCAGAGAATAATAAAGCTTTTGTTTGTTCCTCCCACAAGAAAAAAAAAAAGAAAGAAAAGAAAAGGAAGCTTCGTGTCTGCTGCTGCAAAGTGAATGCTAATGAAAGTGCTTGTTAGTGGAGAGGCTACAGCCAAGATCTCCACTTAGAAAAATTTTCCAGAGCTCTAAATAGAGAATAAGGTGAGGGAGGAAGTCTAAAATAGAAAAGGCAGCCGTGGGAGTATCCTGCCACTGATTTGTGTGGCTCTAATTTCTGTGTACCTGCATTTCCAGAACTTCTCTTGGAAAGGGAAGATGCAACAGGTTTGGGGTAATGCTTCAGTGAAGATGTGTTACTGTACAAAATGAAGGAATTCAAATGATTAAATAACCCATTTTCACATTAAATGGAGGGGTTTTTTGGGGGTGGTGAGGGAAAGGGTTATCCTGGAGTTTGGTGAGCAAAAGTTGTCCTGGTTCTTGCAGTGTTTCTATCTTGAAAAATTAGCAAAAGGTGATGTAAAAAAATCACTAAATTAGCACAAATACTCTGTGAAGGCAGAGGAGCTGCATACCTGCCTGTATTTTGAAAATTAAGATTTTCATCTGTCTTCTCTCACTAAAATTTCAGTTTTACCATCCAGGTGCTGCAGGTTAACAAATTGCTTTGTTTCCTTTCATTAGGAGGAAAGGCCCTGAGAGATGAGCCTGAACAGCAGGACACCTCATCCTGTGCCTCTGGAGGAGAGGGCTGAAGCTTCTGGTTGTGACCATGGCTGGTTCCTGGGGAAAAAGGAGCACCAGGTAAGTTACAAGAACAACACTATTTTTTAGAATTTCTGGCTGCTGTATTCTTGATCTATATCCTTCCTGTTGTGCTAATGCTAGAAATGTTTGGGTTTTAATTATTTCCTTGCTATAATAAAAGGTTGAGGGGGGAGAAAAGTAGCTATAAAAACAGGAGTGGGAAGGCTTTTGGCAGGAGGAAAGGAAGGAGAAAGTTACTGCCTACTTAGAAAGTAATGATATGAGCAATTACCACTCTGGTGGAAATGAGGTGATCTCAGATGAGAAAGTCACTTCTGAGATATCCTTTGCAAATTCATCTTTCAAGGATGGGACCTTCTCCAAAAAGCATTTTAAGGAAGTATTTTTTTATGGGAACAGTTTTATCTTTGGATTGGGAGGAAAAGATGCAAATTCTACTCTTTCCAAGCAGAAACATTTATAGTGTTAAAATAATGCTGAGCCAATTTTCTGGAAATCTCAATTATTTTCCCTCTGTAGATTATAAAGTCAGCTGAGGGTCTCTAATGCCTATAGAAGTCAATGGGAGATTTTGCTTCAATTCTCCAGAGAGCTGGATCAGTTTGGCTCTCAGCTGCAAAGCCTTTAAGCTTTGCTGGTTTTGAGCTACGTGGAAGATTTACGTATTTGTAAATTGTACCCTGTGAGTTAGGGAAGGTCGGTGCTGATTTTCCACAAGCGTTTTGGGGAGAAATAAGTTATGCAAGCAAGACCTAAAAATCAAATATAAACATCCAAAGGTTTCCTTGCTGTTGTGCTAGAAGTGATGCAAGGTAAGGAATTAAAGATACAGGGATGCTTTAGCCATCTTTGATGCAGGAGAGCCAAAACCTGTCTCTATTCTCACAGGTATTTTGGCCAAAGAAAAGTGATCTCTCTAAATCTTGCCCTCCTGATGGCTGGGTAGCAGTAATGACCAGAAGCAGTTGATGTTTGCCAGCCCAGTCACCGTGAAGGCTGGGGGATAGAGATGCACAGGGGGTGGGTGTGTGTGCATGGGCACGCACTGCGCTGTGGATCAGGGCACTGCAATGTCTGCCTGCAGCCAGCCCTCTGATTTACCAACATTTCCCATGTTTTCTGCTGGGCTCCATCCCTCTCAAACGTCCCAGCCATGCAAATACTCCTGCAGGCGAGTTTCCACTGGGAACAGATGGGCACAGAGGAGCAGGAGCTGCTGGTGCTGGCAGAGCTCAACCAGTGATGAATTTACTCCAGTACTTTCCCTGTGCTCTGAAATGTGCCGTTGTCTCTTAGGCAGCAGTATTTGCTTCCCAGCTCCTTGCTCGCTGGCTTTTCAAGCTCTAATAGAAGCCAGCCTGTGGGTAAGCCTGTCTCTACCCGTGGCCTCCAAGCTGGCTCCAGTGTGATGTAAATGCAGGACTGTGACACCTCTAAAACATAAATAAACCCGGAGCTCTCTGGCCTGGGTACGACAGCTGCGAGAATACTCATCATGTTCCACTTCATTTCCACCCAGACTCATCAGAAAGTGCTATCTGGGCAAGAGCAAACAGTGTGATTGAAAAGGTTGTCCTCCCTGCACTTACTGCTGCTCAGCCCTCCTTTTGCTGGAGTGATTTTTTAACCTGCGCTTCCCTCATGTTCAGTGGAGAAAATGGGAACTGAAAGGAGGTCCCACCCCTCTTCCCAGAGTCACAGCACCAAAAGGAGCTGTGTGACAAGAGACATCATTAACGTCCTCTTTGCACATCTCACTGGCCTGAGCATCCACCTCTGTTTTCTTCCTGCTTCTCCCATCCTTTGCACAATGCACCAGCACCCAAAAAGGCTTTTCTGCTCTTTGCAATTCTATTTCCACTGCATGAAACACACCCTTCTTGGTTCTTGGTTGGTTTTTGTATTTTTTTTTTTGGCAAAGAGTTGACTTAGAAAACAATCCTGGTTTTAATTTTTCTGGTCAAACACCTAGAATGGTCTTGGCAGGTAATTTCAGGGAAAATGAAGAAGAATTCACACCCCAAAATAAATAAATAAACAGAAATGTCAGTGTGCTTAAGCCTGCCTCTGGGATTTGTCATTGTGAAACCAGGTAGGTTTTGCAAGCAGCTCAGCTGTGGATGGGACAAGCAAGTCCCATCTGCAAAGGTGTGTGGACACAGGCATTGCTTTAATCTGCTCACCCTGTGTCCCACCAAACATGCAGCCAGTTTATGGGGGGCATCCCAGAATGGGATCACAACTGCATTATTTTAAATGGCATTTATGGAAAAAAGCTTTGCCTCCTTCATTTTGAAGGAAAGAAAAATGATGGAAGATGGCTGGTAGGCAGCAGGCTGGGCTGTGTGTGCCAGGGACCCTGGGCAGTACAAAAGATGTTCATATTCTGCTGTGTTATTGTTTGTTTGCAGTGTGCAGCATATGCTGGGGGAGGAAAGCGTGTTGCAGGCTCAGTCACTGCTTTACAGGCATATTGTGAGGTGTGTGTGGGTGGCAAGGATGTGAAGAGAGTCTTGGTGATGCCTTGTAATGAGAAAATACCTTAATTTAGTAGCGAGGGACTTACATATGTCATGGAAGTTCAGAGCAGTGCCAGCCATATAAACATGCTGGGAGATGAATTTCTGAGATGCTTCCATCATTTCTGGTTTTGTTTTCCTTTAGCCAGCTTGGTGGAGGCTGAGCCTGGGGTAGGATTAATGCTCTGCACATGTATGGCTTTCCCTGGTTAACAGTCAACACCATGACCCTGCCTGTTCTTTTTGTTTGGTCCATTTTTAAGAGACTGATCCTATTAAAAAAAAATCTCCAAAAGCAATGGCAACAGCAAATTAAAAGAGAAAAAGAATAGAGATTAATTACCTATTTGGAAATTACAGTGAAGTTAAATATTTAAAAGGCTGAATTTTTAAAGTGCAGACACCATAAACACTACTAACACAGAAAAAAACTATTAAAATTACATTAGAGGCCTGACATTTTTTCTATACCTGTTTGAAGAAAACTGTCTCCTGATACCACACACACCTAGTGGGAACAGTCACTTTCGTTCTTTGATTTCCATCTCAAAGGAATCTCTACATCAAAGGTCAAAATCATCAATAGTTAACCAAACTAATTAATAGCTCTCAGTATCATTATTAAACACAATTTTAAACATAGTTTTAATTTAATTTCTCTCATGTCCACCAACTTGATAAACTTTTTTACAAGTTCTGTGTTCTAGAAATTTAATTGCACTTTTATTGTTGTGTTTTGAGTTAATTATACAGCAGACCAGGTTTATCTCTTATATATTAAATCTAGCAAGTGCTCTTTTAACAATCAATTGATATTTAATTACAGCAGAGAAGCTGCCCTATTAAATCTAAATTAAATGCTCATTCAAGACTATAAAAGTGTTACCAGACCATCTAATAGCAAATGCAATACAATGCAGCATAAACCATTATGTGGTTGGTTTTCCAGTGCTGCTTTGTAAACCTGAGCAGAAAAGGTGACCTCAGATGACTTTTGCTTTAATTTTGTAAAGGTAATTTTGCTAAGGATTTCACCAAAAATTGATTTTACTTAATAAAGGGTGGCAATGGCACAGTGCCTTTTTTATCTCTCCTAGCTTGGTCATAATAGTTTGGAAGAGAAGGGTTCATGAGCAGCTCAGAAGTGTGGAGCATGGAGAAGGTAGGAGATGCCTCAGCTTTTTGCCTGGTTTTTTTCCTCCTCTGGCAGCTTGAGGAGTATCATACTGGCTTTGAAGCACTGTAATGGGGGATGGCAAATGGTCATGGTGAGGTGAATGACTTTATATAAAGTTAATGGGCAAATAGAAAGACTAAATTAAATTGGGAAAACTTGAGTTGTTTATGAAAAATGTGTGGGACAGAGTGATTGCTTTCCAGAGCAAACACAGAAAAATGCATCACCTTTCATTAAGGTTTTGCATGGACAACACTCCTATATACTTAGTGATCTGAAAAAACAAGTCTGTGTTTGACTAATTATCGATGCTGAACTACTCTGGAGGAACCATCTCTTCTCCTGATGACCTGACCAAGCTGTTTTGCAGAGACCCAGGCAGTTCTGGTTTCATTGCTCTGGCTGAGCCACTGCAGAAAGACAAAACGTGCACGTGGCTGACTAGGAGAGAAAAAGCCCACAACTTCTTAAACATATATAATGGGTCCATAAGCACCCAGAGCATCTGACTAACCAGAGCAATGTCACTCACAGTAGCAACTGGGTCTTAACTCCTTTGGCTGAGACTGTCCTTCAGCTCTGCTTGGTGGGAACAGCCTGCTTTATTTCTTATCTCTCTCCTGGTTGATGGGGAACAGATCCCCTTCTCCCCCCTTTGAGCAAATACCTGCCAAACACTGCCAAAGCAATGGCAGCAAAGCCAAAGGTGGTGCAAGGAAACAGGGGCTGGAGTATTTATTGTGACTAATGGGTCACCATATTTAAACCAGGAAGGTTTATTTTTTTAATTCTTATAAAAAACCCAGTACTTAAGTTAAATAGTCGAAAGGATTTTTGCAGTGCGATGTGGAAGGCATTTAAGTGACTAATGTTGCATCTTGAAAGAGGAACCTCCATTCCTCAGTGTGAGCCATTACTTCTGATGAGTTACGGGTCATTCATCAGTCAAACCTATAACGTATCGTACATATTCATGCCTGTACGTTCCTAGAAGAGTGATGTTAATTTTGGTTTCCCTTGACTTGTTTTCCATCTTCATTTACCTACACGCTGTAAGCTTCCAGGTTTAAAAACTGGAAGTTTCTGTTTGATAATTTTTTATTGGGTCAATTAGCAATGGGTCAATTAGTGTCTGCAACTCTGCAAACAGTTAGGAACATGCTAATGTCTCTGAAGAGGTGTTTGCTCACAGCAGAGGTGAGGCTGGGCATGGGCACTTGCCAAGCTCAGCACTTTGGACCTAACAGAGCCTGCCACAGAGATCAGCAGATGTAAACTTCTGGTTTAAGATGGATTTACACTCAAAATGCATTTGTTTACAGCAGAATCTTATCATCAGCTGCAGGTATAACATTGACATGTTAATAGGAAAAGAAAATAAAATTAATAGTTGCCAATTTCTCCACTTCTGTCCCCCATTCTGAGGTCATGAAGCCATTCCATGGCACTTCCAGGCTCACAACCCCACAACTGATTAGCTTTTCCTGCAGCATAAAAATAAAGGCTTCTAAAAACCCAGATTAAATACCCTTTTGATCTGGCCCAGAAAACAAGGCAGACACTTTAGAGGCAGAAGCACTGGCTGCTGTTCCTGGCTTTGCCACTTACCTGCTGGGTGAGGCTCAAACAGCCTCTTTATTGCTCGGTGTTTCCCTTTTGTCTCTTCAGATCAATAGTTAGTCTGGGCAGAGGCAATGGTTTGGACAACGTGCTTTGCTGTAAGTTTGGACCTTGAGGTGCTAAACAGTTTTCCTTTTAAGTAGAAGCCTTTGTCTACTATTCTTTTTCTTCTTTTTTTTTTTTTTTTCAATGAAAGAACAAAATTGATTCTTTCTTTTACAAGGTGAGACGAAAAAATGCTCTTTTTTACACAGCAGGATAAGGATGGGGGGAAAACTCTTTGAGTAGCAGCAGAAGAAAGTCTGCATCTGCTCCTTGCAAGAGCATCCAGGGAGTGTTTGTACTGCTAGTTCAGGAGCCAGGTCTTTTACAAAAATGTATCCCTTAAGCAATGAGAAGGTACTTGCACATTTAGAAGTCAGGAAGAAATGGATTTAGCTGGCGATCCCCTTTCTTTTAATCAGCTTAGCATTATGCTCCCAGCTTTCACTGAGTAACAGGAGGCAACGATCCATCTGTCAATATTTAAAGACATGAAATGCCAGAGGTGTGCCAAAGCAGGCTGGAGTACCACCGTGTGGGTACTTAGCAAACAGGCGTATGCAAAACGCCAGGTTTTCAAGTGCACGACCCAGCAAAAGGCACTCAGCAGCAAACCTGCTTGGACCATGCACCACAGAGCTGCTCTGGAGGCTCTCCATCCTCCCTCGCCCCCTCCGGTGTGTTTTTCCCTGCGTATTCAGGGGATGTGCTGCCGCGTTTCCACCTCTCAGCTGAGGACCTTGACCACGCTGGATGAGGAATCACAGAATCATTATGGTTGGAAGGGACCTCCAGGGTCATCAAGTCCAACCTTTATCCCATCAGCTCCCTAACCATTAGACCATGGCCTCAAGTGCCTCATCAACCCATTTTTTGAACACCCCCAGGGACGGTGACTTCCAGGGCTTCTAAGCTTCCCCCAACTCCCTGACCTTCTGTGTTTGACTGAGGGCTTGCTGATATTTTTTACCATGAATAAGTGACCACTGAATGTGATTCGTGCCTTTGGAATCAGCTTCTGCTTTTCAGCCATAGTAATACCACCATAACCCAGAAGACACAAAGTTATTATTTCCCAGTTGTAGTTTTCTGAGATCTTGAATGTTTTCCCTTTACAAATCTTGGCTCAAAGATAATTCTCAACAGTTTGGAGAACTGATGAGTCTTGTGGCTCTCTTTTATTTCCCTCATCATCTGCCAAAGAGATTGCTCTGAACTTTAATTATTCCCTAAACTGCTTTTCCCATTTCCTGGAACAACTTCAAAATGAATGCAAGGGTCTCTGGGCTGGTTCTGTTATGGATCCCTCTGGCCATAAATAGTTTCTTGTAGCTTCCCGTGATGTGTGTGCTTGACTTAGGGCGGAAGAAGTTTGAGAACAGTTTAGTTATTCCACCAGTGTTTGCAGGACATGAAAAAACAGGCTTTCTGCCCAAGCATATATACCAGCACATATTTTAAGAGCAGCACTTGGGTAGTTTTATATTAATGCAGTCCAAGCACAGCTCAGTTGGTCTGAGGACACTTCTGGGTGGAAGACATTGTGCAGGTTGTGCTCCTTTGACCATCCTTCCTGTGACCAGTCCAAGCATCTCCCCATAGATTGTCCATAGCATGACAGGTACTGTGGTGATGGGCTGCTGAACGCAGACCTGATACTCGTGGGCTGCAAACAGAGTCCAAGACTTACAGTGACAGCTGTGGGAGTTTATTGCCATTTGGTTTATAGGAAATTAAACATTTGTGCATATGAGGCATCACTGAAGAGCTCAGCCAAGAGTTGTTGTCCTGGCAAGGTCAGGCATGTCCTCCATTACTGATTCATAGGTGGGAATCACCCACATTCTGCAAGATGAGTTGCTACCTGAGACTGCCCTTACCTGTGACCTCTCAGAAATCACCCTGCCAGGGCAATCTGTGTCACCAGATCTTCCAGGATAAGATTGCAGGTGTTGTGCAGTAGTTATCTTTGAGGGATGGAGGTTTCTGCACTCAAGTGTGCACTAACCTATATGCTTTTAGTGCAAAACAGTAAAATGGAATGTGTCATATCATAATTTTTAAATGTTCTGGAGTTCATTTAATGGAAACTTATATATGTGCATGTGACAATAGGAGCTGAGTAACTGAAAAAAACCCTTGAGTGAAATAGTAGTGGTTCCAGTCTTGTGATTTTCTTTAATAGCTTCTGAAGAATGGGAAATAATTGACTATAGCTTCTATCATGAAGAACATATATGAATATTAATAATTTCTGTGATTTAGGTGTTCCTGCTCTGGCAGGGGGACAGGACTAGGTGATCTTTTGAGGTCCCTTCCAATCCCTGACATCCTGTGATTCTGTGACAATCAGGTGCATCGCCTTGAAGAAGGTGAAGGAGTTGATGTCTCAACCCCCACAGTGTGTTACCTCCCCATCTGCAGACTGCAGATGCATGCCTCCAGGTTGCAGTGTGGACACAGTGCCCATGGGGTCCCCAGGACCCTTCACAGTCCTTCTCAGCAGCTCTGGTTTTGGCATTGTGGGCAGCACATGTCCATGGATGAAGGAGAGAACAGAGCTGTGGGTGCTCAGCACTCACCCTGAACATCTACTGCTGTATCCTGACTGCTCAGGGTAAGTATATCTCTACTTGCTTTAGAAGTTCACACTTCTGCTGGATGTGTTTCCTTCCAAGCCCATGTGTGTGTTAACCTGATTTTTTCCTTAATTGAAATCGCATGGGCTTTAATGTCTTTCCATAACATTTCCCTGTCCACAGTAGATAAAAATCTCACACTATTAGATATTGCCACCAACTCAGCACATTAATATTCATCATTACCTTTTGTATGCTGCCTTTCAATTAATTCCCAGCCCACATGAAAGTGCTTCTATCTAAGCCTATTTAATTAGTTTTCAAGGTAGAATTTCTCTGAGACAGTATCTGCCACTTCACTCCAGAAATAATACAGATGCCTTGAATCTGCTTTGATAAGTCTATTGAAAAAAACAACCAGGTTTGGCTAGCAAGATATATTTTTGGATAAATTCTACTGTCAGTGCTTTTCTGAACTGCTTAAGAATGAAAAGATCTCAATCATTTCTGGTGTGGAGAGAGACTGCTTCACAACCCACGTTTTTATGGAAGAAACTCTTGACACTGCACAGCCTCCCTGTGCTGTCACCCGTGGGAGCAAGAGGGTTAAACGCTGCTCAAGCCACGTCTTTGCCATAAAACCTCATCTTAGATCCCAGTTTGTGCTCCAAAAGAGAGCAGGGAGAGAACAGCTAATATTTTCATTTTCAAACAAGTGGTTGGTGAGTGATGGAAGGATTATAGCTGTGTTGTGTGTGGAGCTGATATATGTTCAGTACTTTGCACTGGGCAGAGCTCATAGGTGGGGTTGTTTGTTTTTCAAGCAGAAGCAGCTTGCAATAATGTGCATAAATTTGGGAAGATATGCTGTGTAATGTGCCTCATTAGAGGTTGTAGCTGATGGAACAAGGAGTGTTTGGGCTTGGATATGCAGCCTGCATGATGGAGGTGCTGGTACTGTGTCTGACCATCCCACCTCTTCACTCTGAGCTTCAGTAGCCACATTTATGATGGTCCTGTGCATGTGGGTCATCAAACTTACTCTCTCCCTTGTTGTCTATGCTGCATTTGAACCCTTCACCTCAATCATAAGATAATATATCAGTGCATGACCACAACAGAGCCCTTTCTTCTGACGTTTCTCAGATAAAAAATAAGTAGCATTCAATGTCACTCTAGTTGGCTTTCAGAAAGATTTATGGGTTTTGTTGTTGAGCTGGATATTATAAGTAATGACTTTACTTAAGTAAAAAATTATTGGACAGATGCTGCCTTCATGTCAACTTTGATTGAGTAAATGCTAATGAAAAGTAGTTCTTCATAACAGATTCATCTTCTGACATAGAGGATATCGTTGTATCCTTGACAACAAAGCTTAAAAGAACAGCAAAACAAATGCACTCGTTATGTTAGCTGAAAATCAAGTGGACCAAACCTGGATTGATCACTTCCTCATTGCACAGTTCAGTAGCTGTCAGTGTCCTCTGCTCACCTTTTCTTTCAGAGTTCTCATTGTTGCATTTCAAAAATAACAAGCAAAGCTATGAGATGGCTGAGATCTGGAGATGAAAAAAGAACATGATATAGGCATTAAGCCAGTGAGCTTGTCTATAAAAGTCATCTTCTGAATGACCTCAGCACTTACATTTACAGATATAGCTGTTGGTGATGGTACCATGGAACAGGTACATTGGTTCCTGTCTTCATTTGGTTTTACGTATATACATAATCTACAGTACACAGACATGTATTTATGTGTGGGTGTATATAGATCTACGTCTACAGTGTAAGTTTGTAGAGGAACAAGCATACTGTTTAGTTTCCAAGCTGGGAGGGCTGTACTTCTGCCAGATGTTGGCTGTGGGAGATTTACTGCCATGTAACGTTTTAGGAGAAAAAGAAATGAGTTCTCAGCAAGGTCAGAATCAGTATCAACCCTCATAGCTGGTGGATTGTACTTTAAGTACTATTTGTGTCTGCTTGTTACGTGGCTGGTTGTGTCCAGTCATCCAGGCAGGTGTAACGTGGGGGACTACATTTCCACCAGTTAAAGTGTAGGGGCCAGTTCTGGATCAGGAGGAAATCCGAGCAAGGGGAAAGACCATTTATGAAATCTGCAGAGTGGCTGCACTTTGGGAATGACTTGGTCTCCACAAGGGTGGTCTGGTTTGTGAGCTGCCATGTCACCCTCCAAGCTGCTTCCCAACTCATAGGAGTCACCTTCTTGATGGCAGCAGGTCCTAAATTATTTACTGTCTGCCATACACTGCACATGATGCAGATCAGAAATCATCTGCGTTACGCTGCATTGCTGAGAGCAGGAGTGTGTTGTGCTCGTGGGAAGAGAGGTACTTGCTAAGACTTCTCCTGGGATCTGATGGAGCTGCACGTTCTTAGGGTGACATGGATGTCTCTTTGATGCTTTGCTTGTTTGTGGAAATTGTGATTCAGCTTTAGATCCCCCAAGTACCCTTTGTGCCATGCCTTGTGGAAAGGACAGAGGTCTTCCAAGCTGAAGGCTGTGTGTTATCTTAGAGTGGGTACCAGCCAGAAGGTTTGATATGTGAATTGCCACCTGTTATTGCTCACAGTCAAGGAGATGCAAAGATGAGGGGCAGCAGCCTGACACAGAGGTGGACTTCAGGGGGGAACGTGAGGAGCACGGAAGGAAAGAGGAGGCTGCAGGGACAACTCAGGTTTTCAGAAGCGAGGGAACCTTCACAGCACATGTCATATATTTTATTAGCAATTGCCCAAGAAGATTTTTCCCTTCCCCCTAAAGCACAGGGAAGGATTCATGGCTGGCCCCCTCTCAAGCACTGTGCAGAGGAGTAGGCAGCTGCTTTATTCTCTTTGTTTAAGAAAACTGTCACCATGGTGTTTTGGTGCAGAGTTAATGAAAATCGAGATAAAGGCTAATGAGCCAGTTATAAGCAAGAATATAAGCTCAAAATTTAAGTGTGGACATAATCAAGGAGATTTACAGCATCTATTTGAAAAATTATTTATGTTTCCTCTGGTGACTTACTATTAATGTAGCATAAATCAATAACAAATTAATTCCAAACTCTTCCAACACCGTGTGAATTATAAAAAGTCCTAGGAGGCAGTTCACAACGAGGTGACTGGGACATACCTGTGGGCAGTGCCAGCTGCAGCTTTCCAAACATCCAGGGGCTGCATGAGCCATTGCCTTGGCCACTTCCAAAACCAGGGAACAGAAGTGTCAGGTCTTCTGCTGCCTGCTGGGATGTGACTGTACACACAGGTATGGAGCTCTCTCTGGGGAGCATCCACGTGTGTCCTCCCTCCTCCTCCTTCCCTCCCACCTGCCCTCCATCTCCTGCCCTCCTCACATTTTCAGTGCACAGCCCTGTTTGTAAAGACCCAATGCAATCCCTTACAGCTGATGGACAGACTCCTGTTAACTCCCAGCATGCTCTGCAGTAGACCCTAAAGGCACAATCTTGCTGTACAAGAAGGTCATTCCTGTAACACTAATAATGTACCAACACCTGTTTGCTTTGGATCACAGAGACGTTTTCCATTGTTATTCTCAGATATTTGGAATATGCCCTGTGTGCATGGCAGGTGGGTGGGCAGTGAAAGCCATCATACCAAGGGGATGTTGTCTTCCTGACAGGCTTTCTTGTTTCATCTGATGTTCAGTGACTCCTGTGCACCCACCAGCCTCAGCACTGGGCACAGATCCCACACATGCACAGCTCAAGCCCACCATGCAAAGGACTTCAGATAGCCAGGCATTAAACACACTGTGGTTCATAGAATCAGAGGATGGTTTGGGTTGGAAGGGACCTCAAAGCTCATCTCATCCCACCCCCTGCCATGGCAGGGACACCTCCCACTAGCCCAGGTTGCTCCAAGCCCCATCCAACCTGGCCTGGAACACTGCCAGGGAGGGGGCAGCCACAGCTTCTCTGGGCACCCTGGGCCAGGGTCTCACCACCCTCACAGCCAACAATTTCTCCCTAATATCTAGTCTGAATCTCCTCTCTTTCAGTTTAAAACTGTTACCCCTCATCCCACCACTACAATGCTCTTGTACAAAGTCTCTCTCCAGTTTTCTTATAGGCAAGGGAAATAGTTTTTATACAGTGCCCAAGTGCCAAGCACTCCCAAGAATCACTGGATGGAGTCAGGTGGGGACAACAAAGGATGTTTAAAATTATCTGTGCAGGTGGGAAACAGAGCCCTACAAAGGTCAAAATTCCCATACGAGGAAATTTGTGTTTGCAGGAATTTGGCCTAGAACTGACAGTAGAAAAAAAATCCCAAAATAAGAGCAAAGAAATGTCTTTAGTGTTTGCAGATGTTGTTGGTTCCTCACTGAGGGACTGCAGCTGAGAGCAGACACAGCCTGCCCTGGCTCACAGCCTGCAGACTGCTCACTGCAGAGAGCTGGGGCTGTGCTGAGCAGACCCTGCCCATGGTGTGAAGATGCCATGGCCACACAGACAGCCAGTTCTGCCACCAGAAAATCCTCCAGGATCAGAACTTTGCCACGCCAGGTTTGTGTCAACAGCTGTAATGTGAGAAAACCATGAAAATATGATTTTTTTTTTTAGTAGAGATGGCTCATAAAGATTGGAGAATGGCTGCAACAGTAAAGTAAATGTATACATCAGTACCAATTCACTTTACCCTTATATATCTCCTTTCCAAGTGTGGTTTGTGCCAAGTTGCAGCTTCTTCGATGAGGCCAGAGTGAGAAGCAAATTTGATGCCCCAGGAACTGCTAGTTAAAAGAATGTGGGTGCACAGAGGGGGCTTAGCTTGGTGATTTGCTGGATTGTTGTTATGATTATTTGGAAAATCTGGTAATGACTTAGTTTAAAATGCATCAAACGTTCTTGGAGCTTGCTAACTGATTGTTGCAAAAATAATCATTATGGTGCATTATGCTGAAGTGTTTGTTTTATACTAATTGTTCTGACCTTCTTCATCTGTATTTGATGAGATTTCTATGCATAATTAAAAGGCCCTCCAGGAAAAAAAAAAAACAAATCTAGTCAGCAAACTAATCTATAGGACAAGTAAATGCAGATCATTCCTATCACCTTTATTCATTTAAAATTCAATCTTCCTTTTTCTTTAAGATTTTTCCTTCAATCAGTGCTATGAGCTAATTATAAGCCACTTTAGCACGTTATTAAGATGCATGCAGACTTTTTTTCCCCCATCCTGAAGCCCAAGTTTTTCATTTGGTGATGTTTTAAGACTGCCAGATGTTTCTTTAGGAAACACAGAGCAGTGTGTGGAGGCTGCATCCTGCACAGGAGGCCACTGGGTAGAAGCAGAGTGCCTCTGGTCAGTGCTGCTGCCAGCTGGACATCCCTCTCCTGTTTCTGGGGCACGGGAGTGAGCCTAGAGGAAAATATTTTCTTTAGTCTCTATTAAAATAACAGTGCTGCTTATATGGAGGGGACATTTAAGTGAAGGGGAAGATGAAACTGGTGGAGATCAGAGGAGGATGAGAGGGCAAAAGGAAAACTTCCCAGGGGAAAGATGTGGAGTCTCACCAGAGCGAGAGAGTAGGAGGTTGAGGCTCTTTACATCACAAAATCCTCTTGGAAGCTGCTTTTCTGGAGATCATTTCACCAGGTTATTGGCAGCTTGACTGCACCCTGATTATTACTATTTTTTTAATTTCAAAGAATATAGATATCTGAAGTAGTGATTCCACTACCACTAACTTAGATATTGTTCCATACAACAAATAGAAGAGTTTGAGGGTTTTTTTTTTCCTTTTTTTGCCTTTGCCTTACCAACTTGAACCAAGAGCCAACACAAACACAGTGGAGTAGTCCTGAGACTGAGAGCCCTGGACTTTACTAAGGATTTCAGTCTGCACTTTCCATTTAGCAAACTACCACTGGTAATGGTAGTTTCTGTACTTTAAATTAAGCAAACTACCACTGAAGTGAGCAATAATTCAGCTAATTTGAAGTCTTAAGACATGGCTATTTGCCAGCATCAGATCTGTATGTGTAAGTGCTTCTGTCCTCGAGTAATGTAGGTATTTTGGTTGTTCCATTCTGTCTAGGTGGTTAAAAACCCAACTGATTTGTTGCCCCCTGTTAATCAGCAGATAATTGTACCAGCTATTTGGCAGCCTCAGCAAAGGGGACTCCTGTAGACAGAAACTATATGTTGTGCTGGAGCACCTCTGCTCTGGGGACAGGCTGAGAGAGTTGAGGTGTTCAGCCTGGAGAAGAGAAGGCTCTGGGGAGACCTCAGAGCACCTTCCAGTGCCTGGGGGGGGTACAAGAAAGCTGGAGATGGATTTTGGACAAGGGCATGGAGTGATAGGTTGAGGGGTGATGGCTTTAAACTGGAAGAGGGGAGATTTAGATTAGACATTAGGAAGAAATTGTTGGCTGTGAGGGTGGTGAGACCCTGGCCCAGGGTGCCCAGAGAAGCTGTGGCTGCCCCCTCCCTGGCAGTGTTCCAGGCCAGGTTGGATGGGGCTTGGAGCAACCTGGGCTGGTGGGAGGTGTCCCTGCCATGGCAGGGGGTGGGATGGGATGAGCTGTGAGGTCCCTTCACACCCGAACTGTCCTGTGATCCTATGATACAATGGAGAGTTAAGTAAGAACTGAAGCCTGGCAGGACTTTGAGTGTGCTGAGGAGCTTGTAGAGCTCAGCCCTAAGTAGCTTTCAGTCAGGGATGTGAGTACAGCTGAGCCCCTATTTAAATAATAAATGCTGTGTGTGACAGATTCCATAACTGGGAAAACACACAAGCACACACATTTCTAAGTAAGACCAGGATGTTTTCCAGAGTGTTACAAATGTATATGACATCTGCTGTGTTCCCTAAAGAGAATTTAATGAGACAAAACTTAAAAAGCCAGGAACCAAATCCCAGAGCTGAGTGCTCAGGAGTCAAGTGTCTGACCGAGCAGTGCCCGTGTGCTTGCACAACAAGATTTGCATCTCTTTAGTGTTCTTTCCTACTACAACCTTGACATTTTAAATTGGTCAATAGATGTAAAATTGCATCGATTCATTAATTTTTAAAAGCAAACTTTGAAAAGCCACCGAGATGCATTCTAAAGAAAGAGGCATGGTTAGAAAGGTTAATTGTTGTTTCGCGTCGCTTGGTGAGATCGATAGGGCTTGGAGCTCTAAGGCTTTCTGTGCTGGGGTCTTGTGGAGGAGCAGCTGAGGGTTGTAACTCTCCCTGATGGAGCCCAGGAATTTTGTGCTTCATGAAAACAAAGCAGTGGCTGTGTAGGGACTCGGGGCTCACTCTGAGCAGGTTAGGTAGTTCAACTCCTTGTAAATAGGGGGAAATAAAGGAACTGTTATTTTTGCAAAGGACAGACTAGGTTACGAGGAGTCTTTGGTTGTGTGTGTGCATGTGTACCACCCAGAAGCCATTCTAAAAGCCATTGGTGATGTTTACTGAGACAATCTCTCAGGATGCAAGGGGCAGAATTAAGGGTTTGTGTCTGTTCCTCTTGAGATGTGCATTATGGCACAGCATTTAAGGACATGATGCCTTTTTCCTCCACTGAAGACCCTTTGAAGGGTACAGAAGTGGTGATGCTCACTCAGCACCTGTGCTCTGGTTTACTTCATGCTGTTTATACAGTCCATGGCTTCAGTGTCCATCTGCTGGGAAGAATTGAAACCTGGCTCTAGATGGAAAACCGGTCACAAGTTCTTGGAGGTGGAAGGATTTGAGCACCTGCTGCAGGATCAAAGTGCTTCGTGGAAGTGGTTTTTGAATAGACTCTGAGGTGAGAAAATAAACAGGTTTTTCTCTCCTTTGCACATGAAAAAGAGGCTGAAAGAGATCATAGAATCACAGAATAGCCTTGGTTGGAAGAGACCTCCAAGATCATCAAGTCCAACCATCAACCTAACAAATCAAAAACATCCCCTAATTCTGGGTGCTGTGTTTGGGGTCCCATGGCCCTGGTTTCATGGAGATTTTAGCACCACCCATGCTCAGAGAACAGGTCCTGATGGTCCCTTCTCCTTTTCCCCAGCCCCTGGCTTGCCCTGGCCACCACTGGCACGATCCTGCCATGCTCTCAGTGCCACCTCCAGCCTGACTCATGGGAGAATAACTGTGGTGACAGCTTTGAGATTGACTTAATAGATTTAAATGATAAAACACAATGGGAGCTTTGTTAAGAACACGAGTGTGTAGCTCTGGAAAGATGAAGCTATATAAAATTAATGTCAGCATGACAGGAAGCAGAGATTTTGAGACACTTCAGGCACTTCCATCATGCAGAAGTTCAAAGCAGCCTCATCAGGGGTCTTTTGTCACCACTCCCACTGCGCAGCCGTCCTTCGAGTGTCCTGATCCCAGAGCTTGTCACCTGAGTAATTCCTCCCCAAGCATCACTTTAACCATCCTCTAATCTGTTCCTGCCCCCTCTCTCCACGCTGATCTTATTTAGATGGAGCAACACAAAAGCAAAAGCCCCATTTGTCTGAGCTAATCCAGTGGATCAGAATTATTTAACATCCTTCTGTTCTTGCTCTGTACTGAGTGCATGTAGCACATTCAGTAAATTTTTATATACATGTGTCTCTGCATATGCACAAGGATCCACTGATGAAAGCTCGTAAATGCCAGGCTGAATTCAAATCACTGCTAATGCCCATTGAAAACTTACATATGAGTTTTAATTAGATATTGCTGATTAGATTCAGTTCTAATGTACCTGGCTTTATCCGTTTTTTCTTGGGATTTAGAAGTAATTTGTATTTTAATAGCCCAATACTGTCCTTTTTTACAGCTCTATGAGGCTGTTCTCAGATTTTATCCCTCCCCCTTTGATGGTTAGAAAAATTCCACAGAATTTTCACATTTCAGCCATTACTCTGGATTTTTACTCATTGTCCAGCATCTAAGCCTCCCCCAGACATGCTCTGGGTGAAGATGGAGCCTTCATTTAGTTGGGAAGTGGGAGTTTTGTACCCATGGGCAATGATTATTCACTTCCCAGTTTAGCTTGGTTCCTCAGTCAAATTCTCTAGGGGCTTGAATGGAGCTTGTCCACCTTCCTTGAACTTCACAAATTCAGGATTTCTGTGTTGCAGTCTTTGCACAGGTTCTGCTGGAGAAGGAGAGGCTGAAATGAATACCTGCAAAAGTTTATTTCAGTTTCACTGCCTTGTGTTGTGGCTCACTGAGATGTGGGGAAGAGTTTCCATCCAGCCACAAGCTTCCAGATGCAGGGAGCAGAGACTACTTCAGCTTTGTAGAAACCAGTTTTGTAGAGTGGCTGTGAGTCAAAGCTGTAGCTTGGAAGGATGTTTCTTAACACAGGTCGCCCATGCTCATCTCTCCTGGCCTCCTGCGGCACCCAGAGATTTCTGCTGCATGCACATGAACTGATTTAGCTAGAAGACACCTTTTGGAGAACCTTGAACTGCAAATTAAAGGAAATTTAACTGAAAGAATGAAGAGACTTGTTGCCAAAAGGTTTAAACCCCACAACAGTCTTCGGATCCAAGGTAAATGCTGTGTCTATTTGATCATGGGTAGCAGAAGTATATGCCATCTGCTGTGATTTTTGAGAGAGGGCTAGTTTTGGTGCTTACCTCCAGGAGAGGTGGTTATAGCTCTTATTAGCGTGGGAGGAAGGCCAAGAGAAGTGATACCAAAGCAAGCAGGTACTCGTGGTTTCAAACACCAGGTAACAGGGGTGAGGTGAGCAGCTCCCAGACCTTTCCTACATCAATGCCAAGGAGCAGCATTGGGTGGCTGCTCCCTAAAGGATGGGTAGCCAAGAGCAGTATGGAAAGGCAAGGTGGGGAGCTCAGCAGCCAGAGCCTGTCCCACCATGGTATGGGCAGTCAGAGTAGTGACAGCTCCTATTGACAGTCTGGTGATCATCAGGCAAAGACAAGGTGATGAGTGAGGTTTAACCAAGAGTTCAAACCATCATACAAGTTTGTGTTGGTGGGGCAGGCCTGAGGTCAAGCTGGGAAGTCAATCTGTAGGCCAGGGTCTGGACAGCATGGTCCATGGTTGGGCATGGGTGTGGCAGTGGCTGATTAGGGGCCATTAAAGCATATTAGTGTAATGAGATACATCATGAATCAATCCACCATTGCCATGTGATCTGGACTTAGTCTTTGGTTTTATTCTCCTTGAAAATAGCAGCAAGGTAGATCCTTTCAACTTTCCTCTTTTTTCTCCTTTGGGTTTGCCATATATTTTTTTTCTGGACTATTTTCACGCCTTGGATGATGCAGTGTGCTGTCACTGCCAGAACAGATCTGCTCTGTTCCTCATTATGCTCTCCCTGGGTTGCCTTCCTGCTGCTTTTCTGCTTCTTGTCTCTCTATCTCCCTAGCTTTCCTCCTCTCTTTGCTGGTCTCTCTGCTTCGTGAGTCCCCAGTACACTGTATTTTGTGTTCTCTCTCTCCACTTCTGCTCTCACGCAGCCTCACTCCGTTGACTTTCAGCACACTCCTGCCTTCCCCCTTTGCCTTTAAGCACAAACACAAAGGTGGGATTTGCTGTAGGCAGGTTGGGTGAGCTTCTCTGAAGCCAAAACATCTAAAACTGGGCATAGTGTCTTACTACTGCCTCAGACCGGAGTTGGTACAAACGCACACATGAGTAATTCAAAGTCATCAAAGACAGGATGCTAATTTTGATAAGTCCCAGGTGAGGACTGGCCTCAAAAACCCTTTTTCACTTGGTACCACTGTGTATAGCAGGGTCAATTATTCACTTCACTGCAAACCTGAGCTGAGCTGCAGTGCTGCATGAACTGGGGGGTGGGGAGTGTGAGGACAGCGGGGAATTTTAAAAGTTGCTTTAGGCAATGTCACTGTGAAGGAAATGCAGCTGAAAGTGGAGCAGAAAACAAGATGGGACTTTGCCACTGCACACGTCTGGTATCATTTTTCCTCCTGGCGTTCCCAGCCCGCGCGTCGTGCGCGCTGCTCACAGCTCATTAAAGCAGCACCTGAACGCTCTCCCTGGCCAAATCCTCACATGTACCAACCCAAAATGCACAGCTGCAGGAGAGGTATTTGTTTCTCTCCATAATTCTAATAAGTTTTAATAAGCAGCTTGAAATTGGGTTCCTAATGCAATTCTCTGAATTTAAGCAATATTAATTACGTTCAGGAAAGAAACATCACTGATCTCTGCTTTGAACATAGCATTGCATCACTTTGTATCAATTCATTCCCAGTATTTCCACTATAATCACAGATTTTTTTAAAAAATATAGTTGATTTCATATGTGAGTATATACACACAGATCTGTATGTGGTCTCATTCCTCCTTAAAGCAGTATATATACTCACCAGACTCACTGACATGTCTCTAAGATTAAGAATCTGCTGAGTTTATGACTGTTTACAGTTGTATTCCTTTGGGAAACCCATCAGAGAGATGTGTGAATTCATCAGATGTCTCTGAGGCTTGTAAATCATAGAATCACATCATAGAATCCCAGACTGGTTTGGGTGTGAAGGGACCTTAAAGCTCATCTCGTCCCAACCCCCTGCCATGGCTGGGACACCTCCCACCAGCCCAGGTTGCTCCAAGCCCCATCCAACCTGGCCTGGAACACTGCCAGGGAGGGGCCATGTGTAACCTTGTTTTCTAAGGCAAATGTTACTGAAATAAGAACAAAGCAACAGGTGGAAAAATGTAATATTTGACTCCCAGGTATGTATTTGTTCAGAAAACAGTGATTTCATGAGTGATGTCATGTTATCAAACAGTTAGCACTGGCCAGTGTGGTATCATTGCTAAAATTTCCTTTTAAAGAGTAACTTTTTCCTACAAATATTCTATGTGGCATCAAATCTGGAAGTTTGCAAAGTAGGCACAGGAGGGATTTTGACAAAAAAAAAAAAAGCCTGAAAGAAATTTTCCCCAAACAGACTGTCTTCAAAGCAATTCTGTCCTGGCTAATTCATGAACATTTCAGTTAAATTGGTCTGTGAAGTAAGAGGAGAAGAAGCATTTTTATTTTCTGTCAGTTTTGTGTAATTGAAGTGCGAGTGGTTACGCTACCCTGGGAATGAAGAATCTGTCTTTTTTACTGTGCTATTAATCATCTTGCAATTATACATCCAGAGACAGCAGAGAGCAGAATCATTGACTCTGGCTGGCTGAAATAGCAGCATTGTGGTCTCTATTTTGGTGAGGAGTATTTCCAGCTATATATCTGAGTTTGTGTGGTGCTGGAAAAAAAGCTTTTTTTTTTGTAGACTTCAGCAAAGAAATTTTCCAAAAGCACTTGAGCATCAGATTTTGATGATATGTAGGTGCCAATGTCTTTTATATACCTGCATCAGAGATAAATGGCTTTTTTTGTGTGTGTCAGGGAGGTGAATAAGCCATTTCACTTTGCCTACAGTCATGTGGAGGAAAATTACTGACATTTGGCCATGAGACTTGGGTAATAGTGTCCAGCAGGCAAAGCCCTTTGAAGGCAGTGAAGCAAAGTTTTCAAACTCCGGTTCTGTCCTCTTTGGGGCTGAAGAGGGGGATTTGAACAGATCCAGCTCTCATAAAAAGGCTCCTGGCAGTCCCTCTGTCTGGAGTGAGAGGTGGAGGCTGCTCTGTAGCACAGTCCCCGTACAGCAGCGCTGTGCTCGTGCAGGGGCAGATGTGTCTGAGAAGATCTGGGAGGGGATGAAGATTGAAGGGCTGTCACTCTTCCATGAGTCCAGATGCTTGTAAATGAAGAGGTAACAGAGGTGTGTTTTTACTAACCTCAGTTTCTTATGGAAGTCAGCTCTGTCAGTCTGCAGCCCAGCATGAAAATGGAAACTCCAGACCACCGTGTCCAGAGAAGGGTGATGGAGCTGGTGAAGGGGCTGGAGCACAAGTCTGATGAGGAGTGGCAGAGGGAACTGAGGATGTTTTATTCTGGAGTAAAGCAGGCTGAGGGGAGACCTCACAGCTCTCTACAACTACCTGAGAGTGTAGTGAGGCAGGTATTGGTCTTTTCTCCCATGGAACAGGAGATAGGACATGAGGACATGGCCTCAAGTTGCACCAGGGGAGGTTTAGATTGGGTGTTGCCCAGGGCAGTGGGGGAGTCCCCATCCCTGGAGGGATTTAAAAGAGGTAGGCTCTTAAGAGACATGGTTTAGTGGTGGACTCTGCAGTGCTGGGTTAATAGTTGGATGTGGTCTTGAAGGTTTTCTCCAACCAAAACCATTCTATGATTCTAATACTGGGCATTGCACATCACTTGGGCACACTGCTGCACGCACAGCAGGGCCACCCCTGCTTCCCCCTCCGTTCCCAAATGCACAGAGGGAGCTGTAGGAGGGGGGCTTTGGTCTTCTGGAGGTGGGTGTAGCTAGGGAAGAGCATGCCAGCATCCCCCACCAGGGGCTGTGAAGCCATGCTCTGCAGCAGCTCTGTTGCTGGGGAGGTGTCTATGTCTGGTCACTGGGGGCATTTTGGAGGCATGACCTGCTGCTACACTGGGATCCCTTTACACCTCCATGAGCATTTAAATGATCCTTAAAGTGACTGAAACTGCATAAACCCATAACTTGTACCTCTTCTTGTGGTCACTTCTTGCTGCCAAAGCTGTGTAAAGCAGCTTTGACATAGCTGGCTGCTAAGAAGCCTGATGGAGATGTTGAGGCTAAAGGGATCGGCACGCATCAGCTGAGCCTCTGTAGCTGCTCATGGGTGCACCTTTCACCAGGGAGTAATTTGGCTTGTTTAAACCCCCTTTGCTCTAGCCTGAGTTTGAATTAGCCTGTTTGTTACTGCCTGAATGTGCACCCATATGGACAGTCATTCTGGCTCAGCTGACATATGGCATCGTGTTGAACCCGACCCCGTGGCTGAACTCCAAGAACAAGTAACGTCACATCCAAGCTGGCTGTCGTGGAAAGTTTTATATCTGGGGCCTTTTCCCCCTCTGTGCAATTCAATCATCAGCTGTTTATGTTCGTAGCCACATGCACTAAAAAATAGTTTATGGCAGTGCTGTAAGAAGGGAACATGAAGAAAGGCCATTGCAATAAACACCCTTCAACACCCATTACCATGAAGAGCACTAAAGCGACAGCCTAAAAAGAAAGAAGTGTCATATTTGATTCATGCTGCTGTTGAATTAAGCAATATAATCACTGACAAATCAATCATTACCAGCCATAAACAACCAGTTTGTTAGTCAGGCCTTCCTAAGGCAAAGCTGTGGACAATTAATGTGTTACACGTCGGGTCGTTAACGGCGATAAGAATCAGCTCAACGCTTTCGGGAGAATTACCAATAATAAAGACCAATTTCTGACATTATGAGATGTAAAGCAGCATCAGAATCAATCAGAATAAATCAAGAGTAATTCTTCCGAGCACAAAGAAATCACTCTATTGTAAATATCATTTGGGGAAATAGGAGATTCTGGTAGAATGTTTTAAACTGCTCAAATAGTGTTTTTTAGGGGAGTAGCCTGGAGTAAAGCAGAAGTGTCAGCACTTTAAATTTACCACTTCATTGGAAAGGGCACAGATCTTTCTCAAAGGGCTGAACGGTGTGTTTGGGTAGGACTGACAACTTCTTAGAGAAACAGGGAAGTTCAGGGCCATTTTCAGTCACTTGATTCAGTTCCACTCTGAGTGATTTTAAATTAAAAAATCCAAACACTTCGACTGTAGTTTTTTTTGTAGATCATCCTTTGCTGGATGTTGACTTGAATCAGAGGAGCATTATCTATGACAAAATAGATGTTTTTTGTTAAAGGGAACCTACTTTGGAGAAGCTGAAGATTTCCAGCAATGACTCTTGTTCTGATTTTTGACCTTCAAGGCTGCAGATAACTCCACACCCACAAGAGGGGCCTTGGACAAACCAAAGGCAGTGCCAGGTTTTTACCTTATTTGTTGTAAACAGGTTTAATTTCTTGATGGATGATGCTTGTGTCTTGCTTCTTTCTCATATTTTGCAACAGCTCAGCATGCCTGTAATGGCTGTTTTTCTGCTTTTTCTATTTGTAACACCTCTTCACTTATTATGCATAGAAAGAGGCAATAAAAACGCTCATAAAAAGCAAATGAACAACACAGTAACATGTATGTCCTCACTCTTCCTCCTACATCTGCTGCAATTCTATCTCATCACATTTCCATCCCTCTCCTTCCCTCATAAATCTGTAGGAACCCAGAAATCTCTCACACTGCCCATACTTTTGAAATACACTTCTCAGTTAAAAAAAAAAGGAAAAAATGCCCAAATATCAACAAACTTCTTGCCTCAGCTTTACTAAATTAGAAGAGCATTAGTACAGGACACTCAGCCATGGTAGTGACCCATGTGTCATGAGACCACGGGCAAGTTAACTGGAGCTGCAAGAGAAAGATCAAAAGGGCAAATTCCAGTTGTAGCTGGAAGGGAGCTGGCAAGCCACTGCAGACCTGGAGTGTGTGCACACTATTTACCCTTCAGACCTGTGTTATCTACAGGTGAGCACTTGGAACTCTTGGGAGTCAGCTCTTGGGTCAAACACTTCAGAGTATTAGATCCCATGGAAGCTTCAAGTGCCAAGTTCTGTGAGAAATCACTGAAGAAGGGATCAGCTCCCTGACCTTTTCCAGTTGCCAGCTGGAGGGCTGGTGAAGCATTGTTTGGGAACAACAAAGCTGCCCATGAGAGGAGAGCAAAAGCAGAAATGCTATCAACAAGCCATGCAACACAAGCAGCTGTCCAGGCCAACTAGCCAGGAGTCCAGAAAGGACTCTGCAGGGACAGCTCATCTAAAATGTGACCCACTGCATGGCTAATTAACACAACTCCAGAGCTTAGGAGCTGTTTTTATTCAAGTCCCTTGTCTATAAGAAAGAAAAAAATAATCTAGGACAGTGGTGATTAGGTTTAATATGTCCTGGCTGGATCATAGACTGCTGCTTTGGATTAATGTTGAAGCAATGGTGCATCCAGGTCTCCAGAAAAGATCAAGAAATACAATCAGGCTCAAAAAACATGGAAAGACTGTTTCTGGATAATTTACCTTGTTATAACACAAGCTTCTCAGGTCATCTCTGCCTTCATTGCACATATACAGAGCCCAGCAAATGTGACTTAGGTCTAGCAGCACTAACATGTTACAAATTATGCATAAGCCTTTTTAAAGTCTCCAGCTGTACCTCTCCCAGATATGTCATCTCTTTGCTCCTTGTCTATGTGCGCTGTATGAATACTTTATGTCTTCCTTGAATCACTTCATTTACTCCAATCAAATGTTTTGTGTAGAGGGAGCAGTCCCAGAGCCTAGCTGAAAGATTACTTTTGTGTTTTGGAATAAACACTAGCAGGTTTGTCGTGCCTTGATGCAAATGCAAAATGCATCACATTACTGACGACCCAGATCAGGGTCCTGGACAGCAATTATGTTTTATGCATGAGATCTCTGCTCCTCCAAGGCACATCAAAGGTTCATCACTGACCACTGATAAACACATTAATCCTTATTTGAAAGCTTTGTTGTAAGCTGTGTTCTTTTTTTCCCCCCCCCGTCTTTTCTAATGGTCTCTCAGCAAACGCCCCTCTCCTGGGAGATGCTGCAGTCCAAAGCCAGGTTTCAGCTGAGCCATCAGCTCCTGCAAGGTTTTCTTGCAGAATTTGCATGATTTAAGGTGCAATGCTTTTCGGGACTTCTGAGAATTGTCACATTCTTTTTCATGTGCTTTTCTTTTGACCTGGAAACATGAGTGATTTGCTGAGCTCTAGGTCTGGATCGTGGTGTTGCACTGAGCTACAGGCATGGTCAGTAGCTTGCTGGGAGCTGGGCTGTAAGTAAGCCCCACCACAAAGATGTTCAAAGCCAGCTGGACAGGTCAGTTTGCAGGCTCCTCTGCAAAGCAGGGAGCTCGAGCAGCAGTGCTTTGGAGAGGAGAAGGGAAGAAGTTTAAGTAACTGCCTCCCTATTGTCTCCTCTCATTGGTTTGGGTCTTTCTGGAAGACATTAACCTGGCTGTGCTCTTGCTCTCCTCTTCCTCAGCTCCCTCTTCTGCCTGGTTTGGGTGTCTGCTCTGACATGAAGGAGCATCTCCTTTCTTGAGCCATCTGCTGATGGGTCAGTCCTGGTGTTTTTCCCTGTTTAATAGGTTGATCACCCACTTCTCTGGACTGACTGAAGTCTATTTGCCTGATGCACAATGACAGAAGCAGGGCTGAGATCTTGTTTGAGATAAACCATATCACGTCTCATCTGTCAGAGTGAAACAGAGTCTCTGCAAAGGCAAGGGTAGGAAAAGCAAAAATAATTTGATTATTAACATTCCAAGGTGAAAGGTGTGTCTTTTTTTTTTTCCTGAAAAAGGTGTTGGGGCATTGTGAGATCATAGAATTAATGGAGACTGTCCTTATTAAATGGGTAGTTGCTTCTCCTAGTAATAAAAGAATTTATGGAAGACCACAGCAGTTTAGCACATATCAGCTTAAAATACATTCAGAGGCTAATCATACAGCTGCCTGAGAGCTATGCAGAGAGGACTGAATTAATCAGGTGCTTTGGACTATGAAACACTGCAAAAAAAAAGAAAAAAAAGAAAGCAAATGGAAATGGAAAAAGGAAAGCATGTCTGCTCGCTGAACTGCCTGTGACTGAAATGGTACCCAGGGACCCCTTTAACAGGAGTCAGCAAAAGAAGTGACCTTCATTAACAAAGTGCTGACTGGGCACTTTCTGAGGTCTGCTTTCCAACATCTCCGAGAGAAATATCGGGCAAAACCATGTGCTTGGAATAAACAGCCCTTCACAGCCTGTAAATGGGCTGGGTCCAGAGGAGGGTCCTGGCAGCCTCCCCTCTGGGCCCTGTAAATGACAGAAGGATTTGCGCTGTGTTGCTGGCTGCCTGGCAGGTTGTTTGGTCTGTTTAGTCCTCAGCGCTATAAGGGAAATATGGGCATAATAAATCCTCTTTTCTTCCAGCTTCTGTCATATCTATTGGGCTTGAAAGCACTTTGGTGCAGGAATAACCTTTTTTTTTTGGCTATAAATATAGCTGTACTGGGCACGTGGCGTGTGGAGACCCTGCAGAAGTACTGTGCTGTTTGTCTCGTGCAATAATGAATTGATAGGTGTGTTTTTACTTGCCTGACCATTAGTGTAAAGTCACTACAGGGTGACATATGTAGTCCTGTATCACTGCCAGCCCTGCACAGAGCTCGTTGGCATGCAGGAGGATGGTGGAGGCTCCAGCCTGCAGCTTGCTGGCGTAGATCCCCTGGCATTGCTGTTCCTTCAGGTAGGCAGTGCACTAATTGCTCGTAGTGAAACGAATATATTCCAGTCAGGAGTGTCCACGCAGCAGGACACGGGGAGCTACTTCAAGACAATTGCTGCAGAGGAACTTGTTTTGCCATAGCTGCTGCAGGCAGTTCCCTGGAGCGTGTTAGCAGAGCTGTCCGTGGCAATGGAAATGCCAACCTTGCTGCTACTGGCTGGCAGAGAGAGCCATGGGGTCTCCTGGGGTGGTGGAGGGTTTTGTTCAGATCACTGCCTGGAACAAAGCAAATGAGTCTGCAGGCTCTTGTCATGCGTTTGTCTCCCCACGTCCCACTGCGCTGTCTCCGTGATGACTTCTGACTCCGTGCAGCAGACACTTTGGGTGCACTACAGAGCATCCTCAGTATGAAGTTGTTTTGTCCTTGAAGCTTGCAAGGGCTTCTCTGACTTCTCTGTTCCTGTGCATGTGAGGAGGTCGGTGGTGGCAGATCCTGGATGTATGAGCAGATACAACATTCGCCTCCTCTTTGCGGCTCAGACCCATTCATGCTCACTTACCTCCAAGGGCTTTGTGTGGTGCAGGTGGGACTGTGCCTCAAAAGGAGGTGGGGATCTGCATCCCTCTGCATCTCCAGAAAGGCCAGGGTATGAGTATTCATGTATCCTAATTTTTTTGAAAGCAAATAGTGGGATTCATATCATTTGACTTTATTTAAGACTCATAGTTTAAAAGTAGTTCCCCATTACACTCAACGACAAAGATGCTTCTAGAGAAAAAAAAATGTCCTTCCATCTACCCTAGACAATTCCCTTAGGAAGGGATGAACCACACACAAGCACTGCCTGGTCCACAGTTTTGGAGAGTAGCCCCCATCTGCCCTGAGAAGGATTCTCACCCTGGAGATTTCCCAGCTTAGGCAGCAAAAAAGTTTTGGGGAAAGTGATGGTGATAAGCACAACCATTGCTGTAGAACAGAAGGATTAAGCCCTGCTCTGCAAAGATATATTTAGGCCTCTAACTCCCATGGCAAACAGGAGTCCTAAGGGGCTGATGGAGATACATCAAGGTTAGACAAAGCTGCATTTGCTTTCCTTTGATCTGCAATTCTCTCCTAGGTTTTAAGAGTGAAGTGCAGGGGGCAGGAGGCCTTTCCAAGACCCATGCCATTGTTCTGCTGCCAGAAACCTGAGCTCCCCGTCTCAGGTGGGCTCCCTGGGGGTGCTTGAGGAAAGGGATGGGGCAGGAGTTGAGGCAATGGCTTGTGTTCGTGGTGTCACCCATCTAAAAGGGTGTCAGATTTGCCACCCCTAAAAAACTCCCCAACCATAAACCAAAACTCTGCTGAGTTTTAAAACTGCTTTATACAAAAGGATTTACAAGTAATGCAAAATTTTAGTTTTGCCCATGTTATTCCTTCTACAAAAGCTAACATTTTAGAAACAACAGAAAAATGGGAACAATGAAGAGAAGAATGTCACAATGGAGGACAAGCACCTCTCAGTGTTCAGGACTTACTCCTCAGATGGTGTCTTCTTTCACAGACTCATCCCCAAGATGGACTTCAGAGACAAAATGATGTGGGTATGTGGATGAATCCTGCATTTCTTGTTCCCCCTTTTTCTAACTTACCTGTCTCTCAAACAGTTTTCAGTTTATAATCTCTGTCAGTGCTCAAAGAGCCTCTAGAGCCAACAGTGCTGTTACTATGAACACTCTTAATCTGGTATGAATGTGTCATAATGGAAAGTGAGGGATTTAATGGTTTCTCTATGCTAACTGCCATCTTGCATATTCCTAAGTAGTTTTGTTGTTATTGCAGCCTATATTGTTGCATCTGATGGAAGAACAGCTCGTCAATTATTTTCTGCAGTCAGAGGCAATGTTAAGGGACTCAGAAACTGGACATAAAACAAAATCTGGACAATATAGGACTTGGCATGTTTGTGTGTTGTATACTATGATCTAGCACCAGCTGCTTTGAGCTGGTGGGTACACACACCACTTAATTCTCTGAGGCATTATTTTAATAAGTAGATTGAAGAAAGGAACCCAGGTGCAGCATAGATGTGGAAAGAAGGTCTCCTCCAAACAATCACAGTGTGTGGTGGCCTCAAAGTTTCCAGCAGATGGGTTTGTACAGTACTCATCACGGCTTCAGCTGCCATTGATTTTGCAATTTTATCTGAATTCTGGTTTGTTGCCTGCCAAAGCCCAAATAAACTCATCTGAAAAATGGCAAGCAGAATGGTTTGGAAATTGGGGAAGTGAAACAAAAGCGAGGTCAACTGTCACAGATCTTGATTACGTTCCACAGTTTCACTCATGTAAATTGTCAGGGATATTGCAAAAAAAATCTTTAGTAAGGAAGGAATGAAGGAGGCAACAAGAGAAAATGGGAAGCCATTTAAAGCCAAACTTTCTTGTTTGCAAGCAATGACAGCCTCTGTAGAATTGCAGCATTAATTTACAGGCTTTAATAGCTGCCCAAAGCCCTGAGGTCCTCTTTAGCCCCTGACTTTGTTCTGCAGCTCTAATGCCACCTGTGATGGAGCCCTGTGTAGATTGGTGTTGTCTGATGCTTTGCTGAGAGGACACAGAAATGGGATTGTGAAGAAGAGGTTTCTTCTAAATCCATGTGAGAATTAACTACGAGTTTAAAAGGTGCAGAACTGCATCATCATGAAAAGCATCACAGGGTGGTCCCATCCAAAACTGAGTGACACTAGCAAGCACTGGCTTGTCCAAGTTGTTAATCACCAGGTGTAAAGCAACTACACATACCAAAATAAAGTTTATTTCAGCTTACTGACCTTTTAGAAAGACACAGTTGTCGTAATTGCAAAATGAATATTCAACTGTCTCATTCTTTGACAATTAGCATTCAGAGCCCATCATTTACAACGACAGTGCCAGCCATCTTGTCCCAAGACGAGGGAGAGAAGAGGAGCGAGGCAGACTAATGAGGGCTTTCTGCTAGGTCAGGGCACAGCAGTGGAGTGATGAACTGAAGGAAATAAAATTGCCTAAAAAATTGTAAGCGTTTTCCTGGGAGAAATTAATGTGATGGAGAAACTTCAGGGGAGGGACCAATTACTGGAGAAGGGAGGGGGGTGAGGACTGGTCCTCAAGTGTGGGAGGTACCAGGGAGCAAATGAACCAAATACATGACTTGTCCTTGGTTGCAGGTACAGGACATGCCTGGGTAAGAGTGGAAGAGTCAAGCTGAACTACAGGCTGAACTGAAGAAGACACCACACGCTATGGACTCTTTTACAAGAGCGAGAAAGGTCTCTGGTAACATCCTGGCCTCAGTTATGGGGTAGGCAAGGTCAATATTTGCTCTAGGGTGCTGTATTTCCTTCTCAGGCTTCATCTGAGGAATTCAGCACAGCTTGACTATCTCCACTGTAGATGAAGGGTGCGTAGGTAGTGCTGAGCTCCTCGGTGTTGGCACAGGTGATCAGTTTGGGCTTTCCTAAGCATAACGTGAACAACACTGGGGGCACTGCCTTCATTTTGTGTTTGTAGAACTTGATTATGCAGCACTCATTGTATTTAATATTTACACACCTTATCTGATGCCTCACAAACACAAAGTGCATCCTACAAAAGATGCTGGGGAAAGTTGTTAATCTAATTTTTGAAGCTCCATTCCCTTCATGGAAATTAATACAGATTCACATCGGTGTTGCTGCTGAGGGGAAACTGTGGCCCACAGAAAGGATACTGGAATTTCTACTGAGAAAGTAAGAGTGCCAGTAAAGCTGCAAGGTAAGTTATTCTGAGTAATCTTGAATGTTAAATGAAGAAATAGAAATATATGTTTTTTTGGAACTAATTTCTGTCTGATTTGAATGAATTATTTGGGAGTACTCTATAAGGTAATTAAGCAGCTATTAGATTACAAGGGTTCAATGCAGAAGACTGGGAATATAACCATGTCCAGATACTGAAGTCCTGCATTACACTGATTGCATTATATTAAAATTTCTCAGCCTCTCCTGGTTCTCTCCCCAGCCTGTCTCCTTTGCTGACTTCAGTGGAGCAGCATCAGAAGACCTGCTGCCAAGACAAGGGATATCAACTGTTCAAACACAGCTCAGGGAGAATGCAGACTGTAAGGTAGAGTGTCGACAGTCAGCATTTTGCTGATCAATAGCTGCTGATTTCTGAAGGATACAAAGTGACTGTGCCAAAATTAATTGCTGGAAGCAGACATTAATGCATAGGGAAAAAAAAAGTTCAAAGGGAAAAAAACCCCAAACCACCCCACCCACGAGTGATTTCTCTATGCAGAACACTCTAGGTTAGGTTTTTATGCCAAGAGTAACTCAGCAACATCTTTCCTCAGGAACAATGAATTAATTGTTCCGCTCTTAAGGCAAACACATGAAGCTTGCCTTTGCTGCTTAATATTTAAAAACTGCCATCCACAGGTGTTGCTTTGGCCCTTGATAACTCATTTTTCTGTGCCCACTGAGTCACACTTCTTTGCAGAAAGTACCCATAAAACCTTTGGCCATGGAGGTGTGTTTGTGACATCCCTTTTGGAGCTTGATGCAACTGAGCTGGGCCCCTGAACGAGTCGGAAAATTCATAGCAAAGGATTAGACCCTGCACATCTAAATGGGAGGAAACCCAGTGTTTCATCACTGTGTAGCTGACAGCATGTCCTCTGCTGAGTGGGAAAGCTATTGCAAAAGCAGTTTATAATACCCAAGCATTAATATATTGAAATATACTGATTGTTGTGGGGGATTTTTAGAGAAATACAGGAATGTACACGCTGGCTGCTGCTTTGACGTGCTTCAGACTTGGGAGCAGAAGTGGGCTTTGAAAATGGGATCAGGAGAGATGCAGTGCCAAAAAAGTGCTGGATCTGAAAAATTCTCATGTGGTGCAGCTCATGTTTTTCTGCTGTCCCAAACCCAAAGATCTTTCTAGTGGATTTTGTTGTATTTGGGGGGCTTTTTGGTAAAAACAGTTCCTTTGCCTATGCATTCATAAAGCTATTCAAAAATCCTTTTACTGCTTTTTCTGTGACAAATAAAAAAACCCACCAAAACATAAGATCAATTTTCATTTAAAATTTTACAATTTCCATCTGCAGGATTTTTAGAGCAGATCAATGTGTTTTAAATAGTCCTATTTGTGTTTTGAGAGCTCTGGAGAGGTCTGTGGTTGATAATGGAGAGGTCTGTGGTTGATAATGAGTGGTAATAAAGAGGAAGTCAGTTGTATTTTGATGCTGTGGAGTCCACAGTACAGGAGTTTTCAGGCAAATATCATCTCTCGTTGTGTAGGACATATTACATATTCTTCTTTAGGAAAACACAAAGCATTGGCTTAACTCAGAGCACACAGCTAAATCTCAGAGCAGAAAGATGTTAAATACATGATCAGATAAGCAGGTCCTGAGTGTAGCTTTTTAACTGGAACTTCAATAATTTTTTTTGCTAAAAGGAAAGTTTTTCATAAGTTATACAATCCCTCCTTTTTTCCCAAAACTCCTTTTGAATGCCTGTAATAGATTTTTGAAATACAAGAAAGGATATGCAGTGGGGCAAGTACAACCCTTAGGCTGAATCTGCCCACACAGGTCCCCTGTGTGTTAAGTTTAAACTGGAAGAGGGGAGATTTAGATGAGATCTGAGGCAGCAATTGTTGGCTGTGAGGGTGCTGAGACCCTGGCCCAGGGTGCCCAGAGAAGCTGTGGCTGCCCCCTCCCTGGCAGTGTTCCAGGCCAGGTTGGATGGGGCTTGGAGCAACCTGGGCTGGTGGGAGGTGTCCCTGCCATGGCAGGGGGTTGGGATGAGATGAGCTGTGAGGTCCCTTCACACCCAAACCAGTCTGGGATTCTATGAAGTCCACTAACCAGTTATCTCCTACAGCTTCACCAGCTGAGGATATCATGGTCTTGTCTCAAGAAACAAAGGATAGAGGTCTAGATGGCAATCTCTGTATCTCACAGACTCCGAGGAATATTATTGCACCAGAATTACAGCTCACATCACATATCATCATTTTCTCCACATGAAGAAAAAGCATTGTCACATTTGGAAGATTAAAATTTACAATTCATCATTCAAGACACCTGTTGCACTGCCTGCATTTCCTTTGCCTTTGTCACTGGTTATTAGGATATCTGTGGGTAACCAGCAGCTATTCCCTCTGCACGTAGCCAGAGCTCCTGCCCTGTCCATGTGGTTACGTTACAATCAAGGTTTTGTGGCATTACTCATTTGTCACCATGGGAACAATTCTGAGATCATAAACATGGGCTGTGGCATTAATGAATAAATAAGGAGGAAAGAGTGCTGATTACAAAGCAGGCATTAAAAATCTTTGCAATCAGCAGTTATAACAATAGAAAAAATGCATGATATAATAAATGAGAAAATTATCAGCATTACAGCTGGAAAACTCCACTTGGGTCCTGCACTGCTCCTGTGCACTGGGCTGAGATGAATCTTTATGAAGCTGCCATCCCACTTGGAGAAAAATAGCTGCTGATCAGAACTTCATTTTCAAGGATGAATTTTCATTACAAGAATAACACTTAACCAGTATCAGTTTCCAAAATCTTGTGAAGTGAACTATAAACCTGAAAATAACCATGAACAAATTTTCCTCTCTGCATTTGATTTTTAAATACTTAATAGTGACGGATTATTTTTTTTTATTATTCCATGAAGTGAAAAGCAACCAAGTAGGAGCCTCAAGCTAAAATAACTTCTTATCTTAGTAGAAGAGTTTTATTATGAGCAGTTTTCTACTCTGTCTACAGGATATAATCAACCTTGGCCACTGTTTGATGATATAGCAAAGCTGTCACATCTCTACAGGCTTATTGTTCCTGGAGCAGGCTAGACCTGCTTCTCACACTGGTTCTTCCAAAGTCTTCAGCACCCAGAACAGGCCAGTGGGTTGGGGACTGTGCCACAGGTCCCTGCGATGCTCACGTGATGCTCATAGGGTTTGCAGCTCTTCCTGCATATATCTGCATGCCTGGGGAAAACCCTGAGTGTGGGGAGACTTGTTTGCAATATAATCCATGTCTGGAATGTGTTCAGTGGCATCAGCTGAAGGGCCTGGTGTCAGTCACTCCTGGTGGTGTCAGGAGATGACACATCTCTGTGAGTCAGAGCCCACCCATTAAAGACAGGTTTGAGCAGCCTGTCTGCAAGGCTTTAGTGCTGGGTTCAGGGCCTGGTTCAAATGCAATGGAAAGCTGAAAGTGTCTTTTTCCCCTCTGCCAGCTGTCACTCCCAGCTTTGCTGAAGGTACCGTGGTCACTGGGGTTTAAAGAGTTTCATGGCAGCAGAAAAGGCCAGTGTGCTGGCTTGTTTGATGCCCAAGTGCATCCTCCCTCCCTGCTGCTGCCCAGCCTGCCTCGTTGCTCCCTTCCAGCACCTTCTCTCAATTTCTCATTATGAAATAAGGCAACTAGTTCATGCCACAGGTCCTTTAATTCATTCTTATGGGCAAACATTTACAAAATGTTGTGGGTTTTGGCTGTCAGACAAGCCATGGAAAGCTGGTGTTTCTGACAGTGCATTTGGTGAACACCTTCCTCCCATAGGGAAGGAAGAGAACAACCACATTGCCCAGCTCTGTTAGGGGAAAGGCTTTTAATCAATGGACTTTAATCAAGAGGGTAGGCAGGATAAACCACCTAACTGATATATTTGGCTGTCATGCCAAGCCCCAGAGAGTGTCCACTGGGGATGGTAGAGGCCAGGAAAACATTAATATTGACAATTATAAAACTCAATTATGCCAAAGCATAGAAGAACAATGGAGCAAAAGCAGATTTGAGACTCATATGGGATAAGCACTACCAGCACAATGGAATGATATCTTCCCTGCATTTCACTAACAGTTCACATTAATAGCAAGAACACAAGTGTCACGTGAACCCTTGCATCACTGAGCTCAATGTCCTGCTACTTTAGCACTTCATTGTTAAATCCCTTCTAGAAAACGTATTCCACACAGAGTGAGCACAGACCATAGCATCACTGCAGCCAACACAGTGCAGTGCCTGTAGGTGCCTGGTGTGAGCAAGCAGGGTGAACAGAGGAGCTGAGCCTCCCTGCTGCTTCCCCTCCTGGAGATGAGGAGGCTGTAGACCAACCACCTCCAGCTTTTTGAAAGTACCAGTGCAAAACTCTCCATCAAGTCCCTGACACCACTGACATGATCCTTGGTATTCCATAAACTTTTTAGAAGACTTTGCAAGAAGCCAAATCACCTCCTCACAAGCATTTTTCTTGGCTAGCCTCACAGACTTTAATAACTACTCAGACCACCTAATGGTCAGTGGAGCATAGAATCACCATGGTTGAAAAGGACCTCCAGGATCATCAAGTCCAACCTTTATCCCATCATTTCCCTAACAACTAGACCATGGCCTCAAGTGCTTCATCCACTTGCTTCCTCCCTGCCTCCATCTATGAGTGTGCAATCTTGTGCAAATGTCTTTCATGGTAAATTCAGAGAAAATAAGTCCAAGTCTGCAAACAGTTTAAGTGTTGATTATATTAACTAACTCATGCCATTGTTCCCACTGGAGTGGTCCTTAATCTTATATCTGTACAGAGAAACTGACCTCACAAAGACTTTCTGCTGTTACTGGCTTCTCTTCTGGACAGTCATGCATTCAAAATCCCTCTCTATGACAAAAAATAATGTAATTTTTCAAGAGTTTATGAAATCACCACTTCAATTGTTCATACATACTATGCATTACAAGGCCATACCATTAACACATCCACACATTTTATTGCTCAAGGACCAGGTAGCCAAAATCATACATTTAAATACACCTAAATCTAAAACCCATATTTGGAAAAGCTATCAATACTGCAGAGAAGCAGTGACCTACTCTTGGATTTCATGTTTTTCATGCTTTTCTGAAGAAGAAAGGAACACGAATGGCCTTCAGCTTTTATAGGGAAAACCACTTTTCTCAACTGTTTAAACAAAAGTGTATGTAGAGCTATCTGTGCTGGACAGAGATAATTGTGCAGGCTGCATTCAGTGATATTAATGTAACATTCTAACATACACAGCCTATTTTATATGTTTTCTCTTTAAAGAAGTTAACATCACAGTCCTCATGTGTATCATATCTCACTAGAGCAAAGAAATGTGACTTTGTTTCCTATTATTTCTATTTTTTTAATAATTCATTTCTTTCAGAACCCTCAGAATTTTTACTCCTGAGGGTTTACTGCTCTTGAATTTCTTGTGGGTTTTTTTTATAGCTTCCTCAGAGACTTCAGTCTCTGCAAGGCCTCATTCTAAGCTCCCATGACAAGCACCCTTGGATAAAGAAATTTTTCATTGTCTTTTAAATGAAAAGATTAATCGAAAAACCTCTCGTTTCACTTTTCAGCTACTTCACTGTCCTCCAGTCAATCCATTTCCTCTTCCTTATCGAGACGTCCCATAGCCACCCAGTAAACTTCCTCATTCCTAGGAATATTTAATTGTTATTTTTTAATCCAAAGCTGTTTGTTTGTGATGTAAGTGAAGGTTTGAAATTGTAAGCTTCTTTTGGTGACAAGAGCATTACCAAATGGCCTGGCATGTCAGTTGGGAGGTTCCTACCCACCAGCAAAGAAATGCTTGCAAGGTGACCTGCTCTCTCTCTTTAAGCTCTGTGGACCTTCCTCAGAAGTCCTGGCTAAGCCTGCACACACGAGCAGCTGGAAGGGACCACCTGAAGCAATGTGTTTGTGTTCTTCTTGTCTGAGGACAGAACCTGGCTCTTCCCAATTTTTTTCAGGTAAGACAATTAGGACACAGGAAAAGCAGCATGGTAGCTGTTCTTTTTCAATTTGATGGGATATTTTCAAGCACTCATTTTTCCTTACAGTTCTGCATTATCTTTTCAGCATCATACTTTTGCAGCTCCAGTGCAATTCTAGTTGAATGGTGCCTTTTTAGAGTACATGGCATCTTGCTCTACCATAGGACTTCAGATGCTTCCAGGCAAGACACCTGCAATATCTAACTATTATTCATCTACATACTTCCACCACCATTTGTAAACTCGTTACTTACACTTTAACTGGCTGTGGCTGGTTATTTATGCTGCTGTTTCCCCTTTTCTGCCTCCTCATATGTGATGTTGTTGAATGTGGTCTTCATGGCACTGGCTGCTGAGCCCTACCTTGGTTCTCTCAGTAAATGTTACTTCTCTTGCTTTGACAAAGTCCTTATTGCACATTAACTATGGTCAGACAATGCTGAAATCATACACTTTTAAAGTAGAAACCTTGATGCCAAAGTTATTTAGGGCTACAAAATTATTTATTTTTATTGTTTAAGATTAAATCATCTGAACTTGTTTGAGTTGCATAATTTTTCCACAAATATTAGTTTATAGAATACTCTGTTATATTCATCATATCAGAAAAGATGTAATCAACCCATTTGACCATTATTAAAACGTGAATTATATGCAATCCCCCTCTCTCTTATTATTACAGTTCTTTTTTATTTCTTAAGCCGTACAAAATTTAATAAATCTTTGCAGGACTTAATAAAGAGAAGATTTATATATGTGCTAAGACATTCATTTAGTCTTCATAGCCATATTGAATTTATTTTCATCGGATTCCTCATCACCTGTTAGTTACCATATTTATTGCATTCTCTCCATTGCTTCTCAAAGCACGTACACATGAAAATTTTCTTGGAAGAATATCTGTACAGATGTTGTGTTCATCAGGTAAAGGTAGCAAAACCTTCTGATCTGCCAAGACATTTGACAGAGTAATTGAGAGGTTGTGGGTTCAAGTCATTGCTGTCCATCATGTGACAGCTCCTGGAACACATGGTGACTTGCTCTTTCTTTCCAGGAAGGGCCCAGAAATATTTTTCCAGAAATTTTAGTGAAAAACAACAGTGGCTTTTACAAAGCAAATAGATTATTTGTGATGATTCAGACCTAATTTATCTCCTGTTAATTCCTCAACACTTCCAATGTGTAGGTTTTTCCAGAATGGAAGAGGCTTCTGTCTGAAACCACTTGCTTCTTGCAACGATCCCCAGGCTGACAGTTCAACTGCTGGGACCTCTCCTGGAAGTTAATAAGGATATCCAGAGATTAATAGGCATGAAATTGCTTGAGACTGTAGACTGATGAGGATTTGAGAGGTACACTCTGCTTTTGCAATACCAATATCTCTCCTTGAAACAGGGGACTTCAGGGACAAGTTATGGGAGTGTCCATGTGCTCTGCTGGCTCCACAGAGAGTGGCTTCCAACTGTGGCAAGGGCACAGGGCACATCTGCAGCAGACACTATGTGAGCATCAGTCTGGCTCAACTGCCAGCTCCTTGAGCCCTTTGGACCAGGTATTTGTCCCCATTTTGAAAAATTTATGTTGTGAGGGGCGAAATATGCTGCAACTGCTGAGGCTGAAGTTGTATTTAAGATGCCTTAATGCCCTGATGCATGAGGGATCCCACTCCCCACCAGCTGCAGGAACAAAAATAGCTTCTACTTGTAAGAAGAAATTCTCTCCAACTTCAACTCTAGCACCTTCTTCAAAAAATAACACTATTTGTCTCCCTTTTTCACCCCAGCATGCAGGGCTAGACCAGAAACCTCTCTGGAAGGGAACCAGAGGTCAGTCCCTGTTTGCTGTGGGGTCAGCTACACTGAAAACAACTCAGTCACAGCACTAGAAAAGTATTAAATACTGGCTATCTCATCTCTGATCATCAATGGAAAAGAAATTCAGATTAAACTCTTCTTCCCTGAATCATTTCAGACCAAAATTTTACCTCCTGCATCATCTTGACCTCAACCACAGCCGACAGAACTGGTTGGGTAAGAGTATAACACAGTGCAAATAGGCAGTGAGACTTGCTGCAACCATCTCTTTGCTTATTCCCAGTGAGTAAACCTGTCTTCCTGAAGTTTGGCATGTACAGAATGCTGAATGGGTTAGGAGACGTGTATGAAAACACACTCTAATACTGAGACACGGGTTTAGTTAGCATAAAAATTTAATGCCACTGGGACAGGCCATGTTTTGAGCTATGTAAAACTTCCTTGAAACCATCAACTTGTCTACCTGTTTTATCCAAGTGTCTGGCATTAAACAGTTTTAGGAAATGTCTTATTTTGCCTATTTTTTTTTTGACACTGCCTGTCCACAAAAACACTATCATTTATTGACTGATTGATTTTGTTGCACATCTGCAAAGATGCAATTCCAGCTCAGGAGTTACTCAGAGTAAAAATATTGACTGAATTACCAAGAGAAACACAGATAATATTGCTTGTGGTTGTAAAAAGGCAGTTTTGTTTGGAGAAAATGCAGCCCTGCTAACACTGTGGAACCACACATCTGTCCAAGCATTTATAAAGCTGTTCCCATACCACAAAGAAAGATTGCAACGTGCCTCACTCACTGAAATAGAACAAATACGTCCTGGAAAATTGTGTTAGAACAGCGCAGATGGAGAGTGTCAAAATATAAATCTTTGTAAGCAACTGATATATATCTCAGGGAGAAAAGAAACAAACAGCACACGTAGGCCACTGCTAATGAATGGCATTATTCATACTGCTGTTAATGACTCCGGCACCGATACCTTGTGTAATTAAATTATAAGGAAGCGTAGTTTAAGCAGATGGAGCTTGTCAGAATTTTAATGCGCTGCAAACTGCGTTTCATACTAGAACCAAGACTGATTGTTTTGTCAAGATTTATATTCTAGTTCTATTTTATATGTTGCAATCCAGCATTTCAGGTTTGATCTTGCCAAATAGCTGTGTCCTGTGCACATCAGCCTGAGAGGTGTTCAAATGATGTTTCTTGTTTGGTTTTTTTTTTTTATTTGGATGATATCTCCTGACTCCTCAGTTTAGTGTCTTTTCTGCATTCATCATAATATGGATAGCAGTTATACCAGAGTAAGAGCTTTATTCCAAAGAGCTGTACCAGCTGCCAGTGCAGGGATCCCCAGGGAGCACACAAAATTATTCTGACAGTGGCAAAGACCATGGAAGTAACACCATGCAAGACACACAGACAGCAACGTGCTATTAAGCAATTATGAAAGGAAGCCACCCAGTTGTGTCCATCTTCTGTCCAGACAGACATAGCCAAGTAAACACCAACAATTCCCCAACAGCCCTTGTTGTCCCTTGGTGTCTGTGATTTGCTGACAGTGCTTGCATGGGGCTGGGTGTGAGTTCCTTCTCCATGGGTGCCAAAGTGTAGGACAGTGACTTCCCTTCAACACCCTGTAAGAGGAAAATCACTGCCTGGCTAAGGACACTGAACAGCAATGACAGCAAACTCTGGATAGAAAAGGGGATAATATTTTTAGTAAATGTGTGACCTTTCAGGCTTCGTTTTTGTCCTGTGTCCTATTTTCAGTTGGCAGTCTCAGAGCACAAGAAAATAAACACACTTGGTCTGGAATGAATATTCAAAAGGATTGCTGCTGCATAGAGGCATCTGAGGTATTTTACATGGTCCCACTCCATGGGCAGATCTCCTCTCACCTCCTCTACATTATAGACCTTTACTTTTCACCCACATACCTCTACAGAGACCAGAGAAGTCAAGAAAAAAAAAAAGGTATATTTTACAGATGAGCCTAAACAAGGGACACTGAGGTGTAGCAGTACTGAAGCCTCTGGAGGTGATGTGATCAGTTGAGAGATGAGGAGATCTAGGAGGTCTAAGCAAAACCCACTATCAACACAACTGCCACTGGTGAAATTCTTACTTGGAACACCACTTTGAGCTTTTGTCTGTGGCCAGGATCCAAGAGCACCCCACATCTGCTGGTGCTCTATGCCTGAAAAACTGAGACATTTGGAAGTGATCCTTTAAGACTCACATGTGCCATGAAAATGTTTGCTTTTCCTTTGCTAACTCCTATCTTATCAATGCTAAAATGGGAAATAGAAATATCTACAGAACAATTCTTTCCTTACTACACCATTACTTACAGGTTTACAGTCTCTATGTATAAGCAATCTATATGAAAAACCTGGCCTGGAGGGGTTTTATCCTGGTGCTTCTATTGAGTATTTATTATCTTTAATCCTGTTAGGGATTTCCAGCTCATTACTAACATAGCTTTCCCAGCCAGTTGCTTCCCTTTTCAATTTTTTGAATTTATTTCCTTTGCCATGATACAGCTCTCTGTATTCTTTTAACTAGGATGGTTTCCCAGCCAATTTTGAATCATGAACAGCTAATAGGGCTGTCTTTATGATTCTCACTGTAAATATACACACTCAGGCTATGCTGCCAGCAGCTCCATAAGGTTCAGACCATTGTTTTTGGGAGGCACAAGCCTCTGTGGTCTGAGTTTGGGTCAGATCTGGTGAGATAATCCCACAGGTTCCCATCAGCCACCACCTCACTGTGCGCTGCTCCCTTGGAAATCAGAGTCATTAGAAGAAGGTTGTTTCTCAGTACTGAAATGGTGTCTGTGTTGTATTTTTGCTGTGTTAGTGAGACATATTTAATAAGGTGTCTGCCTGGTGCTGCTTGTGTGACATTTTCAGAAGCTGGAAAGTGGGGGTTTATGTGAAAGCACCATATGGTAAGCACAATCAGTGCTTTGTTGTCAAATTCAGAGGACATTTCAAATGAATTCCCGCAGGATTTAGTCTTCAGTTCTATTCAATACTTCCTTAATAGCTTGTGTGATGGACTAAAGAACTCACCATTTGTGGGTGGCAGCCAGGAAGGACCGTGAGGGCTTTGAAGCTAGGATCAAAATTTTGAGCTGGACAAGTGGCACAAGAACCAGAGTGAAGCAACCCAGCCAAGACACCAGCTGTGGTTTGCCTTTAAGAAGGAAACATGGGAGAGTCATGTAGAAAAGTGGTGTTTCCTGATGCAGAGCAGAATGGGGTTAGGATGAATACCACAGCTAGCCAGAGACATGTTGCAGAGCACACACACCCCCAGAGCAGTACGATGCCATGTGTAGGACCTGGGGACTTGGGGAGGGATCCCAAAGGGTCAGGAGGACTGCTCACCTTCCCAAAAACAGGGCAAGCTGATCTGGAGATGTAAGACCATCCATTATTGCAGGTTTTCACACTTTCACAATGTAATTTATTCCTCCTCCATTCTTCCCCCACATAAAACTAGATATGAATCTAATGAAATCAGAATAAATTAATATTTACCTGTTACATTTTGGTGCCTCTGAGATACCTTGAGGAAGCTCTTCATCTTCCATCCCTCTGCAGCACGATGTCATCCCGTTTGCCAGCCTTGCTCCTGAGGCACATCATTGCTGTGAGGGAGTCCCTGATGTGCTGGGAATTTCCTCCCTGTGAGGCTCTACGTGCCTGACCTCTAAGCCTCCTTTTCCCTCCTCCCAAAACACAGATTTTGAACCCTTCAGTGCTTTTTTTTGATTGCTCAGCCCACAGACTGCTAAGATATTGTCTAACCAGAACGTGCTTATCAATCCCCCTTATTTGGAAGGGAAGCTGTGCTATATTGCTGTACCATTTTCCTGATGTGTTGGTTGTTTTTTTTTTTACTTCCACATCTCTTAATTAAATCATGCATTTACATAAAAGCCTCACAGTCCAACGCATAATCACCTCGCTGTACTGAACAAGTCACAGCCTGCACTTAGATTATGACATAGCTCTTCCATATTAAATTATATTCACAGCTATTAAAGGTGAAAGGAAAAGCAGTGGCTCCTGCAGGATGGCAATAGCCTTACAGGAAACATTACAAGCTCCACAAGGTCGTTTGCAATTCACCATGCCTAATTAAGTTGTTCTCTATGTTAACAGCTGTAAAGCCTTTCAAAGCAGTTTATGTATCAGCTTTGTTAAGCAGAATATTAGCTGTAGGAGGGTAAAAGCAAATAACGTGCCAGGGAAAAGTTCTTAAACCATCAGAACACGATCTAAAGAAAAGCTAATTATAATGATTCCTTTTTGTGCTAGTTAACAGATTCCATATGGGGGAAATACACTTTACCATGCCAGCTCAGGGGGCCTGAAAAGCCAAAACAGCTCTTGCCCTGGTACACCTCTGAAGAAAAGAGGGCTGAGAGGTTTGCACAGCTCTTGCTGTTTCTCATTACAGCCAAGGAGGCTTCCTGGGATCACAATCTAAAATTGGGGTAAACCAACAAAATTCAAGCTTTGAATGTTGGTTGTGTGAACACATAAAGTACCATTTCCATCACTACATCCTTCTTCCTTTGAATGCATGAGTGTACTTGGGAAGAATGGATAGGGAACTGTAAAACAACAGGAATATTAAAATAAAGCTGAACACAGAGGAGACCAGGCAGTACATCTGATCCACTACAACAGCACCCTAAAGTTTAACTCCCTTCTTATTGTCTGCTCATGGCAACTACAAAGAATAATTGTCTTTTTATTTTTTTTTTTCCCCCAAGCTTTTAATTTCAGTTGAATGAAAAAGTGTTTCTCCAGAACTGAAATAGTCTCTGGGAGTTTTACCCTCCTCCTAATAAAAAAGATAAACTTATTGAGATATTTATTTTCAGGTCTTTGAGAACTGAAATAGAATTTTTTATTTTTATTTTTCAGGCCAGTCATGGTGTCTGCACTGCTTCTACTACACCAAGTGCCCAAAGTCCCACTGAATTCCCAGGCACATGATTTTTCCTTCGTTCCTTCCAGGAGAGCTCATGTTTCTCTGCCAGTCCCCCAGCCCCCTGGGGGCAGATGGGGAGCAATTCCTGCCTGCCATGAGATTGGTATGCAGAGCCTGTCCTCATGGCAGACCTGGAGCCAGCAGACTACTTTCCACCCAGGTGACCTTGATAAATTTATCAGGTGAACTGCAATTAAGATGAACTGAGTAGTTCTTCTCTAAACCAAGACATTTGGACCATGTCAGTAGATGGTACTGGGACATTCAACATAAAAATGCCAGAGATTCATAAATTGGCTTTGTTTTACACAATGCAGAAAGTTAAATGTCTCTCTGCCTGCAAAAAAAAAAAAAGCCCACAACAAAAATGTCATCTTGTCCACACTATTTCCCTTCTTAGTACGAGTCACTGTGACACGGGAAAGGAAAGGTGTGGTGGAGAAGCCCAGATCCCATTGTCCATTGAAGTTAGTGCCTATTGTAACTTACTCAGTCTGAGCTGTCCATTTGAGAAGCTGTGGATGAAGAGAATAAGAAGCTGTGGCTGTCCCCTCCCTGGCAGTGTTCCAGGCCAGGTTGGATGGGTCTTGGAGCAACCTGGGCTGGTGGGAGGTGTCCCTGCCATGGCAGGGGTTGGGATGGGATGAGCTGTGAGGTCCCTTCACACCCAAACCAGTCTGGGATTCTGTGAATAAATGGATAAAGAATAGAGATTTAAGATACTCTAATAAGTAATTATGAATCAAATTCTGACCAATCTACTGTTTGCAGTTCTACATCTGGTGTCCAGAGCCAGCACTTCTTTAAAGAAACACCAAAAAAGTTCCAAAAATGAAGCACAGTTTTGTTCCCTTTCCCGAGTAACAACTCATTGTATTTTACAATCAGCAGTGGGACTTCAGGAGTTTCTACCTGCAGGTCTCATCTGACCTCATTCGAGGCAGCATTTGTGGCTTTGGTGGAGCAGTGCCTCTTCACACTGCCTGACTGTCCTGCTTGCAAATTTTTGGAAGTTCTGAGCCCTAGCAGGACCTGCTGCTGTTCTTCCTTTGCCAGCCCCCTCCCCTGTGCTGCTGCAGCATGGATGTGGCAGGGGAACATGCCCTGCTGCCTCTGACACAGGATTGCTGCGCCAAGGCTGAGCTTTGCATCCAGCTGCTGGCGCGACACCGCACGCTTCTGCAGCACACAAATCCAGAGCTGCTGAACTGATGGCTCAGGTGGCTCTTTGCTGCCTAAACGCTGAAATAGCTGCAGCAGTTAAAAAATGCCAAACCCAGTGATACTCTGTCTACTTTTGAATTATTCAGGGCATCCCTATCAAAGGCCTGAAAGGGCTTCGTTGATGTGTGACGTTCGCCAGGGTGCCACATCTGCACGTGGTAGGGTAGGGTAGAACTATGGAATCACAGAACAGCCTGGGTTGGAAAGACCTCTAAGCTCCCCCAGCCCAACCATTACCCCAGCACTGCCCAGTCCCCACTGCCCCATGTCCCTCACACCACATCTCCACGGCTCTGAAATCCCTCCAGGGATGGGGACTGCCCCCTGCCCTGGGCAGCCTGAACTCCTGTCTTTGAGAATATCCCTGAACACACAGCACTGTATGGAGGGATCTATGGATCTTGCATCACTTCACTGGCATGGAGGGTGCTCTGAGGCTGTGGGAGCTAAGAGAAAACTGGTTCATGTTAACACGTCAGTTTTCCATGTTCATGTGATCTCATTCCTGACAGTGTAAAATGTGTTTTGCTGCTCATCTGATTTCACAGCCTCTTGCAGCTTCTGGGGGGAAAAATACCCCAAGTTAATTAAACAGTCCTGTGGTCTCAGGCTTGCAGAGGCACTGGTGGAGTGGGCTCTGTACCACGTGTGATGTGAGGCAAACAGCACACATCCTACACTGCTCTCAGCCCTGACAGCCATGGCTTCACAAGGGGCTTCACTGCTTGTGCTGAGCGTGTTCAAATGCCATTTTCACCTGCAAATGGCTAAGCAGACTCTATAAATTTTAAAGTCAGGGTTGCTGCCCTGCATACCTAGCTGGCATCAGCTCTGCCTCTCCACAGAGAGAATTTCTTGCAGCACAGTTAGGAAAAAGCTGGGGTTGCTGTCTATCATCCCCCTGCCAGTGCCTGAATGTCTGCCTCTCAATGAGCTGGTGGAAGTGGGATGAGTAACCTGGAGAAGTGCAGCAGTTATTCTCTTTCCTGAGTATCCCTCTTGGTCTCTGTCTGAGATGAGATACTGCTGCTGAACTACTGCTCTGAACCAGTACATCATTTCTTAAACTTTTGGTGTTATGCAGGGCTGCATTTATATTGTGACACAGTTAATTGGGTGGGAAGTGGAGAGCAACAAATACAAGTGCATTCCTGTTAATTCCAGCACTCTGCCATGACATGGTCTAATAGTAGAACTACTATTTCCATATTGTTAATGAGTGGAACAGGGAGAGCAGCAGGAAATCCTCTGGACTCTGACCCAAATCTATCCTGCAAGATATTTCCCAAGAAGGGATGGGCTTATATTTCTTAAGGGCAGATTTGGAGGGTGTACATTTATGTGCAAAAAAAAAATATCTATTTCTAAAGTTGTCAGCTACACCAAAAACCTCCTGTGGTCATTCTACACCTGAGATGAGTGAGCAAAACAAGGGGTCAGCTCCTGGCTTGACCAAGGTTCCTTGTGCTTTGCTCTGGGGCAAACCCAAGGCATAAATGAAGTTGATGAAACTACACAGATTTATATACATAAAGGCTCTGCATTACTACCTATGGCTAGTATGGCCAAAGTCATGCAGGAGCTTGTACTTTAAACACTAAATCCAGCCTTACTATTCTCTAAATTACATGTTAGTTGGGCTTGTTTTTAACCAGTCTCAGTGCTTCAAGTACAATTCAATCTCTTATCCCCATCCTCTGGCTTCTTATGTTTCAGGCTAAGTGACTTCACGCAGGGAACTAACTGGGATTTGACGATGGAGATGGACACCAGCCAAGGCAGGAGGCCAAAAGCTTCCCTGCCATGGCCCGTTGGTTAGCTTGGCACTTGGTGACTTGCTGTAGCTTTGCATGGGATCTCTGAGCTTCTGTGGTGAGACACCACATTGCTTTCATGCCCTCACCCCAAGCCCACTGCCACCTCCTGGCACCTCCCCAGCTGTAAATTGCCAGGGCTGGCTCCCATGCACTGCATCTGCCGTGAAAAACGAACTTTCAAATAAAGAAGAAATGCAGTCCTATAAATCTGTTGAGGAAAGGGAGAGGGACATACCTTGCACGTGCTTTGGTTGTGGAATAAGCGATTCAGCCACCAAGCTTTTCTTCTGAGAATAAAGCACTCAAAAAAAAAAAACCAAACAAAAAAACCCACCCCAACAACAGAAAATGAGAAGCCTGCAAAGGCACAACCTGTGCTTTCTCAGCTCGCTGTTGAGTGCTGGGTCAGAGCCACAAACCCCCTCTCCCCTGCAGCAGGGCTGTGTGCTCTGGCACACTGGGGAGGTCAGGGCAGCCAGCCCGAGGTGCCCGTGGCAGGGCCAGTGCCTCACCCCCCAGAACTGAAATGCTCCTCTGAAATGCTGGGCTGTGTCATTTATTCACGTTGTTCCAGGGAAGAGGAAACTGCCTAGATTTCTGAACTGTTCTATTTCATGTGTTATATTTATTGTTTCTTACTGTGCTGCTTTATTACAGATGCGTGGAGCTGATTTTCTCAGCAGTTCATCATTCCTGGAACCATTTCGCTTGGCTTCCCTAACTCACAGCCCAAAGCTTGGCTCATCTGAATTGCTCCTCTTTTCTTATTGACTTGGAGCTACAGTATTTCAAGCAGGCCAGTGCTCTGCCTGCCTGATCCCCCCAGTGCCTCAGCACATGGCTGTGCTACAGGGGAGAAGAGGTCTTGAGGCTCTGACCCATCATTCAGCACTGAGCTGAAAAGGTGCATTTATTTCTTTGCAGAAGTCTCATTTTCTGCCCATATTCTTTGAATGCAATGTCTTCAGGAGAAAAATGCTCTTTTTAGATGGTCAGCCATGAATTACAGCTTCTTACCTTACCTGAGTGTTCTTTTTTGTACTTGTCTATGTTTTTTCCTTCCCTCTGTGGATGGTTAGAGGAGACATTCATCGAGTAAAACACTTGCCATAGGAAACTGTAATGTTAGCCTGAATGCCTGAAGTGTTCTGCATTCATCCCCAGTAATACCTTCCCTGCAAATGGCATATCTCCCCTGGGCTAGCAGCAGAGCAACCATCAGTTCACAAGTAGCTTTCAGGGGAAATTTAGCCCTCCTGGTCCAAAAACAGTGATTCCAAAAATGGTTCAGCTATTACTAAATGGTGAAAGGGTCTGAAATCCATCAATCTGCTTTTTGTTTTTAAATCAAGACTAGCTGTCTTTACAGTGCAAGTTAAAACAAAGTCTGGGTGGGAACAGTTACAGGACTTGGTTCCATCCTCATGCATAAGGGGAGTTATGCATTTTGGACTTGCCTAGGTTAAAAATAAGGACACCTGCAGGCGTGTCACTGCATGGCTAGGCAGGGTGTGCAGGCACATCTCAGTACATGAACAACCCCAGGCACTGCAGTACCTCAGCCCTTCAGAGCATCGACCAAAAGAGCAAATATACCTCTATTTTAGATAAGAAAATGCCCACCAAGAAAGCTAGAAATACAGTTTTTTCTTTTTGAGAAATAATTTGTCAAGTCTCCACAGAAGGCAAAGCACTGCTGCTGATCACCCTGGGGGTTCACTCTGGTTATTTCACACAATCTTCCAAGCTACTGATCCCTGGCCACCTGCTCTGTGAAGGCTCAGACTGGCCTGACCACTCTGCTCACCTTCCAGCACAGGTCAGGATGCTCCAGGTGATGGTGAGTGCCCAACAGCCTGCTGGGATGTGAGCAGAGCTCATCGAGAAGGTGCGTTTCAATTTTAAATATGTTTGGTCAAAATATCTATTTCTTAAAAACAAACAAATGAAACCCACCACCACAACCACTTAAAAACCTCTCATTGTGCCTAAGCCATGGAAGTCATTATTACAATAACTTCTTTTAGTTTGGAGAGTAGAGTTTAATGAACTTTATTTTTCTTTAATTAGCTCCATTTCTATCCTACAATATCCAACAAAAAAATAGTTGCAGGAACACATAAATTATTTAAAAAAAAAAAAAAAAGGATCATTTTGTCTGACTTCTGTATGTCTTCATTTTAGATTTGATTAATTCAAGACTGAACAAGAAAGTTTAGTCCACTGAAACTAGAATGTAATGAGAACAAAGCTGATGTTGGACTGTGGTGTCTTTGTGCCAAATACATTTTAATTTTTAATTTGGGCTGTTCTCCCTAAGCCTGTGTAGTTTTGCCCACAGGACTCCTGCACACCAGCATCAGCAAGTTTCCTGAATGGTACCTTGCAAACATCATACATGTTGGAATTACTACGAAATAAAAATAGGCTTGGGCTTGTTCACATCCACCTGCTGTTTTCAAGATGAAAACACATAGGCAAACAATTCAGAGTGACAGAACACTTTTTAATTTAAAAAAAATTGTTTTTATGGAAACCTAGAGTGTCAGCTGATTTGTGAACCAGAGAAACATTATGTTTTAGACTTACTAACATCTCCTGTACAGCAAAATGCTGTTAAATACCTCAGAGGTCCACCAGGAATCTAAAATCCTCCAGTCAATTAAAGTAAGTTAATTTAAGGCAGCAGCATGTCAGGCCTTCTTTATAAGTGCTTGCATGATTTAGAACTTTTTATATACTGTATCTAAATTGTCAAATATTTCAAAGCTCTATTTTCTTCACTTCTGTGATTTTTTTTATGCATAGACTTACTGAGACATCTTCAATAATTAGGAAGGACTCATTTTGGTCATCCCCTAAACTTCTGTAGCTTACTGGGTTTCAGTATTTCTTTTGCATGTTCGAAAAAATCCCATTGGGACAGATAATTGTCTTTGCTGACATGCAGTGGTTCATCCACAGCTGCAGCAAGGTGCATGCATTACTCCAAGTCCCATTAGCAACTCTGCTTCAACGAGCAGCAATTTTCCATAGTCAGTTCTGACTTCCCCAACTTTTAACTAACTCAGGCAAAAATATATCTATTTTTCCACTTCAGCAAAGCTAATCCTGTGGCATGGACTGGGAGGGTTTATCTTTGTTGAGTCCTCCTTGTTAGCCCAGTCTTTCCAGGTGGTGCCATCTTCATCTAGGTGGTTACAGACTGCAAACAATCTAGAGCCATAGAATCACAGAGTGGTGTGGGTGTGAAGGGACCTCAAAGCTCATCTGGTTCCCACCCCCTGCCATGGCAGGGACACCTCCCACCAGCCCAGGTTGCTCCAAGCCCCATCCAACCTGGCCTGGAACACTGCCAGGGAGGGGGCAGCCACAGCTTCTCTGGGCAACCTGGGCCAGTGTCCCACCACTTTCGTGGTAAATAATTTCTTCCTGATGTCTAATCTCAACCTCTAAGCAAGCACCCTGTAACTCTTTTTAACGCCTTTAATTTCTCTGACCAGCAGGTCTTGTCATTTACCACCACTTTTGCTCCCCCAGTCACATGTGTGTGGGTCAGCCAGTTCCACAGCCGTGTCCATCCCTCCACAGCCTGACCTGAGCCCTGGAAACACGTGGTGAAAAGGAGCCTTTTCCCACCTATTCCCATATATCCCTGCAGGACCTCATCTGTGTTTTTTCCTCAGCCTCCCACCGTCCAGGTTGCCCAATTTGTGCTTACTCAAGCCAGGCTTTAAGCCTCAAAGCATTTGTGGAATATGTGTGGAAGTACTCCACTGACATGACTGGAAATGCTGTTGTATTCAGAGTCACACTCTGGTGTAGGATTTTCTCAAGAGCTTCTCAGTTTGAGTATTTTAAGAGCAGATATCAAATGTTTCCAACCTCACTCATGGGTGAGGCTAAACTGTGAAAGGGTCCTTACATCACTAGTTTCCAGTAGGCATTTGTCCTCCTATCAGCTGATAGAGATGAAAGCAATTGACAGAGATATGCTGATTTTTGTTAGCTTTCTGGTGGAAGACAAATGTACTAACACACAAGAATATAGTTTTCAGTCTACTCCAAACACATTTGTGATGGTTTCTCTTCAATAGCTTTGCCTGTGCTCTGTTCAGACCCAGGCAGTTTTTAAATTCCAGATTTTCTTGAGAAACACAGCCCCTGCCCCGCTGCCAGCTCAGCTGCTCTCACAGAGGAGTGCAGCCCTTTGCAAATCAGCACAGAAACACACAGGAAATATTCCCAGCCCTAACTTTGTCCAAAATCCCATCCTCAGCCTGGCAAGGTTTCTGAGACATGGACACTCCCCAGGCTTGGACAGCTTAGAGCTACCAGGACCTAAGTGAGGATAATTAATCTCTAAGCTGTAGGAAAGCTACCATAGAGTCCTATTAGCACTGAAGCTGCTTTGACTCAGAAGGATCAATAACACTTATTTGCAAGTGTTTAGAAGTACATTATTTGCATTTGTGAAGGTAATGAAAAAACTATTGCATTTTAATTAGCATTTTCTGGCTCTTCTGGGAGAACTCTGATTCAATCCACAGATACTTTCAGTGCATTTCAAGGCAACATTGTGGGCAAAATTCAGAATAATTTCTGATGTTCTGCCATTACAAAAAAACACCTCCAAAGCATAGATTTCCATAAACTACCCACTGCCACAAGCTATTACAGAAGCATAAAAATGGGTGTATTGTACTATAAATTGTTTTTTCATTTTAAATTTCTGGTAACTGCTGAGAAGAAAAATTAAATAAATAAAATGACCGATTTTCTTTTATGAAGCCAGGCTTCAGCTGGGAAAATGATTTTTTCTACTACACATAATAACATTTAGATAAAGAGATCCACTTTTTCTCTACTACATACTCCAGAATAAATAATTGTACTAAATGTCCATGTAAATGCTTTAGACAGAAAACACACAATGGGAAATAATAAATACTGTAAGTCAGAATTGTCAGATAATGCAGCATTGCTATTCATCTGATGGGAATGGGTGTACCCTGAACAGGCTTTTCAGATAAGAAAAGTAGATAGAATAATACACAGATATTTTAAAATAGATCTTCAAAAAACCCTGCAGGGTTGTGTTTGCAGGAAAAGTGAAATGCCTCAGTTGCAATGAATGTTATTAAAGTGTAGACAAAGTTGAGACATTCAGATTCCTTGGTTTCCATCTTTCAATCCATTTATATCTTTTAACTCTTCTTGGCTCTACACTCCAAGTGGCTTTTAATTTATATTTTAAATACAGACTAGGAATAAGTAACAAAATTCCTTTTTATTAATCATAATTACTTCAGTAATGAGAATTAAACAAAGATTTGGGCTTACCAAAAATTGAACTGGCAGGAAATACTTTACCCAAGCAAATGTCCATACTAGAAACTTCTACCCTGTGCTCATGGGGAAGGTCTACAAGAAGAAAGAGCTTCAACAAAGCTGATGTGGTCCTTAGTTTGGGAGAGCAAACCCCTTTCAGGCCTGGATGGTTATCTAGAATCTGGCAAGAATAACTGATGCTCTGTATTTATGTGTGTGGTTCTTCAGGATTAGCAAAAATATTCCTATATAGGAGATTAAACAAGAAGAATCTAGAATGGTTTGGGTTGGAAGGGACCTTTAAAGGCCATATAGGCCAATCCCCCTGCCATGGATGGATTGGACATCTTCACCTAGATCAGGTTGCTCAGACCCTCATGCAACCTGGCCTTGGATGAAGCTCTGTGAAATCTCCATCTGAATCACTTGGCCACACAAAGAACAGGGACACTGAGCAATAATCCAAACTGAAGACTAGAATGGCATTACAACTGTGGGAAAATGTAATCAAAGCCATGGAGACAGATGCAAAATTAGGTGTGACAGGTGATGGCCAAATGGGACCCACACGAGCAAAATGCAATAGCTTTTCCTGTAACAGATAACTTTATGGGCAACAAAACCATGGTGGGGTCCATACACTGGGATTTCAGTGTGACTTAGTAGTGTACTGCAGTGACATGTTACCAGTCACAGAGAGATGTTTTGCCAATCACCAGGCCTAGCACAAAGGACACAGCCAGCAGTAGAACAAACCAGTAACCAGGTTCTATTGCACACAGTACGTGGGTGATGGCTGGGGGTGCAAACAAGTCAAACAGGTCACACATAACAGACATCAGCCCCAGGGATGACACAGCATGACCAGTAATAGGTGGAATAAACAAAGACACAAAGTCTCCCATAGAAGAGATGGAAGACAACCAAGTCAAGAGGCTGATCACATAGGAGAGAAGTACCCACATGGTGTTCCCCCACAAAGCCCACATCTGCAAATGCCAAACCTGACTGGGGTCCAGTTGCATGAGGAGCCAGGAGGTCCTTCCCCACCAGGGAACTCTGCAAAGTGCATCCCCCTCACAGACAGACACTGCACCCTTCCTGCAAGTGGTCCCAGCTTTTATCCCCACAGCAGGACACCTGGCACTCATTGACCCAATGGGGGCACCTGGGGCTCATTTACCCAAGGGCTTTCCCTGCAAGGTCAGCTGCACCCTGGAGGAAAGCCAAAAGGCAAACTCATCCCCTCCTCTTAAAGGGCCATAGGGACCACCCATATGTCACCCTTAATTCAGGGCTGGGGGTTCAGACATGGCATGTCTGGAATGTATAAGAAATAAAACAAAACCAAGAAGTCTTTGTGTTGCCCAGCTTCCACAGTTTACATGAGCTCTTAGTATTCTCTTGGTATCTTGACTGTGTCCTCTGCATCATCTGCATCACATGTGCACATGTATGACATCATTCCACACCAAGGTAAGCCGTGAGACCTTCGGTGTGTGATTGGAAATTGGGTGCCTGTCAATAGCTTGCAGTGAATCCCTTTGGCTCTGCACACTTGGAAGATGATCTTGACTCATCTCTGCTGCCTGCTAAGAATGGCTAATGCAGTTTTTTAATTCCTCCATTGAAATTCTGCCCCAGCTCCAGTCCCCTCCTTGCAAGCATCCCATTCATCAGCTCGCTCACGCTGCTTCAATTAAATCCTATCGCGCTCCGAGGCGATGCAGCATCCGCTCTGGAGGAGAATTCCAGTTCAGCAAACAGGCCTGGAAATATGCTGCTGGGGATAAATTGGCCATCAGTGTGATAGAGAGAAGGAAAGTAAAATGTGTGATTACAGCTAGTTTTTATGTGCTAGGAAGCTGCTAAGACATTCCTGAGAGCAGGGACAATGGTTTTGCACCCTGTGCTTATCTGGCAGTTTTGTACCTGTTTTATATTAGCTGTTTTCAGGCAAATGTTCTATGACTGATAGTTCTCACTTGGAAAGCTACTTTTAAAATAATCTTGACCTAGATTTTTGTAATGAAAAGCAGCAGACAGTGCCAGAAACTGTTGTGCTGTTAGTGCCATTTCATCTCCATTCCTTAAACACAGTTCATTTAAAAGATCTGAACTTAATCCATGGCAGAAGACTGATGGACAAACACTTGGATCTGAGGCTTGTGTGGCTTTCAAGCTGAGTTCTCAGCTGAAATGTGTTTCTGCTGATGGAAAGGAGGGCTTTCCTTTCACTGATTGCATCCTTGTTTGGTTCTGGAGTCTGGCTGGAGGCTGTAGCCATGCAAAGATGCCTTTCAGCAGCTTGGCCACCACCCAGGAGGCCAGGGCAGCGTTCCTTGCCTGGCTCACTCCCTCTAAAGCTGATCCCAGAGCCTCAGCAATGGGAAAGGATTATCTCTTTATTCCAGTTCATTAGCCAGGATGACCTTTGGGCTGGGGATCAGCAGTTGCTACCTCATTTTGGCACCCTGGGGACTGAGTGAGCGCAGTCAGGCACCTTGTGCCAAACTTCTAGTGACTGCCTGACCCCACCTCCTCAGAGGGATCTGTTCGCTGCAGGAATTACTTATATCAAATATTCCACTGCATCCTCATAACCTTTTTTTCTTTATAGTAATATGTCCAGGAAAGAGCATGTAGAAGCAAAAAACCCCTTTTACCTTTTCCCAGGTAAATCTTGCCCCAAACCCAGGTTCTCACAGATAAGCACAGAAAACTGCCACAGCTCTGACATGGTAAATGGCAAACAGAGCAAAAACCCCCAGCCACACACAAAAAAAGCAGCCTTGCTCCCAAGATGAAGTCATCAGGTGGCTCTCCTTCAAAATGCTGAGTTCAGCTACACTCAGACTCCTAAAAGCAGGGAAAATTGCAATAAATAATTAAATTATGACTTTATTGTCAAAGCGAGCTTCCCAAAATAGAAATGTTTTCCGAAAGGATTAGGCATATTCACAGGAGGCAGGTCCTTTAGAGAGTATTAAAAATGCTGATTTGGAAATAGCTTGAACTGTTTATTGCTGGCAGCGGGGAGAGCACCTTGGAGCAGAGGTGATCCCACGTACCCCGTCTGCCCCAGCATCTGCTGTCACTCATGTGCAGGCAGGTCACCAGGATGGAGGATCTGTAGGGGTCTCTCTTTATGCAGAAAGCAGCTGATACCCCCTGATAGGTGTTCATCTGCTTCCCTGTGCAGGTGAGGAGCAGATTTTACCCGTTCCTGCTGCATCCTGCCACATCTGCTCAGGTCACTGTGGTGGTGCAGGGAGGCTTCCACGGGGCAGGTGATGGGGGAGGGCATTAAAGCTCAAGCTGTGCCTGTACCAGGACTCTTCAATTATGCACTCTCCAGAGCTGGAGTTTAACTTTCTTCAAGGTTACAAAGCACCATGGAACAACCTTCTGTGATTTCATTTGCTTCGTCCCTCCCTGCTCAGCAGTGCCTGGGGCAGCAATGGGCTGCTGGCTGCAGTGACATGGGGTCCCTCGTGTGCCCAAGCCCTGAGATCCCTTCAGGAGGCTGGGAGCTTGCAGGACTGACCATGTGTCTCAGCAGCATCCATTCAGCCTGCTGAATATTGGTACGTTTTGCTCATCCCTTCGTATCTGTCAAGATGCATTTCTCTGGGAAAAAAAGGAAAAAAATCCAATATCTGAATGATTTCCTTGTACTGTCTGTGCTCATCTTGAAATCACCTGTGGTCCCATACATATGAATATGGGCTATAACAGTTAGAAGGGAAAGGGGAGTTGAATTATTCTGTTTTCTGATGTGCTGGTAGGAGATTAGCCTGGGTTTCACTGCTGCATGGTGGTTCTGTTTGAATAGGAATTTTCCTGTCTCTGTGTTATCCTCACAACACCTGGAGTGCATGGACTGTGTGTCTGTAAAGAAAGAAAACAAGCACATGAAATAGTGCTCTTTTATAGTGTGCTTTGCCTAGAAAAGCTGGATGATTTGCAGGGGTGAGAGTTGAACTGCAATAGTAAGGCCGTGATAGTCGATGAATAAAATGTTAAAAAGCTGTTTCTACACAATTCGACGAAGGCTGAAGAATCCTGGTTATGATGAGTTCCATGTGATCTGACAGTGAGACAGCTCTTCACGGGCCAAAAGCATCCATCAGAGCTCCTGAGAGTGCTCTTCCATGGCCTTGCTTGAGATTGGTCAAGTAAATACAGCTGCACTAACTGCAAGCAAGCTCTATCAGTAGGGTTGGTTATAGATCTTTTCAGTCTGCTTTTCTTACAGTTTGAAATGCTGTAGTTCCCTTCCTCCTTCACCTCTTTCAATGCAGCACGATATTCAGGAGAAACATTCAAATTTCTCATTGCCAGATGAAAAAATCCTGCACTGTCTCCCAGTTGCCCTTGCTCGAACCCCTCAGGCTGCTGGTCACTTCTGCCACTTTCCAGTGTCTCTGGTGAGATGCTCCTTGCAAGGCATTTCAGTCCCCTGTAGGAACCTGAAGCTCAGAAAAAATCCATGCCCCGAATAAAGCAGTAATCCACTGGACCTGCTGCATCTCTTTTTCCTCTCAGTAGATTAATGTTTTATGCAGTGAGGCGTGATGAAGGACAGCATACAGATCAACTTAGATGGAAATGATGGAGCTCAGAAGCAGCTTACACTGTGTTTTTGGGGAGCTGTATCATCCTGTCAGGACCTGAGACCTACCAGATGTCAGCAGAGTATCACACACTGGCAAGGTTGGGTCCTCTCCAGGTTCCTTGGTAACCCAAACACCAGTTGCAGGAGGATTTCCCAGGCTTGGCATCACTGGGAAGTATTCACTAGTTTATTTATGGTCCTTGTTAGATACTTTTGGGTACCTTTCCTCCTAGCCCCAGACATTTTAGGTGCTTAATGCTGTGCTATGAATTTGTAAGACCACTTCATTCATTCATTAAAAATAAGATCTACCATAGTGAGTCAGATCAAACAATCATCTGACCCTGTATTTTGTCTCCTATACAACCAACAGGGAAAGAATATGACGACATGTACAGAACGCCCCTTGCTCTGCTATGTCCCCTCCTGCAGAAGGGATACAGCTGGCACAGTGTGAGGACGTGTGCACTGCACAGGGCAATGTGGCACAACGCTCCAGGGGAGAGGAGCATCCCTCCAGCATGCTCAGTTATTGTGTGAGGCGTGCCTGCTGCACAGGCTGCAGTCTCAGAGGATATAACAAAGAGATTAAAGTAACTGAACACGTACAGGTCTGTCTGGGGAGATGTGTGGCAGCAGGTCCATGGTGTGACAGCAGCTATTGCTGGGACATCTCTGACCCGTGGCACTTGCTGGAGTTACTGGCAGAAGGACACAGCCTTTGCAGGGTTACTCACTTCCCAAGATAAGTTTTACAAGGGAGATGCACAGAAGGAAAAACAAATGAGCCAAAGAGAGCCAAAAAAATATTATTGCAGGGGTTTCCAGTGTTAGTGCAGGGGCTCAGTGTCATGAGCCTGGAGATGGCAACAGAAAGGGAACTGTGCCAGTACTGGGACCATGAGAGAAGACACTTGAAAGCTACCAATGCAATGTGTCTAGCATGCATTTTTTGCATTAGCTTCTAAGTGTATTAAAACATTAATTTCCAGCTCTGCCTCAAAGCTCTCCTGCCAAACTCCCACAAGGATCTGCATATTGAAATCCCTCAGATATTCACACCCTTCTCATGCAAATTCAGTTCCAAACTAAAACAACTTGTGCAAAATCTTGTAACCTGTCTGCCTTTTTTTCTGCTTGCTGTTGTCTCTCTTTAATGAGGACCAGCTGGGATAAACCAACCAGAGGATGGATAGGTCATCAGTCAGTCATCAGTCATCACCCAGCCTGACAGCTCACCTCTGCTGCTCTTGTAGCACCTTGGCAAGAGTCTGGGGAGCACAGCTCAAACAGCTTAGGAGGAAGTCACAAAGTTTGTGGCCTCCACCATCCTGAATGAAAATGAGCTGGTGAGGTGGGAAGGGGAGAAAGCTCTGCTGCAGCCTGTAGAGGCAATCCTGGTCCCAAATGTCACTTCAGGGATTAAGACTGTGATGCTGCTTAGCAACACTTCAGCCGTGGTCCTTTGTGGATGCATTCACTGTGGTCGTCAACAGTTGTGCTGCTGTAATACAGAAACTTTACTTGTGGTATTTTTACAGCTATTTTCTTCTTCTGATCAACTTCCTAAAATGTTAGGGTTGCTTTTTATTTTGTATCCCTAAAATAGATTTCTTTACTTGCAGAAGGTCTTCCACTTGAAAGACAAACAAATTTATCACTTTTTTTTTTTTCCCCCATCACTGAAAGGTCATGAGCAATAATAGATCTCATGTTGGCAGCATCCAGCAGTCCCACTTGCACACAGAATGCTATTGTTGACCTGGACTGAGCTCCCCCATCTCTCACCTTAGCCAGAAGATGCTCCCCACAGGTTCCCAGAGCAGCACTGCTCAAATAACAGGGCTGCAATGCTCCATTTTTTTCTGTTGTGTATCAGCTCAAATTCACCACATCTGATCTTTGTAATTCCTAATTTTTAATGTTTTGCAGCAGGCATTTCACAAGGTTTTTTGGTGTGGGTGGTCAATGTGATTGTGGATATTCTGAATTTAAGCTCTAAGTCTGCAGAAAGGCTTCAGCAGCATAGAAATCTGAAATTTTGTTACCAAATTCAGATGATGCTTTTATTTTTTTCTGTGATTCTGAGTTTATTCAGTGTATTGTCTGTCATTCTTTACTGCACCCACCTTGTTTTCTGCAGCCACCTGTTCTCTTGCAAAATGATTGTTCTGAGGTAGTTTGGGAAAAGAACTGTGTTTGCCCTACTTGAAAATTCTATTTCTTTACCAGAGAACCCTGTTGTTTAGTAAATGATACAGATGGATTATTGTTCTAATTGTTGAAAAGCTGCATTACATCTCTGTACCAACAAATAAGAGACTTAATATTCTTGACTCCTGTTACTAACTGGCAGTGTTGTATCTCCTAGGGCATGATAAGAGCTGGGGAAAAAAACCCCAAGTTTCCATTTTCATTTAAAGCATTCCAGGAATACTTTATTAACATTATTTTCTATTATTTGGCATTTTTCCTCCCCTTTCCTTTGTTTTTCTCCTTTTCTCCCTTTTCCTTCCTTTTGTTCCAATGACACAGTAAGAATGAGAAATGAAAACAAACCAAAAAAAGCAAGCCAAACTTTTAAAAGATTCCACTTTTTACAAAACACTTACTAAATGTAAAGCCCTCTCTCCTGGAAGATCTGGAGTGCTTATTCCAGCCCTTCTCCTTCTCTTCTCTGCTGCTTTAGGGCTCACATTGTCAGAGAGGTCTCAACACATCCATACTCTGCCTGGTCCTTTGGTTACACCATGATCTTCCCCCTCTCTCCAGCTTGATCTTGCAGGGATTTCCTCAAGCTTTGCTTCATTGAACCTGACACAACCTTCATCAAGTCCTCACAGAGCTGCATGTACATCCAGCCCATAAAACAATATGTGTATTTGTCTTTACTAACAGCAGGGTAAATACTTCCTATGTATCCTTAGGACAGAAGTATGTCATTAGGACCAAAGAATATTGGTGATTCAGCTCCACTGTTGCCTGGTGCTGTGCTTTGTTATGACTTTATGAGCTCCTTAATGATGTCAAAGTGGGCAGTCCTGCATTAGGATAACATTGGGATTACTTATAATTAGAGCTAATTTGCCAATGATCAGTGTTTACTGCTGATGAGTGTGGAGGGACATCCAGTTGCTTAAGTGATATTCTGGTCCTATATACTTCCACCTACCAAAAAGCTACCCAGAAATCAATGTCACCACTGTCCTTAAGGTATTGTTACCCTCACTGTACTGACTGTTGAGTCTCCAACTAAACCCTAACACTGATGCCAAGCAGCTTCTAAATAAAATACTATTTTTCAGACTGTGACATCTCACTGAGCACCCAGGTTCCAGCTCAGCCTTTAGCTTCTTTGACATGGGGAACATTGATCCAACACTCAGAGCAGTCTGGATATTGGCTCCCCTGCCTTTTGGCAGCAGCCAAAGAGGTAGAAGTTCATTTTGGTTTATTTGAGTTTATTAACTGGCTTGATGTGACAAATTATCTCCAGGTAACGTAGATCTACCTTGGCATGTTGTGATGTCAGTTCTCAGCCTTGACCCTTCACCATTGCAGCTCAACACACATCAGTTGAGCTACTGCCATTACCCAGGAACAGGAGCTTTGTTTTTTCCTGGCACACCAGGATCTATAAATTCATTGCTGATTAAGAGAGGGACATCTCACCCCAGCTGTCCTGCACTGAATCATGGCACTGTTTTCTGACCAACAGATTCATCAGCCAGCCCCATAATGTGTTAAATTGTTATGACACATTTTGCTTGTTCTGTAGTTCTAATTAAGATTAAAAACAAGTTATGACTCAGAGTCCAATAAAATACAATGTGAATTGCATACCCTTAAATTTCATTTACTTACATTCATGATAATATTCAGCCTATGGTAAGAAATTCAGCAAAACAACTATTCTAATTAAAAGGAAATATTTGGTTAAGCTAATTTACAATTTAATCCAGTCTCAGATACATCACAGTCTCTCACCAGCCTGTCCATTAAGAGAGAAAAATCAAAGTGGTTAAATTGAATTATAGATTAGGATCTTGTTGACAAACACTAGAGAGCAAAAGACCAACAGGAATGAGCAGAAAAGAAGCTGTAACAGACTAGTGGGCAAAATCAGAGTTTCAAAGACTCCTGGCACCAGTTCAGATGTACAGGTTATAAAACCTGAGGTGACCACTGAAGTCTTACAGTTTGTCCTTCCACGTAGCACAGGCTGCTGGAGCTTGAATGAGCACTGGGAGAGCAGAACAAGGTTGGAAAACCAAAGCAAGAGAATGGAGAATTGACCATTACCTTCGCTAAATTGTTCCAATAATTAACTACCACTGGCTGAAGCATGCAAGCAGATGCATGGTTGCATCCAGGCTGGGGACCAGCTTAAATAATTCAGAAGAGCCTTGATGATGCCAGTCGGTCTGGTGGAGGCAAGACAATGAACTCACCAAGTGCACAAGCACCAGTGGGAGGTGAAGGGGCAAACACTGCCCAGGTTGGTCCAAAGGCTGCACTGCATGGATTGTTAACCAGCTGGCTGCTTTAGGGCTAACCAGGGCACAGAAACAGATACCTGAAACTTAAACAGCAGTGCAGTTACCCACAGTGTGAGGCAACCAAGGGAGAAAGAGCTTTTTCAATGGGTAACAGATACGTTGCCCATAAATGCATTAGGACCTCTAACAGGAGAGTACAACACATAATACATTCAGCTGTGCCTGCTGTTGTTATGGGGTTTCTCTTGTGCTCTTTAGAAGCACTCTGTAGGAATACTCCTGCAACTATTTGAATAGCAATTTTATTACTTTTGATAGAATTCCACTTATGTTGGGAAAAAAAATATGAAAAAACCTACCAAGATGTTTCATTGAGATATCTTCATGGTGTAACATTTATTCTGCTCTCAGCCAGGATAGTGCTGCTTATCTGCTGCATGATTTGGGAAATGTACTTCAAACAGGGAGGTGTGAAATATAAAAGAAGCATAACTGACTGTGTAAAAGGACACTAAGGGTCTGTCAGTAAGCCAATACTTGTGTTAAATGGTTAATGATTAAGTTTTGACAGTTATTTTATTAGTATTTGGTTTTGTTGTTGAACTGACAAATAAATCTGTTTTCTGATAAGTTTCAAAGTTAATTTTGTAGAAAGTTAGTACCAGTGTTTCTCTTCTGATCAGAAGTGTTAATTGTGGGTGTTTTCCCAGTGGTTTCTTACAGGACATGTTCCTATAGAATGATGCTGAACCCAAATTTCATTTTCGAATGAAGACCTTGAGAAACAATCATTTTAACAATTTTGACATCACCCTTCTATACTTTATTAGTGAAAAAAAGTAAAGTCTAACATTCAAAAACCCTGGCTTTATATTTTTCTTGCTAATTCCACAGCTTTTTGTACCAACAATGTGAAGAGCTCCTGTCTTTCCCAAGGAAAACCAATTTAATTTTGATTTTAGATTTCGTAGTTATGTTGAAAACATAATTGCATAAAACTGATTCTGGAGAACTGCTAAGAATTTCATTTCTACAAGCCTTAAATATAAATTCCTAAATATTTAAGTTACTGTCTACGTTTAGCCAGTACCCAGGGCTGAGCTGCAGCAGTTGTTCTACCACCCAATGCCCCCTCCCCAGCTGGGAAGGGGAATTGGGGAAAAAAAGGGAGAAGCAGAAATAGGTTGAATGAAACAACAAAACTAACACAATCACCAACACAAAGTGCACAAGGTTCTACTTACCCTGGTCCTTGGGGTCAGCAGCAGAAGGCCAGGAAGGAGGAACCCCAGGAGGAGGAGGAACACCCACCTCCCTGAGCTCCCTCCTTTTCTAAGGAGCATGATGAGTGGTGTGGGATCCAGCTGTGAGTCACTGCCTTGAGTGCATCTCCCACTGACTGGGGGCTGCTCGTGGCTGGGCTGGGGCTGTGCCTGGGGACCAGGGCAGCTACAAAGTAATGTTTATTCTTTCATCTGTAATTAAAAATAATAAAAACCAGCTCAGAAACTCTGAGCCTTACTTCTTGTAATCTGTCTTTATGAAGTAGCCTCTCCTCATAACCACACTGCAGACTCCTTCCTGGTTTTCTAGTAAAGAAAGGGAATGAATTTTGGTTAAAACTTTGTTTTTTTCGGGTTTAGAAACAGCAGGAAAAGTGTTACAGGCCTGGGAAGCTATCAGTGTGACCCACAGGTACTGAGTCCCGTTAATGCCTGCTGAGACTGCAGAGATCCATTATTTTTTTAACCTAATATTTTGGACCAGAGAATTCCAAACTCCTGAAACTGAAAATGCCAATGGGAAACAACTGGCTTCACCCAATAATCCACAACTGCATTAAAATGAAACAACTATTTAATGTGTTTAAAGCTGTCAAAATTGAAGGTTTTGTTTTAATTGGCAGTAAATGAAATGTTCACGTTGCTCTGAGCTGATTGATGCACAAACATGCATTCTCCTTTTTTGTGGATTTTTTTCATTGCTGTTTGCAATGTATCTCAAGCCATTAATTTTTCCTCTTTAATATATTCCTCTTCCTTTGAATACAGAGGTTTAATATAAGCTGGAAAGACACTGAATGTCCAGCAGTGAGTAAAGAGCCTCCAGCCACCTTTGGCAGGGCTGGGCTCAGCTCCCATGGCAGACAGGCTGCTGCATGCACCTCGTGCCCTGGGGACACACTGCTGGTAGCTGATGGGAAATGAGAAATGAGTGTTAAAAATCATTCTCACTCTATTCAAGACATCCTTAAAGCTGGCATAGCTGGAGGTGAAGATTTTTTTTCCATGTGATTTATAGCACAATACTATGCACAGTGGAGAGCCCGTGTTTTGCTTTGTATTCAATTTCTATGGGATTGAAAGAAAATAGAAGAGTCCTACCTGTGTGTCACGAACACCACGAGGAGAACGGATGAACTCTGCGTCCTCTTGTCTGACTGCAGCAGGGGGCTGGATGTGATTTGTTTAAAGTAAGTGTTTTCATTGTGCTAAGGCATGTTGGGGAGGCTGGAGGTCTCACGGGCTCCATCACTTCCCCTCGCGCCAGGGTAACAACCAACAAAACCAACACACATGGAGAGCTGTAAATATTGTCCGGAGCGCACACCGAGACAATGGCTGGAGATAAAGCAGGTAAACATTAGCTAGATTGTCTCCTGCCAAAAAGTTAAGGACAAATCTGCATTTTAAGGAAGCGTGAAGGCAACACAGGAAGGTCCTGAGCTGGAAGGATAGACCTGATGGCAAAGCATCTCCCAGGGTCGTGCTGCACCAGGGATGTGGATGATGGAGTGTATGATGTGTTTCTACCAGCCCAGTCCCATCTTGCCATGAAATCTGTAGCAGTGTGAAGCCAGCAGATACTCTGTTCAGGACAGAGCAAAAACTCAATCTCAGGACACTGGGTGATAAAAATTGACGTGGGTTTGAGAATCGATTAGGCAATTTCATGAAAGAAAATTGATCTGCAAGGACTTTGCATTAAGAGCAGAACCAGTAAGGAATTACTCAGACTGCTGCACATCAGCACCCCTCTCTGAGCTGGGGTGCCCCATGCAGCACCTTCTTGCAGGCATCAGCCCACCCATGCATGCCACCACTGTCATGTTTCCTTCACTGAAACATCACGATGTTCCACACAGGAGGGAAGGAATGAAGCACCCACAGAACGTGGCATGCCTCAGAGTCACAAAAGCCTTATGATCTCCCCAGTGAACTCCACGAGGTGCCCCTCTGCCCTTTTGCTTTTTGTACTCTTGCAGACCTTTAAATGGTAAAGTGGAGCTTGCCTCACCATTTAGAAAGATTGCTGAGCCCCTGGTAGGCAATGGGGAGGGAACACTCCAACCTGTCACCCCTCCTCGTGTCCACATGGAGGCAAAGGGTCCCCTTGCCTGGTGGCCATGGCTCTCCACATCAGCTGTCAGGCTCATTTTGGCCCCTTTCATATCAATATATCAGTGAAATATTCTGATTTTTTTTTGATCTAGTGTATGTCACTTGCAGAAAATGAGATTAAGTTTGGATGCCTCATCAGTTTACCTGCCCAGGAAGCTCATGAACCCCTGGGCACATACTTTCCTCCTGCATTTCCATGGATGAAAGCTCCTCATCTGATGAGCTACTGCAGATTTTGAAGAACATCTTACAAGACTGTATGTGCATCCACCAAAAAGCTGCAGCAAAAACCAGAATTAAAACTAATCTGCAAAAAAATGGTGGTTTTATTTTTTACTTTCTTGGTATTGATTTAAATATCACCATTTACTTCCAAAAATATGGCATAATTAAGAAGTTAATAAAGTTATTCCAATTACTGCCTGAAGAAGCCAGTTGCCATGTGTCCTTAGAAACAAAACCAAAGGAGTTCCTTATAAATGAAGAGCACAGGATCATTTGATGGCAACAGTTAATATTTCCCAAATCCTCTTATAAATGAAAGCAATCCCTTGCTATTGAGATCAAAGAAGAACAGTTTTAAATTCCTGAAGTTTGCTATCAGTTTTTATGGTAAAAGCTTTCTGGGAAGGCATGCAGGTGCCCTTAAAGAGCTGTCATTGTGTACATTTTTAGCTGTTTTGAGAGACAGCATTGTCTGGTAAAAAAAACCTTTCAGCTGAGGATAAGAGGGAGTAAATGTTGATGTTGTTTTCACTAAAAATCCTGTAAATTCATATGGTATCACATTACATTTCAGTGCATGCTTGTACAAAGCCTGATACAAGTGGGTTTCATTCTCTGCAGTGATTTGCAAGTGCTGTTGTAATGAAGAGAGAATAAAAATGCTGCCTTTTATAATATAGATAGAAAATTATCACCTTTTTGCTCTTTTTTGCTTCATTTGAATGCTCATTTTTACTTAAAATGCTACTGAAATGGTTACTAACATTTTTAATTATTCAAAAGCCAATTCTGTAAATATATTATGCTTACTACTACGATGGCTATCCTAAGCATGTGGATTGAGTATATGGTTAGAAATGTGTTAAATCGAAAGACTTGTTCTACCCCAATTCTGCCAAACCAAATCGATGGTGATCTCTTCCAAAAATACTTCTTTTCTCTTGAATTTTTAAGCAGATCTAATCACGCATCAGAAAGGCAAGTATATGCAACACAAGTAGAATGAAGAAAGCATTCTGGTGGTTTTATTTTCTCATGACATATAGATGTCATTAAAAAGCACCAGAAATTTGTAAAGAAACATTCAGGGAGAAACTAACTTATTTTTCTTTTTTTTTCTTTTATTTTCTTTCTTTTTTTTCCCCCTGATATTGAAAGTAGGCTGTGCTTTGGTTGCTTTGTACTTTATTCAGTCACATTTCTCAGGACTATCTGGTGCAGTGATATTGCAGGCTATAAAATCACATTATTTGCTTTCTGTCATTTGTGTGGACCCGAGTTTGCAGTCATCATTCACTGTTGTTTCCTTTCACACCTCAGTGATGTTGATAAGATGAGACAAATAGTTTAGCATTTCCAGCTGCAAGACACAGTGCCTGGAAGCATTTAGCTTCCAGAAATAAAACCAAAGCTGCTCCTTTGGCCAGCATTTACAGCTAATTTCCTTTCTGGTGAAAGCTGGAATCCATCACCTTTACGATATTTTATCACCAGGATGCTGAACAGACGGGCAGATGGATGGACTCCAGGGTAATCAGATGTGTGCCTTTCTTCATGCTTTTTGCTTTCCATGGGGAAGTGTCTCCACAGGTTCAGGAAGGCTGGGCTGGAGAAGCACCTTAACTAAACTGCTGTAGTGCTCTGGGTTTGCTGAAGTGTTGCACAGAGAAGAGTCACCAGGCACAATTTCATCCTCTTCTGTTGCAATAAGAATTGGGAAACACAGAAAAAGACATACTGGTACTTTGTGAAGTGTGCCTACTTTATCCTTAAAGCATTCATAATTCAGGGCAGAAGGTGCAATAATTTCCCCAGGAGTCAACCCACAGTCAGTTTTCTTCTCCAGTCTCCACTGGCTGTATCTTTGTCATCTATGCTGTCTTAGCTACCTCTAACAAGACTCTAGGAACACATTACTGAGCAGTCATTATGTCAGAGCAGTGTTGGAGCTGTGGGGATATCAGTCCACATTAAACAGTATGTAATCTATCATATGGGAGACTTGATCTGACATCCTGGAACTTGAAATGGGCCACTTCGAGGAACTGCTGTTGAAATAGACTTGGGTACTTCATAGATAAACTGAAGTGGTGCTGTTAAATTCATTTTCTTCTGTGCCACCAGATAAAATCCCACTGGAAACTATTTTTTCCCCATTTTATATGTGAACCTCTGAAAAGCCATGTATGTCTTGCAAACATTTTTTCACTTGTCAGGCAGTAGTTTCCCCTGGACCATATCCCTCCATTTTACTTACACAAGTATCATAAGAACCAGGGTCAAAAGCCTTGCTAAATCAAAATGTAACTGCTCCCACCTGTCCCTCATCCATTCATCCCATTAAAATGTCACAGAAATAAATTACATCAGTGTGACATGATCTGAAAAATCCATGTTGGCTCTTGCTTCCTTCCTTGACGTATCCTAAGTCTTTATCAATGCCTTGTTTCAGGATATGTTTCAGTAGTTCTTCAGGAACTGAAGTTGGTGGAGGTTGAACTATAAAATACAAATAAAATCTTGACCTTCCCTGCATTACCAGATTATAAATTTTCACACCTCTACTGCTGGAGGACCAGTTTGCTCTTATTTAACTACTGACATACTCAGCAGTGATTTCTTGATGTTCTCTGTCTGCAGTATCTCACCTTGGGCTTTGTACCTTAAAATTTTGCCCCATCCTGTGATTGCCATTTTTTTCACTCCTTTTAATGAGCCGAAACAACTTTTAATTTCTGTGGCCTTTGCTCTCATCTCGTGCCCTTCCCTGGCCCTGCTAGGAAGGGCTGATGGAGTCATGGAGCTGGAGGAAATTGCTGTAGGCTTTCAACTGACAGTACTCTGTCCTCAGCTACAGGGTATTATACACATCTGACTAACCCAAACCCAGCTCTGTATTCTCCAACCCTCCAAGCAGCTGATTAACTTAGTAAAGTCACTAATCAGCTTGCTTGCAAATGCATGCAAAACCCAAGTATATCCTCTAGGCAATCCTAATTTTTCAGTTCAGCATTCTTAGGTTTTCATTTACTTGTAACACACAGTTTAGGATGGAGAAAAATATATCCCTGTATTATTATATTACTCCAGCTGGTAAATAAATGTTTGGTGAGTAGTGTAAAAAGAGTGTAAAATGTGGATGTATGTTGCTTACTTTTCAGCCCAAAATAGAGAAAAATTATTGGAGTTGTAGGAGGCTTTTATAATATTGGGGGGGGGGGGGGTTGTAGGTTGGGTTTTTTTTTTTTCAAAAATGATAGGACTAAATTATCACTTTAAGTAGCAGGAGAAAATGTGAGGATTTTTTCTTTGAAGGAAAAATAACTCAGACAGCTGTTTGAATCAGAAGTGACTAAAATTGTAGAGTTAGAAGGATTTCTTAAACTATATTTTACATGTAATCAGTTAGCTAAATCAATCAACAAGGTTGATTTCTGATTGCATAAGGTATTTAAAACACAAAGTGAGAATATTGCAACCATTTGCTTTTCAGGCTGAATTACATTGCTATTTTCATGGAAATATATATGCTGCCTATTTTTGACTGGCACAAAGATTTCTTGGACTTCTTTTTTATGATTTTTGTAAATCACTTCTGTATGTTACGTTATTGCCATCTCCTTAATGGTTTTATGTTTTTTTTTAACAGGCTACTGAATTATTTTTTTTTAAAGCACAACTTACTGCTCTTTAGTTTTACTAGGAAAAGATAAAGTGTTGTGGAGGTTGTGTGTGGCCAAGTAGAGTTCAACTGTATGAAGACCTAGGTTAAGGACTAGAAGTTGTAGAGCAGACCCACCTACCTGGTCACAGCTTCCATCACTTAATGGGAGAGTTGCTTTCTGCAGAAGATGTTGTAGTGATGATCAAGCATCTGAAATCAGATGATGAAGGGGGCTCACTGCAGCCCAGGATGAAGAGATGGAGCATGCATTTGTGGCTCCTGCTCCCCTGGGACATCTTGACCACGACCAAGCAGCCTGGTGGGAAACATTGCCAACTTTGAAGCCAACTTTGTTTCTCCACATCCTCCTGAGGGCCTGTGTGGCATCTCCGAGATCATCAACCACAGAGCCAAGAAGAAATGTGAATGGTGGCTCACAGCAGGGCAGAAACTTTGTCTCTTTGCTCTCTTGATTGAACAAGATGAATATATACAGGACTCTCCTCCTGTCCTCATGCAGTACCTACTGACACATGGTTGAACAGAGACACCAGAAAGGACTTCTGCATTTTGCTTGTGCTTTCTAACTTCTCTTCTGATCATCCATTATATTCTTTTGCCTTACTCTTTTGTTTTTGCTTTATGAGAAGCTTGGTACCTGGTGATGGTCCTGGGCCACGAAGGCAAAATCATTTCTTGAGGATTTTGTTGCCGAGGGAGCAATATGAACACCACACACAGCCAAAAGGCAGAAATATAGCAAATTGTCTAATACTGAGAGACTACTTGGTGTTATATTTATGGGGCACTCTGGTCATTGATGTGCTGGATGGAGAAGTTTGTGTTGCTTCAGGCAGCAACATGAAATAGCAAGAATTATCCATTTATTTGCATCTGTTTATTTGTTCAAAGTCTAACATGGGTAGGGCAGAGTGATAAGGAAAGGTTACGAATTCAGAGTGTAATGAACTGAACACAGAAGCCTAGCCTCAGGAAGACTAAAAGGAACAAGGAAATTCACATTTTTATAGAGGAAAAAGCACATTTCTTCTGGTTGGACTTCTTTGTGCTCCTTTGAAACATCTCTACTGAAATTATAATCTAGCTGAATTAACTGGATAATTTTATCCTCTTCCTTTTGATTTAAAAAATAAATTTAAATCAAGTAAAGACGGTATACTTTTTTTTTTTTAAAAAAAAAAAAAAATAGCATTCACTCCTGTTTTATTTATGACCTATGCAATTCCTGCTGACTGACCTGCTTACATGTGTCTCCAGCCTCAGTCACATTCAGTCTCTTCAGTGTAGATATAAGCAGGAGCTGGTTACTAAAACAGTTTTGCTGAGTCCCACTGAAAGTTTTCTAAAAATTGTCTTTTACATTTAGCAGTTCCCCTTAGGGAATTAGAAGCAGGCAAGGAAAGATGCTGAAATACCTCAAGCTCACAATCATTAGCTTCCAATAAGGACTTTGAAAGAATTAACCTTTAGCTGACTAATCTATTTATTGAGTATTGCTCCATGGATTTGCTAGATGGAAGACTGAAAGCTCTGGACACTCTCCCTGCTTCTTTGTGATGAGTAATAGATAAAGGTCCTGATGTTAAAAAAAAAGCCACACAAAAATATGCAAACATAATACTTATGAATATGTTTTGCCTCAAAACAGTGATACAAAAGCTGTGCTACTGAGGGTATTGCATGCTACAGAGCTGGTTTGTTATCCTGCTGAGAATGGAGTAATAAATCATGGCATTTCTGTAATTTCAGGGATGCAGTCTGCTCTCCTTCATGCAGGCAAGAGCCAAACTTGAAGCAGATTTGGACAGGTAGGGAGGTAAGGTAAATGGTTGGAGTCCATACACACCCTTTAATGAAGAAGAGCTTTTGTGGTGAGTTGGAGCATTGAGCTCCTCAGTGTCTCAGCAGGGAATATTCCTTCATGATCCCCAGTCTGGATCCCAGCAGGACTGTGAATCCCACCATATGAGCAGTGCCTGTGCCCACCTCCTTACTAGCTGTAAATATCCTCCAAAGCCCTTCAGATATCTGCAGGAAGCAGAAAATCTGGCAACAATCATTGAGGACAAACAGTGCTTTCCAGTACAGACTGGCAAGTGGCTAAACCCTGGGTCTGCCATTTGATCATGATCATTACCTGAAAGTAGAGTTGTTACAGCAATTTCCCAGTATTACAAGGTTGGGTTTTTTTTCCAGGAAAACAGACACGTCTCTTCTTCATCTGAAGATCTTTCAGAAGAAAGAAAGAAATGTAGCAAACAATTAAGATCCTCAAGCTATGACAGTCGTTTACAGTCACCAACTGTCCCTCTTCAACTTTGCATGAGCATTGCATATTATTTAATATTAATAATGATAGAGAATTAATGATTCTAATAACCAAGCTATTGTAAACACATCACAACAAACCTTTCTCACGTTCTTTCCTAGTGGGGTTACTCACTTTCAGCTACATAAGACTGCAAAGCAGGAAGAATACTGGATCCCAGAGGAAGAAACTCAGCAGGTCTCCTGGAGAAGACTATCAATCAGCTCATTGGGCAAGATTTACTGTGTGATCCAGCAATTCCCTATTTTATCTGAGGAAAAGGAGATACATTAGCTGCTGCATGTTCACAAGTGGTTCTTGTGTTACTGACGCTGGAAACACCAGAGCAGGGAATGCTCTCCCTTGAAAAATCCAGTGCTGCTTTGTTCATATGCTGGTTTTCTTTAGCACACACCCATAGGAAGACAACAGAACCAAAGCTGCCTCCCATGAAACCAGACTGCTTTGTCTAAGCATACATTAATTCTTTCTTTTTGGACCTATCTTGCTGGTCTCCTGTATATTATTAACCATGCTGGCTTCTCTATTTTTCTTTGGATCATCTCTCCATCTTTTTTGAAGTATTACAACAATACTGGAAAACAGTTACCCATTAAGTATTAACACAGCTTTGCTTCAAAGCAAAGTAGTGGTTCACAAACCTCTTCGATATTTCCTTTGGGATGCTTGTATCCTTTCATCTGAGATGTTTGATTTTAGCAGATACTATCTCACATCTCTCTTGCTGACAAAGATGAAAGTCTCATTCCACCTACAACAGCAAAAAGATACCTGCTGGATACATCTGCATTTTCCATGTGATCTACCTCATATTTCATTTTTCAGAAATGTTACCACTGCCCACTGGGCACTGCCTCATCCTTGCTCCATTTGGCTTCCCTTATCAGTCATCCCCATACTCCCTTTTAGCTATGAGGGCAATGTGTCCTGCATTGCTTTTATTGCATCAGTGGGATCTTACTGTGTGCAAGCACGTCCTTGAACAGTTCCTAAGTTTCATAAATATTCCCTGCATCACACTGGCAGGGCTGATCATGCCAGAGATTGCTCCGAGCTTTGGAAGAGAAGGTTTGATTATCCATGCTCTCTGGTGTCTGTTTTGTCAAATACTCTCCAAGTATCAGAGCGAACACCCAAAGCCACAGGCAATCATCCCTCATCGGGTCTACAATGTCTCTCTGAGGATGACAGTGCAAGAGTTAATGCACTTTTATAGACTCGTGGCTCCTTGAGGATCTCACGGTGCGTAGAAGGTCTCCTTGCCTTTAGACACCTCCTGGAGAGCTGTAAGGTTTCATAGCCTGGTGTCAGCCGTGACAAATGTGTGAGCTGAGTGGAGCACTCAAACTATAAATGAGAAATGATTACCCCAGGAGCACCTTGATGAATTAGGAGAAAATCAGAGATCGCTTTCTGTCCAGATAGTCAGTGAAACAAATTAATGGAAAGGTCACTGGAATTATAGTAATCTGTAAAAGCACATGTTGTGAGTAGGTAATAATGTCCCTTCTTTGTTGGAAGCGATTATTTTTCATTTAGCAGATCTGAACAGCTGAATAACTTGCATCTTTTCTTATTCCATTTCTCAGAACCAAATTACAGTACAAAGAGAGAAGTTATCCTAAGGCTAAAAAGAAAATAGAACAATATATTAAACCTGAGTTTTAAGTAATCTTGTATTTTCTTAAATAGTCCTTTTAAAAATTACATTTTCTCAAATCCTTGCATTATGCAGTGTATTCGAAACATGAAAGCAGTCACAACTTGCATGCTCTGAACAAATATCTGCTATTTCATTGATGAACAGTCTTTACATCAATGGGACAAAACAGGCACTTACAAACATTTTAGAGTAAAATTTACAGGTCTGAGTAAGGATAAACTAGGAACAGATTGTGAGAACCATCAGTTTGCATAGAATGTAATCACATACTAATTTCTTTTAATGGATTTGTGGTATCACAGTTCTCATAATATTAAATTTTTTTTATCACTTGCTTTATTGTTCTGTTGAAGAAAAGGAACTGCACTGGACACCTTGTTATACAGTCAAGGCCTGGGAACTACTGAGCTTTGTTGTGTGAGCTACTGCTATGATTATGATTGCAATGATGTACCCACTGCTTCTTACCAGCATTGTCTATTGCTAATACTCCATGTTAAATGAAAGTCAGTTGTCCATTAAAATTATCATCACCATCTATTTTAGGAGTGGAAGTGTCAGCTTCAACTTTGAGGAAATGTATGTGAGATGTGGGAAGCTGAACCTTGGAGAGGGAAATCTCCAGTGTGGCAAATTGAGGCTTTTTAAATCTTATTTAAATGGAACCTCCTGTGTTCCAGCTTGTGTCCTTTACCCCTAGTCCTGTCACTGGGAACCACTGAAAAGAGTCTGGCTCCATCCTCCCTCAACCCACCCTTTAGGTATTTGTAAACATTAATTAAATCACCCCTCAGCCTTCTCCTCTCCAGGCTGAAGAGTCCCAGCTCTCTCAGCCCTTCCTTACAGGGGAGATGCTCCAATCCCCCACTCATCCTCGTTGCCCCCTGCTGGGCTCTCTCCAGTAGGTCCCTGTCTCTCTTCAACTGGGGAGCCCAGAACTGGATGCAGTATTCCAGTTGCAGCACCCTTCTTACTGTCTTTTCCTGTTGATGTGTCAAATTCCACAGGAGAGTGTGGATTCTCATGGATTGAAACTTAAATAATACGAAAATCCATCTAAGCTTTCTGGCTGCATGCTTGCTTCTTTGCCTAAGAACGTCTATGGTTTCACTACAATGAACATTTCATCCTGCTTTCAGCTTGAGGGAAACCACATTTGCCAGTCACCTGCAGAGGAGAAGTTTTTTGTCTCCATGTTCCAGGAGAATTCATATCTACTTTCCTAAATTGCCAGCTGCATTAAATGCATTGTGAGAAAAAATACAACAATTTCTCCTGCTGCAGAGCATGATAAATTTCACTTAACCATAACAAAGCCATATCTTAAGTATCAGTTCCCATTCCCTGTTCTGGATGATTCATCATTTTCAGGACAGACCAATCTTGCTCAAGGAAAGGAAAAAAAATCCTATTCTTCTCCCTGCCAAAGTTGCAGATCCATTACACTGGCATTTTAATAGATGAATGCCTACAGGATATGAAGTATATTCATCCTTTAAATGCTAAAACATCCAAACCAAGGTATATTATACATAACTCCACCATCTCCTGAGCATTAAAATATGGAGAAGATTTATGCAAAAAAATGTCACTACTAATATTACTGAGATTAGTAAGCAACACTCAGATTCTCGGTTAAATCATATTTTAATATCATACAGTCTTGACACAAGAGGCATGACAACTCCCTCCCAAGCTTAGGTCTTAGGAGGCCTGGCTTTCACAGTCTGACTAGGGGAAGAGTACTTCAGTTAACTTAGACAATGGGTCCTTGGTAACTATGAGCCCTTGGTATGAATTTCAAGTATGTTTGGCTCGAGAAACCTTTCACAGTCAAATAAAAATACTTGTTAAGCAGTGCTGGTAGCCAGATTCATTCTAGTGGAAAAGCATCTGCTGCTGGAGTTCAATCTGGATGAGGATGCAGGAAGCCAAATGAGGTTCTAAAGCCAAATTCAATGACTTTGTGGGAATGGAACAACAATGCCCTATGGAAATATTTTTTATTGGATTTGTATAAAGGAGTTATCCATTCTAATTAATTAATCATGGAAAGAAGAGAAAGGGGCAAGTAAAGATGCTGAGAACATTGTACGAAGTCCTTTTCATCTAGATGGATTTACACAATCTTAGATAGCAACATTTCCCAAGGAAATGAGTTCCTGGGAAAACCACAATTACCACACCCAAGCACCTGTTTCAAATCAGCCTGCTCCCATGTGGAATGCTGATCCTGCCCTGGGGAGATCCCCTGTGAGATGGTGGAGATGGAGGCCCATGGGTGTGTCAGACCTGGACTTACAGCCTCTGCACCCCAAGGGACAGAGGAGTCCTTGGCCACGCTCCTAGGCCTGACTTCTGTGCTGCCATGGGATGCTTGGAAAAAGCTCAGCTGTGTAAGCAGTCACCACCTCACAGCACAAGTGTAAGAATAAAGGAAGAGCAAAACCAAAAAGGCAAAGAACAGGAAAGAGCTGGGAGCAAAAAGTTACAGCTAGTAAGAGCATAAGACAAAGTAGCAGTAAGAAACTAGAAGCAATAAGAGACAAAAAAATGTCATTTTGTTATTTCATGGGCAAGAAGAAATAACAAACAAGAAGAGAACTTGAATACATATGGCCTGTTTTTCTCAGTCTGCATGGAAAATAAATACATGAATACTAATTAGGGCCTCCTGAGAATTAATATTAATGTAACCAACAACAACACAACACAGAATCAGTGCAACATTATTTATCTGTGTTATAAATATTCAACTCATCAAGACCTGGTGAAATCCATCTTAGCACTTAAGGAACTAAACATAACAATTTCTAAACCATTAGTGATTACCTTGGAAAGCTCCAGAAGGGCTGGTAAGGTCCCTAGGGTACAGGGAAGAGCAAATCCAGGACCTCTCTGTAAAAGGAAAAAGATAAAGAGACAGAACTATAGACTTATCAGCATAACCTCTGCAAAGAAGGACACTGAAACATTGTTTAGCAATCTATTTATAAGTGGTAGGAGACGAGTGAGATGATAAAACATCCAATGTGATTTTCTCAAAGGCAGCAGTGTCAAGCCAACAAATTTCCTGCTATCCAAAGAGTAATTGGAAGATAGTCACTATTTTTGCTCTAGCAGCTGTTTTTACATAGTTGTACCTGACAAACCCATGAATGAGATATGAAGAAGATGAAATCATCAGAGTATTGATGGGCCATCAGCTGAAACACTCCAAGGCTGGTTATCAGTGGTCTATTTTAGGGCATGTGAAATGTGTCCTGCCAAAGGTCGCCCTGGATTTACTCTCCTTAAACATTTTCCTTAGCATGCTGATAATGAAAAAGAGAATCTGGGACATACGAATATGTGGTTGTGAAACCATTGTTAGAGGTGATATTAAAGGAAATTTTTTTATATTTGACAAAAATATCCCGAGGATTGCTTAGAAGCTTGAGATCCTGTTTTATAGTGGGAAGATGGAAGAGATGACCTCCTGAGGTCCCTTTGAGAAGTATTTTCCAGTGACCATATCGCTCTCAAACTTTGCTAATTTATTAAAGTGGTTGGAAAAATCTGTCTTGTCATTACACTGATGGGGCTTACCTGCTTTAGGGGAGATTGTTGTTCATATTTATAGAAACGGTGATATTAAGGAGACAGATGCATTCCAATAACACCAGTGCTGTAAAGGAGGAACAGGGTTATAAGTACAGAGCCTCCCTAAAGAAGGGCACTGCTACCAGGTCCTGTGACTGCCACAAGGAACGGGCTGGTGTTTGTTCCAAGTGAAGGGAAAATGGCACCTGGGTTATCACTCAGGGCTGTAACAAATCGCTCAGCTAGGAAGGACCATTCCCTGCAAGTGGGACCCTCACTAGGAGCTGTTGTCATTTCCCCACTGTGCTACTGGGATTCCTGTACACCAGCTGCAAACTCTCACCCCAGCAATTTACCCATATTAGTAAATAGATATATCTGACTGGCACTAAATTCTCCCTGTTCCAAAGTCACTCCTAAAAGTGCTGCGTGCATCTCTCCTTCAGTCTACAACTCCACAACAAGCCAGCTCTCCCCCATCATCTCTGGTTTTGAGAAGTATCTATCATCACCAGGCACCTCCTTCCACCTTTTCCACCATACACAGAGAGAGCAACCTACACCCAGCTCTGAGCTTCTGGCTTCCTCTGCTCGCAGCAGTTAGATCCTGCTCTCCCTCTCCTGCTCATCCATTAACATGTAGTGCTAAGAAAGTCTGGTTAAAAGCACAAGAGGGAATTTTTTGCAATATATACACCATTTGCATAAAAGGATTTTTTTGTGTGTTCATTTCTAATTCACCCAAGCAGCCTCACCTTTCCTCTCACCTGGTGCACATTAGTTTATCAGTTAACTTGGAGTTTAAAATATTTAAGATACCTGAAATCAGATGTGAAATATTGGCCTTTGATTTTGAGACAAGCCTGAATATTGGAAACATGTTTTAACTCTAATTCATTTTAAAATGTCTTTTCTCTGATCTTTGATGAATTTCCTACCCACGTAATGAGAAGAGCAGTGTGTCCCACCTCTCAGCCCCTGGCTGTCTGGTGCACTGAGGCTATCAGCACTTCAGGACAGAGGTCGTGGTGCAGCTCCACTGTCTGCTGTGATGAGTTGGTTATCTTGGCTAAAGCATCTGTAGAGCTGCAATAATAATTATCAACATTAACATGTAAAATATTGCTATTTAGCACAAATGAAAAATAAATTCTGGAGCATGAAACTGAAGCTCAGGATGTTGAACTCCATTGCTATTTTGTAACTTTTTACCATTTATTTTTCTTATTTTGTTTATCTTATACACAGAATATTTTATGTCAGTAGAGTCATTTGCAGGGGACTGGTAGAGTTCTTGGCCTATTATAAGTTAGCATCATGGAATATTAACCAACCTCTCTCAGTCTCGACCAGCAATCCTCATGATTTATGACATTTAATGACACTCGATGGCATAACACACTTATTTATTTTAAAATCTCTGCCATGCAAAGCACTGTACAATGAAAAATGTCATCTTTTATGGTACCTAGGAGATTCAGAAAGAAAATGTAGAAAACTGCACTCTATTTCCATTCTGGCAGTCACATTCATTAAAGCAATTAAATTAAATTGAAATTAACTTCAGAAGATCTTCCAGATGCTTAAAACAGCATATTTCCCTACAGTCTTTTATTGTTACCATTCTTCTGACATTACTGCCTGATCAGTTAAGAAATTATGATTAATGACACTTAAGAAATGATCTTGATTGCTCTGAATGCTCAAAATGATTATTTATGAAAATATCGGAACGTTGAACACAGAGTATTGATTCTCTTTCAGGAGATGGCAGATCTCAGTCCCATCCACACTCATGGGGCTGTCACTTCACTGCCATAATAAATAATAATCCCTCTCAATTTCCCTCATCACATCTCAAAGCACTTCACAAACGTGACTGAGTCAAGATCATTTACTGCTAAGATGTGCTTCTGCTGACCAAATAGCTGAGTTATCTTATTATTATTTTTTTTTAAGTATTCTGATTAGCAGATGAAATTCTGGGATCATGGAAATCTATGGTGAAGCACATCCCACCAATGTGCACAGTAGAAAGCACAGATTTAATCATTAACTTGAGCATCGATAAAAGTGAATGTGAGCAGCAATAGAATCTTTATAGCTGCTCTGGTGTCCAAAGGATTTGCAATATCTGGGACAAATGTTATCAACATTTAAAGTAATGAAACTATGGACAATAACAGATGCCCAGATTTCAACAATTCTCTCGGTACAAATATTAATTCAATGGAGGATAAGAATTTCCTTTTTATTGGCTATAAGCTACAGATTACAGTTCTGGCTGTGTTTTTTTGCTCTGTAGCTGTTGCAGGCTGCAGATTTCGATGCAGGAAAATTGTATATATTACCCCTATATGCAGCCATAAAGATAGCAGGGTGAAAAGTTCCTGAGCAGAGCACATGGTACTGAAGGGCTGAATGTCTCAGGCTGCTTACTAGCAATCCAGCAGCAATTTCATGACAGCAAATTGTCCATGTGCAACCTGTACCCAGGGCTGAGCTGCAGCAGTTGTTCTACCACCCAATGCCCCCTCCCCAGCTGGGAAGGGGAACTGGGGAAAAAAAGGAGAAGCCCCATGGGTTGAAGTAGAAACAGATTTAATGAAATAACAAAACTAACACAATCACCAACATGAAGTGCACAAGGTTCTGCTCACCCTGGTCCTTGGGGTCAGCAGCAGAAGGCCAGGAGGGAGCAGCCCCAGGAGGAGGAACTCTTCCCTCAGTGAGCTCCCTCCCTTTATAATGAGCATAATTAAGTGTTATGGGATCCAGCTGTGAGTCACTGCCTTGAGTGGATCTCCCACTGACTGGGGGCTGCTCGTGGGGACCAGGACACAGACATAAGTCAATCATTTGGCTGTAATAAATGCTGTGGTGTTTATGTATCACCCATCAGCAGTGCAGTTCAGGTGTGCTGTGAAGGTACCTCTAAGCACACTTTAACTCAGGGATGGGGAAGGTGGTTGTTACTCTTGTTACGGATTCAGGAGCAGACAGAGGCTTCTGCAGGGCTCTGTACAAATGGAATTAATATTAATTACTGCACAACCCAGCCTTTAAGGGTAACACCCCACTTCCACAAACCAAGTTGGGAAGTCAAGCAGGACAACAGGATGAGCTGCCTTTTCCCCTCTGTCTGAGCCATGGTCCATGCTTCTCCTGGTAAGTGTTTCCAGAGCAACAGTAAATAGTACCCCTGTTGAGACAACAGTGTATTGCACTCCTGCTGAGAGGAATTTGCATTTCATTTGCAGATTATTATACCCGAGGCTTGGTCTAAACTGCTTTCAAATTTCCTTTGCTCCTATTGGGTATTCATGTCTGTGTCTAGATAGAATTTAGAAACTTGAAATTATTCTCACGTCACGTACAAGGCCATATGTTTCACCATAAGAAGTTTGAAATAAGAAATGCCCATCATTTTGCACAGATAGATAATGTAAAATGGACAGATTAATAATTCCAGGGAGAGCTACATTCCCTTTCATCTACATGGATATACTTTCTGTGCAGCAAAATGGAGTTACAGAAAGTAATTGGCCATCAAATTTAGAAGTTAGGCTAAATTTATTTTGGAAAAAAAATACTTCACAGAAACCCAGAGGATCACGGAATCACTGAGGTTGGAGACAGCTCTGGAGATTGTCCCATCCAAGGGGCAGTGAGAGCAGGTTGTTCAGGGCTGTGTCCCACCACCTTTAGACTGTCTCCAGGGATGGGGACTCTGCAGCCTCTGTGGGCAACCTGCTACAGTGTTCAAACACCCTCATGATAAAAAAGTGGTTTTCATATATTTGAGCAGAGTTCTTTGTTCTTTAATCTGTGCCCATTGCTCCTGTCACTGGGCACCACTGAGAAGAGCCTGGCTCCATCTCCTTCCCTGCCTCCCATCAGGCAGTGGATGAGATCCCCCTGAGCCTTCTCCTCCCCAGGTTGAGCAGTCCCAGCTCTCTCATATGAGAGATGCTCCAGTGGCTTCACCATCTCTGTGGCCCTGAGGTGGACTCTCTCCAGTCAGCCCATGTCTCTCTTGTCCTGGGGGGCCCAGCACCCTGGCTGTGTCTCAGCAGTGATGAGCAGAGAGGCAGAACCTCATCCCTCGACCTGCTGGCCGCGCTCTGCCTGATGCAGCCCAGGAGGCTGGTGGCCATCCTTACCACAAAGACACATCCCTGGCTTGTGACATCATTCTCCCTCCCCGTATATTTGTTCTCCCTGTTCTTATTATTAGTTTCTGTAGTCCTTTTGGTTTAAACCATTCTTGTGGATAAAAGCTGCTCACAGTGAGTTGCTGGTGAGGTGGGATTCGCTGTCAGAGTCCTGTCATGTGTCAGCAGCATTATCTCAGTGCTCTGTAATTTGTCTCAGGCTCTGCTGTGCTGTATCTTTTGCTTGAGATCTGTCACACCTGTCCCTATCTCAAAAGTCAAATGCCATCTATACATGTATATATACATAAAATCAACTAGGGAGTCCTGCTGAGGAGATGGGCAAGGCACATTATTAGCACAACATCTTTGAACTAATCTCTGAGAAAATGAAGGGGATGGTTAAATACCAGTTCAAATTAAACATACATAAAGCAACATAACCAAACACTTCAGATCACTTCTAATCTGGCTGAGGTTACTCAGAGGTGCAGTTACACAAACCAGAGAATGAGGGTGCCCAAGCCCTCAGCCAGGGCACTCCACTCTCAGTCAGTGAAAAGGTGAAGGCAAAATAGTATTTTGACCACTAATAGGCTGAAAATTCTCCTAAGGCAAGCAGATAGATAAACACAATATGTTATATAGAAGCACCCTACCTACTTCTCCAAGTGACAGCCAGCCAGTGGTCAGATAGGAACTTTCCTGTCCCAGTGAATTCTTATTTTTGATGCTTTTTGAGCTGCCACAGCTTCCATGAAAGGAACAAGCAGTGTTCCTACTGTTCTTCCAGAACAGCCTGAATCCTGATGGTCAGGGGCTTCCTTCTAGCATCCAGTTGAGGTGGGCAGTAAAAGCAGACAACTCCTGGTCTGTGTGAATGTCCCAGTCAGCCCTGCATGGGTGTCTGGGGGGCAGTGGGGTGCTCAGAGCATGGGCAATCTGCTGGGCAGTGAAAGGAGGAACCATGGCTTCCACCTTCCCATCCACTGCCCTTAGGAGAGAGCATCCCCATCCAAATCTTTTTCCCTGTTCTGGTTTAAAGCAGACCTTCACCACCCCTTTTGGTGGCCTGCAGGATCCACTGCAGGAGAACCTGTGTTGCTGAACTCAAATCAAAACACAGAGCAGAGCTAATGCTCCATAACATTACATAAGGATGCTCCATAACATTACACTGTATGCATATATGCACATATATATATATATTCAGTATCTATGTACACACTGTGGCTGCTGTCACCAGCTTCCTATGTCCCTCCTGTGGTCCTGTTGCCCATCTCACTTGTCTGTAGCCCATAGGCTACCAGTTGTGTCCTCTGCACTGTGAGGACTCCACAGAGGGAAGCCTGACTGCCAGCTTTGAGAAGATCTGCTGCATGGTGGTACTGAGGAAATGTTGGAAGATCTACAATAAATAAATAGGGAATATAATAAGAAAAATACGTTTTCTCATTCCTCTCTGCAAGATGCTGACTTATTTCCTAAGGAAGGTGGGTTTATATCCCTTCCCCAAATAATCACGGGCTATATATACCCATTAAATCATTGAAAGACCATTGAACATCTTACAAATGAAATGCAGAGATCTAAATAAATTTGGAGGAACATTATTCTAATGTCCTTCAAAAATGTGTCAAATACTTGTTTTACTGCCTGTTACATTACCCAGCCATTAAACATGTATTATCTTTTGAAGGAAAAGCAGAGATTAATGACCCGACCCAAAATGATGAATTCACTGTGCAAGATGAGGTAGACTTCTGAAACAAGCCAGCAAACAGAGGAAGAAAATATTAAAACTAGATAAATAATAGAACAAGAAGGTCAAAGAAGGAGAAATTAATAGGCTGTTATTTTAAATTATTCAAATGGCCCTACACTTTAAAACATATTAACCAGCTAGATAGATATTTATATTTTCTCTGGGCTGACTTTACAGGGAAGTCTCTCTCTTTTGCAGTGTTACATCTTAGTGAAAAGGATCCACATTGCAGTAAAAACCGAGGCTGTGTTTTGGATGAGACCTGAGAACGGAGCCTGTCGTTTATCGAGGTGGTGCTGCTTCTGAGGAGGCTCCTGGGACACCAAGAGCTCCATTGCAAGGGTCTGTCCTGCTGTGAGGGAGTCTTGCATAACCACACTCTGCCTTCAGTGTTCCACCTCCTTTGTATGCCGTACGTGAATTACAGTCCCTGAAAGTGAAATTTGTTACACAAAGGATATTAATGTGGTTAATAAGACAAGCAATCGCCCACCAGTGGCCCTAGACATACCCAATAAGTTTTTAATGATTTTTTTTTTATTGTTGCAATTTGCTAGGATAAAACCACTAGGCCAATTTCTGTCTGTTTCAGCTTTAACAGGAGGATTTCTGACGGGAGCAGTTTGAAATATTGGCACTTTTCCCCAACATTTGGGTATGGAATCTCTCAAGTAGCACTGACCGTCTGCAGGGTCAGCTTGCTCCAGCATTCATTTATCACTGTCCAGAGGAACCTATTTGCATTTATGGTAACGAGTATGCGCTGAGTGGGCTGTGAGGCCATAAGGTGCATAAAGCTGAAACAATTACTGGAGCTTCATGGCAAGCAGGGACACGTGCAGATGGCACAGCAGTGTGGGAAGCCACCATGGCAGTCCCACACACACAGAGACAGGCACCACTCATTGCAGCTGTGAGACCTTTTGCCTCTCCAAAACTGCAGGAGCCATTCCAGCTGGGGAGGACACGTGTTGCATCGTGACAAAGCGAGAAAGTTTTCCATGCTCCTCTGCTGGTGGTTCACATGGGTGCACAACGCTTCACCACTGGTTTTATTTCTTCAGCTTAAGTGCATGGTTTGCAGTAGAGAGAGGAAAGCCATGAGGGTATTCCTTACCAGCCATCCTCCCTGGGAACTGCAGCGAGGAGGAACAAACATCAGCAGAACAAAAATGAATGAGTATAAACAAGCCATTTTTTCCATGCTGTGATGGAGACAGAAACAAAGAGAACTGTAATAGCAGGAGATGGGAGGGGTTCCTGAAACAGGCACTGCTGCAGGAGTCTGGATTTGAAAAGGTATCCCAGTTTAGAGGTTTTTTAGGGGCAGAACAGCAGGAGTCCATGCAGAGAGCAAAGCTAACAGTGATGAGTGCACTCCCGAAAAGAGAAATGATTGTAAGGGAGGAGAGAGTCAGTGCTCAGCATGAATGCAGGTGGAGATGGAGCCTGCTGCACAAAGAAACAAAGTACAGGAAAATAACATTGGGAAGCTAAAGGGAAAGTACATTCTGGAGGTAAGGAGTGCTACACACATGAATGGTGCTAACTCAATGAACTGCAGCAGCGTGCCTGGTGCTGCCTTTGGGGTATTTAAAAAATACATTGGGTTTGTAGACCCAATTCAGCCAGGCTGTGACATTCTGGTTTTCCAGGCAGTGATTAGACATGCTGGTCAGGGCAAAGTGCAGTTATTCATTTCTTGAGAGGAATGTATTTTATGACGAGCTGAGTGCCATCCAAAATCTTCACCCATCCACCCTCCTGTTAAGGGTGCCCTCAGGTTTCCCAGTCCTGGTGCTAAGGCAGGAAGAGCTTGGGGCAAGGAGTGTGGTTGGTCCCAGGGCATCCCACCCCCAGGCAGTGGCTGAGCCCCTCGCTGTGCCCAGGAGCTCCTGGAGCAGCACCAGATGTGCTATTCTGGGGAACAACAGAGTTCTGAACATCAAATGCAGCAAAGCAGAACACTGTGCAAAGTTGTGAGGTTGCAAACATGGGATGTATCAAGATTTCACAGTTCTGACCAAGAAAAAAGCATGACCACAATACCAGTGCTCTTCCTTTGTAGGTGAAAAAGTATTTCGCTGCTTACGAGGATTTATGACATTTTGTACTTGCTGTGCACTGCTCTGTGTGCAGATATGGCATGGTTTTAGAAGAGAGTTACTGCAAAACAGCATTAAAATGTTTAAAACTAGCAGCCTTGTGCTGCTGACAGTAATGATTCAAGCTCAGGCATGAGAGGATGCAAACAAAAGACACCTATCACAGCAAAGCCCTTCAGAGCTCCTGTAAAGAACTCTCTGACTTCTGCTGGCCAGAGCTCTGCAGGTAGAAAGGAACTCATGGTCAAACTTATACCACAAGAAAAATGCCACAAGTATTAATTTTGCTGAGCTGCAACGGCAGATTGCAAATTATTAGAGCCCATAAATCATGAAGAACAATATCTGCTAGATCAGAGGAGGACACCATTGCAATTGGAAGGGAATTTCCCGGTGTGGTCTCCAGCAGGACACAGACCCGCGGCGCTGGGTTGCACAGCAGGGGCCAAAAGCACAGGCTGACAGAAAAGAGAGAGATTGCTTTTAAAATAATTGAGACACTTGACAAAGAGATCAGCTGGGAGCTGAGGTCCGAGGATACGAAATACCACAGCTCAAACACCACCTCAATGCTATTATTAGTGGCAGTGGGAGAAAAGACACACTTAGCAGAGTGAGCCATTCTCCTAGGGTCCTGACCTAACCCGAGGGAACGAAGAGCAGTGGTAAGAGAAGGGGGTCCTCTACTGAGTATTCAGATTTGTGTTTGCTCATCAGATTGAATGTCTTCTTTCTTGTAACTAAAATTCTCAGCACCAGGTATGAGTCTCTTCTCTCACTCACAGATGCTGATGTTTCTCTCCTACTTCCCCTCTTAGTCCCTTCACCCTAATCCAGTTCACCCTTCCACAATCTTCCTCATAGCCTCTTTAATTCCCTCATTATTCTCTGCTTTCACCTCTCACTGCCCTCTGGCTGTTTGTTTGCATGACAGAAGGATACAGCAGGATTTCACATCTTAAAGAAAACCCCAGTGGCTCTACAGCTCTCTCTGATGCCAAGCCCAGAAAATGCTTTTGTCCTTTGCAACCTCAGAGATGTCTTTGAAAATACCCAGCCATACTCTTTGTACTGTGGTGTCCTCCCTTACCTCTCCTCTCAGTAGCCCTCACCTCTCCCAGTTCTCTGCATAGGTACCATAGGGCTGGGCAGTACAGGACTCTTTCCTCCCTCTCCACCTTAACCACAGTACTTCAAGCTCAGGTGTGAGTTTAACTACTTCCAACAACTCTTCAGCTCCCACTCTGTGTGTGTCTGTTCCAAATAAATCAATACCTCGGATTTTTCTTCTTGGCTGTTGAGCCATGAGCTCAAGTTCAACATAACCAACAAGGTTTCTGCTTTTCCAGGACCCCTTTCTCCTACCCAGGACAGCAATACAATCTGCTGACAATACACAGATCTGACAAATACAAGCTGCTCACTAATACTGCTGACAACCAGAGCAATTGGGCACTGCCTGTCCGAAACAAAAAGGATGGAGGAACGAAATAGAAAATTTCCTTTAATACCTTCTGTGTTGTAACATGTACCCACCTTAATCATCTGTCCCCCAGGAGGAAAGAGTTACACCAGAGAGAAGTTCACCTGGCTGAGGACCAAAAGCTTATTGTAAGGAGGAAGAGCAGTCCAGGAGTGCCTTGGCTGTTATAAAATAAGCTGTGAATATATTGAATGCACATTACATCAGAATCCTGCCAGGTTCTGAAGAGCTGTTGAGCTCTGGGAAGAGATATCTTTTGTGGGAGACAAAACCCTACACAGCCATGATGACAAAATGTGGGAAATGCAATCTTTATCTTCAAATGGGAGACCAGGGAATATGGGAAGCAAATCTAGAAATAATACTATGCAGGAAGCAGTGTGGCAGCGAGAAATGAGAAATCTATATTATGTATTTTTTCATCAACGTCTGCCCCATGATTCTCACCTTTCAGCACTTTTTCTTGACAAGAAGTCTGGTCTTTGGGGCAAGCCTTCTCTTTTTTGTGATACACCAAAGGAACAACAATATTCTTACACATCTTTTTCTTGTGGTGTTAAAATGAAAGGGAAAAAAAAATACAAGATTTATCTGCAGCTGATGAATCAACTCACCTGTTTCCCTACAAACACTTTGTTTAAATCTTGACACATTAACTTTTCTGAGTTTGACACATGGCTGGCTTCTCCACAGATACCTGCAAGCCAGTTCTGCCAGTCATTTGTGTGACTTTGCTGCTCATCATAGCAGAGACAGAAAAATGAGCACTTCAGGCCTTTGAGTGCAAGGCTTTTTTTAGCAAACTTGATAGTGAAAAAAAAAAAGGAAGAGATAACCAAGAAGACTGGAGGGAAACAGAGATCTGGTCAAATGAGAGCTCTGAAAGGCAACTTCTAAGAACCCTTTGCTCAGTCTCCACTCCTGTCCCTGATCCTTTCTTTTCACTGCTGAAATCTTGGAGGTAGCTCAGCTTGCAAATACACCAAACAAAACCTCTTCCTGAGCCATTCTGAGCCTTTTTGGCAACTGGCTTTTGTCTGCCATCCTCTCACAGGCTCCTGCTCTCTCCCCAGCCTGGAGGTGGGTTTTGGTCAGGAAATGATGGTGCACCTTGTGACAGCTGGAGGGAGATCCACTGGTCTAGGTCACTGATGACTTAAAATGGGATGCAAGTGCCCCTCTCAGCATTTACACTATTTGGAGGAAACACAGATTTCTAAGTGCAGTGCAGGGTTACAGAAGTGTGGAATAAGAGCACTAAGTTTGCAAGAGTGGGATGAGTATTATAAGCTCCAGAAAAAGACATCTGACAAGCAAATGCATCTCTTCACTGTAGTGCTCAAAGCCTACTAAGGAGATCTCTATTAGCATAGGCACTGTGTGTTTTTAAAATCCTGCCCTGGGGAAGTTTTTGATAAGTGTAAGCTCACAGCAGATCTCCTTCTGTGTCTGGGTCAAAGTCTCTCCAACTGGCACTCAAATTTCTTTTTTACTAACTTTTCTCTTTAGCTGGAGGTTGGGAGAGGGTGGATGTTTTCAGCACAGCAGGTGACATCAAACAGCCTGACAAGAGTTTATGAATGGGCGACGTGGACACCTTAGAAATGAATAATGACTGAGCATAGCTCACTAAAAGGAAATAGGAACAATCTGAGAATCCCCTGTCTGAGCTGCAGCCCTGAGCAACATTTTTCCCCATGGTTAATTTTTTTTGGCTCCAGTAAATCCAATCAGGTAGTGATTTATTACAAGCTTCTGTTTTGTGTCATTTCCTCTTCGATAATAATACTCAACAATTTGTTCTCTTGAGAAAGTCAATATTGCAAACCCTCCAACATCCACACAGCAGCACCCATGTCTAAAGTATTTTAAGACAAGTGCTTTAATTTAAGAATTAGTCCATTGAAATATAACGAATTTCCAGAGTAAAAGAGAGACAGGGATCAATCTATCAGTATTTAGGTTTTTCTGTTTGCATCTCAGTACTCGGACATACAGGTGAATCTCTTAAAGAAGATGGTGTTAAACCCAAGGCTGGACTTAAAGTTTTCTACAGATAACCTCAGATCTGTCCCCCACTCTCTTCCCAAAGGTGGCAGATTCACCTTCAAACATTCTGATGTCACAAAAAGACTTTTAGATTCCAGATCCCTTCGCTTGGAGATTTAAAAAGGAAATTGTATGTCATACTTGCTGATAATGTTTCAATAACAAAATTCTTTCTACCAAACTATTAATTTCTTTATGAATTCAACCAGCAGTGCAATGTGTTTTATGCCATACCAAAATACCACTTTGAACTGCCATTGCTTATTCTAAAAACTTGAGTCTTTCATATTTCATCATTTTTTTAATCACAGAGGCATTTTCCTCCTCCCCTCAGTGCCATGATGTTAGTGTTGATGGCTGGGGTTTTTTTGTAACACACTTATATTCAGAAACCATTAAAGAGCAAGGTGCTACTGTGCAGGGCAAATCTGGGCAGAAAATCCCATCAGCTGAAGGCAAACTGTGCCCATCCCTCTGTCTTGCTCCTGATGGCTTGATGGGGTTGGGTGGCTGCAGAGGCTGCTATAAGGAATCCCCGAGTTCCAGGGCATCCAATGACAGGACAAGCTGAAACATAGGAGGTTCTGCATAAACATGAGGAAGAACTTCTTCCCAGTGAGGGTGACAGAGCACTGGCACAGGCTGCCCAGAGAGGGTGTGGAGTCTCCTTCTCTGGAGACATTCAAACCCACCTGGACATGTTCCTGTGTGACCTGACCTAGGTGTTCCTGCTCTGGCAGGGGGATAGGACTAGGTGATCTTTTGAGGTCCCTTCCAATCCCTGACATCCTGTGATTCTGTGAAATTTCAGATGAAGTACTGTGCTTTTAATTAGTGGAGAATTCAGCTCTCTGACAGACTGAGTACTGCTATAGTCCTCAAGTGTACAAGTTTTACTGCTAATCTGCTAATGATCTGCTTTCATTCCTCCATATGCCTCTTTTCTTCTGCAAATATCATCATTCAATCACCCTTGTTTCAGACTCTCCTTCAGCTATTTTTGTATTTAATGGGGCACATCTCAATCCAGGAGAAGTCACTGTGATCTCAGAAGGCCTGGAGACATTGGCAGAGCTGAAATAAGTCTGTAAAACTGCATAAAGCTCAAGCCATGCCAGGGGATGAGGGAGGCACCAACACATCCAAAGACTGTGGCTGGGATGCTCCCTCCTTGGCAGTGTTCCAGGTCAGGTTGGATGGGGCTTGGAGCAACCTGGGCTGGTGGGAGGTGTCCCTGCCATGGCAGGGGGTTGGGATGAGATGAGCTCTGAGGTCCCTTCCAACCCCAACCATCTTCTGATTTTATGATAAAAGTCAAAATAGCATTTGACAGCGAATGAAGCATACAAGTTTTTATATTAATTCTTCCCAGCCATTTCAGGTCTGTCAGCACAGATCATGCATAAAGCCATTAGTTCATTTATTCTCTGAATCATTACTACCAACTGTGCTAACTAACATAAAAAAGACTAATGGATTCCTTGAAGGAAAATTTATGTGCAGGGTCAACTATTTCTTCTTTTTTAAAAGAGGCAAGCAATTATCACTACTTTTATTTAATGATGCCTTCTTTGATTATATGTCATAATTCTTGGAATAAAGGACTACAAATTTGAGTATTCACTTGAAAGAGAATTATTGATTCATCCAGCATCAAATCTACTGTCTCATAATTGCAGACAATGAAAAGCTCCTCTCTTCCTCCTAACAGTGTCAAGCTGTTAATGCCCATCAAAAATGCTGAAGAGTATTATAAAACTTGAACAATGCAAGATGAATGTTGAGACTTACTGTTCAGCCCAATCCTGTGAGATGCTGAATGTCATCAGGGCACATGGCAAAATGTCAGTGTTATTTTCTTGCGATCTGTGAAGGAAAATAGCACAATTGTTGTGCTGTAAGTAAGATTAGTGTACATTCTGAGTGCAATTACAGCATGAACTGTGTGTCTTGAGCTAACATTAGAGTACCAGCCAAGAGATTTCTTGAGAAACACTTTTGACAGAGGACAGCCCATGTTATTTTTTTCTTTTTAAAAAAAAAACATGTACCATTTTATTTTCATTGAAAATGTACTGGTTTGCAGTGAAACACAAACAAGCTTTTTTAATTTCAATTTACAAATACCAAATTTGCCTTTCTTATCAGCTGGGAAGTTTTCATGAAGATCTAAGAGAGGCCACGCTTCTGCTTCTTTCTGAGTTAGTGACCTTCTGCAGCAGCCACCCTGAGCTCTTCACTCATTGCTTTACTTCTCACTGGCACTATCCAATACAAACAACTAAAACTTAGGGCACCCACATTGCTAATGCAAAACCTTCCTGAGGTTTAGGTTTAAATTTGCAAGATCTGTGTTAGTCTTGCAATACCTCAAAGAGAGATATTAAAGCTAAGGTATTAAAAGCCCTGTAGCTGGGCACCTGGGGAATTAATGTGCTTTTCAGGTGTATGAGACCTGTGTGCCCCCTCTGCCTTCTGGTTCGTGCAAACAGCAGAAACGTGGCATCTCTGAGAACAGTCTGTACAGTTTTAAGAGGTTAAGCCTTGCATTTCACCCACAAAATATTGACATAACATGCAAAATGACACAGGGTCTCAAAGGAAACTGGTTTGCTTGAGCAACTATTTATTAGCCTTGAGCAACCTGGGCTGGTGGGAGGTGTCCCTGCCATGGCAGGGGGCTGGAACCAGATGATCTCTGAGGTCCCTTCCAACCCAAACCATTCTGATTCTATGATTACAGACACCCAAACCTCTTCTTCTGGATTTGTGTGACAGCACTCCAGCTGTGGCTGGTGTGGCACTGCACGAGATGTTACCCAAGTGCTTTGTACCAGACAGCCTCAGCTGAAGTGCTCACAGCTCAGAGACACACCAGTGTGTACTTCTGGCACTGGGGCACCGAGGCACAGCAGATGGTGAGGGATCTCCAGCTGAGGCTGGGGCAAAGCCCAGCTCCCCAGAGCACAAAGCCCTTGCCTAAAGCAACAGAATATTTTTCTTCACTGATTCACTCTGTATGTGCATGTTTTTCAGAGTACAGGCACAATAGTGAATCCAGCCCCACTTTGCTCCCTGGCTACACAGAGTCCAGGTACCAAACTATATTCCTCAAAAGGCAGGTCACCACCACCACCTGGAGAACAAGGTGATGGTGGTGTGTGGAGAGGGAATAACAATTTGTAGGTGTTTCTGAGAACTTAATATGTTTAAGATTCAGGAACTTGTCATTGAATACAAGAGGAGTGATTCATCTGAATCACAGCAACCTGAACCTAAGAGCTGGATGATGGCATCACCTGTCTGCCTCCTGCTGAGATCTTAAGGCTGGCTGTTAACTCACACCACCCCTCTGCCATGACACAGCAGCTGGCATGGGACAACCACTAGAAGCCATACAGCCTTGTTAGGCTAAAACTAACCAGTAACTAACCCCAGTGAAAACTGGAGCACAGTCTCCCCACTTCCCAACACTGTTTCCCACCCCTCAGCTCAGTGCTGTGGGTGACGACCACAACGAGGACCCACGATCACCATAAGGGGGTCAGAATCCTTCCATTTTCTTACTGGCCTGAAGATTGCTGTTACCTGCTCACTTGCCTTCTTCAATAGACCAGACTTGCATTAAGAGGAGTGTGGCCAGCAGGTCAAGGGAGGTTCTCCTCCCCCTCTACTCTGCCTTGGTGAGGCTTCATCTGGAGTGCTGTGTCCAGTTCTGGGCTCCCCAGTTCAAGAGTCCAGTGCAGGGCCACTGAGATGATGAAGGGATCGGAGCATCTCCCATCTGAGGAGAGGCTGAGGGACCTGGGTCTGTTTAGCTTGGAGAAGAGGAGGCTGAGGGGCATCTCATCAATGCTTATTGATATCTCAAGGGAACACGGAGCCAGACTCTTCTGGGTGGTGTCCAGTGACAGGACAAGGGGCACTGGGCACAAACTGGGACACAGGAGGTTCAATCTGAACATAAGGAAACACTTATTTCCTGTGAGGGTGTCTGAGCACTGGAACTGCCCAGTGAGGTGGTGGAGTCTCCATCTCTGGAGACATTTCAAACCTGCCTGGACATGTTCCTGATGGATCTGCTCTGGGATCCTGCTCTGGCAGGGGGGTTGGACTGGATGACCTTCAGAGGTCCCTTCCAACCCCTGCCATTCTGTGATTCTGTGGTTTACTCCAGTTCTCCCCTTCAGGTCCTGCAATGAACTATAAATACTACATATAAAGGCAGTATTTTGTAAAACTGTGTGCTGCCACTTCTTCACAACAACAGAACAACCTGAACACATGACACTTAGTTTTATAACAGCCTGTGCTTTGCTCTCATCCGTAAAAGCTTAAGCAGCTCTAGCTTGTACCCAGCCATATGTATTTCATTGCAAATATCAGTCCTTCCACTGCCCTCCAGAGCTCTCTCTTTCAGCCCAGCAGCTCGGTCTGTTTTCAGAGGTGGACTTCAGCGTGTGGATAGGAGGCTCCAGCCCATCCCTCCCCAGGTGTATATCCTGACAAGCCTACTGCAGAGTGAATTCAGTATGAATTCACAGTAAACTCCAAAATAACCCCCATTTTTCACAGAGCAATTCTGAGCAGTTTCACATTTTTTCACGTGACAGATTAGTTGTTTCCCACCTTCCGCCGTAAATTCATCTCATATTGACTTCAAAGGAAGCTGCCCAAGTCCATGGAAACATGCTGCATTATTTGATGCTACACTAGGTGGGCTCCTGGGTTTTGAGATCAGTTAATCACACATTTCCCTGCCCTTTGCAGTTCTCCCTGTCCCATCTCACTTTGCTGCAGCAGTGGTGTCCAGCAATTAAGCCTTCTGCTGCACACTGAAATGTTTGTCACTGCAGATACTGCTGAATTATGTGATGTTCTGGGGTAATTTTGCTCTTACCAGGTTTCTCTCAAGTCCAGTGCTTCTCTATATGCTCTGTCACATTACAATGGGCATGTTTTACAATGGGTAAAACATAGCTTATTCCTAACATACAGCTATTCATTTGTTTTCCATTAGTTGGAAAGAAATGAGGCAAACCTGCTTACCTGCTGGTCCCCAGACAGAGTCTAGAATGAGGAAGAAAGATTTTAAATTATGTGGGCTGATATAAATGCAAAATTTTAAGCACGAGAGGTTGAAAGTATGAAATTAAATGAAGGAAAGAGAAATAACAGCTGATCTGAAAGATTTGAGTAGGGAAATATTTTCACCTCTGCTCCTGCAGAAAGAGTTTGTCCCCAGCCTCCAAAACAAAATGAAGAGTAGAAGAAAAGAAATTGCTGCAAGAAGGAGTAAGTGCATTGTGGATGGGAGTTTCAGAACAGCACTAAATGCTGGTGCTCACTGCACTGGCTGGAATACAAATTAAAATTCCCATAACCATTGTCAAACGTAAGCAACTTACTCCTTCTGCATCCACCTACAAAGAGGCTGTAGACACATTAATTGTGCTCTGTTCAGAGCTGAGATACACTCATGGGGTGCCTGAGCAGGAGCTGAGAGAGACCTCTGCTATGTCCTGCTCCTGCAATGAATGCATCACCAAACCCCTTGCACCACTGCTTAAGAGCCTAGCTTGGTCCAGCCAGTACTATAGGGCTCATGAGTTGGTCAAGTCACCCTGGAAGCAGTTTTACCCCTACACACAGGTCTGGCCACCAGTCAAGCCAAGAAAAATGGAAAAACTGCCTAATGGAAAGCAATGGGGTCCACCTGCATGGCAGGGATTCCTCCTGCCAGCTTAGCTGATCCACGGGGAATGGCATTCCCTGATCATCACTGTTAGTACACAGCACAAGAAGGAATACTTCTGGCAACACCAGAAACTGTTGAAGCTGGACTTGATATAATGAATATGTAAGGCCTCAAGTGTGCTCTCTGATGCCTAATATTGGGTGAAATGGAAAAGTGACCCTTCCTCAGTTGTTGCAGCAACAGGGAGGAGCAAATAGGCTACAAACTCCCACGAACAGTGTACAAACCTGCCTGACACCTGTACCACATTTGTCTGAATTTGACTAAAAAGGAGTTTGGGGGCTGCTGTCAGAGCTGGATTACTTCTTTAGGAAGCCAGATTAAAATTGCATTAATTAAATTGGAGAAAGTGAAATCATGCAACAGCTGCCAGACTTCTGTTCCAAAATAAACTGGGCTTGCTCAAGAATAGTCTCAGATTCTGTTCCTTTTTAAGCACGAAATATTATGCACTCACAGAAACCTATTTCAAGCAGCCCAGAAATACAGCTCCAGATGCAGAGCATTACACCTGTACAAATCACATATGATGGTTACCTGGATTTCACAGGAATCTGGGGAAAGATCAAGCAAACAGGCTTGGGGTACATACACCAGTGGTTTATCGTTCCCTTGGATACAGATGGTGCTATGGGCATCCTGGACATGGCATTTCTTCCTCTCCTGCCTTCTATCTTCCTTCTTAGGCTTTGAATTCCTAGGATCAGGAATATTTTATCTGAGTAGCATTCAGAATGTGGCATTGCAGAGCATCCATGGCTGCATAAATGCAAGTAGTAACAATAATAATAGCAATAACACTAGTAATAGTAATAATAATAATAATAATAAAAAATACAACAAAACTGACATTCTCACCACTGGACTTATGCCAATGGATGCTGCTTTAGCAACTAAAAAAAAAAACCTCCCCCAAACCCAAGTCAGCAAGGTGAGAAAGCAGAATCTTTTCTCATCCAACCTGTGTCAAATTGTTAGCCAGGTCATGAGAGACAGCAACAGTAACCTATTACATAGGGTATAAATTAGATAGATCAAATTTATATTGCACAAATATTTGTAAAGCCCGTGTTTTGGAATGCTTAAGGTAATGAACTAAACATTGGAGCAAATCCATCCCCCTGCCCTATCCTTTTTAAGTGTGGAAGAAAAAATGGGAGGAATAAATTATGCACTTACTGCAGGCACCTATTGCTGCCTGTGTGTTTGCTAATAGCTTTTCTTTCCCTTCTGAATATGTATTATTTATGTATGTTAAAGAACAGCACACAGCACAAAAGAACTTGGCCCTCTGCCTGCTCTCCTAAAGCAGGAAAAAGCAAGGTCATGCTGCAGATTATCTCTTTCCTAGTGAATGGCTTTATATGCTAATTCTGTGGGCTGGTAATGCAGATTGAAATGTCTCAGCATTCCTCACACACATGGCAAGGTGGAGCGTGATTATTTTATATGGCATTTTGTTTTGAGATTCAATAATGTGGGAAAAAATGTACTTCATTCCCTATTTTCCCCCACTGGCTGCTACCAGAGATTTGTGGAAACTTCACAATCAAATTAATACTGGAAACATTTATTTGGTTTTTGCTTCCTCTGTTTCTATTTTATTTGGTTTGTTGTTTTTTTAATTAAAGCAGGATTTTTCTATTTCAAGCCTAGTTGCAATTTTGCAGCAACAATAAATACCCTGGTTTTATACCATAGCATTTTCAATTTTGTTCACCAAGTACATCTCCTCTGAAAGCAGCACCTTGAGTAGAAAATGAAATACCAGACTTGTAGAGCTCCCATTTGTCTCACACTTCTGTGGCTTCATGGACCTCTGCCATGGTGGGGACACAGAAACCACCTGAAACTTCTGGTTCAAAGGCATGAGGTGCTGATGAGCATGAATGTGCTTACCTTGTCTGTCAGGTGAGAAAGACACGTGGTCGTAACCAAAACAACACTCAGCAGGGAACAGCTTTACTCCTGTGGCTTGCCCTGGAGACAGGAGTGCTTTGCAGAGCAGGTTTCACCATTGCTGGATGTCCATCTCCACCCAAAAGAGAGTGTGGCTGGGTGCAGAACACGGTGGTAGAGAGGGCTCCCCTGGCCCACCCTTGGTAAAACACCTGGCACAAAGGGAATGCAGGTACAAACCACGGGGGTGTGGGCAAATGCACTAAACTGGAGTGCATTGGGACCCAAAGTTGACCATGGTATGAAGACAACTGCAACCTGAAAAAGACCTCAGAAATTAGGAAGCTTGAGGAGATGTAGCAAAGAACATGAACATTTGTAACAGAGGAAAGAGACCTTGGGTGGAAAGAGGCAAAAGCTGGTTTAACACCACCAGAAACAGCCCAGATGCTACCACAGCCTCTCCAAGGCCACACAGAGCAACCTTCCTGTTGGACACTGCATTCGAGAGGTTTGTGTGCACACATCCTCTGCATTTGTGTGTGTGTAATTACAGCTTTCTGGATTAAAGACAAGCATTCATAAATTTGTAGGCATTTATCACCATTTTGTGGTCATCTAGCGTTGTGTGACTTACCTGTGGTATCACCAGTATTGACCTTGAATGTGCAGTTTGCTGATTGCCAGTTAATTAAGTGTTGTTAATGAATCAATAAACCCCTTCAGCCCTGATTTGGTTTAAACCACACGGACAAAGCAGTTTTCTTCCTGCAGCAGACAGGCAGCAGTGGTAATCCCCTTGCAGGGGATCCATCATTTCTAGTGAGTGCAGAAAGGGATGGGGGGGGACACCTGGGCTGTACCTGCAGTCATTTGTATGCACTGGTCTAAAAAACACCAAATCAGGTGAAGACTATAGCTGTGTTGGACAGGCAGAGCAGAGGACTCCCAATCTGCCCTTTTTTTCCTACTGCACGAGCAAAACCAGCAAAAGAGATGAAGCTTCCTACAAACAACACCTTGGATGGGACCACCTCCTATGAGGATCGTTGTGTAATGGGAATGTGACAGAGCTTCACATTAAAAATAAAAAAAATCAAAATGCTAAACCTCATATGCTCCTTCCACTCACTTTGCTGTTATAACTTATTTATGTTTAAATGCATATTTCAGCAAAACAGTTACACAAACAGCATGTACACTTCTGTCTTGCTGCTTCTGTCTTCCTGATGTGATCATGAGACGTTGCCTGTACTGGATGTGCTCATCACAGCTTGGGCACAAAGGCATCGGTGCAGCGCACACGGTGAGCACAGATGGGTCCCTGGGCACTCAGGATCCCAGTGGACCCAAGCAGCAGAATCCCAGATATCATCCTCCCCTGTAAGGTTGGCCAAACCCTCCCTTCCCTCCCATGCTGCACCCAGCATAGGCTGCAGGGTGGCACAGGGAGCCAAGAGCTGAGCAGCACCTGGAAATCTCCCTCCCCCAAGGCTGCAGGGCACCCCAACATGGACACAGTGCCATGCTATGAATCACAGAACAGCCTTGGTTGGAAAAGACCTCTAAGATCATCAAGTCCAACCATTAGCCTGAAGTAGAGACTTTCCCAGCAATAAATGCCAGAACAGCCCTGAGAAATGGGGTTGGGGATTGCGACAGGGGTGGAGCTGCAAGGTCTGTCCCAGCTCCCTCTGCCCCTACAGTGAAAGGTGCAGGGCAGGCAGCCATTGCAAGGACCCAGTGCTACCTGTGCATCTCCTGCAGCCTCTGCTTAGCACAAGGATGTGACCAACCTGGGGGAGAACAGGGAAGAGGTCTGCAAATGGAGCAAAAGTTTCTTCTGGGAGGGAAGGACACGTGAGAAAAAAACATCCCAAAACTGGTAGGTAGAAGTTACCATAGCAACCAGCACCACTTTTGCCAGAGAAAGTGAGGAAAGAAACAAAGATAAGAAAGAAGAAATCAAACCAGCTTAAGGAATATAAAAAATAGAAATTGTTTATGAATTATATATAAGCCTGCTAAGAACTCTAATAAATCAATGCAAAGGAAAATAGAATGAATTTCAAGAAGAGGAAAAGATACTATTTGCATTCTAACACTTCACTATAAATTATGGATCTCTTTTTGTTTGGCATTACCACTTTGTTTGGGAAACAAGCTGGTGAGGCAAGTGAATTAATGGGAGCCCAAATGCTTAAAATATAACTCAGGCTCAGGAGCTGTCTCACTGCTTACAGTGGCACGGGACGAAGAGCCACCAGTTTGAGAGAGTGGGCAGAGAGCCACTGAGGTCTTCACTGTGGCTCTGAGTACCCTACAGAGAGACTGAACTAAAGAATCACAGAATGTCAGAGATTGGAAGGGACCTCAAAAGATCATCTAGTCCAGTCCCCCTGCCAGAGCAGGAACACCTAGGTCAGGTCACACGGGAATGCCTGAAAAGCAGCTGGCCCTGAAAGGACAATATTCTCTGGCACAATGCGTAGCTATCCTATGAAATTAATTGTCAGAAGAGACTCGGTGGGATAACAGGAGTGAATATGTTCAGGAGGAATAAGACGATTTCAAGTTGTGAGAACGAAGACAGAAAACCTGAGCAGAGCACACAGGCCAGCGGGGACATGGGGCTCATGCAGGGCCAGTGCTGACATGGAACTGGATTTTCCCAGGGATGTGGAGATGTTCTCTGCTTCCCTTCCCTTCAGAGGGCAGCCAGTGGGTCACACCCATGACTTTTTCCTGACTTCCACAACACATCCCTGAGGTCTGATTTGCATCTTCCATTCACGTACCCAAGCAGCCAGAAGACATGTTGTTGCTCTCTCCCAGCCTGCTAAGTGATGCCATTAATCACAGGTCCATGCAGAAGTATTGGCATGCTGCTTGCATCACTGCACGAGCAGCACACGCTTGCTTCGTGGCTCCCTGCTCTGAGGATGTCCTTGATGCGAGGCCTCTCTTTGCATTCTGCTGCTCTGCTCCACCAAAGTACATTAAAGTCCTTCTCTGTAACAACCATTCCACTCATACATAAATCTTGAGCTCCTAAAAGCAACTTCACGGAGAAGGTGGTTTATTTTTTACTGCACACATTTATATAGAGTGCCAGTTGCTGCGTTAGATAAATACACCAGTCAAACCGTGCCAGCCAGAAGGGGTCAAACCCCACTGTGTTAGCATGCACGCTGCAAAGGCTTCAACACCCACCCATGGAGATGTGCTGGCCACTGAAGAGGAGCTCCTCATCACTTGGTGGAGGCAGGCTCAGCAGCCTCAAGACATACCCACTCTTCTCCTTCATACCTGCTGGCACAAAGACCCCTCACTTCCCTTCAGGTCCCTGGGCTTGGGTGCAAGCAAGCACCCACTACAGCAGGTTGGGTGTAGGCTTTTCCAACACATCCTCTTTAATCTGAAGTGGTGAAGAGAACAAGGATTAAGTTCCTAACAGTCAAATTTTCTAGGAAACTCAGGCATAGGAAGATGTAGACAGACCTGGCATACACATGAACCAGAGGGTTGATTCGTTAAGCATATATGAGGATTTAGGTCTTACTGGGCACAAGGGCTTGATCCAGTTGAGTTGCCAAGTCCCAGTAAATTTTAATGAAGGGAGAACACTCTTGGCTGCAGCTCTCTAGGAGTACTCTAAGGCAATAGAAGCACACGTGTGTTTTCACTTCTGATAAACCTTTATTGTGGTCTTGTAAAGCAGTTGCTGTGTTTTTAGCTTTGGGGATCTGCTGCTGAGGGAGTGGGATTCTTTCCACAATATCTATTAAGTGATGGAAAAATCAATTTCCCCTTTGCTAATCATTTTGTATTCTGCAGTCAAAACAGAGCTGTTGCCTCTGAAGCTCTCTGTGTCCCAGTGCTGTTCTCACAGGACACAGCATCTGTTTTAATGCTGCCTGCCAGGAGAGTGAGACCAGAGAGACAACACTTCAAGCAACTCAAAGCATCCCTACTGCTTCTGCACAGTGATGCCCGGGCTGTATCGAGCGTGTTATGTGCTACTGCTTCCACTTCTCAGAGAAAATCCATAGTTACCTTGACTCTCAGATTAACTCTGAAGTATGTTGCTAACTGGCAAAGGTAAAGCAGCAGAAGCAGTGAAGAAATGAGAATCTGTTTAATTTGTAGCTAATATACAGTTACATGCTTGAAGCTATTTCTTGCTTTTTTGTTCCACGTCTTCAACAAAAATAGGAGAAATGAAAAGTGTACTCTGCTGGAGGGTTTTTTCCCTTTCTAAAATTCTTGACCTGCATTATTTTAAGCTCAGTGTAACTCCTAAAGTTTTGAGGTGATCATAGATGCAGCCACATCCCTGTGGCATGCTGTGTACTAACTGTAATGGATGCATTACTTCCACAGTGCAACCCACTAATTCATATTACAGTAACATAACCTCAGCTGTACCCTGCATGATGTCAGCAACATATAGATTCATATTCCAGGATGAAATATTCCAGTGTCAAACCTTTATATAGTGTGTTTGGCAGGTTAGGCACTTCCCACTGGTGAAAGACATCAGTCAGTATCAATATAATTAGTCAAAAAGATCATACAACTGAGGGCTGTGTGCTTTTGTCACTGATAACTAGAAGGTCTTTCCCCACTAGGTGGTATTTAAGTGGACTTCAACAACTGTGTGGGTGAGTTAATTTCATAGAATCACAGAGCAGCCTTGGTTGGAAAAGGCCTCTAAGCTCCCCCAGTCCAACCATTAACCCAGCACTGCCCAGTCCCCACTGCCCCATGTCCCTCAGCACCACAGGCTTCAGAATATTTTTAGTTTTTTCAGTGACTTCAACACATTCCTTATTTCTCCTGCTCCTTAGCTCCACACTATTATGTATATTTTAAAAGGAAAGCAATTTATACCTGCCTACTACAATACTAAGGCAAAGAAAATAGCACACAGCAGCAGACAAGATGCAGGTCTGGCTCTGCTCTCACACTGACCACTGCCATGGAGATGCAGTTTCTGTCACTGATGCAGCACCACTGCATATTTATACCAGCACAATCAAAAGCAGCACTAAGCCTGAAGGTTTTTTGTTTTGTTTTTAAATAAGGGAGCACGTTGCTTAAAGACTCTGTAAAAAAGCAAATATTTAATCTTAAATGAACTCAATTCATGGATAGAGTGAACTGGTATTCCATGAAGGAAGCTCTGCCTTTTCTCTAGGTAGCCTGAACACTGAATTTACTGTCCCAGGGACGTGGCAAATAACACAGGGAGCCAGTTATTTCTGCACAGGAAAGCTCTGTGTTGAGCAAAGGATGGATGTTCAAGACAACAGTCCCCTCAAAGCACATCACCAGGAGACTTCACTTACTTCTCACTAATTTCACATTAATTTCACACATTTCACATTAATAGAGCCACTGCATTTCAAATATAACAGGTGGGGGAAAACACTCACAGAGTGAGTAAAACACTTTGTAATTTCTTTGCATGCTGCACACAAGCTTGCTGCACTTCCACACCCCCCTGAAGACCAAGAGTGTAACCCTGCATCCCCCTTCTTAATGAAAACAAAAAAACATCATTTTTTTCCCAGTTTTGACCTGACCATGTCCAACCCTGCTATGAACAGGGAATGAAATCAAATCCAGCATGTACACATGTACTATTTGACAAAACAGAAGGGATTAGTTAGCCAGGACAGCAGCTGGGCAGTTATTAACTAACACACTGTCCCCAGGAAACTTCCCAGAATATGTAAGTGCTCTAGTCAATGAATCCAGCTTGCCATGCAAACTGTCCAATCCAGAGCAATTTAAAGTAGTTATAAACAACATCTCCATCTTCCTGACCCAACCCATACCAAAAAGCAGTTAGGAAAAGAGTTCATACCAAAAAGTACTTGAAAACAAAGTTTTTCAGCGATTAAACAGAAGTATCTCTGGTTTTCCATAGTCGTTTTGTTGACTAATGTTTAGCAGCTCTGCTGAAAGAAACAGCAATGCCAGCTTGCACTGACATAATTGCAGTGAGAAAGATCTAAATATTCCAATTCATTAAGTAAATGATGAAAAAGTGTGTGTGGGGGGGAGAAAATAAAGGACTTCAAGAATGGGTAGAGAAAATAAACCTCAGAACATTTTATCACATCAACATTAGAGTCAGTGAACTTGATAAATCACAACTAAAGGCACCCAAAGAGCTCTGATAAACGACTAGTTGACATTACCACAAGAACAGAGAACACCTCTCACTGAGGCACTGACTGGTCCCCAGAAGGACCCAGTTTTCGTGCACAGTACCCAGTACAGGTCTGTTTTATGCTTCACAGCAGCTATTCCAAACTCAACCAGGATTCAGTAAATTATTTATGTGCTCACACCAGTAAATCATTACAAAGCAAGACTTAAGGGGCAGGTATTGAACAATAGATAAAGGGTGAGATTTTTTTCTAGCACTTTTCAGCCTTCCCAGGGGCTGTTGCAGACTGCAGAACTCTGCAGAGCAGGAACAGTGCAGAGGTTTGAAGTGGAGCCCCCTTGGACCAGAACAGCCAAACCCTCAGGCTGGCTTCAGCTCACTTTGCTTTAGCCCAGTGTCTCTCTAGAGGTAACGAGTGTGACAGTCACCTCCATACAGCTCCTTCCACACTGCCATAGCTGTCCAAAATAGAAAATTAAATGGTCTTTTTGGCAGTGCCTCTCACATTCCACAATGACAGTGTAAGCCTAGGTAAGTAGATGATCTTTTAGCTAAATTTATGTGGAATTAATCCTTTCTCTAGTTCACATCAACTATAGCAGCAGTGAACCCTATAGTTAACAGTGAAGAAATTTTTCCTAATAGCCAATCTAAACTTCCCCTGGTGCAACTTGAGGCCATCACCCCTCATCCTATCACTAGTTAGGATAAGACTTGAGAAGTTTGAATGAAAATGAAGAGACACATACTATTGTCTCCCTCTTCCAGCCAGAAGGTCACACCAACTGATCTTGTTCTTAACACTTGAATTTTTCAAAGAGATACAAATCACTTTATTACTAAATGTATTTTAAACACTAAAGCATGCTGGTGCTGGGGAGACTATTCCCATTGCATATTTTGATAGCACCAAAAATAAATTTGCTGAGATGTTAGTTACATTTTAAAACCTAAATCAAGTTAGCTAGATTCATGAACACAATATAGTCAGAAGGAGACAAATTTTAAGCTATCAGCATTCAGAGTTTGGAGAGCATGATATTACTACCTTTAAGCTAAATTCTTTTTTAGGTCACCTTGACCTTGGTGAGAAAAAAAAAAAATCAGAAATCTGGTATTCTTAAGCAGTCAGCCAGACTCCATCACTTGCCAAGAAGCACTTACCTGAGCCATTAACAGCTCAGCTATTGAAGGTAAGTAAAACAAATGTTGCCAGCACACACACTCACACCCAGAATTGCAAGCAATTACCATGAAGGTTTGGCTGTCAGACCGCAGGGGACAGTCCAAAGCATCTGTAACACATTTAATTCACTTGCAGAACTTTGCAAGGGAACGGGGATCTTTCTGTCTTAGGGCACTTTTGGGAGCACTGACCCTGTCAGTCAAACCATCCAATAAAAGGGATGTTAAATGTTTTCAGCACCCCTGACAGGTTTGTTTGGGCTGCAGATGGAGACCATTAACACAACAGAATTTAAAAGAAAAATCCAAAATATGTTTTTTTGAGATCTCACTGCAGAAATACCCACAAAACCACATGCAAACTATTCCTTGGGTAAGCTCTCCAGTGCTCTTCTCCTCTACCCCAATAACAGAGGTTAGGACTTCACCCAGTTCATCCCCTCCCCACCTCACAGCCCCTGAGGGGCAGCAGGAGCACGCTGCCCCTGGCTGGCACTCCATGGCTGTTTGTATTCCAGGTCTCTGAGCTTCCACCTCTCTCATTGCTAGCCTGCAGACAGTGACACTGTTTTAGAAATCTCTAACATGTTTTTCAGGTGGAGGATTTTAATGGCTAACTCAGTGCAAAAAAATGTGTTTCAAAATTGGTACGAATGTTTGGAAAAGCTTTCTTTGTTAAATAAGGTGTTTAAGTTTCAAACTTGCACCTTACCTAGGCATTTTCAGCTTTCCAGAATATTTTATTTCTCTTTCTGTATATATATTGCCTTAGAAAGAAAAAAAAATTAATATTTCATATTTTTAAACTGATTCAACCTAGCCTGTACATACCTCAGCTTACCCCGAATACATTTCTTCCTGCATCTCCTACAGTTTATAACAGGATATGAAACCAGACAAGGCACCAATCTGATTTCCAGCATGCAGAGAAGTGCACAGCTCTTCCCTGGAAGGAAAGCTATATTTAAACAATAAAATAGATTATCAGTTTTAGATTTGGCTCACAAATGTATAGCTTCTCGTTTGAGGTGTAATGGGTACATGGGGCTTTCATGAAGTTAGGACTTTTTAATAACATAGGAAGCTGATACTAGCTATCTATCAGTTAAATTCAGAATTTCATCTTCTGACCCATTCACAACATGCTTTTGTAGGAAAGACAGCTTCACTCTTCAACAATATTTTTCCTTTTTTTTTTTTTTTTTTTTTTTTAAGCAAGGGCATACAGGGAAAGGAATTTATCTGTAGGTAATCTTTATGGAGCCTTGTCTGGCAAGTCAACAATCATTTTCTTTAGCAACCTGCATATGCCCACAGTCCAGTGGAGGCAGAAGTAACCTCATCTGGCTTTAAGCAAGCCACTTTAGGTACCTCAAAAAAAAAAAGACAAGGTGCAACAGCACAGACCTGGGCTACAGCTGATGCTCATCCCCTGAGTAAAGGCATTCCATAGTTTCTACCCATTAAGTGGAGACATAGGAAAAGACCCCAGACTTAACTGGCCAATGATTTCTTAAAAACAGCTGTAGATAATTTAAATTCTTCTCATTTATAATACAGACATTCAGAACTATGTTGGCTTCATCTGCAAGTAGATAAAGCAAATGAACTACCTGTCTGGCTGGAAGCTGGCAGACATCGTTATAACCTCATCCTTCACATATTCATCAGTATTTCATGGCTACTAAATCATTCACCTTCTCAGAGGCTTTGGTCCTACTCTTATTTGTACAGTGAGAACATACAGTAGAAGTGATCTTTTTAACATAACAGAGAAAAAGCATAGCAAGGTAATCCCACCTGAATCTGACAAAATAGGAAACTAATTAAATCACAGCATTATAATGGGGAGAGTCATTAACTGTAAAGATCAACTGCCAGGGAAAATATTTGGTTTTAATCACTTAAAATCTTCAAGCCTAAAAGGCTTTCTGGAAGACATGACTTCATCAATCACAATTTATAAGGTAGAATATAAAGGGAATGGAGGAATACGAGACCTTTGACATAAAAATTACCAAATAAGAGTGCTTTGAAATTCTGCATTAAGTTACAATACTTCTTGTTAAACCTTACCCCACTTGCATTCAAACATCACACAAGGAGGACTCACTCCTGAGGAAGCTCAGCCCCAGTGAAGCTGGAAGCACACCCACAAGGAAAGCTGCCTTTGCTCTCCACTTAAAGTGATTCCAGAACAAATTGGGAACATGTGGAAGTGGTTAGTGGTCAGCTGAAGGAAATTACAGCAGTGGCTCCTCAAATCCTCACACCTGGGGTGTTTGAACGAGGGTTTCTCTTTCTGGTTATCATTAGTTCTTTATGGCTCTCAGGAAGGGGGGAAAAAATATTAAAAAAGAGAAGAACAGATCTTCAGTTTCTTAAATAATTGTTGCTCAGCTGCCTGGCTGGTTCTCAATATCTTTAGATCAGCAAAAAATCCAGGGCATCTTTTATGAGCTGCTATGCCTCTTGTCTCTCTAAGTGGCTTACTGGCCTTCAAAATGTTCCTTTCTTTGAGTAATGGAGAATTTTTCACACCAGAAAGAGCTACCTTGATTTACACTGAGGAAAAACAAACTTTCCATTCCTGGGCCATATATTCTCTAGAATGTGGCCATTGAACTCTTCATTAAAAATGTGTGCTGCACTATGTTTTCTAGACCTATGCTGGGTCTGCCCAGCAGCTGGGATCTCTCTGCGTGCTGCCTGATGGAGACACCCTTAAGCTCCCAAGTCCCAGAGACTGAGGCACATGAGTACGAGCACACGAACACGATCACTTCCAGGGGATTATTCACTTGAGCAAAACTGAGCATTTGCATAAATTTGGCAGGATTAAGAACTTCAGTTGAATTTTCCAAGTTATTTCAAAGCCAGGCATAATGGGTGTTGGTGGGAGTCTGAAGACTTGTCCAAAGCTGGAATAATTAGAATTGACATGAATTTTCCATTGGATTAAAGTAACCAAGATGAAAAGAAACCTGAGCAATACAGCCAGCACATGAAGGTGTGCCTGGAAAACTGATTCACATACATCAAGAAAAAGAAAAATGTTTCCACAGATGGTTACCTATGAAGTCTTGTCTCCTTTAAAGTTAATCAAAAGAGCCAATAAATCTAATACACTCTGACTAATGTCTACAACTCAAAGCAAAATGCAGAATTTAGTCTGGTTCTCAATATGATCATATTCCTTAAGGGACTAAAATGAAAGTTTATTAGGAAAATAAATATACCACTTAAAAAGTGAAATGGAACATGTACTTTTGGTAATGAAATTAAATTTCACTACATACAGAAACAGCAGAAGCAGGAAGATTAGTTGTTCAATTAATTTTTCATCTTAAATAAAAAAATCTCTGTATTAGAGAGGAAATGCATTTAATATGCCAGCTAGGTATATTATATATGACCCAGATGTGAGAATATTTTCATTAGGAATGACAAAGCAAGAAAACATGGTCTTCTGCATATCAGCAAAGGAAGAATTCAACTCAATTAATAAAATTGCAGGACATTTTACTGAGGTACCAATTCTTCAGGCTTCTCTGGAAAGATTATCATTATCCCAAGGAGTATGTCCATGGACAGAGACCATGGTGAGAAGCAATAGGGTACGATGCAAAAGTATTCACTAAAAGGAAGTGGCTGGAGCTGCTGGCATGGACTGTGGCTGCACACCACAGATCCCCTGAAGAGGGTCAGGTTGGAGAGAAAAGCCTGGCTAGACCTGCAGAAACTCCAAAAGTTCTTGGCATGCTCAGGAGTCATATATGGTGTGCAAACCTGCAAGGAGTGGTGGTAGGGACATGTTAGAGTGCACAGGCAACTCCAGGACTAAGTGGTATCTGGCCAGAGGTGATTTTCATTGCAATTTGGGAATCTTGTGCCAAAACTTCTGTCAGATAAAGCCCTTGAGCATCCAACCACAACACTCTCACTGGAGCAGGGCAGAAGCTGACAGCAGGAACGTAGTCAGTGTCATCCTGTCCAGGCTTTAGGTATGGGTTTGCAACCTCACTCCAGAGTCCCTTCTGGCTGCTGTTGGTGCCCATTTCTCACAGGGAATGAGGGCAGATTAGCCAGGAAGAGCGAGTCAGCACCAGTGCCAGTCAGTAGCCTGATCACCACACACCATCCTAGGACCCAAGCACTGGCCAGCACTTTATCTCCCTTCAGGGACACATCCTAGTACCAACCCTGGCTCCTATCCCCAGGTCCCTGTCCTTGCCCTTAGCTCCAGCATCCCAGCCAGCCTCTCCAGGTCAGCCAGGTCTCTCACTTGCAGACTGCCTGCACTGTCCTCTGCAACATTCAGTCCTGTTGGGACAGATTTCACAGCTTCCATCTGTTCCAAAAACATCTCAGTGCCTTCAGCTTCCTTCTTCCTCAAGTTGCTTCAAGCCTCAATGTCTCCCAGTGTCCAGTGAGGTGGAGAGGCAGTGGTAGCAGTGCAGGAGATAGTGGATGGGTAGAGAAAGTGCAGCCTTTCAAGGAGGGAGTGGAGGAAGGAGGAGGAACACAGTGATGGAGCTGGTCCCAATAAAGTTGACAGCCACTACCATATTTATTTAGTGTTCATACACTCAGCTTTGACCATGCTGCACTAAGATATACTGGTCATTAGATGACAGCAGCTCATGGAAACAGATGAATTGCAATCATAAATTATCCAGGTAAAGTGACTTAAATATTGTTATCTCCAAAGCCAAATTCTGCCAGCTGCTCTACAGACACCAGTCCCATGTATCTCCGCATTCCCAGGGCAGGATGATGGATTTGTGAGATTTAATTCATGGCATTAGATACCCAGAGAAGTCCTAAGTAGGGCCTCATTTTATGGGTCTGTAAAAGATTGAGTTACCATCAGGAAGGCACCACACGTTGCTTGACAGTGTTTCTGTCCTTAAACACATAATACATATAAAATCCTGCCTGATTACTCATTTGAAAAATATACTTCTGCTGTGAGGTTAGTGTCCACCCTAGGAAAAAATTCATACAGTTTAAGTGCAGATGAAATTCTTAGATCACTTGGATCATAACCTGAATGTTGCAGATCATTAAACTTCACTGGAAACCCCTATATCTACCCTCATGGCAGTAAGTAAATGGAAATCTTTCATTCTGTGCAAAAGGATAAGCTGTTCTGTGCCACAGGAGACCAATGTGCCATGGATGCATGGGCAGGGAATTGAATAGATGACCCATGCCAGACTGTCCCGGGGAGGCAGGAAGGAACAAAACAATCTCTATTAGTTCCACCTGGTCAAGAATTCCTGCACAACCTGCAAATATGCCAGCTTACCCTACAGATGTGAACAAGAAGCATCCAGCAGGCATCCAGACAAAGCAGCCATGAGTACAACCTGCACAGCCACCCTGTCCATCTCCAGCAGGGGCAAACCTCTGCTGCTTCAACTTCACTGCAAGCAAATACAGCCAGAGTGTGAGCAGCTCTGTCTGGAGGTGAATTCCTTCCTGGCTCCTGCAAGCAATTGCCTGAAGCCATGAGACATGAGATTTGATGATAATCACATTCTTCATGTGTTCAGAGCATCCTTAGGGCAAGACAGGCTTTCCTCTCCTCTCTTGCTCCTGAAGGGTTGACAGGAGGTTGCAGAGTTGCAGATCCCGCAGTCAGAGAGGACCACAAAGGCTGACTCTAGCTGGATTTCTCTTCCCAGGATAAAGCCGAAAGTCTAATCTCATCTGACACACCCAAACCAATGGCAAACTCACCATTTCTCCTGGCAAGCTGTTTTAGGTTTGGCACCTACACACTGCTAGGAAATTACAGCCTGTTTCCAGGATTAATATAACTAATGCAGCTCCTGGGCTTTGGAGGCTCTGCTGGCTCCAAAGGAGGGAAGAAGGGGTTGGATACCCTATGCAGTGTAGCAATAAAGTTCCCACAGATGTTCAGAAATCTGATGCTCACTGCTTGCTTATGGCAGTGCCTCATTTTCCAGGTCAGACAAAAGGAACGTTCTCTACTCCTCCAGTGAACTGTAAGATTAATCACTCTTGCCAGCTTGCTAGTTTTACTAGGAAAGGGCTGCTGTAGCTAACAAAAGATTTCTTTGTGTCCTCCACTCTTTTTCTTTGTCCTAAGGTCCTGTGAGTCTAAACAGGAAACTGAGTCACCTTTTTATAGACACTGAATCCAAGTATCCCAAACCAGACACATCTGCATTAGCTTCTTATGGGTGAGGTGGACTTGGTCTGCTATTAAAACTCTAAGACATACCTGGGGTCTTTTAAAACTGCATGGTGCAACTATCACTAGCACTGAAACCCTCACAATGTTGACATGTGTAGGGACATGAGGTCCTCTAGGATCACTTTTTGGTGAAAACAGTGCTTTCACAGTCAGTTCCTGGCGTGCAAGCTTTCACGCGTAGCTTAGCTTAAGGAAAGTTAGGAGACCTGCAGCCACCCACCAGCCCACACTGCACCCAGGCCACAGAATCACCCCCACTTCAGAGAGATGCCTCTATCCACTAAGACTCAATGACAGGTAAAAATCTCAGCATCCTCCTATTTTCCTTTATTTTTTAAAAGATGATTAAGTCTTCATTATCCAGAGTCAAACCTAATGCAGACAGCTGCTGCCTCTCTTCTGGCAGCTCCTGTGTCCCACAGAGCATTGCTATCATCATTATAACGCTGTTGTTACTGGTAACTGCACTAATATCAAATTTGCATCCAGTGCTCCTATCAGGCAGCCTCATTATACCCAATATTGAACAAATACCCAGGGACACATGTTCCCCGCCACGCAAAGGGATGCTGTCCCAGATGCTCCCCAGACAATCAAATGGAAAATGTTAGACTGCACTTTCAGCCAGTTATCCTGTTAAGTAAGTCTCTTCAATTAAAAAGAGCTCTTGATTATTGTATTTTTTTTAATCAAATCAAATACTTTCTTTTCTTTCAAGTGCTTAATCTCCCCTGCATTAGCTCCATATTAGTATTCGTCTGTGTTCAAACCCAGCAGGGAATGGGACTTGCACTGAGAAGCCTCTTGCTGAGTAAGCAGCTGGACCCATAATGACAATTAGAAGGAGGTTTAGAGGCTATTTAAGCCTCAGTCAGGCTCTCTCAATGCCTTCACACAGGATGCAATTACCACCTATTAGCAATGAAGACTATTTATTACTAAGTTTTTGAACATTTTGTCCTTTAAAGCAAAACAGGATTTGTATTTGTCTTATTTCTCACCTTCCATAAGGAATGGTGAGTCTAAGGACATTATTAAGGCCTTGGAAGGGTCACACAATCACACTGAATCACACAGAGTAGCCTTAGTTGGAAGAGACCTCTAAGCTCCCCCAGTCCAACCATTAACCCAGCACTGCCCAGTCCCCACTGCCCCATGTCCCTCAGCACCACATCTCCACGGCTCTGAAATCCCCCCAGGGATGGGGACTCCAATTGTTAGTGTGATCTCAACTACCCTACAAGCCCATCTGAAACAGGGACAGAAATTTCAGGGCTTGTTAAGATAAAAGGACAGAAATACATAAAATGGCTCACAGAAGGATTGTGTAAGCCTTGTTCCCCGAGGAGTTAGGCTGAAAATGTCAAGTATTACTGAACATAGAAGAATCACAAATTTTTGCTGCACCCAAAATATATTAGGATTTACATCCCTCATCAGAATGTCAAGTTTTATAGCTTATTTTTTATTAATTTTCACTCTGTAATTAAGGAATATGAGAGAAGCATTGTGTTCTGGTGGGATTAGAGCAAATAATGGGGACTGTGAAAAGCCTAGAGCCACTACAGTAATACTTTAATCCTTGCAAATACACTCCTCCTGTTATTTTTTTTTAAAAAAAGAGCAACATTCTAAAAAACCTGCACCAAGAATAAAAAGCACTCCCTAGGGAGACAGTTCTGACAGTCCTGGCAGCTCGACACGCCAGGAGCACATCCAGAGCCCAAATACACCAACTCCACAGAGACAAACAGCTGATTAGGATAAGCATTGACCTATACAAGCAGTCTATCTTAAGGCTAGGCTTGCCACTCGGTCCTAGCTAATTTTACTCTGAAATGGTCCTGTTCTCCCAAATAAGAAGTTTCCACAAACCAAAAGTTGAGTGAAGTCTACCCAGAAAATTTATCGGTGTGTTTGGTAGGAAAACAATGCCAAAAATCAAACATTTTTGCACAGATGTTGGTGTCAATCTTACCAATCTCCACAAACCTTTATGGAACCGAGTGGGATGGAGACAGGTCTTGGTCCCTGAAGAATATTGGAGACAGGGTGGCAACTGCAGACAGTGATGCAGAGCACCCCTGTTTGACAGCAGATATCTTACTTAGCCAGGGTGTAAATACAATACACACAATACTTCTAACAGTTACATACATAACACTGGCTGTCTTCCTACTCCATGGTTTGTGCCCTTGGATCTCCTCTCGGCCCAGTGTGGAGCTAAGAGGGGAAGGGGGAGCAGATCAATGTGTCTGAAATGAAGCAAGTGCTTCAGCCCATCAGTGTGAGCACTGAATATCCTAAGGGTAGGATGAGGGCATGGAGGAAGGGTTTCAGGTTGTGAGATCCAATGGGACAGAGGAATATTTTTAAGCTGAAAAATAAGAGACCAGCATGTTTCTTTTTTTTAAGCTGTGAATTTCGATGTGTTGCTGTTTGTCACCATCTGTGGTGGAGGCTGCTGGAGAGCAAGACTTGTCTGGAAGCTCTGAGTCTTATCCTGTGGATTAATTTGAACATGTGCTTAAAAGCTGACAGCTGACAGTCACAAATCTAATCACGAAAATGATGGAGGCAACTGCTGTACCTGGAAAGGGCAAAGAAATGTCAGCGTTTGCAAAACATAACAAGGAACAAAGTATGCTTTTATTTATGTAGGTTGCAGCCTCGTTTCACCTACAATAAAAAAAGCCTTCTAATTCTGAATGGGTTGTCAAAGAGTTTATCTCCATGCAGACAACTTAACACAACTGCAGAAGGAACCACGAGTGAGGGCTCCCTCTTCAGCGCTGGTTTGCTCGTTGTGCACTCGTTTCTCCAGCAGCGTGACATGGACACACAACAAAGCCAAAGCAGAGAGCAGGACTTTGCCCTTGATCTGCACCAAACAACAGAGCAGTTTAATGCCTACTTGGGCCTTTTTCAAAACATTTAGTAGCTACCCAGTAAAAACCTGAAGCCTTCATGTTCTTACACGAGCTGATATCATACTTAAGGAAGTAATAACTCTTCACGTTACAGTACTGTGGAAACCCTGTGATTAAAAGTGCATTTGAGTGTGCTGTACACACACAGAGCTGGAGATGGCTCCTGGCCCCAGACTGCAGCCTCAGTAGAAGAGAGGTCATGCCTGGGGCAGAGAATGGGCATCAGCCCCACGATCGCTGAGATCCAGAAGGACAACCTCCACACTGGACCACTTAGCCACTGGCCTTGACAAATCCAGACTCATCATGCAATAAAGTCCAGGCTGGATCTGGAGATGCTGTGCTACACCACACCACTACACAAAGGCAGAGACACACCAAATAGCTATGTGTGCCCACCACATCCATACCTGCATGGCTGGCAGGGGGAGGAGTGCTCTGACATAGCCTGGTCTGCCATGGCACGCACACCTCCATGCAAGTTTCTCTTATTTTGGCTCCCAGGGATCGTGTTTGGGAATTACAGAAAGTCAAAGAAATGAACTTCAGCCCTCAGCTGCCCGTATGGCTGGGTAAAACCTTGTTACTGGGCTGGCACCAAGCAAGGGAAGGGAAGCCCCAGTAGAGAAGAGGGTGGCATGGCTTCTTCATGGTCTAACCAAAACCCTTCAGTACCCAGCAAGTGGTGGAGGGATGGGATGGGATGGGGAGAGACAGTCCTCCTTGCTTACACCTCTCAGGAAGGCAGGGATGTGTCGAGGGAGAAGTATTGCCTGCCAACCACAGTCCCTCCCAGCTGCCCTCCACTCTTCACCGCGCTGCATCTGGGGCGTGGGAGCAAAGGCAGCATGCAGCCAAAGAGGAAAAGACAGAAAATACTGCTGGCAATTGAAAAGGTAACCAAAAATACCGAGTGATTTCTTTTTTTTCTTTATAAAATGTACATAAAGAACATATACCCTTTGAGGTAAAAGTGAGACCAGTTTGTAATTTAACCAGATACATTAACAACAATGACAAAAAATAAATCTACAGTGGGTGTGCTAGTAAAATAAGAGACCAAATTTTGGCTATATACAATACTTGAGATCGTTAAAATGTAATAATCATTATATATACATTAAATACATACAATTACAGTTATTTATATAATATTTACACGCACAAACACACAGATTTTTTCCCTTTGCAGTTGGTTGTGTGCAAGCAGAAGCGCATCTGATCTTTCCTGAGAAGGTGTTGAGGCTGCCAGTCCTTACTCGCAGTAACATGTGTTTCTTCAGTCTCTTTTGTGGTCAACTCTGTCAAAAACAATTCAATAGGTTTCACAGTCACAGTTGTTGCAGTGTTCCTGTTTCTTCCCTACGGGTGGAGGACTGCAAACCTCCAGCCTGCAGAAGGTGAGGACTTGTGGCATGCAAAGATCCTGGGTCCCGAGGAGTCGGCGGTGATATTTCCCCCGTTGTCAGCCGTGACCTTAGCTGTGAGCAAAGCTACATTAATATTCCTCTGTCCAAGCACTATCCAACATTCAAGTCTCTTTCCCAATAGAAAAAATTTACAGCGAACAGAAATGGTAGGAAATTGGTTGCAAGTCACCTGTCATAGGTCCTTGGTAGGCTCCGATAAGGTGACACTCAACCTGACCATGTCACACATAGAACCAGCTAGGAGACCATGTTAGGTGAGGCTACCAGGATGCAGGGAGGCACATCTACAGAGGGGATGCAAACAAAATCATCCTGCTTACGTTTCAGTTCCCTGCCAGGTGTCTGACACAGATTTTATATGTAAAGTACCAGGGCTGCTCACAGTGAGTTACAAAATGCACCGAGTGACCGACCAGGAGCTCATTGTTGAACTTGGGATGGGTTTGGGTGTTTGGGGTGGGGCACACAGGGAGGAGGGAATTACTCCCCATGTGTAAAGTGGCATTGTGTTCTCTGATGACTTCATCAGTTTGTTCTCACTTCAGTAGCCTCATTATAACACAACTATTTCTCTATGAGGTATGGGTAAGATGATATTTCATTAAAGGAAAGTCTTAGGGTCACCACTGAAACCTCTGAAAGACTTGCACTGCAGAAGCACTCAAGTGTAAGTGGGATGACATCTTCACAGACCTTGGATGTGGTGTTCTGGGGAGAAAATACAACATCCTTCCCTTAATACATAGCTTGTAGTACAAGCTCCTTCATCTGACAGCTATAAAGGAAAACTAGATTGTATTTCAGTATGTCACATCAGGATGTACTATCCCAAGTATCCTGCATTGGAGTTAATAATAGCTCCTATTTTTTAGTATATATCTTTTCTAACCCAGAGATACAAAAAGTGTAGCCTGGCCAAAAATAGCCAAAAGGGGGACCTGAAGGTGGTCTGGAGGTACAGAGGGAGAGGACCTTAGCACCAGAAAGGGAGGAAAATATTGTTTTACCATTACTGGCACAAGAAATGATGCTGAACTGGCCGTGAAGGCATTTATGCTGGCAACAAGAATGGGGGTGGCAAACCTCCCAGCAGTGAGGTTTTTGCAACGGCCTGATGAGCAGCACAGAGGGCAAAACCACAACACATCCTCCCTCTTCTACCTTTTAATTGGTTTTAAGATTGATGAATTTGTGAGCAGGGGCATGGTGGGTGACTGCTGGCAGCAGATGTTCCCAGCACATCTCATGGGATCAACGGGGTGACACTGGAGTCGGGGGTTTAGGGAAACATGACATAAAACTTCTGAATGCTGAAGGTCCAATGACTGCAGGACTGCATCAGCTGTGGGTCACTAAGCTCCTTTGCATGAAGGAAAATCAAATGGTTGGTTTGATTCCTCCTGTGCTGCTGAGACTGACACTGGCATCGTGATGGGGCAGCCGTAAACGAGGGAGCATGCTCCTGTGGTGGTGCTTTTTTGCAAAAATTAAAATAAATTGAAATGTAATAATAACCTTTTTTTTTATAGAGTTTTATAGCCTTATGGGAAAATACAAGAATTAATCCAGATGGCACTCAATGTCTTTTTTAGCATCTATAGGTAGAGAGTCCTTATGATACCAAACTGTATCCTTTTTATTAAACGGCTCTAGAAAGCCATTCTTCTGATAGATCACAGTTCTTCCAGGGCAGGAAGAGTTTCAATTGTCTTTTGATACATGAAAAAAACATTACTACTGAGTAAACCCTCCAAAAATAAGACCAGGTAAGCCTCTTTCACTAAGGGTGAAAAAAAATCTGACCATTCTGACTAAACTACTCACTACAAAGGGATTTCATTGACCTTACAAGGCAGGAAGAGTGAAAACATTAAGCTGATGTTTTAACTGATCAACTTTGTTTTAAAGCTTGGGGACCCCAATTACCCCCTAAAGCTGTTCAGAATAAACTGTGCCATTTACAGTGGTGAATGCAGCAAAGATGCAAGCACTGAGTGTCAAGAAGGAAACTGTATGGCATCAGTAGAGGTTGGTACTTGTGCGTGGGGCTGCAGTTGTTTGGGGACTGGCAGCTGCAGCTCCATCTCGTTTGGGTGAACCAGCAGTTCCTTTCCCAAATTAAGAGGAAATTCCACATTTCCAAGGATTTATGTGGGCCTGACAGCAGCACACGCTTAGATAACAGTCTCTAAAAATGGGTTGATATGAGATGGGCTCAGTGTAAAGACTATCCTCCACTAGATAACACCTTCATCACATAAGCCATCCCCACTTTGATGCGCTTTCAAGGAGCTGCTCCTGCCTTCAAATCATAAATGTGCATTTGGAGTGTGATTTGTGTTTTCCCCCTTTTAGTCTATGCTTTTTTATCCCTCCTTGTGTCCCATCCAAGACCCAAGCCTGGCTGGAGCTGGCAGAAGTGGTGGGTTGGTAGCACAGTGAGATCAAAGTGCTTCATAACTGTGTGTGGGATTTTACATTCAAACTGTGCTTTGTGAAAGAAATGAGCTCGCCTGGTTGTGTTGGATGCAATGGAAGGGGAGTACTCCAACAATGTCTTTATTCTCCCAGATCATCCTGAGAAAGAATTAATAAAAAATGGGAAGTTTATCATGGGCTCTATCTACCTCTGCCTTGGGAGCACCCAACCAATTCCCACAGTCACCCCCAGAGAAACCACGGCCACTGAGCCCCACAGCAAGTCCTGTAGTTACTGCAAAGTCCACATTTGCACGATTACGAATTTGATGTCCAAGTGAAAAATACTTCAGAAACATTACTGGCTTGGAGACCCAAGAACTGAATCATAGGGATTAGGAAATCTCATACAAGAGCTGCCAGTTCAAACTCCCTTTGACTGTCGGTCCGAAAGTTTTACGAATACTAAATTCATTTTCACACCAAAATGAGAAAAAAACCAACAAAAACAAGACTAGAAAATATGTATCTATCTCAGTTTGTACTTCTTACTCATGGCCCAGAAAAAATAAAATCCCATTGCCTTTCCAGTGGCTTATACAGGGAATACAAAGGAAGATAACACTACTCCTAAATCAACATCTGAAAGAGAAAAACAGCTTTTCTTAGCACCTTCACCCAAGCAGAGTATAACTGAAATAGGCATGGGAAATAAATTTCCTTTCACACAAAGACCTGGGCTTTTCAGGATAAACAGATTATCCTGCCCTGAAAGAAGACGTCTGTGGTCTTTGGCTTTCAATCGAAAACTGTTATCACTCAATGTGGCCCTCGACCAAGGGAAAGAAAAATCAAAACACAAAGGGATTTCAGCTTGCAGACTTAGCTTGGGATCTAAACAAGCCAGCACGATCTCCATCCCATTATCTCCAGGCTGTCTGCATCACAGCTGCCCCAGCACCAGAGGACATGGCAGGGCGCGTTCCAAATCCTGCCCTCCCGCAGAGCCCCCTCTCACGCCACCACTGGCAGCCAGAGCTCTGCCCGGTGCTTCCAAGATGCTTCTCCTGGCCTGTGCTCATCAACAGGCATCTACATTTCAGTTTACTTTGAGTCTGTTTTTGGAAGGGATAAATTCAAGGGAAAAATGGAAAAAATATTTTAAAGGAAATGGAACGCTTCACTTTTTACTTCAAAATGATTGACAGAGTGCCACTCTTTCTTATTTCCATATTCCCCATTGCATCTGATGAGGGCAGTGAAATTGGGTGCCATAAAATACAGCAGAAGAAGGTTTATCACCAGCTGAGCATCGCTGGAGCTGCTGCTCAGACCAGAGGATAAGCAAAAAGGAAGTGCCCAGATCACACCACGGTCAGAGACCGAATAGGAAACATCACTGGAGACTCTGCTGCAAAAACCCCAGGCACCCACTGCTGGCAGGGCTCCTAGCAGCCTCTGGCAAAGCCACTCCTCCACAGCCAGTCATGCCAAGAGTGCCCACAGAGAAAGTTCTGTGGCTTTCACGAGGGATCAGTGGGAGGACACACGTGAACGTTTGGGTTCCACAAAGCCTGAATTACACCACACACCAAGCTCCTAAGCAAATCTCTGCATCGGGGTCTCACCAGACCTGACCTGGTTCTCCATTCACAATCAAAATCCAGTGCTTGCCAGCAGGGAATTTGGGTTGTTTTTTTTTTTTAAAGGTGTCAAACCCCACAATCCATCGAGACCCAGAGCTCCCATCACCTTCTGAGCAGCCTCCTCGCTGCAGCGTGGGGCTTTAGACACCACAAACTGCCTACGGACCAGGGAGCCCACAGCATCTGCGCAAAGCTCCAGCCCCTGAGCATCACCAGTACGGACCAGTATATCTTCAGACAACACCAGCTGCAAAAGCAAGCCATCCCAGTCGCACCCATCTGGGGGTGCACGGGCACACTGCTCAACAAACACACGCACCACTTGGCATACCTTACCTGGAAAGAGGCTTTATTGAACATAGCTGTAAAATTATCTCTTCAGTTGAATTACTGAATTTGCACAAACATTTCTCTACAGAATAAAAAAAATCAAGCCTTGTCATTGTTTTACTGCATCTCGTTGTGCTTTTTATACTCAGGTTTGCAAATATTAAACTGTTTGTTTGTTTTTCACGTTGGTATTCCAATTACTTGCATATCAGTTTGGTTTTTAATCCTAGGGGGTTGAGAGAACATGGAATAATAATAATAAGTATAATAATAATGTTCTTCTTTAGACAAAAGTCTTTTTTTTTCTTTTTTTTTTTTTTTTGAAATAAAGTTAAAAGCTGAGATAATTTAAGGAACAAGGTCTTCAAATTGTCATAACCAACTTTAAGGGAACTTTACAACGCAGTGGGAAACCGGCTGGCTAACGGTACGTGTTCGGGTAGCTCAAAACAGCTTTTATTTTATTTTTTTTTTTGTTGTAAAAGTGGATTTTTTCCATTATTTTTTTTTTTTTTAATTTTGCTACGATAACAAAATAATCTCTCATGATCTGCACAGAGTCTGGCTCCAGGGCAGAGGCAGGGCACCCTGGCTGCTTGGCTGGTGCCAGGCTGGCAGAGAGAGCTCCGTGGCTCGCCCCGTGGCTCAGCCCCACGCCGCCGTCCCCCACGCACGCCGCCCCGTCTCACGAGTAGAGCTTACAGGAAGAAAATCACTTCTGTGTTTTACCACCTTCTGCGCTAAAGTGTATCTTTACAACCTTTTTTTTCTTTTTTTTTTTTTTCCCCTCTGGTTGACCCACTCCATCACCTGAAAAAAAAACAACAACAACAATAACAAAACAAAAAAAAAAGAGTGCTGCTCCCATTTCCAGGACCAACGGAAGCTATTTTCTAATGGGTAATAAGCTGAAAGGCCATGGCTGTCTGGAAGGTTAAACAACAACTATCTCATCCCAAAGGGCTTATGCAGCAGCTCAGGTCCATCCATCTCCAGAAGCGGCTCCGTCTCCTTGCCTGCACACCCAGGCTCCGTCGTCTCGTTAGAAAATAGTTTGCACAAACCACATTTTAGCAGTGCGAGCTTCCGTGTTGAAACTATCCTTATTATTTTATTATTTTATGATTTTTATTTTTTTAAATCAGGCTTGTTTCATTGAAGGCACTTGGTTTCCATGGCAATTTATAAAAGACGGTGGTTTGGTTTCTTCACTTCGTTAGAACGGATGACTTAGTTGGGGAGGGGAGAGGGGTGTTCGAGTGGCCGCAAGCAAACTCCGATAAGCCTGTGTAATATGTAAGCCCAGGTCGCACATCCTGGAGAGTAATGCATGCAAAAGGAGACAGCATACAGTTATCAAGCATAGCCATGAGAAATGAAACATAAATGTCTTAAAACAGCTCTGATTTCGGGTTATTCTCTAGGGGAGGTGACAGCCAAAGTAGAAAGGGCCTACAATTATTGAACTCTATACTAAAAACCTTCTGGAAGGGAAAATGAATGCCAGCTCTTCACATACCCTGTGTACAGTGAGGTGTTTCTCTCTGTTTTTGTTATTTCCTCTCTCTCTCTCGCCTTCCTTTTTTTTTTTTTTTATTTTTTTTTTTTGGCAGGCCATTAGGTTTCCATGGTAACAAGCAAACTATTCATTTGAAACAAAACCAGCCATGACTTTGTGCTTTGACAAGGGTTTCTATAGCTCTTTTCCGAGAGTTCAACCAGATGATGCTGTATTCAGCATTGACCACAAAAGCACCTGAAGGTCTCTTCCTTACTTAGGCCAGATCTCGTTCTCACGCGTGGTTCATAGTGAGTTACACTCCTGTGATGCCTTTTATGTCCCCAGTGCTTTTTATTTATTTATTTATTTATTTATGTATTTATTTAACTTTCGAGTCAGTCAGTGGAGGAATCTTTGGTAGTTTGTTTTTAAATGTCCATTTTACAAAGACTCTTTCTTCATGCCAGTGCCTGGTGAATCTTTTGTAGCCTCTGCCAGGATAAGGTCACCTCTGATGACTTAAGACAGACATGAGGATGAGAACTGGGATAAGTCGTATATGCGCTAATGTCCCAACAGCACCTGATCGTAAATCTACAAAAAGGGGGGAGAAAGGTAGAATTAAAGAGCTGCCCAGGCACAGTCAGCATCGCTACAAGGCTCAGGAGATAAAGGGCTCAGCCACCACAACCCATCCTGCACACCAACGCGGAGGCAGCTGGGGAGGACAACTGGGCAGTGCTCACCAGGGCTGTCCCCAGCTTGTCACACCAAGTGCCACCCACCTCCCCTGGTAGAGCCCTGGTCCCTGCAGGACAGCACTCTGCAAGGTCACCTCCTTCCTACAAAGAGGGGGTGAGAATGGCATTCGCCAACTGAATGAGGGAAGAGATGTGGGGATGACAAACCACCTGGCTGTGTATCTAAGGTCTGTATTATAACGCACACTTAGGGGTGGAGGGATGAAACAAGGTCCACAGGGAATCTCAACACTGATATTCAATAATTTCATATCGTTTGGACCCCTTGAACATTTTTTTCCTGTTCCTATATCAGTCTGCCCATCTCGAATCACGGCCGCCCAGCCCAGCCCCTCCATGGAGCACAGCCCACTGCTCTCACCTCTGCAAACACCCATCAGCATCACAGGCATTGCTGCTAAACCAGCAGAGTCACAGAATCACAGCACTGCCTTGGCTGGAAAAGACCTCTAAGCTCACCCAGTCCAACCATTAACCCAGCACTGCCAAGTCACCACTTGTCCCTCAGCATCGTCTTATCTGAGCAAAGACATTTTGACTCCAGAGCTTGCTTCCAAGGAAAGCTTTTCACTTTAAGCCTCTCCACCTGAACCAAACAATATATTCTCCTCCTGGAGAAAATCCATTTTAGAAGGTGTCTCAAATTTATAACCACAAGAAGCAATTTGCTCTTCCCCATGTGTGGAAGAGCTACTTACTGTTGGCCGGTTGGTCTGATTTCATACACTCTCCTTCCACAATTGATACATCATCAATAGCAATATCACCTTCGATGCCAGGGCCTCGGATCCCTTCAAATATCAGCTGCCAAAAAAATCAAGAACAAGCAGATCAGAGGGTGACAAATGGAAAATTTGCATGGCATTAACCCACATTGATGGGATTGGACTAATTTACAAACACTTTCTACAGTGCAGAAAAACACAACTGAGTCTGCAGGTACTGGTAAGGTGAACACAGAGGATGTGTGAGCAGAGGGGGCTTTTACACTTCAGAATGAGCTGAAAAATAGCAGAGCTGCTGTTCATCCCCCTAGTCATAGAATCACAGAATGGTTTGAGTTGGAAGGGACCTCAAAGATCATCTTGTTCAACCCCCTCACGAAGGGCAGGGACATTCTACCTACCAGTCATCTACCTGGTGTCTCCAGGTCACCTCTGCCACTATGCTACCTGTAATGTGTGTATTTAAGTACGATATTCCTGGAGCAAAGAGCAGGATTAAACAGAATAAAAGTTCTAAAGAGATTTAAGGTATTTTTCCCAGAAACTCCTGCCACCTGAAGCAAGTGGTGGAGGCACAGCTTGAAGAACAACATCTCTAAGGTGTTGGAGGACCGAGCATCCACTCGACCACAGACAGCATGAAAACACACAAGCCAGAAAAACTCCACAGAAAAATGAGGTTTCTGGCCCAATCGGTCCCTCCCACCTCTTCTCCCACATTGGGCTCACTCATCTGCACCCCAGTGTCACCTCCCTGTTGTCAGGACAAGGACAGGAGCTGCCCCCGCAATCTTCTCCTGGGGGGATGTTTCCTGACCCATGGAAGCTTGGGAGAAACCTCTTAAGAGCTGGGCTGGTGTCCTTCCACCCATAACGCAAAGCTAAATTTATCACAAGGGGTTGGGAAGGATCTGCCTTCGATTTGGCTCCCCTGAGGTCCCACAGTCATCTCCTGTGATCACCTCTATGGACTTTAACTTCCCAAATCTCCTGCAGGGGCAGGAATTGATGACAGTATCAGCCCTGCTTCTCTCCTGCCCCTTTTGGTGGCTCATCATCATGTCTAGAAGCTGTGATCCCTTCTAGGAATGGTTTTATATTTATATCAGAGGACTTTGTGATTGTGATGTGGTTTACCACAGATAGGGTCAGGGTAGAGATGATATTTCTCTTTAAGGCTTTAAGCTCTGCTAAATGGATGCCTGTGATTTCAAGGTCTTATTAATCACTTTCTGTCAAATATTCCTAGTCTGAAACCCCAACTGCTACAGTTGGGAAGAGAAACGGTGCCTGTATGGAGATGGGTGGCTTGTTGCAAGGTCAGTAATATTATTTGCCATAATGTTTATTATTACCTATGGATTATTATTTAACAAAGAGACCAAGCTATCCATTCCCCTTCCCCAAACCCAATGTGATGCTGTCCTGTCATACTGCTGCTTAATTAGCTTAATTGGCAGAAGAGTGGACTCATCCTGCGTTGCGAGAAATTTATTCACTAGAAAACTTCAAAGCCTTTCTAAAGAGATGAAGGAATTATATAAGGAATGTATTTCCCAAGCAGCACCACTTGCAGAGTTATCTCTCCTTTCCCTTCCCCACCTCCCCGCCCCAGTCCTTTGAAATATTTTTGGTTAACTTAGATGACAAGTTTTTTAACTTTAATCTGTGACAATATATGGATTAAATCCAAGGAATTTTATAAGGGTGGCACTAATGGAGACATTAACTCTTGGGGGTAGAGGCAATTTGAAATAAAAATATTAATTCCATCTGCAAAATACTTCTATCACACTTCCTAATGACCTAATTGCATCGGGGAGATGGCTGGGGCACTCGGATGGGCTCTCTCTGTTGTCACTGGTTTCAGCAGGACACAGATCCCAGCCTCTTCTTTTGGCAGCTTCTGACGTTTCTTTCCTCATTGACACAGTTCAGCCAGAGCTGCTCATTTGAAACTAATACCTTCCATTATGAATGATGAGTAAACACTCAGGGCAGTGGAAGATGACCCTGTAAATAACAGGAGTCCAGTAGTGAGCCCAGCTGGATGAGCATCACCCATGAACTGTACCACTACGGTGCACAACGCCACCAAACGTGGCATCCCACAGGCAATTCTCCACCTTCCCACAGAGCCCTGCCCACAAACACATCTCATCCTTTTCCTCAGCTGAGCATCCCTGGTAGGTGTCTGACCCTGCAGCAGTAAGCTGGCAATGTATTTACAGCCTACCTGGTGTGTCCCAAGCCCGGAGGCAAGGTCTGCGCTGGGAGCACTAAATAAATGTGAAAGCTGTGCATTTGGAGCACGAAACTCCATCAGTATTTTATTGGAGTGCGATGCTGTGGGTTAATTACTGTAACAAGGTGGATATTAATGCAACAGGGAACTATAATTGGGAAAACAGTAAGTTTTTCCATCATTTACCCTGGTGTCTGAAAACAGTGTCTCAAGTAATTATCCCTCTGACAGTTTTTTGACTCTCCCTCTGACGATGGGCAGCATTCAGCCACAAGAGGAAAGTGTCTTCTCTTCGCCCCAAAGTACAGCTTGCCCTCCTGCTCCTTGGCAGCAGGCATATAACCAGTGACTGGAGTTTCAAGTCAAACCTTCCCTGATAATACCAAACACTGTTTCCAGACAAAAGGGTTTTATACAAACACAGCAGCCAGTGTTTAATTAAACTCTGCGTTTGGCAGTGTGTTTTATGGGCCTGGGAGACAGGTTGCTGTTAGCCAGCTTGGCCACACACTCCAAACAAATCACGGCAGATGAGTGTTGGCAAAGCCCGGAGCACAGCCCAGCTCACAGCGATTTCTGGGAGGTGCCAGAGGATCAGAATCCCCATCAGCACCCCACAAACCCTGTAAAGTCACGGACGTGCAGATAAAAAAGCTGTTGTTAATAATACTGCCTTTAGCTGAAGAAAAGAGGGGCTCAGGTGTCCAGCAAAGGCCACTCTGCTCCCTTAACATGGAAAATGGAAACTGAATCATAGAATCACAGAACAGCCTTGGTTGGAAGAGACCTCTAAGCTCCCCCAGTCCAACCATTAACCCAGCACTGCCCAGTCCCCGCTGCCCCATGTCCCTCACACCACATCTCCACGGCTCTGAAATCCCTCCAGGGATGGGGACTGCCCCCTGCCCTGGGCAGCCTGGGCCAGTGCTGGGGAACCCTTTGGGGGAAGGAATTGTTCCCAATATCCAATCTAACCCTGCCCTGGCACAGCTTGAGGCCATCACCCCTCGTCCTGTCACTGTCACCTGGGAGAATAGACCACCTCCCCCTTGCTACAACCTCTCCCACAGTGCCTCCGGAGTTATCCCAAGTGCCTCCAGGGGATTCAGCTTGTGCTTTTTCAACAGGATTTCAGACAGATTTTACCTTCTTGTCCAACCTCCTGATGAGAAGTAGAGAGGAGGCTTGTGAATGTCCCCAGCTGTACAGCGAGGTGACAAGGGTGTGAGCCCCTATGGTCACTGCAAGGGGCTGAAAATCTCAGCGGTCAGGCAGATCAGTGTCCAAGGGCAGATGAGTCCCTCTTCTGCCAAAAATGTCTTTGTCACAAGAAGGTGCCAAGGAAAGGGTAGCTGAAGGTGGTAGCAGTGCTCCTGCTCAAATCTGAGCTAAAACTGTCACCTTCCTAGATGCCAGCATGCAATGTGTCGCTTCCACGTGCTCCCTTTTCGGTGTTTATTCTTTAAGCACACTTGACAAGTGAATCTCTTTTTGTGATTCAAAGCCCTGCAGTGCTCTCAGCTCCTCATGACAAAAGCTTCGCTGTATATCACAGGGGCTGAGAAAGTATAAAACAAATCTGGGCTGCGCTTTTACCGTATAAATTCATCTATAAAAAGTTTTAATTTCTGTGTCAGTGCACTGCTTCACTGCAAAGATTTGCTTCAATTCACTCTCCTTAAATTTAACTGGGAGGTTTATATTCTTTCCTACTTTGACTCCTAAATGGAAAATAAAGTTTGCCTGATGCAAGGGCTGCTAAAAATGTAATTTAAGGTTCCAGCCACTCTTGACTTTTATATGTTGTATTTCTGCAGACCTTCATGGCTTTTCATTCAATTTATGCTGAAGCTTTTAAACACAACATCATCCAGGGTGACAAACAGCCAAGCAGAGGAGCTTCCACTTTGTGTGCCAGCTAGTGGCACCAGTGACTGTGGTTTTACAGCAACATGAGGTGCACCAGCAGCAGAAGTGACCTCTAACTTTTCTGAAAGCAATGGGGCCCCATTCAAGGGCTGATGCTCAGACTCCACGGTGCAAGACTTCTTGCATTTATCCTTTCACCAGTGCAAAACTCACCTGCTCTGATCTGCTCCCCTGCACCACGCTCTGAGTGTGCTTTAACGCTCGCATCCCTCTTCTCTGCACTCTTCCTCCCCAATTCTGCCACTTTGTTCCATTCAATCATCACATAACCCCATGCTTCCATATCCCTCTCCTTCAGTTTTCCTCTAATATCCCCCCGTGCAATGCTTCTGCAATCACATATGCCAAGTCATTTCTCTGCTGTCACTGCCTCTCATGCACAGAAATAAAAACAAAGGGTCAGGATCAGTAATTACCCATAAAGTGAATCCCACTCTGCACGTTTAAGATAGCAGTTTTGAGTTGCACTGAGTGACTCTTTTTCCACACCCCAGGGGACCTGGAGGTTAGAGAGAGGGGACAGAGGAGCCTGGAGAACATTGCACTGCCTGTGACTCCCATCTCCCACGACGATGTCCCCAGCCTCCAACACTCGAGGGATTTCTCACAGCAGCCTCCTTTTTGGGTCTGTTCAGTCACAAACAGCTCACAGCGTGAACGACAACTGCCCGTAATAGTCTATCAGCATCTCGTTGTCGACCCAAAAATAGAATGTGTGAAAGCCTGTCGGAACCTGCACGCAGGGAGTGAATGAGAGGTGCAGCTCTGCCACACCAGGAGCTCTGCAGGCAGCACTGCTGCTTCAGCAAAGCCCCAGAGACCACTCCTTTTCCTGCAGAAGATGCATGCATTTCAAGAGACCTCTAACACAGCCACTGTACTATGGACCCTAAAAATTTTTTCACAGCAAGTGTTTTCATATTCCAGTTGGTAACCTGAACTAAAGAAATGTTTTATATGTATATATGTTTATATAAGGCCACCAGCATCTTCTGAAAACTGAAAGACATCTTCTCTCCAAGCAAATAGCTGCTGTTCTGCCATCAAAGCGTGCATTATTAAGCTCTATGGTGCTCACCTATTAAAGCAAGGAAAGCAATTATCTGTCCACGAAGCAGCTTTCAGAGCTGAAATGAAGCTGCGAAATCCTGTGTCAGAAGCAAAGGGTCTGCACACACATTTCACCCCCCTCCAAAAACTGAATACTCCCGGTGTGCAACGCAAAAGCCATTACCTGGAATGAAGTTGGGGGGTTTATATTAACACGGGCTTGGTTCCAGTGCTGCCCCTTATTTCCACTTGAAGACCACAAGGGGTTCTCTATCGCGGTCTGACCCTTCAACCGCAGGTAAACGTTCAAGCTTCCTAGAAGAGAGGTGGAGAAGTGGCACTGGTGAGGCTCTCGGATGGGGCAGAGATGCTGGGCTGGGGACAGCAGCGCTCCCCTGCTCGTTTTGCACGGGTCTCTGCTAGGACTGAGTGGAAGTGGAGTGTTTGTTGTACACCCAAGCCCATTTAAACGAGGGAACGCTGCGGAGCGGCGAGGGGAACTCGCAGCAGAGGGACCCGAGCACACAGGGAGTGTCGCACCCACTGCTCCCTGCAGCTCAGCAGGGACACGAGGTGAGATGGGCAAAAAGGAGTGTTCTGTGCTTCAGTGCAAACAAGGCATCCCTGACCTCCTTATGCAAGGATAAATAAGCAACTTGGTTGCTTTATGCTTAGCTCTTGCTTATAAAGACTGTCCAGCTTCTTGTTTACTCTGTACATCATTTAACTAACGGAGCACCGAGCCTGGCAAACCCATCTCAGAGAGAGATGTGATGCCCTTATTCCTGCTAAGGACTGTTTTTGAAGGACAACATAATCCTCTGAGTTAAAATAACACCAGTGAAGTTCCTCATGTGGAGAACCCCCCCTCCCCCAGACCTGGGTCTTTCCCCACTGCTGACTATTAAGCTACTGGTCCCAGCACAGACATTATTCGTAACAGGTAACAGATATCTGCATTCAGCAGCCCTTCTCTCTGGTTAACCACTGTCTCTGACCAGGAAAAGAAACCAGACTGTCTTGGGGCACTGAGTTCATTTGCCAGGGTTCAGTAATTCACAGAGTTTGGAGATTTTGTTCCTTCATGCCCACCACTGTTATATGAAGATGTGTGAGGCAGTGGTGCCTCTTTGTACTATCGAAATCGTTGTGTTTGCCTTCATTTGAGAAAGTTCAGACAATCAAGTTCACACAAGACTACTGCTTTTTTTACAGTGTTAGGCAGGGCAGCTGGGAAGCTCACACAAATTATATCTGCAACGAAACCTCTCAGATCTGAGGCAGCTGCACAGTGACTCAGCTCCTGCTAATAAAAAGTTCTTATTTCTAGCAATAGCAAAGCTCAGTGCCTTGAAAAACATAAGGCTGAATGTGTAATGGAGCAGCAAATATTCTCCTCACGCCTATGTCACCAGGGTGCCCAGAATGAGGCCATACATCTTCTTGGAAGGAGGTGGGGGAAGCGATGCTCGTGGAGTGACTGGGCGGCACCGTGTCTCCCACCTCCCACCCATCTCTCCCACCTCCCACCCATCTCTCCCACTGCAGCATTTTGCTTTCCAAATGCAGGGGAAAGAGGGTGCACAAGCAGAGCAAAGGAAACACGGCTTCTAACGAGCACATTCTGTCTCTGCCTACGTGCACACTACTGGGTAAAACAAAAAGGCCTGAAGCAGAAAGGGCTTGCAAGAAGGGAAATGCTCAGGAAGGTTCCCTGGAGCAGCCCTGCAGCCCAGGACTGCATCCTGCACAGGGCTGCTCACAGTGAGCAGCTGCTCAGCCTCAGCCCTCCTCCAAACAGCAACACCAGCTCCTGGGCAAGGCTTATAAGGTTCAGCTGCAATAGTTCTCCCTTCCTCCCACCTGCTTCTCTCCAAGACTTTTTTCAACAACTGTGCTGGGTCTACGGTCTGAAAAACAGGCAAGGTCTTAGACAAGATGATGTGAAGTTACAATATCAATGTTATTTTTCTAAAAGACAAAGAGCAATGCCCACAGTGAGCAAGGGATGGCTTTGTGGCTAATTATTTCACCTCTTTGTGCAGGCTCATACAGCCCATGCTGCAGGGCTGCTTGGAATAACTGAATAATTCAGGTATCAAAAGCATGTAGTTCCATCACTGCTGAGGTTACAGAGACTGGAGATTGTTCATAGCACACTCAGCCTGTGTCACATAGTTTCTTCAAATAGCAGAATGCTAGTAATCTTACTTAAAATACAACACAGCTGTTACTATTGGATACCACAGCTGTTGCCCAGTATATCAATTAGTGTGGCTGTACCTGCCTGGCCCTCACTGCTGGATATGCACACACACACAAAACATCACTGAAAACTAATGACACCTGCAACAGGTGCTTATGTGTGACATCCTGCCAGCATGGCTTTGGAAAAGCGACCATGGCCTTTGCAAAGCTGGTGCTGGGAGGGATGATGGCTTGGCTGTAGGGTGCACACTGAGGTGTGTCCAGCAAGAAATCATCTGCAGATTTCAAACTACTGACACAGTAAGGATAGTGACTCTTCATTTGCTTCTTCCCCAACAATGGCTTATTGTTTGCTACAAATTAATTAATGGGAACTTCTATTTCTCTTACACTTTAGGGATAATCTACCTTCTTGTATAGGATGTGAAGCCCATGCCCTGTCTCTAGCAGGCAGCACTCGTGGAGTTCGCTCTGTGTGATCAGTCAGGAGCTACAGTCTGACTTGTAAGTAAGAGCCATCTCCTTCAGGTTAAAAAACCCACGTTATCTTTCTGAATCTAACTGCCATGGCATGGGATGTAGGTTTATCTCATCAGAGCTATGTTACAGCGTGAAGGGCTCATCTCCAATCCATGCCCTGCTCCCTCCAAAGGCTCCCAAGTACCTCTCCTTATCGCTGCAGGAATTTCCAGCCTCTTCTCCAGAGACACCGGAGACCAGAGCAGCAGGCACAGAAGCTGAGCTGGATAAACTGGCAGGCTGTTTGTGTTCAATAGACTGCCACAGCCATACCCTCAAATTTATGTCACTGGGGTCACTCATTTTTAAGAATGGAGGATGAAGTATCTGTTCCCCTAAGCCTCCAAGACCAGTCCTCACCAGTAAAAGAGCATCATTGCAGGATGATTGTCCATTTCATTAGGGATCCTTCAAAACCTTGTCAGAATCACAGAAACATTTTGAGGAGCATAAAAACTGTTTTGGAAACAAAGTGCCTTGTCCCTGAGACATGGGAATAACAACCCTCACACTGCTTGGAAATCTTACGGATATTGATAACCAGGGAGAAAAAAGCAACCCAGAGGAATGCTGACTTGCAGCTCTGAAGTCTGCTGAACAGTGCTCCAGCACTTTGGATGAAAAATTAAAGTTCTATGGCCACACATCTTCTCTGAACACGTCGTTCAGAAGGAACAGGCTGGAATTTATTTAACGCAAGTTCCCCTGCAAGGCAGCTCAAATTTTCAGTGAAGCCAGGTCAAGACCCAACACTTCAAGGTTATTCAAAAGAAAGAGCTTTCAGCACAGAGATCATATATGAGGTCTCAGTTAGCAGCCCCTATCTGGCTCTTGTGAAGCAACCAACGAGCTGCCCCCACTGGCAGTGCTCGTTCCCACATGGGGAGAAGCAGCACCTTCTCTATGTTGGTTGCAAATTCCAGAACAGCAGTGAAGGGTCAAGGCTTGTAACAGCTTGTGATAAAGCAATCTGTTTTACCAATAACATTCAGAATTATCCACAGGGGATTCATCCTTAATAAAATGTGATTCTGAAAAAAAATATTACCAATTAAATATTTCCCACAGAATCCTTGAGGTTGGAGGCACCTCTGGAGATCACACTGTCCAAACTACTGCTCAAAGCATGGGAGGTTAAGAGCAGGTTGCCCTGGATCATGTGCAATTGGATTTTGGAACCCTCCCAGGACAGAGACTCCACAACCTCACTGGGCAAGCTGTGCCAGTGTTTGACCACCTTCGTAGTAAAAAAAAGATAGGTGTTTTTTTTCTTATGTTTAAATAGAACTGACTCTATTTCAATTTGTGCCCATTGACTCTTGTCTTGTCCCTGAGCATCTCTGACCTCCACAACCTGTATGCCCTCCCTTCAGGAATTCATAGACACTGATGAGATCCCGTTGAGCCTTCTCTTCTCCAGGCTGCACAGTCCCAGCTCTCCCAGCCTCTCCTCATGTGAGATGCTCCTTCATCTCTGTGGCCCTGAGGTGGACTCTCTCCAGTCAGCCCATGTCTTTTGTCCTGGGGGCCCAGCACCCTGGCTGTGTCTCTCCAGTGCTGAGCAGAGTAGCAGGACTCCCTCCCTCAACCTGCTGGCCATGCTCTGCCTGATGCAGCCCAGGAGGCTGGTGGCCACCCTTACCACAAGGCTGCATCATCTGAAAGGCTGTCATGATCAGTTTTGATTCATCTGGGCAAATCACTGTGTTATAATAACCCCTCTCCTAACCCAAATGAATTTCCAAGACCACAAAACCTTTAAAAACTCATTCAAGCAGTTACCTCATCAAAATGACTACTCATACAATAAACCATGTGTTTAAATCATTGAAGTCTTAGAACATCATCACTCATTAGGTTTTTCTTTCCTCTTCATTATCCTCATGCGAACGATTTCAGTGACAGAGTTCACATCTGGGGAACCAAATGGTATTTATTTGCTGATTTCATAATTTATTTCTTGTATGCATGTTGCATTCTCATGTGTTTCATAACATTTTGTCATTCTGAGGAATTAAAATGTTGAATTTAGTAGATGTGTATGAGCGTGCATTCGAACACATGGCTCGTTATTAACTTGCTGGTTTTGTGTCAGCCTGCTCTTTAAAGACAGAATAATAAGCAATTTTGTACAAAGCTGTTCAAAAGCAGATCACTTTGAACATTAGTTTAAATGATGGTAACTATATTTTTTAACATTAAAGAAGAAAAATGGTATCAAGCAATTGTGGTTTTCAACAACTAGGTGTCCACATTGCCATGACCGAATCCTGTGTAAGTGTGATCCCTAACCACCACTGTCACCATGGTCACCTGTGGGTCAGCTCCTTCATCAGCCAGCATTACACATGCTGATTCAAGAAATTACACAGAAATAAAAAAGGATTTTCTTATCCTTTATCCCAGCCCTAAAGTATCCCAGAATAACTCTTTGACCCTTTATGTTTGTAACTTTGCTCTTCACTGTCATACATGAGAAATAGGTTGGTAAATGACCATACAGGCCAGCTTATATTTTATTCCCTAAGCATGGCATAGCTCAGTCGTGTCCTTCCAATAAACCACCAAGCTCCTGCTGCAACGTAGACCCAGGAGAATCACAGACCTGGGGCTGTGCTCACATGCTCAGTGGTGCAGAGACAACAAAAAACCCACATGAACTTGTCTGCTCTGTTGAAAACCTGGACTCTGCCTGGAGGCAGGCGAAGGTTTCCTGAAGCAACCACCAGAATGCACTGTAAGAATGTGCTTGTCCTTGAAATATATATGAAAATACATTAAGTCAGGTCAGCCTGGCACTGGAAAGCCTCTTGACACACTGGTAAGCACTGAACACCCCACAGGGATTTACAGGATTTAGGAAAATTGGCTGTCTATCGTTTATGCTTGTATATTTTCCCACACTTTTTTTTTTCATGCTACACAGAGAAATTAAACCTTTGAAAGAGTGATGGCTAAAAACAGACATACAGATACACCTTGAAAATATACACCCCCACAGCTGGTGAGCTTTTCCTTCACACAGGTGGACATTTCTCCTGCTCTTTCTCCCAGAGTGAAAAGACAAGGTCATTGGCTTTGTCTCACCTATGTGCTGTCCATACATGTGATAGTAGAAGCTGAAACAATAGGCTGTGTTCGTAGCTCCGTAAGGGTTTTTGGGAGCGACACTGAAAACAGGGCTGACGAGTCTGGCCTTTTCTCCTTCCAGCCTGGGGCGGGACGTCTCAATGTACATGTAGAACCCTAAGGGAAGCCCAAATGGAAATTGTTAAATTGCAGTCTGAAAATCCAGCATGCAGGAAGACACCAGGGCTATCAAGCATCCCGATTCCTTTTTCACATTGACCTGACATCACCATGGTTTCCGGGGCGTATTTCTTCTGCATTAAGCTCATGTGTTTTCCACAACTGCTTCATAAACAAGCTCTCCACAAAGAGTGAAAATCAGGGCTAGCAACTCAGCACTCAGCTTCAAATCGATGTAACTTCGTGTACGCACAAGAAAAGGAAAAATCTTTATGATGGGGTTCAGACTTCAGCCTCAAGGTTGCAATTTGTTCCTGTGAGCACGGAGGACTTGTAAAATAAAGGGAAAATATCTTGATGGAAACCTTAGAAGGAACATTTTCGACTGCCCATGTCAATCACATGTTCGAAAGCTCACTTTCACAGGAGAAGATAATATTCATTTATTCTGATCCTGGATTGTGCCAACAACAGAGAGGATATTTACTTATTCCAACCAAGGAAATACAAGGCAGTATGATTTTTATTTTACTTTCATAGTGCGAGCACGGGGCATACAATAAAATAGCATGAGTTACTGCAGCACTTGATACATTCAGCACAATATGTCTGACTTTTCAAATGCAAATATATACATTGCAGTCAAGATGGCACGCTCCTGTTAACCAGGGTAGCAGATTGAAAATTACACATTTTGGCAACACCCAAAGTAAAAACGGGCCAAAAAAATAATCTTATTGTGACAGTCTAAGAGAGTCCAAGTTGGAATTTAAATGACATAAAACAGAAGAATATTTTAAGATGTGCCAGAATATTTCCCCAGTAGACTGTAACGGCAAAGCAATCACTTTGAGAATGGCACAATAGAAACAATACAAGGTGGTTAATGGCACTGTTAGTGGGCTGTGCTTGGGGGCCAGCTGTACGCCTCAGCACTGGCAATTTCTTTTAGAAGCCCTTGAAGCATGCTTATTCTTGGGATGATGAGGAAAAATGACACAGCTGGCTGGGCTGGCTGTCCTGGGCACGTCCCTCACCCCAACGGAGCAGCAGAGCCCCCAGTGCCGTGGGAGCAGGCACTGCTGCAGCTTACCTTCCTTGGAGCCCGTCCGATCCGCGTTTGGCCCCGTGTTCGGGGTGTATTTTGTGTCTCTCGTGGCAGTGCTCTGCTTTGTCCAGTCAAAATTGTCCGTGTCGTCTTGAGTGAAAAGGCAAATGTTCCCGTCCTCAAAGCCACAGTGGAACTCTCCTGCCAACGCAGCAAATGAGCAGAAATTTAGTGGCTGAAGATATTCATCCTACGCTTGTTTGTCAAAGGACTTGGCAATTAGAACAATCGTATTGTGGGGTGATGCTTTATAACAGCTCTGGAAAATACACAGACATTTATTTCATGTCACTTTATAGCGTTCAGTGTATGTTTTCTTTTACAGTAACCTCAATGAAAAAGAAATCACAGTCAATCTGTGTTGGTGTTACTTGAAACTGTATTCAAATCTTATTGTATAGCTCCTCCTCACATAATCAGATGCATGCCAGTGCTCTTAGAGACACTGGCTCTTCTTACCCAGCTAGCAATTTTGAAAAGCTGAGAACAGGCAGCATGTCAGTAAAACATAAACTATGGGGGGAAAGTAAAAGTGGGTTATTTTAGTTTAGGGAAAAGAACATCAGGGAAAAGAAGACTTTCAAAATGAAACCATTACCTCCAAGTGACATCTCCTAAACTATTCTTGGTTTTCAATAGGGATGGGAAAGCAAGTAATGACTGAAAATGAGAGGAAAGGATCTTTAGGAGAGACATGAAGAAAATCTCTAACAATCAGGACAGTGAAGCACACAAATGACTTGCTCAGGAATACCACTGACTCCCCATCCCTGGATTATAACAACCAATCAGACAAAAACCTGGGAGAACAGTTTAGGTCTATCTGAACCTATATAGGCAGGACAAGGGACTGTGTCACGTTCTGAAGACTTTCACTAAGATTTCTGTTATGTACTTGAGGTCAAGTGCTAAAAGCTTTGGTCTAAAGAATAAAAACACCAAGAACCTCAGAGCAGGTTACTGGGGTCCTTTCCTTTGTGAAACAGAGGTCCACGAGATGCACTGGTTCAGTGGTCCTACCTGCTGGGTTATGATGGGATGAGAAAGTCCTACTGTCAGACATCTATGAACCAAAATAAATCAAAATGTCAAAGTTCAGTTCTCATCTCAGAACAGAATAAGGCCCCGTGGAGTAAAATGTGCCAAAGCTTAATTTTATGCACATGAACAGGTCCTGCTGACTTTACTCTTCCAGCAAAGTCAATTGATTTATCTGAGAAAAGAAGCAAATCTCTCTTCTCTAGGGAAGCACGCGGCTCTCGGCACACTGCGTCGGCTGCGGCCTCCTTTACAGGGGTGCAATTTATATTCATTGTTATGAGGAACTCGAACACCAGGCGTCACGGGATTATTCATCTGTGTTAAATTGAGAAGGTATATAAATGTTTGCAGGTTTGGGGTTTCGGTGAAGTATAAATCCACTTAAGCCACTCGAGCTTCACTGCAAATCAGTGAAGACAGAGGGGCCTGGAGCTTAGCTTGGATATGTACAGCTAAGCAAGGATGCTGGTCTGAAGCTTATTTAAAATCAGGTAACACTGCAGACTGAAAAAGTAGGCTTGAAAAATTCATTCCAAACCACAAAGTGCATCAGGAGTGATTTCCAAACCTTCCTCATTCTGCTTCTGTCCATCCAAGGAGCTACACAAACTGTACCTCTCCACAACATCCAGGATTAAACACCATCCTGTAAAACCAGATTATCACAAAAATGCAGCTCACAGAACCTTCCTTGGCTATTAGCACCTCAAGCAGATTGCCTTGATTTCTCAGGAAATCCATCAACTTTATTAGATCCTTCTGGAGAATTAATTTCTCAAAGCACAGTTTCTTAACTGGCAAACATGACTGATAACCATGGGCATGATGGGGAGCCAGCTGCAGGACCTTGCACCTTGGTTTGGTTCTGGAAGCAAGGTCTTCTGAATCCTGAATTTTGAACGAGGAAGGAGTGGCAGTGTAGATAAACATTCAAGGGAGGAGCACCATCATGAACACTGCAGAGAAGAAATACAAGCAGAGGCCTGATTGTTGCTCTTCTAGAGCGACGAGCAAATCAAAGAATGAGGCCACAAGGAACACAAGTGGGCAGATTACATCCAAAACCCTTTGAGAGAGAAGCATGTGAATAGATGCTGACATCTCCTCATCCTGAAGACCAAGAAGAGAACGCAAAGACCTTGGCAAAGCTCTTGAAAGACACAAGGACTCAAATGAAGCACTCTGAACAAAATGCCAGCTGTGCTGCTCATCTCCAAGGATACCTTTTACATGACTTGAGCTCCAAATTCACTTGGTTTACACTGTATTTTATGCATCACCTTCCACCTCCACTTATGCAAGCCCTTCCTACAGCAAAAATAGTGTTGCTTCTACACAGCATGATGAAATTACAGGGCAAAACAGTAACTAAAGGAGAAAAGTTCTGACTACCAGATCCAGTCCTGCAGCAAAGTGAGTTAACACACAGCATTTTCAGCCATTCAGCAGTTTCCAACACTGCCCCTCCAGTACCTTAAAAGCTGCATTTGCATGTCACACCATGCCCTCAGAGCTTCATTAAGAAACTCGGCATCAGCAGAACAAAAGATTTCTCTTCAAGTTAAAAAAAAATAAAATAAATATTCAGGCCACATGAAAAAAGGTAAGAAAAAGCTAGCCATTTATTTAATAGGAAAACACTGGTTTCACGTGGGACTCTGCCATTTGGAACACATTGGAAAAGGTTAGTGCTAAATATTCTTGGCACTAAACACTTCTTAAAAAATGACAGAAGAATAAAAATGGGAAATAGCTCCCCAGGATTAGCTCAGTATTTTTCTTGTGCAAGAAGCAGGAGCATTTAAATAGATCTGGATGGTCTTGACCTGTTCATTAAGAGGGCACACTGAGTGCAGGGGGAACAACCAGCTCTTCCCCAAGCACCTACAGATGCTCCAGCTCTGACATTGCTCAGACCACTACCACAGGTTGCTGAAAGCACTAACAATGGTGATAATTAACATTAGAGATAGTGGTCAATTCTTGTCAAAGCACGTGCCAGCTCTGGAAGTGGATTCGGGATATTAATAAATTCATTGCCAATTACAGCAAAATCTGAAAGTGTTCTCAAGGTGAAATGCTCTTCAACATAGAATTAATTTTTGTCTTTTATTTCCATAAAATTCAAGTTGAATATGACTCTCTAACATCTAATCACTTCCATTATCCAGTTGTAACAGCCAGCTGCACTAACTGATATGAAATCCTTATGGTTTACATTAAATGGTTTATATGTCACAAAATAAAACACAGATCTAGGCTACATCTCAGTGTTTAAGTCATTTGATGCTACTTGCTTAAGTACTGCAGAAATGTCATAAAAAGGAAGGACTTCTGCAGTATGATTGTTCCAGAACTGAAGCAGGAAGAACATGACTTTGGTTTCCAATACAGGTTATCCTGTCCCAGTTGAATACAGCTCTTACTCTTCACTCACAACAGTGTAAACAGAATCATAGAATCACAGAACAGCCTTGGTTGGAAAAGACCTCTAAGCTCCCCCAGTCCAACCATTAACCCAGCACTGCCCAGTCCCCACTGCCCTATGTCCCTCACACCACATCTCCACGGCTCTGAAATCCCTCCAGGGATGGGGACTGCCCCACTGCCCTGGGCAGCCTGGGCCAGTGCTGGGGAACCCTTTGAGGGAAGAAATTGTTCCTAATATCCAATCTAAAAATCTAATAAAATCAGAACTCACCCCAACAGGTTTAGAAAAAAACAAGTTTTGTAGAAAGCACAGATAATGATGAGATTGAATTTCTTGTGTGAGACAGAATCTCTTCTCCAGCTTACAGGTTTGAACCCATTTGCAGACCAAGATTTCTTCCCTGACAATGGCTTTCACTCAAAAAGTCTTTGGGGGAAAAAAAGGAAACCAAAATTTTCCCATCTCTTTGGTCATCTGAAAGAAGTTACAGAGGGGATCCTATAGTTCTGGTGGGCAAACTTCCCCACTGCCACCAGTACAGAGGGAGGCAGACAGTTTGCTGGAGATGCTTGCCCTCCCTCGAGCTAACACACTCCCTATGGCCAGGGCCATTCAGATGACACCTGCACTCCACCACGTGCCAACTACAGCTACAGAGACATTTTCAAAATGAGACAGCTTCAGAACTTAAAATCACAGAGGACTACAGTGAGAAGTGCTTTGGACTGCAATGCATTTTTTCTTAACATCATAGAGTACATATTTAATATATTAATTAGCAAGGGTCTCATCTACTGCTCATTTAAGTCAATGGGAATGGTTCCTTTAGCTCCCACGAGCTTTGAACCAAGTCCTGATTAATTATTAATTCATTGCACAAGATCTTCTGCAAATAAGTCTAAAATTTACAGAAAGGCTCAGCCACAGTGTGTGAGGGATGGAGAGAGAGGCTGCTTGCACAGCCCAGTGCTGCTTTCCTGCCTGCTTACAGCAGCAATAATGGCAGACCAAATCCCACTCCCTAGACAGGAATATTTTTTGCATATGTTATTAAAAGCAGGAGTATTGGCAGAATATATTGTGACAACAAAACATGCATTCGCTGTGGCTGGAAGAGAATCATGCATGACAAAACACTCTTCTTTAAGGCTTTAATGCTGCAGATGAGCTTCTGACTACCCATGGAAGTATCAACACAACGCAAGAACTCCAAATGCAGTTCTTCTGCAAGGATAAATGAAGTCAGAAAATGTCATAAAGTGACTTTTCCTGCAAGATTTTTACCATACCTGTCGAGATGCAGACATAGGTCCTACACAGTACATCAACTTTCAAGCACTTAGCTACCCCTGTGACTAAACCATGGCATCACCCATACATACTGAGCTGCAACACCCACAAATGGAGGACAGTTTTAGAACATTGGTATTTTCCTTTAGATCAGCTGTTTGGGGCAGTGAAAAAGATGAGCTGGAGCTCTAAGCTCCCTTCCTCCATCTACTCTTGCTTTAGCACCTGGGCAGAACAAGAGGAGACACCTTCAGCCACCAGCCCAGCTCACACACAAAACAGAGGTGACCCCTGCAATCCACGGGTGGCAACTGAAAGTGAAATAATTATCATATACACATTAACTGTGAGGGGTAATGGATGCAAGGACAGTTCTTCACACACACAAAAGCTAAAAAGATAAAGAAATACTCACGTAGATGTGGATTTACTGGAGCTGCAAGATAGAGCAAAATTAAAATTAGCACAAAGAAGAAATTCTAATTCATCAATACTTAATTATCCTAAATTTCCTGCTGTTCCCTCCCCTTCAACGCCTTGATCACTGCTCCTACACTGGGACAGCCAGCAAAACCATAGCTTCTTTTTCTGAGCAAATTTTGTGGCTCCCTGGCAATGGTTTCAGTGAGAAACAATAGCCTCTCCCATCCACGATGTGTATGCTCCATCACTAATACCTGCAGCCTGGGGAACAAGATCTAAGCATCAAACCCAAATTATTGGTGCAGATATTGTGAGGATGGGGAGAGCTGCAGAGCAAAACTCCAGGGTAATGCCTTTGTACAGGAACTCAACAGAAACTACAGAAGGGATGAACTCATCGAAAGCAGAGGTTGTGTTTCAAACCTTGCTCATCACTTACAGTTTCACTTCAGCATTGTTCAAGAATACTTAACATAATGAATTACCCTTCTATGCAATTAATAGCACTGTTCTTCAATTTAAGATGTCTGTGTACACGAGTCTTAAGCAACAGACAGCACTTGCATTCTTCTTAGCAATGCCATTTTTCCTTTCCAATAGCAGAAAACATCAGCACAGCAGGTTTGTGAGAAGAGGTTTGACCTTATTAGACCAAGAGACACAACCAAGAACAAACATGAGAGTCTTCTGGCACATAAACACTCTTCTAGGGAGGACATACTTTAAAGATATTTAAGATGATGAAGGAAGGTGAAGTGTGATGTCCTAAAAAGCTGCCAGCAGTGCCAGCACACCCTGTGCCTGCTGGAAGAGCCACAGTCACTGACCAGGACAGGGACCCACCATGGCTGGGTCCTAGGTGCTGCTCTCCTGGGGCTGTGCTCCCACAGGCAGAGGGGCAGCAGTGCAGCATCTTTCTGCATCCCACCCACGCCCACTCCCCACGCCACGGCAGGAGCAGCCCACGCCGATTCCTCACCTTGGGAGGCATCAAAAATAATTTTGCCAACATTGCAGAGAAGCCTTGAGATAACTTTGCTGAAAAGGATTATTTCTGTCTGTTCTTTTATGGGTCTGTGCAATGTGACGTGGTGGGACTGTTGGGTCCTGGGAATCTTTGGGGAAACTGACAAAGCTGGCACTCTGATTTCAAAGTTTGACAAAATTAGAAAATCTTCTACATCCATAATTCTTTAATATTGAAGTTCATCTACTTAACCCCTTAATAGACTGAAACAGAATCAAAGTCGAACCTCAATGGCACCTACAGATATCTTAAGCATGGGAATGGCTACCTAGGTTTAACCTGCACAATGCCAAAAACTGGAAATAAAGTTTGAATGAAAAATTAGCCTGCAGTTCTGTGCTACCTGTTTGCAGAAGGGTAAATCTGAGGATGGATGTCTTGGGAAATGGCCCTTCTGCTGTAAGCCCTTACACATGTGAGAAACAGAAGAAGGCTGAGCTCACAGTTGGAATTGCATGTTATTAACAGAAAATCTGAAATAAAATTTTATCTCCAAATAGTGGGTACACCTGGTAATGCCAGACAGCAGCACAAGGGTTGCTCTGTATTTCCTTGCTGCCCTTCCCATGACATCTTTACAGACACGAACTCTTGGTTTGAGACCCCAGCCACGGATTCTGCAAAGTTCTAAATTCATTCTGAGGTTTTCAAAGCAGCTCTAAATCAGCAGCTCTGCCACTGCATCTTGCCTTCTCTGAAATAAATGAACAGTGATTTGCCTCAGTGCAATCTTCTTAAGAAACTCAGCCATTGCATTAGATAACCTCATAGCTTTTACCAACTAATTACCTTTCATTCTCCAAGAAACATTCATTTGGTGAAATCCTTGACTGATTGAACTTGGAATTAGCTGAAATTGCTGGGAACTACATGTACTGATGCTTGATTTGTAACTAAACATACGGGCTTTTATGGAAACTATCATCAGCGTGTAACCTTGAGTCATGCTACTGACAGCAAAGCAAAACAGGCTTCTTGCCAAACTAGCTTGAGTTCACACTGATTGACAAAAGCAGAAAAACAAATGAAAGCAGTTAGGATGAACTTATTTAACATCACAAACTAGGAAAAAAACCCCCACTACAATCAAATGAAAAATGACCAGAAAGCTCACTCTTCTAATTAATAGAGCACGCTGCTCTAAGACGACTCGCTGGGGCAAGGTATGGTTGCTGCATGCATGACACACAGGTAGCAAGTTAAATTAGCCATAAAGGGAAATTAATGGATGAACGAGGGAGGAAATTCCCAAGGCTGGCTTTGAAATGTCTGGAAAATCTGTGTGCCTCAGAGGGTTCTCACTGCTCTGCTCAGCCGCCCCTGCCTCACGCTGGGAGGAAGGCTGTGCTGGCAGAGAATCTCAGGAGGAGAACAAAGTGTCATGGGTTTGAGCTTGGTTAGAGCCAAGATGGATGATCCCTTAATCTTCCTGCCTTTCCTCCAGCAAGCAGAGAATAAAACCACCTGGAATTTCAGTTTGCTGGACTATTTGACTTTTGGGTGATCTGTGTTTGCGCAGGTCACAGCAGAAAAATGTGGGTTGAATGGTTTTACTCAATGCTTGCCCTTCTATTAGGTGTAACTGCAATTACACAGAGACAGTTGAATTTCCCACAGATCCTTCCCAACACAGCTTACACGAGAGGTGGCCTCCAGACACTGCAATATTATGTCCCTCCTTTAAAAAAACAGCTGCAAACCAACCTGTCTTAACCATGAAAATCTTAAAGCCAGAGGTAAGTAGAAGCCTGACAGATGCTCAGCTGCTATATTTTTTTTTACCACTGGAAACTGGTTACTTGGGGTAATTACAACCAGCACTCAAAAGCTTTAAGCAAGATCAAGAGTTTGTACCTTCAAGCACTTGGCTTGCCCAGGAAAAGCAATCTTCAGTACTTGAATACTGCAACTCTACAAGGACAAGGCTTTTTTCCTCCCCTAAGAGCAATTATCCTAACTTACTATTTACAGGATAATACTGGAAACATATGTCTGTGTAAACTTATAAATCCTATCATTTATGCCCTATTCGGTGTAAATTTTATTTTTATGGGGCTAGAAATACAATTACAATAATGGCAATAAATAATGGCCACAATTATATACCCTTCTTGCATGAAGAATCAGGGGAGTGTCTATACCTCCTATGAAAACACACAAGCTGGACCACACAGCAACTGGCCACCATCATCTGTCTGCCACTGATTCTCTGTACCAATAATGTTGGGCTGTTGGATTTTTTCATAGAAGGGAATTAAACTTGTTTCTTTAATCACTTTAACTGTAAAAATAAACATAAGTGTATACCTAAACCAGCGAGTGCTAAGGTTTTAACTGAAGTAGTTGGAGGACTTTACAGCCAGTTTGTATGTAACAGGCTGACATAGATTTATGTAAAGTGATGGACATATTATTTAAACTGTTACTACAAGACATATCTGTTTTGTATTAGCCCACAAAACATTCATTAGCACTACTTAAATGGTCCTGTTTGTATTTCCTCAGCAGACTGTTCTCTAGCAGAGTAACATATGTACCTACCAAAGAACTTGTCAAGTGATGGTTGGCTGTAATTATCAATGTCACTCCTACTGTGATGATTGCTCTTTTCTCCCATCCTTTCATTGTGCAAAGGAGAGAATAATTCATGGCAGGCGAGGGATTTCCCTATGAAACGCTTGTGCCATGGGTAAGTTTTTAAATCATGGGATTGGATACTGTGGAGTTTTGATTTTGCATTCACAGCTCCCATTTGGGATGGCAGGGTATACTGTGAAGAGCTCATTACTGAGGTTTTCCTGCTTTAATAGTCACCTTATTTTGGACATTCAGATGGCTACCAGTGGGCTAGCACACTGGAAGCTATTATTTTTATATTTTACATATATTTAATATATATTTATATATTATATATATTATTTGTATATATATAAAAATCTCCGGTTGTGGTTTTTAATTTAAAAGGTGATGTCCTCTGCATCACGTACAAAGGGGTGTAACCCAATAAAAATCACAAGTAGGATTAATGTGGTTTAACTTTAATGATCTAAAAGTGAGACACATCATCTATGAGTGTCACTGGAGTGTCTCTAAAGTCACTGGAGAGGTATGTGCATGTCCAGAGGGTGATTCATCCCCTGGAAGAAATCTGGAGAAGCCTTCTCCTCTCTAGTAAGGCAGCAAACACAACCAACACACTAGAAAAGCCATGTGGATCCTTACACACTTTGTAACTATTCTAGAGACATCAGTTCTATGCAGTACCTACCACGAAAGACAAGCTTAAGCTGTCACAGGAAAACTGAGGCAGTGCATGGCCTGTTGATCCTCTCTATGCACAAAAAGGAGACTGAACTGTAAAAGTTTATGCCTTTCTTAAAGGTAAGAGACACTGCTACCATTTTTCAGCAACTCTAATGCATCTGATCTGCTTTTCACACTGGCTGCATTTCTTTAAAATGGGGTGAAATCCTATTAGCCTGCTTAAAGTTTAAAAAAATAAGGGAAAAAAGTGTTTGCAATGGGAATCCTCACCAGAAATACAAATACATCAGTGCATTTTAAACCTAAGAAAAAAAGCTTTTTTACTCTATGTGTGATCAAGCACCAAACAGGTTGCCCAGAGAGGCTGTGAAGTCTCCATCCTTGGAAATATTCAAGACCTGAATGGACATGGTCCTGGATCCTGGTCCTCCAAAAAGTGTATTCCTAGAGTGGTGGGATGAGAAAAAAGGGCTGACACTGCTAGGGGCCAATGTGCTTCTGGGGTACTGCTCAGTGCTGAACACACAGAGGCCTTCCCACACAGACACAAAGCCCCACTGAAAATATGAAAATTCAATTTCCTCCTTGCCTGAGGTCTCACCATTAAAAAAAAAAAATAATGGGAGAAAAATGTAAAAAAAATTTTCTTAGTTCTCCTTTTAAGAAACACTCGCATGATGTCTTTTACTTTCTGGGTAATGCCTATAATTATTTCTTACATCGATGCAGGCCTGCTGCTGTGCATCCTGCTAGCCCATTAACTGCTTTTCTAAGATTCCAGCATTTCAGATTATACGTATCGGATTTGCACTATAATAACGTATGTGATACCATTATTTTACAGTTGAAGCTGTAACATCCTTAAAATTAGCCCAGTAATAGTTTGCTGACACTATAGTCACTGGATGAACGCTGAGATAAAAACCCACATATTTTAAGCACACAAAGCCTCAGTGGTTCTGGGATCCCTCTTCAAAGGGAAGTCACTTTAGGTTTATCTTATTGATTAGCATCTGGCTCATGGTTTCTGTCGGCATCAGAGTAATAGAGCTGAGCATTGCTCCAAAAGCATCTCTCCATCTGGGGCACGAGGCATCAGCTTCCACCTTGGCACCTCATCAGCATGAAATGGGATGGTACTTACATCTGGGCTAATGGCAGATTCTAGCAGAAAAATTTGCAGTAGACAAAATAGGCCTTTTATTCTGCATGGGAATGTTCTTCCTGCCAGCCAAGGGCTAGAAATGTAAATCACAAAATGTTTCATTAAAACCTCAAACTCAGCGTGGTTGTCAGCCATAGCCGAGACCTCAATCAACCTCCTGAGACTTGGCAGGGTACAACCACCACCAAAAGGGATCAGAAGTGAGTGAGTGACCTAAATGGTGGGGTTTTTAACTCCTTATAAGAGCACTGGTCAGTATTTAAGTTACTGGAGAATCTCAAGGTCCATGGAAGTGGGCAGTGGCTCCTGGCACGAGCTGGCTGTGAACACACAAGTCTCCCTATCACATCCAGCATGGAGAGATTGGGGTTGCTGCAGAGGGATCCCAAATGTCTGGATGAAGCTTCTGCTCTTCAGCAGCTTCAGGAAGATCCTGGGTTTTTCTCTTATTCATGTGGAGAGCCCCAAAGAGACCAGACTCCTACTGTTAGTGTCAGAAAATAGGCACTTAATAGGGTCAAGAGTCCCAACGAGGAGCCAAATTCCAACAGGAACTGCAGCAGAATGACTGCTTTCTCCTCATTTCTATGTTCATAGATTTAGTTAACAAGACCTTAATTGTGACTTTCTCCTTATGAGCTTCGGGAAGCTCAGACTTAGCAAACACTTTCCTATAACAGGTGGAACCTCAGCTTCATCCAACATCATCGTTAGCAGATCTGTCATTTAGTGAAATGTGCAGCTATGTTCTTTAGAACTGGTGTTTCAGATTGCTCAATGTAATTTTCCCCTTGATATTACTACAGTGATAAAAATAATTCATGATGAGAGCAAGTTGGGCTGAGCTAACCATTGATCTTTAAGAATTGCACATACAATGCAGAATTTATTTTTTTTTCAGATTTGTTCACTATTTTAAACTATGTGCTAATGATTTTTAAAAATAATTCTTGATCTGTAGGTTGATTTTGCTGCGTGTGATTTCCTGCTTTGGGCTCTCTTAGGTATCTGTAGAGCACTAATTACTGTTGAATCCTGCTCCTGAATCAATTGGATCTACGTGGCTAGCTGTGACTTGTGTGTCATGTGGCTTTTGTCCTGTGGGATTAGCAAGGCTCCTCGTGAGAGAATCATGGAATAGTTTGGGTTGGAAGGGACCTCTAAAGGCCATCTAGTTCAACTCCCCTGCCATGAGCAGGGACATCTCCAACTAGATCAGGTTTCTCAGAGCCCCATCCAACCTGACCTTGAAAGTTTCCAGGGATGGGGCATCTCCCACCTCTCTGGGCAACCTGGGCCAGTGTCTCACCACCCTCAGCATAACAAATTTCTTCCTTATTTCTAGTCTGAATCTCCCCTCTTTTAGTTTAAAACCATCACCCCTCGTCCTATCACAACAAGCCCTGCTAAAAGTCTGTCCCCAGATGATAAACTCATACTTTCATCATTCCATGTTTACAAATATCTCCCCCTGGTACACACATCCCTTTTTCAATTATAAAATTGAAATTACATATATTTTCTATAAATTATAAGAAAGGTATCTGGAGGGATTTTTTCAGAGCTCTAGGAACTAAATCCTGGTGATGCTGAGAGACTGAAGGGAAGGATGTAAGAATACGGTTGTTTGCTTGTTAAAGTGGACAAATCTTTTTCATGGCATGACCTTTTAGAGGAAAATGTATAAATGCCCTTTTCCACTTACACAGGAGTAGAAACAGTCCTATTCTTAAAAAATCATCCACATTCAAATAAAAATTTCTCCAAAAGTGTTCATTCTGGTGGGGGGGAAAAAAAAAAAAAAAAGTATTTTCATGATATCAAAACACTGATTTGACACCTCCAGAATAGTACTTTTGTAGGTTTTTCTTCAGAACCCATTGCCCTTAAAAGTGCTCCAAGACAGACCAAACTCTTGAAATAAGCTGTTTCATGAAGCTAACATTAATTTGTTCTACTTTTTTTTCCTTTATTTCACAGAAACTGCGACACACTTCCACAATTTGCCTGAGATTTATTTTCTTTTTTTTTTTTTTTTTTTTTTTTTTTACTGTGAAACATCCCATAGGTGGAGACTTCCACTCCTACCCAGAACCCTGGATGCCATGCTCATCCCTTGCAGTCAGTTCACACAGTGCAGACACACCCTGGAGAGCAGAGCGCATCGTGTACCGCAACGCAATCCCTTATACACGAAGATCTTCTTACCACTATACTTGATGACCCGAATAGTTGAGTCCCCCTCCCCAAATCTGGTGATGGGTGTTAGACGGACTTCATATGCCTCTGGCTTGATCAGCTCAGTTAGGTTGTAGGTAATTAATTCTCCCTTTTGAATATTTCCATTCACTGTAATTTCCTGTTCCCACCAACGCTGTTGTCCAGCCTAAAATCAAAAGAAGGATGCAAATGTCAGAGCTTTTGGGAGAGATGTTGTATTCACCTTGGAAACGAATGGGAGCACACACAGACCTGTGCTACTCCAACAACCCAGGAGGAGGAGAGATACAGCAAGAACGCCCTGAAATCACCCACTACTGAGCATCTCTGTAACAAACAGAGGAGATCACAGATTGCAAACCCATTTTATCAAAAGGCCACCCCTGCCTGCTGGGTGCCTGCCCTCCTCTGCCTGCACAAGACCTCGGGCAGCCCAGGGGCTGCAGGCACTGTGCAGCACTCAGGATTTTGCTGCATGCAGGCAAAGTGCAGTGTTAATTCACTTTGGGAGGGTTTCTGATGCTCACCAGAGACTACAGCAAGGGACAATGCCTGCGTTGGGATGGTGTGGAAGCACCCAAGCACATGATGCAGAGTTTTTCCAAATCTCACTGAATTCTTCCATCTTTTTCTTCACAAACCTGCCCCTACGTTTCAAACCCACTTGTTAAAATGTTAAACAGCCTTTTTCCTCCTTAAAAAAAAAAAATAGTGCTGTTCACTTCATTTCATCAGCTTACTGAAGCTGAATTTACTGGCTCTCAAACACCACCCCTTCAAATCCAACCAGGTAAACTGGCTCCTCATGGCTAGTAGCCCCATTCCTTCCCTGATTTTAAAATAATATTGGCCAACTGCAGTGGCAGACATGTTTTCTGTCACTGTGCACATCAGGCTGGGACAGCTGTGGCTCCCTGAGCTGGGGGCTGCCTCCTCATTAGAGGCAATGAGGTTTCCCAGCTGTCATTTTGGGGCATCAGTCGAAGCTAATAAGAGCATATTGACGAACTGAAAAGCACTTTGATTTCCAAGCACTTACCACGTTTGTTGATGAGTGAGAAAGAAATAGGCTAGCCATTAACAGCCTTAGTGCATAATTATCAGCAATCCTTGTAGACTCAAAGATGGACGGATTTCAGAGAACAATGAAAGTCAATATGAGCAAACTAGGGGCTGTTTTATTAAAAAAAAAAAAAAGCAAACCATAGATTTTTGTGCTTTATAGACTGCACAGTGTTTTCAACATCAAAGTCCATATTCTATTTTATTTATATGCCCTACCAAGAAACGAAAATAAAAAAAATCTAATTAAGAAGGTGTCATAAGAAGAGAGTGTCACATTGCCTCAAATGTTCCTTTAACTAGTTTATAGAAAAGCAGATATCATACACATTTTGGGCAGCAGAGTGATTTGATACTGCAATATTACTTGCAGATACTCTGCCTTATTACAGACACTATCTGCAGAAAACAAAGGAAAAATCATTACATATTTACCATGCATCCCCAGACAATGGTGCAGGTGCAGTGATGCTAAAATGAGACGTTCCACTAAGGTTACTACAGCTGTCAGTGCACTGAAGTTCTCACCTATTCCACATCCACTGATCCAGAGTTCATTAAGGACAGGACACCTTTTACTGCAGAACTTTAATTTGCTGATGCAATAAAAACGGGCACTGAAATCGCTGAAACCTAGCACTAAATCTACCACATCTCATTCAATAAACTACATTTGCAGCAGTATTAACAGACTCCAAGCTCTGCATTCATAGCAGTGGGACAGAGAGGTCAATACTTTTATCTTTAAAGTACGTTACACAAGTACAGCTACATGCCCATTAAATAAAACTTGGATTGAGAAGCAAAAAAAGCAAGAGGAGTTCTTAAGAAAGCTGGGATGATGGAAGAGCTCTAGACATCAAATGCACTTTGCTGCCACCATAGTCAGGGTGTGCTTTACTGAGCTTCGAGCCCTGCAGGGGTTGAGTGAGACCAATGCAGAGCACATCTGAGATGTTATTTCAGGGTTTCTGCTCTTGCACATGCTGGATAAGCCATGCAGAGGCTCAGGTGGCTCTTCAGGGCAGTCATGCATAGGATAAACACTTGGGAAAAGATCTCAGATTAGGTTAGAAATGTAAAAAAAAAAAAAAAAAAGTTAACATATGGAAAAACCACACTGCTGCCTGCCTGATGTGTGAGGCAGAGTTACATCAGTTAGTACAAATCCTGCATGCCCACAAGGTAGCAGTCTGCCTTTGAAACCCGTCCCCTTGCACCAGAAAGCTTTGGGATGGACGTGTGGGTGTAGAGCAGGACAAGAGCCAACTGCAGTGCTGAGGAGCTGTGAGCTGCTGAGCCCAGAGATGCTGCAACGTTGACATGCCACAGCTCAGGAAGCAAACACCACACGTGAGGGCAACTTGCTCCCATCCTCTGCTCTGCTCACCAGCAGCCCCGTTGTTATGCCACGCACACCTCACCTGCTCCCATCTCCAGAAACCTTCCAGGCACTGCTGAAGCCCGAGAGCTCAGGAGAAAAGTGACACACACTGTGATGGCCAACGTGTGGGAAAGTGCGTGAAGGTGCAAGGACAATGCTCTGCTTCTCATGCACGCCAGGTATTCTGACCCACATTTAATGCTCACAGATTATTTAAAATAGTGCAGAAACAGAAAGGGCACCAGGACCTTCCCTACACATTGAATAATGCATAAGGCACCGTGCACCTTCGCAGGCTCTCAGGGAGCCCTCCCAGTAACAGATAAGCCTTGTCTTGAGCAGACTGTTGTCCTTGAGAGCAAAGTGATGAATGCACTGCAGAGAAGATATTAAGGATAGTTACAAAAAGATCTAGACTGTATTTTTAAAGCTGTGCAGGGGGAATTTGCCCATAGGAATCTTCTCACTGGACCCATGTGGAGGGATGCTCACCACACCTGGCATGGTCAAACAGGAAAGTGCTTCCAGAGAGAAGCTGCAGCTCTAAGGGGAGACACTGGAATCACGAATGTCTGTAAATTTACCAAGTCACCTAGCCAGTCAAATGAAATAATCTTATATTTTAAACATGAAACTATTTTTAGTTTTGCATTTCTTGAACACAACTTTTAAATGTTCTAAACTCAACATGACTATTGTAAAACATCCTTCAAGTATATCTAAAAATGCAAAACTGACCCAGGGAAATGAGAATGCTTTTCTCAAAAAGAAATGTTTTCATTCACACATCCCTACTCCCATACTGAAAAGAAATAATTTAAAAAGAAAATATTCCAGAGAAGCTCCATTCTACCTAATATTTCTGACCACACCACACTGTGGTGGGAGCTGAACTCACCAGGTCTTTACAGACAGTGATTACAACAAGGCACTTAGTGCAGCTCCTGGCACAGTTTCTCAAAAGCTTTATAATGAAGACCAAGTCTTTTATCTGAAAGGTGCACTGGATTTTAAAGTGGAAATGACATGCAGCAATTTATAGAATTCACAAATGGGGAAGAAACTTATATGCATCTAACTTGGCCCACAACAGACACCTAGGGTCTATATTTTAATTTTTATTTCCTGAATAGCTCCCCAAAAACTTTAAGTGATGCTAATATATGGGAACAGAAACTGCTCTGCAGACCTCACAGAAGCTGTTGATCCTTCTAAACAAAAATAACCTGATCTGACTTCCATGATAATTATTATTGTTTGCTCTTTGAAATGGATTCCAATTTTTATTTTCTTTTTTTTTTCAAAAATTCAAACTATCAAGTTGAACACAAGCAATCTTCACAAGGAATATTAAAACAATTGACTATGCCCCAAGAGGGAGCTGTACACTACCACACATTTCATGATTATGTCTGTCCCCTTCACAAAAACTAAGAATCAGAGAAACATAAAACTCTGGAGAAAGATAAGTAATTTTCAACATTAACAAACTCTTATTTTTTTAAAATCAACATCATTAGTGCTTTTTTAAGCTACGTGTTTTGTGTCAACACGTTGTTTGCCAATTACATTTGTGAGTGCTGTATTAACAACACTGTGTGACCACTTGTGTGAGCTACCACTGACTTTCTGGTAGTTGGTTGAGGTTAGCCTTTGCTCAGAGGTACTTCTGATTCCTTGTGGTGGTCTGCTCTAAAAATATTCCCTGTTACACCTGGTCTTTGGGTAAGGGAATACTGAAACAGAGACTTCAAAAATATTTTGGTAATACTTTGTGTTTAAAGCTTACAATTACCAAAACTAGTGATGAATTTGTATCAAATTCAGTCACTGCTTTGGATTATCATCCTTTTTTACAGCCACCCAAACAAAAGCATAAAGAAGCTCCATTATTTTATTCATTCTGCAAGCAAAACAATTTGATTTTTCATTTCATTATGCATCCTAAGCCAGTAGTAGATATTGGTATTTCTCCATAGGAAGCTACACACATCTTTTTGTCTTGCAATCAACAACAGCTCTGCTCTAATTCTTATTTTTACCATGGAAACCAGAAAAAAACCCCAAACCCACAAACATCTCAAAATCATCACTAGATTTGACACAAAACATCCCTCTGCCTGACTTTTCAGCTCAGCTGTTGAACAAATAACTAAAGAGAATCAGTATCCACAAAGCTTTCCCCACATTCAACTTCCAACCTCCTCTTTCCATTAGGGAAATAAGCCTGAACAGCTGTCCTGGAGCCTGGGACATCCCAGTCAGACCCCTACCAGCAGCGTGGGCACCACCACAGAGCTGCTTCCCAACCCTGCAACAGCACCCTTGGCTGACAAATAGTAAAACTATTGACAAGAAGTGTAGCAGTTGAGCTCATTTACTTCATGATGGGATACAGCAAAAACTGATGGTCAGACTTAGATGGAGTCAGAGAGCCACAGAACCAGCTGAAGGAACAAGGGTTTGCAAGCAAAACATTCTTAAAGGTCTGCGTGATGCTGAGGCACCAAACACCAACACCAAAACGCCCAAGACACCCTAAAAAGAGGATTTAGATTCCTACAATGCCTTAGGGTGGTTCAAACTCCCAGCATGAAGCTGGGGAGGCTCTGCAAAGCCAGAGCCCATGTAAGAGGCACCCAAAGCTCTTGGTCACTCATTGCTTGGCATTAAAGCACCAAGAACCACCCAGACCTCTGTCCTTTCTCCTGCAGTGCTGCTTCTCCACCTCCAGACATCTCTGCATCCCCTCGGGCTCCCTTGGAAGGGAAGGAGCCAAATCCACACCACCCACTTCCCTGAAATCACTCATGCAGCCTTTCCTTAACATTCAGACCGAGCATTTTTATATTAAAAAGTCAAGACAGATGACTCAAACAGAGAATACACAAGAAAACACATCAGTGAAACATCCACCTGCATGTCAATTCATCTATCCAGAGCTTCAAAATTAGTTAGAATTGGGATTAGCTTGAAAAAGAATTTCTGGAGGAGAAAAATTCTTCCAATCAAATCCATTTGCCTCACAAAGGCAAGGATGAAATACGTTTGGGGAAATTTACTTTGACCCAACTGAAACAACAGTTTTCCAATAGTTTGGGAATACCTGTAAAGCACTGAGGAAAAAATCACATTTGTCCCTGGAGCATTTGCTAGCATTATCATGTGCAATTATCTGAGCAGAGCATACCTGTCTGTGCTTAGCCTGAACCCAGGGCTAACCTGCACCAGTTGTTCTACCACCCAATGCCTCCTCACCAGTGAGAAGGGGGAAAAAAAAGGGAGAAGCCCTGTGGGTTGGAGTAGAAACAGATTTAAAGCTAAGAGAAAAGCAAAATGCATTCCCTGACACCAGAGGAAGGGGACTGTAAAAGCATGGCAGCACTTTGTTGCAGCAGGCTGAAACCATCTCCGTGCTGCCAATGAAAGGGCATTTATTCTGTGACTTGCTGCTGAAGAACACTATATTCTCTAAAAGACCTGAACATATAGATTTCTCGAGAAATTAATCCTATGGGATGATTAAATATTGATTGCCTGTATGCACAGTTATGTTTCTAAAAAACAAACACATCCTTCGCCCATTGTACTTGGCCTATTGATTTCAACCATAAATTTCTTCATTGACTCAAAACAGACAAGCATCTCTTTAATTAATAACAACTGAATGCAATATGCAATGTACATTAATCTGTATACTCCTATAAAAAAACCTGTGATGCTCTTTAATGTCATTTCTTTACAATTTGTAACAACAACGACAATTGATTTTCCTTAATAAATTAAAAATTTTTTCTTTAGCAGTTATATATATATAAAATAGCACTGTTCAATTCATGGGCAAATACTTCAATCTGCACTCCACAGAGGGAAAACTCATTTAATGCTTGCCTTACTTCTGTGGAAATCCAGTGGCTGCTCTACTTTAACAGTTTTGCCCAGCAATATAATCAGAGCTCTCTGGTTTTCAACATAAACCTTATCAGGTAGGTGGCTCCTGTGTCATCTTCCCTTCAAAGGATCGTCACAGCCCTGAAATGACTCACAGTGACAAATATCTGTAATTCAAGCCTGTTCTGCCACGCTCATCATCAGGTTATTTGCCACTGCACACCACGCAATACTGCTCGTGATGACATCTCTTTTCTTTCTTTAATATTTTCACACGTCATCACTGGAACTGCCAGAACCTCACATCTGCTCCCGTGCTGAGCTGGGACGTGCTCTCTGCTCTCCTGCAAACGCAGACACCAGCTGCTCTTGAGGCCAGAGGGATCGAGAGGTCAGACCCAGCCCAGAGCACACACGCTGTGAGGTTTGATTGCTGGAGCCAGGGACATCTCTGAGCCAAACTGTCAAACAGCCAACTTCTACTCCATACAAACAACTGCAGGTGTGTGATCATAGAGTAGAATCATAGATTGGTTTGGGTTGGAAAGGACCTCAAAGCTCATCCCATCCCACCCCCTGCCATGGCAGGGACACCTCCCACCAGCCCAGGTTGCTCCAAGCCCCATCCAACCTGGCCTGGAACACATAACCAACTTTCTTCTTCCAGGACTACATTAATGATCACTCTATATTTGCTCCTACCATTCATTTTACTTATTTTGTGGCTACCATATTGTGTAATTGGTTTTATTTGATACAGACAAAAGCATTAAAAAAAAAAATTATTATTTTTTTTCCTTTTTAAGAAACTAAAAGTCTCTGAGTCTTTAGGAATTAGGAGCTTGGAATCCAAAGATGCAGAATATTATAGACACAGTTTTTATGGGCTACAAATTGATGGATAAGTGGTTCAGATGCCAGAAACATCTGTCCGTGATCAAAATTTATGGCCTGTTATTTGAAGAAGAGAGATGGGAACAATTTGAGGTAAGCTGATATGCAAAAGCTGGAAGCTAGATGATCAGTTAAATCCTCTTTAAATACGTATTACATCTCAGGCTTTAAATACAGGGTGGAAAATGGCAACCCAGGAAAAGAGAGAGGTCATTTTTATGAGAGTAAAATCAAATTACAGCACCAATATCTGCTAAGAACTTGTTAATTAGAAGATAAAATACACTCGTCCTGGTTTTTATGTATGAATTAATAAAAACGTATTTTAAGATGAGAATTAGGACACTTCAGTCCAGTTGCTAAGTAAATTGTAATGTAGGATATTTTATAGCTGGAAGCTTGTTGCTATTTCTTTGCTTTTAACAACCTTACACACAGGGGCAAAGGGGAAATGCTGTATTTATAGTAAGTATAAATTTCTTTAATCTTTCTTTAATCAGAAAGGCAATCAAATTTATCCCCCTTCCACTTCTTCCTTTGTGGCAAATTTGATGCACACCTGCACATGGCTGGGTTGTAGAGCTGTGCTACGGCACGGACAGAAAATTAACTACTCCATTTTGCAGCAGCGACCACGCAACCCTCACAGAAGATCCCTTTCAGAGGCACATAATATGTATTTGAATACGTCTGACCCTGTGACTCTGCTGAACGACAACAGAAGTTACAAATACAATAAAGCCAAAGGGTGACCAGGAGGAAGCGTACAGAGACGGGACCTGCTCCAGGCTCTTTGAAGCCACTTTCTCATTATCAGCTGCCTGGGACTGCAGACATCTGCAGACTGAAAAGAAAGGGAAGGAAGTAACTTTAATCTTTCAAATAAGAAGCTTGAACAAGTTACTCTCTGGTTTACTGGTACCGGTTGACTTTTTATTACTTCTTTAAAGCAGAGTAATTAGTTTTCTAGGTCACCGTGGCTGCTGGCAGTGCAGGGAACATGGCTATGGCCTGCTGAGGAGCAGAGCAGCCACCATGTCTTCATGTCTGCTCCAGGAAAGTCTCACTTGTTTCATTTGCTTTCATCCTGCTGACAGTAAATATCAGAGGGCTGGAAGCACCACTCATCGCTGCTTGAACGTTTGTGCAACTTGGGACTCGCTAACTTATCATTTATAAAAAAAATACCTGGATTTGCCTTTGGTGAAAAGAATTATGGAATGGAAACACCTCCACATGATGTCTAGATGGTACCAGAACTGTTCTGAGCAGTGGCAGGCTGTCAGCATGGAGCTGCACTGGGAGCTGCAGGTGAAGCCACTGCTGCCACCCACTTTGGAGCTGGTATGGAAAAGCACAAAAACACCCACAGCCACCCAGTCAAAACTGAGCATGTGCTCAGTGAAGCAAGAGCTGGAAGGTGGGGACCAAAAGTGGGGTTTTTTCTGGGAAGATAAACTTCCAGGAGTATAGAAACACCCCGAGTGACTTTTGGGGACCATTTTTGTATGCACTTGGAAAGCACACCAGAAAATGTCAAGGTAATTCAGTATGTAGGGATTCATGGCCTTTTAGCATAAAATCCAGAACTTGCCCATGTTCCTAACCTGATGTATACTATGCTATATGAGCTCGTTAATTTATTTCATGAGCTTCAGGCTTCCCCATGACTGAACTGCACTTTATTGACAGTGCTGGGTTAATGACTGGATTTGATGATCTTAGAGGTCTTTTCCAACCAAGGCTATTCTATGATTCTATGATTCACCACTGAACATTTAATGTAAGCAGCTACTGGAGTGTTGGCCATCTCCAAAGGCTGACCAGGGGATGTGTGCAAGGATGCTTTGAAATACAAAACCATCAGAAGAACCTGGCTCCCTAATTCCAAAGCCAAATCCAAAGCTGAAATACAATAATGTCAGAATATTCTGCAGGGAGCTATTAATGAGACAGAAGAATGTTCCTTATGTGCAGACAGTGTCTTGGCAGAACTCAGCACCTTCAGAAGCAAATAGAGGGTGACCAAATCTACGCAATCACCATGATAAAAGGCACACAAGGTTGTCCTCATCCTTCAGTCCAAGGGCTGAGGAGGAGAGTCACAAATGAAAGGCTGTGTGCAACAGTAATCTGAGAAATGGAAACTCCTTGTACTCTACTCTGCTTTTTTCCATAAATACCACAGGCAGGAGGGTTCTACCACACCAGTGCCTGGCTGGAACCACTGGAGATGTGTGAGGGTCACAATGTGCACTTCTCTAATGCGTGGACTCAGATCAGTCACAACCTTGAACGTGATGACACTGCATTCAAGTCGAAATATATTTCATTTTTTTTCCTTCCTTAAAGAAAGGCTAAAACGTGATCTAAACCAGGAGAATCTATTGTAAGACTCTGAAAGCAGCTGGCTCCCAGATGAATTCACTGAAATCTGTGGGATTACATGGGAGCTGCATTGTTCCCAGCCCAGCAGGCAGGTTCTCCTGATCTTGTGCTACTGCTAGACACCTACCAATAGAGTTTGTTCAATTTTTAATCACCATTTTGCTAGACATTCACAAAAGGTGGGTTAATTATAACCCACGTTAAGGCTAGTTTTCAGAGAGAGTTTTCTCATTCCTTCTCGGTGACATATCAAATTTAAAGTTTATGTATTGGGAAAGGGGCTGGCACTGAGTCTCACACTTCAAAGCAGACGGCAGAGCCACGTCGCGGGCGAGCTGGGCACTGTCACCACTGCCACTGCCAACAGCACAGACGTGGGTTTGCATGTGAAGCAGCAGGTTTATCTGCAACAGGCACACCATTGTTTTTATCAGGGCAACAAGAGATGACAAAATGGCACCAAGATTCAGTTCCTAAGTTCAAATTACACACTTCATGCTCATACCAACAACTACGTGTCCGTGATCAAGAAAATCTGTGCCAAGACACGTTTTGTATTTCCCTGATGAGGACGTAGTGAGTACCCCACGATGCTACAACCTTCTCCAGATGGACCTCAAACGACAGACTGTGCACTCCCATCACTAAGGAACTAATTCATTTTCTTGTGCTTTCCAAAATGACCATATTTATTTTTCATACAAAATAATTACAGCGACAAATTAATGATTGTAGCTGTAATCAAGATGACAAACCCAACCCTTTTAAAATATGGGAGGCTGGAGCTTCTCTGCTCAGTCAGTGCTGTGAACAAGTGAGGTTGTCTTGGTCAGTGAACTGGAAAAACGAGGCTGCATTTTAAGCAGCGTACAGGAGTTTCTGCATAAATACATCACCGAGGAATAATGCAGCGAGACAAGCGTGGGATGCCAAAGTGCATTCCTAAGGAAAGTGAACACACTGATTTTGCTGAACTTCAAGAATGGATTTTTGCCCATAAATAACAGCTCAACTGTCAGCTACGGATGTTTCAGCAACCCGTTTCTTAAATACTCCAGACAATTGCTGTACAAGAGGAACTGAAATAGCCACTAGATGTTTAACAAAGTTCTCAAAATGTAAATGGGATGTTTTAAATCAGCTCAAGAACGCAGATGCATTGCAGTAGGGTGCTCATTTGCTTACTGAAAGGCAATATGGTTTGCATTCAATTTAAACATATGTACGTTTCAGAGAATAAAGAATCCTCTAACAGCAAAAGAATGGATGAAGCAGTTGTCTCTAAAGACAAATCACTCTCATCCCAGCAATTTACAATTTCTGTAATGTACATTATTTGACAAAAGCGTTTATTTAGTACATACACTGGCTATTATGTTCTGATTTAGCTACAAACATCCCTCAGCTAGGAGCAAGCAAAGCCTGTGTTTGAGGAATTGCCAACCTAATTGTATTATTAAAAAAAAGGATAATTCTCATTTACCATCTCCTCTCTCCAAACCCCAAGTAAAATTTGCACAGGACTTTCAAAACCAAAGAAAACCTTCCTGCCCTCAGCCAGACGACCAGAGACAGTGCATCACTGCAGAACAGAAACGGGTTTCATTTCATAATGGCACTGTTGGTTTATGGGGATTTTTTTTTTGAAAAAGTACTTTTTTACAATGATGTTTTTTTCCTAAATTACATCTGTTTCAGTAAGGACAGAATTTCTGGTGAGAGACACCAAGACTCTGCCCAGTAAAAAATACCCATGTGTCTAGCAGATACCTGGGATTCCTAATCTACTACGTTAAGATCCATAGGAAGGTCAGACTATATGCAAAGGTAAGAGCTGGTTTTGCAGAAACCTGGAGGCAGGAGCCAAGGGAGCATCCCAGCAAGCAGCAGCCCTGGTCTGCAGAGTTCCCAGCACTGGGGACTGTCCTGCACCAGCTGTCCCTTACGCAGTCATTAAAGCTGCTCACGGGGAATAATGTTGGTGAGGTCTCAGTTTTGATCATTGGAAAGTAACCAGTTCATCCCATCTTTATTTTTTTTGCATTTAAAGATCTGCAGTGCTCAGTTTGCTGATTAACAGCGCTAGGTAAAACCTAGGCAGACCTCAAAGAGATTTAATAGTTTCACTTCATGCACTGTCTAGACATGCAGATACTTATTCAACCTGAGTGGCTTCCAAAACAAGTCAGGAAGCCCAGGAGATAAATGCTCCCTTTACAGGTTGCCAGAATTGCAGTGCAGAGGAGAGATGCTAAGAGATGTGACAGCTCGCTTCACCACACAAAGCCCTGCCATTTCTTACCAAAGACCAGAAATACAGCAAACAATACTTGGCCAACAGAAAAAAACCTCCACTAACTGTACTTTTTTTCCAGTGTGAAGAACTGTGCAGCAAAACTCCACGTTCATGTTTGAGTCTGGTGAGGACCATTGCCTCTCTTGGAGCCTAAGCATTTTTGCCACGCTCTTTAATGTTTCTACCAAGAGCTGCCACTGCCCTCCCATCACCTGGCCACAGCCCTGAATGTGCAGATAACCTGCTCAGGAGACCAGGTACAAAGCCTGTGGGAACAGAGAAATGTCTCAGGAGGGTGGTGAGGGGACACATTGCACAAAATATTCCAGCATGAGGGTGACAGCATCTGCTACCGGTGACATGGGACATCAAGGTGAAGCACCTCAGAGTGAATCTTGATGCTGCCTTTAAACACGCAGAGGTGAAGTCTCTTTCCCAAAGCAAGACCTACCAGCAGTGAATATTTCTGACCTTTCTCTATGTTTCAGTTCAATAAAATAATCTCAAAGGAATGCTGTGAAAATAAGCTCATTACAGCCCATGAAATAAGGCACAGATGTATCCTACCAACGCAGGAAGAACACAGCAAATCTATCTTTGGAAAAGGTCTTGAAGGTGGGAAAGGCAACAAGACGTAAGGACACATACAGATCAGTCACAGGGAAAGAGGTGAAGCTCATTCAGTGAGCAACATTCATTCAGCAGTTCAAACAGCTCTATTCTGGAATTATTTAATTTTGGGACACTTGATGGTGTCAGCAGTAGTGTTCTTCAGGTCACTTCGTGCTAGGGGAGATGCTCACTTGCCAGGTCAGGGGCAGTGGTGGTGGTGAACTCACTGACAAAGGATGATACAAAGATCAAAAGTGCAAATAGTCCAAAGGGAACTCAACCACTCCAGGGAAGAACAGTGCATGAGGGGACAAAATGTCACAGCTGAGGGACAACCTTTGACTCAGACACCTTCCACCTTCCTTCCCCTCTAGGCTGCACCTCTCCAGCACCCATGGCTTGTCTGGGGCACAGATAAACTCCTGGAATAAGGGACCTATGCCTTGAGCAAGTGCAGCTATTGCTAACTTCTGTCCTGATACCCCAATATATATTAACTGCAATATACTATAAAATTTATTTATGATTCTTAGGCATTGATGCTGCTCTGAAACTGTCTTCTCTAAAGAGGATGCATCCTTCATCAGAATTAAACTTTGTAACGCTCAAAGACCTTTTCAAATATTTATTTATGCTATATTTTATGATGACAAAAAGCATGCTGCATGCCAGACACAACTCTTAATTGTCATGCATTTGCCTAAGGACATATGCCATAATTTTTATGTAGACCTTTAATTTTCAAAGTGTCATTGCTCTGTTTCTCTGTTAGTTCTCATTTTTGCAAATCCTTTCATATTTCTGAACAATCCTATGACATCACATGAAAACAACACTAACAAGAAAACTACTGCTGTCATTTACAGATTATTTTTTTTTTAAACAGTCTTGCACTACAGGAAATTTTATATAAAGAATAAGGCAAGGTAATGAGAAACATTTCTAGGTAATTATATTTTTCATTTTAAACCTGGAGCTGATCAGCATCGAAACCCTGAGAGCCTGCTGTTTGCATTTGTTGGACAATTACATTGCAGCAGGGTGAAAAAGCAGCCGTGAAAACACACATCCCATCTTATCTGCTCTTCTGCTGTTTGTTCTACGAGTGGAGCACGTTTTCATCAGGGGCCCAGCTTCTGCTGGATGGGTGCCCACACCCAGCTCAACCTTGTTTGGATGGTGCAGATGATGCCTGCAACTCAACACTCAACACAAAGCCAGAGCTGCCCTCCACTGCACACACAGGTACCCCAGGAAGGGGCATCTCAACCCTACCACGACAGTTTAAATGTAGTCAAAAAGCAAATAAGTTCTTTACTAAAACCAAATTCCTCCAGCTTGAGTGATTCCTCTCACTAAATTGCTCTCCAGTTCACTCAATTTTCTCCTGAGCCTTTGCTGAAGTTTGACTGATACACTGCGTTTGCCAGCAGTGATCAATTCATCCTGCAGATTTTTCTGCTGAGACAGCATAAATGAAAGTTTGAGTGTGAGCAGCATGAGGCTGAGGCTACAGTGTGGGACTGGGTGACAGCATCTGCTCCTGAGCACAAATAAGTTTGGGGTTTTTGTTTCACTGAAGGTGAAACATAACCTCAGGTTATGTTGATGTCACTGCTTCATGCACAAGAGCTCCTCCCCATGCAGGATTTGTCCCTTAGGAAATTACTACTTTGCCATTGCTGGCAAAAATCAAGAAGATTTGACAATAGAGATCTCTGGCTCTTGCAATACATCACAGAACAGCCTTGGTTGGAAAGACCTCTAAGCTCCCCCAGTCCAACCATTAACCCAGCACTGCCCAGTCCCCACTGCCCCATGTCCTTCAGCACCACATCTACACATCTCTTATATACCTCTCATTATACACATATAGATATCCTGAAAAGATCAGATATTGCCCCAAAATGCAAGGTTATCCCAGGAAGGGGTGTTCCACAGAGCTTACAATGAAGCTAGGGAATTCACACAGTCTCCCCCAGCTCCATGTTTTTTTTTTCTTTTTGGTTAATGTGATCCTAACCTTCCAGTATTTTCTACAATTACATCTTTCTCCCTGACCCATCCACATGCTTTCACACCACTGGTGGGACCCTCCTTGCCTGCTGCACCTCCATTCCCCATCAGACCAGCCCAAAATGAAGAGCTGGGTTCAGAAATCAGGCAGCAATTTGAGGACATTCTTGTGTGTCTTGTTTCTTTAAGAAACTGGATTAAAGAGTTAATATGAATTAGGTATTAAAATCAGTAAGGAAATAGCAGGAGTTCATGCTTATATAATGAAAATCAAACCAAGGCAGTCCCTGCAGGCAGTAATTGCTTGGATCAAATGAATATGGTAAATTTTGCCTGGAAGGTTTTTATTTTTTTGTGAAGAAAGGGAGTTCAGCTTTAACAGTCCATATTTTGTGGTCACGTGAATGGGCACAGCTCAGCCTGGGGTGTTTTCTGTCTGCACCTCTAGAAAATACAGCCCACAACCTCCAAAACAAGCAAACCAGTTCCCCTGGGGGTGCACAGCTCAACTCCCTGACCAGGGAGAGTGGGTACAGTCAGGAGCACTTTTTTCCTCTGATAACTTTTCCAGCATTTGCTGTGTCAGTTTCTCTTCACTTCTCTTGAACCAATGTTCAAAATGCCAAACAAGTCTCTCCTGTGTCCTGCTTTCCTACCATTAAATCATCTTCTAGTGCCAGAGCCATGCCATTGTTTCAACTCCAGTGACAAGAAGCAGGATCTGACAGAAACGTTTAACACTGTTCTGGTGATTCACAGAGGTGGAGTCCACCAGCCCTATTCCAGGAATATGAAGAAAATTAAAGCAAGTCCCAGAGAAAGAGGACTGGAAAGAGGGATGGTCCCACAGAAGCAATAAGCCATGCAATGGCAAGAAGAAGGTGCATTCTCCAGATCTGTATCTTCAAGCAGAAAATGTATTGCCCCATTCTCTACCAACAAAAAATCATAGACTCAGCTATTCCTCTTGACTAGATCCTGCTCTGGCTGTATCCCTAATTTCCAATTTACTCTGACCTATAAGACTACTACAGTAACCAGAAATGAGCATCTCAAATGGACCTTCATTTAGGCACTGTGCACCTCTAATTTTTCTGCTCAGATCTGTATTCAGTTTTCCCCTTCAGCAGTGGGAAGATCGCTACCAGTGCTCTGAGGTCCTAGAACAACATGCTGCCCATGGATCCTGCTGTCCTACTCTCATTTCCAGCCTGGAAAAAGCTCACAAAAACTAGGGGGGGGGGAAATGGATGGGCTCAGTTCTTTGTTTCCCTTTTTTTGGCACATGGAACTCAGATGCAGATGTGCTTGCACTTACCCAGACATACCACGATAGGTGTCCCACTACCTTTATGCTTCCTAAATTTGGTCAACATACAGAAGAACACATGGTAGTGAAAAGAATGCTTTAATCTTTGTTTTCTTTGGCTCTGGTGGCCCAAGAGAAGTACGTATTATATACATTGTGGTATTTCTCTGCCACCTTCTGAATATTTCTTTATGCCAAAGGTGGGCAGCAGGAACAACCATAGACTGAATTCATCGTCCTCAAGGGCTTTCCTCCTTTTGGGAAAGGGACAAACCACTTCAAGTCCCCTTCTCCATGCCAAAATTGTCTAGACTGGTCCTACAGGAACTACAAATCGGATCAGGTTCCTTGATATTATCTCTCATCAACTGAATGCCTTTTTTTTTTTTTTTTCCCTAAGCAAACAAGCCAGAGGAGAAGACCACATCCATCACAACTCATTGGAAGGACGGGTCTTGGATGCACACCGCAGAGCTGTGCTGCCTCCTCAAGACATGCTTGAGGGCTCTGAGCACTATCAAAGCACATGAACAGCTCTTGTACTCACTCAACAATGGCTCTTTAGTTAGTGCCTCGTTTTTTAAAACAGTTATTTGTCACTGTTCAATTAAAGAGGAGCCCAGCCGTGCACGCTGCGTGGCGGCTCGATGCTCCGTCACAGCAGGCTTGGCAGATGCTGCAGCTCAGCATCCTCAAAGCCGATTAAAACCCAGCACTGGGAAGCCACTGCCCATGTACTGCATCAACTAGAAATACAGACAAGAGCCTGAGCTTGTTAAAAAATAATATTAAAGCACAAAATGAATCCCCAAAAGGCAACAACAGGAGTGTCTGGGCTTAAGCAGAAAGCAAAGTGCTCTAAATAATTCCTGTTCTTCCTTGATTCTCCCAGGAGGGAGCATCTGTCACACAGTACCATGTCAGCAGGACAAACTCAACTGAACAAACTTCTGCTCACCATCAGAAGCACCTCTTGCTCATACCTCTGTGTAAACAGAGCTGAATTATTTTCATTGCGTGCACCCCCTCTCAGCATGGTACGGCTCCTGTGCTTCGGTGTTCTGTTCCCCCTGCTCTCTGCCTGCACCAGACATTTCTCTCAGGGAGCTTCTTTTGCCAATAAAGATTTTAAAAACTCTTCTTGCCCAAGCTGGTCAAGGCAGAGACATCTCCAGCTCTGCAATCTCACTATACACCAACCTGTGGAGATACTCTCCTGTTGTAATGCTGTACAATGCAATTACTCTTAGCAGAACAATTTGTCTTTAAGGAAAATGCCTACTCTGCCACATTCTGTTAGCAGCCTCCTTTGCCCTTTAAAGGCTACATCAGTGTCTACATCTAGCCTGTCCCCAGGGCTGAGCTGCAGCAGTTGTTGTACCACCCAATGCCTCCTCACCAGTGAGAAGGGGAACCAGGGAAAAAAGGGAGAAGCCCCATGGGGTGAAGCAGAAACAGATTTAAGGAAATAACAAAACTAACACAATCACCAACACAAAGTGCACAAGGTTCTACTCACCCTGGTCCTTGGGGTCAGCAGCAGAAGGCCAGGAGGGAGGAACCCAGGAGGAGGAACTCCCCCCTCAGTGAGCTCCCCCCTTTTCTAAGGAGCATGATGAGTGGTGTGGGATCCAGCTGTGAGTCACTGCCTTGAGTGGATCTCCCACTGACTGGGGGCTGCTCGTGGCTGGGCTGGGGCTGTGCCTGGGGACCAGGGCAATTATTAAGCACATCCTTTGCGTTGCTTACTACAGCCACCTGGACCCAAACCACTCTGTGGCTCATAAGAAAACCTTTGTTTTTATAAAGTGACATTAAAAATTTCATCAATATTACAGACTTTAACAATTCCACAGAAAATTCAGCAAGCCTGAACTTGCTATCAACTAAATATTCCCAAAATACTGCCTGGATTCTGTCTCGAGTGAAGCAGCAAGGCACAGGTCAGTAAGGAAGCAATGCTTGGGCTCTCTCTTAGTACTCTTAATATGAAAGCAATTGACTGATCAGATAAAGGTAATGGTGTTAATGGAATCACAGGCAGATACCAACACGCTGACCCACTACATCACCCACAGATGGTGTTTTGTGATGCATTAGGAGATTAAAACAAAGCTTAAGAGCAGTCACTCTATACAATAGCAGCACACACAGCTGCAGGCTGCTCTCCAGCTCAGCCCCTCAACCTGGTATCACTCCTGTCCTGGTAAACCTCTCACCCTGGTCCTGCAATGAACTTTATGCAGCCATGAGTGGTGTTTTCTCCCACTCCCAAAGGATGCTTGTCCCCACTTTTATTGTTAAATAAAAATGATAGCAAAACCCATTAAAAAAATACATTGCTAACTCAAATAAACTATCCAAACACAGTAAGTTCAGTATGTCCAGGCAGCAAACTGGGTTCTCAATCACCCAAGTTTTAAATGTGGCTTCAGATAGAGGAAAGGAAAATATTTTGATTAGCCTGACAGAGAGTGTTGTCAAGGAAATTAGAGTAAAGTAACTCTAGATAATTATATAAATAGATAATTAAAAGTAAATTAAAATGAAATGGAAAAAAAAAAAAGAAGCTAAAAAGCCTAATGCAATTACTTTAATTATATATTCTTTTACTTCAGCAATTTATTTTTTTTAAATTTAATAATTCCTCTTGGGTACTGGGAATAACAGAACTGATTTGTACCCAATGATGCAAACAGTTGCATAAACATGTATTAAAAGCCACCGATTTTCATTTCAAATTAATTAGATTCAGGCAGAGACAAGCTCTGAGTGAAGCAGAGCCAGCACCCTGCCAGGTATCAAAGCCCTTCCCTGGATATGTCCCAGTAAACTCCACCACCACCTCTGAAGTTACACAAGCAAAACCCCATCCACTCACCATAAATAACATGCTCAATTTGCATATTTATCTTCCAGCTTACAAAGCTCATCCCAGCAGGAGATCCCTGGGATAACAAAACACTTTCTGCACTCACATTTTCAAACGTGCATGTCTTCAAGAACCTGCCTTAATCCCCAATCTCTTTCTCCCTGCACAAACTATTATTTCATGCACTGAATAACGAAACGTACGCTGTCTAAATCAATCAATTGTGGTATTATGTAAAGAAAAGCAAGCTCAGCGGGAGAGTGTAAAACAAGGCCAAAACAGTATCAGACAGATTCTCCCAAGTAAGCAGCAAAACTTCTCCATTTGATCACAGCAGGTCCTAGCTGGGAGCAGGAGCTGGGGGCACGTGCCATGAGCCAAGGTGGTGGAGTCCTGTGACCCTGACCAGGCACGGCACGGCATGGCACAGCCTCCACTGCCAGCACACACCTCAACCAGACCAAGGCTGGCAGCCCAACTGGTAAGATATGACTTGGAGGTGGATGTGGTGGCCAAGGAGGTGTTCAGAGCAAGGAGCATTCTTCTCTGACCATGTATTTCTCCTGGTGAAAGTCCAGCCATGCCAGAACCCAAGCTGCCAGTGTCAAGCTCTGGCACCCTTGTAGTGTTTGGCATGGATGGACTGCAGACAGGATTGGGACCAAGTGGTATGGCACAAAAATTTTCTGTATTTGGAAGATAAAACTGTGAGATTTTGTATGGATTTAGTTGTTGGAAGTTCACTGCTCTGCGAAGGGGAGTAAGCAAAGGTGTTGCCATTTAATGAGAGTTTAAGCAATGCACTGAGAGGGTCTTTCACCTTAATTGACTACTAAAACTCAAGATTTTTAGCAATAACCTTCAAAGAAGACAGACGATATTTTCCTTGTTAAAGGGTAAATTAATGGGGATGACTATGTTAATTTAACAACTCCTCTGCAAGTAGGTTGGTCCCACAGTTCCTTAACAGTGCCAGTTCCCACTGAAAAGTTCACAAGGAATCTATGAAGACGCAATTGTGATCAGCTTTAATGTGGTCAAGAAAGATGTCTCAGCTCTCAAGGACCACCACGTGCTTCCACAGGAAAGCTACAGCTATCCCTGTATTTATCTATTTATTTGAAAGATCTAATAAAAGATATATAGATACACAGAGAGAGACAAAAAGTTTAATTTCATTGCAAGTTTCTTTCATGTAATCTTTCTAGCATATCCTGAGCCACAGCCTCTGCAAACCCTCTGAGGAACAGCTCTTTAATCTCTGCATTTCACTCTGCAAACGTGCAAATTAGTTTCCAGGATCTGCAAGCAGCAGAGGTCTACTTCTGCAAGATGGCAGCAAACCTTCCAGGAGGAGGAGAGACAACTCCGACCCAGCGAAGACAAAAAGAGAGAGGAAAAAAATAAAGTAAGATAGATTTTAAAATTAATGAAGTAAAATAAATAAAATATTGAATTAAATTAAAAAAAACAAAGGCTCATCAGCCCTCACAGAGGTCAGCACTCCAAAGGCACACCCTGCACAAAGGAGTTTCTGTCCTCACCTGCCGAATCCCTAAGCGATAGGCAAGGATGCGATCCACGGCGTCGGGGTTCATCTGGGTCCACTGGAGGCTGTAGGAGTAGACACGGGGTCTGTTCTGCCACAGGGGGTTGTAGGTGTCGTAGTAGAACTCGGGAGCGTAGGCTTTGCCTGAGATGGGAACAAAAACAGGGAAAACAAAGAAACCAGAGGGTGATCAGGTAACCAGTTTGGAGCCAAGCGTTGCTGCCCAGCCTGCGACCACCCTCTCCCTCTGTGTTTTCAGTCATTTTGCTCAATACCTTCTGCCAGAAGCACAGTTTGGAATTATTTCCCTCCACCCACAAAGGATTTGTGGCAATGGTTTGCTTTTATCATTAACTCACTCCTCACTGCCACCTGTGGCCCAGGTACGGGCAGGGGATGGGAAAAATTAGCTGGGCTCCTAGCAAGGCAAGCTGGAGCCATGCAACGTGCCTCTGTGCCCATTTTTCATGGCCCAGCTGACTCAAATAGAGATATTGAAACAAGCTGCACTGCACTGAGCCGAGAAAGACTCAGTGACAGCTGCTGCACCTGGCACACACAATGCGAAATGACACCCGGGAGCTGGAAATACAAGATGGGTATTTCCAGTGACTGCAGCCTTCACCTCATCTTCTCCTCTCCAGCCTCCCAGTGAAAAGCACACAAGCAGTCCTCAGTAACACCGAGGATGTGCAAGTTATTAGAGCACATTATTTAGCTGAACATGCTGATTGGCTCAACAGAGGGAAATGACATCTCACAGTGCATGTTGGTCACACGAGTGTTTCACCAGAATGTTACTGCAGCCTTCATCCTTTATAAGTATTAAAAACCTACGGATGATTTCCCAAACACATGACAAAACGTTGCTCTAATTCACTAAATACATGTTCCCTTTGACTTAAACCCACGTATACTGGTGACACCTTTACATGCAAATCACCTTTGAGCCTCTCGAGCATCCCATAAAGAGTGATTTGTGGACAACAGCAAAAACGACACAGAGTGCCCAATGTGTCCCCTCAGCCACGGGCATGGAGTGGCATCAGAGATGCAGTAGGGCAGCTGAGCCATCCAGACCAGGTGGAAGATATGACACAAGAGCTATGAGAGACCCAAGACCTTCTAGAGCCATAGCTGTGTGCACCGTCCTAGAGCATCTCGTGTACCACCAGGAACATCTGCACAGGCAAATAAGTTGAGCCCATAAAGGCTACGAGTAGATGTGGTAGAGACAGGGGTATCTGCAATTAGAGCTGCCTCCAAAACCTCTGAGGGAACTTCATTCCAGTGGAGTATACAATTCCAGCATACCCCAAAACATCTCACTTCTCATTCCTAGAGGAATGTCAAACAACATTAGAGCATGCACCAAAGGGACATGGATCAGGTCTCTATTTTTAAGGCATTTTGCACTGATTTTTCTTTAGCATGCCACATAACAACGCAGCATCGCTGCTGCTCCTTAAAGCAAACCAGGCTGGATTGACCTGAAATAAGTTTTAACAGCTGGATTTGTAGGAAGAGCTGTTAATCACCAGTTTTCACTCTGGATCTGTTCCAACAGGAACAAAACCTCAACTCAAAGACTGAGCATCTTGCATGGAACAGGTCCATCCTTGCCCTGCCTGGCTCTGCCTCCTTTCTCTGGAGTTTCCGTGCTTTGAGCTTAATGCTATTGGGAACAGGGTGGGGATAACACAGACCAGGCTCTGTTCTGTTTAATGCTACATTTTGTCACCTGAATTATGCAAAAAGGAAATGAAACACTGGAAAACCAAAACACTTGCAGATGTTATCCTCCTGTGAAGGTCTAAAAAAAAGACTTGTCATTAGAGGAAAACGGAAGTAGAATGAGGTCTTCCCCCTCCCAAAGCTTACACCTCTGTCCTCTTTCTATTTCTGCAAGGATTTTGTCAGTGGGAGTAATTATAAAATGCAATGACAAACACAGCCTCACAGTCTGCCTGCTCATGCCGACCTATGAGAGGGGTACACAGTCATTACCCACCTCCTTCAGTTCAGACATCAGGAGCTTGTGCCAAAATGCACACTGTACTTAGGTATTTTCTCTTCAAAACTGTTTTTTATCTACAGGTATAAATAGAGATAGGTGGGGAGGCATTTTGACCTGGAAGTCTGAGAATTTCCATCATCAGAGAGGTAGTGAGAAGGGAAAAGAGCATTAAAAAATTAAGATGAAAAGGGACAAAGGAAAAAACCTGTGAATATACACCAACCTTGTGGTTACTGATCAAGCTTTTATCTTTGGGTGTGTCATCCCCTCCAGCCATGCTTTTCTTCTCAAAGGATGAAAAGCCCTTTTAGCCAAGATATTTTAGTCCAATTGCCCAATGGAGGTGCACATTCAATTAGACTGGATTAGAGCAGATATGTTAGTGCTGAGGTAGCAAACAACAACACTCTGAGGAAAAGAAGCAAACCCAAAACTGCTGTTTTAAAAAAATGAAATGTTAAATGACAAGAGGATCAGTGGTCGATAAGATTTGTTCTCATTTATGTGCAGTGGAAATAATGGAGAAAAGCTCATGCTGAATGCAAATTATCATCTTCTCCCTTCTAGTGCAGGTGGACATAATGACATCTCTGGGCGTCTACAGAGGATCCATAATTAGAAGCTTGTCACAATATGGGCACTTGAACAACACAGTCACCTTTTGAGAAATAATGAGGACTCATGAAGAGTTGCATTATTCTAAATCCCTCCAAACAGAAGAGCGTTCTGGTGTGAATGGAGATGCTGAGAATTTAACAACACAACATTAGGACTTTAACTTGTGAACTTCAGAAGTACAGGAGAGCTGGGCAGTGTTTGAGAGTACACAAAAACCAGAGGTCGCCTTGGAGGAGCAGGAGCTGTGAGACACAAAGGCAGTGTCTGGGCTTAGCAGGTGTCCCCCATCACTGCAGCCACTTGCTCTGAGCCTGGACAGACACCCCAAGCCTGCCACCACCCAACCATGCTGCTTCCAGAGGCGATGCTGTCCAGCACAGCTTATCCTCCACTAGAGAAACAAAGAGATGATGAAGAGTGCAAGAGATCTAGCAGTGGCCCTTGGCTTCACACAACTGTGAGGAGGCAACAGCCTGAAGTACAGGTCACCTCAGCACCCAGCTTCAAGCCCTGGTTGTGCTTGGAAGAGGTTATCACATATTCCCCATCCACAGAGATGCCTCAAGCACACAGAGTGTGGGGCTGCTGTCCCTCAGACCCCAACTGGGCATCCCTTGGGGCTGCCAGCTCTGCCTCCACCTGTCTTCCTTCCTCCAGCCATGTCAGCTGCACCTTCCAAAAGCAAAACCCCTCGTTTTGTTCTGGGTACAGGAAACATTTCCCTGGCTCACATCAGAATCATAGAATCGTTTTGATTGGAAAAGACTTCTAAAATCATCAAGTCCAACTGTTAGCACTGCCATCATTCACCCTTTTTAAACAGGGGCAGCTAAAATCATAGAATAGCCTTGGTTGGAAAAGAACTCCAAGCTTACCCAGTCCAACCATTAACCCAGCACTGCCCAGTCCCCACTGCCCCATGTCCCTCACACCACATCTCCACGGCTCTGAAATCCCTCCAGGGATGGGGACTCCAGCACTCTCACTCCCTTCAGTTTTTGCAGCCTTCATGGATATATTAAAACATTTCAGGCTGGACAGGCAGGGCTCTGGGACTGAACCTCACCAACCTTCAGCTCACTGGAGGTAGCTGTGACCAACTGACCACTCCTCTGTTGCCCTTCGAAGGGGATTTTGGTGCTCTGGGAGGGACCCCAGGTCTGTGCTGATTCAGATACACAGGGGAAATCAGTGAAAGTCTTCTGGGTCCTCAGGAAGGTGCTGGCAAGGGGAGGGGTGTGCCATGGCCATTGCTCGAGGGGGTAAAGGCAGGGTGAAGGCAGAGCATCCTCTGCAGGCAGCTTCCACGGCTGGCTCCAGGAGCTGCACACCCCGGGAAGGGCAGCCTCCCGCTGACGTGCCACTCCAGCAGGTCCCAAGGGAGGTGAGTTTAACGCCACGATACTTTTTGTGTCTGTTGAGGCAATCTGAACTCGGGCTTAGAGCTCCATTAACATGTACTAGTTTTAATTAATCCCTCCCTCTGTGCTCACGCTGCTGGAGTCCGAGTAACTGCGATGCTTGGGGCTCTGCCAGAGAGAGGATACATGACACAGTTTGAAGTGGAGCATGCTTGTTTGCCTTTCTATCACTGGCAAAACACTTATTTTCTTTTTTCACCTTCTAAATACACCCATACACGGGTGGGATTGTGCGTGTGGGGAGGGTGGGAGCAGGGGAAGGAGAGGTAACACCAAACGCAGTTTTGCTCATCGGGGCTGGCACTTCCACGAGATGAAAGCATGTAGGGAGATCAAATGTTTGTGTTTGAAGGCTAAATAGCTAAAATAAAGCTTGAATCCCCCCCCAGCACGCTTGCAGAGGCCACCAGGCACGAGTGGCACAATTACACCTCCTGCTGCATTTGTGGCTGTTGTTCCATCAGCCTGAACCCATCTGCATCTGGAGCCTGCAATTATCAATCACAGCTAACTGCACCCCTGGGCACACGGGAGCTGTGCTGGATTTTAGCTCGCTCTCTCCTCAGGTTAGCACAGGGGGAAGGAAAAAAAAACCAACCCAGCACCCAATTGTCCACTCCCATTGATCTGGATTCACAAGCACATCCCAGCCCCATGAAGCTTCTGAACTGCAGGAACACCACGGAGGTGTGTGATTATTGGCAGTGAGCAGCAGTTTTCCCTTCCTGGGTCTTTAATTTCAAGAGGTCAAACTGCTTTTTTTTTTTTTTTTTTATTGGGCATGAATGGTGCTTTTTTTGCATTGCTACTTAATGCCCAGCAGATCAGCAGCCAGGGAAACCTCCAATCCACAGACCCCTCCACAGGCTCAATGTCCCCTATCACATGCTCTGTCCCCTATCACTGTACCTAAAATTTGCTACATATAAATTCCTATGAAAGTCTGAAATAAGACTTCAGGGAGATGCAATACCAGACCTCAAGAAATACTGATCTGAGGACATGACTGTCATTAATTAGTGTGGCACAAAGGAACACATGTCCCAAGGTCCTTTCTGAGTAGGAGCTTCCAAAAAACAATGTGTCTTCTGGGTGGGACAAGAATATATTAATTTCTAAGATGTATTGACAGTGAGGAGTCAGCTGATGAGGGGTGATGGCTTTAAACTGGAAGAGGGAAGATGCAGACTAGATGTTAGGAAGAAATTCTTTCCTGTGAGGGTGGTGAGACACTGGCCCAGGTTGACCAGGGATGGGGCTTGGAGCTCCCTGGGCTGGTGGGAGGTGTCCCTGCCATGGCAGGGGGTTGGGATGAGATGAGCTTTGAGGTCCCTTCACACCCAAACCAGTCTGTGATCCTATGAAGAGTACTTCAAGTAGTGGAGAGCCAGCTAGCATAACTTAAACAGGTATATTCACAGGGAAAAAAAAGCTTCCTGCCTGCAGACAGTAGCAGTCATCTGAGCCAGCTTCAAATGAGATGGTATTTCTGCTGAAAGCAGTGTGGTTGCTCCACTCATGTGCACAGACAGGAGAAACCAACGTGGCAGCTGGCAAATCAGTTCTGAACTCAGGCAGAGTGTGGAGGCTGCTGCGGTCCAGTGGAGCATCTTCACATGCTCACCATCAGGTCTTGGGAACAAGCACTGACACAGACATGCCAGCACTGCTCTGCTATTCAGCACTGTGCAGTAGGTAGGGTATTGTACAGCTTCTTATAGAAACTAATGATTGCATAGCAAAGTGGTGACAGCCCACAGAAAAATAGAGTTAACAGTAATGAATTTGGAAAATACATCCATAAAAGTCTTATATCTTAAGTTTGTGGAGCTGAATTGTGGTTGTCCCAAAGGCAGAAATTCCCCCAAACACGTGAGCCGTGGGGATGGACTGCACTGCTCAGCTGAAACCCCACTGAAATGCACCCAGGCCTCGACAGAAAGGAAACAGTCTCTGGAGGATGTTTTTATGGAAAAAGTGGGATTTGGGAGAAGAGAAATGCAGTGCAGTCTGCAGAGGCAAAGGAGCAAGCTGTTTCCCCCAGGGGACAGTGGGGACACCCTTCTCCTGCCATGCAGAGCTCCTCCAGAGCAGAGCCAGCCCATGGACAGGGCTCTCTGAAACAGCTCAGAGCTGTCTGGGGACACTTCCCAAGGAGGAGAAGCTCTGTCACAGCTATGGCACCACAAACACCCTCAAAAAATGAAGCCTCCCCATGAGAAACAGGAGTGCCCCCAAGATTCAGCAGGAGAATGGAGCACAAAGCAGTTTGCAAAACCACCTCAGCACCTCTGGCACCATCATCACCTCTGAGCCCTCATCACTTCTACTCCTGATTTGCAGAAGGAGCTAAAACATCATTATTTTGGATGAGAGTCATCAGGTTACAAGTCTAGTTTTGGTGATTACTTATTTCATAATGAGTCTGAGGCTGATCAGGAAGAGGAACACGTACCATCTACCTCTGGTCCCAGTGCCACAGGTAACTGCAGCACCCTTCCCCAGTAACAGCCCCTCTCACTCACAGAGCCCTTCTGCACTCATTAGCATCTGTTGTGCAGCATTTGTATCCCTCCAGGCAGTACATCCAAAATATAATCTACCTACTCTCTACTAGTGTAAAGTCAACAATGGTGTGAAAGACAATATGGAGCTGATTCGTAGAAAACAAGCAAGCCAACAGTAAAGGCAACTCACCTGCTCACTGTTAAATTCATGTTCCATCCCATTGCACCACTGGGACCTCAGCAAAGGCTGAAGCACTGTCTGTCCTAACAGAAGTGGGATTGATGCACTTACTCAAATGGGTCCTGAGCCTGTATCAGAGAAACTCCTCAGCCAGGCACAGGAGACGTCCCCGTGGTTCTTTTCAGACCGCTCAGTCATTTACCCCTTAGAAACTCAGGAAAACAAAATAATCTTCTTAAAAAGAAAAAAATAAAAAGTGTCATTCCAATTGCCAGCACACGGTTTCCAAAGTAACGTGAGAAATCAAGAACATGCGCTGCAAATTTGCATTGTAATGAGTGCAAACACAACCCAATGATTTCGAGCAACGGCAATAAACTGAACAACGACGTTCTCTCCCTAATTATAGCAGCTGACTGCATACCCCAGATGGAGTTTCAGAGTACTGGGTTAATGTTTATGCTGGCTTGTCATGCAGAAACAAACAGTAGTAACTGTGCAGGCACAGCACCAGGAACAGTGACAGCTTTAGTAGACACACAGACAGAGCACTAAAGGAATCATTTTCTTGCACTGCCTCTTTATGTTCCCCTTATCTTCATATCTATTTCTGCTAATTTGCCTGCCATTAGATGCTTGGTGACTGCAGCATCTCTGCCATCTCCCATCCACACTGGGAGCACACATGCACTTTAGTTTATCATGACAAGGAGTTTGGTATAAGCAATGATCAGGGTGTGTTGTTTTACAACAGCAGCTATAAATGTTTAGGGAAAAAAAAAAATCAAAGCAGAGGTTTACAAATGCTTCCCCTTTTGGCAAATTCAGGCCCAGACCTTCCTATCTTTAAAATGCATGAAGAATATAAATTCTTAACAAAATAATATATATTTAACTGTGTAAAATACTGGGAGACACAGAGTTTATGAAAAATGCTGCCCATTACTGTGCTCTGTTTTATTACAGGATATATAATTTATGAAGGATTTTCAATAAGAAAGAGAAGATGTTCTGTTCTTTATTTGCATATCTGAAAGGAAATGAAAGAACAGAACAGTCTTCTCTTTCTTGATTGAAAATCCTTCATAAAGTATATATCCTGTAAGTAAAACAGAGCACAGTAATGGGCAGCATTTTCATAAAGCTCTGTGTCATCCCTGTTTTGGACTTCCCACCACCACTGACCCTGCTGCCTGTGCCCATCCATCCCCAGTCCAGGCTGGTGGCTGACACACAGCAGTTCAGGATGCACAGCACAAAGGAACGTGTTTCAACACTTGCTAAAGTCTCTCCCTATGATTTTTTTTGGCCAAAACTGCTCTTAGAGGTGATGATCCATTTTCATACAGTCTCAGTCCCTTTGGAAACTCCACCTGGTCCAGTCCCAGAACCAGCTGCCTACCCTTGTTCTCCCCAACTTTCACAACTGCTTTAATAAACCGAGCTTCCTCCTTATTGAAAGCACGTTGTGCTTTACAGATCAGTCCCTGCTGTGGCTTTCTGAGGGTCCTGTGCTCTGTTACACCAATTAGAGGTTCCATCTATGGTCCTCTTTAATATTCAGTATTTATATGCTCCCAGCTTCACACCAGAAGTGTAACAGCACGTTTTATTCCATACCAGTCGAGCTCTGACCAAACTAAAAGCTTGGCTTACTCCTTTCTCCAGCTATGCAGCTACAGATCCCCTCTTCCCCTGCTTCCAACCACCATCACTCACTTTTGGATGATATTTTCCATTTGGAACTTTCTGTAGAGCCTCAGCTCTTTCCATTCTCACTATTACACTGCGGGTTTCATCTGTGCAGCATCTCTAAGACATTGTTGGGCCAAAATTTGAAGACTGACAGCAAACAGTGCAGATGTGGCCTCCCCTCAGTCCTCCTAAAGACTTTCAGGGACTGGTATTGTTTGGAGTCAAATACAGAGCCTGAGAGTCCCAGTTCCACACTCTGTACCTGTAGCCCCACCTGTGAGACCCAGGCCAGTTCTGAAAGAGCCATTTATCCCTGCATGAGAAAATTAACACTGATACCTGCTGCTTAGAGAGGAATGAGGCAGATGAGGCTGCAAAGCAAAGCCTGGAGCACCAGACCATAAGCTGGGGCTCCTGCTATTCCAAAAGGTGCTTTGGTTTCCAGGCCAGGACAGTCTAAGCCATAACAGCACAGCTGAAGAGGAGTTTAATTACACAGTAGTACTACAGCTAATCAAGAGTGAACACTAATAATAAATAATCCCCACAAAGCAGGTGGATGAGGCTGCTCTTCCAGGGAATTCTTTACTGTGGGAGGAGATGACCCTGTACCTGCTGCTCCCAACACTGTGAACTCCAGGACGTCGCCTTCCCACACATTCCAGTCAAAGACTCTTCCCAAAGGACACTTTGATTTGCTAATGTATTGCAGCTTGCAGGAAAGGAATGACCTGGGAATCAAACTGACCTTCCAAACACCTAATTGGAGCAAAAATTTAAATGCATTTGTCCTCTGCCCCCCCCAGATGATTTAAGAAGTTCCCATTGCAGGTACAGAAAGGTGTGCTTTGAACCAGTAAACCAACATCCCAGTTAACAGTTACACTAATATAAGTTCATGTCCTGGAGTTCATCCATGAGATGCCTTCTCCACATGTTCTTTAATGATTTTGTCCCCTTTCTCCCTGGTTCTCCCGTGGCAGTGCTGGGATCAAACCCCTCGCCAGCGATAACCAAACGTGACATCTGCTGGCTGAGCGTGGAAGAGCTCGCTCTGCTCCTCTGCAATTCCTCCTCCTCCTTCCAACACAGGATTCATGGTAAAAAACATCGTCCCTTCTCACATCAAGGCCAGATCTCTCCCAGAACTAACCACCACATGTTGCCCAGCTACGTTTCAATTCGTTTGGGCCTCACGTGTCTGTGTTTGCGGATAAAAAGCTTCAACACAACTTGAAATGAGGTTTATAACCCGGTGCAGTGTACTTGGAATCCCTTCCAGACAGCTCACGATGAAACACAACCTGTGCAATGACATTTTGAGGGATAAATAAAGCCATTTTGAAACAGCCTCTGCAGCTGGCTGATTCACACACACACAGCCCCTTTTTTACTGGCGAGCTCTCTGCACACTCACATGCCCACACATACATACTTCCATAATTTCATGTGATAATTTCTTGCAGACACGTATGCACACACTTGCATACACCCTCCTTATACGTGTTTGTGTGATGCCTGCCTGTGCCTGCCTAGGAAGTGGTTCCTAAAGCAAGGTGAAATACAGCTCAACAGAAAACAAAGCAAAGCCTCTGCTCCAGGTGGAGGTGGTAATTTCCCTGTCGAGAAGTGAACTCTACAGAACTCCCCCAGGGAACTGCAGGCGTGGAAGGGGGAGCAGTGACACTTGCTACCAAGTGCTAAAGAGCTGATAAGTGAAGGATGGGGAGGGAAAGGAAAGGGGTGTCATGTGGAGAGCAGGATGCTGAAATCGTAAATAACGTGTCACCTCGTGTGTGTAAAGGAAACAGTGGCCTCTGGGAAGGTGGGGAAGCTCTGACAGTGCCTGGCAAAACACCTGTCTCAGGATCAGAGCACAACACGGAGTCACAGAAGAGATGCTTGCAGCTGGGAGATGATGCAGCTATGTGCAGCCCTTTGGGAGCAACACACAGAACAGGCAGCTCCATCCCTCAGCCACATCACTCCCCCAGCCCCTGGGTGAGCCTGGGGCTGGTGCTGCACCCCCTTCCTGAGCATCCCCCCCACTGCTGGGTACCACAGGTCTTCCTCTGCGCCTGCCCTGTGCCCACATCCTCCTGTGGCTCCATCCATCAGTCCCAGCCCTGCTCCTCAGCCAGGCTCCCCTGATGCTTCCTGAGCTTATGAGGACTTCCAAGGCAGCTGTAAGCTCTCTCTTCTTGGCATTCAGAGTCACAGAGCTGCCTTACCCCCATCCCTTCCCTCCCACAGGCCCCTCAGTTCCTGGTAAATACCACAGCTTGTGGCTGCTCCAGTCCACTCCAGAACCAACATGCAATAACCTCACATCACAGAAGCAGACAAGCATTTTGGAGGAAGACACGAAACACAATGCCAGCCAGCAAATGACCTGCCCCTGCTTCCCACCAGCAACACTGAAATGCCAGTTCTCTCTCCTCCCTGGGCACTCCTCGGGTCAGCTCTGCAGTGGCAATGCTCAAGGGCTCCCTGCTCAACATTCTGCAGTTTCTTCAGGCTCTGTGGGACTGAAACACTGCTGAAGTTATTTGCAGCAACCACAGCAGGCAGGTTTCTTCATGGGGAGGGCCAGGTTCAGTTTCATTATTAACTGGGGCATGTTCTTCACTCCCATATGCCAGGCTCCACGAAAACACATCTCAAGGGCTGCCAGCAACAGAGCAGCCAGCCCATGGAAGGGATGCTCTTTGCCCAGATCACTCATTTTTCTGTTTATCCAACATCAAATATCTATATTCAGCCCAGAGCATCACACACTCAGGCACTTGCACCATCCATGGAGGCAGCTGCATGTTCTCTAACTCCTGGGGTCACAAGTTTGGCCCCAGACATAGACCTATACCCTACAGCTCAGCTACCAAGAACTCTCTACTTCAAAAGCTGCACCATCCATCTTTATTATTCTAGTTGCACAAAGCATCCTGTGGTCAACAAGAAGGGAGGCGCTCACTCTTAATTATCAGTCTCTGGAGGTGACTTTGAAATAACCCAGGATATATTGTCAAAGCAGAGACACATCCCTGGTGCTGCACTTGGGGAGGTCTGGCTGCAGCTCCCCTCCTTCTCCTGGGTCTGGACTCCAGCATCCATGGAGGCCAAACAGACATCAGAAGCAGTTTAGACACATTCATGGAGGCCACATCCACAAGTGCTGAGACACAGTGATCCCCTGGGACTGCAGCTCAGCAGCCACCACTGGTCCTGCTGGCCTGCAGACTGGGAGGCAGGAGATGGCAATGCCTCTGCTCTGGGCTCCAGGGTCACACCAAGCACGTGCAACTGGTCACTGCTGAAAACCAGAGACCTGTGCCCAGGACCTGGCTTAGTGCTGGGATCTCCCTCTTTATTGGCTTCACTGCACAGCAAAGGGTGAACCAAGCCAGGCTTGTCAGGTCCTTCAGGGCTTTCAAGCAGCAACTCTTGAAACACAACCAAACCCAAACAGTACGTGCAAGTCAGTCTCTCAAGTGGTGCAATCCACTACTGCATTCACAGTCCTTCTTTTGGGTGAATTAACTTTATTTTCCTTCTTCCCTTAGGGCAGAACTGCATTAAAAATTAATAAGTCTGAAGCACAGTGAAAAACCTTAGCTAACCCCTCCCTCCACTCCTCAAATTAGATACTTCAGCCTCAGGATGGAATTAATTAACTTCATTTTTCTCTACTTACTAGATGACAGGAAAAGCACGGTTGAGATCCAGTAATAACACCGTCACCTTTGCTGAAAGGTCACATTTGGCACTGCCAGCTCCACTGATGACCTGTGAGAAGTAAATATCCCAAATTTCCAGACTCTGACGAGTCTGGAAATTAATTGCCAAGAAGGCAGTTGCTGGCTCAGAGTCCACTGCCTTTACTGGGCTTTGGACCAGGAGATTGGTGACAAAAATATGTCAACACAGTAAGAACTGTCTTTCATATTGGACCACCTGGGGTTTAAAGTGCCCTGGACAAGCGTGTGGGGTAGGACCAGCAATCTGCTTCCAAGGGGGCTGGCAAAGCTCCTCTTAATTCACACCCCCCACCAGCAGGAGTGAGTGCAGCGGGAAACAAAACAACATCAATGCTCTGTGTGCTTTGGAAATGGGCTTTCCTCTCGTAGGTTTTTCAGAGATGCCCTGGGCTCAGTAGCACTGTTCTAATCCCCACGGCCTCCAAGGTCTTTAATTAAAATAAAATACCTACTGTGCCTAGCAGATGAAGGAAAAATATATTTTTTTAAATGGTAGTGGTGCTTCAGGAGAAATTGTAAGACCACACAGGTTTGAACAGAAGTGACATATGGCCTTTGACTAATTTTTCCTCCACTTCCCACAGTTCCCAGCCATCCATGACTGCCCCTAGACTGGCAAACTTGGGAAATATTTAAACAAGTGGAGGGATTAATTATTTATTCTGCCATCTTTGCACGTGTTTCTGAATTAAGGTAAGCATTTAACTAAGCTGGAGCCTGACTTCTTATTCTCTAAGGTGTGAGAGTACAGCAGAGCTCTCACTGAGCTGGGAATGCTGCAGTTGGACTATGGAGGGCTGCTGCTCCCAAACTGGGGGAAGACACACATGTCGAGGACAGAGGTGTCCTGCTCACAAGGAGCAAACAGCACTGCAAGAGACAAACCTCAAAACAAACCTGATGAGGACATGTGCTGCTTTTCCTGGAGGAAGAGATGGTCCACGTCCACCTCCAGCTCCATGATGTATTTCCCATGGGAGAGAGTGCTGCCAGGGGTGATGCTCACAAGGGAACAAGGTGAGCATTGAATAGGAAATAGGAAAAAGCACTTCAACTTTCAGACCACAGATATCAGGTAGAGGGAAAAAATAAAAGAACATCCTGCCAGTTTGACTCAAGACACAAAACTGGGATACGAGACTATTGCAATCACTGACACAGTAAGAAATCTTCTCCTGTCCTTGGGAAGGATATAAATGTTACTGCAACCATCATTAAGCTTTACATGAGAGATTGTAATTTATATAGTCAGTTTATAGCCTGTAACATTCATTTAGACTTACTGGAAAGCTAATAACTTATAGCTAATAACTTATAGCCAGCTTGTAATCAAATCTTCCTTAGAGAAACAGTGCTACAGACAGCAAGGATTTACAGCTGGTTTGTATGGGTGCCTCCACAAAGAAATAAATTAATTCTAACAGTAATTCAAACCACTTGCTCTACCAGCTCTCTCCATATCTATATCTATCAGTCTGGGGGTGCTAAAGGAGCCTCAGCTCCATCTTCATGGTTCCTCACCGAAAACAAGAGCTTTTCCACCAGGCTGGAAGGACCCAGCCCATGGTATTTACTCGTGTTGAGAAAAGGGAAAACAGCATACTGAGCTATCACTGATGTTAAGCACATGGTCATTTCTTCCCCCCCATGATAGTTTTCCACCACTGTCAATCATGACACTGATAGCCCCAATGCCATCAGACTTGCAAAGCATCCGTATGTCCTGCAGAGCCTGGCTTAACAAAACAACCAGTAAAAACCCCAAAAGAAACAGGTCAGACAGGCATGAGCTATCCCAGTTCTGCTCAGGAACTTGTCTACAGAAATCAAATCTACAGCCATCTGCTAACGCTGCTGGAATTTGTGCCTCTGCCCCCTACTTGCTGCTGCCCTGTGCACCTCTGCTTCACCCAGGCATCCACATCTTTCACATGAGCAGTCCTGGCAGATTAGAAGCCATTTACATACAGGCAAAAACCCTGAGTAGAACAGCAGTTATGAACATGTCTGCACACAGCAGCTAAAACAAAGCTAAAAATGCAAATAATGCAAATGGCTCGCATGTGTAATCTCTGAATTCCTCCTAAGAAGGGAGGATTGGGAAGAAACAGTCCCATCTGGGGCACATGTCTCCACCAAGGTGCAGTGAGATGATGCAGATGTGTGTTCCCCCCCAGTTTTCAGTCAATTCAGTGGAACTTTCTGAGACCTAGAGTTTAACTGGCTGGATATAACTGTAAGAGTAGACATATTATAACATATAATTAATGCAGAAGCAAAAGCAGGACATGTTTCTTCATTTCATTTTGCGTCGTCCTTCCACACAAAACTATCCTCAGTTGTGAGGCAAAATGGAACAGAAGTGAATTTGCAAGACAAAGTAAAATGTCCATGTTATTTTACATCAACTCTGCGTAGTTCACAGGGCTTGCTTCCAGTCAAGTGAGGTCAGAGGGAGCATCCAAGAAACTCAGAGGGCAGGAAAAGGAGTCTTGCTTCTCCATACCAGATGTGGATGTGGCATGCAGGACCTAGATGGCATTGAATACCAGCTCTAGCAGAGGGACAGCACCTGCAGATCCATCCCCGCTGATGCAGAAGGATGTAGCTCATGGGCACAGTGCACCCTGGTGCCCAAAAAAAGTATGGAGGAAGGCAGAAGGACCAGGCGGTCCCTATCTGAAGTCACAGTCAAAGATCATCATCCTTTCAAATTCCCACTGTGAATATTGCATCCCTTCTAGGGGAATGAATCTTACTGATAATAAAACGTGCTGCTTCTGTGTCCCTGAATAAGCTCCAAGAAGATCTCTGCATGTGGCAGGCTTTGGTCCATGGCTAGATGCCCTCAAGAAGCCTAGATTCTGGTGTACTAGTTTTTTCTTCAGCTAAACCCCTGTATTTCACCTGTGAGCAACTGAAAGCCTGGGGCCTGCATCACAAGTCCTGCACTCAGGGAATGGGGCTCCAAAACCAGGCAGTTTATGCTCAAAGTTGAGGATAACCTGCTGGAATCCATCACAAGCTGATGATTTCTCACAATGGCTATGCAACCAAAGAACCAGGCAGGGGAAAAAAAAAAAGTGTGCTACTTATAATTTCTCTATGCATAGATAATTTAAATCTAAAGTGGCTTCTGACTCTTCAGAGGTTCAGCTCTGCTCAACGAGGCAGCCATACCCAGAAACTGCTTCAAACACAGTCTATGAGACGGGAGTCACATCACTGAAAAATGTCTTCAGTCTTTGGTTGTTCTTCCCAACACCAAAGCTTGTTGGATCACCTACACAGATTATTCTGCTCATCAAACACAAGCAACCAGAGAAGAGATAGGGTGGGTCTGTGCCCAGATGATGGGCAGGAGCATATCCCTGAGATCAGAGCTCATGATTCTATAAAACACAGGACTGTCAAAGAGGTCTTGTGTCTTACTACAGCAAAGAAGTCAATGATACAGTGTGGACAAAAGGTCTCAGATGAGTTTAATTAATTTAAACTGACTGTTATCCCACTGAAACATCAGGGCTGCAGCACTGCTCATGAGTTCAGCTGCACTATTCAAGAGAAGTAAAATATCCAGAGGTGAAGTGTGGTTTCAAATGGGATCTCAGGTCATGAATCTCCAGCTTACTCTCTTTCTCACTTCTTTTTTTCCTACTACCTCTCTTTCTTGCCACGTTTCTGTGTCAATCTGTACTGTTCCAGACATGGGGCAGTGGGGACTGGGCAGTGCTGGGTTAATGGTTGGACTGGATGAGCTCAGAGGTCTCTTCCAACCAAGGCTGTGATTCTATGATTCTGTGTTTCAGGTGTGGAAAGTGGTGTTTGAGTTGCTCAGACTCTGAAGCAGTTCAATCGTTTTTGGTAGTAGGTGCCTTGAAAAACAGCATTGCTCCTCTAGCCAACCCTGCCACATTAAGTGCATTTTTTAAACTAATTCTCAATTTCTAACTGTAAAAATAGGCTGAAGATGGTGTAGGAAAGGATATAAACTTTTGATTTGGTCAGAAAACAGTCTTATGAATAGTTCATAGATTGTGTCTTATGACTTCTCTATACTGGGACACACTAAGGTGTTTTGTCACTAATTAGTGCCAAAAAAGTTCCCCTCTATTGAGATCATCTCTTACATTGATTGATTATATTCTGGCAGAGGCTTGGAATTGTCTTACATGATTTTGTTAGACTGGGGTAAAAAAAGCAAAAAATCTTCAGCCTACACCCAGTATCTTTACAACTTTTTTTTTTTTTTTTTTTTTTTTAAAGAGTTTAATTTAGATCATTTAAACTTTTTTTGTTTTGATTTTTTTTTTTTTCCACTTTCTGACATGATTCTGTAAGGAACTGGGCCATGACCAAAAGCCAACAGACTTCTAGGCTGCTCAGACTCTGCCACCAGACAGAATGGGGACGTCCCTCCCATCTCGCCTCAATATAGCTGTTAACAGTTTGAACGAGTGGTGGTAAACAGAAAATGTCCCTCAGCTGAGCAGCAAGTGGGAGCTGCCTCTAGAAATCTGTACAGCATGACCTCCAATGTGAAAGGAAACAGGCAAACAGGGGGGTGAGGGAGGGAGGAGTAAATGCCCCCAGCATTGTGCAGGGCTTTGAGGACAGTGAGATTTGGCATCTCACTTTGCTGTTCTGCTGAGCCCCATCCACTTATTTAACATCCTGCTACTATCAGTCTGATCATGTGGGGGTTTTTATGTATGGAGAGGAGAGAGAGGCTTTAAAATACCAAGAAATGCCATTAGCAGCCATTTATGCACCAAGGAGAGGACTCGTTGTGCCACCATCACTGCCTGCCTCACTGGAGGGACAGGGATAGTAAGCTCAGTCCCAGATGGCTTCTTGGAAATCTCCTTGTGGGAGGGTTGGGGTTTTTTTGGCTTATAAAGGGAGGTAAAAGCTGCTGGGAGCTGTCCCAGCACAACCCTCGCGTGGTGTGCCAGATGCTGCCAATGCAACGTTCTTCTATCCTTGGGGCTCCCCCTGATCCGGCCACCTGAGAGTCAATGATGGTCTTCAAAAAGAGCCAGGGGTTGTCTTGTCTGGAGATATCATGGTCCCAAGATGAAAAACACAAGAAAGACTGACATAGTGCTGCCAGTCTTTGGGATGAGGAACCCACCCCGATACCACCAAACAGAAGCCAACAGTGGAGTTGATCCACACTAAAAGATACAATAAAGAAACTGGCACATTGAAAAGAGAAGCACCAAGTTAATTATAAGGACTAAATGAATGACTTACTGTTGATTCTAGTTTTAACTGAAAAAGAAAAGCAAATTTTGATTGAAATCAAACACAAATTGAGGTTTCCCTCTGATTTTGCTCTTAAAAACCAAATCCTGAAACAATTCGGTGTCAAAGAGAAGACCCAAAGGAGAAGATCCAAAACATTCAACCTGGAAAAGAGGGCAATGCTGCTGATGGGAAAGATGCTGCTGCTCCCCCCCTTCCCAGCAGAACCATTTCTCTCTTTACCTGAGCTCTGTAATGAGCCAGTTCCCACACTGTGACGTGTGTTGAGTTGGCTCTGGGGAGAAGGTAGGATCAGGGTAGAGAAACTTCCATCCTTTCCTGTGGATTTTGTTTTCTCCTTTGTATATGGCACTTGAACTTCTAGAACAACAGAGATGTCAGGACACGCTCCTGCTCCCTCTATTGCCATTGTGCTTCCCATCGTGGATGAGCTCCATGGCCATGTCCTTCCTCAAATGAGGGTATGAATTTATCCATTGCCCTGGATCTGGCTCATAATTTTAATTATTTTTTATCCTCAATCTTTTTCTCTGTATTTCAGTCTGATTTAACAAATCACTATGCCACTCATCCAATCCTCTGCTCCGGAAAGTACCGTTCCCGTGTCCAGAGGGCTCTTCCCAGAGTAGACAATTTATTCTTACTGGCCACAAAATTGACTGTGGGAAAAAATAACCTCGTTTTAAAAGATTTAATGGGACCTCATTTCTGGAGTCATATAAATTATTTAGATTAGCACAAACATGAATTCTGCAGTTGAGGAAAAAAAAAAAAAAGTATGTTTTACTGCACTAAAGCAGCTGTTTTGATGTTTGATTAGGTTTTCTTTGAACTCGGCAATTTTTCAAAAAACATACTCCATTTTACTGGATTTAACCTCTCCCACTTAATCTTTGAAGGCCTCCGTTTCTTTCTCATTCTGTTAAAAACCCATTTCTGAGGTGTGCCATCGAAGGATTTGGTTGGTCTATTTTTTTAAAAAAAAAGTTTCTTTTTTTGTTAAAATTTAAATATTTCAGGGCAGTGAATATTCCTTCTTGCACATGTGTGAAATGCTTAACACACAGCAGATACTGCCCCACAGCTAATTATAAAACAGAATAAACAATAGCAGGTTTTAGTCAAGGCATGAACTGCATCATAACCAAAGGTGGCCGCTCTTTTTGACTGCAAGAACTGGAACTTTTTCCCTCTGGAAATTTGTGCAAGCTCTGGAAAATAAAGATTCATGGAAAAAATGTTCCTGTAGTTCATCTGCAAAAAACCCAAACAACTCACTTTCTGGATAATTTATATAATTTAAACATACAGCAACCAAAGAGCAGGGCTGTGCTGCCAGCTCCTTCAGCAAAGCAGTCCATGGGATGGAGAAAAGGACTTTGCCTTGGGAAGGGGCCATGCACTGCCCTATATTCTTCTTTTTTATTTAGCACTTTGAGATTACCCGAAGTTAGTGACCTAATTAACATATTTGACAGATCAGCCATGAGCTCTTGACAACACGCTTATTTACATTTACCCTTCAAAGAAGATGAAAAAAGATTCTTTATCTACACTAACACAGTGTTTTCTCCAGAAAACCAGCACATAATTTTTTATATATTTTTTTTTTTAATTTTATTTTTTTTTAAATCACATTTGAATTTTTATTTCTGTTTTCTGGAGAAAGTGGCATCACTAAATACAGGTGAGTTTTCAGTAAAGCCCCCCTCACACTCACATATTAAAACATCAAAACTAAGCAGCATTGGCTTTTAACTTTTTACAAAACACAAGTGTGTCACTGTAAGGAAAGAGGGAAGAAAATCTGGGCTGTTTTCATGCCTGAAAATCTAGCTGCTACACCCTGAAAATGGAATTACCAGTGCACCAGCCTGGAGATGCTGAATAACTCAGCATCTGACCCTGAACCCTTTTCTCTTTCCTATCTCTGAACTTCAGGAGCTCACAGACATCAGACATCAGTTTCCCCCATCACACAATGATGGGGCTGATAACATTGCAGTGACAGCCCCCCAATTTCTGCAGTATGCTTGAACTTGATTTACTCAAAGCACCCATGGGCAAATGCAGAGTACCTGGAATTTAACAGTTTAAGTTGTAATCAAATTGAACAGAGTAGTACAAACACTTGGGTTTAGTTTGGGTGAGGAAACTGTACCTTCATCACTTGTTTGCTGTCCTGGCTGCACCGAAGACAGCTCAGACAGACCCCCACCCTGCAGGCATGGTTTGCCCCTGGCCAGGACTCTCCTCGTCAGCAGAGCACATGGAAGAAATCATCCCCCATTACTATGATGATATTCAAAGTAAATTTGTTTTCTGGGGAACAGATACATCAGATCCAGGCTGATAATCAGACATGACCATTTCAGTGGGGTCCTCACCTGGACACAAGACCTGGGCAGTGACACCATCCCTGCAGTGAATCCCTACAGCTCAGCCATCTCATGAGAGGCACAAAATAGCACTTGGGTATCTCCAAACCAGAGTCACACCAATTTATTCCAAGGAGGAATTATTCCAGCTGGGCTGGACCAGCTGGCATCAGTGGATGGCTTCACTTCCCCGTGCTGCCAAGCACTCACACAACCCACTGAAGTCAACAGGCTTTGCCCTTGCTGACAACCACAAAAAGAAGACAGCTGGTGTTGTCAGCATTGAACTGTTAAATAACAAAAAACAAAGGGAAAAACAGGAAAAATAAATGCACCATTCTCTACTTTTGCATGGTTTTAAAGCAATTTTTCAAAACCAGACATCGGGGCGATAGCATCTTAGCATCTTTGTTCAGGCTGTAAATCAGCAGTAAGGAGATGAGAATTCAATCCGAGGCTCTCAGTAGCACTACCCAAGAGGAGATAAAGAGCAAAGGGAACTGGACCTGAGTCTCAGCCTTGCACTCTGGCAGATTTCAAAAGGATAACCATCACAAAATTGGCCATTAAAGCCAAGTATGTGAGTGCCTGCTGACAGCCGGGAACGCGGCGCCCAACGACCCAGGGCCAAACGACCAGAAGCATCTCAGCGGTTCAGGAAAATGTCATGGCTAATCTCGAGGCAGATGAAGTATCTAGAAGCAATAAGTAGGTTAGTGCTCCATGGTCTGGAGCCAGCAGGCAGTCACAAATGCAGGCAGAGTGTCCAAGCAGCATTATGATTTCAGAAATGTCTCCAGACAACGCGTACGTCCTCCAAGATGGTTTGGATGTTAAAGAGTAATGTTAGTAAATTGCTTTATTCAAAGTAATCTTTATGACAGAATAATTAATTAGAAAAATAAATAATTTCTCTAACACTCAGAGAAGGTAAAATAAGGATTTAGGGGCAGGGAGCAGATGGAGCACAGAATTGCAATGCAATACAGAAGGACTGGAGCATCCAAGTACCTGACAGCACAAGTCAGCTATTTTAGAAGATATTTTTGTGTATGTTGTTGGTATAGTTGTGCAGACATTGTTTGACCTCATGTGACTTCTTTTTTCCCATACTCTGAAACCAGAATGGAGAGCAGAGAGGAGAAGGGAGAGCATGAGCTGGGAGACAAGAGGACGACCTCCCGCAGTCCCCCTCCCCTCTTCATCCTTCTCTCCCTCCCCCATTGCTTGAGTACTAAATTTGGCTTAAGTTGGAGGGAAAGGATAAAAAATGGCTAATAAATACTCTGTGGGAGAAAATGGCCAGAATTTCCTTGTAATGTGGCAGAGCACTGGTGAAGACCTGCTCGGTGATGCCCTCCAGCAGTGGCCCCTGGGGCACAAAGACAAGCCCTGCTTTGCATTAATGATAAAATGACAAAACCCAAACTCAGTAGGGAAAGAAAACAAAAAAAAAGCTGAAATAAACAAACAGGAATAATTACATTGAAGAGAAGATCTTTAGATTAAAAATTAATGGCAGTTAGCTAACGGGCATTAGCACATCGCTGCAGGGCTCCCACATACCCATGTGGGGACTTGCTCAAAGAGAGAGGACACAGAGGATGGATGCAAGGAGTCACTGGGGAGATATCACAGCAGCAGAGAAGCAGACAGCATAAACAGGGAAGATTTTGATTTTACAAAACCAAACCACCAACCCTCAAGCCCTCTGGTACTGACTCTACAAATTTTGAATTCACCAAAGTGGATCAGGTTTTTTTTCAGACTTCAGTCAAAGCAGGGTTTTACCCAGCCAAAAATATCCACAGTAAACAGTATGGAGGAAAAAATGTCACATATTAAAAGGGAAAGATAAATGTTTAAAAGAACAAAGCAAATATAATTCCTTAATTCCCACCGAGGGAAATGTCTATAAGAGGAACAGAAGTATGTCTACCAAGGAGATTTGATTTATTCTAAGAAAATAAAACATCTGTATTTCCAGCACAGCACCTGCCTTTCCCATATAAGCTTTCTAAAAGACCCACAGTTCTTCCCAACCCACCCCTTTAACACATCTGTGACTGACATTTACCTTTCTTCTCTGATTTTTATAATTAAAGGGATGCTACCAATCAAACTGCATACAATTGTGTCCCAACCAAATGGGCTTTAATATTTCTGATATAGAAACACTTCACAGGGTAGAATGGAAAGAGAAAAAAAAGGAAAAATATTTTTCAAGACTTCATTTTTCATCAGCACCTTGTGTTAACTGACCCAGGAGAGCTATGCAGTCATTGGCCCTGTTTATTCATTGAGGACATCAGCAGGAGAGGGAAAAACAGAGCTTTAAGCCTGAAAAATATTACTGGAAATGTTCCTGTCAGTGACAGAGGGTGAGTGATGGGGCTCAGTATATGACATTGCTGTAATGTGATTCTTGAGCCAGGTTAGATGCTGAGTAGAAGTCAGGACCAGGCAGCAGTCGATGGTTTGAGGTGTTGGGTATTTTCAGCCTGGGCAGGTTCATCCACCCTGAAGGATGCAGGGGAGGGAGCAGGAATCCTGCTTCCTCCTCACTCGGGAAGCTATGAAGCCCATTCAGCAACACTGAACCTTTTAATATCGACAAGCCAACACAATTTCCTCCAAGATCTCCAAGGAAAGAGCCAAGGAGCTCGCTTGCAGCAGGTGCCAGCAGAGCCTGGACTAAAGGAGCACAGCCACCATCCTCAAACAGGGGTAGGGAGGGCTTTGACCACTGGCTCTTGGCTAGCAAGGCTCATACCCTGAGCAAAATAACAGCATGGTTAATGCAAGACTCTCCAGACAAAGAAATAGAGCACAAAATCACTTGGAGACTCATAGGTTGCTTGGCAGGAGGTGTCCTGTCGGTGGGGGGAGGACCACAGCATTACAGCACTGACTGATGAACACAGCCGTGTCAGGAGGAATACTCAGACCCTGTTTGCTTCAGTTCTGGGTTACAGTCGTGTTTAGAAATGAGCATAAAATGAACTGGCACACACCTAAAATAGGTCAAAATCTTACTTTTTTGGTATTTCTGATAGGAACCTGGTTTTGCTCACACTGATTCCCTTCAACTGAGAGTGTGTGAAGACCTGATGCTACCAAAATGACAGAATGGTCTCTTATATCCTTAACATTTACCAAAGCAATGAAAATATTCATTTAAACTGTGCTGGCATACATTGCATTGAGGAAAAATAAAGAAAAAAAAAAAGTGAGTAATTGTTTTCAACTCCCCAGCTAATATTTCAGTAGTTTAGGAAGACTACTCTTCTGAATAGTAGATTATTCTTGATCCCTATGTTTCTACTTCTACACTTGCCAATGAGCTTTCCTAGTGTGTCCATGTCATTGTGCTCATCTGAGAGCTATTACAAAAAAATCAACTGTTGAACCAAAACTCACACAAATAACCCAAACCCCAAAACAACTGCTAGCAGTTATCAGCTGGAACAATGAGGAAGAATAAATGGTTTTGGAAAAAAAACCCAAGTAACTATTGTACACAAGGGTTGCCAACCATATCCTGGGCTGCATCAAAAGCAGCGTGGGCAGCAGGGCGAGGGAGGGCATTCTCCCCCTCTACTCTGCTCTTTTAATACCTCACCTGGAGTACTGGTCCAGTTCTGGGGACTCCAACACCAGAAGGACATGGAGCTGTTGGAGTGGGTCCAGAGAAGGGCCACAAAGATGATGCTCTGGCTGGAGCACCTCTGCTCTGGGGACAGGCTGAGGGAGTTGGGGGTGTTCAGCCTGGAGAAGAGAAGGCTCTGGGGAGACTTTAGAGCACCTTCCAGTGCCTGAAGCAGGGTGGGGAGGGACTTTTGAGAAGGCATGGAGTGATAGGACGGGGGGTGATGGTTTTAAACTGGAAGAGGGGAGATTTAGACTAGATATTAGGAAGAAATTGTTGGCTGTGAGGGTGGTGAGACACTGGCCCAGGGTGCCCAGAGAAGCTGTGGCTGCCCCCTCCCTGGCAGTGTTCCAGGCCAGGTTGGATGGGGCTTGGAGCAACCTGGGCTGGTGGGAGGTGTCCCTGCCCATGGCAGGGGGTTGGAACCAGAAGAGCTTTGAGGTCCCTTCACACCCAAACCAGTCTGGGATTCTATGACATCCCCAGCCAGACTGGAGACACAGGTGGGTACATGCATGTCCCCAGGTTTCCTCTGCTCTGTCTTTAATTCAGTAACACCAGTGCAGCTCCAATGAAAGGGAAAGCTGTGGCCATGCTGGTAGCTAACAATTATAACCTACCTAATTATGAGTTGATTGGCTTGATGTTGCTCTTGGCCAGAAGCACTGAGTGTGACACGAGACTAGATAATTAATTGGCTCATTAATTAATGCAACATTTTATGGCAAAAATAAATCCACAAAACAGAATAACAAGAAATCAATATTCAAATCTGTCTTGGCTCAGTGGTGGGATCAGAAGTCAGTTGGTAAAAGTAACCACGTCAACAGAATGCCATTAGTAGCTTTGTTTAGTGTGGCAAGTACTAATTTCAGTAGTATCTCACAAATTATATACAGGAATCATGCAAGGATGTGTATCTGTCCCTTTTAAACCTACTAATTAAACAGCTGCAATGTGGATAAAGCAGAACATTGTTTCCCTCTCTTAAAAAACCTCTTTGGACAACCACCTCTGTAAAAGATCCAGCCCGAGGCAGCCACCAGCACAGCAAATCTCAGTGCAAGCAGTTAAAGCTTGCCTTGCCAAAGTTATAAGCTGCTGGAGATAAAGTGTTATACTGAGACTTGTCAGGTAACCTCAATTATGGGTAATCTCAATCCTAAATAGCTCCCCAGGTGTGCAGAATATTGCTAAACACCCCCTGCTGCAGCACCAGCCCTTCTGACAGCAAGGCAAGGGCTTGCTTCATCAGCCTCTTGCACAATGGGGACCTAGAAAATACAGAGTCCAACCTCCCCTGCCTCAAGGAGCCCCCAGTTGCTGTGAAAAAGGTGTCCCCAGGGTGACCTGGGGTGGATGTCACCCAAGGATGTGACCCAGGGAGGGCTCTACGTCTACCCCCCACCTCCAGCAGCAGATGGTGGGGGACCATCTCTGTGCTTCCCAGCACTCAAACCCCCCTTCCACCTGCACAGAGTCACAGAGCAGCCTGGGATGGAAAAGACCTCTAAGCTCCCCCAGTCCAACCATTAACCCAGCACTGCCCAGTGCCCACTGCCCCATGTCCCTCAGCACCACATCTCCACGGCTCTGCAATCCCCCCAGGGATGGGGACTGCCCCCTGCCCTGGGCAGCCTGGGCCAGTGCTGGGGAACCCTTTGGGGGAAGGAATTGTTCCCCATACCCAATCCAACCCTCCCCTGGCTCCTGTGCCATCCCTGACATTTTATGCATCTTTTTTCCTTACTGTCTTTGCAGCCCGGGCAGGGCTGTAACAATGCACTGCCTGAAACGTCCTTTTTGTTGTTCCTTGGCTGTGATGTGCACTAGGAACCTCTGAATAAAATATATAGATAGTGAAGCTGCGAGGAGCACGAACTCAGCTTTGCTTTCCCACAAACACAATTCTGCTCGTACGGCCGTATTTCCTTTGAAGCCAGCAGCAGGTTAAATCTGCCTCCCATTGCCCCCCCTGATATAAATCAACCCCAGTTTCCACGTGTGATTTATTTAGCTCGCATCATCTCAACTCTGGCTCAAAATACAACTGCAGTAAAAACAAACAGGGTTTGCAAACTCTAGGGCTGCTATAAATCTTTTCACCCAGGCTGCTTTTAATACTGTACCAACCCCTTTCTCTCAGCATACCAATGCTTCCCTGCAGCCCCTGCCACACGAGCGTTGCAGCACGCTGCTAGGACATGAAAACCTGGGAATAAAACCAGCTGAAAACGGGCTACAATAACTCCCATTAGTCCACCTGAAAGAAAAGCTCTCCACTACCACCAGACTCCTGCCACTGGGTTATTTATTTGGCTTTATTCTCCACACGTGTGCCTAAGAAGGGACCCGTTTCTCTCCTGTATTCTGGTGAAATGCAAGACTCCTTTTTAACCACTTCATCATTTTTCTTCTACACATTCCCAGTTCCCCATTGCTTTAACTTCATCTGTCCTGAGGAGACCTGGGACCCAAATACAGCCTCTGCTCTTCCCCGAGTGCAGTTTCAACTCCACGTGTCAAAGAACCTATTTACTAAATATGTCATTTTTAACCCTAGAAGACTGCAGAAAGCACTGAAATCCTAACCCAAAGTGACACCTTCAGCATCCTTAATGCAACCACATCGCATAAATTCACATAACAAACTAAACCCAAGCAATGCCCACAGAGGGATGGGAGACAGAGTAGATCATAAAACCATTTTAGGACTAATTTTCAGTGATGTGCCTTGCTTTGGCATGGTAATAAATCACAGAAAGCCACTCAGATTGCCCTAGTCTTGGCAAAATAATTGCCTTAGAATAGGTTTCCCCAGTCTTGGGCCCAAAGCATGATGAACAGCAAATTGAACTGCATTTACTCATTTGAGGAGAATGACTGTTCTCTGGTTTCCTTCAGAGCCACCTTTCTTCCAGATTAAACTCCAAAGATCTGGAGAAGTCGGTGGCTGTGAAAACACCTCCATGGAGGCTCTGAATGATAAGCCAGTCAAAGGCTTGATGACATTTGGCAAGAAGCAGAGCCCTCGGTCACTGGGGTGCTCGTTGTGCTCCCACCACATCTGTGCCGTGCGCTGATGAAACCCCTGTCAACGAGATGCTACTCATAGAATCACAGAATAGAATCACAGAATCACAGAATGATTATGGTTGGAAAGGACCTCCAGGGTCATCAAGTCCAACCTTTATCCCATCATATTCCTAACCATTAGACCATGGCCTCAAGTGCCTCATCAACCCATTTTTTAAAAATCCAACAGAGAAGTCCACATGAAAGCAGGCCCACATTTTTTCCTATAAACCCAAATTAAACTGAAAAACACTGGGGAGTTTTTCCTTTACTCCCAGGTCAGATGTGTATGGAGGGTCTACCTTGATATCCCAGACCTGTGCAGAGCAGGGTCCCCGAGCAGTGCTCTGCAGCTCATCCATTAAATCCATGCTCTTTCTGCTGGCAGCAGCGAAGCTGATAATAAAGTCCAATTTCCTCAAGAATGGCAGGGTTCATGGAGCTGACAGCAACCCCAAAAGCAAAACCTTGTTTAGATCTGATTGTAGCTGGAGCCAAGCTGGTTAAAGAATATAATCCCAACTCAGATGGGGGAACTTTCCTTTTCAGATAGCTCTCCTCTACATATTCTAAATATCTTGTTTGTTGGTTTCTTTTCCCATCATCCCTTTTCAAGCAGCTGATGGGAGGGATTTTGAGCTGAAATGGGGCTACTTGCTCCAACATCCTTAGGGAAGCTGAGGCTGCTTGTGCTGACCTCCAGAGAGAGCCCACACAAGGTAGGTGGCTGGACACCCCTCTCAGCTGCTGAAGAGGAACAGGGGTTTCCTGACCTTGGGAGGAGATGATTTGTGTAACAGAGATGCTTATTTCCTTTCAGTGATTCTAAAAAAATGCCTGGACAACCTGCCTAGAGAGATGGGGAACATCCAGCTGATGTGACTCCAGCAACCACAGGACCTCAGCTTGGGTGCAACAACTGCTGCAGGCACGGGGTGTTTGCAGGATCAGGGAGATGAGTTAAGCCATGTTAACTCGTTTCCAACAGAAAAAGAATTAAGACTTGTGTCCTACAAACCCAGTTTAACACTTAAATCCAAGACACTAAAGATAAAGCACACAAAGTTTGTCTCAATCCAGTGCATTAATTACACAGCATGGGTAGATCCCAGCAGGGCTTGCACATCCTCCCCAAGTCTATGATCTTGTGCAATAACTTCACAGAGCCCTTTGCTGTTATGAGAAAAGGAACAAATTGCAACGCCCCTCTGTACTCGAGCAGCTTGAAGTTGCTTGAGACTGTGGTGTGCCCACCCCAGCCTCTGAGTGTACCAAAAGAGAAGAGGAAATCCAAACCTAATTGCAAACTGCAAACAGAAGACATTTGCTGCCTGATGACTCTCTCAGGCCTCTCGAAAGCACACTGGGTGATGCCTGCAAAGAAGGCACATTTACATTTTGCATATAAAAAATCTTTATCCTCAAACCAGCTGAAACTCTTATTGTGTTACCAACCACTCTAGAATCCAAACGAGACACCTTAACCTGTGATTCTACCTGGAGGGATATATCTCTTTGGTAACCTGTTAGCAGGAAGAGCGTCACCCAACGACACGCACACCTCCAGCACGCTCAGTCCATCATCTCAGAGCACCGAGATGCCACCAAGCCTACCTGTCACGAGGAAGCTGCACCGGCCAGCGCCCGCTTCGTTGATGATGTTGCAGTTGTAGATGCCGTAGCTGTCACGGGAGAGGCTGCTGACGGTGTACTCGGTGGAGTCCTGCACGTCGAACTGGCCGGTGCGCAGCAGCTTGCTGCCCAGGCGCCACTCGTAGGTGAGCACCCGGGTGGGATACGCCCTCAGGACTCGGCAGCTCATGGTGATGCTCCGGCCTTGGCCTTGCCGAATCTCCAGGAAGGTGGGCTCCACGGCAGGGGGGTCTGCAGGAGACAAGAGGGGGGAGTGGGAGATTCATAAACAAGTCAGCGTGAGAAGAGTTAACCAGGCACTGCTGAAAGGCTGCTGGATAACCTGGCATCCACAAGAGGGGAACTCAGTAAGCACACAACCCCTACAGGTACCGAGCAGCTAGTGACAGAAATGGACACATCCAAAGCACTGCATTCTGCTTATTGATGTTTTCTGCTCAAAGCCACTGTGATGCTTCACCAACATTCTCACTCAGGATGCAGCGAGTGGTCCCAAGCCTGTGCAGCCCAGGAGGCTCAGCCCTGCCAAGCCTCACAGAAGAACCACAGACACATGGGACTTCCTGGGAGAAGAAGAGGGAGAAAAAGACATCAAAGCCTTGACTCGGTTTAGATGAAGTGCACAAGGCAACAACGACCTGGTGCAGAGTTCACTGAATCACAGGATGGTTTGGGTGTGAAGGGATATAAAAGCCCATCTCATCCCACCCCCTGCCATGGCAGGGACACCTCCCACCAGCCCAGGTTGCTCCAAGCCCCATCCAACCTGGCCTGGAACACTGCCAGGGAGGGGGCAGCCACAGCTTCTCTGGGCACCCTGGGCCAGTGTCTCACCACCCTCACAGCCAACAATTTCTGCCTCAGATCCAATCTAAATCTCCCCTCTTCCAGTTTAAAGCCATCACCCCTCATCCTATCACTCCATGCCCTTGTCAAAATTCCCTCCCCAGCTTTCTTGTACCCCCCCAGGCACTGGAAGGTGCTCTAAGGTCTTCCTGGAGTCTTCTCTTCTCCAGACTGAACACCCCCAACTCCCTCAGCCTGTCCCCACAGTTGAGGCAGCAGTTCTGTGTTCAGTGGGGAACTGACTTTGCAGTGGTGGAAGATGGATTGATGAAGCAGCACAGACACTCCTCCACAGCCCATCCCAGCAGCTGCCTTCAGGCTTCCACAAATATCCAATCACATGTTAATCTTTTCTATCCACTCAGGTGGCAGTTTTGATATTCCAGTCAGCACAGAATGGGCCATTTCCCCATAACTTGAATTAAACTGCACTTTAAATAATTTAGATTTGCAGCTACAAATTCTGACAGATTTTTTGATTCCAGCAAAATACAAAATAAATAAAATATTGCCAACACACAGCGTATGCAGAAACCTAACTTCACCCTCCCATTTGCCTTTTGATAACTTAATCATTGCAGAAGAACAAGGGCAACCTGGACAGAATAATGCTGGCACTCAGTGCTTGTCAGCACAGCTATTTAGATCAGGTAAAGTGCATGGAAAATGTGCATGTGTTTGCAGCCAGATGCAAAACAGTGAGTGACAAGATGTTTTGGCTCTTTAAAAATCACAGCACATTTTTTAGCCCGTGAGAAAGAAGAAATCCTGAAAGCCTTCTGTGGCAGTAAGATACATGAAATCTTTGCATCCATACTAAAAGAGCTGTCTAACAGACATGAAACATAAAAATGTAAAAGCCCTGACGAGCTCTGCAAGAGAATGATCTTCACAGAGTCCACGCCGTGCTCCTTTCAGAAGGAGCTCTCTTTTACCATTATCTCTCCAAAAGCATCTTGTCCTCAGGTTCTTCAGAGATCTCCATCACAGATACCCATCAGGCTCTTGATGTCAAATTCCCTACAAAAGGGAAGCTGTAAACAGATCCCCTCAGCTCCTGTAAACTAGGAACCATAATTGCACATATACTGCTGCTCACCATCTCTTCTTTAGACAAGAATCCAGCTAATCACAGAGTACTTGAAATTAAAGTTATATTAAGACATCATATTCAGTGTCATCCAGCTATTGTATTTGTAGCTCACTGCAGGAATCACCATTTCTCTGGTATCACAATCCCAGTTTGGAATTACTGGGAGAGGACTCCCATGATTTGGCAGCAAGGGGAGCAGGGAGGATGAAGTGGTGAATAGCATCAGGGGTGGGATACAGGGCTCAGTGGCAGAGGGTGATGAAACAACAGATATCAGCTCTGAGGACAAGTGCCCCAAGAAACGACTGACGAAGAAGAGATGATGTGGAAACCACTGATTCAAAACCCCATTGATCCCAGTCTGACCCTTCCTCTTCATAGATCAAATCTCATATGGATTTGTATAATTTTGAAGCCAGATTCTTAACGGGTACAGGGACTGCAGCACAGCCACAGATAACTGCAAATAAACAGCCTAAATCCTCAATGCTGCAAGCCTTCTTTCCATTGATAATATCCCTCAATTTTGTGTGGTCAGACAATTTCATCAAGGCATGACGATTCTTCACGCCCAGGTACAGATTAAAAAATGCGAAAGAAGGTAAATTTGTAAGAAATTCCACTAGTCTCTCTCCCCAGCCTGATGTTTGCCCTTTCAACACAACCCAATAATGTCTTCACCTGCCCTCACTGTACAATTTCTCCATCTTGTTCTGCTTCATTAATAGTTTCCCAAGGCAGCAGCTTTGCAGGGAATTGTTGGCTGAAAGATAAGAATTATTATTGGGAAAGAAAACGTGCCAGGTCTCAGTTTTCTTCTAAGGGAGAGCTGTTTAGCTAGTCAAGCCTGGTCTGTGTTTCGCAGATTCTCATATTTCCCTCTAACCACCCTGTCTTACAACTGTTCACATTTTCCTAATACCTTCTAAATCACAGAATGGTTTGAGTGTGAAGGGACCTCACAGCTCATCTCATCCCAACCCCCTGCCATGGCAGGGACACCTCCCACCAGCCCAGGTTGCTCCAAGCCCCATCCAACCTGGCCTGGAACCCTCATCATATATAATGGATATCAGAGAAATTGCTAAACAAATTGACTAAGATTTACTAACATCCAGTCATTTCTCTGCCCTGAGAAGTGAGTTCTCCAGGTTTTCTTTCCATTTCAGCCATGACACTTCCACATCCATAACCTCTTCAGCCCTACTGCGTTTACCCTCACAGCAGCGCTATAACACACTTTGAAACCCAGGTAAAATTATCCCCAACTTTGAACCAGACACAGACCAGCCTACAAAACAATACAACATAAAGATGGTCAAACAGCATCTGCCTGAAGACCCCCCCAGGCCCAGCATCCTCCACTGCTTCTGAGGGAGAGCACAGAGAGCACTGGAGAGCTTTGGGAGAAGAACTTTCTGTGTGTGATATGTTAAACAGCCTTTAACAGATGATTTTGCTATCATTTTCTCCCATTACTTATACGCCCACTTAATGTTTGAACATCCAAAACCTGCCTACAGTTTGTAATAATGTCCTCCTGTTGTTTTGCTGTTTCCATTCGATGCACCACACTCAGTGAACAATCATTCTCTGTTCACCTTTCCATGGCAGCTCTGCTTTAATGACTTTTAGCATATATTGGTATTCAGTCCCCTCTTTCTTCTTCCCCTGGTTTATTTACTTAGGAGATACTTTAACCTTATAAATAGCTTTTAAATGAAAGCTTCCCCTGCCTTTAAGGTCAAAGTAGTCTTTAAAACACAGAATTTCCATCTATCCATGAACAGATGATACCCAGTGACAGAAAATTAACTGTGGTTGCTCATTTCAGAGTTACAATTTTGCAGGTAATAACTTTAATGGAAAAGGAAAAGGATGATAAAAAATACAATATATGAGAGTGGCCAGAGCTAACAGTTTATTTTTGTGGGGTTTGTTTTTACAAGACAGTGACTTCACAGTTAGGGAAGGTGCCAGTGTCTGAGGCACCTTCTGGGAGTAATGATGCTCAGAAGGAAACTTACTCTGTAGCTGTTTGGAACTTATACGTGTTTAATTCATTTGCATTAGCTCTTCCCCAAGGCTTTAGCAGTTTGATTTAATTTACTCCTTGCTGTACTTACCCCTATCTTTCATAGTTCTAGTATTATATTTTTTTTTGAAAAACACATGGAAAAGCCACAAAGGGAGTACAGTTCATTCTCTTAAACAATTATCTTTGGGAAGCAAACAGTCTGAAGTTAAAACAGGCTTTATATTAATGTTTAATGAATTTTTTAGCCTAAGTACATTCATGTCTCAAGGATTATAAAATGGGAAATGAAGGCTCCCCAGCTATCAAGAGAAATGACAGCAAGAATGCTTGTTTGTTTGAAAGCAGACAGCTGCTCTTCATGGTCCAGATCATATCATGGTCTTTATTGTAAGATTTGTTAAGGAAAAACACACCATTCAGTGAATTTATTTTCAATGTGTGGCCTTGAGCAGACTTTACCTGCTGATTTGGTTTCTCCAATTTGCATTCTAGCCTAAGCAAATTAATTAGTTTCTCTCTCCCAGCTCTAGCAACAGGAATAAATATGAAAATCTGATGCCTCTGCTTCAGTTTCTACTGTATTTGTGGCCACTTTTTATTTGATTTGCCCAATAGGAATTTTATTCCTGTTCCTATAGGAATTTTATTTAGATTGGATATTAGGCACAATTCCTTCCCCCAAAGGGTTCCCCAGCACTGGCCCAGGCTGCCCAGGGCAGGGGGGCAGTCCCCATCCCTGGAGGGATTTCAGAGCCGTGGAGATGTGGTGTGAGGGACATGGGGCAGTGGGGACTGGGCAGTGCTGGGTTAATGGTTGGACTGGGGGAGCTTAGAGATCTTCTCCAACCCAGGCTGTTCTGTGATTCTATTCTAACACCATTGTGTCTCAGCTAAGGAGTAACCTTTGAACACTCCTGGCGTGGGGTTTGCACCACACAAAACAAGAGCAGTGAATGATAAAGCACGTTAGGTGACACCATCTAGCCCAGGGGCCGAGGGTCTCAGTGGGCAGGGGACCCCACCACTGCCTGGCAGAGCAGCCCGTGATGGGCTCTCACCTCCCCAGCCAGGGAACAGCACCAAACTATCGCGTAGTTAAAATGCCAGCAAAGCCAAGACGATTTAAGCAAGCACTGTTTCCAATATCTGATTGAAACATACTGTAAATTATTTTATTGCCTGAGGGGTGTGCAGTGGAAAGTCAGAGTGATTCTAGCTTAAAAAGGCAGCCTTTCTTCTTCTTTTTTTTTTTTTTTTTTTTTTAAATTATTAAGGCCATGTTTGCCTGTGAGGGAAAGTTACTTGCAAGGATTTGTATCCTGCCTGGTAATGAAGGCTTGGGCTAGGCAGTCAATTTTTAAATTTTTATTTTATTTTGTGTCTACAACTGTGCCTCTGATATATCTTGCCCAGGCTCTGAAAATTACTCTTAGGAAAATTCTGTGGCATTTCTTCAACTTCCAGCAGAGGCAGCACTTTGTCTCCCAGGCCACATCAGGGAGTGTTTTATAGGTTACAAACCAGGTATTACATATTATGTTGTTGGCAATGGGGTCTGTGAGCTTTTATAACAAAAAAAAAAATGATTCATTAAAATATATGTGTAAATGTACCAGATTTAGATGCATGGAAGTCTGGTATGTGCTTGTATAGATCAATAGAGTCAATATAACATATCTATTCAAATATTTTAATAGGTTTTACTTTTCTCCTATACCATGTTTTCCTAGCCTAAAAATAAAGGAAGTTTGTGCACTTTTGTTTGACATTCAGCTCTGCAGACTTCCTCAGCAAAGCTGCACTCCTGGAGCCCCCAAGGCAGACAGGCAGTGGAATTGACAGTAAAGCTATTTCTCCTTTTTAAATTATTTTTTTTTATAATTTTAACAATGCACCTCAGCAAAAGGTCTTTAAAAAAAACCAAACCAAGCTCCCATGGATTAAGGTGCGTGGGTGTGGATGGGTGGATCTCTACAACTCCCTGAAGAAGGGGGTAGTGAGGGAGGGTTGATCCCTTCTCCCAGGTGACAGTGACAGGACGAGGGGTGATGGCCTCAAGTTGCACCAGGGCAGGGTTAGATTGGATACTGGGGACAATTCCTTCCCCCAAAGGGTTCCCCAGCACTGGCCCAGGCTGCCCAGGGCAGGGGGCAGTCCCCATCCCTGGAGGGATTTCAGAGCCGTGGAGATGTGGTGTGAGGGACATGGGGCAGTGGGGACTGGGCAGTGCTGGGTTAATGGTTGGACTGGGGGAGCTTAGAGGTCTTTTCCAGCCAAGGCTGTTCTGTGATTCTATTTTCCTGTATATTAGTAAAAGACATGAAGACAGGAGATACAGGGAGAGAAGAGCTGCCGAGTTCACAGTACCTGGGATGTCACCAGCTGCTGGTGTAGGCTCCCAAACACACCTAAAGACACCCACTGCTCACCTTCACGGGCAGGACAGCAGACTGCAATGCCATGGGCATCACTGGGGATTTACAACTGCATCTGGCTACGAGCAGCTGCAGAAGAACAGTGCAATATTGGTAATAAAACCCACACACGTAATTAATTCATCAGTTGCAAAGCAAAACCCAGTTCCTAACGAAGTCCAAACTAAAGGAGCCTAATCACAGTGTGCCTTTCAGGAAGGAGCTCTTGGAGCTGCTCTGGGTATTTCCCTGCAAACAGCTCAGTGCTCAGTAACGGTGCAAACAGCCCGAGTTAACTGAAAAAGAGGAGACCCAGTGAAGCTGCTGAGTGGCAGGTTTTTTAAGGCAGATGTCAGGAACTATTCCTTTAGACAAAGCACTGCAGCCATTTGGACAACAATTGCCATTTTTTTGTTCTGGAGGTTAAAGCCAGAGCAGAGTCAAACCCAGCCGGGCGCGCTATGCCTACGAGCGGCCGTTAAAAACCAGTGGTGGGAACACAGCCTCCAGCATATCACTGGATGCTGGCACATGCTGGGGAAAGATCACTCTATTCAGCTGCACTGCAGGACTCATTACGATGCTGGCAAAGCCTTACACGATTCCCACCCCTCTGCAGTCGTTATTCCCACATCTCTCCATCCTCCAGCTGTTCTGTGCGGGCGCCTCCAGCTATTCGGAGGGTTATTTTCACATGCAATTGAAAACTAAAGTGAAATGGCACTTTAAGCTTCCCAGGTCCAGACTTGGTTTTATTTAACGCAACAGAAAACAAAACAGCACCAAAAATTAAATTCAAATCAGCTTCCTGGCTACAGTGGAGAAGCAGCCAGACTGATGGCAAGGGCTGGAGAGCACTCCAACAGTGCTCCCTTCCAAGGGTTTTGTATAAATGCTCAACTGGGACCATTAAACTCCTCCTGACCCAGCTCTGCTAAAACAAACGACCCAGTAAAACCCCTCTGATGGCAAAGGACCCACCAAGCAGCCTGGCTGGGAGCAGCCAGCAGCTCTGTCTGCAGCACCCACCCTGCCAGCCCTCCTCCAGTGATGGATCCACCAACCCCCTCCAAAGCCAGGACCCTCTCCCCAGGAGGCAGGGGGAGCAGGAGCACCTTCACCTGCCCTTAGGAGCTGCTGGAGAGCTGCCCTTGTGTCAGGCACTGCAAAGACTATACCAGTCAGTCCTCTCTGGCTGCCATATAAAAACCCTCTCAGATATGATAATGATGGAAGCACTATGCAAGCCCAGACAGGTAAATTACTTAGTCTTTACAGCCCTTAAGTGATTCACAGCTGCTGTTATCCCTTTATATAGGCAGGGCATGATCTCCATGAAAATGCCTCCAACAACTTCCAGAAGTAGGTAGATAAAGGAGCATCTCAGCCCCAGTCTGTATCTTTTTAAAGCTACACTAACAGTGTATTTTTCTAGGTAAAGAGAAATAAAATATGCACACATTTGAAAAAATAATAATAAGCCCCATAAACTATAAAAAATCATTACAGTTTAAAGCTAACTAGCATGGGTTTGGTGGCAGAATTGAGACTGTGGGACATAGTACTTGCTTGGTTCCCACAGTCTTGCAGAAAACAAGTGTGTATGTATTTAAATAAATGATAAAAAAAATAAAGCATAGGCTCTGTTTTGTGAAAAGGTTGAGAGAGCTTAATAATGCTGAAGAGTGAGACAAAAAAGAATCATGAAAATACTCTTTAGAAGCAATGGGAAAGTTCTTCCAGTTCTGGCCTTACAGATCTTACCCAGACTTTTACTGAGACAGAAAATTCAAAGGAATTTGACCAAACTGTACAAGTACACTTCAGAATTCATATATTTCTGGAATCTATGCTGTAGTGAAACCTGTGGTTTCACTCAGCTGCTGAGTTGGATGTTGAGGTGACAGACTGAACCTGATGGCCAGGAGACAGAGACCAGGCAAGGTGGCCAGAGAGTTTCGGGAAACTCAAGTATGTGATAATTGTGATCTCCATGAAAATGACAACAGAAATTTTCCAGTCCAAGTTCTGATACAGATATTACAGCCTTGGCTAATGGAAAATGCTGTGTCTGCAAACAGAAAAAAAAAAAACATCTGCACATCTACCTGTAAATTAAAACAGAATTGCAAAACCAATCTGGAACTGTGCATTCACAAACCAGCCCTGGGCACAGAAAATGGCTCGAGGCATGCCAAGGGGAGTCCCTGTCTGCACAGAAATTCACTTTCCAGAGGGGACACCACCAAAGCTTTCTAACATTTGGACCAAGGGACAACCATTGAGCCTCAGAGGTTCTCCTCATCATGGTCAGGCAGGAGCAGTGCTGGGAAAGGGAGAGGACCCTACAGCTCCCTGGAAGGAGGGGGTAGAGAGGGGGGTCAGTCTCTTCTCCCAGGTGACAGTGACAGGACGAGGGGTGATGGCCTCAAGTGGTGCCAGGGGAGGGTTAGATTGGATATTGGGAACAATTCCTTCCCCCAAAGGGTTCTCCAGCACTGGCCCAGGCTGCCCAGGGCAGGGGGGCAGTCCCCATCCCTGGAGGGATTTCAGAGCCGTGGAGATGTGGTGTGAGGGACATGGGGCAGTGGGGACTGGGCAGTGCTGGGTTAATGGTTGGACTGGGGGGGCTTAGAGGTCTTCTCCAACTGAGGCTATTGTGTAATTCTATGGCACAGTTTATTTTTTAAAATCCCTATCTATTACAAATTGCTGTATTCCCATCAGTCCTTAGAACACATTTCTAATGCAGGACACATCTCAGTACTCAGGGGAGGTGCACAAATAGCCAGGGCACTGCGAGCTTCATCAGAGATACCACTACAGATGCCAGCTGAGTGTCTGCCCCAAGCTCTTGTTCCATTTCTGGTTTCTTTCCCAGAAATCCTCATAAAGTAGTTTTCAAAGAATCTTTTCTTGCTGCAAGACTAGTGAAAAAGATTTTTAAAATCTTTATCTGGAAATAAAAAGGAAAAGGGAAGATCCTTGCCTGTGGTAGAACTATTTCAGGGATATTTTCACTATGATAAAATCTGATTAATATTTTAAAAAAAGAGGTGATTTATTTATTTTAAAATAAATAAATCACCAACATTTAAACTTAAAAAAAAAGCCCAAACAAACCTAGAAAACTAAACAGAGAACTCAGAAAATGAAATGGGTAACTTAAATGCTGCAACTTTGGCAGTGAGTCTGCCTTGCCCTACGTTGGCTGTGCCAGCAGCTCTGCTTTGCTGTCAGGTCCCTCTCTCCAGACACCCACATCCATCTGGGGTGGCTCCACTCCCACTGCCAACTCTTGGGGGCAGGAGCAGAGCAGCACGGCGTGACACCACCATGACAGTGCTTACAGCTACCTGATAACCTGCTAATGAATGAAATATGGCAGCAATAACGAGAACCAAAATATTTCCCTCTGAGCCCAGCAATACTCGGTGTTGCCAGATTCTGTTTGTAAGTGGTAATTACTCTGGAAAAAAAGGAGAACAAGAGAGGTGCATTGCCTTGGCACGCACAGCTCTCTGCAAGGCAGGAGAAAGATGCTGAGGAGTCTATTGCAGCCACTCAGGTAATTGGATCTATTTATTTTAGGTTATAGTGGTAAATTTATCAGCTCTACTCGTGTAAAAAGGGTCAGACAAAGATCTACTTTTATTCTCTCACTTTTTTTTTAAAAAAAAAAAAAACAAATAAATAGGTTTTTCTCCTAATAAACCTGAACTTCTGCAGAGGACACTTACTGTTGCTCACAGACAATGCTTTAACTGATAAATAAATTAAGCCTTTGAGCAAATGTCCTTCCAGCAAATCTGGAATTTGCCTGTTTAACTCTCACCCCAAAAGCGTAGGGGGCACAATCATGCATTTCCCTGCTGTGAACGAGGTCAGGGATGGGCAATGCTCTGCCCAAGCTGTAGTTTCAGGGTGATGCAGGGAATCTCTCCTGGGCTCCTAAAGGGTACTGGTTATGGAGAGATGGGGGAAAGGGGGCAGAAATAACATATGAAAATGAGGAAGCTCCTGAATCACCGAATGGTTTGGGTGTGAAGGGACCTCAAAGCTCATCTCATCCCAACCCCCTGCCATGGCAGGGACACCTCCCACCAGCCCAGGTTGCTCCCAGCCCCATCCAACCTGGCCTGGAACACTGCCAGGGAGGGGGCAGCCACAGCTTCTGTGGGCACCCTGGGCCAGGGTCTCACCACCCTCACAGCCAACAATTTCTGCCTAATATCTAGTCTAAATCTCCCCTCTTCCAGTTTAAAACCATCATACCTCATCCTATCACTCCATGCCCTTGTCAAAAGTCCCTCCTCAGCTTTCCTGTAGCCCCCCCAGGCACTGGAATTTGCTCTAAGGTCTCCCCGGAGCCTTCTCGAATCTAACTCCTTACAGACAAACATGATGCTGTACATATCAACTACTTTTGTTTATTCCCCCACTGTAAAGTTTATGTTAAACAGCAGTTTTCATCAGTTGTGGTCAACAAGAACCCTCTTCAACACATCTGAATGGAAAATTGACTTTCCCTAAATAATTTCCTCTTTCACCAAAGTGCTATTTTCTTCTTAGAATGCCAGGATCAGCTGAAGCTCATCAGTTTCTAATTAGTTTTCAGCTGGTTTTGGTTAAAACCAATAGTGGTTTTCTTTTTGTTACTGAATTCTTGAACACTTTTGTGGAGCGGGTCTACCAACAGATGATCATGACAAAAAACCTCGCCGTTCTCTGCTCCAGGGGTCTTCACAGTATAAATGAAACAAGGCATGTGGGGATGGCACTCGGTGAGAGCTGGAAAAGCGAAAGAGGAGCCCCAAGCTCACAGCAGCAAAAGGTCACACGAGGCACAGATCACCAGCAGGAGCCTTTTCAGGGGCTTTTCAGACTTGGTTTAATAGACTAAAACTGAAATAACAGCAGCCTGGTGGGGAAGCTGCCCTGAGACACCACGATGTCATGCAAAACCTGACATCCTAGAGGATGTAACGGGGTAAAACCAGCAAGAAAAAGGACATCAGTTTATCATTCTTCTCCCGACTCCCAGCCAGCTCCAGGAGGAGGCATCTCATGGGGGTGAGTGTCAGATGAGAGTAAGCTGTGACCCCCTCAAAGCACCAGGGAATGACAATAATAGAGCTGTGAGCCAAAAATCACGTATTACCACTCAGGGACATTATTCTAGAGACATGCCAGTGGCTAATTTTGGTTAGCTCCTTTGAGTGCAGGGAGAAGGTGATCTCTCCTCCTGGATGCAGACACCACCTGCATGGAAAAGTCAGAAGGCTTGACACCACTTGGTTTTTATTCCTGGCACACAAAGCCCTGCACGTCACCTTGCCCACAGGGCTGAGACTGACTCTCACACTTCACCCAGCCAGGGGACAGCATGCGCCAGACTGAGCTTTCAGTGGAGTCTGAAGTTCTCCAGCTAATCTAAATTTCACATCTAACAAGGTCTAAATTTTAAGTTAGATGGCCTTTGAGAGAGGGAGATTTCATTGTAACTCGTGTTTTTTTTTCTTTTTGCATTGGCTGCAACAGCACATGTTAGTGAGTGGTTTGCAGAAGGATTTACAAGCACAGAATTGTTTTGGTTGGACAAGACCTCTAAGCTCACCCAGTCCAACCATTAACCCAGCACTGCCAAGTCCCTGCTACCCCATGTTCCTGGGCAGCCTGTCCCAGTGCTGGGGAACCCTTGCAGTGAAGAAACTGTTCCTAATATCCAATCTCACCCTCCCCTGGCACAACTTGAGACCATCACCCCGCTCAAGAATTAGATAACTTTGACTTTGGGATTCAAGTTGCATCTGCTGGCTGCAGACATTTGCTGAGGTTTTCCTGGCTGGTGCCTCTGTCCTGGTTTGGCTTCTTGACAGGACAACAAATTTTCTGAAAATACTGAACAAGCAGCAAGCATCACACAGCAGCGTGAGTTTTGTAAGATTAAATATCTGTGCTAAAACATGTGCAACTCTTGCAAGTGAAAAATATTCAAATGAGTAAACAAACAAGAAATAACTTAAGAGTAAAGCTGCAACATTAATTTCCCCACATATCTGCAAATCATTATTTGCTTTATTTGACTAGCTGTAGTGAGAATGTGACTGTTGAATAACGATGAGCTGCTTTAAAAAGCCATGAAATGGGTATAATACACTGTCTTTCAACAGTGTCTACTCTGTTGATGAACTTTTATGGGCTGTGCTGCTATTCTTTATATCAAAAATATAAAATATAAATCACTGAAAATATAAATCATAGAATCCTAGAAAGGTTTGGGCTGGAAGGGACCCCAAAGCTCATCTGGTTCCAACCCCCCTGCCATGGCAGGGACACCTCCCACCAGCCCAGGTTGCTCCAAGTCCCATCCAACCTGACCTTGAACACTTCCAATCTTGGACAATCCTGCAGCAACACTTTTTATCTGACAAGACATCATGAAGGAAGCAGTGTCTTAACCCTTAACAGCTCTCCCTTCCTCAGCACAAGTAAGTTGTGGCACCCAAATTAGTCTGTTCCCTCCCCAGGACCGAGCAAAGTCTCTGGAGAAGCAGGGACCCACTTGTGACACCCTTGCAGCCTGGACACTTTGCAGACAGCTAGCTGGGAAAACTCCACCCTTATTTTAAAGTGTTTTTCATCTGAAGAGATATTGCACACAAACATCATCTGCCAGCTGCACAGGTAGGTCTGAGTTGAGGTTGGTTTTGTTAGCCATGCACTTGGTCTCAAAGACTTTTATGGAGCCATAAAGGAGACTGCAATCCCACAAAACAAAAGCCATGTGTCCCCATTCTGCGTAGCCATGGGAGGTGCCTCTGCTTGGAGCTGCTCCCCACCACCAGCTGATGGTCATAAATCTGGGCATTTGGTTTGGAAGTGGATGAGGAAGGTGTGAATAAAACTGCACTGAAGATCTGTCAAACCCCAGGAAGCTTGTTTTAAATTCAGATATGGAGGAAAGATTTCCATCCCTGTCCCTTGTTCTCCCTGGAGCAGACCTCCTGCAGTTACCAATGTGATAACCTACACGGAGATCAACTCAAAGCACCACCTAAAAGGGGTCATACCAGAACCACCTTTCTATTGCATCTCAATGAGGTCTCATCACATCTCATCCCTTCAGACCAGCACTACCCAAACCACTGTTGATCAAATCAGCCCCTTCCCCACTGAAACCACATTGTTTCCCCTATTCAAATCTCTTAGAGGCATCCTGGATATTTTATCAGTGTGTACAAGCTCCTCGGTTGGGGAGAAACTCAAGATTCAATGTGACTTTAAAAAAACTGGCAACATAACCACCTGATTAGACATGGGAACTGTTATTATTATTTTAGGACCACACTTGCTGTTTCTCTCCATTTCCTGTGCCTATTTTCTCTCCATTTTCCCTGCTCTATGAAGGTGCCCTTCCAGTTATTAGGAGAAACTCTCTCCTCAAAAAAACCCCCAACAAACCCTGCTGCCTTGCAAAAACCAAAAAGGTCTCTGCTTCTCTTTCTTGGGCCAAGTCATCATAATACTTCAGAGGCATATTTGCAGAAATCCTTGCAGGTAAAGTCCTATCAAGCATTACAAAAATATGACATTTTAAAAATGTGACTTTTAAAAAATGTTTTCTTTGACTTTTGATGATAATTTCATATGTCCCTTTAACCTCTTTAAGGTTGGGTTTTTTTAGGTTAAGATAAAAACTGTAAAAGAAACAACCCAAAGTCATATAAATATGAAAGTATTAATGGAAATAGCAGGTAATGCTTATTAAAACATTGGTTTTAACTCCTATTAATTCCTATATTCTCCTATCCTAGGAGATAATTAAACAAACATTCAGATAGTCTATGTAAAAATGTTAATTTTGGAATGAAGAGACCCCTAATTCACACATAGTGTCTCCTTAAAAGTCATCTGGCAAATAACTACAAGATTTAAATATTTCACTGTTAAATATTCTATTGCTTCAATCAAAAATCCCTAGTATTTAATTGCAAGGATTCATTTTCACAGTGGTTAAAGGAAACCACCACACGAAAGGCTGAAGAAAACTTTGACACACTTTAGCACTTGCATACTCGAACAGCATCTAATATCCACTTAGTATTTGCTACCTGCTCTGTCAAGCAACCTTCTGAAAAGCCTAATTGTAAATATTGAAACAGACTTTCCCCTGCCTGGTGCATTTGAACCAGGGTGCTCAGCTCTCCTTAGCAATCCTGACAGGTAGGCTGCACCCTCATCCTTTCCTGAACTCGTTCATACCAGTTCCCTTGAAATATTTAGCAGGAAAAACAATTTTTTTTAGGCTATTCAAGTCCCACAATAACCACTCCATCATTTGTAGGATCAGGCCCTATGCTATTGAACACTGCAGAGCAGAGAGGTGGACGCCCTGCTCACACCACCTCCCTGGAGCACAAGCACTAAGAAACACACATCACAAACACGTGGTGCAGAGAAGCAACGTGCCAACGGGGAGCTGTTTTGCTATGTGCAATGCTGTACAGCCAATAAACCTTTGGCTGTGCCCCATGCTTGCACCCCAAGCTCAGCAGAGGCACAAATCCATTTTTGTAACCACCATCACCAATACTTAGAGTGAACCAAATTTTTTTTTCTAAATTATCATTCTAGTCACCATCTGGTCCTTCAATACAAGGAAGCTCTGGCTACATATATGATTTCCTTTAGTTCAGCCAGAGAAGCACAAGCATATTTTGGTTATTAAAGGTCTTCCTGCTCTATGCTTTTGTATTTAAAGTTCTTTGGAAATATTATCACTCTCCCGTAGAAATCTCAGGCTACAAAACAATAAGGAGGAAGTCACCCTCTTTAAACAAAATGTTCCAGAAAGGCCATCTCCTGATGATTAAGTTGTTCAATAAAGATCATCCAGTTCTTGAAACAAAACCATCCTCTCCCATCAGATCCCAGGACCTCTGGCAACACGTTTCTTTCCCAGCATTACCAGGCTATCATAGCATTTCACAGCACGCTCCCCGGTGCTGCTGTACCACGAATGACTGGTGGTGTGGGCTGCTCTGCCAGTACTCCCAACATGGGCTCCCTTATTTCTTTTTCTCTCTTGCAAACATCCCTGAATGTGTTTCCTTCGCAGTGTTGCCAGCCTGCTGCTTGCTAAGTGAGTCCTTGACCTTGTTGACTATCCACTCAAGCTCGATATCAAGGGGGTCGCCCCGAGCAAGGAGCAGCAGCCAACTCAAGCCTGTACCAATGGCACAAGATTGTTCAGGGTTGCCTACGACGGGGAAACAACCAGGGAAGCTGCTGTGACAGCAACAGGATTGGATTTGAGGCCAACACAGCGCAAGGGCGCAATGCAAGGGCACCATCCCAGGCAAGGAACAGTGTAGCACTGGGTTATTTCTGCTTTTCCTCTGTGATTAAATACCTCCTGCAGCTCAGGGCAGAGAAGTGATGTCAGATCTATTACACTTTTATCTCTGGCCATCTGAGCAGACAGATGATGGTGGCTCTCTTTCTCCGTTGAGTTCCTGCTTACCATCCTGGGCCAAAAAAGAAACAGCAAAGGAACAGGCTATGGACTAGGAAAAATGATTCCTGCATCTTGGCTATGTCCCAAAAACATAAAGTTTGTGAGAGGTCCCTGAGTTATTCTGCACTCGGATACTGGAAGGACGGTTGCTCATCACTGAAGTTAAGATGATGGCCAAAGCCTTCCAATTTTAGTGCAACTCACTAGCCACAGAATGATTTGATGGTGCATAGTGAAATAATGTTTAAAACCAGATTGGCCAAGAGAACTTTATGCAGACAGTGATGAAGTTTTTTTTCAGCCTTAACAATCCATGAATATAAAGTCTTCCTGTTGGAACTATCATCACATTTCAGAACTATTATTCTCACAGGAGCTACATTTAAGCATTGTTATTGCTCAGCTAAAGCCAGGAGTGCTAAAGTGCTTTACACCAGCCCAGGAAGAGCTCCATGAATCTAATATTGCTTTACATTTACTAAAAGTACTGTGCAGCACTAATACAAGATCCTAATATATTTCAACAAGTGCCTTTTGTGCTCAGCTTTTGGATAGAAGCAAATGAAAGAAGATTTGAAAGGCCAAACAAGACAACTAAATAACATCAATTCCACATTTGTGTGACTTTAAACAAAAGTTAAGTTCTGCCATTGTCCTCCCAGCGCTGGCACACAAATAAAAGTGCAGCACTAAAGCAGCAAATCATTCACAACAGCATGTACTTTATAATGAAATCTTACAGAGCAATTTGCTAGTAATTTATGTCATGTAGCAGCCAGAATCAACCACTTATGTTTAATTCTCAACAAATTAGAATTGTCCAGGGTAGTAATTCTACCTGCGAAGCGATTCCTTTTAATGTAGCACATGTATGTAGACATAAATATCAGGTCATTGGAATCCGATTCCTATGGAAATCTCCATGGCAGCAGCAGTGGTTTATTTGTGCTTTGGCTAATAGATCCTCTTCACTGAATGAAGATATGCAAATTTTTATCATTGTGAAGACGCATTACAAGAATTAAAATGCAATGCCTGCATGAAAATTAAATGGGGTATAAAAATAGCTGCGACGGGCTCTTTCTAATGACTTCTATGACAGATGTAGGCATGATTAATGACGACGCAATAATGCCTCGGCTGAACTTAATCACTACCACATCAGTTAATATTGACAAAGAGGAAATGAATGATACAGAGGCATCTACACCCAGAACCACCAGAACAGAGAGCATACTAACTACCTGGGGAGGCTTAGCACAGGAGGAGGTGACACGCCATTCGCAGCGCTGGATCCAACTCAACTCATGTCACCAGCCATGGTCCTGGTGGTTTCTCAGTCATCTAGGGGCTAATAAATCCTCCAGGAATCAATCTGTCATTTGTCACACTTTTTTTTTGGTGTTTATGTTTAGCTGACATATATAGATGAATAAAATATGCCAGGACTGCTGAGTCTACAAACTCTCTGGCCATGTTCTGAGATCCAAGGGGTCCAACAACAGAAGGGACAATTGCAAGGAGCTGCTGTGGCCTCCAGAATTTAACTCCAGTATTTTCACATCAGACCCATAACTCAGCTCTGGGCTGGACGATACAGACTTTTGCAGAAGACATCCCAGCTAAATTTAAAGATCTCTGACAACAAATGTGACTCCACAACCATATTTCAGTTGTCCAGGTGATTAAAAAAATACATTTAATTTCTGGATCTTCCTCTACAATCTATCCATGTACTTTATTTTCTTGAATAAATTAAATAGAATTAGTTTTTCCAGTCTCCCACGGCAAGGCAGTTTTTCCAGCTCCCAAATTGAACACCCAGATCCCTTCCTGGATGTATGCCATCATGCTGCATCCCCTAACATTGCACCATGCCCCTGATGGACACACATGGCCTGAGGAGGGATGCCACTGGGGAAGTGGTACACAAGGTGATCTCAATTAAATTCCATGCTTATTAGTAAGGAATGGTTTAAATCAATGACCAGGAAGGATGCACTGGGAAAGAGGACCTACAACACAAGGAGTAAATGGGTATTAAATAACAAAGTAGATGATGCAGTCATACCTAGAGCTAGGTTAACAGGCAAGCTGGGCTTGTTCAACCAAATTGCAAGTTTCTGTGCAATAGCAGAATTGCAAAGTACTGGAGAACAACCAGGCTCTGCACTGCTGCCAACCTTGGGTCTGTCCTGGGGTGGGAGAGGCACTGAGAAAGACCTTTTCCTCAGGAGGGCAGTGCAGCACTGGACAGACACCCTTGGTGCCATGGTGGCTGTGTAGTCCCCATCCTTGGAAGTTCCAAAACTTGGCTGGAAAGGCCATGGCTGATCTGGTCTAGGATCAGTGACAGAGATGCTCCAGTGTCTCTGAAAAGTGCTGGCTGTACTGACAGAATGGAGACTGCAAAAGCAATGGGGACACTGTCGTGCACAAGCAGCTCACCGTGAGCTCCTGGTGCAGCAAGGAGCAGCTGGGAGGGGGAGGAAGGAATGGAGCAGCACTGTGGGCAATGCCAGCAGCACCAGTGTGCTAACACTCCTGCTGTCTATGTGTTTACACAGTATTTAGGGGAGAGTCTGAGTCAGGAAATGGATCTGCTAGAGAGACAAAATGACTTAACAGAAGCAGAAAACCAAAGAGATTGATCTGTTTAACTTCCCAATGCAGGGATAAAGAAGGGACTGGATGGCACTCTACAAACACACTGTGGAAATGCTGCATCCTACAAGGGCATTCAAATAGAGAGGGAGGGAAGGTGAAAGAGGAAAGAACAGGTGAGGTGTGTGTACAGGTATACCCAAAGCAGACATAAGACACAGACTTTAACAGCAAGGAAGAGATGGATTCAGTTTCTTGTTACTGTCAGGCTGAGCTCATATTGACAGAAGTTATTGATACAGCCAGTGACATCGAGGTCAGCAGTATACAGGAACCCTGACTAAATGATTTAGCTGTGCATTTTAAACACTGTGCCTCATTCCTGCAACTGCTCCCGGAGCTCTTTGCAGTTTTCCAGCATGAGGCAGGGGAGCCACAGCCTGGCAGAGCAGCCAGCAGCAGCCTCAGCCATCCCATAACCACAGACATGCCATCAGTCACATCCAGCCCTGGCACAGCAAAGCCCAGCTGCCCCAGGGGGACCTTCACCCCATGGGCTCCCAGTGGTGCTTGCTGGGGTCACCACACTGCAGCCACACCCCTGCATCACCCAGGCTTCGTGGGACTCCCTGGGGAGTGATGGAGAAGGATGCTGCTGCCTCAGGTACAACATGCAACAGGGAGATATCTGAAAAAACCAGGCAAAGACAGGAGGCCACGTAGAGAGGTGCTGAGTGAGGAGCAGAGTACATCTGGAAACACCTGGGGGAGGTTTCTGCACAATGTTTTGCAATAAAAAGCATTATTTACCTGGACAGGGGAGGCAAAGAGATGTTCTGAGCAGAGCAGAAAATAGAGAAATGGGAACATAAAAGAAGTGTATGGACTCAAAACAACCCTAGAAAACAAATTTTACTGCTGCTCTGCACGGTGTTTGCAGCAACCTTTATTTGGCTTGAAACAGATATCAGTTTCTTCACCTATGTACTTTATTTCTCTCGAGGACAAGGTCACTTTATAACCAAATGAAGTTTTCTTTTGCTGATCTGTAGAAAAGAATTACCACTAAGAAAGCAAATTTATTTCTTTCTCTGTCAAGGCTGACTCTGTCCTTGGGAGACTTTGGCCCATTTCATGTGCAGAAGTCATAGCATTAAGCCACATTATGCTTGTACCTTTGGGTCAGGTTAGGCTTTCATCTCCTTTAGAGGTGGGATATATAACGAACATCAGAGACCACAGTCACACTGAAGCCAACTAACTGGCCCTATTTTTTAAGCAGCCAAGGTCAATGCTTTCAAATTCAGAGGTCAGGGATTTAAATCCTGGAGACGACTCAGCCTGGGACTCTGTTACAGCCATGGAAAATGAGAGAGAAATTATCTCATAGGTTACAACGACAATTTTGGGCAAGTTTAAAAGAAAATAGAAGAAATAATTAGTGCCAGAAGAGAACAGCTCAGAGACACACGAGCAGGACAGGGGCAAAATGGGAATTTATAAGAGCAAACCTGTTCTCAGCCCAGACAGCCACTTCTCCCCTGGGCCAGTCCTCAGTGCCTCCTGAGCAGCAACAGCAGGACAAAGTGACCTCACTTGAGGCAGAATGACCAGTTTTGGGTGCCTTTAACCTGTTTGAATTAGTTGCCCTATGTTTAGCACATCTTAAATGGTGGCACACAAATGGGAAGAGGTGGAGAAATAATGTGTTTGGTGTCATGGGAGAGATGCTTAAGTCTGCTGTCTGCAATCCTCCTGCAGGAATTACACTGCTGAGCACTGAAGATCTTCAACTGCAGCAGCACATTGTAGGGATGAGGGGAATGAATAATTTTCCCACTCCAGTTAATAAAATTCCTTGAGAACTGTCCATGGGACAACTTGGACATGGTCAGTCAAGCACTTGAGAAGAGATAGAAAACCCCTTTCACTCCTGCCAAAACGTCCCAGATCCCATCTGCTTTGTTGAATTTTAGGGTTTTTTTTCAAATCTTGGGCAAAACTGTTTGGTACCTTCACTGGAAAGTTAGGATTCATTTCTACACCCAGTCTCATGGGGGTACTGACATAACTTTTTCTCCAGGTGTGGCTAAAGCTCTGCCTACCCCACTCAAAGCTTCCACTCAGTAATGTCTGGGTAATTGCTGCCCAGGCTGCTCCAGCATTTTCCAGACAAATGACTGAAAAATGAGCAGGTCTGAGAAGGCAAAGGGCAGCACTGGGTCTGCAACAGGGATTTGCAGGGCATGAACTGAATATTAGGGTCTTACAGTGGGTCCTGGAGTGACCTCAGGACAAAGCAGGTCCTGTGAATGGTGGAGGCTGTGGGAAGTGGCAGTGCACGAGGCCACGACGGAGATCCCTAGACAGGAGCAACTGGGGCACCTCCTGCAGCAAGCACAAGCACAGCACAGCAGATGTTTCTAATTGCACTCTGATGCATCGATGCAAAAAACTATCCTCTAAACTGCAGAGTCCCTCCTTAATCCAGCAAAACTATCAGCTGAGGAGTGAGGATGGGGGTGCCAAAGTGGATGGAAGGGGATGACTCCCATCCATGATGGGAATGACTTCCATCCCATGAGAATGGTTGGACTTGATGATCCTAGAGGTCTTTTCCAGCCAAGGGTGTTCTATGATTCTATGATTCATGTATGTGCTGGTTCCCTCTCCCACTGCTCTCCAGCCCTGGCAGCTGAAAGTCAATGAGGCTCACCAGTGACTTACTAACAGCCCAGAATATCGATGTGCTGAGAAAAGAATAAGCACCAGGGAAGAGATGGGCTGAAGTAGTTCCCTGGCCTGAAAGGGGAATGGATGCTGTTCTCCCTCTGCACACTCTATCTCCCATCTTCCTGCCAGTTCTTTCCTCCTCTAAGGGCTCTAAGAAATTAATATGGTTTACCATCTTATTATTTATCATCATAAATGAATAAATGAATGAATAAATGGCCTTTTCAACACCAGGTTGGACGGGGCTTTGAGCAATTGGTCTAGTGGGAGGTGTCCCTGCTCATAGCAGGGGGTTTGGAATGAGATGAGCTTTGAGGATCCTTCCAACACAAACCATTCTGTGATTCTAGCATTCTATGAATAACAGATTGGTAGGAGCTACACCACCACTTTTACAATGAAACCCATTCTCTTCCCCCCTTTCACTTGATCTGGAAGACACAGGACAGCTCAGCATGGCTCAGTGTGTGTGAAGTGACCTGCTATGGAGCAGTGATACCCAGCTGAAGGAGAAATGCTCTGCTTCCAGGCAGTGTGGAAGAACAAACTTCTTTTAAATCAACTTTTAAGCTTGTTCAGTAGCTATAGCCAGCACTGCAAATGATACTAATCTAGGAGTTTCTTTCAAAGCATGTGGATAAATGCTCTGGTAAACCAGATTACTGCTCCAGGATGGGCTGCAATCAATAACTGCATCAAACAGGCAATGGTGATGGTGAGTGCATGTGAGAGGGACGAGGCCAGCTGCCGGTATCGAGCAAGCAGGGCAGAAAGGAAGCTGCCTCAAAGATATTAAGTTCATACAATTTTAATGCAAAAAAAAAAAAAAAAAAAAAAAAAAAAGGTTGCTAGAGAAAGAATCAAGATCCTATTAAGGTCCTCACTGGTGGGAAGATTGAAGTGGGAGCTTGGCTTTATTAGCCACGGGAGGACGCAGATGGCGCAGCGGTGGGCTCTGCACCACACCGTGAGCACAGCTACAGCTGGAAAACATCTTTATTAAATAAAATACAAGCTGGAGATGAACCCAAAGGAAGCTGTGCTGCTTGTTTCCCCTCCTCAGAATTGCCTTGTACTCTCAATTTGACTGTACATCCCTCACACCCCAGCTTTTACCTCTTCTGCTGTCCTTAACCTCTATCTCCCAATGCCAGCTCCTTAGTCCCATGCCAGCTGCACTGACACTAAACCAGAGTGAACCCCAGTCTCATCCTACCCCTGTTCCACTCCCCTCAGGTTAGATTTGGATGCATGGAATAGTTCAATTATCGCCATACTCCTCGAATGCCCCTGCTAATTAATTTTTTACCACTGTGGCATTTTCTGAAAGGGAGGAAATCATCACCACTGCTGTTTAACTGCTCAGAGCAATTTGTTAATATAATTGCATTTTCTTAAGGACAAAGAAAACTCTGTGATGCCACTCAGGCAGCTTTCAGAGAGGCTGTGTTAAAGGCTGCTGTTAGTCAGAGATAGCACCTAATTAATGGGCCTGCCCAGAAGACAACAGCTCCCTTCCCAGAAAAAAATGCCTTGTTTTGAGGTTGGCGTTTGCTCTGCGTCAGAATTAAAAGTGATGGAAAATCATGGCCTTTTAACACTTTAAAGATTATAATGCTCATGGGAAACAAACAAATAAAACAACTTTGACCCCCAAAGCTATGAGAATGTTTCAATATATCTATACAGAGCAAAATCATAGAATCATAGAATTGCCTTGGTTGGAAAAGACCTCTAAGATCATCAAGCCCAGGCACCTGTTTCTGAAAAATTTGGCTTTAGAAGACTTCAGCCACTTGTTTCCACCTCCAGCAAATTCAGGTTTGAATAGGTCTTTCCATTTTTTTCAAAGAATCTTACCAAGACAACCATTTTGGCTCTGGCAATGCCTTTATGAAGATCACAAAAGCCCAGGTTCACCAAGCTCCTGGATCTGGACACTGAATTACAAGCAGTTGTTCTAGCTTGTATAAATACTTGTTCGTTACATCAGTCAGAAAAGGTGCTCAGTAACGAGGATCTCTGTGTGAGACCAAACTCTCTCTCTACAGCAAGTAAATGGACTTAAAATATGAGTCTTTGACATTGCATGCAAGTGTCCAAACCATTACCCTATGGCAGTCCAGAACAGTACTGAAAAACCAAAACAAAACCAAGCAAAGTCAACCCAGAAATCAGTTTCTAAAGCTTTTCTGACACTTTAATCCACCACCAGTCTTTGCTCTAAGACAGCTCGTTGAAACCATTATATTAGATCATCTAATGAGCTGGGGGCTATGACAGCTCTGCTTGCAATTTTGAACATATCATAATTCAATTGAAAACCAAAACAAAACATGCACTGCAGAAAATGTATCTGCTGCCCTCTCTAATGAAATCTGAAGCTCCCTGAAAATAAAACAAAGCAAATGCAAACACGATACATGCACTGGATAGCTCTAAGAACTGCAGTATCCATTAACAGTCATTACCACCAAGAGGAAAATAACTCAGCTCTGACCAGTGTATACACCAGGTCTTCCCAACAACCAACCAGTTGTTGGGTTTGGGTCATTTTTGCTGACCTGAAAACATGTTTGGCAAAGAACAGGCACTAGAGAAAGCAGGAATGCAACAACAAAACCTCCCCAAACTGCTTCCTTCCCTTACTCACGTGAGGGATTCAAAAGGGAGCAAGCTACTCCAAAGGAAGGCACACTGATGATCTTGGAGGTCTTTTCCATCCAGGCTATTCTGTGGTTGACACAGAGCTGCAGCGATGGAGGTGGCAAACGACACTGGAGAGAGCAATGGGATAAAACAGTCCCACAGAGGAAAGACAGAGATCCTGGACAGGGGACACAGCAAATGGCCACCAGTGCTGGTGCATGAAGCCCCCAGGTCTAAGAATGGGCTTGGTATGACTTTCTCCAGCCCCTACATGCAGACTTGGGTCCATCAGGTCCGAGAGAAAAAGGTGCAGAAATAGAGAATAAATAATAATAATAGAGAATAGCTGAATAAATCTTGTAGGCTGAGATTTCTGTACATCAGTGTCTACAGAGTTCCCCATTCAAAGCCTGAGAGTGAACAATTCTGTACATTTATTTTTAAAATCACTGCCTTAGTCTGCTCCTCGAAGCAGGCAGAGCTGTTAGCAGAGATCAGTCGCACAACAGCTCAGCTTTCCCTGCTGTGAGGGATGAGGGAGTCCCTTGCCTCTTCATTCATGGCTCCCACACCCTTCCACCCTTCTTCTGCTCACGTGCAAACGCTGGGAGGGATTTGCCACTGGAATTTGTTTGGTTTTGGTGATGATGGGATGAGCTCTTTCAGTTGGTTTGCCATGGGCAGGGACACCTCCCACCAGCCCAGGTTGCTCCAAGCCCCATCCAACCTGGCCTGGAACACTTCAATGTGACTGAGGCCAAATGACTTTAATGGCCAGCATTAAAACAGAGACTTGCTCTGAAAAGAAACCACTGTGAGTGGATCTGCCATAGTACACAGCACGAGAACCTGTTTTTCAGAGTTCATTTGTATTTTCCTACTGCTGGTCGCTGTGAATAATTTAATCCCCATCTGGAAGACTGCTAATAAGATACTGCCTTTTCAAGGAAACAGCCTCAAATCAAACTTGGGCTTGGATTTGTCTTCAGATTCAATTTGAAATAAATAAATAAATGCACAAATAAAGAAAGAAAGAATATAGCCTCGTTTCCAGGGATGTTTTTTTTCTCCAGCCAGATTTGTCTTCTGTGTCCAGCAATTTTATACAGAAGGGAATAAAATCCAACATTTAATTGTTTTCCTTCCCCCAGAGGATGCCATAAAATTTTATTTTATTTCTTCTAAGTTTGGAGGTTTTTTCCCAATGTTTTACACATAATTACCTGTTTGTTTTCAGTAAATCTATATATTGCTATTCTCTTTCTTCCAGCTGTTTCCTCTACTGTTCCAGTTCATCTGCCCTCTCAACCAATTTTATGAAGCTCTGTTTTATCTCCAAAATTGAATTTTCAAGGTTATTGAAGAAATATGTTTTTCTCTATTCATTTCCCCTCTGAACTCTGCCAGGGCTTGTGTTGGATGCATTTGGGAGCTCTGCACAGTTAGTGGTTTTGCTGGGTTTATTCTGCCTCATTCCTATGAAAAACACACCGGTTCATCCTTCCCTTGCTTTTCCCACCATTCTACTCCACAAATCTTGTCTCTCTTTGCTGCTAGAATTCCATCAGCCAAACTACAAGCCCATCACACAGATACCAACTATAACTGGAAGAAAAACCATCCCCTTTCAGTGCATACCATTACACCCAGCTGATATGCACTATCTCATTTTGAAAGATTAGATACCACATAATTTCAGTGAACTTGAAAGAGCAGCAGATATTAATTAACTGAATCACAACATGTGCCTTAGGATACTTTTCTCAAAACCTCTGAGCAAGTGTAACCTTTCTTGATCAGAAGATGAGAATGGACTTTTATCAAACATCTTTATCTTAATTAAGTAATACAAACAAACCTTATTAATAAACTGAGACCTATGTGGTTAGCCCACAGTGTTTGACTCTCCATTTCTGGAAATGGAGCAGGTTCCCATGATGGGACCAGCATTTTAAATGCACTTTGTACCTCGCAGGTGCGTCGCACACCTGCAGAAGCAGGGAGGAGTGATGCCTTTGGTACTTCTGATTATTTCTGTAGAAAGCCCCTCGTTTCTGGGCTCATTTCTGTATGGGGCTTGGAGCAACCTGGGCTGGTGGGAGGTGTCCCTGCCCATGGCAGGGGGTTGGGATGAGATGAGCTTTGAGGTCCCTTCCAACCCAAACCATTCTATGACTCTCTATGATTTGCCTTGGTCTCCAAGAAGATCAGCTTTCTTTTTGACCTTTGCTTCTCTGAAATCACCAAGGTCCCTTCTATATGATAACTCTATTTTCCTCTACATGACCAATGCTTTGCAGGCAGATTTCTGTTAAAGCAGAATGATGTAGGTTCAGCATTTGTCTGCTGCTGGGCTTTGACTAATTTTACTTTTGAGAATCAGAAGTAAAAGCCTGGGCAAAGTGCAAGAATAGTGTAGATAAATTGCTTCTGGCTACCCCAGGACAGCTTCGGTGAGTAACTGGAACTGCCCTGGGGAACGTGAGCATCAGAAACTTCCATCAAAACGTGCCCATCTTTTGTGCCACAGCCATTACTGAGACATTAAATGTAACTGTCCCCAGGACTGCTTTTTGGAGGAACTCCTCCCTTCAGAGTAATTTTTCTCTTTGAAAAACTACCTGTTCCTGCTCTGCTCTGAGCCAGACCTTTTAGTCACTTGTTACACATACCCTGAACTCATTGCTTCTCCCAAGATATATATAAACCACAGTTTTGTAGAGTTAATACAAATGGATATTCCACATCTCCCTTGCCTTAAAGTTCATTTTATTTACCAGTCTAAAACATCCAGCTCTCCTTATACCATCGATCTTGGTCAAACCAATGCTACAGTTTACACTATGTTTCCTTTAACTTCTTCACTTCAATTATATTTTCCCTTGAAGGTCTTGCAGCACCTTGTGGTCAGGCCTGTTCTTGCTCAGATTGTATTTATTTCACTTCATCTCTAACACAGGGACTACCTTTGCCATTCTCTGCATCTGACTCAAAAACTAGTTAGGAAACTTCGCTGCAGGACCTGACACCTCATGAATCAGCTCCTGCAGAAATCTGGACACCCCAAATGCCTCATCTAAGCATAATTCAACTCCAAAAGTAAAGCTTCATGAATCTTACTTGGGTAATTTCTCCTTTCACATTCTTACTGACATTACTCAGCCTTTTTTTCCTTCCTGAGACAGTGCCATCCAATACTGAAGACCATTTGCAAGTATTGACTTATTTTTGGACATGCTTAGATGATTTTGAGCTCTACCTCACCCTTGTTATCTGGATGCTTCTTTCTCTGACCCAGTACATGAAGAAGTGAAGACTCTTTGAGTCCCATGTTTTCCTACCCTATGTATGGCTTAACTCCAAAACAGACCAAAACTTTTCATCTCATAACTGACATGACCTAGTGAGAGGGAGCAGAGCCAAGAGAAGATTAGGCTGCTTTTGTTACTGGTTCTACGTCTTCGTTTTTTTGACCAACAAATTCAGTCTGGTCAAACGTAGGTCCAACAGGACCAGGCTGCCACATCCAAAATCATGAGCTGAAAACCTAGCAAGCCAGGTAATACTTTAAAGAGAACCACAGATTTGATTACACCTGGCCTAATTAACACTCAAGTTAGTCCAGCAATGATTCAAATTAATTTCTTCAAGGCAAATATTAATTCATCTATTGACTTGTAGGATTAAATCCCCTTCTGTCTTATATAAACAAAACATAGAATCACTGGAGCTATCTTAATGTTCACCACTAGAAATTATGGCTTTTATATCTTAAAGATATACAGCAATGCAGAAGAAAATGGCATAAAATAAATTAATTCTAGGTTGGTGATTACAAATTAAACAGAATGCTTTTTCTTGCCAGGACTTATTTTGCTTTGTTCTTTGGAAACATAAATCTTCTGGTCCAAAGAATATGTAAGTACAACTGTGAATGCATAAAATAATGGTCACACTAAAGAATTCAGGGATAAAATTAGAATTAGATATGTCCAAAATATAGGAGGTCTCTGTAGATGTCTAATCTTATTATAAAGCCCTTTTGTCTTCTTTCTCCTGTAATCCATTATAGAAAGGAGACAGTTTGCTTTCTTAATGAAGCTGAAAACAATAAATATACAATAATTAGAACTCACACCAGTGTGGCCTCTTTCATGTTGAGCTTTGATGCTCAAAATACAGCAAGAGCATACAAGATATTTGTGAATAAAATCAGTGGCTTTCTTCAGAAAGGCCTGTAACGTGAGTAATTAGGAGAAGAAAACAGTTGGATAACTATTGTGTGGGCTTTTAGCTCCAACACCTCGCGTCGGCTGAGAATTCAAGCTCAGGCAGCCAGACATGAAGGATTCAAATGGCAAAAAGCACAATTAACTGGGCACATGCACAGGTTGAACTTCACATCCAGGCAATAACACCTTGTGAAGAGCCTAACGAAACAGGAGAGAGAGAAGCAAGGAGGGAGATGGTGGGAACTTCCATGATTAGCACCTCCAGGAACTGCAAGGTCAGGTCCTGGTGACTTTGTTTTTTAACAATCAGTGCCTGAGAACTCACAAATTTGGAGACTTCCAGGCTTCATGAAAGACTGGAATGAATTTTAATCTCTATGTGATTAAAAAGAAAAGGCTAGGACTGCCTCAAATCAGGCTGAGGAAGAGGCAATGAAGAGGACAGAGAAGACTTGCAAGTGAATTGACCTTGACATTGCAGTTAACTGTCACTTTTGAGAAGAAAAACAGCAGCAGAGTGTAACTCAGAAGCTCTGACCCCTATCTGGAGAGCAAAAAGCCAGCCTAGGTCTGCACGACGGATATGAACATAAACACATACAGCACATAGGAACTTGACTTGTGGTTACTCTAATTTTCCTGGTGGTACTAAAGAACACCAATAATTTCTTGGCAGTTAATTAGAAAGATGGTACGTTTTCATGCAGTTTTAGAGCCACACTAATAATATTTGGTGCAGAAGAGCCAAGCTCTTTCCTTCCTTTGGTGCAGCAGGATTTTCTAAAATAGGAAACCCTCCTCAGCTATCAAAAATAATTCACACCTGAAAGAAGAACTAAGCTTAGAAGAATGTAAAGAGTACATATATTAATAACTGGAAGAGCCTGGACAAGCATCAGCCAAAAATAACCACTGAAACCTCTAGGGAAAACTTGTGGGGAACCAGGGCTGTAGAAGAAAGCTAACCAACAACAAACCCAATGCCTACCTTCAAAAGCAGGGTGGGTGAGAGGAGGAGATGGAAAGCTACAGCCCAGACACCTTAATTTCAGTTCCCAGAAACATTCTGCAACAAACAAGCCAATAATTTGTGAGTGCTTGGAAGATAACACTGAGATGAGTAACTGTCACTAGGGATTTGTCAATAGCAAATCATGTCAAAATAATCTAATTTCCTTCTCTGGGAGTGTAAGAGAGACAGATGGTTGAGGAGAAATCACTGATATCCTGCACCTTGGCCTGGGCCAGGTGTCTTGATGCTGTATGCTGTGACATCACCATAAGCAAGCCAGAGAAGTGTGACCTTGTATGGTGGGGCAACTTGAGCACGGGGTGGTATCAAACTCATCAACCAGCCATGCTCACAGAGCCCTTGTCAGAGGCTCCTGGCCAGATTTGAAGGGTGCATCAGAGGAGCCCTGGGGTCCAGCTCTATCCAGCCAGAAACATGGATAAGGAAAACAAGCTGGACAAAGACAGCATGGAGAATTATCAGGGGTCTGCAAAATAACACCTTGGCTTCGTAACAGATCACAGCTGAGCAGGAATCACCGATGTCATGATGTTGTACATCAGTCTGCCATGGAGGAACGGGTCTATGCTGCAATGCTACACCTCTCCTCTACCCAGCAGCCACAGGCAGAACGGGGCAGAGCTGTGTCCAGGCTGGGAGATGCACTTCAGGAAGATGGGGACTAACCTCAGAGAGTATGGATGAAAATATGAACAGTGATAGTGTCTAGAAACCTCAGCACAGAGAGCAAATCTGCAGGAAATGGGTCCATGTAGCTTAGAGGAAACTGAAGGCTGACAGCACAACAGCCTAACTAGGTAAGGGACAATCAAAAGGGGATAAATCGTTCTTCACCTCCACTGTGGGTTGGACAATGACTAAGGGGCTTAAACTGTACAAGCAGAGAATGAGAAAGAGTTGTAGGGCAGGGATGGACAGAGGGCATGTGGAGGCTGAAGAACACAAGCTTAGCTTGGAAAGGATAATAAAACCTAACAGCCTCTCTTTTCACACCACCAAAGACTTAACTGGAGGAGATATGTAGAGATGTGCATGTTTTCCCTCTGTAGCTCTCAAAGAGTTGAGGGTACCAAGGACAATACAGGGGAAACACATCCAATCAGATCATTCAATAAATAACAGCTTCCTCACCAATGAAAGTGCTTGGCATTGTTTTACACTGCAAGCCTAAACGCATCGTAATTACCCCTACACACCAAGTTACAGAAGAAACTGCATCTGTTGGCCTTTCCAGGACCCCCAGGAGAAAAAATAACCACCCCTCATTGCAGAGGTCAGTCCCCCATCGCTTCATTTTCACAAGGAGCAGGCACTGCTCGTGCCCCTGCCCTCTCTGCACACAAGCCAGTCCTGCAACAAACAGGAAAATGAGGAGAGATACACTCTATTAGCTGTTACAAACAGAGTAAAAAGGAGAAACTATGTCAATAATAAATATGAATGCTAAAATAAATCTGAATAAGCTGCTAAACCTTGAGGGAAACAGTTGATTAAAACAGAGATAAAAATGGCTTTATTGATAAGAATATGTATTAATGGGCACAGTAACTACAAAGGAGCCTGGAAAAGTGAGAAATATGTATCAACTGCAAATGGTTTGAATACATTTTCAAGGGCCTGCACTAACTAGAAATAACAATTGCTCTATGAAATATGTAGGATATGCTTCCCCTGTTTACTCTCCAGAATTTTTATTTACCGACCCAATAATAAATAATATAATGATATAAATAAATGAAAGGTGTGAAATTTCCCTTTTATTATGTAGTAAGCTTCTGAGTATAAGAAGGAGAACGTGAGAAATCCTGTTACTAGGAATTTTCTGTCATAAACTTTCCTCAAGAACGCCACTTGTGCAGCTCACTAACAGTGCCACCAGCCTGCACAGACCCTCCACAGCAGATGACTGTGGTCCCCACAGCAAGAAACTGAGCACAGAGCAGTGCTTTAGTGTTTTATAACAACAGGCATGATTTAGATCTCTTTGCACCAAACAGAATGATGCTCCCCAGAGAGCTGGTGGAGCTGGACAGCAAGGCAATGAGCACAGGGGTAAAATCATCCCCTACTCAACCACTGGCACAGATGCACAACCCACGTGTGCTCTGCTCTTTGAAACCCTTCACCCACTGATGCTGCTGGCAAAACTCCTATTGCCTTCAGTGATTTAACTCATAATGTGGTTTCTTTGCTGGGAGGAGAAGAGTCCAAGGGGATCTCATGCAACATGGGCAACAGATTCTTTCCAAAGCCTGATGGGAGCAATCCAAAAAAAGGAGACTCTCCAAAAAAGCATCACCTGCCCACAGCGACAAAGACCCCCCAGCTTTCACAGCATCTCAATGATTGCCATAATGAGTCCAGCGTCCTCTGGACCAGCTCCATTAGAAAAACCTGATTATGTACCAGCACAATCGAGGTCTAATTTCATCCCTGCTGCTGAGAGAAACTCATGTGCCTGCTGACACCATTTTTTTCTCTGCAGGTAAAATGATTTGCAAAACTTCATGTTAACAGCAGTGGACAACTCATTTGAATAATGAAAATAAAAATAAAATCTGCCATAAGAGAGTGCAGAGAAAGTGTCAATCTTCCTTCAAATATGTATATTGCCTTAAAAGACTCTTTTATGAGATGCTTGTATTCACCAAGTCAAACATTTGAGAGTTAGACGGGAAGACAGAGATTCACAGAGCAAAATAAGTGTGGAACCCAGTACATGATGTAAAACATCAGCATTCATGGACAGAATTAGTTACACACCTATGCCAATCCAAATAACCTTAAACTTTTAATGCCTCACCTCACAATCATAGTTGAAATGTATATTTCTTTTAATGATGAGAATAAGCCTCCTAAGTAATATTGGACAAAAAAAAAGAGGAAATATATTTCCTTAGCATCTTCTTCAATTAAAATGGCCAATGGAAAAAAAAATAGCTGATTAGCCAACTTAATTATTGCAGTTCACCTTTCCATGAGTTGGTTGGTTGTTGACTTTGTTACTCCCAGTTCTTGTCCTAGGAGAAGGGCATTCCCCAGCTCAGGCTGCCATGGCCACGGCACCCTGGCACCCCCCTCCCCAAGCTCCAGAGCCCTTGTTGACCTTCCCTCCTCCAGCAGAGCTCCTGGAGTCCTCCTGTGATGTTTGCTGACCTTAGTGTGGGTTTTTTTTTCCCAAACTCCTTTTTTTCCTAATTGTGACATCCCTTCTGATTCTGCTATTTACCACCTTATGATGATTTCTGGGGATTTCACTGAAAAGAGTCTCATGAATTTCCCTCAATCCTTTTTGGTTGCAACTCACTGTGTACATTTGCCCTTCGATTCCTACCTCTTAACTAGTTATTAATCATGAAGCTGGTCTCTCTTCTATCACATCACAGCATAGTTTCTTTAAAACAAGACATAGCCTAATGCACAATACAAAGCCAGAAGAAAACCTTTGCTCTTGCAAAGACCATATGTAGGACATAAACTTCCAGGGACCATCCCCTGTCCATGCAGGCATTGCCATTCACTTCCAAAAGCCCAGGAAAGCCTTTCCAAGAAACAACCAGGTTTTTTTTTGGTTCCTTCCAGAAGGGTCTGCCTATCTGGCAGCTGTGCAAGCTGACACACTAACAAATGCATGTGCTACCAGCTTTTCCTCCCCTTGTGTTGTCTCCTCTGCAAGGACAGCACCATCAGGAGGAACTAATCAGCAGTTTGTAAGTCAAGGGAGTAATGCTTGCCTTGCTGAGGTGGGAGCAGAGTGCTGCCTGATCAGGCAGGACCTAACCATGCTGTATCTCCCCAGTACCTCCCCTCACTCCTACAGAATTAGGAAGAAAGTTCCAGTGTGAGCGTATCCTCCTAGGAATCACGAAACCAGCGTTCTACAAACGAGCGTAGCGAGAGCTGTCGCAGCTCTGCAGCACTTCAGCACTGCCATGAAGTGGGAGGGAGCATCACTGACCCTGCAAGCTCCTCACCCTCACTCCCAAAACAGCTCTGAGCGTGAGGCGGATGACAGCAGGATGTCCCTGGGTATCCCAGACCTTCAGGGACACTGACTCTGCATAAAGGCCAGAGAGCTTATTTAACAGCGTGTGCAGACACTCTCCTCCGCAGCTTCGCTGGTGCTGACTCCATCCCATTTCTCATGAATTTCCACAGCCTTTCCACCCACCTGCATTAGTCACAAAACTTTGGGAAAAGGCACCATCCACCAACTCCTTACCCAGTGCTGAAACTCATGTTGGGAAGGAGCAGGGTGAAACACCACAGAAAGATGCTTATCTCACTCAATGTACAAGAAGGGAGAGATGCACGTGCAAGACCTGCTGGAGCCTTCCTGCCCAGCTCACAGCACCCACGTGGTCTGGGGAGGACAATCTTCTCCCTGCATCAGCATGAAACGAACCCAAGCTCCACCACTTTTCAACCTACCCTTTATGGGGACTGAAGGTTGTTAATGAGGCACAGATGCTGTTTGCCTCACCCGGATCCTTCCCCCTCTTGAGTGTCAATGGGGCAGCCTAGCTCCATGCAGCTGACTTTAAACAACTGGAAGTATTGATATGCCAGGGTCAGAAAAAAGCTACTGTGGTTAGGAGGGTGCAAGTTTCTGTGAACAAACCTGAAAGAAAGTGCTGTTCTCCCAAGATTATCAGTTTGACTACTCAGATCCTGGATGCCATCTCCAGGAGAAGTAGAGCATTCAAAGACATCCTATTCTGATTCTTCATATTTTAAATATAGATGTGCAACATCTGCATGTACTCCCATTCCTCTTCTCATTCTCACTTCTTAAAAAAACAACAAACTTTTTGTCTAGAAGACTGTGTCTTGCCCTCAGACACTGCTGTGAACAGCTCTGTGGTGTAAGACTAACTTCTACATGGCCAATTGTCAAAAAGAAGCCTCTATGAATAATTCATTTTTTTTTTCCTAATAACATCCATGTTTATGCTTCAGGTTCTGGGGTACTCACTGCGATGCTGTCTTTTGGAATTTCTAACAAGAAAAAGACACATCTCTGGAGGTTCTGTCAGTGACTATAGTTTAAATATGAAATAAGAAAAAAATTCAAATTATTTCATTCTCATTTACAATTTTCCATGTGCCGGTGTTTGCATATTCATTACCTCTCTGGGTCACAAGACACACATTGCCTTTGACCTTCCTAAATGTCAAAAAGCTCCTAGCACTTTGCTTTGCTGATCAAGCCATCAATTATTTCCACATATTTTTCCTCCCTTGGTCTGTTCAGATAAATCACATACAAAGCCATAATTGCTTATGCACTATGCTGAAATCGCTCTCTATCATCTTTCACTGAGGATTGTTATAGAAGAGATTTTGATTGTTGTTTTACATAAAAGCACTAAGAGTTTTCTGGAAAATTTCTAGTCTAAGAACTACGGAGGTGGGAACTCTACCCATAGATTAAACACAAAGACAGGGGTAACAGTATTTGGACTGCCTAAATATAGAGCACCTTGAATCCTGTGTTCAGTTTTGGGTCCCTCACTATAAGAAGGACACTGAGGGGCTGGAGCGTGTCCAGAGAAGGGAACGGAGCTGGGGAACGGTCTGGAGCACAGTGTGATGGGGAGGGGCTGAGGGAACTGGGGGGGTCAGTCTGGAGCAGAGGAGGCTGAGGGGAGACCTCATTGCTCTCTACAGCTCCTTGACAGGAGGGGGACAGTGATAGGATGAAGGGTGATGGCTTCAAGTTGTGCCAGGGGAGGGTCAGATTGGATATTAGGAACAATTCCTTCACTGAAAGGGTTCCTCTGACACAACATACCAGGATGGAGAAAGCAACGTCAAAAAGCCAAACGATAAAGGCAAATGAGAGGAACACGTATTTTGAAGTTGTAAGGTTGTTAAAGAAGTCATTTATTCCCATGTTCCAAAAAGACATGAAAAATGGCCCAGAAACAGAAAAGTAGCAAGGCTCAGTTCCAGCTCTCTTTTAGCCTGCCCTCTCTCCCACCAAAAGCTGCCTAACTCAAACCCAAAGCCTATCTACAGGGAAGAAAGTCGTTCAGAAAGTAATAAACCAACTGTAGGAATGTATTAGGTTATAGAACACTTGTCCTGAATGCTAATCAGCTTCTTCCAGTCAAACCTTTAATCATAAGGAAGAATAAAAAGGTACAACTGTGATGTAAATAATACGAATGTAAAATGTAAGATACTGATTTCCTTTATCATTTCAAGCTGCTTAAAAATAGATTTCAACGATTATTTAAAAATAAAGACATTTTCCCCATTCAATTCCTCTCCTCACCTATGGAGATTCCCTGACTACCCCCTTTGAAATATATTTTCATAGTTAAAATTTTATAAGCAGATTTGAAGGTTTCACATTCTGCACTCCTGATGCTCGCTCACACAACAATACCACTGGCTCCCCTGGCTCTGCCCAGCGATACGAATGAAGAAGTGCAAAGATCTTCCTAAATAATGAGCTCCAGTCACGGCCTGAGGAACCACAGGGCGCCCTTCTCTGGAGCTGGAAGTCACTGTGAATATCTCCAAACTAGAGCAGTGTTCCTGGTCCCTGTCCCCCTTCCTCCCCACAGGGCTTTCTCCACCCAGCTTCAAAGAAGAACTACCCATGGACTCCATGTAAGTCTCCTGGCAAATTACTGCAGGGATTAGCCCCCCCACCTATCACAAAGTTTCTCATAATTACTTTCCTAAATCTCCATGAGTTTTAAGATCATTAATTCTAGCTCTATTCTGGATGGAGAACACTTCGTTCCTTGCTTTTTTTTGCAACAAGCTTTTATTTCATTATTAATATAATATATAATATTTACATATAAATATTTAATCAGGCACATATTTAGACAGCCACGGAATAGATGTGGCAATTTTTCTGAGCTGCCAAATTGCCTGTCTAAAGAGTAAAAGATGATTTTTTTTTCCCCTCCTCAGCTGCACATAGCATCTACAATCAAAGCAAGGTGGACCCAGCTCTGAACTCTCCTGCCGCTGTAAAACCCGAACACCTAATTTATGCCCCACTGATACACTCCAGATTTGCAACGATGCACCTGAGATCATAATTCAGCCTCGTATTTCTTACTAATTAGCTCTGTTCCATTTCCATTATAATCCCTGAAGAATGTTCCCCTTCAGCATGATTTCATTAGTTGTTCAGAATTTATTACCGAGTCGGAATGACATCCATAAACTGGGACTCAAACTGAAAGGAAAATTCAGAGTATCACAACGTGCCCAACTCTTCTGCCAGCCAGGTACCCATGAAATATCTTTGATGTTTTAAGAGGCTTTACAAGTACTTGGAGACCAATGCATTTGGAAAAGAGTTTATATTATAAACAATATTTTATGTAGCACCAAAGTAAAACTAAAGCCTATAAACAGCCAGCCCGACATGCAGCGACGTCCACGGTGAAAAATGATTCTGTCCTTCCTGCTATCATCACTTGATAAGGTACACGATGTAAACATTTGATTATATTGTACCTGATGGCATTTTTATTTCCCGAGCATTCTCTTCCAGCAGTAAAAGTGGCGCATTTAAATTATTACTGGATTGCACTCTGTCTGCCAACAGCAGGCGTTGGCTTATTTATTTATTTTAACTTCTATTCGTCAAAATTTGCGCACAAGGAAAAAAGTTGGTGCTGCGAGCAGGTGCAGAGCTCCAGGCGCTGTCACCACACATAATTCCCACTCTCCTCTTGCATTCCTCAGCGCCCAACTCCTCAACCTGAACTGGGACAAGCCACCTTTAAGAGCACACGTCTAGAACAGCCCTTGGTTTTCTGATGCCACCCTCTCCACTCAGAGCAAGGAAACCACACCCTGGATGCCTCCCTCCTGCTCATGGAAGGAAGGTTCATGGCTGCTGGGGCCCCTGATGGATCCCCTAAGGGCAGGCACAAGCTTGTGCAAGAGTTTGAGCTCTGTCTTGACCAGCTTTGAGCACCAGCTTTGGGGGAAACAAGCAGCGCATCTTGCAGCACCAAAAGAACATCAACAGAGCCATTGCACAAGCACTTTAAGTCACCACGAGCCAGCACAGCTCTCTCAAGTCACATATGTACCTCCTCTGCCCCACTCAGCATCCCTTTCCTACTCACAGGCACACAGCAAACCACACTTGGAAGATGAAGTAATTAAATGCTGGCAGTGCTGCTTTGCAAGGCTGATTTTGCACGGGTAATCCAGTCCTCCAGGTAAACTGTTCACACCACTTAAACCTGCTGAAGGGATCTGCCCCATGGAAGGAAGATGCAGAAGGATAAATGCCATTCTCTGAAGGGCTCCTACGGTGACCATGCTGTAGATGACAGCATGGGTAAGAAACAGGCAGAAAGCCCCTGCAAAGGTGGGCACAGGGGAGCCAGCTGCACAGCAAACCAGGTTATTCAGTACTACCTGTTCCTCTGCAGGGCAGAGACCCCAGGACATTGTCCAGGGGTCCTGGGAAAATCTCTGCTCTCTGAACACTGTCTCTGCTTGCACAGCTCCTGGGGACCCTGTGCCAGCAGGATCGCACAGACGAGGTTCTGCTGATGACTCCTCTCTGATGCCAGCCCTCCCTCAGCTCCATCCCTAGCATCATGACCAGCCTCACCCTTCCTTTATCCTGTGGGGAAAGGCAAAACAGACCAACAGATGAATGCAAACACTTTACAAGGTGGTCTTTTCCTCTTGTTCTTGCCCCATAGGTCTTGTCCAATCTCCCACACGAGTTGGACACTACAGCAACAACAGCAACCAAATCCCACCAAAGGTGTTTAGCTCTTCTTGCTGCTGGTGCTGTACTTCCATGATCCTAATTAATCTCTCAGAGAAAAACTAGCAGGGCTCACAGAATCTGCCAAACAATAAAGATCAAAGTCAGTAAAGCCCATAGCTTGTGATGAGCGCCAACACACCTAAGAGAAAACAACACAGGATAATAACAGCAACAAGCAAAGGATGCGAGGTGTATTGATCAGATCAGGCATGTCTTTCATTACTACAGCATCCTCAGAATCTCATCTCCCAAACCCCCAGGGTAGGAACTGTTACTTCAATTTTACAGATAGGGAACCAGAACAAAATCCCCATCCCCAACACTTCCCTTAGGACAGGCTCTGCTGCTTTCTGTGGCTGCTTCACTCCCCATAGCCACACAAGGAGCACAGGTACCAGACTTTTAAGATGGTTAAAATTTTCCCTTAAATTCCTCTCCAAGGGCTACTCAATTTATCCTCTCTTTGCTGTATTTTAGTGTTGAGCAATCACTTCAGGATGCAACAAGGATACTGAAAAGCACATCAACCACATCTTGTCCAACAGACCTGGGCTAAGAGAGATGAGTCTTCCATAACTTTTGTTTTCCCATGATATTGCAGTTTGCTATTAGAAATTTTAGAATTTGATGGTGAACATGAAAAATAAAAAGTCTTATACTACAACCTGCAGCCAAACTGTGACAAAACACAGAAACCAGCCATGTTCCTCAAGAACTCAGACTGGGATCCTGACACCACTGAGCATGGGATTAAAGGGATGGTAGGGGAAAATAGGGGAGAGGAAAAGAAAAACTCTGTTAAAACTAGTGGGGTGAAGAGACCTCAAAAGATCATCTAGTCCAATCCCCCTCTATACAAAGTGAAATCAATGAGTTATTATAGAAATAGAACTGTTCCATTAAATATCTTTCCCTGTTTGTAACTGACAGAAGCATCTAAAATAAATATTACAAAATTACTGAAAAGAACTGGGTTTCATGACAATTGAATAAATGCTATGCTAGTTATGGAAATGATGCTGAAGGCAATGTGAACACACGTACTTTCCTCCCACAAGAAAAATAATCAAAGCGTTAACATAATATCTGCTTTGTCCATTCATCTCCAAATTGTCACTGCTGGGCTCTGAATAAAGCGAGCAGAAATCTAAACAAGAACAGACTAAAGAAAAACCTCTTCTAAATACCTGTTACACTCCTGCTTATTATAACCATTTTCAAGTTGTGTCTCTCATCTCTTTCAGAATTTGTGAACTGATGTATCTAATGCAGTGCTAAAAATACATAAACCCAGAGATTTTTCCTCCAGTAAAAACCACTAAAATAACAGCACTCCAAGCAATGCCTCCACCAGCTACCCAGTACCTTTGGGCACCAGTGGGAGTCATCCCTCTGGGTCCACCAGGGACTGGCTCAGGTCCTGAAGAAGGGCAGCTGGTGAGAAGCCATCCTACACCCTGGGTAACATTCCCCACGATTCAGACTCAGCCATCCCTTCCTCTAACATGAAATGCACGATTGCCTCTCTGCTGAAGAAAGTAACAGCATCTGCTTAAAAGCTTTGAAATGGAGACCAGGATAAATGATAACTAAAGGAGTTTCTACGACTGCAAAAGACTTGAAACAAAGTCTTCCAGGGCAAAACATGGGGCACATCACAGCTGTTATACAGAGCCATGTCAAGAGTGCTTCTGAATGCTTGTTCTTGCAGTATCCCCCAGTGAAAGGAGCTTCTGAGGGTTCAAAGAACAGAAGAACCATAGAATCATAGAATAGCCATGGCTGGAAAAGACCTCTAAGACCATCAAGTCCAACTAGGAGAAGCAAGCAAAGCTGAAAATTACTTTTATTACCTGAAAACACACGAAATGGAGCTCTTTCTGGGCTCATAATGCTCCAAAGGACTGAGACAAGAAAGTCTTGGCACTGGGGAGGGGACAGCCAGCTTGTCCTGGCCGTTAGTTCGTGGGCTTGCTGTTTGTAACTGCTGGAGTGGACTTACCTCCAGAGCCTTCCCACTTCTTCCATCAAGAACACCCTCCACATGCGTATTTGTACATTAATTTGAAGAAGCCTTCATCACCCATACATCACCACAACCAACCCAAACTAGGATGTTATAACAACCACGCTGGACCCCACACGGGCACACGGAAAAGATGTACTTTGACAAAAAGGAGAATATAAACTAAATGGTTAAGATGGAGGATCCCAGCTGCCAGAAAACAAAATCTTTTCTAGTCCTTGCAGCAAACCAGGGACAGAAAAGGGGAACTGAGTCAAGGCTGCAGGCAAGCTGAAGCCTTCTTGCTTGGGCTTCTCCTGGTGGAGAGTTCATCTGCATCAGGACTCCCAGTGACTGCTGGCTGGGACAGAAGCATGCTTTGATAAAAAGCTGTGCTGACACACCAGTAAATAGCTCTGATGAAAGCACTGCAGATACCACAACATGTAATCAAGCGCATAAATAATTTGTTATACAACAGACCTTGGCAAAAACAAATCAGTTGATTATTAGTAATAACTACGTATGTTGTAGCGTCTCGTCCCTGAGGGCCCCAAAAGAGGTCAGATTTTCTGAGCAGAGAACACTGCTAAAAAACAAATCTGCCATAGTATTTGGGCATCCAAAACTGGAGTAAATGAGGGCTGCACAAGTCACCTTATTAAAAAAGTGAAAATAAGTACCAAGAGTACAACAGACACATGCAAGTCATTTAGTGAACACCTTTATCAGATACACAGCAACAAGGAATGGCTCATTATTTCCCATACACCACATCAAACCAGACTTCTCATGTGCCAACAATAAAAGCTGAGCATTTCCAAAATAATTGATTTCCCCTTGTGCTTTCCTTCTCATCCCTGATGCTGATGGTTTGCACTCAGTCAGAGCAGCCCGTGCAGAGCTGCATGCAGATCACCTGAGATGAAACAGCTCTTTCTCTCATTTTTTAATTCTTGTTTTACACAGCATCAACAAATGAGATCAGTATCAGATTGCATTTACAGAAATATGTCCTCCTATCTCACGCACTTGTTCCTGCGTCAAGAAATTTAAAGCTAGGCACTGGGAAAATAATGATTGCCTCACGCTTTATTTTTAATATAAATGGGATTCCTATGTCATTTTTACTTCTATATTTACATTAATATCATGAATTCAGGGAACTATAGAGTCAAGCAAACACAGCATCAAAAATGTCACAACAGTAAGACTCTTGCTGCTGTGTATTTAGAGGAGAAATAAATCAACTCCTTTTTCTCGGCAAAACCACGTGGGAAGAAAATAAGGGTCTACTTACACTGTACAATGAGCTGCACCAAAGCTTCTCTGGGTTTCACATTGAACCCGTTGTATTGGCTGGTCTGGCACCTGTAGGTCCCTGTCATCTCCCTGGACACGTTGACGATCCTCAGGATCCCGTCGTAGCTCTCCGTCTGCATGGCCCCATCCGGCATGGCGACCTCCTTGTCTGCTCGGGACCAGAGAATGATGGGCTTGGGCTTCCCCGTCACCTGGCACTGCAGCTCGATAGTGTCCCCTTCCCGGGTCACCAGGGGGGACTTTTCTTGAGGAACAGTCAAATTGGGTGGGACTTCAAAGGAGAAAAAGAGACAGTTCAACCATTAGCATCACAGAGACATCAGGTGGCTTTCTTGCTTGTGCATAATTAAGAATGAATTTATACACAGGCAGCAATGCATAGAGATTACGTATACTGGAAGACTGTGCAATGCATTTATGAGACAAGGTGCTCAGCTGCTTGAAGGGGTTAAAATCAGATCTAACAGCCCCATCTCTGACACTCATTTGCCTGCCTGTGCATCTCTGACATGCCAATACGCTGTACCAGTGCACATCAGCACATTCAGACCACAGGTCGCAGCTAGCACTTTATCACTGCCAGTTATGGCTTTCCTTTTTATGACTATTTGGCACTAAACCCCCCCTTTTTTTTTTATAACAGACTAGCTGCTGATTTTATCCAACTCGTAATGGCCACACAATGAGGAAGAATTGTGCCAATTCAGAAACCAGCTCAGAATTGAAGACCTGAAACCAAAATGCAGTTGGTGTCTTTCTATCACAGGAGGTTTAACAAAGTGGTATTTTTTTCTTAGAGATTTGCATTGACAAATCCATAAGGAATACGTGAACAAGTGTTTACAGCAGGAGTTAGCTCCTTGGAGCAGGAATACCCGGCACTGCTGCACAGTGAGCTGGCGATGCCCAAGGACCCATCCTTCCTCCTCTCTTCTACTTACCCCCAGTGCCTCTCCAAATTACCAGCTATGGCTGCAAATCACCAGTCTTCAGCAGTGAGGAGAGTAAGGTGGCCACAGAAGAGATCACAGAATCATAGAATCATAGATTGGTTTGGGTGTGAAGAGACCTCAAAGCTCATCTCATCCCAACCCCCTGCCATGGCAGGGACACCTCCCACCAGCCCAGGTTGCTCCAAGCCCCATCCAACCTGGCCTGGAACACTGCCAGGGAGGGGGCAGCCACAGCTTCTCTGGGCACCCTGGGCCAGTGTCTCACCACCCTCACAGCCAACAATTTCTGCCTAATATCTAGCCTAAATCTCCCCTCTTCCATTTTAAAGCCATTACCCCTTGTCCTATCACTCCATGCCCTTGTCAAAAGTCCCTCGCCAGCTTTCTTGTACCCCCCCAGGCACTGGAAGGTGCTCTGAGGTCTCCCTGAAGCCTTCTCTTCTCCAGGTTGAACACCCCCAACTCCCTCAGCCTGTCCCCACAGCAGAGGTGCTCCAGCCCTCAGATCATCTCCGTGGCTTCCTCTGGACCCACTCCAACAGCTCCATGTCCTTCTCATGTTGGGGCCCCAGAACTGGACACGGTACTGGGGTGCTGCTGACCAGGGTGCTTGATCAGGACAGAAACCCACAGCATCCCTGGCCAAGGCATTGGTGTTTGCATGACGGGCATCCCAGTGAGCTTCCACCGTTGGCCCCATGAGAGGTGGCCTCTCTGCCTCAGTCATTTGGGTGACAGCATTTGATAATTACAAAGCACTGCAAGCTCCTCCAGCCTGACAAGAACGGTTTTGCCGTGTCCAATTATCGTTCCCATCTCATCATACCTGTACTGGGTTTACAGCCAATCTCTTACTCCCCTCTCAGCACAACACACACAGGAACCCCCTCTCTGAAGCTGCCTGTGATCTCCAGATCACACATGGTGCCTTCAGCTCCCTGTTCCTCGCGGGAGGGCACGGGCTGCCGTGTGGTGGGTGAAGATATGGGAAAGCCTGATTTAAACACTGCCCACACTCTTTCCTTTTGTGCCTTCTGAAAACTCAGCTGCACTTAATGGGTCTTCTGTTCTGAGTCACGTAGAGAGATGCTTTCTGTGTTAAAACAGTCCCTCCTAGGAGTGTCACAGATTCACGGAGCTGTCAGAGTTGGAAGGGACCTCTAAGGATCATCTAGGCCAACTCCCCTGCTTTAAAGCACTCGCTCAGGACAGCATCCAGGCAAGTCTTGAAAATCCCCAAAGAAGACTCCACAACCTCTCTTGGCAGCCTGTTCCCCATGCTGTCCTGCCCTCAACTGCTTTGACTGAATGCCAGGACTGACAACACACAGTCTGCACCATAACTGCAGGGATAAATAATTAAAGGCTATTTTCAGGCCCCCAGAGGCAGAAACTACAGACTTGCACCTTTTCTCCCAGGATCTACCCCGTGCCTGCAGACGTGACAAGCCTGCTAGGAACCAGTTTAAATCAGGGACTTTCATATGTACCAAAATGCTGTTTTCAGCTGTTCTGAAGGCTTTAATGGCTCCTTTGGAACCTAGTGGGACATGCAAAAGTGGAAATAACTTTTTCCACTGGAGAGTAAAGGAATAATCATTTTATACTTCAAAAAAAAGAAGGGAAAAAAATAAAAAGACAAAAGAAAAAAAGAGAACAACTGCTTAATAAAACATTCCTAACATTAATAAAACATTCTTATTTTTCACTTATGCCCATGTTTCTTAGCAGGTCCTGAGCACAGGCCAGTGCCCAGGAGACCTGGATCACTCAGAGGGAGCTCAGAAGAGAGCCACCCCACGGAGATGCCCAAAAGCCCCTGATGAGGAAGGGCTGCAGGACACGAGATGGTCCACTCCAGCAAAGGGAGGGTGGTACAAAGCTGTGACAGCAGTCTTGTTAGAGCTCTGCCAGAGCTCAGAGAAAAAATACAGAGGGGAAAGGATGCTGAAGGTGGTGAGGAATGAGACATAAAGAGCAGACAAGTGCTGTGCTGTGGTTCTCTGAGCTATTCTGACTGCATTTCTCCACCAGCCTCTTCCTTTCCCTCTCCCTCATTTCTACATCCCACACTTTTGCTCTGAAGTACATGGTACTTGTGCTGGACCTGCATCAGCCAGGTGCTCGTGGTGGGACTCCTCCACTTTCCCCTCTGAACACAGGCACATCAAACAGATACCAAATGGCCACTTGCTAAAGCAATGCTCTATGAAAGCACAGACTAAACTGGGTACAAAGTATTGTTCCAAGGAGGAAAACACAGTTTAAAGAGAAAGGTTTGAAAGCACAGTGTGCACTGCCTGCCTGCAGGAAGGACCCTCCTTCTGAACACTTTTTTCCAGCTCACCTGGTTTGTGGCTTCTCAGCTGAGTTCAAATAACACACAGCCCTGTCTGGATCAGTGAAAAACCATTTACCTTGTCCCTTCCCCCCTGCTGTGAACGTGCTTTGATCAAAGCATGTCCCAGTTGGTGTGGATGCTGCAGGCTCCCTCACAGCTCTCTCCTCACTCCCTGCCCCTCTGGCACCTCCAGCTGCCCCACAAGCACAACCTTCTCCCATCTCAGGGACTCACTGACCGTGGGAACCATGAGGTGAAGACCAGGGGGTCACAGCCCTCAAACAAAATTCCTGCTACCCAGAGGGAAAAGGTTTGCTGCCTGCTGTGCACCAACCTATAGCTCTGACTGCAACCCCATGGTCCAGATGGGTCCAGGACATGAGTTTTCCCTTTGGTGCTTCTCCATGTAGACCTAATTCTGGACATGTTGTGCTGGCAGCCTGTTCTGAACTCCATCCTTTCCAGACTGCCATCAGAGCAATAGGTCATACTGTCTTAGCCTCAGAAATCACCCACTTTCTGGCTGGGGCAAGGGCTGTAACTTCTCATCCCAAGCGCTGAGCCAGGAGCAGGACTCACCCACAGCGAGTGGTGCCATGCAAATGTCACCTGTGAAGGCAAAGCATGATGGAAGAGAGACAAAAAATGAGAGAAGGCCACAAACCCAGTTTCATGTGTGGAGGCCCTGAGCTCTTGCTGCAGGAGCCTGCAAGCTGTACCTCAGACCAGAGGCAGGGGAAATTCAGAAATCTGTCCTCTCAGAGCAAGCTATGAATCACAGAAGAAAGAAACCAGGAAAGAATACAGCCTGCTTCTCATGGTCTCATGAAGGTATTTGAGGAAGGAGAGTGAGTGGCACAGGATATACATCTTTGAGGGGGGTAAGTGGGGAAAATAAAAAAAAAAAAAAGATGCATGCTATAATGGTCCTGTGCAATTGTAAGTAATTTACCCTCTCTGTAACTGCGTTTTCTTTCTGAAAAAATAGCAGTAACAGCACTGCAAAACCTGCACACTGCCAAGATAAGGACCACAGGCTACCAGGTCTGCAGGCAGGCTGATAAGACTGGCTGTATCCATCCCCCAGATGGAAAGATACCTTAAAAATACCCTGACTCATCTTCTCCTGTGGCATTTTGCAACACAACCAGTGTCTGTCACCCTGTAAGCCAGCCAACACCTTACTAGGGTTTACTGTATTTATTAATGTTCTTGTTACTGGAAACAGAGGAGGAGAGAGGAGGGACAAGGCCATCTATTAAAAGAAATCATTTCATGGGCAATGCCATAAATAAGAAGCCTGGCTGCAGCTTTCATGTGCCACATTTGAGTGACAGTGCCCAAGACAGTGAGCTCCCCCAAAGTGTTCCTCTGCCCCCCACCACAGCAGTTATGGCTATGAGTCCCCTTGCACTTGGATTCTCTGCTCTAATTAGGAAGAAGGATAACACTGAATATTTGCTCAGGGAGGAGTTTTGGTAGGGTTTCCCTTTTTATATCTATCTATTTATTTCCAAAAAGTTGCAGGTACTTAATTAGCAATGAGATGTCTACTCTGCTATCAAATTCAGCTTAAATTAGCTACAGGGTCAAAAAAATATCAGGGGATGTGGGGGACTGCCACACATCAACTGACAGGCACTGGCAGCCTGATCATGTATTACTTGTTTTCATAACAATAAAGCTAAAAAAAAGACAGAAAAAACCCCTCAACTCAATGAAATGCCCACAGAGAAATATGAAGATGGGGGAGAGCTAGAGAATTGAAGAGAAAATATTAATTCAACGTTTTTCTTCCCTTACTACAACCCAAGGACCAGGTGGCTGAGCCGGTTATGAGGGAGGGCCCAGCAAGTCTGCATGAGCAATGGTGTAGAATCACAGAATCATTCAGGTTGGAAACGACCTCTAAGCTCCCCCAGTCCAACCATTAACACAGCACTGCCCAGTCCCCACTGCCCCATGTCCCTCACACCACATCTCCACGGCTCTGAAATCCCTCCAGGGATGGGGACTGCCCCACTGCCCTGGGCAGCCTGGGCCAGTGCTGGGGAACCCTTGCAGTGAAGGAATTGTTCCCCACATCCAATCTCACCCTCCCCTGGCAGAACTTGAGGCCATTTCCTCTCATCCTATTGCTTTTTACTAAAAGCAAGGGTGCACAAGTGAAGATGAATGAACAAAGGTGGGTGAACAAGGATGCACAAACTAAAGAGCACGAGCAAAGGTGCAAGAGCAAATATGAATGAAGAAGGGTGTGCTAGCAAAGGTGCCACCAGTGGGCTGAGCAGAGAGGGGTGCCAGCCAAGCAAGAAGTGCCAAGCAGGTGAGCAGGGTGCAGCAGCGGTGTCGGGGTGCTGCTGGCCATGCTGGGGTATTGCCAGCTGTGCCAGGGTGCTGCCAGCTGTGCCAGCCTCCCTCTCCTGGCAGGTGCTGCTGTGGCACAAGTAGAGTCTGGGAAGGGCTCAGCCCTCTTCTCTAAGGCATCAGCACATCTCCTGCAGCACCAGCTACAGAGCCTGCTGCAAATAAAGGTCAGTTCTGCTCCTGCTTGTGCAGAATAAGAAATTAGCTAAACCCTATATTGGAAACAACAAACATCACTTTATTCGTGTAGCAAGTGGCTTAAAAAATAAGTTAATACTCTTAGCAGTTAAATCTCTTTCCTAAAGCAGAGGTTTATCACTTGAAAAACAAAAGCATTAGTAACACTAAAGTAGTATGTGCTTGAAAAACACATCCTTTGAAACTGGGAGAGGCACACTGGTGATATATGTCCACTCCTGGCTCTTAAATAAAATGGTCTGAGACAACCTTTGCCTCTAGAAGTCGCTGACTCACCAGAAGGTCAGATGGCAGAAGGTATCACTGTATTCTTGTTCTCTTCTGCTTTTCTTGTTGAACTGCTCCCTAGGCAGATGTGCCTGTCTGTTAGTGGAGATAAGAAACCAGACTAGACCCTTCTATCTGATCTCCTGTGGGAGTTCTACTCTAATTCCATAGCACCCTTGATCCAGCACAGTCACCGTGTCTACAGGAGAATGGGGACAGGACCAAAGTTGCTATTTCAAAGAAAATGAGCCTAATACATTTATTCACTGCATATTGTGGGTAGACACAAGACAAAGTCTACTCTAGATCTTTCAAATCCTGATGGGTTACGTTACTTGCTCCTATTTTGAACCTCCAGACAGCTTTAATTAATTGCCAAAGAGGCACTGGCAGAGGCAAGAATCTGCTTAGACATAAATCATTCAAAGGGGGAGAAAATGAGCAGCATGAGAAGAACAAGGAAACCCTAGAAGTGGTGGCCCCATGGTAGGCTTGAGAGGGGATAGCACAACTCCTGAGCTCTTTACTGGGGATTACAGATGGCACAGGTGACGTAGGGGCTACTGTCACTTGTGCATTGCCTTAAATAGGCAGGAGGGAAAGCCATAGCACTGAAGCAACGACTGCCAATCTTAGCAGGGCTGGGGAGGCTGTGGGCTGGGAGGAGTTGTGGGCTAGCGTGATCAGGCTGCTTAAAATGGACTGATGGTAATAACTAGTAATTATAGGATAAAGTGGAGCAAAGGAGCGCTCGAGCTGCATATGAAGAAATAATCTGTACTGGAGATGAGTCAGAGAGAATCTCCCAGAAGAAGTGTTCGAAGGCATATTGTTTAAGTAATTTAAACCCACCCTGGATAAGGAATATTGAAGAATCTGCACTGTACTGGCTAGGAGATGGAGGTGAAATTATTTGCGTATACTCCTTCTCTATTATTTATGAATTTGAAGGTCTGAATCTCTCGTATTAATCACCGTCTGCCAGACACACGTTTGGGTTCCTGTGCATGATTCATACTCCTTATGCCACGGAGGGCTTTTTTAAGAAAGGGCAGACTGAGCTCTGGTATAGGAAGCTGAGCTGGCGTACAGAAGGTATTTCTGTAAGAACATTTAGCCTTTGAAGGGCAGCAAGTGATAATTATTCGGGTTCTCTAGACATTTCTGTAAACAGGGACTAAAACTGCTCAGTGTACCTCAATGTGCATTTCTTCTAGAAGAAGTGTCGGGGAACACCACGGAGCATATGCTGAAAGGGTCTCCAGAGGTGAGAGAAGAGCCCTGGGGGAGACTGCTGATCCAGCAAAACTATGGAAAAGCAGCTCAAGTCAAGAGAAATTACTTTAACCTTTCCATAGCCTTTCATCACCATGAAGGAGGATCTCTCTAGTTACTCATGTAGAAGGTAAATCGAGCGACCCATGAGGAAATCACGACTTGGGTTCATGGTCGCTTTCTGTTCTCATCGCTGTCCTGCCCACACACAAAGGAAAGAAAGCACTGCAGCCCATGTTTTCTTGGGCACAAGCCACTTCTAATTGCAAGTGAAGACATGAACACCAACCACAGATTTCATGGTGGAGGTCTGTACAAGAGATCTGCTTAGACAATAAAATAATTCCAGAATTAGTTCTTCTACCTCAACATACTTTTAATACCTTAAACCACCACCTTACTCTGCAGTCAGACTCACAAGAAGCACATTTTAAACCCAGAATATACACAGCCAGCAGCAAATTAGCCAAATTGGCTTTCAGTGATCTCGCAGGGGTTGTGCAGAGGAGCTCCATGAGCCATATGCAGTGCGAGATGATGAGCCAGCTCCACAGCCCTCTGGAGAAGAATAAAGAGACTCCACAATACGTGGCTGTTAAAGAGGGTATCTGCTCCCAGAAACCCCGCTGCAGGCAATCCCTGGTGGATGAACAAATCCTGGGGGAATGAGATTTCCCAGGAGGAACCAGGTGCTGGGGAGGGAAGGGGCAGAGGAGATCACCCATCCTTGCCCCCTCGCTGCAGGAGCAGGCAGGCAGGCAGCTCGACCAGCCGTGCCACAAGCTGTGTGATGGGAAGGGACAGCAGCTCCCAGGGATGGAATTAAAAAGACAAATCTCTGCACATTAAGTACTAAAATAGAACTATAAAAGAAAAGCTGTTTTTAACAAAATCCGGCATTTATCTGTCCCTTCTGTTCACCTATTCCTTTCAAAGATAAACTCTGAAGATAATGGCTCACAAAAATAATCAATTTACTGCAATAATGAAACATTTGTCTATTTTCCAGTACGTCTCAGGGTTGCCCATGAATATTCACTCTGGACAGTGCTTAAGGTTTACAAATACCTCAATTGGATCACTAATTGTCTCACAAAAAGCATTTTTTCATTATGCAAAGAGGCAGTATTGTGATTTTAATAAACACTTAGAACTGAAATGAAGGTCTCTTTTATGTAGCATCAAAGGAGGAACAAGATGACCAGAGGACACATAATTCACAAGCAGATAAAGGCCACATGTCCTAACATATCATTTAATTAATTCATTATTTAATAGATAGAGGATGAGTTTAATAGGGAAGCCCTCGTACTGTACTGCAGGGAGGATACACAGCCTCATATATACCAGTTCCTCAGGAATTTCTCTGCCTGTCTCTGGCAGTGCTTATGTAAAACCAAATCTATCTGTTGACATGACCAGCCTCAGAGGTGGAACAGAAGACCTGGAGGCCACCAGTCTGCCCTGTGCACAAAGCCCATGTCCCCCTCTGGGATGTGCCTACCCCAGGGTACCTGTGGTGGCACACACCCAGCACATCTTCAGGTTCACCCAGAGATGGAAGAATTTGGTTGACATATTTGCCATGTAGGACATCTAACTGTGCCCATACTGGGCAGGAGTGAAACAGTAGAAAGGGCTCTCTTAAGAAAAGAATGGTCACCACCAACCCCAGCCCAAGAGCATCAGCCAGCTCCTCCATCCAGCCCTTCCAGGAGCAATTCAGAGCACTGTAGCCAGAGAATAAAGTAAAATAACACCACCACCACCACCACCACCCCCTGAAATAGCAACTCACTCCACTGCACAACACTCCCTCCAGGGGGGAGACGAAAAGAGAACAAGCCAGAAGTGACAGATGCCACATCTCTTACTGTACTGCTACTGATTTTAGGGGGATAAAGATAGCGTAAGAAGCCATGCTGAACAGAGCAGACCATGCATCACCTAAAACCTTATCCTTCCTGCTTTGAATGCAATATTTAAGGCAGAGAAAAAGATTGCTTACAAAGACTAACACACTCTCCTGATCCACCTCTCTTTTTCACTTACCATGAGCCTATTTTACTGGGGGTTTTTTGTTGCTGTTTTATCATCTCCTGCCTTCAGATTCCCCACCACATGCACAAACACATGCAGAAGAGCCATCCTGTCATCTAGCACCATTTACCCAGGGCTGGTTTTATGGATGGCAGGGCTTTTATAGGGCAAATATTCAACATTTCAGTCTTCAGTTCCACTATTCAGCGACCTACTTGATGGAGATGGGGTTGGAGAGCTGCTAGGGGATTACTCCAGGTCCATTTATGTAGGATACTCAGGATATAAATCTATGCCTTTCCTGCTGAAAGTACAAAATGTCAAGGGAAAAATATTCCTGCTAAACAAGTGCAATGCTGAGTATGCCAAGAGGGTGGCATGTCCCTTGCACTGCCACACGTCCCTTCCCAAACTGCTGGAGGGACACAGGAGACCTAACTGGCTCCTTCCTTACGAGGTGACACAGCCCCTCCTGCTTCCCTTGGTGACTCCAGGAGGAACCTCATGCACATCAGGAAGAGAGAATTCTCCCCCAGACCAGCAAACAGACACACAGGGCGGTATTACTGTCTCTGTGCAAGTCCTGACATTTGGAAAACGTGTTTGTGCCTAAGCCTTATGTTCATAATTACCAGCAGTAATGAATCTTGATGAATCAGTAATGACCTTCAAAACCACACTGAAACTATTTCAAGCTTCCACTTCATTGGGTAATGAAGTCATACAAATAGGGGGAATTTCTTTTTAAGATGCTCCATAAGGCTGATCCCAAACATTAGTTTTCCTTCCCCCTTTCTGATTTGCTTGAGTGTTAAGGGACAGTAAATTTAAGAGCTGACATAATTCATCACTGCCTGCAGAAATTGTGATGAGCTTATAGGCACAGCCATCTAATGGATGTTTCCAATAAACCCCATCCCTTTCCCAAACGATTCCCCAGCACATACAGATAACATAGCAGTTACTGTCTGCCAAGTGGGCAATGCACGGCTGCACAAGCGTCACTGTCCCCTTCACCCTGGCAAGCAGGTAACAAAGTTTGCGTGCAACTGCCATCCATCACGCCGGACTCAGCTCTTACCCTATAATAATCCTCCAATTGTTTACCCATTAGTAAGATGTGCATTAATAAGCTTGAAGAATACGTATCTTTTGGCCAAGAGACTGGCTGCTCCCTTGTCCATGAACGTGCTGGTTAGTGCTGGTTAGTGTTTCTACCCCTACACTCTTCCTGGGGTAACTGAGGTGGGAAGGGAATGCAGGAGGTCTCTAGTCCTGTCACATCTCCCTGTCACACACAATATTCCTCATGAGACCCTTTCCAAACCTTCCAAACCCATGTCAGAAGTGATGTGGTGCTCAGCAAGGATCCACGGTACCAGTATTGTTCTGAAGATGGATGGCACCTTCACGTACAAAAATCTAAATAATAATTTATCATGAAAGTTGTAAGGGAGATTGTTTAGATGCGATATGTACTTGCAAAATATTCCTGATGTTCTAAAATACGAAGAATAGAAATGTGGATGTACTCTTTGAGGCAAAAGCGTGCATCTCATCTTTTTGAGAAAGCAGAAAGCATATACTTGAATGTGCTCGGTAAAAAAGGGTCAGAAGATGCCTATTAAACATTTTCTTTCCATGCAATAAAAATGTTTTCCAATGTGTTCTTTGTTGCCCCAGTTCTAACCCCACGTCATGCACCGTGTGCCTTATCCCAGTGAGCAACAAGCACAAACTTTGTGCACAGTCTGAGGAGAAGCACAGCAACGCTTCATATAACACACAGGATGGATAAGAGATACGAGACTGACACTGTTTGCCTCTGCATTTTAACATAAAATAGTGTTCTAAAAACAGAAATGCTTTTTTTATCCTTCTCTGTAGAAATCAGCCAGCGACTCTTTTTTTAATTTTTTGTTTCTAAGTAATTCTGGCAGGCAAAAAATTTTTGCATTCAGAATTTTCATTTTATTAACATAGATTACCTCAGTTATTAAAAGTCAGCTGCTGGGTGGGGGAGAAGTCTATGAAATCTATTGGTTACAAACCAGCTATTAGCAATGAGATAAAGAAAAGGAGGAAACTACTACTATTGTGTTACATATTCCTGCTCCACCATAGGAATAACAATATTTATTACCAAAGTAAGAGCCAAGGTTCTAGCTCATCGGAGAGATGTTTCAATCACTGAAATGTGTGTAATAGATACCTTAAACTTTTCACCTACTGGGAACAGCAGGCCATGTGTAACCTTTATGTAAAAAGGGCTCCTTCCTCCACACCTGGCACTTGCTGTTCAGTTAGAGTAGCTGGATGGGTTCAGTTTGGTTAACAAAACACCCTCCCATTTCTCCTTGTAATTTCCCACTAGCTATTTTTTTCATGACTCTGGATGCCTTGAAGCCCTAAGTAAAGGCTGAAGTCCTTTTGTAGAAGGAGTAAATTTCCTGACAGTAAAAGAAGGCTTGGCTGTTTAAATCAGACATAAGTGTGTTCTTGGGAGTGTGCACCACATGCCACTTATTCAGCTTTCTATCCTTTCATCCAAGCAAAGCAGCCCCTGATCTAGGGTCTGCCTGGATATTCCCATGATGAGAAGTTTTCTGTCTATCCACCTTGTTTTCCTACGAGTCAAGGAAAGCCATAGTTTGGCTATACCGAAATAAAACTGATTATCAAGGAAAGCTTCCATACCTGTACTGCTGGAGATGTTGACATCAATGCTGATATCCGATATGCCACCTCCCTTCAGCGACGCAACGCACGTGTATGTCCCAAAGTCAGTGAATTTCAGGTCGATGATGTCCAGGTTGGTGGTGCCAGGTGAGACATCGGGGTCGGTCTGCGTGATGACCATCCTTTCAGAGCTTCGCAAGGGACGTCCGTTTTTAAACCAGCTGAACGTGAGCTCTTCAGAAGGGATGGCTTCCACCTGGCAGGAGATTTTCACCTCTCGCCCGATCTGGATGTTGTCGTCTTTGTGATATGGGTCAGGGGTGATCCAAAAACGTCCTTTTTTTAAGGCTGAAATATGAAAAAACCCCAAGTTTAATATAATAAAGTACTAATTTTGCATATTCAGACTTTGCAAAGACTTCCTGAGCTCATGCTTCACTTTATGCCTGCACATGATTTTAATAGGGCCTGTGGTGATAGGACAAGGGGTGATGGTTTTAAACTAAAAGAGGGTCGATTCAGACTAGAAATAAGGAAGAAATTTTTTATGCTGAGGGTGGTGAGACACTGGCCCAGGTTGCCCAGCGAGATGGGAGATGCCCCATCCCTGGAAACATTCAGTGTCAGGTTGGATGGGGCTCTGAGCAACCTGATCTAGTTGAAGATGTCCCTGCTCACTGCAGGGAGTTGGACTACATGGCCTTTAGAGGTCCCTTCCAACCTGAACCATTCTATGATTCTACAGTTCTATGATGCTCAGGAAGTCACTGAAGCTTACAATGCACATATTTAGCATGTGGTTAATTTCTTGTAGGATCAAATCTTAATCAAATATCGTCACAGAGTATACATTGCTAAAGCACCTGTCATTTCCAAAATGAAAAACAGTTAGTCACAGCACCTAAATTAGGCTGACCTGCTGACAACTGAAGAGGAACCAAAATAATTCACAAACCTTCAGTGTTTGTTATCTGTCTCTGGAGGTTTTTACAAGGCCTTCCTCACCCCCATATTATCCCAGTACTGAGAGAATAGAAAATAGAGACACCAACCTACCATCACTAAAACAACCAGTAGTGTCATCTCCAATCCATCTGCAAACAAACAAGGCCACACAAAATGGCTTTGTGCCAGCTGGTTAAATGAGAAGAGGTAAGCACATGCCTGAGGCTACAGCCTGCCCTGCTTTACACACCTGTCCCAGCCCAGGGCAGCCCAGAGGGCTCCCTCGGTCTGCCCTGCCCTCCTGAATGGCCAACTGCACTGACTTGTTCAGCTGGAGAAACTGCTGCCAGCTTTGAAAGGTAAGGCAGCTGGAAGTACTTCTTCAGGCCACAGCAATGGCCCATGGCAAAAGGATGCTTTTCTGAGATGTAACCACACAGCAGAGCCCATCACGAGCACCTTGGTTGTGCTTCCTTGCCTGGGTCTTGTCAGATGAGGAAAACCCATCTCGTGCTTGCAGGAGCAACTTAGGGCTGAGCATTATCACTTAGAGAGGCACAGTGTACCCCAAGGATCTCTGTCTGCATCCAAGACTATTCAAGCCTGCAATACAAATTCAATTAATTCTCTAACCCCCAGCAGAGATAACATCATCTCAGTATTTCAGCTGGGAACCCCAAGGCAGAGGAGTTTTTTGAGGCCATCTCACATCCAGATTCAGTGCTCAGGAGTGCCCTACACCCATGCTGGGGCACAGCCACTCTGCAAAATGTTATTCCCCACCATCTTCCTGGCAAGACCAGCACCTTTTACGAGCATTCCCTCATCAATTTACTGCACAGGAGCAAAATAACACCACAACTCACTTATCTGGTTTTTTTCTTGTCGCTCTTTAAATGAGCACAAAACTCTCAAGAAATGATCATCATTTACATCAATAAAGTGCTTGCTCTAAAGCAATGTTAGTGTAATACTTATTTTTGGAAAAGTGCTTCAGAATCAGCCATTAAGGCTTTCAAATACACATATATTTTGATGTACTGAATATAAAGGGCTATTTCTACAATCCCAAGATCCCTCCCCCCCTATATATATCTGTGCATAAGTGTGTATGTATGTTTATATATGCTGTCTCCAACTGGAAAGTCCCACGGTGAAAATACCAGTTAGAAATGTTAGAAGCAAATACCCAGGTTGAATGCAAGCACTGGAAAACATTTAAATTCACCATTTCTTGTCTTCATACTGACTTCTACTGAAAAGGTTTCCAAGTTGCCCTGGTGTCCTCTCCCTCTCAGCCCCCCCCCATCCACGCACAGTGCCCCACACGTGGAACATCTCAGGAAAGGACCAATTTGCTGCACTCCTGTCTGCCCTCACGTATTCACACACTCCCAGCCAATTAAGTGTGACATCGTTAGAAAGGATGTGAGCAGAGAAATTCCCTGGATCCCATACTTGGGGTAATATGTACTTTGTGCTTGCTACATACAGCAAGTGTAACCACATTGAGTGGAAATAGATGTAACGAGGCACCAAGCACGGCACATTGGCTCCTTACATCTCTACAAGCTGGGAAAATGCTAATTCAGACTCAATTTTGTTAGCTCAGTAGCTCCTCGAACAAAACAGCTCTTCGGAGCTTGCAAATGCCACGCTGAATTAGCACTTTCACATCCTCAAAAGGAATTAACATTTAATTAATAATTAGGGTGGGCTGTTTTTTTTTAAGGTGGGAAAAGCAGCATAAAATGCATCTACTTGTGGAGATGCCTTCGCACACGGTGTGAGAAATGTCTCCCATTGAGGAAAGCAGTCCTTTGAACCAAAGAATGACAAAAATTGCTGTGCTGATCAGGTATGGCATGAAAGGGGTTCATCTGGCTGCTGCTATTTAGTTTTAATTGTGTATTCAAGAATTTAAGGGGTTGATGTGTTTTTTAGGAATTTATTGTAATTTTATTTATTTAAGAAAGTTTTGTGACTTTCTTAAACCCAGACTGGTTTGGGTGTGAAGGGACCTCACAGCTCATCTCATCCCAACCCCCTGCCTTGGCAGGGACACCTCCCACCAGCCCAGGTTGCTCCAAATCTCTCATTCCCCTCTAAAAGCTGCAGCCAGTTCCCCAGGAAGCAGAAGGAGCACACACTTTGATTCCAGAGGCTGAACCATGCAGTGTGACAGTTGGAAATGGCCACAGCAAGTAAATTTGAAACACGAACTGAACTTTTTTGTTTGAAAATAGAAGAACAAACAATGCTTACATACACAAAACCCAGTAAATATATTATGCAAATAATTTCCAGACAAGGAAAAAGAAAAAAATGACTCATGATAGGCATGATGAGCAGCACAATTCAACCAGAATTAGTTGCTAATAACCTCAATAAACTATTTTTATTTCTGAATTTTTCTCCTTTGCTTCGAGTGCTCGTACAGATGGTAGCAGCAGTTTCTCATTCCTACATTGGAACAACAAGGTCTAATAGAAAAGTTGTGTTAACTTTCATCTGTCTTTTGTTATGGCTAGGGCTATAATACCATCTGCAAGCTAAAATAAGGGGTGAAGAACCTCACACTTTGGGCCATAAGCCATGCAGGGCTCCACTCTCTGGCTCATGGACTGAATCACAACAACAAATAAGTTTTGTGGCTGTTGCTTGTTGGTTTGGAGTTACACAGGCTGAGTGTTAGGTGCAAGAAATAACTGGACTGGATCATCCACTGTCCCAGCCTGCTGCAGCAAGCTAACCACCATAGAACTGAGCAGAGCAGACAGCTGAGCTACTTATTTTTCCATTGAACCAAACACAAGGAGTTCAGAGCAGGGCTGTGACTCAGTGCACTGCAGGGGAAAAGTTCAGGGAGTTTCTAGAAATCCTGAAGGAAAAAGTCTCTTTGCTCTATTTCCTTTTTTCCTCTCTCCCCCTAAACCAGACCTCTTAATATCTCTTAAGCCATGTGAATGTACACGCTATATTCATCAGCAACAGCCATGAAATCCCCACATCAAACAATCCAACTGTGTAGCTACAACCTATGGCTGGAAGTCTGCTTTCATAACCCTTTATCCAAGACTCCACGAACTGCACAGCTATCAGCATTTTCTTCTGTTACCAACAAAATCAGCAAAAAATTTGACTTTAAAATGGAGTGTCTTTTCAGAGTCAAGTAAGATCATTAAACAACCCATATCTGTAAATCCCTAATCTCACTTGGCACCAGAATAAACACAGTGACCTCTATGATTAACCTGCCTATCTCAGAATTTCTAATGTGCCACCAAAGCACATGAAAATCACCATCCATGCCCAGAAATTGTCCCCAGGAAACCAACCACAGGTGCCCAAAGATCTCTGATAGCTGTAGGCGTGTGGAGCTGGAGGGCAGTGGGAGCAGGGAGCAGCATGGGGCCATGATGGGCTGACAGGCTTCTCTCTGACCTAGGACCCAGGACTATGGCCAGAACTATCTCAGTTGTGACAGTGCCAAGTTGCTTAATATTTGGCCCAGAAGCAGCCCAAAAACTAGGGTGCCTCTCATTGGAATTCCTGGGGGGCTTGCTCCACCATCCATTTTCAAGGATGGAAAGCACCACAAGGTGTAGCATTGCCACCACCCCTAAGCAGTAATGACCCCCCATTCTCCAAATCCTGAAAATGGCAGTACCAGCTATAGTGCTCCAGCATCGTAGCAGCTAGAGCTCTTTCTAGGAAGGGGAAATTGAACCTGCATTTCCCACTCTAGACTGATGAGACTCCAAATCACAGACTGGAAACTTCCTGACCTACCAGATCAGAAACCCTTCTGAGTAGCTGAAAGCAGTTATGCTGCCTTGGAGAAGAGGACTGTGTAAGTCAGAGTTGAGGACTTTGCTGGCAGAGACAGGAGTGCCTGGGATTACCCTGCTCAGGTCTTTGAAAGAAAAGCTATTACAACAAAGAAGGGCCCCATTAAGCTAGTCTCAGACCCAGAATTAACAGGGTTGTCCTTGGCAAAATGACATGGGGTCAGAAGACCTCTCCAGAGTGACTGCCTTCAGCAGTCTAGGGAATACAAAGCTGCTTCTTGCAGGCAAGAAGGTGTAGAGTCTTAGATTCACTTATGCTGGATGTGGTCTCCAAAAGCTCTGCAGACCTGACTGATTTACATTGTGTGTCAGATACTGAGCTCTTGGGAACACCTGAGTTGAGCCTTCTACAAATCCACCAGGTCATGGAAAAGTGATTTCTGTACATACTCTGCACCCACAGTCAAGCCCCATAAAACAGTGGTTTGGATTATCCTCATGTGTAGGTTCTCAGATCATAATTTCCAGGCATCCCCCTATAATGTCAAATATATTGAAACATGCAATGGACTCTGACTCTGGTTTTTCACTGTATTATCAGTTACATTTGAGGCATCATTGGAAGGTTTCCATGGAGTTTAATACAGCAAATAAAAGAGACACAGAGTTAACCAGCAAAATATGGGAGATGGTGCTGCAGACATGCTCACCAAAGCTGCCTCCCAGCAGAGATTTCAGGACATGATCAATGCACAAGCCTACAAAATAGCAGCAAATGTGCAAGTAAGTCACTGTAAATGGACTTTGAGACTCAGGCAAGTTCCAGTTTTTCTCCAGAGAGGTCCCACAGAACTATGATGTGATCAAATAAACAAAGATGAAACCATTTTCGTCCTCTAACTCCTCAAAACTGTCTTTGCCATCCCTCAATAATTACATTTCAAAGTAATAAAATGCATCTCAGCATCTCAACTAAGGTCTATTTGCATTCATCAGGTTGAGTCATATCTTCCCATCCCCAACCTAATCAACCCAAAATGCTCTTTAAGGCATCAAAGTGTTCCTATCTCACACAGGCACGTTTCACGACGTACAAACGGCATCAAACACCACCACTGAACACATTAGCTGCTGCACTACTTGCAGGCTTTGACGTCACAACCATTGGCCACTGGCTGCTTAGAGCTGGCACAGGACATTGGGGAATGCTTGGCTTTGTGTTTGCTGATGTCTGTGTGCAGCCCCCAGCAGCAGCAATATTAAGTAGCAGGACTGTGCAAATTACTGATTTTAACCTTGAGTGAGCAGTCGGATGCCACACGAGGTCCAACCTCTCTGTGCTCACCAGAAGTGGCTTCGACTCATGTTGGCTGTTCCCCTTCACATTTTGTTAAGGCTTGTGAGTGATTGTGTTTTAACCTGTTCCCAGCAAACAAGATGAGAACATCACCTGATGCCAAGCAGATGTAAAGGCCTCTTGCATCTTAGAGCACCATGAGTACAATTTGGAGGTCTGGAGAACTCAGCATCCAGCATGTCACTTGTTTCTGAGAACTCAGCACTGGTATTTTATCACGTAAGTGCCAATACCTCCACCTCCAGATCCAGCTCACTTCCAGGGTCCTCCAAAACCACTGGAGGTTCTGTTTCAACTGCATCCCCTGGGTCAGGCAAGGCAGCAACCCTTCCCTAGTGCTCAGATGTTCCTGACCCCTTGATGTTCCTGCTCTGGCAGGGGGATTGGACTAGATGATCTTTTGAGGTCCCTTCCAATCCCTGACATTCTGTGATTCTGTGATTCTTGCTGGTTCCTTTTCACATGCATGGAAAAGAGTTTGTGCGAACTGGAAAGATTCTTGACTTTATTTTTAAGGCCAATGGCCTGCAGAGAAACAGCATGGAAAAGACCAAAGATCCAATCCAAAGTTCACCAAAATGAACGATGGTCCTTCCAGGACTTCTATGTGCTTTGGATTAACTGAAAGTAACAAGTGATAGAACAAGAGGAAATGGCCCTCAAGCTGTGCCAGGGCAGGGTTAGATTGGATATTGGGAACAATTCCTTCCCCCAAAGGGTTCCCCAGCACTGGCCCAGGCTGCCCAGGGCAGGGGGCAGTCCCCATCCCTGGAGGGATTTCAGAGCCATGGAGATGTGGTGTGAGGGACATGGGACAGTGGGGACTGGGCAGTGCTGGGTTAATGGTTGGACTGGGGGAGCTTAGAAGTCTTCTCCAACCAAAACTATTCTATAAGTCCTTTTCCTTGACTCCTGTTTCATACCAAAAGATAAAAGCAGAAAAAGCACTGCGGGAACAGCTTGCTTGGAAAGTGAGCTGCAAAACCCAGCTTCATTCTCTAGAAACTCCAGTCTGTTAATCCAGACATAGGCTGCTTGCTTTAAAAGACTGAGAAGCAACTCTCCATGCTCCTGCTGAGATCTCTGCACCAAAAGATGATTACTGGGATGATTCATTGCTTCTTGAGAGACAGATACAAGGCAGGCAGAGGGTAAAGAAAGTCAACTCTTATCATCAGCTCTTGCTTCAATCATACCAGGTCCCTCATCTCCTTAGAGCCTTACAGATGTGCTTTCACACAACTCCAAAAGATTCACAGCCCTACAACAAAGATTGTAGATAGCCCCTAAAAGACTTGTAACATGTATTTGTAAATCTAAACCTTTTTCCTAATCTGTCAGTCCTGAGAAGCCAACTTTTCTCATTGCATGCTGTTGCTCATACTTGTAGTCTTTACTGGTGCCCAGATTTTGTAGAGGAAAATAAAAACTCAACTTCCTTCCCCTCAAGGAGCAATTCACTGCTGTTGCTTGCAGCTGTGGAGGTGGCAGATACAGCTCACCTGTGCCTGGCCAGGTTTAAGGCACCAGCTTTGTAGTACACAACTTCAGGAATAAATAAATAAATACAACAGTTAAATACACAAGTTCAACACACAGAATAGATGTATTTAATATACGTGGTGTAAGCACCTGGATCTGTTTTGGTGGATTCCATGACTAACACATGATCATTATAAAATCATAAGCATCCCATCACTGAGAAATAAGGAAAAAACAAAATTACTTGGCTCACTGTCATTAAAGGCAAACAAAAATGTATAGCAGCCCACCAAGTGATGTTTTACTGCAGGAATTATTTATGCTGCCCTGAAATAATCTGTTTCAAACTTCAAACAGAGAAAAAAACAGTTAGAAAAAGCAAATTTCAACTTATGTCATTTCTCTGATGCATCATTTCTGTGACCTGAGCTTTGCTGTATTACAATACACGTAACTAATTGCAATGACAAAGTTGGACTAATAGGCAAATTTACTCTGTTAAGTGAAAAAATACCTGTGTTTAAGCTAGGGGATCACAGGCCACCAGCTGACCAGGAGTGTGTAACACTGGTTTCCTATGAGACAGGGACCACCCCACCACACTCCCTTGCAATGCAGGAAAAACATCGATACCTCTCGATGCTTTCTCAGACCCCTGTTTATCAAAGCCATCACCCAACATCTGCACAGCTGGGTTGGCTTTCAGGTTTGTCTAAATGATTAAATGTATGAAACAAAGGAATCTGCTGCAGTCCCACACTTCTGAAACTGCAGTGCAGTCCATACTGCCTGTTTATTTACTTTTAAGTGAAAGCCCAGCATAAATGGATCTCTCTACTCAACAAAAAGTCTGAAGAAAAACTCATGGAAATCCTTCTCTAATGTTTCTTTCTTCATTAACATGTCTACCTCTATCAAATCAATAGAAACAAAATAAAAGTTCCTATCATAAGCTCCAAAGAAACACAAAGTCTTTGTTTATTTTGGCCGTGGGCAACAAAGCTGCATTGTCTTCAGTATTCTGCTGGATATCACCCTAAAATATATTACCAAACAGTGAAGCTGAGCAGACACAATTTAACAACTGTCCAAAATATCTTTCCTGCTGGTGAAGATCACAGTGTAGCTCACTAAACTTCACTGTGTTACATTAAAATGCATTTTGACATTATTTTGTGTACGTGGAACACTGAAAACTCGAATTTTCTTTCGTCAACCTGCAAAACATTTGAAAGCAGAGTAACAAAATCATTCAGTATTACAGCCTTCTATCCTAATTCTAAAACAGAAAAGCAAAACCACAGGCCATACAACAAAGCCTACAGGTCTCAGCTTTCCACGATGAAAGTTATCTGGATTGTGACATCTGTACAGTCTGCACATCAATTCTGGACACAAACCTACTCTAAAGTGTCTTGTACATAATCACTTCTGTTCCTTTCTGATGAATGACTATAATCCATCATACTCAGCACTGTATGGAAAATTGCAATAGCAAACAGGAGACTGCATTTACAAACTGCATCCTTTCTAAGGGCACACTTCTGTGAACAACCCAGCCACATCCCCACCTGATGAAAAGCAATGCCTCAGCTTAGCTCCAAGTCCAAACACACCTAAGATCCAACCTGGACACAGGCTTCATGCCATGCTTCAATGAAGCAACCTGTAGCCAGGTCAGGGGTAGAAAATTTTGCTCTAGTGAAACTGAACCTCATGATGTGTTGGTTGCTTTGAGTTTGGAGCATGGTGTGACTCTCAGACAATAAAAAAACATAGGAAGCTTTACTAATGAGATGTAGTTGTTGGAATGGTAAGTTTGTTGGATAAAACCTCTGTGTCCAGCTGGTGCTTTAAGAGTCCTTTTTCCAGACATCAAGGGAAACAAGAACAGTCACTCTTCCTGGTCATTCTTAAAACTAAACAAAGCAATAAACCCCTCAAAACCCAGAAGTGTGGAATCTCCCAACATGTATTCCAGAAAGCTCAGAGGACCTAGAAACTCCTAGAGTGTCCACCTAATATCCAGACATGCACTTCACTTTTTTCTCTTACAGAAATAGTAAACTAGATAAAAAGAAAGTGCATGGGATAGATCCCTCAACATCTGCACAGCACCAGCCCACAGCATTTTTTGACTTAAATACTCAAAGTCTTGCCAGCTTGCCTGCACAGCAGTTGCATCTGTTTTGTACTCTGTTACCAAGACTCATTCTTGGCTGATGGAAGACCACCAGGTCTGCCAAGGTCAGCATCATACTCTTATTCCTCCTCTAGCAGGGAAAGCTCTCCTACCTTACAGTTCACCTCTCTAATCTCTATGGGGGTTGGAACTAGATGATCTTTGAGGTCCCTTCCAACCCAAACCATTCTATGATCAGAGCCCACCCAAACCATTCTGCTTGGTCCACAGCTGAGCTATGGAAACTTTCTTATTCTGAAGGGAGCTCTGCACATGTTGCCCAGAATTAAAAAGTCAATCTAACATCAAATAAAATCACCCATAAGCTCTGCACCGAGCAGCAAATAATGCTATTTGATGTTTTCACAGAAGAGAACTCTCTCTGGCAGACACCACGCCTGCTGAGCGAGGGTGCAGCTTGTCTGGGTCACAAGGAGAGCATTAAGAAAACAGCATAACTGCATAAACATTCACAGAGCTTTCAGGGAGAATGCACCAACGTTGACCACTCTTCTCAAGATTCTGATTTCTTAAATTGGGCATTTCGGACTCTGCAAGATAATTTTGACAAAATGATGCTGCCTGCATGTTCCCTTTAGTCACTTTCCTATCCAAAGACAGACTTGAAGTACGGTCTTGATACAACAAGACACAGATTCTCAGCATTTTACCAACAGTTTATTTTGCTTCTGTCAACATGGTTTTAGCTTAAAGTTTTTTAAAACCTTAACTTTCAGTAGCTATCAGAACAATTAAGTTGTCAAGCATCTTCTACGAGAGCATCTCCAAACTTTTTAATATCAAGTAATTATTTGGCACTTACAAGACCAGATGCCTTCACATTTTCAATTTAAATGCAAATACCACAGAGAGATTTCAGGTTTTGTCTCTATTTTTATAAATGCTTCTAATTTTTAAAAGAAAAGGATTTATTATTCTGGAGATGCCATGTGGCAGGTGTCTGTTTTTACGTGTGCTCTAGTTAATTAGCTCCTATTTCTCTCACTGCTTTTCTTTTGAAGGAAAGGGAGGTGTATACTTCTCTGTAATGAAGATTTCAGTTCACAAGTTACTCAGTAGGTGAACCATTAAATAGATGAAGCCAAGATCAAAGCATGTGAAACACAAGATGGTTTCTCTTTTAAGAGCAGACATATTGGTTTATAGGAATATTCAGGTGGGAAGGGAGCTCAGGAGGTGTCTAGACCACTCTCCTGCTCAAAGCCAGATGTGATCTCAGACCAGGTCATTCAGGGCTTGCAAACCTCCAGGGATGGAGCCTGCACAACCTTCTGGCTGTGGCTCCCTGCTTGTGAAAACCAGGAGTCACCCCAGTGGTGTCACACCAGTATAAAGCTGATTTGGGGACAGAAACTGGACAGGCACACAAGGCAGCCTCACCTGCCTGGTGGAAGGCTGCTTTCACCTCTGATTTTAAGGAGATGCAGATAGTGATTCAGTTGCATCAAAGTGGGCTCAGGGCTGTCCCATCTCACAGGCAAACGGGAACTTCACATCCTCATCACAAGCCAGACAAGAACTGGGATATAAATTAAACAACCCAGAGAAGCTGACACAATCCCCAGCGGGCTGTGCACTTGCCAAACAAATTATAAATCCTCTGAACATTACAGCTGGGTGTTTTCCAGGGCCAATGCCTTTATAAAGTTTAATTCTTGTGCCAAAGCTGTCAAAAAAAAAAAACCCAACAAAAAACAGTTGCTGAGTTTTCCTGGATGCCCTAAAGTAATATATTGTAAATTTTTACTCCTCATTGCCCACACACTGCAAAGGAAACTCAGCACACAGTACTTGCCTTTCTTCCAAAACCCAGAGCAAACCCCCAGTTTCCAAGGCTTCCACACTGGACTGGCCCCATCTCCTGCTTCTGGTGTGGCTCAAGAGCTTTACTCAATGCAGGATTTGGTTAGAGCCTGGATTTGTTCCAACATGGGACACATTTCCCTTCAACACTCTGTTTTTATTCCACAGTTCAGTGCCTCAAAAATTAATCAGGATCCTATAAAACTCTCCAAAATGATTTGTCAGTCTGGGCAGAGACCTACCAACCTCATTCACAGCTGCCTGATGCAATACAAGTACCTTAAACCACATTTCAAGGTCACCAAAGTACCTTGACAACATCAGACAAACATTGTGCACTGTGCTTTCTCCTCTCTTCTCTTACTCTCCCTTCAGGATGAGACAAAACTTTGAAAAACTCAAGATTTTTCTGCCAAAATGATAATGTTGTGAAGACTACACAGACCTCATCATGTATTAATCAGCCTAGATCCATTAGAATATTCAACTCTGACACCACACCCCTGCCAAAAGAAAAATGTTTCATGCATTAGTAGTTAATAATTGCATTAGCAGTTAATAGTTGCTCTCCAGCCAACACTGAGGATAACTTTTTTCCTTACCCCAGTGAAGAAAGAACGTGGCTACCCAAAGAAGGGTCAGAAGGAGGGAGATCAATTGAGCATTACCTCTTGAAATCCCTTCTGATACATCATTATACATACGTGGTGCCCCACAGGGTGTTCTGCAGAGCAACAAACTTATTTAAAAATAAAACTCCTGTACAAAAAATCTGGGAAGTCCTAATGAAAGGGCAGAAGAATCAATAAACCATCTACATTTTTATATGGAACCATTTTATGGACTCGCTGGTGACATACCCCAGCTTGGGAGAGAGCACACATGCCTGAGACTGCTATTGCAGATAATAAAAATAAATGGACTTATTCAACTCGGAAGCTCAACTTTTTTACACATTCATTCTCAGAGCTGTAAACTTTTAGGAGAGCACCCTGGGAACTGACGCTGGATGTGCCCTAAGATCAGGTTCTCCAGGCTAAAATCTTGATTTATTGAAATCCCCCTCACAGGTCTCATCTCTCAGTGGAAGAATCAGAATTTATTATGGGTTTTTTTGGACTAAACTGTACTCATGCTTAACAAGCTGGAAGAGGGCCTGGGGAGATGCCTGCAGCAGTGCTGGCTCCCAGGGGAGTGGTGGTGTGGGGTGCCCAGCCTCCAATTTACAGAGCTATTCTTCATCCTCATCCAGAACGGAGGTGTCTCCCAAAGCCCATTTGCAAACATTTTTGAAAGGTCCATTTAAACCCCATGCCAGAGAAAGGTAGTTTGTCTTCTCCAACAAGACACAGCAGAAACTACACAAGGTGGTGAGTGGGTGTTAAACCAGAGAATTCAGTAAATTGCTTAAGATTATGATAGAAAATATACGTTGGCAAAATGGAGGAGGGAGGAGAAGGGGAGCTCCAGGCAGGGTGAAGGTGCCCAAAGGCCACCGTGGTTCAGCAAGGGCACAACACAGCCCTCCACCCTGGCATGGCGTTTGCAGAACTTGCCTGGTGCCACTTCACAGCAAAGCTGCTTCCAAGGGATGGGTAACCCAGCAGAGGCAGGGAGAGAGGATCCCATTCTATGGTTCAGTGTCAGAGCAGTGAGAGATGGGAAGAAACTGCTGGGAAGAATGAGAGGGTGCTGGAAGAAAGCTACTGAAAATGCAGGTGGTCATTTTATAAATAAAGAAGATACAAGAGGTGAGATGAGATGGAGTCAGCCAGATTTGATGACCCAGGAGGGCCCTTCCAGTCCTATTCCAGAATATGAATTTCAGAACCATGGCACTTGGATAAAATCCCTCTTGCTTTCCAGGCTGCCCCAAGGAAAACACAACCACCAGTGGGCACGAGGCCAGCAGAGGGGCTGCTGCATTCCCACCCTACGGGAGCATCCCGGGGTGCACGTCTCTGTCCCCCTCCCACAGCCTGCAGCTCCCATGGCCACACAGCACAGCTTCACATCCCTGCACAGCCCCTCATTAGGAAGTCAACAGTGGTCCTCACTTCTGCGTGGCGCAGTAACGCCCGTTTTATGTGCGTGGATATTCGCCAAGGCCTTCAGCTTTCCCCAGCCATGAAATAAGCACTGGTATAATGAGTCTGCTGGGAGACCCTCCCAGAATACAGAAAGAGGTATAAGGAGGAGAAAAAAAAAAGTCTTTCTGCTAGTTACACAGAAACCCCACCATCTGAGATTTGGCACACTGGAGCCAGCATCCCCATGCAGCACTCCCACCCCCTCAGGTGATGCCAGGATGCACCTCAGACAGACACATCTCTCCCCACTGGCCAGCAGCTGCACAACTGCCAGGTGACCCTCTGGGTGACGACTGCCACCACTGCTGCCAAAAACCTCCTTTCTACCTTTTGGATAAAACTTGTGAGCCTTGCTTCTGTTCTGGCAGCAGCCCACGGGGGCCCTGCTCACATTTCAATTAACAGCATCAGAGGATCTTCGAGGGGTGAGAGCAGAGGTGCTGATGTGTAAGCAGACAGACTTATTTTTATCCCTCACATCGTGCAACTGCTATAAACCAACAAGGGAAATTCCTTAAGAAAAAGCTCTGGGATAAACAGAGCAGCTGCAGGAAAGCAGGTGTGTGAAAATGGACATCAGAAATAGCACATCACAGGATTATTTTTTTTAATCTATTGCAAAACTAACAAAAATTTCATTTATTTCCCAATATAGGCCTTTTTATTTTTTCTTTCTCCTCCTTTTTAGCAGTCACTACTACACAGTTCACACAGTCTTTAAAGACATAATGGAATAGGTACTTCCAGCAATCTCAGCCTTAAAACACATTTCCCCAGAGTGCTTTTTGTTCAGCGAAAGCTTTTGTGCTAATGCTGAACGCAGGTCATTTAAAATTATTATTTTATATTTAAACTGACAGAGAATCCCACCCCTTTGAAAAATTAACTGCAGACACTACATTCCCACTTCACAGAAGGGAGAAGTCGCACAGTCAGAGTCAACTGGCACTAAAAAAATTGCTGCAGTTACAATGGGAGAGACAAAGGGATCTATTTAAGGAAGGTAATGGGAGAAGTTGCTGATGAGGCAACAAACCCGAGTTGGTGCACACTGACACCCTCCCAAACCATTTCAGTGCTCCCTGCTTTAAGATCCATGAAACATTTCTCTGGCTGTACCTGTTTCCCAGTCTGATGCACAGCTGCCCTTCAAAGATGCCACCCAGTATTTTTGCTCTCTTACTGGATGGAGGAGCCACTTTACATCCCTCATCATCAAAAACATTCTTTAATTCTTCATTGACGTACTGGTAGCTACAGAGATTTTATTTCCATTTTCCTCTTGGCACTGTCTTTGGAGTATTTGTTCTTCCATGCTCTCATAATTCTGACTAACCAGTCTGAGTTATGTTGAAAATGTATAATTTTCTAGAAGCTGTAGACATATGATTATCTTGATTCCTGCCTCTTCTGACATTTCCAATTGTCACCCAAAATCTGGATGGCATTGTGATGATTGTGCTGTACTGTAGCATCTTAAGGATTACAAGGCCAATATTACCATTCCTCTATTGCCTTTTGCTTCTCTCTCCAACCACGCACTGAAAGGAGAATTTTAAAGGAGTCAACCTCCAACAGCAAAGAGACCCTTAGGCTAGAAGGGTTTCCTGGGACATGGGATAAGCTGGATGTTCAACTTGCCATGACAGATCAGAGCAAGGAACTGAGCCCGGGGCCAACATCATGGATGAGGTCCTACCAAGCTCCTGGCAATGATGCCAAGTCCTCTATGCACAGCTGTGTGTTCATGGCACACAAAGAAGTTTCCATATCACCATGTGTGTGGGCCCAAGGGCTGTGAGCAAACCAGGTTTTGCATTTAACACCAATGTGTGTTTGCTTCTTATTTTAATTTAAAAAAATATCCATAGGAAGACTGATTATCATTTACCTCTCATTGGGACCAGCAGAGGTATATAGTGACAAATTCATGATGAAAGCAAATTAACAGAAATATTTTGGGTGGGAAAGAACTCTGAAAGAAGTGCACTCGATCTCCCCCATCCTGGCCTTTATGAGGAATTATTTCCATTTCATCAGAACAACTTTTTTTTTTTGTTCCACTAGGGAAAAGCCAGAAAAACAGAACATCCTCCAAACAAGCACAGCAAGAAATCCACACATCAGGCACGGAGGTTGTTGGGAACTTTGTTTATCCAGAGGGAGTGTGTTCAGTTTGCTGCTTCAGAGAGCTTTTTTCCAATTTTTTTTTCCTAAAGAGAAGAACATGAAGTCTTACCAGAAAAAGAGGAGTCAAGATTCCCTTAGAGCTTCCTCTGCTTTCTAATGGTTTTGTCTAGAAATCTGTTATGGGAAGCTATTCTAATCATCTGTCTGAGAGCAGGATGTGAAGATGCCACTGATGAGAACACCCACCAATCCTCAACTGCTGCAGACTTGCAATCATCTAAAGAACTCATTAACCTAAAGCAAATACTTTGAAAGAAACTTTCACAAGGAGAATTGTGAGCAGCCAGCTTTGCTGAAATGAGAGAAGATTTCTTCTTTCTCTGTTTTGACCCAAGACACCCTGATGGACGACAATGTCTTTGATGGAATGAAATATTTTGCAATAACTTTGGGTACAGTTAAGCTGATAATGGTGTTTTTTTGAAGCCATTGTATTTCAGAGACTTTCTCACTAAGATTTCACCAGGTAAACACCACATGGTCCCTGCTTTGCCTCTGGTGAGCTCCTGTTCAGAGCAAATGAAGGAAATGAAAGATCCTACATTGTGTCTGTGCTTCGTAAGGAATGGCATTGTGGTCTTCAAAACAATTTCTCTTTATCATCTCAGCAAAACTTTCATTAACATTATCTGACAGCTGAAAGGGAGAGGCACTAACACAACAGCTCAGGAGAACAGAGACAAAGAATGGAGCAGAGTTTGCAGCCTGCAGCTTGCTTAAGAAGGGGTATCTTTAAAGGAGGTTGCTTTATCTAAAAGTGTTAATTTAACTGCTTAAGTTAAATTATGTGTGTATGAGTGAGCCCTTCCCTCAGTAGCTGGGTGCAACTCCTGTTGTTTTGCAAGGGACTTATGTTCTTCCCAACCAGTGAGCAAGCACCTAGCTTGTTTTTGTTGGAAGGATTTACAATTTCTTCTAAGTTATACAGTCCGAAAAAGAAAAAAAGGAAAAAAAATCCAAAGAGGGTTATGACTAAATGGGTTCCTCGCCGCAGTGGCAGCTTTAGTCTGTTTTTTTATTTTAAGAACAAACACCTCCTTCCGTGCCAGTGCTCACTGGAAGGGCTGGAAATCAAGTAAGAGCAGAAAAACAGAGACCATATCAAATGCTTACGCATCTTAGGAGGCTTCCAGCTAAATCCTGGGAGCTAACAAATGGGAAGCAATGCAGTGAGACCATTAGTGGCACCTGCTCCCCCACCACTCCTTCAGCAGAAGCTCATCACACCCTGGAGAAGACACATGCACCATCTCTCAGGTGACACATGTATCCCCATGCCATCACATCTGGTCACCTTGCTGTTTCACTACATGTATCCCCACTCTTTAAGGGTCTTGGAAAAGACTGATGGAGGAGCACAGAGCTGCCCTGAATACACCTGGGTGTCACATCTGCTCTCTAAACACAGCCTCATCTGCTGCCTCTATTGCTTAAATGCATCCATCCAAACAATTCCTGGCTTTCAAAAAGGATAAATTACTTTTGTTACTCATTTATTTACTTTTATTTGTTTCCTTTTGAAGGATTCCCCCTGGGTTTAGATTACTATTAAAAGCATGGCAGTAATATGACATCATTCACACTGGGTGTGAGGTCAGGTGTGGTGGGTAGTGACAGACTTGGGCAGTCAGCCACAGAGATAGGAAAATGCCCAGGAAAAAAAATCAAGAGCTGCTGAAGGTAAGGCAGCATCAATGGAATGAAACACACACAGTAAAGGGACGTTCAGATGTGAAATTTAGTGAATTTTAAAGGGAACAAATTTCATCTGAGCCCTCATGATGCTTTTAGACAATTTCACATTCCTTTCTGGGTAAAATGATGGGATTATTGTCTAGTGCTGGGATTGGCAGTCCACCTGACAGAAGATGTGAACTCCATTTACCAAATGCTTCTTCTGCAATTCTTAGATGCTATTCAAGGAAATACTCTTTGCCCCTTCAGCTGCTGTGTGAAAACCCTGATACACAGCAGCAACAAAAAAGAGATGAAGCAGAGAGAAGCAGTGAGCTACAGGCAAAATGCTAAGGAATACAAAGTAAAACCAAAACTCTGATATGAGTTTCTCTCACATTTCACTGCTAAACTCAGCATTACTTTTAGTAAAGACAAATCAACCAGGACTGGAATAAAGATTTATTTTTTTTCTAAAAGACAGTTCTTTCCCTTTAACAGAAATAAGAAGGGGAAAATCACAGCAGGTAGCAATGCATTGGGGGCAGAAGGGAGCTGTGATTCATTTATTTAATGGGGTGTTCCTCCTGGTGATCCCTGCTCAGAATTAACAGGGCCACACTACAGAGAAGAAAAATGAAAAAAAAAAAAAAAAGGACACTTAAAATGCTTTAATGATATTTTGTTCAACATCTTGCAGCTCCTAGGCATCTCACAGGCATGGTCTTCTATAAATAAAAATGTGAGGGCATATTATTATTATGCTATGACTCATGAAATCTGTATCTGCAGGGAGCTAGGGACTTTGGCTTTTCCTCTGGGCTCTCTGGTGCTGTCTGCTGGGTCAATTAAAATATCGAGATTTCTTTTCACACAAAGCCTTTCCCCTCCCTTTGCTTATTCCAAGCGTGTTTCACTCACATCTTCCCTTCACAACCTCCTCGCCACTGTAAATCACAGCAAATTAATGTTGATGCTACGTTCCCAAAACAAGACTGCTTTCGCCTCTTGACAACAAAACCCCTAAGCCAAATGTCAGAGATTCAAATGGAAATACAATATTAGGAATAAATCTGTGGACACCTCCTGATAAACTCCTGCAGACCTAAAGCTGACGCAATGCTCTCTCCCTGACCCCCAGGAAGAGATTCTAATTCCTCGTCCTGCTGAAGAGTGTGATGTGTTGGGCAATAAGAAGTGAAGAGGGGTTACAGCTCTCATAAAATATTCACACCACTGGGTCTTTATACAGCAGTTTCTCCTGAGTATGATTAACCACATGCTATTATTTCAAGTTCCTATAGAGTGGGAGTTTATGTTTCAGTACCATTCACAGATTAGATTATAGAAAATTAGTTTCAGATGAACTGTTTGGTTCAGGTAGATTAATCCACTCTGATGATGCCTATCAGCCAATCGAACTCCTCCTTCAAACCAACTGGCCATGTCCCCGGGGTGATCCAGAAAGCGATAAACAACCAGCGAGAGGTTCTCTCCACCTGGCAGTAATTGTTCTGCAAGCACTTGTCTCTTACTTTTCTCCAAGACAGACATTTATCCTGCTATTTAGTATAATTAAAGCACAGGTACTAATCTAAAGCTCCTACCCAGGGAGCAGTCGTCTGATGGCAGCAGATTCACAGCATGCACAACAGCTTTAATTTCAATAACACGTTCAGCTGATGAGGAGGAAGAAAAGAGTGAAGTAGGTAATGACATCTCCAGGAGCTCAGGATGCATTCAGTACCAACAGTGTGTGGGGGATCCTCACAGGCAATGCCCAGAAACATAGAATCATAGAATAATTATGGTCGGAAGGGACCTCCAGGGTCATCAAGTCCAAGTTTGTCTCCACTTTGCTGCACCTACACAGTACAAAGGGGCACCATGTCACCCTTGTTCCAGTTTAAGGGGTTTGAGCCAAGCACAAGAGCCACTGGATCTTTGAAGCCAACACTAATTCATCTCACACATCATTAGAAATGACCAGAAATATGTTTGGAAACGTAGGACCGCGCTATGTGAACATTGCTATCCTGTCAGATTAGGATTCAGTTCACCCTCCAAGATAAAGGCCACCAGTTTTCCAGCTCAACTTACCTCTTACGATGATGTTGGTGGACTTTTTCGCAGGATTCCCAACGTTGTTATTGGCGATGCAACTGTACGTGCCAGCATCTTCTGCCGTGATGGCAGGTATCGTTAAAGTGCCACCATTCAGGACTGTCTTCTCGGGCAGGACACCAGCAGACCTCACCCACGTCAGGCTGGGGGCTGGCTCCCCTCCTGTCGTCACACAGACCAAGGTGATCGCTTCTCCGGGGTTCACCACTATCGGGTCATCCACAAGAAGCTTAATTGAAGGAGACGCTGTAAAACACAAGAGGAGGAGAAAGGTGGAGTGGGGCTACAGCTGTGGTGTTGCTCAGCCCTGACAAACACACTCCAGCCAACTGATATGGGCAAAGGCACTTCAGCTACAGTGCTCTTCTCACAGCTGTGTGCCCTTCCAGAAGGGTGCTCCCCATCTTGGTGCTCCCCCTGGCACCACAATTCTCACCCAGCTCAGTCACCTTTCTCCTTGCTCTCAAACTGCAGATGGGGATTTATGTATGGGCATCCCTGTGGTTCTGCTTGGGATGTAACGTATAACGTATGGGACAGGTGCCAGCACGCTGGATTTTAAACCCTGGAAGAAAGGAATTAGTAACAATCTTCTCATTTGGCATGGAAAGCGTGTTGTTCTTGTCAAGTCAGACCCTACCCATTGAAAACCAGCCCTCTTAATCCACCCGCCTCCCCAGTGAACTCCTTGGGGCTTGGCTGCCAACTGAGATGAATGTGTAGAGTTTGAGTCAGGTTTGTTGAACCAGGAAAAGTCATTTCCCTTGGGACAACATCTCCTTGCACGCTGGGAAACCAAAGAATCGAGCACAGGCTAATGGAAAGATGCTGCTGCTGCTCTCAGAAGGGAGAAGCAAGTGATTACATTTCATTCTCTCTTCTTGCCTCTTCTTTTCCATGAAATATCTGCATATGATATAAGGAGAGTAACAGAAATGCTTAGTAGGAAGGAACAGGGCAGAGAAATCCTTTTCAGATACTGGAATATAAAATCACAGTTTGAGCTGTGACATCCCCTGTCACCTGTGTCAAGGGATCCACCCTTGCTGGATCCAGGCTTTGCCTGAAGACATACCCTAACCCACGTAAGCAACGAGCCAACACATAAATCCATATTGCTAGGACAGAAAAAACAGCAATACTAAATAAACACAGGCATAAAGGTGAAGGATTGAAATTCTGGGCAAAGAATACCAGAAAACGTGATAATAAAAAATGAAAGGAAATAAAAATGTTACATCCAAAAATCGGATCACTATCCTCATGATTACAGAGAGATATTCCTGTGCGTTCTGCTTTATACTTGAATCTTATTTCAATATTAAAGGAATACAGGCTAATCACGAAAGAAAAATACAAGAGTCAGCTATGAAATAAGAGTTTCCTTTATTTGGAGTTCACCCAAGAGGAATTAGCTTTGTCTGTGTTCAGAAGCTGGAGCACACAAGTGGGAAGCACTTCATTCATACCTGTCCTAGAGAGCTTTACAAGCCAAGTCCCCTCTTCCAGCTCCTCCTGCCTTGGGACCCTGCACACACTGCCCAGCACAGATTCCTGGCTCATGTAACCAACTTAAAGGTGAAGAAACTGGGTGCATGGCTAAAAATATACACTGAAAACAAGTCAGCACTGCCCGTAACTGTGTGAGGGTCTCTTTGCTCACATCCTTTCATCAGCTGATGCATCCATCAGCTGATGGACCTCTGTTCCAGGATCAGAGGTATGAGACTGGGCAGTACGTCATGTTTCATGCTTAAGTAGAATTTGTTTGAGTGAAGGCAGCAGAAACAGGGATCCAGGTACCTGCTGTGCAACTAGAACCAAGCTCCAGAGCTTGGTCATCACCAAGCAGGGGGCAGCATTCAGCTGGCCTCTCTTTCTCTCTCCCTCCTGAGTTTAATGATTTTTTTCCTGAATGTCTCTGGCAAGGAGCTGCTCTCTGCTCTCACTAAACATCGAGTCAGGAGACAGGGAACAAGAGAACCACAAACAATGCTTCAAAACTTCGAACAAAAGATGAAAGCACCGACGTCAACCCAACCTGGTGGTGCTGTTTACCTTAACGGCCTCATAATCCTCCAGATGAAAGGGGGCCCTTTGCCATCCTTCAGGTAGAGAGACAAAGAGAGCAGCTGATGTGATAAAAATGCTGTGACACATCCCTTTCATCACAGCACTCAAAACAGTAAGTACATGAAAATTATGGTTTGCAGACAGCAATTCCTCTTTGCTTACACCACATATTTCACTTAACTACAACCTACCCCACCAGACAAACACAAACAAAGATTCAGCAATGCACTCAACTTCTACTGTTAAAAGCCTGACTTAAACCAGAGGATATTAAGAAATTCAGAAGGGATGTTAAGGTTTCCAGCAAATTAAACTCAGTGTAGCATATAAAGGGTCAAATGCCCAGTATCAATAGAATACGAATCCACAGCAGCTGAGCTATTATTTTGGTATTTCTCTGCTTGAAACCCTATAGATAATCAGCATCATATCACAATGCACCAGTAACACAGAACCTCTTATTTTCAGCTTTATGGTGCAACTGAGGATAAGATGGGGTCTACCACACTGTTTGCCTGATTTATGTCATATGCGTGCTGCCAAGTTCTTGCCTAAGAATGGAGAGATGGGAAGTTTCCTGATGGACACCTGGACTTTGTCCTTCCGCTGCTGAAACACACTCAGCCCCACTGCCATCCCCATGCTCGTCCATCTCAGAGTGCAACCTCTGCTCCCAATGCAATCAACATCAACCTCTCCTCCTTCCAGAGAGAGATGGAGGAAAGTGGTACTCAACACCCAGCTGCTCATGGGCCAAACATCAGCTGGAGACCTGTGGTTTCTTATCATGGCTCTGACCTGTTGTCTCAGCAAACAGAGGAAAGAGAGAAAAAGAGAAGCAGGGAGAGTAAGTCGGGGAATGAAGAAGGCAAACATCAGAAGTCCCAAATGCCCAAGAACTCGGCGATGTGCTCACACCGTGGGGTGGCAGAAAGATGGCTTCAGCTCTAAGTCAGAGCATGCTCCTAGTCACTTCTCTGTGTCAGCCTGGACCTAGATGAGGAAATGCATGGGGCTAAATCACAAGTTTAGTCACCTGCTGGAAGACCTGTATTAATTGACTTGGGTTAATTAACAGCATGCAGTGCTTCTGCAGGTCTGCTTTTACCGGCCAGCTCCTCTGTTTGACTCCATCCAGAAATGTTTTCCCCTCCCAAACTGGAGGAACACCTCTACCTGCTCCCTATAGGATGTTGCAGCAATGCAGCTGCAAACAGCTGCCTCTCCCCACAGACTGGGGCTGCAAAGCTGAAGCACAGAAAGGAGAAATGAAGGCACAGTGACAAAACTCCACATAACAGCAGGGACAGTAAGCCCTGAACTGGGCTGCTGCAGAATCCCTCCCAGATTTTCTGAGCAAACATCTGTTAGACACAAAGTTTAGGACAAACTCGTGTCTGAGCTAGGGAAATGGAGCTCACTATCTCCCTGTTCTAGTTTCAGTGACAGCAAGAGGCAGTGCCAAGGGGCGATTCCTCTTATCTACCTTGAGCTATCTTCCAGCAAGAATCTTCCCCTGTGGCATCCGTCTCTCCCTGCTGACTGCAGACAGAGCCCAAAGATTAGTTTAATCTAGACAGGTAAGATTTAGATGGCAGAAGATGGGTGACATCAATCCCACCTTTAGGACGAGGATTTACAAGTGCAGCAGGAGCCTACAGATGGGATGGGCAGGAAGTGCTGTTTTTAACAACACGTGTGCTCACCGAGCCCGGTGTTTCACAAACCCTCTCAGATCCTTGAACTTTCACAAAACTGAAATTTATGGCCTAACCTTCTCTCTAAAATATACTCGTTGCCTCTTTTATTTATTTTTAAACTTTCAGGGCTAAACACGACATACAGCATTAATTTCAACTGGGTAATTCATCGCCACACAATTTTTTTTTCCAGTCCAGTATGATTAAAAAAATGGGGCAGGCATTTATAAAGATGACAAGATGATCCAGAGCAATTGTAATAGTTGATGATTTTACCAAAATATTGTTGAAGGATAATTAAGAGTCATGCTTCAGGGCATAAAATGGTATCCTTTTCTGGAATGGGAGGGCAGACTCACACATCTGTCTACTGCATCCTTTTTGTGCACTCTTCTGAAATGTCTCCTACTGGCTCTTGTTAGACAGGCATGAGATCTGATCCAAAAGGACAATGCATGTGTTTATACATCCTCTGGGTTTGTAAAGCATCTACCATGACAGAACTCCCACCAGGAGACCCACAATGCAGTTCCAGCTCAAGCTGTGATACTTGTTTAGGTAGAAGGAAATCATGTCACTGAGTCAGAAGGAAGGGGAGATAAAGACTTCTCCAAAAGATCTGATGCTTATTAAAATGATGCTTGTAAAAAATAATACATGGGGTTGTCTACTCCTGGTATCCAGAATTCCTAATGCAACAACAATGTCCCTGCCAAAAGTAGGCAATACTAAACAGAGTGTATTATCACTCCCAAAGCTTCACCCTGGCTGAGGTCTCAGATGATTCCCAGCCACCAGGACTGATGAGAGGAACACTGGGTGTCTACGTTTACCCAGTACCCAGGGCTAAACTGCAGCAGTTGTTCTACCACCCAATGCCCCCTCCCCTGCTGAGGAGGGGAATTGGGGGAAAAAGGGGGAAGTAGAAACAGATTTAATGAAATAACAAAACTGATACCATCACCAACATAAAGTGCACAAGGTTCTGCTCACCCTGGTCCTTGGGGTCAGCAGCAGAAGGCCAGGAGGGAGCAGCCCCAGGAGGAGGAACTCCCCCCTCAGTGAGCTCCCTCCTTTTCTAAGGAGCATGATGAGTGGTGTGGGATCCAGCTGTGAGTCACTGCCTTGAGTGCATCTCCCACTGACTGGGGGCTGCTCGTGGCTGGGCTGGGGCTGTGCCTGGGGACCAGGACAGTGGGCCATCCAGGTCTGCCAATCAAAGCATCTCCCAGCAGAACCTTCACCCCAAAACCAGCAATCTCAGCCAGGCAACCTGACCAGCAGAAACTTTCTTTCAACTCTCTGATAGGAGTAATAAAATTCATTATCAAACAATAGCAAGCTTTGGTAAATATTTCCACGGATGAGTGCATGGAACAAGCTTTCCAAACAGCGTATTTGGACATCGTAATGAGAACAGCTCCGAGTTCAAAAGAGCTCTGCATCTTTACTGCCCTTTAGAAGCAGGGGGTTCTGAGAGCCAGTCCCACATTTCAAAGCCATGGTTGGTTTGCCAGGGGACAAAGAAAGCCGCAGTGCCACTGCGAGCTCTTCCCCGCGAAGAACAAGGCACTACTCATGACGAGGGAAACTGTTCAGGTCTCCATTCATATTGCAGCTGCATCCTTTTTAAAGGGACTTCAATTCAGAGGCTTTCGTGTACAAGTATTGCTTCTGCATCCAATGTATTTCACAGGGCTGTAGAGCCTGGCTGTGGACCAGAGAGTGCATATGAGAAAGTGCTATTGGGAGTACACCGGGTCACAATGCAAGTCAAGTCACCACGGGGGATTTAGAGCAGAATGGCAGCAATTTTTTTTTACCTAGTATTAACACAAGTTAGGCACTGACAATGTACAGATGGAGATTAATTGTGGCTACAACATACACGAATCCTCACAGAGTAATGTTACAGCATGCAGCACTCACTGGGTCTGACTAATGACTGGGGCAAGAGTTTCTCAGCACAAAGCTAGCAGTCATTAAGTCATCATTAACACCTTAAGATATACCCTTAACTATATCAATTTACCAAGCACCTTCAACATAACAACCTAGCTCTACGACAAAATGCTTCCAGTTTAAACAGAGCTGCCATGGGATCACCAGCAGGGAGACTGGAAACGTCTTCTCATCAATAATGCAATATTGATATTCACTCAATTTGAAAGCAGCACAATCTCTACTGCTGCCTGGGGTGGGTATCTGAGACCGATACTACAGTGGGAGGGAAAGAGATATCAGTCATTGATGCAGCACAGAGGAAACAATCTGATGCCAACGTGTGTTATAATTACAGTGAGACAAATATATGTACTTAGAGTGGGATATGGAATTGAGAAAATGTCACGGTTGGCTTTAGGGATTACTGGAAATGCGAAAGAAAACTAATACTTTGATAGCAATATCAAAGCAGAGGCAGAAAGTCATGTCCTTGGCAACTCACTCATCTATGAGGAATAAAAATGAAAAGACATCATTTCCTCCAGTTTTTTTGGAATTATTTTATATGCAGAACTGAAGTAATAGAACATAATTGAATTATACTTTCACATATACGTGTGTGTGTATGCAGCCATTTAATTTACAGCCATGAGTTCTTGCAGGAATACAATTCACATAGCCCTAACTATACACGTTATGAATAGTTCCTTTCAAGTCAGAGCAAAAAAAAAGAACATTTTAGGTCCCTGCTGGGCTGGGATCATCATTTCTGTACTTATTTACTCAGTAAAGCTCAAAAAAAGAATAGATTGTAATTCCCAGCTGAGGTCCAGGTTTTAAGTTACAGTTTAAAAATAGACTTTTTATTGACCACACTGCCACAGCATGGGCCAATATGGTAGGTCCTTCCTGATCATCAATACTCCTTAAAAAAGAAAACAAAATAATAACAAAAAAACCCCACTTAAAATCCAAATCAAACGAAACCAGCCTCAAACCCCAATCACTTTTATACACCCATCCTCTCTGCTTTACCCTCCCTGCTGCTACTGAGACAGCCATAACCTGACTTCTGTTTGTCAGTCCTACTTGGTAGTCTCACAAGAGAGACAACTCTTCCAGGCAGAAAGTGCCAGTGTGGATTGAACCAGCCAGATCAGATACTCCAGTGGGCCAAAACGTCAAGTCAGCATGTACCTGTGTGCACCCACAGTTCATCTGCTCTCCCAGGACATGCACACTTAGCTGTGGGTTCTGCTGGGAAGGGGCAAGGCTTCCCAGAGCTGGTTCACCTTTGTCTTGGCAGTAAGCTCTGCAAAGCCAAGGGAGAAAAATTATGTGGAGACACTTTAACATAAGCTCTTTGCAGGCTCAGGACCAGAGTTCACCATAGAATCACAGGATGGCTGAGGTTGGAGGCATCTCTGAAGATCATCCAGTCCAACCCCCTCAAGCAGAGTCCCCTACCGCAGTGTGCCCAGGGCTGTGTCCTGATGGCTTTTAAATATCTCTAAGGATGGAGACTCCACAACCTCTCTGGGCAACATATGCCAGTCCTCAAACACCCTCACTGTAAAAACAGGTTTTTATAGTCACTGTCGAGTAGTGATCAGTCACGTAGAGCTTTGAGAACTTCAGTGGTCTCTCGTTCAGGTGCTCCATGCCATCTAAGCACAGAAGAGCAACAAGAACAACCTCCAACTCCAAACACCTTTGTGTTCAGACACATAAAACAGATGTGCTCACCATGCACACCTACCTTATTTTTATGTTACTTGCTCTTTTTCCCCTTTCATCATTGCCTTGGAAATTCCAACAAGAAGAAAATAAAGGCAAAGGGCTCAAATCTTAATTCTTTCAGGCATGTCTCCTGGGGTTTTTTTGACTTAATACGTGGGATTACTGCAGCAATATATTCCCAGACTAAATTTCAGTATTGCAAGTGTTTGAGAGTCCTCATCATCACAAAAGACCACTTCTAGCACAATGAGGTGGCTCCCCCCACCCAGGGCAGCTGCCCCCCACGACTGCAGAAGACACCCATTAATCTGCGTGCCTCAGACTGGGGTGCATGTTCCCCCCATGTACCAGCAGCCACTGCCCAATTTGGATATAAAACCTAGGCAGATAATTAAAAAAAAAAACCCCTCATATTTTTCAGTTTCCCCTGAGCCTGCTACCAAAATAAAGAGGCTTAAAGTTGAGTAAAGTGCAAGATCATTTTGTCTGGGCATAATATCAAAAATGGGAAATTATGAGGTTGCAGGGGAAGGAGAGAGGGGAGTTACAGGAAAGAATTAAAGCAAAGAATGTGTTTATATTTAACAAGGCCCGTTTTCAGCTGGAAAACATCCTTTGTATGTTCACACCTGTGTGAACACGCTGGCCTGGAGCACCAGCCCAGGTAAGTGTGCCCCCACTCCCTCTATTCTCAATACCCTTTTTTTTTTCCTGCCTCCTCCAACTTTATCTGAAACCCTGTTTTTTAACCAATGGGGATGCAGCTCCGATGACTCATCTCTTTATCCCCCATTCCCCTGGCTGCCTTTCATCCTCCAGCAGCAGCACTTTGATGACTCGCACTCTGCTCGTGCTGCCGTTCACGCACAGATGTGGCATTGATAGCTCCAACAGGGAGGAAGGGAGGCGGATACGTTTGCTATTCAGAGCACTTCCTTGGTGGTTACGCTCTGGAGACGACTACAATAGCTCACAGCTCCCACGCTGTATGAACTATTCATTCTGTGGACATTTTATCAAGAGGGTATGAAGGGAAGGCAGGATCCTCCCTTTAGCAGCAGAGCAGTGTTAAATCAGCTTAACCTCTCCATCACTCTATTTCGATGCACAATTGTACACGTAGGCTTAAATTCTTCTCAGCTAATTTCAACCACCCGATAGTCAGGCGTGCAATGTGAGGTCATGCATCTCAGTGAGATATAAGCAGCACCCCTAAAGCACAATTCCCACTCTCCAAAAACAGATGGGATGAGTTGCTCTTCAGAGCCATCTCTCTCCACTGAGTAAGGTACTCCCTGAACAACCAGTGTACTACACACACCTAAGCTTTCAGACTGCTAGTTAGGTGAGACAAATCCTGGCTTGCAACAGCAACAACCACCCACACAATCAGTGGATTAGGAATGACTGGCTAACCAGGAGCTGCAGAGAAAGGACCCTCAGGGTGATGGTGGATTAGCACATTAGCAATATGTGCTCACTACAAGGGGGTTATCACAGATAAACAAGAATTTTGTTGGAAAACGTATGAAACAAGCCCTGTACTGAACCCCATGCTCCTGGGGCTGGGTGCAGGGGAGCACTCTACGTGTCCTAAAGCACTCAGAGATCAACAGGAACAGAGACGATGTGACTCACAGGTAAAAATTAAGAAGTTCGTTGTCCAACAGAAGAGATGGGAGGAGATAACCATCTTCAACACCTTAAACAGCCCCTCCCTGGCAGTGTTCCAGGCCAGGTTGGATGGGGCTGGGAGCAACCTGGGCTGGTGGGAGGTGTCCCTGCCATGGCAGGGGTGTGGAATGAGATGAGCTTTGAGGTCTCTTCCAACCCAAACCATCCTGGGATTCTATGAATCACATGAAAAGTTGCTGTGAAGGGGAAGAGGATAATCCCTTCCTCATGCCATGGAGGACAGGACCAGCACAATGGGTCAGACTGCCTGTCAATAATGCAGCACCTCTGCTGCTGGGTTAAACGGACATCAGCAGGACAAGGCTTAGATTCAGTGCATTCTGCCATGAAGAATGGGACTAGACGACCTCTCGGGGTCCGTCCCAGCTTTATTTTCTGTTACTCCTTTTTGCTAAAGCATTAAACCCATCCACCTTCAGTATTCAGCTCAGAATACTGGCTGTATTTCTTACCTGAGGATTTCAAAGCTCTTTAGTGCAGGATCACATCTCACTGTCACACTCTGAGAACGCCAGGAGATGCTAAGAGAAATATTTTTTTCAATATGAGACAATTCTCTTAACACCACATTGTCTGAATGACAGGAAACAAAGCAAGTTTATTGCGACAGACTGCTGCTTAGTGGAGGGGTTACAAGTGAAATAAGCCTTTTCCAATTTGTTTCCCAAACATGTTCCAGAGAGAATGCCAACTTCTGCTGGGATCTGAATGAACTGTGGCATGCAGCTGAAAGATCACCTATCAAAATACCCATCTTTCTCTAAAAATACTCATCTTTCTTTACTTTCTGGTAAAAGTTACTGTTGGGGATTATTTCTGTGTTGGAGGCTGCCAAAAATCAGCCTCAATATTCTGTATTAATGATGACCTGCACTGAGCAGCCTGGACTGGCTGCTAATCTACTAACTAATAGACATTGTCAAATTAATCTGTGCCACCAAAAATGCTCTGTAGATCAAGATGAAAGTTTTAGTTGCTTTTACTCAATCATATTAGAAGAAATATTATAGGAAACAGAATTTCAATGGGTTTATGGGTAAACATGCCTTTTCTCTGACAGTGTGAAACAATGAACACTCTTAAAAGGATCCATTCATGTTGTTATTAGATCTGAGCATTCAGATGTGCGATTCAGAGTTCGCTGTATCTAAAATTACCCTTCCCAGCTCTAAAGATTAAATAGTGAGTCACATGCAAAGTGATGACAGATTTTAATATCATCTGTCAATAACCCTGGTTTGACACAGAGCAGAATTATGCTTGGAATAACACAACCCCTCTGTTTCTCAAGGAGACTGCACTTGTTCCTGCTAAGTATCTTCAAAACCAAACACCTCCTGACCAGTGTATGGTCTAGGCTAAGGCAATAGATCTTCAGGACTTCCATCAGTTATTACATAGACAATGATATAGAATCATAGAATTGTTTTGGTTGGAAAAGAACTTTAAGATCATCAGATCCAACTGTTAACCCAGCACTGCCAAATCCACTACTAAACTACATCCCTGGGGATATATGCTGGGGAAAGAAGATAGTACTGAGTTCAAACAACAACTTCCACAACACTGTTTTGCCTTGCTACCTTTAATCACAGAACTATAGAATGACCTCCATCAGAAGGGATCTCTGGAGACCTCTGCTTGAAGCAATGCCAATGAGAACAGGTTGCTCAGGCCTCATCCAGTCAAAGCTTGAGCATCTTCCCCAAGGTGAGCAAACCCAACACCTTCAGCCTCCTTTCATGTGTCACATGCTCCAGCTCCAGATCATTCTGGTGGCCTCCACTGGTCTTGCTCCAGTTCATCCATAGAGGAGCCAAGGAGGTGACTCCAAAACATGTGTAAGTGGGAACAGTGGATGAGAAAGGTGTTGGGGAGCCACTCCTATGGGAAGACTGTAGCACTGTGCTCCCCCCACCCCAGAAGCCTTTGCTGCCAGCCCTGTCTTTTGTGCTTCTTGCAGTTTCAAACTGAGGATTGTTTGGAGGAAAAAATTCTTTGATTTCAAGAATACAAAGCCACTAAGAGCTCTAAGAGGGTGAAAAAGGTGAATGGGGAAAAGACACATGTGAGTGCTATGCAAGAAACCTCTGAGACCTTAGGGAAGAGACAGGACAGCAGCAACCCCAGGAAAAGCCCAACAGGTAGAGAAGGAGCCAGAATTGGATCAATGGGATTTCTCCTTTGGTACAGCATGGACATGGTGAGGGGAGAAAAATGGGTAACGTAGACAGAAAGGATGGAGGTCGTGACTCAGGTGACACCCACCCTTGGAGCTGCTCCTCTTCCGACAGCCGACTCCAGCACTAAGACCAAGAAAACTGTCAGCGTTCCTCCTCCTTTTCACAATAACCCCTTGATATTGTTGCAAAGCAGCTGTGTTTGGCTTTACAGCTCCCGTTTGCAATAACTTACCCAAATTAACTTCTGTGTGCTTATTTTAAAGGGACTCGGTCTACTAAAAACAAATGAGAGTTGCAAAATTAGTCCCTGTGCTGTTCTTCCTCATATCTTGACTTCTATTTCTGTTCCTGCCACTCACCAGCAATCTGCCAGCAGGTGAATCACTTCACAGTGTTTCTGCTTCCCTTCAAGTTTCTCATCTACTTAGGTAATAAATTTGCAGAGCAATAGCTGCCTTTAGATACAAAGTGGATCTGTGCTCACAAGTGCCTCTACCTGCTGCTGTACAATATCACCGCTAATTGTCAGCTTGGGCTTCAGCACATGCATGGTTGTATTCTTCTGAGATGATCTCAGCTTCCCCCATTCCAATATCCACTTTGTTTCTGTATTTTAAACTGGAACAAAGAAATCCATGTGTCTGAAGAACGATGCCAAAGCACTCCAGCTCCTGCAGTACCTACAGACATACACTGGTGTGTCTCAGGCCTCAGCCTCACACAGGACAGATGTAATTAAGACACCACTGTTGAATGAAGGGGGTGTGAGTGCACCTCATTATACCTACATGTAGCACTTTAAACCTGCATCACGTCCTGTGTATACTCACAACTACATGTTCGTCTGATGGCATCAGCTTAATTACCTCTCCAATTATTCAAGGAGAAGTAGGCAGAAAGTTTCCTTTGGTTTTGTTCTCTCCCAGTAATTGGTTGTTACTCTGGTGATGCCACGACACACAAGCAAATAATCAGCAAGACAGAATGAGGGCAGAAAACAAAAAGGTCACAGGGACAAACTGGCAGGTGGCACTGAATGGAAACCTGAACTACTCACCCAAAGACATGGCTGGTGCTCTCCAATTAGCCTCTTAACTCAGGTGTGCACAGGAATACAGACGCAGGAAAGACCCTGTGGCATACATAGCAGAGCAGAGGACCTGGATCTGCAATGCTTTCCTTGAAACAAGTGTCTGTGTTCATGCCCCTGTCACCTGTAGCTCTTGGTGAGGGAAGGCAGGGAGGTGTGAGAGTGTTTCAGAGAAAGAAATCAAGAGCAAAAAAACTGTGTTCATGTGCTTCTGTCACCATATTCTCTAACACAACAGGAAGATTATCAAACAGAAGGTTCAACAGGTGATTTGACTGTCATCTGAGAACTTCAGTGACCTCAAGTTGTGCCAGGGGAGGGTTAGACTGGATATTAGGAACAATTCCTTCCCCCAAAGGGTTCCCCAGCACTGGCCCAGGCTGCCCAGGGCAGTGGGGCAGTCCCCATCCCTGGAGGGATTTCAGAGCCGTGGAGATGTGGTGTGAGGGACATGGGGCAGTGGGGACTGGGCAGTGCTGGGTTACTGGTTGGACTGTGTGATCTGAAGGGTCTTTTCCAACCTAAATGATTCTGTGACCCTGGACAGAGACAGCAGGCAGGGTAGCAGCAGGCTAGTGGAAGAGCAGTAAGGATTTCCAGGCATACAATGACAGTTCCATTGGGTTTTTCCACACCTGCTGAGCACCACTTCCTCAAGCACAACCTGCCAACACCCATCACACCTGACAAATGCTCCTTGCAGCATGCAGAAGTCCCACTGCGTGCCATGGCAATCAATCAGGGCCATCAAGGTGCTCCCTGCAGCACAGCAGCTTCCCAGCCACCCTGTGCACACCGTGACAATCACTCCAGGTGAATGGCAAGCCACTGCACACAGATGGTCCACAAAGCCCTGCAAGCCCCACCAGGTTGCTGGGACAGCTGATGTCCCTGAGGAACTCAAGCTGGAGTGCACATCTACAGCAAGGACAAACCTTCCCAGCTTTGCTCACAAGTCGATTGATTGAATGGAGCCTGACAAATCATGCAACAGTCCCCATGTCACACAATAAAAACCTGAACCCAGTGAACCAAATCACAACTGGAACGAGCTGGGAACCCACAGCTGCTGTAAGCCTCAGCTGTTCTCCTCAGTCATCTCCCTCAACAGGAGCAGCCAAGTCCAACAAAAACTTCTCCCAATTAAGCTTACAGACCTGATAAATGCAGAATACCCAGTGATTTTACATTAAGATCACAAAACTTGCAGCTGAACTTAAATTCACTTGTAGGCACATGAACTACCATAAACATCGTGCATGTTCACCACCTTACAGACACTTCTGACTGTCCCTCCTTTGTTTCCATCAGACAGGTACCTCCATTACATGCTTTAAATTGAGAACAGATGGGCAGGGAAGGACTGCTCTATACTGGAACAGAGTATCAAGTTCAGGTTCTGATTTTCATGACTTTGGATTTATCCTGGATTACTCCGGTTTTACAATTTATCTAACTTCCATGAAGTTACTCCAGGTGAAGTTCTACCAAAGAACTTTTCTATCAGATGAAGTCATACCAACTGAGAAAAGGTCTGTCTCGGAGTCACTGTCTTTAATGAGTTGTTGCCTTAATTACTGTGTTTGATGTTGACCTTGATGATGGTTGTCACCAAGTTCTTCATGAGAAAGTGCGAATCTTTATAATTTTTCAGGCTTGTTTACTTTGGAAATTTCTCCAGAGGAGCAATTCTTTTTAATGTATCAAGACATCCTTCTCCCAAAATAAACATGACATTTGTAAGGTGGAAATAATTAAATCTTGTTGAAAAATGATCACCTGTCCTCAGTTCAGAGTAGTTATGCTATTTGATGTTCCCCCATTACTGTAACATAAACTTCTGTTGCAGATGAGGTCCAACGTGGACAAAGACTGTTCTCATTCCAACAGCAAAATTATCACCCTGACAAATGGGAGCAGTAACCACTCTCATCCTCTGTTCTCATGGATGAAGGTGGATGAGTTATTACCGGTGTTGAGAGGAAAGCTGCTCCCTCCACCTCCCCATGGCAGACAGGATTTAATGCCTCTCCTGGTACGAAATCAGAACAACTAATGAGGGACAAAACACACATTAAGATTACTTTTTTTTCCCCATGGCAAAATGAATGAGAGAGTAAATTAAGGGCTTCCAAATCATTTTGCCAGATACCTTCGAAGCTGACTGTAATTCCCCTACTGCCAGTGGCAGCTTTAAAGCTGAGCTATGAATTTGCTTTGCAGTGGGTTGTGTACAGTAATGGCACATGCCACAGTTTTGAAGTCCCTGCTGTCATATCAGAAATTCGGAAAAAGCTGAAGGCAACTCCTTGGAGAAAAAGCCGTGAAGACAGAAATGATGTGAAATGTGCAAGTGCAAATAAAATTCATGGTTCATCTTAGATGCACTCAGCATGTTAATGGCTCAACTGGTTGTTCATTTGCTACCTGTTTTCAGTGCCTTGAGGCATATGCTATTAAGGCACAACCCAGCATAATCTAACACGAAGTCTTCCAATACTACAACACTTGCTGCAGAACAGTTCTCCAGAAGACACTTCTCTGAATTTCTGTATTATGTGGAAACTTAAGCTGAAGTCTTTGCTCTTTGGCATCAGGTTTATAAACCACTTCCTCTGCGGATCCTGGACACAGAGCCTTTAGGAACGTTAAAATCTGTAATTTCCATCTTCCTGGAAACCAATATTCCCAATTGCACTTCCTGAGGTCAACCACCAGTGTGAGGATCTTGAGACACATAGTAGTGATACAACCACAAAGAGAGGGAGACAGGCAACTGGCTACTTGCTCAGCCATGAACAAGTCCAAAGTAAAAAGCAGAGGCACAAGAAATGCCACAACACGGAGCCAGCTCGGTCAGAGACCATCGATAAACACCCACGTCTGCAAAGCATTTCAACACAACTGCTTGGATATTTTCATTTGAACCAATTAAATCTGAAAGAAAACACTTTTGTCTAAATCAATGTAAGAAATCAATGTTTAAATCCATGTAAGAATATAGCAAATCAATCATATAAAATCAATCACTTAAATCAATGTAAGAATATAAAAAGGTCTTTTTTTTTTTTTCCCCCTAAAATATTTTGTTGACCAAAAAGAAATAGCTTTCAACAAAGCATTGAGAGAAGTAATTAAGAGTGTTTGGAGGACTTGCAAAGGATTGTCTTTACACCCAGCCTTGACTGAGATGTCCCTTCCTCTTGCTTTGCAGCAGGATCTGCTTTGTTTCCATGACAGTGAAACCCCTGACACTGGGGAAAAATGTAAATCCTGATATAAATCTAAAGAGTGATAAATATTGAGAGCAACAAATCAAAGCTCTTCTGGAGTGGGTCCAGAGGAGTCTACGAAGCTGATCCAAGGGCTGGAGCACCTCAGCTCTGGGGACAGACTGAGGGAGTTGGGGGTGTTCAGTCTGGAGAAGAGAAGGCTCTGGGGAGACCTTAGAGCACCTTCCAGTGCCTGGGGGGGTGCAGGAAAGCTGGGGAGGGACTTTGGACAAGGGCATGGAGTGACAGGACAAAGGGTGATGGCTTCAAACTGGAAGAGGGGAGATTTATAGTAGATATTAGGCAGAAATTGTTGGCTGTGAGGGTGGTGAGACACTGGCCCAGGGTGCCCAGAGAAGCTGTGGCTGCCCCCTCCCTGGCAGTGTTCCAGGCCAGGTTGGATGGGGCTTGGAGCAACCTGGGCTGGTGGGAGGTGTCCCTGCCATGGCAGGGGGTTGGAACCAGATGAGCTTTGAGGTCCCTTCACACCCAAACCATCCTGTGATTCCATGAAATCCTGACTTTGGGGAGAAAAAACACCTGAAAACGGCTTCTACATCTTGCTCCTCAATAGCTCCTCCTGCTGTGCAGCTACGGCCATGCATGTTTTAAGCAAGAGAACACCACCAAAACACAGAAGACGACGAGGACATCACATGAGCAGAGAAGGTCGCTGCTGGAGACCCACCTGTTTTATTGGAGAGGCGGAAGGACACCATCTTGTCAGGGATGCTGCAGACATTCCTCACCGAGGCGATGCAGCTGTAATTTGCATAATCCTGAGGGCGGAGGTTCTTCAGCTTCAGGATCTTTGTTTCTCCCTGTGTGTGCAAGGGAAAGCGTTAGGATGGGACTGAGGCAGAGGAACGGGCAGAGATGCAGAATACACTGAGACTGGCTCTCAGGAGGCAAGAGGAAGATATGGAAGTGGCTAATTAGAAGCAGATATTGAAGTCCAGAAGACATATTTTATTTCATTATCTCAAAGAATAGCAGGAGGACAGTGAGGGGGAAACTGGTTTGACTTTGATGTCACAGTATTATTTGGGATAATATATCTTAAGGTACAATCTAGATGATGTAAAAAATCACAAGCTACCAAAATCCTGCTGTTTTCCTTTGCAAATGAGCTGCTGATGCATTTTATTTTTAGCCAGCAGTGTAGATGATGGACCTGAACGGGACAGGTGATGAAGGAGTTCCTTCAGGGAGAATCGAGAGAAAAGTGGAAAATGTGAGATTTCCACTGCAGTACTGTGTGAAATGGACACCAGAGCACCAGAACCTCAGGAGAAAAAGGACGTTGCTGAAATATGTATGTCCAAACCTTACAGCATCGTTAGTAACAAGAGTAAGAAAAAGCAGAAAGGAGTACTAGATACAAACTCCTGAGGTGGCATGGGACAGAGCAGGAAGGAAGGTGGCACAGGGAACACCACAAAGCAGATCAGGGTGTCATCAGGTGTGAGGCTGCGACAGCGTGGAGGGCTGCAGAAACCTCAGATAAATCTGTATGTATCAATACCTCCACGTTATTCACTCTAGCATTAAAAAAATAAACTTCCTCAGGCTTTCAACCTCCTCCTCCTCCTCCAGCTGCCTGCTTTCAAGTCTTTGCCCGTGTCTATAGTGCTAAACTAAAAATGTATTATGCTTAAACTAGGCTAAAGCAGAAACCCAGGCTGGGGAGAAAGACACTGAATGGGCTCACAAAGCATCAAAAGAGCAAACTTTGGAAAATGTTCATCACCACGTGTCCACAACTTTTAATATTATCACAGCTTGAGCAACGGGTTGAATTTCTTTTAACTATATCACGTGCACCAACTGCCCAGCCTAGATAAGGCCACACAAAACATGGGAGGGTGTGAAAATACATGTAGAGAAACAGCAAAAGCAATAAAAGATAAGATATGGTTATTCAGAAAAGAAAAGAGTGATGAAATCAAGCCTGACAGCTCTGGAGCATTGGAACTGAAGTGCTCTGTATGTGCAATCAGTCCCACAGAAATTAGGTGACTTAAGCACATAATTAAGCACGTGCTGATTTAGTGTTTGCAAGACCAAGACTTTGAAAGGCTGCTCCTAAAGATCCTACTTTAAGAAAGGTTTATCTGGGCTAGAGAAGGGCCAGGTCCAGGTTAGCTGGAACCCAGCTACCAAAGATGTTGAGTTCTGGAACACAGAGCAGCTACAGCCCATCAATTCAATCCTCAGCTCCGGACTCCAAGGGGGCTGAACTCCCAGTGGTATCTGGATTATGTCCCCAGATCACAGAGATTTATAAAAATTTATATCTTTTCTTCATTGGTTTGGATAATTAGCCTAATTATGTCTAATTGCATAATTATTGTAAATACGGCAAATTTAATCTTGTACTCAGGCTGTGCAATTACAATGTGCAATGAGGATGATGCAAACTCTTGGGAATAAAATTCTGCACCGAGATTTTGGTTTGAAAAAGTTCAGCATTTCAAATACCCCACAGATGAGAATGAGCATGTTTGTTCCCTTTTTTTACCCCATGGCAGCTAAAATAAGTAACTGACATCACCTGACTCATCAAAAGAAAATCTGCTCAGAGTTTAAGAACTCATTTGTATATGTCCAGTTTTTCTTTGATTTAATAAAATGAGAAAACTACTGGGAAAAAAAAAAAAAAACTTGTCTTTTGGTACAATACCTTCAAAAATTTAATTGTGTTACTACTTGTTTTCCTTTCCATTTCACTTGATTTTTTGGATTGATAATCCCCCTGCAAAGCAATCACCAACAAATGCCACCTCAAATTCCTGTCTCCTGATGCTCTGAAGTCAAATCCCCTCTATCTCTCTCTTCACATCAGCTCTCACTGTTTGTTACCCTATCACACACCGAACCAATTATGCAGAGTTGTGCAGTGGATGTTTATGACTCTTGAACTTTTAATTACATCTTTTCCCCTTATAAATATATATCAGATCTTGTAGGTAATACACTAATTCAACCTGACCTCCAATAAATGTAAAAAGGTTATGGATAAGCTTTTGACTATCAACATGACAATCTGATTTATTCATTAATTTAGCCCAGACAGAGGTTCTAGGAAGAATGCTGCTACTAACTATGAAATATTTATTTTTTTTAAAATACAGAATCTAATTTCATGTGATTTATTAGACATGTCCTTATTAGATGACAGGGAAGGTAATCATCAGCATTTCCATATCGAAATATAATCCAAAAAGTCCCACGCCAAGGGAGTCTCCCAGTTTTTAATTAAAACATTAAAACCCTCCAGTTTACACACTCGAGTCCGAGGAAACAAGCTGCAGATTTGCTAAACTGGGTCCGTACATGTTAAATTAAAAATAATCTCATCACATTTAGGAAACCAATAACTTGACTGTGTAATCTAATTCTCATCTCTGCGAGGTTCCAGGCTACACGTTTCTCAGTAAAACACCGAGCCACTGTAGCAATACCAAGCTGTCAAACACAATACAAAGAAAAAATGAAGGTGCTCTCAAATCATTAGCTAAAGATTATTTATGAAAGTTGTAGGTTGCTCGCTGCTATGAAGACCAAATTACCAGGCAGTTTTCACCTCTGTCTTTGCTTGTTACTGCTTAAAATGTTCCAAAACAATTTTTTCTCCTTTTTTTTTTTTCCTTTTTGCAAACACCATCGCACACTTTTGTCCACAGACAATAGGATATGCCAACTTTTTCCTGAGAGACTGTGCAAACGTGCTAACGATAAACTAATCTGATCTCATCTGAAAGACTCTTTTGATGGCCCTGTCTGCCTGCGTGGCTGTGAGCAAGAGTGGGAAGACTTAAAGGAGCATTTCTTTCCATTTTTGTCACCTCATCCTTTAAGTGTGTAATTCTGGAACAAAAACTTGTATTCAAATAAGTGAAAGGCGGAATAAAATAAAAAACAAACAACAAGGGGAGATGCCATAGAGTTTAGCCTTCTTGAAAAGCTTTTTAGGCTGTGATTTCTGTGCAGAATCACTTTGCATTGTAGTGGAAAAGACATATTTTATATTAGGAAGTCCTATAATAACACGTGGGTGCATTTGTGCTGAGGTGTAGCTGTCTGGAGGTCATGCCCATGCACACACAGCAGGGATATGCAGGCAGATCCATTTACAATAAATCTGGGGCAAAGTAGCCTACAGAAGGAAAAAAATCCTGTGCCTTCGTTCCTACCTGGGTAAAGAAGGGCTCGTAGATCTCCACTCCTTTATCAGAGCCTTGCAGCAATACCTCCTGGCCACGTCGCCAGCTGTACCGAACGGGTGGGTTGGAGTTGGCGACGCACCTGAGAAACACTGTTCTCTCATAGTAAAACTGCTCTTTTGCTTCCCCGATGCTCTGGTGGACTGTTACTATTGGATCATCCAAATCTGGAAAGACAGAAAGAAAAAAAAACCACAAGATAAAGTCAGGCTTCAGTTGACCCTACGATGGTTCTACGATGGGAAGCGCGTGCATCTCCTTGGGTACAAGTCAACAGCAAAATAGAGGCAATACAGTTCTAAAAGCCAAAAATGTACATTTTAAGACTTTTTCAGCAGAATCCAGTTTTAAGAGTTTGTTTTCAGCTGGCTACAGCACTGAATCTTCATTTACAACTCTGGATATAACAATACATGCAACATCATACGTGACAATGTCAATCATATTTCTGTTGTTTCCCCTAATACTTCTGCGTCATCTGTTCTGCTTCAGTACTTGTTTCTTATATATGGTTTTCATTTAAATGTCACTTAGACAAAATGGTTTATAAAGCTTTGGAAATAAATAGACAGACTAATTTGCATCCTAATGGAAGGATGCACCAGAACATAGATCATGCGCATGCATCTGTTTTCCTTTAAAGCAACAATTTAATACAGTAATTTAATGCATATTCTGTTCTTCCAGTTACATGCATTAAAACTTGAAGCAGGTAAATTCATCACAGGCTTTAGAACACACTTCTCTTGACTAAAATACAGATATCATATAATTACTCTCACCATATCAGCTCAAAGAAAATTAGATCCCCAGAATAGAACTCACTCATCTTAAATAGGGAAGAAATAACAATCGTCCTTGGAATGAGAGTACACCTAATTAATTAATTTGGGCTCTTCATACTGTCAGGAAGAACTAGATTCCTGTTTGCAAAGTTTTATTATTGTTTACTATGAGCTTTCTCTGAAGGTACAATAACATCAAAGAAAGAAAGAAAGAAAAGAAACACAACAAGAAAAGCAATAGCTATTTTTACTAAATACTATTTACTAAAAACATTCAACTCCAAGCGATGTGGTAAGCAATTCTCTGATGAGCTTTGAGAAGTTACACTCCCTGGAGGGGTGGCAGCCAAGGGGAAGCAGCTTCTCTAAGCCTAGCCCCTGTGTTTCACAGGTACATCCAGGTTTGGCTCCAACAGTTACAATACAGGCACTGATGCTATTACCCACCGAGAGCAGGAACTACCTCTCTAATTATACCTGTATGCACACAGCAGCAGCACATTCCCACGTGCCACTCAGCCTTGGCTGAAATAATTTCAGAACCTTATCAGCAGTGCTTCTTCCTTAAAACAAAATATAAATAAAGCTTTAAGTAGTGCTTAATTAATTACCCATCCACAAATCTAACCCTAGTTTTGCTAAGTCTTGTGTGACTCAAACATCAATTCATCTGATTTACTTGAGGCCACGATCCAGTGAAATGCAGAACGAGGTGCCCAAATCTGAGCATGTCCCTCCATGTTAAAGGGAACGTGGTCGTGCTCCCCTTCTGAATCCCTTTCCAAAGGTGTTGCAAACACAGACTGTTTGGGGGGAAAGCAACACATGTGTTTTGCTCCCATGTCCTTTCCCCAAGTGCCAGTCAAGCAGCACTGTAACCACCAGTGTACTGTGTCAGGTGGACCATCAGCAGAGCAGCTCTTAAAAAATCTGGGGGTTTGAGAGTTTTTAAAAACTAAAGGTGTGGCAGAAGCATGTGGGATTATGAAAGGAAGCCCATCATTAACAATCTGCATAGATTAGCATGTTTCAAATGTCTACACTGAAAAGCAGTTTGCACATAAAAATTATTCTTTTGATGCTTACATCTTGATTTGCATAACAACAATAAAGCTTGAGAGCCTCTTGATTAATTAGAAAGAAAACCTGTTCCAAAATCTGGAATAATTCAAGCAATAATACCTGGTAATAGTACATGGATTTTAAGTAAATGTTACCTTCATTCTGCTCTACAAAACATTTAATTCAATATCACAGAAACAAATTATGAAACTGTTGCTCCAAATTAGGATGGCATTTTCTAATGAGATTTCATTTTTGTTTTAAAGGTTATTTTAAATCACAGTAGCATTTGAAAAGGGATGAGATTGCTGAAATGTTGTGTCTTCTACTTGTGCAATAGAAAATAAAAAGAATGAAATTAGCTTGCTTCAGTTTTGAGGCCCAAACACCTGTTCCCTATATTTTGATGAACAACAGAACATTTCACACATGAATGCTTTCCAGCATCTGCTTATTAAAGCCCATCCTTAGCCCACAAACCAGGATGACTAGCAGCCAAGAGCCTCCAATGCTGACTCAGGAGACTGCTCCTCACATCCCTCACCCTTAGATGAAGGTGCATCCCCTTAGGTGAAATACACAGAGATCCAAGTCCTGACTCAGCTCTGGGTTGCTGAAGTTACTCAAGACTAGACACACTCAATCACTTAAAGTCTAAAAATAGGACTTAAGGCAACTGCAAAGCCTGCCAGTGTAAGGTGGCAATCAACACCCCAACACAAGGCAGGCTGAGGCTGACTGGCCAGAAGAAAGCTTTGCAGAGGAGCCCTGAAGGTCCTGGTGGCTGAGCAGGAGGTGACTGACCACATCCCGGGCTGCAACAGCAAGAGTGCAGCCAGCAGGTCCTGGGAAATGATTCTTCTCCTCTAGCCTGCAGCTGGAGACAACATCCTGAGCACCCTGTCCAGGTCAAGGCATGGACATACTGGAGTGAGTGCAGAGGAGGCCACCAAGATGATCAGTGAGGTGGTGCAGGTGCCATACAAGTAGAGGCTGGGGGAGCTGGGTTTGGCTAGTCTGGATAAGTTCAGGTGAAGGGAAGATCTAATATCCACCTTCAACTGACTGCCAGGAAGTTTTAGAGAAGATGAAAGCAAAGTCTTTTTAGAGGTGCAGAGCAAGGAGACCATGAGCCAACAGGTATAAGTTGCACTTAGAGAAATTCCTCCTGGTTATAAGTGAAAACAAATTCCCCACGCAATCCGACGAGTGCCCAGAGAGGCTGTGGGGTACTGTCCTCAGAGACACTCAAAGCTGCACTGGGCACAGCCCTGAGCATTCTAACCCAACTGTGAAGTTGGCCATGGTCTGAGCAGGGGGTTGGACAAGAGCTCCTTTCCAGCCTAAGTTACTCCATGATATCATGAGCTGTGATGCCTTTGCTTGCGTGTGCTACCTGCTCTCTTGCAATGGGTCCGTGCTGGATGGGACCCCTCCAACACCAGTGCTCCTCTACAACACAGAAACAAGCACCCTCTTTCTGCATGGCATTATGCTGTGACAGGGCATGGATTTTGATAAGAGCACAAGGCAACCTCCAAGACATTTAAGTTGGGAATGCAAAGGCAACAAGCCTTCTGCCAAAGCATTTCATAATGATCAATTAATAGGAAATTTGCACTGCAGAACTTGACTGATTTTTCCATCAGCAGTGCTGGAAAGATCTCGACAGCTGCATCAAAGCAAAAGCAGCAGCACTAATAGGAGACAAGATAATGCTTGCAATTTTTGTGAGATTTCACCGAACGCTCAACTGCTGTTGGGCAGAGTTAGACAAATGTTCTGCTGGAGTGTTATAGATGAGGGAATTTCACTCAGGCAGTGTGAGAGCTGCAAACGTAATACAAAATATGCTTTTTTATAATTCTGCCAAGGTATTCTGCAGAGTTAGTACAAGGGAGGCATGTGACTGCCAAATTCATTGCCTGTAGACAGGTGAAAGTCCACTTGTTAAAGCTCTCCAGAGCTCCAGTTTCAGTGTCTAACTGAATTGTTACTAATGCATATTCAAATCTCCAAATAGGCTTTTAAAAAAATAAAAATAAATATTTAAAGCTCTGTGCATATGTGTGAGTATCTGTGGGTGTTTGTTCCCTAAAAAAACTGGAACAGTCTGGGAGGGATGCTATGGAGTGCAGGTATTGCACTGAAATTAAGCTGGGAAGAGGAAAGAGGGGAAACCACTGAAGAAACAAGGAAATCTCACTGCAACAGAGAAAGATTCGGCATTGGGAAGCTCAACAAGATGAATTTTTGAAGTGCTTTACAAGAGAAAAAAAAAAACAAACCCAAAATTTTCATTTTGGGTTGATCCAATTAATGAGTTAACTGACTAATCATTCTTTAAATTAAACTGAAGTCATGGGTGTTGCTACGTAGTTAAAGCCTATTAATCAAAATGAAAATAATTACAGAAGTATGTTTTCCACAGAGGTTTATGCCACCATTAGGTTCAGTTTTTCAGTCTTTAATCTTTGAATTGAACCAAACAGTTTCCAAAACCCAGATGGCACAGGCACGCTAAACACCACCCTGGAAGAATTCCCTTCACACAGCCCTAAGCTCTCCAACAAACAGCAGACCTGGTCTAAGCTGTTCCAAATGGGTCTCTCACAAATGCACTGTGAACTGCATCACAGTGGTGGGGAAGGTGCACAGAAATGTGGCAGCTGCTATTAACATCCTCCCCGTGCTGACTTACAGAGCCCTGGAGCATCCCACTGCCTGTGAGTAGGGAACACAGACCATCTCCTGCAGCCCTCCCCTGAGCTCCAGGGGAGCTGCACACACACAAACAGGACAGCAGGATCACAGACTGTATTTTTTATTTTTTTTTCTCAGCTGCTGGGACTACACAGCTTGCTGATTTCATTTGTTAATTAGCTGCCTTTGTCTTCAGATGCTCAAAGCGAGCGACGCTTGGAAGTCAGGATAATAATAAAACACGCATCTGGTAAACTGATTGAAACTGCTTCATCAAGACACCCAGAGAGGAGACAGCACTGATGCATATATTTAGCCTGCCTAACTTGTGAGTTATTCTTAAATATGAAAATACAATGTTTTTCATGCTATTTTCCTTACCATACCCTCCTTGACCTAGCACAAGCTATCAATAATTACCCAGGTTTGGAGTGCTTTGTGGTACTGTATCATTAAAGCAAAACCAAGTGATTCAGGAAATGCACAAAAATTCAACCAATATCTATTTCCTGCATACCCATGGAAAGGGTAACGAGCTGCCTTGTGTGCCATCCATTAGCACGCGCAGTGTGGAGACACAGGAGCTCCACACAAGCTGGAAACAGGCAGAGTCAAGTTACCCTGAGCTCCACATAAAATATTTTTCCCTCTACAGCCCTTTAAAATAAATTTATTATGCAGCTGCAGTGGGGTACTGCACGTACAAGTAGAAAGCAAGCATCGTTTACGAGGCCAGATCCTATAAGCAAGCAAGCCTTTCTTGCTTGCTCCCACAAGACTCCAGAGTGTGACCCTGGGAGACCCCTGATGAGCTTGTATTGATCTCCAATTCCATTTTGGGAAGATCAAACACCCGCTAGAAGGCTGCTAACATGCTCAAACACGAAAGGACAAACAGAATGACCTTAGCAGTCAACAATACCCTGTGCAGCTCGAGACCATTTCTGCCTGCTGTGCTTTACCAAAGGTTGGGGTCTATCAACAAAGAATCCAAGAAGAGAAATGCAATGAACACTCAGTGATGTCGTTTTAGGGAGCAAACCTTTACTTTATTCTTTTGATGAGGTTATAAATACTTCTAATTGAAACCCCTATAAACTGCACGCCCTGGATGGACTGTTCACACCAGCATGTCCCGATGACACAGGGAGGATGGCACAGGGTGTCCAGCTCTGCAAGTGAGCAGCAAGAGCTCTGTTTATCCAAGGACACCAAATTTAGCCAATTCTCATTGTTTATGAGATTAAATTAGCACAGGAGTCCCTGGACAGCAGACACACATTTTGCCTTTACAGCACAACCAGCAGAAAGCAGTCATGCTTCCCACAGTACTGAATTTCTACATGCATGTGCACACACAAATGGGGATTTTCCAGACACTGAAGAGTTGGATGCTCACAGAGAATGACACACATCAATGAATTCATAATAGAGGTTAACAGTGCAAGACTGTACCCTGGCACGGTCCGAGGGAGACACCAGCAAAGACCTCTCAGCACAGTCCCCAAACCAATGGGACTGCTGGGATCTCTGACTGCAGTAAGAGTGAGGATATCATTTCCTATCCTATATAGAATCGGTGACCTGAGTACAGGAACTTAATCTGGTGTCAGCCATTGTTAAAGCAACATTAAGGAGTTAAAGGGCAAAGAAAAGAGCAACAGCAAAGTACTTATGCACTCCAGAAAGTACTTATGACTTTGGCTTGCAATAAAAGATGTAAAGAGCAAGGCACATTTAATTTCTCAGAAAAGGAGACTGAATGGTAACTTTATTATAGGATGTAAGCACCTCACAGTGGGAAAACAGCAGGTAGAAAAGAGCTCTTTTGGCTACCAGTAATACATACAACCAGCAACAATAGCTGGAAACTGAAGGAAGCCCAATTCAGCATGGGAAAGAATCAGACTTATTTTATTTGAAGATAAAGCAGTTGAACAGAGGAACAAACTACCTGGGCACATAGAGAATTCCTCATCTGTTCCAACCAAGACCAGAAATATATGGTCTTTTTAGTGCAATATGAATTATTACATTCAATATAAGAGCAGCTGCAAAAAAAAAAAACCCACAGATAGGGCTGTAAGAGAGAGGTCAACCTAGACTGATGTCATGGTCAATTCTAGTATTAATTTTTATGAACAAAATGTAATTAAAGAGAGAGTTGATTAAAGAATCCCAGATCATTATCATTAAATCAAGTACACTCGAATCAAGAAATTGAGTTATTTAAGCTATCTTTATATTCCACTTGCATTAGATGATACTGGAGTGTGACCACACTTGGGTTCCCCACCCTGCCAGCCACGGCTGTGAAATCACACATGAGCCATGACCACCCCCAAACAGAGCATGCAGCAAACAAGAGTTAAAGCCACTCTGAAAGTGTGAAAGGGACTGAAAGGACACAGCCAGATAACAGGACAGCAGCTACAAAGGACTCATAAGGTATGAGTCTGCCACAGGATTTTCACTTTCCAGTGATTTACCTTCCTTTTAGAACCAAGATTCAGCTATAAGCATTCAGGAGTTGGACAGCCTTCAAGCAACACAAATTCTTAGCCTAATATATAGAGTCACTTCAGAAGGAATTCTGCAGTAACTGCCTTGTTATTATTCTTGTTTTGTAAACAAGTACCCCTGTTTTATAATTTTCCCTGCACCTGTAAAGGAACAGAATGGAAGATTACATTGTAAAACCAAAAGGATTTATCAAGCCAGCCAGGAGAAACAGGCACTGATGCTAAAGGCCATCTGACATGCATGACACATTAGTAGGAATAATTGCTACAAATAGGACTTTTTAACCTAAGTAAGCACTCGTTGGTTGTATAATCACAAACTAATTAATGCTTGCTCCTTCATTTTTTAAAGGAAAGAAACTTAATTTTGATGAAGTAATGAACAGCAGATTGGGTTAAGAAGGTCCTGTTCTAGACCACATCCATCTCCAGCTAATGGCTCCAGTAAAATCCTTCCAGAGACTACTCATAAAGCTTAAATCCCTATTAAAAACTGCACTCTGATCATATCACGTGCAAATAGTGGTGTTTTGGGGAGCAGGGGCTCCTGGTAACACCCCACTGCTCTCTTCCTGGTCTTCCTATGTTCTAAAACGAGCACAAAACCATCGTACTTCAACAAAAAATTAGGTATGTGAGAATCCATACCTATATAACAAAGTGCCAGGTTTGCTTCCCCCTGCCCCGTATATGTTCTGCTCTTCCACAATTCACATTTATTTTCCAGCCTTAAACTCTTTACCATTAAATGTGTCAGTATAGAAATCTCAGCAGTGCTCCACATACCCCCTTGCAATCTCTGCTCTTAAAGAAGACCGTATTTTTTCCCAGTTTTACTTGAACTGAATACAAACTACTCATTTGAAGACAAGACAAATAAAAAGAAAGGCAGAACTAGAGGACATAAATAACAGTGAGTGGATGATGAAAAAAGGAGGGCATGTACAAATCTCCTCGGAGGCAAATGAAGATGACAAATCAAACCAAACTGTAGCAGAGAGGAAGAAAATGAACCTGCCCAGAATATTTAGTGCTCACACCTGATCCCAGACAAGTGAAGTCTTTCTGCTGACTTGAAAGAAATTCCCCAGCCAGTCTATTTTAGGACCACAGGCTAAAATCCCATCCATCTTGAAAAGGACACTTCAGGTCCATCTAGTCCATGTCTCACTTCTCTCCACGCTGACGATGCCCAGCAATTTTGCATCATTGCCAAAATTAATACCAAAACGTTATTACAGCTTGTAAATGCAGCTGAGTTCCAAAGAGCAGCGAAGATTTGCTTCCTTAGATAATTGCATTTGACTCTCCATCTGCCAAACCTCCCTTCCCCCAAAAATCTTCGGAGCTTTTTAGCTTCTTTTAGCAAAATTTCAAATGGGGATTGAGATCCCAGAGATAATTAACCTCCAGCACATCGTAATGAATTGGTGTATGCACATAGGGGGAAGTGGGCACTGGAGCAAGGCTCAGATTAGCTGGGGGAAACACTGCACAGGGAGACTACAGGGAAGAGCAAGTCTTAAGGAGAGGGAAGGGACCTGGGGGTGTGGGGAGAAAGGACACACATCCCTAAGAAATTAAGTTTTATTAATTCTGCTACTCTAATTAACAAAATAATGCACAGTTATGCAGGTGGAGGACCTTGAGCTGTTTGGATAGATGCCTTCTGCAGGGCTCCTGGTAGCCCTGCCCGTGCTGAGTCTCAGGGCTGAGCCTTTCCCTGCATCTTTTGCTCCCCAGATACGGGGTATCAAGTAAGGAAGCTCATTTCTGGTGATAACGAGACAACCCACGCTAAACAGCAGCACAGCCTCACCTTGCAGAGAAGCAGCCTCCAAACCAAACCATATGCCAGGGGAAGTCTGCAGCTATGTACAGTTGGCAGAAGGGGAGTATTCCAGCCAGCAATAGCAAATTTGAAAGACATGATAAGCCATAAACTCAGTGCTTTATATAATCTAGGCCTATTTCTATTAAAGCTCAAATCAGATTCCTACAAATATACCGAATTTTCAAGCCATTAATAGGGTCTCTCTCTCCACTCGAGGGATATTTACAGCATCAATTATCCTGAACCTCATCTGACATGTACTCATCTCAGACTGATCTAACTACAGCTATTATCATGTGTTACAGACAGTTTTAATTTAGAAAAGGAACAGCAGAAAAGGCATTCAAATTACCTTATAGCACTCTTACTAGATTTTTTTTTCCAGGAGAAAAATAAATCTGCATGACCAGCCAGGTAATACTATGGAATTAATACTCTGTAATTAATTGTAAGCTTTTTTTTTTAGTTAAAAATACTGATGTCTGGAATATTATATCGAACAAATTGTGCAACCTACTTCCTCAGCAGCTCTTCAGGGCTAATTAAACATCATCGAAAGGAGCTCGATGTGAAACTACAAATCTTCCTTGGCTGATCCTAATAGAAATGTTGCATTTCCATTCCTGCATGCATGCATATTTAATCTTTGCTTCTTAATTTTCACCAGCAAGGCTGTCAGTATGTATTAGCCAGTTATTTTAGGGTGTTTACTGTGAAAGGTCTATGTCTTTGGACACCCAGAAAGAGCGAGGTGGGTGGGTGTGCTGTGGTCACTCTCGCTCCGGCTGACCAGCACCATTTCCATGATTCATTGTTTTCTGTCTACTTCTATCAATCATCTCTTTTTTCAATCTATTTTTTAATGCAAACTGTGTCTGTCAGTGCTCTGTGTAATACATCCCCTTGAATCACAGCTGCAAATCTCTCCAAAGGTGGCTTTGCATGCTCATTCCTGGCACACCAGGATGGGTGTACCCACCAGGGACAGTGCTTTGGGCATCTGCTCCGAGCAATGCATAGGTCTCCCCACCTGCCCTGCTGCTGCACACCTGGCTGGCAAGTGCTGACAGTGCAATCTAAACCCTGATAAGCACCAAACTCCATGAAATATGTTCCATGGAGACCTTAGAGCAGCTTTCCAGTACTTGAAGGGCCTACATGAAAGCTGGGGAGGGACATTGGACAAGGGCATGGTGTGATAGGACAAGGGGTAATGGCTTTAAACTGGAAGAGGGGAGATTTAGATGAGATATGAGGCAGAAATTGTTGGCTGTGAGGGTGGTGAGACCCTGGCCCAGGGTGCCCAGAGAAGCTGTGGCTGCCCCCTCCCTGGCAGTGTTCCAGGCCAGGTTGGATGGGGCTTGGAGCAACCTGGGCTGGTGGGAGGTGTCCCTGCCCATGGCAGGGGGTGTGGAACTGAATGAGCTTTGAGGTCCCTTCACACCCCAAACCATTCCATGAGGCATAGAGGTGCAAGCAATGGCAAGGCACAGCCAACAACCTGAGAAAGTGCTCACCAACTTAAGCTATGCTTCTGTATTTTCAGTCTCCAATAGTCTGCTCTAAACAGGGTGTATTTCAGTCACATTTCCCCAGAGCAAACACAGACTAACACGGTGGGGACCAATTCTCATCGGTGCTGATGCACACGGAGATGAGCAGGAGCCCAACAAAGCCCACACAAGGTCTGCACCTCCAGTCACAGGCAGCCATGCAGAGGGTTTGGTGGATGCTGGGGCACAAACTGATTTGGAATGAATGAATCCTAATGGTGTCACATGTTTATAAATCAGCAAACAAATTAATATTACTTTTACCAGCCTGCTTCAAGTGTTGTGCTCAGATGAATGCCTGGGGCTGCTGGGGAATTTGGTTGGTGCGTGCCTGGCTCTTAAGCTCACGTCTCCTATGAAATAGATGATCCTCTCACCCCAGAAACCCTGAGGGGTTTGACCCTGGCATTCTCACCCAGAATAAGCACTCCTGCACCAGCTGCAAAATCAAACAGGCATCTTTATTTTCAGCCACATGAAGTGTTATTACTTTATTTTTTACACAACTCCCTGTACCCATTGGATCCCCCTGATACTACAGCCTAAGGACAGAACCACTGACACTGACTACACTGCATCTGCCATCACCTTTTTGTAACACTGGAAGAAGATTTTTTTGACCAGGATGGGATTGTATCATAGAATCACAGAACAGCCTTGGTTAGAAAATGCCTCTAAGCTCCCCCAGTCCAACCATTAACCCAGCACTGCCCAGTCCCCACTACCCCACATCCCTCAGCATCACATCTCCATGGCTCTGAAATCCCTCCAGGGATGGGGACTGCCCCCTGCCATGGCCTTGGGACTCTGCTAAGCCCCTGCATTAGCTCGTGCTCCCAACAGAAGCATTACTCCAGCCTCACCCTGTCCTACCACGCTCTGAGCTGCTCCTGCTGCCCAGGGAGCTTCTAGAAATAAAACCCTTTCTCCTACCATTGAACCACCTTGTTACTTTTGGTGAGGCTGTTTTGAATTTCCATGAACACTTACAAACACACACAAATAAATAGCCTGTGATAAACTTGTTATTTTTCCCCCTCTCCAGAAAATAACAAGTGTCAGGAACACACTGGGATAAAATCACATTGATGCAAAACAGTAATATGAGAGTGTGAGAGCCCTTTTGTGGAGCCAGAGGCTCAAACTTGCATTTGCTTTATTCTTGGCTTGGCTTTCCTTGAAATTGCTGTAATTTTAATAAAATTTTCTAATAGTATTGAATGTCAGTTCCTACTGTTGGTTTGTGCCTTCTGTGTCTTTCATGATACCCACTGCTTTGTAAGAAACAAGCACATACAAAAGGAACCTTTTCTAATCCCTGGTAATGTGTTTGGGGGATATTTCAGGAGAGCAAACGGAGGATTAAAAAAAGTGCAGCATATTTACTGTCAAGATCAATGGTCAAGTCAAATCAGAGACTTCTCATAAGTGGAATGATTGCAAATGAAAGCACAGCAGAGCAAGCCCTGCATTACAGACAAGTTGTTTGGTGTAGGTAATCAAGAGACAAACTGCACTTGACAGATACAAATCCCATCGCTTAGCACAGTCCTGGAAAGCACCAGAACACCACAGCAGTCATACAGCATGGTCAGAATTTCCCCTTTTCCAGGAAACATGCACATCATCATCCCGAAGTGATGCCATGTCAGCACTCTCACAGTTACACCGTGATTGTTTAAGCCAAAAAAGAAAAAATCCAACTTCACTGCTCCACCCCTGGGCTGCAGCAGAGTTATAAAAGGAGGTAGAGAAGGGGAGGGAGAAGAGGCTTTGGATCTCAGCTGCTGAGTTGCTGAGCAAGGGTTAAACAGCCTGCAAAAGGTAAAGAAGAGATCCTAACAGAATTCACAGGACAGACTAAGATTCAGCTGAAGAATAAAAAAATTCTCTAAAACCAGGGTAAATCTTTCTTTTAAATAAATAAAAATAAATATTAAAAAATAGAGATTTGCTACACTAGTCATAGAATCATGGAATGGTTTTAGGTTGGATGCCCTTATTCACAGCATCACAGACTGGTTTGGGTGTGAAGGGACCTCAAAGCTCATCTGGTTCCAACCCCCTGCCATGGCAGGGACACCTCCCACCAGCCCAGGTTGCTCCAAGCCCCATCCAACCTGGCCTGGAACACTGCCAGGGAGGGGGCAGCCACAGCTTCTCTGGGCACCCTGGGCCAGGGTCTCACCACCCTCACAGGAAACTAAAAAAAAAAACCTAGTAGCTCACCACATCACTGGGACAGTCACAGCTCTGCCTCTGGAAATGGAGGAAATGTTAACAAAACAGCTACAGGAACCCCTCCAACACAGCAGGGAGCAGCTGGCAGCCTCCACAGACCTACGTGGGTATCTTTGCACTCTACAGGTTCTGTACAAAACCTTCTGCAAAGGAAGCCAAGAAGGAGCCTGGTAGGTCCTACAGCATCAAAGCTTTTGACTCACACTCCTGTTAACTCCAGGAGTCTCTCCCCATTTTGTATCCACAGAGGAAGACTTTCATCTTGCTGGAGAGTCCCCAGTGGACTTCTGTATTTGCAGCAATGGCTCAAACCACAGAGTCAAACTGTGCACAGGCCAGGAGCTCTGTGACCCCAGAGAGCCAGGCTGTGCCAGAGTAATTAACATAACCTAAAGGTCCAATTGAGCAGGACACAGAGAATTTGACTCCCACCTCTGAACATGCAAACCAACAACTACCACATGGTATGAGCTGCTGTTAGCATTGAGACCTGCACAATTAGCCTGGCTGCCTTGAAAAAACATGTGCTGCCCTAATATGCTGTCCTCTGTGCCACCACCCTAACAGGGATGTTTATCATGACATGGTGACAGTGATGGCAGGAACTCCCAGAATGAAGCTTCCTGCTCTTCTTCGCCTCATTTGACTAAAAATATAGCAAACTGCATATTTATTCGAGTTTTTTTCACATGACTGTGGCCAGGCTTAACCACCCCTTGGCAGAATGCATGCCAGGGAGGAGCCCCTGCTTCACAAGCTGGCTTGCAACCATGCCTCCCAGAAAGACACGGTAGATGGAAGAGGTTTATACACAGAGTTTGTCAACTTCCATTCATTTACTTCCAAATCAAAGTCAACAAAAATGTTTATCAGAATGTTCAATATCTGTCTGCTCAAAACAGGAGGCACACATATATTTTAAAGGCATTTTTTCCACCCATTCCATTTACAGAATAAGAGCTGACAGAGACAACGGACACGCAGCACAATCACACATCTGGGAAGATGGAAAGGCATGATGTTGATTCCTCTTCCTTCCACAGCTGACTCCAAGAGGTCTCTCACACTGAATAGCGTGTGTCATGTGCACACAAACCTTTCAGGTTGCAAGACTGATTCTCTTTGATGCTGTGCAAAAAAAATCAGGGAATCCAGTCCATCATTAACAGACAATCAGCTGATGCTACTATATGCAAAGCAGGCAACTGAGGAGGTTACCTACAAACCTCTTTGGTCTACTGTGAATAGTAATTTTTTTTGAGAACTCATAAGTTGTGAGCTGAGTTTGGATTTCATTGTTCATTGCTCCTCTAATCTGAATTAGATGATTTTTTTTTTAGTTTCCTGTGAGGGTGGTGAGACCCTGACCCAGGGTGCCCAGAGAAGCTGTGGCTGCCCCCTCCCTGGCAGTGTTCCAGGCCAGGTTGGATGGGGCTTGGAGCAACCTGGGCTGGTGGGAGGTGTCCCTGCCATGGCAGGGGGTTGGGATGAGATGAGCTGTGAGGTCCCTTCACACCCAAACCAGTCTGTGATCCTGTGAATAAGGGCATACACTGTGGGAGAGAGAGATGGGGGCAATGTAGGCTGAATTTCAGATGGTACCCACTGAAGTATCTTTAGGATGCAGTTTGTGATTTCCTTATTTAAAGGGGCAGAATTCTCAGAGGCTGTTCTTTCTCTTTTTTTTTTTTTCTTTCAAAAAGGAACAAACCCCCCCATCCTTTTTCTAGTAATTGATTTCCTTGGGATCTTTACACATCAGGGTGGTTATTTGTCTCCTCCTACTCAATGTTTCCCAAAGCACATTCACATTTTCAGCATAAATCTCAATAAGAGACCAGGGCTTCAAGCTTCTCCTGCTCTGGTTTAAGTCTTTTCCATTCTGGCAAGCTGCTCATCAAAAAGCTAACCCCAAACTTCCAGAATTAGAAAACAAACCCATCAACAAAGCATAGATCCCTGGGGCTTGCCTATCCAGCAGAGCTCCTGCCCAGGAAGGCTGGTGTGAGCCTGTGCTGTGTCAGTGATGCATGCCCCATTTCCTCAACAGACTAATTTACACAACACAGAGGTTGCTGTTAATAAACTGCACTTTTCCTTAATGCCCAGGAATTTCCCCAAGAACAATCCTGCACTGTCACCTCTCCAACATCACGTACAACCAGATCAGCTGTGGTAGCACCCAAGAAAGCTGTTTGCCATCATGATCCTATTGATGAAAGAGAAACGTAGCACGTGTCACCAGCAGTTCTCCAACTCTCTTTAAGATTTCTTTTATAAATATCCATGTTCATCATGGGTCAATTTCAAAAGTTCTTCTGTCACCTGAGAAGTTAAATGTTACCATACCTTCAAAGAGCATCTTGTTTCCTTTAACTAAGAAGGCCTAAATACTTGATCCAAGACTTTATACACTTACATCCTCCTGGCTTGTGGAGTCCAAAACCCAAACACAGCTATCTGACCTCTGTACTAAATGTCTAAATCCCAGGAGGAAATTCAACAGAGGGCTCAGCAGGGGCTGACATTGTTTGGGGAGCCCTTCTAAGCTGGATCTCCTAATACCAGTCCTACCAGTGCCCATCTCCTGGAAACCCCAGCAGGAGACATTACCAAAGGCAATAAACCACTTATTTAACACCCATTGCTTAAAGTAATGACTCAAAAAGTGGGACAGCAACCCGTAACTCTCCCATTTCAGATCTACACTTCCCCTTCCCAGAAGTCTGCCCAAAGGGGGTTCTGGGAAGCAGCACTTTCCCAAAATGATTTCAGCTGCCAGAAGATAATACAATATTAATTGATCCACAGAGAGATGGTGAGTGAGGGCGTGAGTCTGCAGCTCAGCCCTTAGCCAGCTCTTTTGGAAGGGGACAATGTGTGTCCCTGTTCCTATGCTCAGTCTGTTCACAGGGTTTATGTTAACAACTCCCTGGGTAAAGTGCTGAAACGAGGGAGTCTCCCTCCTGAAAGGGAGAAGGTACCTGCAGGAGAGGAGGACAAGAATTTGCTGGAAACTGGGATCCCTTGATTTCTTTTTAGTGGGTAAACCACCATGCAGGGACCCACGTAAAATTGTCATGAACATCCCCGTGTGCAAGGTCAGTGCCACAGCAGTGCAGGCAGCACTTGGTTCTCAGGGGGATGGGTGGATAACAGGCTAATCCTGATCAGTCAGACCAGCCCTCCACTTGCACAGGAAAGGACTAATTTTCCCATTAACATTTTGGCACAGTTACCAGCCCCAAACCCACCGTGTCAGCTTCGCCGGGCAGTGGCTAAACTGAAGCAAGGGCATAACCCTGCATAAATAAGCACCCAGGATGAGCTCCTACAACAACTGCTCAGCCTGTTCTTCCCTCTCCAGCAGCTTGCAGAACACATTTACTTCTCCTCAGCAGCAATGATGGAGAAATGCTGTGGGGTAAAGCAGCGTCGGTGATCCTCCAGCACCGCAGAATTATCTTGTCACCAGCAAAGAGGTGGGCACACTCAAGAGGGTCACCCCACACCACTCCATGAGCACTACAGTTAGATAGATATGGTTTTGTTTATGGATGTAAATGATGGGCTAAGCTTATTTTAAAATTACCCGTCCTTCAATGCTTTATTATTATTCTTAAGACAAAGGAGGGGGGGAAATGAATGCCTAGAGCTAGTTTAAACTGCCACTGCAGTCAAGGGTACAGACTGGATGTGTTATTAAGAGGATGGTAAACAAGCCTCCTTTTTTGAAACCCAACCTGCTTTGCTATTGTCCTTATTGTGGATTCAAATGTTTCTACTTCAATGTGCCTTAATTAAAACGTTAGCGGTCAATATTTCCTTGAAAGCATCTCAAGAAGTTTTTATTCATGCGTAATTGCTTTGCAGATAATGCCAGAGGAAAACAATCCAACAGCTGGCAAATAAGCCCTCAGTTGGGATATTTTAACACATTCCATGCTCAGCTGTTTAATTTCAAATCAGCCCATGCCATTCACAGTCTCCATTTCATAAACACAGTGGGTCCAACTCTGCTTGAATTTCTTGCAGTAGATCTCCTGGATCCAGCAGGAATATAATCAGCAAATGAACAGGGTCAGGACATGGGAATTCAAGTTCAAAGCTTAAATAACACATACAAATTTCTCCCTGCCTTGATGAATTTACACAAAGATAAAGCAAATAATGGCCTCTGAAAATGGTTTGCTTTTTCTGCTTTGAAAAGAGACTAATTATTATTTCATGCACACAAAAAACCCCCACCAGCAGTCTACCTGCAACTCTCGAGCTGTATTTTTAAAAAGCTTAATAAATACAATCCAATATGCTGCATGGTTATGTTGGGGGGGTGTTTGGTTTGTTCTTTTCCCCAGTTTAGTTATTTAATTACCTAATCTCTGTGTGTTCCAATGGATCTTCTGCATTTTTTCCTTCTTGCAGAAATGCCACCTCAGCCTGTGACAGTGTTGTGAGGAAACCACACCACAGCCCTGGTCAGGACTGATGCTGGGAATAGAATCACGGCTAAAAGGGCCAGAAAAGCCACAGTAAGGTCTGGCATATCCCTTCCTGTTCCCAGAGACAGGACCGGCTCTGTCACTGCCACCTCCTCCAGCCAGTCCCCAAATTCCTCCTGCAATAGATGCTCACTGTCCCCTGCAGCTCCTGCTTCACTCTCTCCCCATCTCCACCATCAAACAAATTTTCTTCCTGTCTAACCTAGATTTCTCACTGCAATTTAAGCCAATTACTGTCTCTATCACCCTTTGGGGATCTTCAGAAAAAAATTCTCCTTTTCTTTTGCCCATCTGAAGGTTCCTATTAACCACACCCTTCCTTGGCCTTCTCCTCTGTGCCATGAACAATCCTCATGAATCATTTCACTCCTGCATCAGAAACCTTTCCTGCTCATCTGTCACTCCTCTGACCTTTTCCATCGATTCACATCTTCCCCAAGGTATGATGCAACACTCTCCAGACCAGAAAGAGCTCGAGCAGAAGGGCTCCTTCAGTTCCTTACAATACCCCCTCACCTCCTTCCAAGTGCAGCTTTTCTGCTCTCCCAAAACTGCACAGCGTGGTTACAGCACATTCAGCCTCCCTGCACCCACAGACCCTCCTTTGCACGAGCTAAAGGACAGGACTAAGGAGGTGACAGTGATAGGACGAGGGGTGATGGCCTCAAGCTGTGCCAGGGCAGGGTTAGATTGGATATTGGGAACAATTCCTTCCCCCAAAGGGTTCCCCAGCACTGGCCCAGGCTGCCCAGGGCAGTGGGGCAGTCCCCATCCCTGGAGGGATTTCAGAGCCGTGGAGATGTGGTGCTGAGGGACATGGGGCAGTGGGGACTGGGCAGTGCTGGGTTAATGGTTGGACTGGGGGAGCTTAGAGGTCTTCTCCAACCACAGCTGTTCTGTGATTCTATGATTCTGTTATAGATCCTGCCACCTTCTTACCAAAACACATCACACAGACCACTTTTCAAATCTGTCCAACCCATTTCTGAGGTTAAAGCCACCTCCTTGCAGCCCTCCTCAGGTTGCTGTCACCTGGTGCCATTTAACAAATAGCAACAAAAAGCCATCTGAGGCATCAGCTGTTTCAAACCTTGGTTATGCAATGTTTCACTTCTTCACTCACCACTGGCTGTTAAATTTATGAGCAGTGCCTCCAGCACACTCCAGCAAGATACAACAGGACACGTTCAATTTTGACACTACAGATGCTCCTGCATCCCATTGGAATTCATGGGTTGCTCCAAATTTCCAGCTCACAGTATTAGGGCATCACAGGAGGGGACGTTACAACTTACTGTAACTGTAGTTTCACTAAGCATAGCCAAAGCAGACACTTCTACAAAAGGAAATGTGAACCAAATAGGACTTTTCTTCTGAAAATCTGCATACATTAGAAATGGCCATGCCCCAGGGATGCTGCCTGTGGGGCAGCCATTAAGCACTGGAGGTCATTCTACCTCCCTTGGGCATGGAGCTCAGTAGGGTGTTGAATGCAAAAGAAAAAAGGAACAGGGGAAAGTGAAAAGGAGGGAAAAGCATGAATAGATTTCCTGAAAACTGTAAATCAGTAGGTAACCAGGCTCCTATTTCACTGGAAAATGCAGATTACAGGAAAGTCTGCCTTAATGCTGGAAGGCTATTTAAAAATCCATCAGAACTCTAAAATATGCTATTAGGGACTCCGCAGTCCCAACACCTCCTGCACAAAAATCCCAAGCCATTAGGCAAACCAACATCACTTCAGATCAGGTCATCAGCAGGCTGCCAAGTCTTAAAATAGCAGCTGCATTTGAAATCAGATTTAAACCAGAGAAGAGGGAACTTCGGCTCTGATGAAACCCAGCACTTGGCCTGAAAAGGTGAGCAGGGGTGAAGCTGCCAGGGATGTTGGCATTGGAGGGATGTCTAAAAACCTTGCAGTGGTCCCTGACTGATGGGGCTGCAATTGGCACCTGAAACACACCTTGGTGTAACAGCTCATGGAAACCACCAGGCTGTGCTCCCCGAGCCTGCTGAAACATTGCTCCACAGATCTCCTTCTGCCAAACCCTACCGCCCCTGTCACCTCCTCCTGGACCACTCACCGGGGTTTCACATCCTTCTGGTCCTGGTATGTGCTAAGGGTGCAGGTGGTGGTGAAGGCAAGCCTCACCCCAAGCATGGCTGGCAATAAAAGTACTGGAGAACAGATCAGCTCACAGTAATCCTCCCAACACAGCTGGAAGAGCAGCCTCTCATGGGTGCTTCATCACACAGCTCCAGTTCTATGTTATACAAGTTATTTGTTCTGTGTTACCAACTCCCAGGAAATTCCAGGGTTTGTTATTAGAATGTGATTCAGGCACTGATTGCCACATTCCCAGTGCTTCTGACTTTCAGCTCTCATTCCTTAGCTGGACTCCCTCGTACTTATAAAATCAGCAAAGAGAGAAGGCACCAGACTGATGACAAATTCCTGCAAATGGAACCATCCTTGAAGTGCTCCGAGTCCAGCAAATCACATGTGTAGACTCAGTGGCTTATACTGTAAGTAGGAATTGCAAGTAGGAATACAACCTCTTCCTGGGCTGTATTACTCATCCCCATTCCCAGCTTGGAAATACAGAGGCTCCTCCCTTTCATAACCATTTTCTCTCCATTCCAGCTAATAAGCTTTGAAACACTTTTGGAGAACAAACCCAAACCAGCACAAACCCAGGGAAGGTGAGGGCAACCACATGGGGCAAAACAACATCCTCCTCCTTTTCTCTTTGGGATTAAACTCAAACACATTCCAAAGGGATAGGACATGGTGCCTGGGGTGGCAGCCAGCTCTCTAGTCACAGCTCAGGGTCACAGAATCACAGGATGGTTTGGGTTGGAAGGGACCTCAAAGCTCATCTGGTTCCCACCCCCTGCCATGGGCAGGGACACCTCCCACCAGCCCAGGTTGCTCCAAGCCCCATCCAACCTGGCCTGGAACACTGCCAGGGAGGGGGCAGCCACAGCTTCTCTGGGCAACCTTGGTCATTTCCCAACATTTCCAGTTCAAGTTCCCAAAGGTTTTAAAGATATAATTTTTTGTTATGACCACTAAGTGACAACAGACCCTTGTGCAGAGCTGCTTGGCAAGGCATAAAAATAGCAACAAGGGGCTGAAATGCAGTTTAGCAGAAGGACACGTGTGTTTTCAGGTTTTCTGTATGGTTGGTCAGTTCAGGGGTTTCCACAAAGAGCTGAAAATCAGACGTGCACTTATGGAAGTTAAATAAAACAAAAATAATAAAATAAAATGAAAATTAAGAAACAAAACCAAAACCACATCCCCTCCACACATGAAACTCCTCTCCAGCCCCAGCAGACCTTTATGAGCCAAATTAAAGTTTTACCATGAAAAATGTGATTGCAAGTGTACCACAAACCAGGAATTCTGCAGCTCATGAAGCCTGCAAAGCATTTCATCATTCTGGCTCAATTCTGAACGTACAAGTATTTTGCTGGCATTTTACAAGCATTAAGTACAACCTTTCATCAGTGAAAACAACATCAGGCTTTGCTTTTCTTTTTTCCCCTCTCGCTTGTACAAAGATTTTCATTGTAGAAAATAAAAATGCACGCAAGCTAGTGAGGAACTGATAACATTTAACAGCCACTGCAAAGCTATTTAATTCCGTCTGAATACTGGGGGTGAAAAAAAGGTATTGAAATTACTGTAAGCGCTCCACATTTGCATTAATATTTTATGGCACAGCTACCTCACTTGTTCCACAGCACACAGCTACATCCTTCCTTACGTGTTCCAGACTGCTGCCACGGACCACTGTGGTGAACACTGTCCACGTGTGCTGTGCTAGGCTTTGCTTAACCCTTTGAATCTCAGCTCCTCACCACTTAGGTCAGGAAAACATAACTGCTAGTGTAAGCAGCAGAGATGCAAGAGTGATTAGATTGGGTATTAGGAATAATTCCTTCACTGAAAGGGTTGTCAGGCACTGGCCCAGGCTGCCCAGGGCAGTGGGGGAGTCCCCATCCCTGGAGGGATTTCAGAGCCGTGGAGATGTGGTGCTGAGGGACATGGGGCAGTGGGGACTGGGCAGTGCTGGGTTAATGGTTGGACTGGGTGATCTTGGAGGGCTTTTCCAACCAAAAACAATTCCATGATTTCTACCAGTACTAATTAAAGCAGTCTCTGACGAGCACCACCATCAAGGATGGCCTCAGAGATGCCATTAGCACCCCAGGCACGAGACTGTCAGGGAGGGTGCAAACACAGTAATTAATGCCACAACAAATCCTGTCTTATCAGTTCTGCTGCTGCCTGCAAAACAAAAACCTCATGAAATAGGTCTACACCATTTATATTTCCACTTTTGTCAAGGAGAAGAGTTTGGGTCGAGTCTGTTGGCTTTCAAGCAAATGTACAGGGAAACCTCATTTCACAACTCCATGGGAGCTGAACCCCGTGGCAAGGAACCCATCCTGCCATCCTTTGAGACCTCGACTGAAACCAGCACCAACACACTGCCAGAGAACAGGACTCTTCCCCATTCAGGGGAAGCAGAAATCTCTATACTTGAATGCATAAGAAAGACATAAAAAAAATAAGAATAAATCAGGTCCTGTGCAGTGAAAAATGCAGTCTTCAATCTTCAGAAAAATTACTTTCCATTAAAAAAAAAAAAAAAAAAAGGGGGGGGGGGATGAAAAGTTACAGAAAACTTCCTGAAATATATACATGTACTGAGGTGTTTTAAAAATGAAATAAAAAAGCCCAAACCAAAATAACCAAAAGACACAAAGACAAATCTTTACAGAAGGCACTTGTGCTTGTATGCCTAAAGCAAACCTCTTCTTGGATAATAAGAAGAGTAGCTCACTGATTTTTCATTGCCCTCTGAAATTCTGCAGCACTCCCATCCTTATTTGGGCACTTTTCCTTACCCTCATGGATGATGGGCACATACATAGCAGGAAACTAATTTCAGCCAAATACTGCTAAGCAGCCTCTGATCTATTTGTGAGATACCATCGTCTGCCCTTCAGCTTCCCCAATGCATCCTCCACTGCAATCGTGTACCTCCCCAGGCAGCAATTAGGCAGGATAATTCCCTGTGATCCAACTGTCCAGCCAATGGGTTCATCAGAAAGATAAGCAGATTCTCCCAGGGTAGTGGAAAATACAGGCACACGTCATGGCCAAAGTGATGGTAGGGAGAGGAAATTTACCCCTTTCACATTTCTTTTAAGAAAATACACAATTTCCTGAGATGTTTACATGCTTTACTCCGCTGTTGCAAAAATTCTCAGACAAGGACTTGAGTCCTCAGCCACCACCTCAACACTAGGGGTCAGTCTTTTTCCTCCTCCATCACTTTCTCACTGCGCTCCCATTAAAGCTGCAGTGGCCAACCTGCACAAGGTGTCTGTGAGCAAAGAGAGTTTCAAAGTGGTGCCAGAAACAAGAAGAGATGGATCAGAAAACAGCACGTAGCAAGTTTGGGCATTACAGAATCACAGACTGGTGGGGGTTGGAAGGGACCTCTGGAGATCACCCAGTCCAACCCCCCTGCCAGAGCAGGTTCACCCAGAGCAGGTCACACAGGATGGTGTCCAGGTGGGTTTGGAATGTCTCCAGAGAAGAAGTATATCTGACCACAGCTTCAGCAGTTGCTTCTAGCTCACCTAGGCTGCTGACCACACCAAAATCCCACTGTGGCTACATCTCAGTGATGGAGTAGAGACTGCCTGCTTATTGCTGAAGGACAGGAGTGACACTGCTCCAGCTGAGTCACAGGGACACAACCACCACAGACCTACCAACGCCCAGGTGTCCAGGAAGCCATGACAACATGGCTTAGCACCAGCTGGTTCACACTAATATCCAGCTTTCCACTTTCTCCAGTGTCTCAGTCCCTCAGAAAAGCCTCATGTGCATCCAGAGTGTGGCATCCCTAAAGCAGCTGCTTGTACTCCTCTCCCCACAGGGAGTAGAAGTTTAGGTTGGATATTAGGAAGAAGTTCTTTCCTGAGAGGGTGGTTGGGCACCGGCACAGGCTGCCCAGGGAGGTGGTGGAGTCACTGTCCCTGGAGGTGTCCAAATAAAGGGCTGATGAGGCACTTGAGGCCATGGTTTAATGGTCTAGTGGTTAGGAACATGAAGGGATATAGGTTGGACTTGATGACCCTGGAGGTCCCTTCCAACCACAACTATTCTATGATTCTGTGAAATCTCCTCTGACTTTCCAAACTCATTTGCAGATCCAAAACCTGTATACTTCGTGTGAATCAAACCCAAACCTTTGTGTTTCTACAGGTTAGGGAATGAACTGGGGTCTGCTGAAGACACCCACATACCCCAGCTGCAATGAGATCCATCCAGCCCCAACCCCAGCGCTCCCCAGAGCCGTGCCCCACCGCTGGGCTGCAGAGAGATGGACCCCTGCCAGCAGACACAGTCCTTTGCAGAGGCTTTAATCTTGTCAGGCACAAAATTTGACCTCAGAGAGGGAATAATCAGAAACCCACAAATTAAATTTGTATTTCGCCCATGTTGAAAGATTACAATTCTAACTGTGGGAAAGCTTTCCAATGCTTTCCATCTGCCTAATATCTCATTTCAAAGTGTCTTCTTTTATTGTATCATGCAAAAACAGTGATGAAAGATTAATATATTTGCTTTCCTTGCATGTCAATGCTTATGCTATTGCTTTATATTTTTTTTTTTTTTTTTTTTAAATTTGCATTCATCATTTCTGGCCTTTCATCCAACCATGTGAATGAGGATTTAAGCATGTCATTGGGCTCCTTAATGAATGAAAGGGCAAAAAAAAAAGAAGATCAAACACCATATCAATGAATATTGGTAGAAACCAGAGATGGAAATTAAAAATGTCATCGCAATGAGAACGCATGATTCACTGCAGCTAGTACAAGGCAACCACAAGTAAAGGAGGCAGCACAGAAAATAATGAAGCAGCTGAACTATATGTTCAATCCCTGAATTACATCTTAATTGCTGTGGCCAGAGACCGATACAAACCTCTGCAGAGAAGCGTGCAGAAAACGTGTGCCATGAACACGTGGGTTTAAGGTGTTACCCAAGTCCAAGCTCAACATGTGCTATGCACATCTGCAACCAGTTCCTTGCACCCACCCTGCTCCCATCACAGAATGCACAGAGCCCAGCAGTGCAGCACCCAAGCACCAAGGTGCCAAAGCATCCCCATCACATCAGATTCTCCCTGTGTGAACCCCAGAGCAAAAAAAGATTAAGCTGCTACTCAGGTGTTACAGTCACACTGATATTGATAGTCCAACAGCTGCACCAGTGTTATAATGGGAAAAAAAAATTAAAGGAATGCTACAGTGGTCAGGTTCAGCTCACACACACGTGTCACTCCCCCTCTTCAAAACCATTCCAGCAGCAACAATAACACAAATTTACAGAGGTGGATGCTGACAGTGCCTGTGTTTTCAAATCTGGAGGTTATTTAGGATGGAGAAAACTGTGTCAGTGAAAGGGATTTCTTCAATGATCTCATGCAATGGAAACTGGAAAACATGGGATGCTGAAAGACTGAAACATGGCAATTATCTCAGGAGGTACTTTAAGACTCACCAGAAAGCACCATCTTCAATACTCACTTTTACCACCAGTGCTGTATGCTTAAAACAGCCCATTGCTATACATCCTCCCTATGAACTTATGCATTAATTGCTTCAGTATAATTAGTGCAAAGAGCTCATTTTCTAATATTTTTCCCTATAAAATTCCCAGCACCCTTTCCTTCCCAGTGTCAGGCAGACTTGCCCACATACTAGCAGGGTAGGGAGAGGGAATTGAGGGCAGCCTTCTTATCATTCAAGTAGAGCACACAATTATCTCATCCAGACAAAAATAGCACTGTGGGAGAATGCATCACCTCCTCCTCATCCCAGCAAGTTTAAATCCAGCTCCTTTGGCTTCTCAGGACCGTGGTGAGACGGGGAAGGCTGAGAAGCACATGGGGCAATGTGAGGAGCAGCTCACTCCCCTCCTCATTCCCAGTACTGTAACTTCATTATCACATCTATTTTGCTTGACCTAAGCAAGCATATCATCCTAGCTATGCATGGATAAGCCATTTATGAAGAGATAAAGCAAAGCCATAGCTTCCCCACAGGCACATTCAAGCCCTATGGCACTGCACCACAGCAGAGGTTGGAGCATGACTTCTGCAGTGGTCCAGCAGAGCAATTGTTGGGAGTTAAATTATTGCCGACATTGCATCTGATTCTGCATCCCTAACAGTAGGATTTGTGCACAGGCAGAAAATTAGGGGTGAATTTGGAGTGCTGAGTGTGAGGATGGAGCAGTACGACTGCCAGGAACACCAAGGACAGCAATGGAGAGCAACACAACCAAACCCCTCTGTGCCCAACCCTGCAGCATCCTTTACCAGACTGATAAGGGAAGTTAATGTCACAATCTTGGAATTACAGACCCTGTGGCTCCCTTCCAGTGACACTTCTCTTGCAGACCTGTGACTGCACATACTACTAGGAGCCACACTGAATGCTGAAGGAGATCAGGAGATATTTCTGTCATTTGACACGTATTATCAGCAGCATTTTGTGTCATCCCAAGCCAGGAAAGCTGTGATGCTCCTTGTTTGCTGTAATAATCTGCCAACATCGAACATGTTTGCTCCCAGGTAACAGTGATAGGACAAGGGAAAATGGCCTCAAGTGGTGCCAGGGGAGGTTTAGGTTCTATATTGTTGGGAGCGCAAGCTAATGCAGGGGCTTAGCAGAGTCCCAAGGCCAGGGCAGGGGGCAGTCCCCATCCCTGGAGGGATTTCAGAGCCGTGGAGATGTGGTGTGAGGGACATGGGCAGTGGGGACTGGGCAGTGCTGGGGTAATGGTTGGACTGGGGGAGCTTAGAGGTCTTTTCCAACCAAACCTATTCAATGATTCTATATTTCAGTCAATTCCACACTGTGAATGTTGAAGCTGTGAGGTCCCATCCTTCCTGACTCCAGGGCTGAGTTGCATTAAAAAGCCTGGGAGGCAAGTACAGCCACAGGAGGTGTTTTGTCAAACAAAGTGTACCTGGCCTCCCCCTTGACATAATGCTATTGCAATGAAAAGCAGCCAGTGCACACAGCAGAAGCAGCTGATGGTCAATGGGAACAGAACACCTTACAGTGGAGCTAACTAAGGGATGGTTTCTGAAAATAGAGCTGCAAGCAAATATTTAGGTGGATCTCTGAGCAAACCTAAACCCCCACATCAACCTCTTAATCCTGGAATTACAGATTTTCTCAACAAGCAGTGTTTTCTGCACAATGTAACTCATACACCACGCAGTAAAACCTGAACATATCTGTGCACTACACCTGTTTGATAAACATTTTTTATCCTGGTTTCAAAATTAATTTCAGAAAACTTTTAACATAAACCTGACCTTTCACTCCAGCTTCTTTTACTCAAGCTGTGCAGCCTGCTCTTGTGTCCACAAGTATCCACAAAGCAAGAGGAATATAAAAATATGTTTTTAATGAAGCAATGAGTACCTTTTTGTTAAAAATCTGGTAAATCGTCCTTTGGGAACAAGCTTTCTTATAGGAGCTCTGCTTCTTTAAATAAAAACACTTCATTTATACCATAAGTTTCCTTCCTTGTAAAAGGAGAAAGTGCCCTCCACAAGTCAAGCAAAAATTTTCATAGGAGTCAAGTACAAAAGCTTTTTCTTCAAAGAGGAAAGATGAGATGTACTTTAAAGTGATACTTCCAGAGAAAGAAGAAAAAGAGTTCAAGTCTTGGATGAATATGGCTTGGATATACAAGGCAGTTTCTTCTCCTGGTGGCTCAGCAAGATTGGAAACCTCCCTCCAGAGAGCACGCTGCCATGGGGACCAAGTGCACTTGTTTTAATCTGATGTGAGAGATGAGGATCTTCAGCCAAAGCTGGGAGAGCAAAAAACTACTTAGTTAGGCACATAAACTAAGAACAGAAAGCTGCCTTCTAAAGAAGAGATTGTTACTAGTCTACACACCTCAGTCCTATCACTCCAGATCGCAAAAAGGAGATCTTTCCAAAATAAACCAGCAAAGAAAACCAAGAAGATGAGTTGCAAAGTGTTGGAAGAAAGCTCTGCACTGCCCAGGAACAGGCTCGGACTCCTCTCTCGTTCCAAGAGAAGCTGCTGATGAAACAAGAACTTTGGCAACACTGAACTACCTTTTTTTTCCCTTTACCTTCTCCACATTCAACTATTTTGACGCCAGATCAAAAGGGACTGCTAGTTTTCAAAGGTTTGACTTCAGTCTGTATATGTTAAAGGAACAGAAGAACTGTAGCCTGGTTTAGCATAATCCATGATAGCTTTAAGTAAAATAATTATGGTACCGCCGCTATCACCTGCCAAGTGCCACAAAACTCCCTCTCCTCCTTGGTGCATCACTAAAAACAGTGTCACAACTAAATGCAGCTCAGTGGGAATGCTGCACTTGAAGGACTTGAGCTCTTGGAGATTTAGTCATCTAGCAGGCATGTCTGATGTCCACCAAGTCAAACCAACCCACCGGGACACGCAGTTACTCACCCAGCTGTAAGCAACACCAACTACTCCTCACAAAGCACTACTTTCCCTTGACTCCAGCAGAGGATTTACCCCCCTGGCTATGTTCAAAATAATTGCATGTGTTTAGTGTAACTCCTCAGCTGTGTTTCTTACCCACAAATGGAGTTATAAGATGTTTGGGGTTTTGTTTAACTTCTTAGAGTGGAAAAAAAATACTGTGCCCTCAAGCAGCATATAATTCAGACTAACAGCCAGACAGTTCTTACAAAGTGGTTAATCAGATTGCAGGATACACAAAAATAATACCAAGTAACCTTTAGGCCTGTATTGAACTTGCAGAGATAAAGGAAGAAGATGCATCTATCTACAAACATGAATATTATTTACTTCCAAATACTGAATGAAGCTTCCATGCAGATCCTGCTGTGCAATGAGTGAAGTGAGACTCAGCATCCACCCTCTGCAGATGGTCCCAAACAGAAACGAGCCCTGGGTGAGAGGTAGGGATGGAGATGTTCACAGGAGTGCAGTTCACTCTTTCATTTCCCAACCACATTATGGGCAAGACCCAAAACACACTGATCAGGCCAGGGATGAGCTGCTGGTGTCCTGTAAGGTTCCTCTGCAGCCAGCATTGTGCTGCTCAGCAGATGTTCAACCCAGCCAACCCAAGAGCTTTAGTTTAGATCTTCTATAGAGAAGATGCATAAGTACCTCTTGAACACCCAGGACCAAGCAGTCAGAAGATTTGGAGTCACCTGAGATCACGGGACACTGAAGCATTGGCTGCCCAGGGCAGGGGGCAGTCCCCATCCCTGGAGGGATTTCAGAGCCGTGGAGATGTGGTGCTGAGGGACATGGGGCAGTGGGGACTGGGCAGTGCTGAGTTAATGGTTGGACTGGGGGAGCTTGGAGGTCTTTTCCAACCAAGGCTGTTCTGTGATTCTGTGATATTTTGAGACCTCTGTAACAGACGTGCAGATCCATGCACAGCATCTGGCAACTGCTGATGGAGTCTTCCTGCAAAAACCAACCTAAAAACATTTTCAAGACTGCAGAAAGTCTGTAAAAATAATGCTATCACTCCTTTCCCCTCACACAGACCAATACTCAGGCTCTGTCACCACTTATATCTGTATAATTAATTATTGCAGTAGCAGCAAATGTGGCTCCAGGAACTGATGAATACCAAAGCTAAGTGGAAAATGAAAAACAGGAAATTACTGGAGAGTGAGATTTCCCATCCAAATGTTGATATTAAGATTTCCCAACCAGCAAACAAGTCAATAATGGAGAAAAAACGAGGAAACAAACATTTTATGTGGATTTTTTTTCAACAATTCATTTTCATGCTATATAGCGTGAAAATTTGCCTTTTCAAATTTTCAATTAGAGGCTGAAGACCTAAATTAGCCCTTCAGAAGTCTTCCTGATCCCAAAGTAACATGGAACACAACTTCAATATCGTTTTCTCTCTTTAGCTTTACAAGCTGAGATGCTTCCAAAGTGATTTTTCACCTATACAGGGTATTAAGAAATATACACACTGCACTTGTTTCCTTAAACACATTTGAGGGCTTCATCCAAAAAATAAAAACATTTCTTTCTTAATCCAATGATAAAGTTTTGCTTTCAAAAGGGAATATCATCTGGTTCCCATAGGGTTGGGTTTTTTGATAGTTACCTAAATCTGTAGGAAAACTGTCTTTCTCAATGTAATTTTACTAAATATGTGTTCACTAAAAAACCAAAATGCATTTGTATAGAAAATGTTGGCTACATTCTTTTAATCCTTATGGCTTCTTTTGGGGTCTCTGAGCAAAAGCATCTCATGGGCAATTATTCAAGAAAACACACCCACCCCCCAATATCCTTGCTCAGTACTGCCCGGAGTTCTTGACATGGCACACAACAAACCATCTACAAAATCAATATTCAACAAACAGAAAATCAAACCAGAAAATTTCAACCAAAAGAAAAAGACAAAATTAATTTAAGCTATTTGGAAATTTCAACAGGAACATTTCAGTTTCCAATACTTTGATTTCTTATGAGCTTTTCTGTGGGGTAGAGAGTTTTTTCTCTTATCTTTTCCACAGCTAGATTCAGTCTTTCTGGCACCTTAAGCTTACTGCAGCAGTGCTGTCTGCCTGCAAATATTTGATCATTTACAGATGAAAATAGCTAGTGAAATATCAACTTGAATGCGCTGGGAAATCACCTAGAATTTAAATCACAGCTGGAACCTGAAGTTTGTCATTTCCAGAAAGACATCATCTATATTTGAGGTATATTAAGAAGCACCATATGATGTAAAAACTAAAATTAAACCCATAATAAATCCCAGACAGCAAATCTGAGAACACACATTAATAGCTAAACAAAATATGATAGAAGGAAAATTCCATATCCCAGACATATTCCAGAAGAAAGTGTCGATGAAATTCAAGAAAATCAGTATTTCAAAACAATCTTTATCAACTCTTCCTGTTCAGACCATTGAATCCCAGAATCATCTTGGTTGGAAAAGACCTCTAAGCTCACCCAGTCCAACCATTAACCCAGCACTGCCCAGTCCCCACTGCCCCATGTCCCTCAGCACCACATCTACCTCTTGAGACTGCTTGTCCTGCCACCATCAGTTTCACAGCCGTGCCTAAAATTATGAATGATGGAAAATCCAATACATGGACGCTGGGGTAAGAGAGAAATTCTTTAATGGCCTCTTCATTTACTGGACTCCTACATGTTAATAAGCAATTAATTCCCAATTCAGTTTTTGTTCATAAATGCCTTACAAATTTGGCACTGGTATGTTATAGCTCGTTAAGTCCATCATGAAGCTAAGTGCACCCATTAGGCAAAAAAATCTCCCAAAATGCAGTTGCCCCCCGTCACCAATTCCATAAATGACTCACAAAACCTGCCACTGATGGGTGTCTGAAGTAACCCACATCTTGAGATTCATCTGAGAGAGTGAGGGCACTTCTTTGGGAAACACAAGCCCAATGCTTCTGCAGTCATAAGACAGTCTGGTTTCTTTGTGAAGGACTCTGGAGACTGAAGGGCTAACGCCGAGCTCTGTTTAACTACATATTTGTTCACACGACACTACTTGCATCAGAAGAGTCTCCAAATGTATATCGCAAAGACTTTCTATCTTTGGAGCATTTCAAACTGACTTTGAATTTTTTTTGCTTAATTTGAAGTGTAACACAAAACCACAGTTGTTTGAGGCCTTCAAGTCTTCTCCCTTTCCAACAGCTGAACCCAGTCACATAATCGACAGTCAGATGCAAGTTCCACCATTAAACCTGTAGCAATAAATCAATCACTAGCAAGAGCCATGCCTCATCTGACCAGCCCACTCACTGACACTGCAGCCTGTGAAAGTTCTTTACTTCTTTATTTTAAATCCAATTTTGTGCATTTGTTGCAGCATGACGTTTTCAACTGTTCCCTCTTCCTGTCAGCTCTGGTGACAAATTACACTGCAATCCCAATACTTCGTATTTTTCGATACCCAACATTTCAAGTTCAGACTTTAAAACTGTGCATTACTGGAACATGAAGGGATTGTCATGTAAATAGAACAATTCTTTAAAAAGCCACATTTTTCAGCAGCAATTAAAGCAAAATAGCCAAACCCATCTGTACCTACTCCCATTATCAGTTTTGAGGGCAAGCACAGCCAAAAATGCAAGAGATTAAGGGCTTGAACTTCACCCTATGCAAGCTGCAGACAAATCCTCCTCTGATATCTAAGCAACCTGAGTTGTACCTGAGCTTCATCTTTCTTACAGAAGTACTGTGATTTTATTTAAAGATATTTCCATATACAAGTAGCCCCACCTGACTTCAGTGGGAGCAGTCACAAGTCTTCTGACCTTCAATACCCCCAAAAGCTGCAGAATCTACCCTAAAAGTACTGTTTAAAACTTGGCTTCACAAAGAGCTGGTCATGAAATGCCAGATATTCTAAGACATTAATAAAAGCAAGAACTTCCCAAGGGGGTTACTTACAGTACACATCCACTCTTATGGACTTTATGGCTGGCGAACCCAAGCCGTTCTCAGCCTTGCAGTAGTAGCGTCCTCCCTGGTGTCGCTGGATGTTGGATATCCTCAGGGTTTCATTGAAGACACTCGAGTCTTGAAATCTGTCAGAGGCACTTCCTGCTGTTTTGGTCCACCTGATCTGAGCAAGCACCAAGAAAGATTGTTACTTTGAAGTCTGTAAAAGTGAGCAGGGCATAGATCTCTTCACCAAAACCACGTGTGTGGTGGCCGAGATTTTATGTTGGAGGACTTGGAGAATTCCTCCAGAAAACTGAATAGCTCACACTTAAAATCAAACACTTCATCAAGAGCCCCTGAATAGTCATCTTGTATTCATCACCCTCTCTTAGAAGCAGTTGATTAATTTTGATGGAAACACCCCATAAAAAAATAAATGCCACCAGCAGAGATATGGAGAATGACTCAAGCCACCATCAGTGACACACAGCTGGAACAGCTGCAGAATCCCCCATTAATGGCAGTGGGCAGAGCTCACCAGAAAACACAGCTGTACTCCTGAACGTACACAGTTTTCATTGAAATCAGATTCATGAAAGATGAGGGCACAGTGGAGAGCACCTTCAATCCAACTGATGGATTATCTTTTAGCAGCAATAAAATCCAATTTTAAGGAGTCAAACGATTAGCTGCTTGAAACTGCAACAAACTACTAACATCTGTTATTACAAATAGGTGGTTTGGGTTTTATAATGTCACTTACAGCAATTACAGATTCCTTTAGTAATTATTTTCCAAAAGTGAGGACTTTTTAAAGTGAACTTTTTAATTCCAAACCCACAAAAATGCCAGTAACAGCCCACTACAACCAACACAGAGGTAGATAAACACACTGCTAACACTTATGCTTGATGAGGTGAGTCCTTCCCTGCACAGCTCAGTGGACTAAGATAAAATGCACCTCCTCCTCTTTCAGTTCACATTAACTCAATGAACAAGACAAGCAACATTCTGTTCCAGACCAAAACTTCTTCTTTAAACGGTAGTTTTTTCTCGCCTACAGAGTCCACAAGTGGGATATTTGCATAAAGAAGAGTTTACATTTATTCCAAAGCTTCTCAAGCTGTCTCTTCTCAACCCCATCCACTAATTTTATGCCAGGATGAAGACTAAAAATTCTGTAGTCATTGATAAAAATGAGATTGACACAAGACAATAAATATTTGGCTATTAGTTCCTAGGCTACAGTTCAAATATTGTCCAAAAGCAGTCAGTGAAGCCATGATGCAAAGAACAGCATTTAGACACTGATCAGTTGGGATCTGCTAGGCAGGCTGTCTACAAGCAACCTTGAGCCAGTATGGGCAGTGCACACAGGCACGAAGGAAGGTCCATGACTGAGCCAGGTAGCCCTTGGTGGGCACCATAAAGGCCCTAAGAGTTGCCTTGGCTGGAGGGAGATCATTGCCCTAGGGTGCAGAGACTCTTCAGTTCCAGCATTCCAAGACCTGACCCAGAACTGGGGTCTGGATCCCAGTAACCTGCACAAGAGCACATGGTGAGCAGGGGTCAGCCTTCCTCTCATCAGGAACTTCTCCTGAGCAGGAGAGATCTACAAAAGGCACTGAACCAAAAAATTCATGACCAGCTGTAGCCCATGTAAATTCTCCTCCTCTTGAAACAAGAACAGGAGTTGGCTTCAGAGGCTGAAATTACATTCAAACAATACATCCAAAAAATTGTCTTCTCCTTCTGGCTTGTTAAATTCATAAGCCCAAGTGGCTCTGTCCTCTTGCCAGGTGACCTGCATAACTCTCCCATGGTCCTGTTGCTCCGGGATAAAGCAAACATACCAAACTCCACATCTACAACAGTCATTTTGCATGTAAGAGAGACTCTATTAGCACTGCTATATTTACCAGTCTCAATCTGCCTGTACTTCTATTCTAAACTCTTGGCTCCGGGGCTTTTTAAATCATCCATATAAATGTGCTGCAGGATAATTTTGGAACACACACTCCGCTTCTACGTGCAGCAGAAAACAATTTCATCATAAATATTTCAAATGCTTGAGAAGTATTTTAAAACAGCATTTAAGGTGTTCACTGAATCTCTCGCGTGTTTTATTTCCCTTTATGTGATCAGAACTGTAAAAACAGCTCTGTGTGATTTTTAATTGGAAAGAAATTAATAGCACGACTTCTCTCTTCCTCCCTTCTCTCCCACAAAAAGTTTCCCATGGAAGGCAGTCTGCCCTGTCAAAAGAACATATAACTTAATGTGTTAAAAGCATTATCAGCAGCTATGTAACTGGTAACATTACATAACTTACACCAAAAATATGGCAAAGTTTATTTAGATACTGTCAGATTTGTATCTCTTTTTATGAATGTAAAAGCCCTCGCCCTCCACTGCATCTCAACACTGACATATCTATCTTTATTATCAAGAATTTTAACAGGATGCTGTTTGGCTGTCAACAAGAGCAGGCTTTTCAACTTTAAAAAGGATATATATACATGTATGTTTTGGATGAAAGAGGAGCAATTTTAATAAATTAACTAATTTTGTAGTGTGAGTAGAGATCCCTAACGAATAAAAGGAATACTGTCAACTAGATTCACCCTCAAAAGGTATCCTCCAGGAATGTCACTGGTCTGATTTAACTACAGTTCATTATTTACCTTAGCTTTAACTCAACATACACACAAAACCACGCCGATCAATACCACATTGTAATTTATTGAACGTGCTGTGAAGGAAGATGACTCTCAAACACTATGCTAATGCAGTAATCAAAAAATTGGGCACGGGAAAGCCAGATGTCTGAGGCTGAAAACCTCTTCAGAGAAGTTCTCAGCGGTTTCACCCACTGCAAACTCCAGTACTTGCTCTGGGGTGACCTCTGATGACTTTTAAGAGACTGAGACCATCAAATCCATCCTTAGAGATGGAGCATCTCATGGCTCTAGTGTCCAAACCCTCATCACTGCTTCATGTGCTGACCTTCACAGAATCATAGAATCATTTTGGTTGGAAAAGACCTCACCCAGTCCAACCAGTAACCCAGCACTGCCCAGTCCCCACTGCCCCATGTCCCTCACACCACATCTCCACGGCTCTGAAATCCCTCCAGGGATGGGGACTGCCCCACTGCCCTGGGCAGCCTGAGCCAGTGCTGGAGATGAAACAACTGCTGCCACAGCACTGACATTATCCCATTTTCAAGGGAAACCTCCCAGTTCCTGGCACAGAAACAGCACTGCCTGCTCTGCCTTGTCTACTCGGACAGCGTGGGCAACATGGGAAGTAAATAAATTCTGCTCCACTGAGAAGTCAAAGCCATTCTTGCTTGTAATGTAAAGTTTTAATTAAAAAGTTACGTCCATGCATCAAGGCATACACAAATTGGGCTAACAAATGAATGTTAATCCATTATGCAGATACACACTCGCTGGCTTCTAAGGATCCAATTTTCCAAAGTACTCACTGTTCCTCTGATTCCCACATTTGGGAATCCCACCCATGTATGGTCATTGCTCTGCTGTATCATCCTGGTCTTTATCTATAATGTCTTTCTTCTCTCTTCTCCTTTCTTTTTCTTTTTTTCCCCCCTCAAAACATGCAGAAGTAAAAAATTATTGTGAAAAATTCAATTAAAAATTATTCAACCTTTAAAAATTAGTAAGTTATGACCCATCTAAGCTATCTCATGACCTATGTACTTGTTTGATTTGTATATGCCCATAAGTTCTCTAACCATCAATATCTCCGACAGTATTTTATTGGCTTACACAGATGCCCCGAGACACACAGTCATATTTCACCTGACAGCTTCAGTTTTCTCAGTGAGCTTTCCTGCAACTTCAGTAGGAATCACAGACTTTGTATATTTAGATTGAAATGCAGATTAAAAAAAAATAAACCAAACCTCTGAGAATATTTTGCCTAACTTTTCTCAGCTTCAACAACCTTCTCATGCCCCAAAAGAGAGCAGCAGAATAAGGAAAATATTTAACATTATAAAAATTAAATACTTCTGTTTTAAACATTGTCTTGGTCAAAGACAAAAAAAGAAAACATTATAACATCTTTACTCTGAATACAAAACATTTTGCTTGGTTTAAAACAATAACCATCATCAACCACCCCCCCAAAAAAAACCTCAAAACCAAAACCTCAACCATTTTGCAATGGAACCTTGTCTTTCTTCCATGGAAATGGTGGAAAACGAGATTTTGACCCTATTTTTCTTATACCACAACACTGAAATCTGCCTAACACAGCAACTGCAAGTAAATACATTCCCCAAAACATTCCCAGTGCCCACACTGGGTGCTGGTACCACATGTCACTGCCACGGATTGCCATTGCTGCCCTCTGACATTGCTAAGAAAACAAGGCTGAGGAGAACCTCCAGATCATTGTTATCATCCCCCAAATCCTGTCTCAGATTGAAGTCCTCCTTTGTGTGCAAACATCTGTAAAAGAGGTCTTTGCACAACTTCACTGGGATGTGCTGGAAAATTTCTTCATGCTTAAAGACATCAGCGACTTTGGAAAAAGTTATCTAGTGGTTAGGGAGATGATGGGATAAAGGTTGGACCTGATGATCCTAGAGGTCCTTTCCAACCATGGTGATTCTATGAGTCTATGATTAAACACACCCATCTTAAACATCCTTTATCCTGGACAGAGCTAGAAAGCTGTTAGAAGTGCAAAACAAATGCAGAACTGGAAAGTCTTTGGTTTCCAAATGTATTTCTTCAAGTTTGCAGTAGCCAAGATGGAATCACCTCAGAAGCCTGGGCTTCATTGCTCCATACCTGGACTGCTCAAACTTCACAGAAACACAAGGGAGAAAAGCTGAGCACTGTCCCCAGGCCAGGCCTGTGACTGATGCTCTTCCCCTTATGGGACAACTTGTGTGCTTGTGTTTACACACACACACACTAATGCTTCAGTAGGCTGGCATGCAAAAGCACAACTTTTTAGTCATCTAACTAAAAGCAGCCTGTGAGAGTAACTGTTAACATGCAGGACATGATCAGTTCTGATTTGGTGCCAGAGATCACAGACAAATTATTTTCCAGCTTGATTGCCGTAACACATAGGGGGAAAAAAAGACTTCCTTTGATTCTCCAGCAGAAGAAAAATTGTGGTTATTAATTACAGAGAAAATCAGCACTAAAACCACAAAGTTACAAGCAATCATGTCCTACAGAAGAACTTCAGTGCTTTGCTCACAGTTCACTTCAGCCCAAAACTTAACAGACACAGCAACACTGGAGTTAAAGACTGTAATCTTGGACTTCGAAGTGGTAACTCGCTGTAAATGAAAGGGTCAAGAAAAATAACTGAAGACCCCAACATCTGATAATGTCAGAAAAAATTATATCTAAACTGACTATTCCTTCATCAATGAACTCTCTGCACTTTTCCAAGACAGATGATTCCTATTTTATACCTAATCCCAAACTACCCAAGAGTTACTCAAGCCCCACCAGCATAATTTAGCATCCCAAAAGCAGGAGATTTGTGTGAACTGACACCCCATGCACACAAATGGCACATCTCACAGGGACACTGAGCAAAATGCAGCTCCTCCCAACAGCACAGCAACTCCAACTCCTCATTACGTCGGGCAACTTTTATTGGGCAACATCATCGTGTCTCCCCATCACCTCAGGCCAAGCAACCTGCATGGCATATACACAGGGGAATGGTCAAAGACATAGTGCTGCTGAAGAAAACAGCAGGCTGGAATTCCACTTTGAAGTCTGAAGGCAGAAAACAGGCTAACATGTAGCAATAGGATATATATACACTTCTTAAGCAGTCCAATTTTGATTTAATTCCTGTTAGTACTCGCAGGAATCTCCCAGATGTGAAGGAACACAACAGCCACCCAAAAAAAGACCAAAATTGGCAACAAATCAAAGTTCTACACACGCCACGAATTTCCCTTCAGAGCTGGCAATGATTTATGGACTATAAATGCTGCAAAGTCATTTGTGGAGCTTTACCACACCACAGCTTAGCACCCACGAGCTGATGGAGCAGAGCCCATCTCGGGCATGACACCAGGCAGCAGACACAGGGATGGGGTAGTCCAGACCATCATGGTGACGTGAGGAAAGGATGTGCCTTAGCTAAGGACATGCCCCAAATGAAGAATATATCTTTTTTTATTTGTCCATTTGACTCTCAGAGAGGTTTTCCTCAATGAAAACTGTGTTTATAAACAAAATTTCTCCAGTGCTACAATTTCAAGACAGCAAATATTACTTCACTATCATTAAATTTCCACCCAGAGTCATGCATGTTGTCATCAAGACTCCTGACAACTAAGCACCACACAGGTCTAAGATGTCTGAACACCAAGAATTAAGAATTTGGCTTTGAAAGTGAAAGGCTGAAAACCTAAAGATTAACTGCATAAAAGTGAAAAAAATCTAAAGTGATCACTGAGCAATTCAAGAGGAAATTAACGAGCAGCTCCTGAAGAAAGGAATATTGTAATCATTAGGTAAATTGGTAAAACAGCCCTCCTTCAGAGCTGCCTTAGAGCATCTTGCTGAGGTGAATCAGTCTGTGTTTCTTTCTGAACAGGTAACGTCCGAGGAAACATCCATACATGCTTTCACAAAACATCTCTGAGCAACCTGCTAAATGATTAATTGCAGCAATTTATCCTAGTTTGACTATAATGTTTTTCATCACGACTTTAAGATGTTCCACTGCTTCAAAAATTAGCACTTCATACTGAATAATCAATACACATTTTACTATAAATATCTCACTGAAGGATGGAGTTTTTTTCCATTCTGCATGGCAGGAAAACACCTTCTTTAGCATTAACTGGGAAGGCCTGAGCTCAGTGAATATCACAGAGCCTTGCTTCTACTGAGATCAGTATGGTTCAAAAATTGTCACTAGCTGCAGGACTTACAAGGCCCCTTGCATGGTTCTGCCCTCCTGATGAGAAATTATTTACTGTCCATCAACTAAATTATTCAGTGAGTTGCATGAAATGATCCAAACATCCCAGAATGGTGTATTTTTATTATTCTCTCAGCTTTCTTATTTAGCAACTGTAATTTGCTTCAAAATCAAACACAACTTTTCACCTTCATAATAAAGAACACAATCTAAAGGCAGAAGGAAGCAGACCATTGGAACCCCTACTCATTAATTTGTGTGGTGGCCTTCTAATGTTGGTATAGCATGTTAAACCACCAGAGTCAAACACATCCTCATAACTTCAATGCGTAGAAATTCACTCACTATAATTCTTAAATGGTTTAAAGACAAATAAATACAAGACATACTGTAACTTGTAGTTAGTGCCACTAGCACAGAACTAAGCTTGGTGATGAGACTATCAGAGAACTCTGTGAAATTCACATCTGCACTCTTCTTTCCCCTGTGGGTCCACCTAAATCAGAGTATTTCTTTTTCCCCAACTGACAGAATAAGTTGCTATTGTTGCCATACAGGTACTTCAGAGTTTTCAACAAGAAAGGCTGGTATAATCAAACATACATGAGTTACAAGAGCAATGTTACGGTGAGAAAGATGATAACCTGGAGGCCAGTCACTGGAAGAGCTGTAAAGAAAACTGGGTCCATGGAAGAGGTATTTCCAGTGATGCTCTAAGGTTACGTCCTAGGAAGGCACCATTCTGTCCACTCATCAGAAGCTGTTAAAAAGGACTGGGGAAGGGGAGGTGGCACCACAGCCAACCATGTGCTCCATGTCAGTCCCACCACTGCTCTCAACTATTGGGAAACCAAAACATTGAGAGATTTTTTTTGGTTGGATAAAGCAGAAGACAGTCAGATACAGCAGGAACTTTGCATTTTCTCTACCTGAAGCTTCTACAACTGCCCTTGGGAAAAAAAGTCTAAGATGACAGCCCCACTCTGAGGGTTATATCCCAGGAAGATGCTGATGAACTGGCAAGGGTATAGAAAAAAAGCCACAGCACTCATTAATGTAACAGAAACATGCTCAAGAGTGCAAGTGATAAGCTCAGCAAATTTGCAGTATCAAATGAAAAATCAGGGAAAAGCAATCAACATCTTTAAAATATACACTAGGGACCAAAATTCGATAGCAGATCAATTTTCAACATAAGAGGCAAAGTTGAGGCAGTAATAAAATTGATTAGAAATCACTTTCCATTTGCTCAGCCTAAGATGGTTATGCAAAACATTTTCTATCCGAGATGTTTCACTATATCAAAGTCAGCAGTGCCAAAGGACTTTTCTGGAGTGCTGGAGGTCTCAGCACAGACCCAGGGATGTGAAATCTCCTTGTGCTCACCACCAGGAACCAGCTCCATAGCCCAAACTATCGCCTGGTACTGGATTTCCACTGCCCAGCAGAGCAATCAATGCACCATCCTCACAGTGTCCACAGACCTAAACACCCAACCTTACCCTAATTACCTCTTACTAGCCCAGTTGTGCAAGGAAAGTGCCTTAGGTGGCTGCTGGTTTTCCCTGCACTACCTTTCAGAGTGCTTTTTTTTACCCAAATTTGGTACTGGCACGCAGCCAGCCCTGGAACAGTACCATCCCCACCTCCTGGTACCCAGAGGTGATGCCTTCATCCAGGGTGGGGATGTGGGAGGACGATGGAGATCTGAGGAGATGCTGTTCAACCCCAGCACAAGCAGCAGTGGGAAACCAGAAGCCATCAGCTTCCCCCATTCCCACAAGTACTTGTCTCCCTCAAGAGCAAAAAGGCCTAAAAATGTGTTTCTGTCATTAAATTCAGAAGACTGGAGTCTAAACAGAAAGAGCAAAAAACGGCTGCTAAACAGGATTTTTTTACTTTAAACTCACTCTTCATAATAGAATCTCATTTCAAAGTGACAATGCCACCTTGAAATCTGGGCAGTTTAAAATTGAAGCTTTTTTCCTTTTATAACAATCCTTGCAGGTATTACCTCTGCTTCTTGTTCTCTCCATCACTCCCCCTTTCACTCCCCTGAAAGATCACGGGGAGACACAGAGTATTCAAGAGAAACAGCTTTACAGAGCACACCCAAAATGCTGTCAGAGGCTCAGGACAAGAAAACTGATAAAGACAGAAGAAAAATGTTCCCCTCCCAGTCTCTGAGGGATGTGAACCTTGACTGCTTCCTGCAACAATCATTAGGGAGATATTTAGGGGCAGACACTGACTGACACGTGCCACAAACAAACGTATGGGGGAATGAGAAAACAAAAGCAGCAGTCACTGATGCCAGCACAGCAAAAAGAAAGTAGAATTGCAACAGAAAGCTATTTCTGTGCAGATGCTGAATGCTACGAGGCAGAGACCCACACACTCCTGGTATGGATAAGCCAGGAAGAGAAAGAGAAATGCACTTGTTTTCCTTCTGTACAAAAACTAAAAAAAAACCAACTTTGTTTCCAGAACATGCTTGTACCTCCATGGGCTCCAGTGCAAAGTTTTGTGGATCCTTAATTCCAAGCTCCTGCACATGGGTCAGTGATGCTCCCCTTCTACTCTGCTCTCATGAGACCCCCCCTGGAGAACTGCATCCAGTTCTGGGGCTCCCAACATCAGAAACACATGGAGCTGTTGGAGCAGGTCCAGAGGAGGGCACAGAGATGATCCAAGGGCTGGAGCACCTCTGCTCTGGGGACAGGCTGAGGGAGTTGGGGTGTTCAGCCTGGAGAAGAGAAGGCTCTGGAGCTCAGAGCACCTTCCAGTACCTGGGGGGGTACAAGAAAGCTGAGGAGGGACTTTGGGCAAGGGCATGGAGTGAGAGGATGAGGGGTGATGGCTTTAAACTGGAAGAGGGGAGATTTAGATTAGACATTAGGCAGAAATTGCTGGCTGTGAGGTGGTGAGACCCTGGCCCAGGGTGCCCAGGGAAGCTGTGGCTGCCCCCTCCCTGGCAGTGTTCCAGGCCAGGTTGGATGGGGCTTGGAGCAACCTGGGCTGGTGGGAGGTGTCCCTGCCATGGCAGGGGGTTGGGATGAGATGAGCTTTGAGGTCCCTTCACACCCAAACCAGTCTGTGATTCTGTGATTCTATGAATTCTTTGCTCCTGCAAGGCTCTGCCTTCCCCCCTCCAGCAGAGCTCACACCTCCAGCACCGTGCCCTCCAGCAGTAACCCAGGCACAGTTTTGGCCCACCTCTGCTTAAACAAATTAAATCCACTTAACTGAACATCATAAAACACTGGCTTTAAATGGCTCTTTTTCCACTACATTGTCTTCTGCAAATACCACCGAGGTTATTGATTTCCTGCAATGCAATATCAGTCTGTTTACTTAAACTAGTTCCCATTTTTAAAACTTCATAAAAAGTAATCCCGAAAAATCACGCTGTACTTCCAACACCACTGATGGCACTCAGTGCACAGAGACTCTGAAAAAAAAAATAAATACTGAAATAACTTCTAAATAAATTCTAAATACTGAATACTTCTAAATACTGAAAGCTGATGACCACTGGGCTCTGCCTTTATGTTCACATTGGACCTCACCAGCATTTCCCTGTGTTGCATCCTCTGAGACTGAAGGTGTACACTGGCCTTTTCTTCCTGAATTAACCCCCAAATCTCAGTGATCCAGTAACATTAGCAGTGCTTTATCATCCTTCCACAGGAACCAAAGCTCCTTCATCCTGAATTACACCTTACAGCCTCATTGAGCTAAAAATGAGAGTGAGATCCTGAGATTTGACTTGTTTTAGCTGTGGTGACAAAGAAAGGAGATGACATTTTATTTTGCTTGAAAGGTGGGAGAAATGGAGAGGGGGGGTAGCAGGGAGAAAAGGGAAAAGAAGAAATCTTGACAAGAGTTGGCAGCTCAGCTGAGAAGGCAGCTTGCTATGACATGCTATGAACAGAACTTAAGGCCAGAAAAGATCAGCAGCTGCTGAGCACAAGTCACAGACACTGCATCAAGCCCACGACTTCTTGTAAGCTAAGAAAACAGAAGCACTGACTGAAATTATCAAAAGAACACTTTTTCCTTTCAAAATATAACATTTAATTGTGTTGTGTAACTAATAGTCACAAATTAATAACAAACACAATGATGTGAAGTCCAGGGCTCTAAACTGACACCAAAAGAGAGAATATTCATTCGTGGGAATGAAAGCTATCCATACCTAGTTACCACAGTCATCAGATGTAACCTTTTAACCAGGCAATCCCCAAACATCAGGCATCCAGAGGTTGGAAGATTAATCACACCCTACCTCTACACTCCAGGTCTGGAGAGGAGACAGGACAAGGGATGTCTGGGCTCAGCCAGGATGGATGTTCCTAGGTTTCTGCTTAAATGTGCCAGTGCCAGACACCAAAACACACCACTGTTGCCATGGTTTTGCTTCTGTGTATGCTTTTTCTTTATTTCAGAAGATGAAGAAGTGGCAAAGTCTGCTTCAGTCAATGAGAAAATCTAAACCAATGCTGAACACTAGGAAAGGACTGAGCCTCTTCTGCCCTGTACCTGGCACAGCTGAGAAGGGTTCTGCAAGGCTTTGTGCAGCCAAGAGAAATTAAGCACACGTTTGAATCCTCCTGAATTTAAGCTTTTAGCTTATTTCCAATTCAGAACCCAATGAGAAGGAAATTGATGAAAAATCCAGTGATCACAAATAGCATCACTCATGTCTTGTTGAGCTTTCCTGGCGTACCTTTAAGTGACTCCCACGAGTGCCAAGGAAAGGGAGCTGGGAACAGTTCCCATATATCAAGAGAATTGCAAATAGACATAAAAAAAATTTTTTTAAAAAATAACCTGGTTGAGCTTGCAACAAGAAATAAAAGGATGAGATTAAGGGATAGGAAGAAGGGCTTGTAGAGCAAAGGCTAAGGAAACCATTGCAGCATCCAGCAACAATGAACTGAGATGATTTCCAAAGGGAAATTAAGATTGCTTCAAATCAGGGAATATTTAAAACTGGGAAAGTTGACAGCACAGGGAAGAGGCCCTACAGGCACTAATTCAGCATTGCCCAAGAGACAGTCACGATCCACCCCCACATTCACTTCTGCACTGGGGAGATTACTGAGGCTCTGGACATCTCCCCACATTTCTACTGTATGAGTCTTAACCAGTTTTTGGAGTTGGAAAGGATGTGCAAGGCAAGCTGGTGTGACAGAGAAAAGCACATTGCAGGGGCTGGTGAGGAGGCTCACCACCATGAGCCTCTTCTTGGGGTATTGTGGTTGCACTGTTGCATTAAAACAGCAACAAACTAACCAGCTTTGAGCTTTCCCTTCCTTTTATATTGAGAACATACAATTATAAAGACAAAACAATTCCCACCCCAAAAAAAAACCCAATGAATCGCCCAAATCCAGCCTACAGAGGTCAAACACAACTACACAGCACAGCTTTTTGCTTTAATTTTCACCTACAAAATAGAAGAGGCAGCTGGACTGAGCTTCAGCCCACCAGAAGTTAGAGACCCAGGTCTTCTGGAGCTTGGAGTTTTCAGACCAAAAGGGTTATTTATTTTCTATTGTGATTTTACTTACTTTGGCTGTTGTGCAAATTTCCTTGATTTTACAAGAGATTTTTAGTTAATTATGTATTTACCTATTTAGCATAATTGTCTTCAATTACGTGATTAGTGTTCATATGTGTAAACATTTGAACATGTAATTATAGCTAATTACACCATTAAAATGTGCAAGTCATAAATATCTTTATCATTTTGATTGATAGACATACAGGGAGGGGAAAAAAAAAATATCTCACTTGTCATTTTTATCTCCTGGATCCTGAAATCTGCAAGAGTAAGAGGATTCAGCCTATAATGTTGCTATAATTATTTATAAGGACCTATAAAGCCTATACCAAGGTTATACCTTTCAAGCAGGGGTATATTATGAGTCAAACCACTCAAAACTAAGGAGTAAAGTCATCCAGTGCAGCAAAAATTTTCCGTAAAAAGAGTCTTACTAAAAATATCCTGAGAAATACTTATTGTTTAGTGTCTAATTATGCACTTGTTGTTATGAAGAACACCAACAGCCTACACAGAAAAAGACAACACAGAATAAAACACGCACAAGTTGTCCCTGCTTGTTCTAATGGAAGATGCTGTGACACCCTAAAAAGGGGTTTTGAAGCTCCTTGTGCTTTTTTGCTACCTCCAAGACGACCAATATAGGCTACTTATCAGAATAGGAACATTTTTCAGTGCTGTTCAGCTTTATTTCAGCATCTGTGCCATGTACCCTGCAGTACCCTACCAGAACAAATACCTGGTGCATAAGAAATGAATTAGGACAGCAACAGTCGAGTCTTCTTTTTAATTGCTGTTGGCTGGGAAGGCAAACATTTACACACCGATTAAATAGTCCAGCTTATTTAAAGTTCAACTTCTCCTCTTCAGGTTTAGATTTCTTGCCTTTAACATACAGAACAGTCTGTAAACCAAAATAAAACAAAACCAAAATACCCCCCACGTGCCTAAGCCAACTCCAAAAGCTGGGGGGGTGGAGGGGGAGGTCTAACACAACAACTAACACAACAAGAGCTCCTCAGCACCACTTGGGAATAAGCCTCAGCTACAGAGCATCCTTCAGCAAAAGGCATATATTGGTTTTTTTTCCAGCCTGATAAGCTCCCTCGAGCTCTGCAGAGCATCCAGATACAAGAGCTCAGGTGGATGGCAGCAAAAATAAACCCAGTGCTTCCCAAAACAGTCACTCCCAGCTGCCAGAGGCTGAAGGAGAGCTCAATCTATGATATGATTTTATCTACAAGAACAAGCTGGTAGCAGCACAGAGAATAAAAAACATGCAGAAGGATCACAGAGGGGTCGTTTAACAGTCAGACCAGAAACAAACCAATTTGTTCCAACTCTATCACCATCAGATGGGTCAGCTGGCCCAGGTTTTCAGAGTAGCATTTATTTCCTTAAAATGCTAAAAGCAATAATCTCAAGAGCCTGCTTTAGCAGTTGAGGGTATAGCTCCCAGTGCTCAGGTGCCATCAAGCCATCGTGGTGAGAGCACTGCTGTCAGGACTGTTCACAGCACACAGATCCACGGTGTGCTACAGAGCCATCTTCCCTCTGCCCCCTGAATTCAGTGGGATATAAAAAAAAGGCACTGAGGAACAGTCAGGTCTCCAATGTTCAACAACAGAACTGCCAGTCATAGAATCACAGAATGGTTTGGGTGTGAAGGGACCTCAAAGCTCATCTTGTCCCAACCCCCTGCCATGGGCAGGGACACCTCCCACCAGCCCAGGTTGCTCCAAGCCCCATCCAACCTGGCCTGGAACACTGCCAGGGAGGGGGCAAGCCTCAAAGGTTCCCAGAGTCACCCTCACAGCTGAGGCTGTGTAAGATTTAGCATTGAGATAATATAAAGAAGCACTGAGAAAAAAAATATATTGATGGCCAATATCAATAAATGAGGTCCAGGAGCAAATAAAGGCAACTTTTCAAACACCCACATCAGGATACCACCGAGCATTGCAAAACCCCAGCCCGGAGTGTTTGGAGTTGACAGGCAGCTGACTGTGCACCACACAGTGCTTAGAATAGAATTATAGAATAGCTTTGGTTGGAAAAGACCTCTAAGATCATCGAGTCATGCTTCACTCATCCCTCCTTCCAGCTCCTGCCAAGCAGTGAGGTATCTCCATCAACAGACACATGCAACTGTGGCACATTATAGAAACACCATCAGTATTTAAAATGCATACCATCTTAATTACTCAGTGTGATTAGTGTAGCCTCCTCTAATGTTCCACAACAGAATCCTACCTTCCCCTTATTACCGTGTGCAAACAAAGAATTGACATTTTCTGGCACTCCAGCCATTAAAATATAAAAAGCAACATCTCAGAAAAACAAAACCAAAAAACCCACATGATGTTCTCTTTGATCAGCTGCAAGTGAAACATAAAAGGCCCCTTTGAGGTAAAGTGGATGCTACATTTTCTATTTTAATTGATAGGAATTCTTATTAACTGCTGATGTGGCCAAAGCAAGCAATCTGTGGGGAGGGGGGGTAACTTACACAGGAACAGCTGTTTTCCTACTCCATTCTGCACATCCTTATTACAATAATTGTACTCTCATTAGGAGAATTGATGATGATTTCACATGACACTCCTCAGTTCACGGGAAGACTTTACAAATGTTCAGTGAACACCTGAACAAAATCCAGCCTGACTCATGACTAAATTAGCCTGCATTTTATGCTGGAGAAAACCCTTAAGTTTGACTCAATAAAGCTCACGTTTAGCTTCTAAGGGCGTGTATTACTATCATTCTTCAGCATTAAAAGAATTACATGATTAAAATTTACATGCCATTTTTGCTTTGGAGGCTATGAAGGGTTTATTTGATGCTTTCCTCCCGAAGTACAGCACCTGAATTCGGAATTGACTCCTCTGCAGAGCACTGCAGATACACTCAGTGCTCACTACCACCCTCCCTTGCTCTGTCTGACAAGTGAAATAAGTGTTAAACGTGGGGAAAAAAAAGTCCATGGCAGAAATCACAGCATCCTGACTGAGGGAGAGCACTGAAAGACAAGCATGCAAGAGCCTCCTGGAGTTGCACCAGGCTTCTTGGGACTGAGACACTTGTGCACCTGAGCACATCACCATCTGAGTGCATGACACTGAACAGAATAAAATCACCTTGGCTGGAAAAAAAACAGGATGACAGCAGTGCTATTTGTAAAGAAGTGCAGTTAACCACTCCACAGGGGAGTGGTCCCACCAAAAAACCTATTTAATTCTAAAAGTTTGGTTTATTCCTACCACCTACTTGAGATAAGAAAAAAATTCCCAAGAAGCAAGTGGAAGTAATGGTCTCACCCAGACGTCTTCATTTCCTTCCTGCTGTTGCTTCTAGATGCAAACTTAGGAGGCTCAGTAAAAGCTGCTGCTGACTTGGGCTGCCCTGGGCTGGGCTGACCCTTCAGCTGCTCTCAGCACCATGGTTTTACCCCAGTAAGGACAAATGTGCTAGCCAGTTACCTACCCATATCTTCTCCCTCTTGGTCCTCCTCTCTAATTTGAAAACTCTGCTTCTTTCTGCTTCTGTGAAGAGTCTCAGCATTTCTTCGGGGAGCACAGACAGCCCACCAGACAGGAAGGTGATGGCCCATGTCTCAACAGCAGCCTCAGCCATCCCACCTAACTCTTGCCATTAGGTTCAATATGCTTGCTTTGGAAAGGAAAAAACCCCAAACCCAACAAATTAAATGCAAGGCAACACAAGGCTTTCCCCCCCCTGTGATATCACTGCTTTCTTGTCTTGCCTCCTGCTTCTTTCAGTTGTTTACTCAAGCCCCATCACACCACTCTGCACCAAATGATAACTACAATCAAACTTTTCCTTATTCTGCAATACAAATCCGCAGTACAAACCCCATCATTGCCACACTGTGGACCACAGCTGCCACAAGTGCATGTGCAGGGTCAGCCCTGCTAACTCCAGCGGTCCTGAGGTGGCTTTTGTGGGTCACCTGTGGGGACCCCAAGCACTGAGCCTACACTGGGAAGGTCCCACACCCCCCACCACCTCCATTTCTGTAGGACAGGCTATGTGCTCAGCACCTTGCTGCTCCCACCAAGCTGGCACACCACGAGTCAGCTCAGCATCCCCACCATGTCCCCGCAGCCAAGGGAGAACATCAGTGCCACTTGGACCACCCCCTTATGCCACCTCAATTCCCAGCAGGCAGAGTGCGTGTCCCCAGGGCCAGCATCAGTCCTGACCCTGCTCAGGGTGTGCCAGCCCCCAGCTCAGGAAGCAGAAGATATCTCCTAGCAGCCTCTCTGCTGCAAAGGGAGTAGCTACTCGTTGACAGAGTGGCCGTCAGCACAGCACTCCACTCCTACGAGTGGAAAGGAAACCAGGCAAAACACAGCCAGGGAGAAAAGTTTGGGTCTCCCACGTGCAGATCCTCCCATGCACTGCTCTCCAGGAGAGCCAAGCTCTCTGCCACTCTCTTCACACACCACCAGCAGTAAGTGCACGTCTGTCTTCGCCCCTTGATCTCAAGGGGACAAAGCGACATAGTCCGATAGCACTGCAGAGAAGGGGTGGCAGAAGGATGTGAGGGGGTGGAATCTGCTAGAGATCTGCAGAAGAAAACTTCAGTGCTCACTCATTAGAGCATGTTGCATCCCTAAAATAGTCCAAATGCCAGAGCTCACTGGGAGCAGAGAGCATGCAACTCTCACACGACGTGGGACAGCAGCAGCCGCTGCCTCCCCCACTCCTGGAGCTTGGTTGGGGAAGGGGGACAGATGTGTGGACCCCATCACTTACTTACAGAGAGCACTGAACCACGCTGGTGGGGACCGAGAGCACTCCCACAGCTGTCCCATTGTCACCCTGCAGCCACAGCGAAGCAACTGGATGAGGACTCTGGCATCACCCTCCCTCCACTCAGCACGTTTTGCATCTCAGTGTACCTCTCCTGACAGCACACGGAGGTGAAAGACGTGGGAAACCAACACCCAGAGCACAAAAACACCCGATGGAGGTGAGGTGATACTGACAAACAAGGTCTTTATCATCCAGCCTTTAGTGGACAACCAGGCAAACAAAATCCCAGCCAGTCCCTGCTCTTTCAGAAGATGTTTCTTCCTCCAACCCTCGTGGTCCAAATGTCACTCCTCACCTTAGGACAGTCACAGTCACTGTTGCCACCAGCTGGACCCCCCCAGCACAGGCTAGAGCTGCCAAGGAAGGTTAGGATGAGCTACATCCTCCATAGGCTGTGCAGGGTAAATAAAATGTCACCTATTGGCTATGCAGAACAGCAAATAATTTATTTGCATCATAGGGTTAAGTGGCCTTAGGTCTCCTGTGGAGCTGGCAGCACAACACACAGTTCCTGGGCTAAGGTCTGGAAAAGGGACAGGTCCTAAAGGTGAGACTGCAGCCCCTTGCCCTGTAGGACACCGCCAGCCCCAGTGGGTCTGCCCCAGCCCCAGTGGGTCTGCCCCAGCCCCAGTGGGTCTGCCCCAGCCCCAGTGGGTCTGCCCCAGCCCCAGTGGGTCTGCCCCAGCCCATGTGCTCGGCTCAGCCAGCCACAGGCAGAGGAGGACTCACCACACCACCCTCCATCCCAAACAGCACAGGGCTCCGCAGAATTTTGTTCGAAAATCCAGACCAACCTCTGGGCAAACTCCTGAAAGCAGTAATTTATGACAAAAAGGGCTGCTTTTGCCCACCCACCGTTAGCCTCACCTGAGCATGGATGTGGCATTTTAAAAACTTCATCAAGGGAAATTAGTTTCTATGGCAACTAATGGCACATTTAATAGATCAAGTGATGAGTGCTGTGTATAAGAATGCTGCAAATTACGACTAGCAGTGACATAGCAAATGCTAGCACTGCTCCGATAACAAGTAGACAAGCAGTGATGGGTTGGGGTGCTCAGAGCTTTCTCTATAATTAGGAGTGAGGCTAAATTTGGGGGAACAACAGCATGCAAGGGATTGTAATTCTCTTCCCTGGCACTAACTACTGTAGCCTTACATTATTCTCCCCAAAGGCCTCCTTGATATTGATTAGACCTCAACAAATTTTAAACCAGTTTCCAGTTTGAAAGTGCAACCACCACTCGGAATACCTGAGTTTCCACATCTCCACCTGCCTGTAGCTAATTTTAGGGAGAATTTTGCAGCATGTGGTGGGAAGGCAGGTAAAGTAAATCTGAAGACACGTTTTCAAAGAGAGGCCCCTACAGAGCAGCGTCATCTCAATGTGACTTGGAGCAGATCACAAAGAGGCACATGCAAGTCTTCAGCCCGTTACAGAACTACATCAATTGATGGAAAAGTTAAAAGCAATGCCTGGAAAGACAAAAAGGCATAAACATGCACTTTGGTAAAGCACAGAGGAGTACTGACATGAAAGAGGGAAAAGAAAATGTTCATTCCTCCTCCCAGACTTTCACCTGCAGCTGATACCCACCATGGGCAGCCTCAAATCATGCAGGATAAACAGGCAGCAGGTTGGGCTGGCACTGGATTCGGTCTCAGCCCTTCCCTGGGAACAATTTTCAGACCTAGGAGCACACCACCCTTATGTGCAAATGTGCCCTGGATACAAAACTTGTATATTCAGGAGCCACTTTGCAAAACAAAGGAGAAGGACAGGTCTGCGACCTTCTGAAAGAGGCTGTTTCTCCTCTCTCTTTACATCCAAGGAGAACTAATGTGGCAGAAAGGAAAACCAGGTAGGCACTGAGCTGGTAACAGCATCAACAAGGTCTTCTCTCCCTGGGGATGGGCCATGGGATGGTGAGGGCTCAGGAGATAGGTGGCCAGTGCCTGGGCTGGCAGAGCACATAGAGGAGCCTTTGGAGAATCATAGAATAATTATAGTTGGAAGGGACCTCCAGGGTCATCAAGTCCAACCTTTATCCCATCCTATTCCTAACCATTAGACCACTAGACTCCACTCGCAGCAATTTACACCAATGGTCTGAGGCTCACCCATAGACACCTCTCAAACAAGAAGACCTGATGTCCTCTACAGCCAGGCAGAGGGCACAGCTTGGGCTTCCCCTAGGCTTAGCTTCTTAAGCTGACCCCTCCTGTAGTGCTGGCATCTCCTCCAACCCATCACTAGGGCTGGCACATGCCTGTCCCCCATCTGGCTGAGACTGTAAGAGGACCTGGAGGAGGAAAGTTCACAGGGGAGTTTCCTCTACTAACCATCAGGTACTTGGCTTTCAGACTGCCTCTCAAAGTCATGGAGACCTGCTGTGAGCTCAGAATCAGGAAAGCAGGTGACTGCAGCTAATTAGCCCAAAACCAAGAAAAAAATTCTTTGTTAAGTAGAAGACATGATTTTAAAGAGACTTTAATTTCGTAGGTGTAATTAACTGCAGCTCCAAACCCCAAGCTATTAAGGTGCTTAATTACCAAACTCAGCTTGCAAATCAGGAAGAGGGCTTTCTGCTTTAGCATTTGCACCCACTCTTAAATGCTGTTCCCCAACCTGAAGGCTTGCAGAAGGCACCTCCACAGTCTGGCTTTAAGGACACTAAATAAACCTCATTACTAACCCCAGCCTTATGTACTGAATGATCTTTTTCACTTGAGCACTGCTGCCTGGCTCTCACCCCTCACTGAGCCCAAACAGTTCATGAACCAGGACAATATTTGTGCAGAGTGAAGCCCAAAAGTCACTCCATGCAATGGGGACCATAGGTGTGTTTATGGGTGGAACCTCGCAGCCTCAGTAATGTCTTCAATGGCCAAAGCAATAGCAATTAATAGAGACACAAGGCAAGTTAGTTAATGAATGTCTTCTGCCCACTTGGGACTTGTGGGGAGAATACAGAGAACAGCAATGGGGGATTCTATAAATGCCTGGTGCAGGGTTGCTGACTTCTTACAGCGTTTAAAACAAAAGGAGTTTCTGTGGAGGCCAATAATAACTTGAAAAAGTTTGAGAACCACAGGCAAGTTGAATGGCATTCTTAGAATAAATCCATAATTACATAATTTATAAAAACTCACTTCCCAGGGTCTGATAAAACACCATTTTGAAAATCATTTCCATAACATTTGCAAACCAGATAGGATAATCTTCCATGGGGGGGGAAAAAAAAAAAATGTAAAAAACCTTAAGTACTGAAAATACTGGCAGTTACCATAAAATGTGGATGGAAGTCTCTTGCAGAAAAAAAAGAAAAATAAAATGTATTTTCACCACTTTCATCTAGAAGGAGAATAGGAAGCATCCTGCCAGGTACTCCCCCTCAAACCCATCTTGTATTGAAGGCTGTCTGAACAGGAGAATCCAACAACAATATATTGTCAAGTTTCTGATATAAATTCTGCACATACAAAAGGGAAAGCTTAAAAATAAATGCCCTGTCACCCTTCCAGCCAGGCACTGCATCTTGGTCACACCAGGAACACACCGCAGACCTTGCCCTAAAGGAACAGGCCTGGAAAGCAGAATGTATTCAAGAAGCAAAAGAAATAAAAACGTTATGCACTCTGTATTTAAAATAGCCAAGAGGAATTATTGGCAGGTCAGAGCAGTCCTCTGACTGCGGGAAACAGCGAGCATCAGCTTGCTGAGTCTACCCAAACCTGATTCTTAAAGAATTCCACAATGGTTTGGGTGTGAAGGGACCTCAAAGCTCATCTCATCCCAACCCCCTGCCATGGGCAGGGACACCTCCCACCAGCCCAGGTTGCTCCAAGCCCCATCCAACCTGGCCTGGAACACTGCCAGGGAGGGGGCAGCCACAGCTTCTCTGGGCACCCTGGGCCAGGGTCTCACCACCCTCACAGCCAACAATTTCTGCCTAATATCCAGTCTAAATCTCCCCTCAACCAGTTTAAAGCCATCACCCCTCATCCTATCACACCACACTCTTCACCAAACCTATGGTGTCCTATGCTCTTCTAGTTTTTCTTTTTTTATTATTATTATTTTTTATTTTCCAAAGCACTAAAATTGAACAGAAATGTAATAGGAAGGTGATAAAAAGGCTAATGTTCAAGCTGCAGCTCTGCCAAGCCTCCTCTATTTCACTGCCGAATCACCCATCTGAGACTACCAAAACTATCCCCCTGCCCTGGGGCAATTAATCAGCAAAAAATATTTCAAGTCTCAGAGAGCTGTAACACGAAAGCGAGCCGGGGAGAGCAGACAAAGGGGCTGCCTAACAAAGAAAATCTCTAACCAGGTAAAATGAAGAGACATCAATTTCCCATCCCGAATCGCAGATGAGAAAATAGAGATTTATTTTTTTTTATGGAAAAAGCAGTCGTGTGGTTGCTTTCTCGATAAGATGTTTTGGTTGACCAGGTTTTTTTGGGGGGTGTTTTTTTTGTTTCAGCAGCATCATAAGCTTTGTTACTGCTTCAGATGGCACTTCCAGAGCTGGTGCAAAGCACTTCCTGATGGAGAACAGCCCCGCTCGCTTTGAAGCTGCCTCAAGCCTCCAGGCAGGAAGGTTTGAGAGGGATCTTTGCTTTCAGCTGCACCAAACCTCACAGGCTGCTGGTCAGCTTGGCTGGAGCAGATGGAGGAGATGGTTTGAGGGACATTCTCCATAGAAGCACACTGGGAGCATCAGTCCAACTTTATCCTGCTCTTCACTGCCTGTGCATGAAGGTGCTGCTGACCTCCACCCAACCAGATGGCATGGCCAAACACTGCTGCATCCAGAGTCAGCTGCTCTGGACCTTAAAAGTTAAATAATCCTACATAAAAAAAGTTTGGGAAGGTGGAATGAACCCAACATGACCAACTGAGAGATATGGACTGGAGAAGATGGCCAGCTTGGGGCAGATCCCATCTTCCCCACACTGAACATCACCTCATGCCATAACAGATACCCTAAAAAGCAGCAGAGTGTCCTGAAGGCAGGAGGTGCTCCCTTACTGCTTCCATCAGCTCTGCATCCAAATGTTATTATCAGCTTTTGTGAATGAGGTTTGTATCTATCCAGGGTCTCTCACCTGGCTCTTCCAACGAGGAGCCACCAGCATCTTCCCCACATCTCCTCTGACAATGTTGAATGAGCCACCAATCTCCCATGGCGTGGGCAAAGTCCAAGTGAAGAGGACAACCAGCAATGGGAGACTGATAGGATGAGGGGTGATGGCCTCAAGTTGCACCAGGGGAGGTTACATTGGATATTAGGAACAATTCCTTCCCCCAAAGGGTTCCCCAGCACTGGCCCAGGCTGCCCAAGGCAGTGGGGCAGTCCCCATCCCTGGAGGGATTTCAGAGCTGTGGAGATGTGGTGCTGAGGGACATGGGGCAGTGGGGACTGGGCAGTGCTGGGGTAATGGTTGGACTGGGGGAGCTTAGAGGTCTTTTCCAGCCAAGGCTGTTCTGTGATTCTATGAAAATACAATAGCGGGACAACAAATACTTTTCAGACCTTGTGAGGCACTAAATATTAACAGCCCTGATTTTAAACACCACAGTTCTTATTTAGGGTGTTATCAAAACATCTGGACACTTGGCCCAGTATTATTTTTTTTAAGGGCTTTTTTTCTTTTCCTTCTTCACCTGGCAAAGGCTAGTCAGAGATCACTTAATTAAAAAGAAAAATGCCTTGATTTATAACATGGCTTTAATGTGTGACTGCAGCTGAGAGAGCACAACTGTGTGCCAATAAAGCAGCACTTCCTAAGCCACAGCCTGACCTACGCCTTCCCTGGAACCAGTGCAGGCTAAACTTCAACTTCTTTAATTTTAAATCTTCTCATTCATTTGGAAACAGGTATGGAATAATAAATGGCAGTCAGCCCATCTCTCCTTCCTGGAGGAACATCACACCTCTGCAGAACTGAGGTCTCCCAGTGAACCCCCTTTTCCCAGCTGTTCTTCACAACTCCAGCCTGTCCTACGCAATCACAAGGAGAGGGGTTTAATTCACCACCTGGCAAAGGAAATCCTTGTGAGCTATTCCAGTGTTCCAAATCTCATACAAGGATGCACATGGTGAAGTGTGGTAATCTCAGCTAATTACAGATGCACCCTCAGCTCTTGGTACTCAGCTTGTTTACCAAGAGAACAAGGTGAGGGGACACAGAAGACAACGTGGTGATGACCACTTTGAGGGAACAGTGAGCAGGTCTGGGTCTAAGAGCAAAGGAAAAGATGGAAACAGAAAAGCATTATATCTGCACGGGTCTTGAAAGGTTGTGGTCTGAAATAACCTGCTAAGGGGGTACCCTGGGCAAATGGGGGTGGGGACACACTGGGGCAGCTGTAGCACAGGCTGACAAGACTCTCTGGCTTTGAATGTGATGCTGTAAAATAGAGTCAGGCCTGGAAGAGGTAATTTAATTTCTGTTTAACTCTTGCTTTCTGCAGCACTGCAATGCTGTGGTGGTAACAACATCCAAGACCCAGGTGCACAGCAAGGCTCCCTCGAGCTCTCGTGTGTATCCCTCTCCAGCTGTTCACTCTGGTGTCTACTGTCCACTTTCAGTTGTCTTTGTCCTCATATTTGTTTTTCCTTTCCTTCCACCAACCTCCAGGAATCTCAAACTTTCACATCAGGACCCCATGTGACACCACAACACAGCTGTGCTGATTTTAATACCATAGAATAATTCTGGTTGGAAGGGACCTCCAGGGTCATCAAGTCCAACCTTTATCCCATCATATTCCTAACTATTAGACCACAAGACCATGGGCCTCAAGTGCTTCATCCACTTGTTTTTTGAACATCCCCAGGGATGGCGACTCCACCACCTCCCTGAGCAGCCTGTGCCAATAGTCTAACCATGACTAGCCCATCATTCAAAGAAAAAAAAAAAAGTCATAAACTTTTCTGCTGTTGATATTTCTTCAGCAAAAACCAACAGCCTGGACACATTCCCCCCTCGGATCCTATTGCATTGATCTCTACCACCCTGCACCAGCCTAGTCCTTAGGAGAAGATGAAACCACAGGCTCAGGGGCAGAGGAAAGGTGGTGTGACCAAGGACAGGCCACCAGTGGGCACGGTGGGGGCTCACCTGTGGCCGAGGATGGCCGGTGACCAGGCAGGTCAGCTCCAGCGTCTCGCCCTCGCGGATGGTGTAGACCCTCTCCGAGTAGCGCTCCTCCTCGATGTTGCACGCCAGGCCCGAGTGCACGATCCGCACCGTGGGGGGGGCTGCAAGACCCAGAGAGAGAAATCAGGTGAGCATCAGTGCCTGCACCCCCAGGGTCTGCTCAGACCCATCTCCACTGCAGCAGGCTGGCATCTCTGCGTAGCCCCAGACCCAAGGATGATCGAGGCTGGAGTTGAGTTCTTTCCCCATGGAGAATACTCTTTTGCTTACTCAGGACAAGGACACAAACTCAGCTCCAGAAGAGACTGCCGTGGTATTTAATACCAGCCAACCCCCTCAACGAAACCTTTGCAAGCTCCTTTGCATTCCAGTTATTTTCAATTTCCAAATGAACTCTGCATTATTGTTCTTTTCTATTATATATCATTCTAAATGTATCATCACTCGTTATGCAAATGAGAAGCTTTAATTAAACCGTTAAAATTAAGCAGAAGAAAGAATGGGAGTGATGCTGCTTCCTTCCAAAGTCAATACCAAAATCCTGTTGCTGTCAGAGGGATCAGGATTTTGACCAGAGGTTAAGTTCAAGCAGAACCTTTAATTTTCTTGTATTTGCAACCTGTACAGCAGGAATTCACGCTGGTTTACATGTTGTACATGTAGGAAAAGTCCAATGTGGTTGCTAATACTGCAGGTACAAATTACAGCTGTTTCAGCAAGTCTCCAAAGCGTGTTCCTGGCTCTATTTTCTCTCTCCTTTTTCTTTATTTCTGAACCACAAAATTCACAACTATTAAAATGTTCAGAGCGTGGATCGACAGGATAAGAAAGTTGAGTTACAGTCCTACTGACAAATAAACACCAACTAAACAGCAGAAGAGATAAAATGTAATTCTGGTGAGTTTTACAGACCCAGTATTTCACCCTCTCTGCTCAGCATAGCTGGATGTGCCTTAAAGCCCTAACTTCAGTCTTAAACCACAACCAACAAGTGGAACAATTAGAGCTGAGCTGCACAGGACTTGAAGCTGTCACACTCCCATCCCCATTTCCCATGGAGAAGAGCTGGGATAACATCCGTGTGTTGTCCCCAGGTCCCTTGCAACAGCTGTACCCCCTTTGCCCAGGGCTGCAGCTCCATTTTCAGGGCTCTGTGCTGCACATCACCTCCCTCTCACACCACTCAACTGGTTCGTTCATCAACTTGCAATTGCTCAGCTAACACCCACACCAAGTGCATGTGGGATTCCCAGGATGGATCACCCTGGCACCCCTGCAGACATCCCCCATCACCATGCACTACTGGCCCCACGCAGCTGACACAGCCCATTGCGTTATCAGGTTCTGCACCATGCCTAAAACTGATACAAGCCTGCTAATAATTCACATTTCTGACCTTCACTCTCCAGAGGCTGAAGAAAATGAGACTCAAGCAAAGGGCCCTGAACAGGACAGTGTCAGGTCAACTAAATGAAGAGGAAAAGAATAATTATTTCAGGCTGTAATGACTAAGCCTGATATTTCCAGCTACCCTGCATTGCCCCCATCCACCTCAGCCTACTATATTTAGATCATTTTTCAGCGTGCTTGGCCTAGGTTAACCTCTTCAGCAAGTGCTTAAGAACTCTGTTCTCGGCAGAGCCTCTTCGCAGAGCACCAGCAGAAGAGCCCGTCCAGGGAATGGATGTCTCCAGTATTACTGGTGTGCTCACAAGCCTAACTGTACAAGGTGGCACAGGTCCAGAAGACCGTCAGATCAGCAGAGACAACAGTTTGTGGGGGGTACCCAAGACTAACCGAGTTGGAACAAGAGCAAAAAGCCCCCACCACGCTCGCAGCCTCCCATCAGGCAGGGCTGGCCCAGCAGCTCCAGCTGAGACACCACCAGCTCACCCTCTCCACCCTTCCACAGGCAGCCCCTATTTAGCAAAGATGAATACAAGTCAAGCACCAATGGGTCCCTGCTCTTGGCAGTTTTGTGAGGCCAGCAAAAATTGCTCCCTAGCATCAGTTATTTCCAAATACAACACAATACATAGCAATGCTCAGCCTATGGTCACATTTAGTCAGGTAAGTTTATCCAGTTGCCCCAGCTTTGCTTTCCTACTGCTCAGGAGAACTGTCTGGCATCCCCAGCACCCTCCCCTTAGCACTGCACAGCTCACAAGGCTGAAGATGCTATTTACTGTTTAGAAGAAACAGATGGAACCTCTCCATCCCTTGGTACCACAGATCCAGGCTGCTCCTCCCAGGGAGCTCACTGTCCCTCCTGCAAGGGCTGAGATGTCCTTGTTCAGGAGTCAATCCCATGTGTCACACTGATCTTAAAATAATCTGTTAATTATCAGTTATTAGTGTTTTTTTTCTAATTAGAACAGCAGCACTAATGCTCAGTGTTTTTCTCTGCTGCTCCCCCTCCACATACCCCAAGAGTTTGATGTCCTGGGACATGGAGCATCCTCCTTGCTCTGCCATGCATAGCAGCTGTACAAGAGGGCTCTGGACCACACTGGGGCTTTAATCATCTCCCACAAATAGTAAAATACTGAAATGCTAAAGCAGAGCCATGAAGCAGAAAGGTAAGACAAGGTTCAGCATAGATCATGAGACTTCTGATAAAATTAGGAGAGTCAGCAACACTATGCCAACATCCTGCTGCCTTTTAAATCCATATTACATTAATATTACATTTTCATTCATATTATATTCATACAACTCGAAATTACATTTGAAATGTCCTTCATTTTAGTGTCTGTGCCACTGCTCCATATCCATTAGGTTTGGGAAGGCAATAGAGAAAAGAAAAAATACCCCTGAGTATTATCATGGCAAAAGAATACGCTGCTTTAAGGGGAGATCAAAGGCACAAAGGAAAATAAAAAAATATTCTCACTTCTTTAAGTTTTAAAGTCTTATGGTTCAGAAGACATTGCATAATTATGAAATGTCACCTCCCTCTCTACTGCAGGAATATTCATTACAGCTACATCTGAAATATGCCTCCAAGGATTTAACACCAGACGAGACATTACTGTAATATATACTTGGCATTTATTTTGTTTGTGGCATTTTAGAAGAATTTGTCTTGTGCTTATACACGGTAAATATTGCATGAAAGAATCCACCACAGGGCTGTTCCCAGCAACAAGCACACAAGGAAAGAGTTAGGTCAGGAGGAGAAGGCATAACAACAAACCCAAGACCGACCCCTCCTGCAAAGAAGTGCTGTGGCACCAGGAGGTTTCTTTGTTCAGATGAAAGATGGCACCAGCCAGACCTTTCACCACACCTCATTATATATTGATGTTCCACAGGTCCCCTCTGTTGGCTGCTCTTTTCCAGCAATTTCAATTTATTCCCCTTCTCTGTCTCTCACACACACACACACACCTACACAAGCAGTTTGGTTTCAACTTGCAACATGTTCCCCCGACAGTGTAAACCTGGACAAATAAAAAAAAAAATAAAAATAAGGTCATAAAAACTTCTGTGAAGGCAAAATTAGAAATGTTCAAACCACCCCTCATTTCTCCTCTGTCTCTGGGGCCCCGTGGTAAATCAGCTGCAAACAGCATATGGGACCAAGGAGCTGAAGGAAGCCACACAAGGATGCTGTGAATTCCCAGTGCTGGAGCAGAGCATGATAATTAAAGGAGGAGTGAATGCTTCTGGTCTTGAACCTACATCTCCTCACACTGTCCTTGTGTCTTCCATCAGGGCCATGTGCATATGCAGTGAGCACTCAGTGACCAAGGAAAGCCTGGTCTGGAGACCAGCAGGTTCTCCAGGGGCTGCTGCACGCACACAGGGATCTGTCCTGCAGGGATGCAGCTGCAGGACTGGGATAAATACTGCCCTAGAGAAGCAGTACTCCATTCATGACAAATACATTCTGCATTTTCCAGCAGAATCATCATGGGTCTCCTGTTTCACACACATATAAAAAATCTTAATTACATTTTGAGTAAACCTACAAGTTCCACAAGTCATAGAAGGAAACCATAGAAAGAAACAAGTTCTTACCATTGCTAAGATAAAAGGAAATAAGTAGAGAACCTGACTTCTGATACCTTTCAGTTTCATTCTCTCACCATTGTTTTCCAGCATGGTCTGGACCAAATCTCTGTTTGTGGAAGTGGAACTTTCCACCAGCAAGTAACTGTGGCCAGAGATGTTTACATGTGGGAGGGACTGTTACACTGAGGCTCTCCATGCCTGGCAGCAGCCCCAAAGCAGATGGCTTCCACCCCAACTGGTGCTCTCTCAGCCTTCAGTTAATTACAGGAGCACAGCTATAGAGCATCCTTTGCAAAGAGCTCCTTTAATGCGAGTTTTCTACGAAACTCAGAGAAGGAAATAGCTCCTAAAAACAGGAGAACTTGGGTTCTAGTTAGCCATAACCACTCCAAAACTTGCTACTTACTCTTCCTCAGCATTTGTCCTTAAACATTTATCCTACTCTCTTCATAGATGAATTGAACAGACCCAAACAAGACAGGGAAGACCCAAAGTGACCCTGTTGACATTTTTGTCTCTTCTCTGCTCAGCTGGCCAGGACAGCCACCACTTCCACTCAGGTGGGAGAGCCCAGCTCCAAAGACTTCTGTAAAATCCCAACCACCATACATATTTCTCTACATATGGGTGTAAGACAGGCTCCCTCTCCTATGGAATTAATTTACATCAGTGTATTTTTATTTTTTAAGGATTTTTGTGGATTGTCCTGGAACATCAGAGATACCACCACATGTCAAAGAAAACCTTTTTCCTACACGTTTGCATACACAAATGCATAGGCATTCCTTCTACTGTCTCTTGCTCTTTCTATCTCAGCTGAGCCATCAGGGAGACCTCACTGCAATACCACCTCTGCAGGAGCAAAGTGCTACCAACACATCTGCCTTTGCTGGGTCACGATCATGCATCCCTGCCAAGGCAAAGAATTAAGAATAATTTCCTCTATGCTCTTGCAGGAACTTATCTCCTGACTTACCTCTTGCTCTTTCTTTTACCCATCAAAAGGTCAGCTAATTCAATTCAAGGAGACAGACTGCTCCTCTCCACACCATAGCACTGCTAGTGTGCACACGCTCTGGGGTAAGGCTTACAGATTTTGGCTGCCAAGTTACTCTCCCAAAAGCAATCTGTGGACAACGTGGGTACCTCCACTTCAACCAACCCTGCACATGGGACATACTCACAGAAGCCTCTCTCTTGACCTTGGAAATAAAAAATGCATTGCCTGGAGTATCAGCACTGATAAAATATAATTCTGCTACGGGACTTCCAGACAGGATTTCCAAGGAGGAGGTTCTTGGGGGGGTGTTTTTGCCTTTTTTTTTTAAAGTGGATCCTGGCTGCAAGTAAAAAAGTCATTGACAGGCACTGCCTTGTAATTCTTGCTTCTGCTTGACACCCTTAAAACTGGCAGTTAAAGCTTAGCACAGTAGTCATGCTCTCTCCTATGCCACAGAAAGTGTAGTCCACTAAAACAGTGGTCCCTGCAATTGGTACTTCTAAGTTTCCCAGCCTCTTATTCCAGCATGCTCAGAGAATGACACTGTCATGATTTCTCCATTAGTTCACAACATGCCAGGCTGATACATCCTTTGCACACAACAAACACGGCGTCTTTGCAGGATCACACCGATTTGGGGGAAATTGTGAAGATTAGCGTAGAGGAAAAAACCTTCCTACACGACATCTTCCTCCCTGAACTGCTCTCTGAGCAGTTTGCAACCTACAGATTGCAGGCAGTGGGTTCAATGAATCTTCTAAAATAAGAAATGATATACGAGTGACGGGTTTAATTGAAGCAACACTTTGTTGTTCCTGGCATCACAAAACAGATGATGTTGCCAGACCTGTTTCAACAGTATTATAATCTAGCAGTAAACATGTCTTACTTATTTGGCTGTTCTGAGCATACAGTAATATGTTGACTTTCCTCCACTTAAAATGGCAGAGACACATGGAAATCAAACAGATTAAAAATCACCTCTTCAAAACGAATCCTGAATTCTTAAACATTGCTCCCATTTGCACACTTTTGACAAAAAAAAATCTTTCAGAAATGTATTTTTAACCAAGAAAACTCCGGTAGCACAGTTCATGACAAGCAGCAATATATATATATGTGTATATATATGCATCATCATATACATAATGCTACAGAAATTAGCCAACACAACATGGCAAAGGTCACATCCCTCTTGGGAAACATGAAGTTTCATTAAGATGAGACTGTGATGAATCACGGATGCAGGCAGGAGGGAATCAAGATTCATGGCAGGAGCTCTAGGACCTAGGACCAAACCTTGCCCAGGACCAAGAGCATTTGGAGTAGACCAGCTCTGGACCTTCTTCCCATGGTCCACGTTCCCTCTGTCCCACTGCAACAATCAAAGCTTTGTTTGCTGCCTCTACAAGCTGGCAGAGAATTAGCTTGCCTCCACCTCCCATCCCCTCTGCAGCCAAGCACGGCAGCGAATGAAGCAAGACCCATTGAGCTTCCCTCTGTGGTTCAGAGACACCTGGACTTATTAATTTGACAATGCCACTAAGACACTACACCTTGCTCAAACCTATGCTGAGGTCCGTGTCACGGCACATCCATAATAGGGCACTTGCTGATGAACCAACGGAGTGCAACCAAGCAGAATGAGACTGGGGCTGGCATCCAACAAGAACACTAAAAAGCCTTTCCCCAGGCCTGTGCTTTAACATAATGCTAGGATGTAGTGAACCAGAAATCACAGACCTGTACGTACCTCCAGGATCCACAATGGAGTCCCCTGAGTTCAGGTGGAAAAGCTCCAAGCTCCAGCTACCTAAGCCACTGGAGCCCAGCCCATCCCAGCTTGCCATCACGAAGCACAGATTGACTGTATCAACACTTGGAAAAGCAATACCCAGCAATGCATGTCCAGCCAGGGCACCTCACCACGACCACCAGTTGTGCTCCACCAACTGCATCTCATCAGGGTAAAGATGGAAATACTTCAGTGGTGCAGAGCACAGCTGAAGAACTCAAAGAACTCAAAGAAACTGGACCATTCTTGTATGGGAGCTGCTGGGTGTCTGAACCACCAGATGTGGGAGAAAAGACAGCCCAGAAGGGTTGACTAGAAGGAATCATAGAATCATTCAGGGTGAGAAAGGCCAGGCTGGATGGCACTTTGAGCAACCTGGTCTAGTGGAAGGTGTCCCTGCCCTCGGCAGGGGGGTTGGAACTAGATGAACTATAAGGTTCCTTCCAACCCAAACCACTCTTTGATTCTATGAAAAGACCGTTAAGGTCAACCAGTCCAACCTTTAACCCACCACTAAACCATGTCCCTCAGCACCACATCTACACATCTTTTAAATACTTCCAGGAATGGTGACTCCACCACTTCCCTGGGCAGCCTGTGCCAGTGCAGAGCCCAACGCTGCCCACAAAGAGCTTGAGGGCTACTCCCAGAGCTCCTCCTTCCCTTGTTCTTGCAGGCACATGGGGTGGATAGGACTCATGGCCCCCCATGGCTTGCAGATACAGAAAAGGAGGTCAGTCTTGCTTGAGGCAGAAGCAATAATAATACAGTTTATGAGGATGTCCTGAAGTAGCAGGAACTGCTGTAGGTGCTACAAAAACCACACGAGTGCCAGAACAGGGATCACATCCTAAGAAGAGCCTGTTCTCATTTGGCTCAGCAATGAAAGTTTCACTAAATACTCTACAGGCCTCGGAAAGGGTTTCATTTCAGTTTGCTGACTGGGAAAAAAAAAAAAAAAAAAAAAAGACAGTTTAATATTAAAGAGGAATTTTAAAATACATAACCTTACATGAATGCAAATGAAAAAAAATGCTGCTTTATAGTGTTAACCAAGAATAAACAGCTTTTTAAACAACCATTTGCATTTCTTGTGAGATAACACAAATCTGTCCCAGTGAGCAGGAGCTATCAAGGAAACAAACCTCCTTTCAGGAAGAAAAATGATTTCTTGAATTAAAATTGTGTTTCCTGCACTTGAATGTCTCACACCTAGTTTTCACATCTTTGTTTTGAAACACAGTGTGTAGGAGTAACTGCTGAATGACTGGAACATGTTCCATTATATAAAGCTAGAAATCTATTACACCAGGTTTTATATATTCCAGGCACTATCAAAACTTGTGTAATTCCCTTTAGCTTCAGTAGGAAGAGAGTAACACAGTTAAATAACAAACACCAAAACCAACTCAGACAGCAGAAGCACCAAGAAAATGACTCATTTTTCTATTAGCTCCTGTACTCCAGGACTTCAGTTGTTTTTCAGGGTCCCCCCCCAACACTGGGTACACTGGGGTGGGAGGGAGACTGCACCTCCCGAGCTGCAACAGTGCCCAGAAGCTAAAAACCAGCCTGCCCAAGGCTGCACAGGCTAAACAAGATTAACTGAGAATATTCCTACAGCTTGTGACCTCTGCTAGCTCATCCCTAAAAGCCAAGAGGGAAAAAAAAAAAATATAAAAATAGCTATTTATGGGAACAAACTTGTTTGAAGCAACTGTCTGACTTAAATAGTAAACCTTCAGTTTATTTGTGCAAGAGGTTGTCAGGTTCGTGTGAGTAAGCCCAATCCTCCCACTCCCTGGAGAAGTGGAGCTCTCATGATGCTCCACGAGGAGAGAAGGCTTTCAGGAGAGAAGCATTCCTCGAGGAGAGCAGCAGCATCACACATCACCCACCAGTACCAGTGGTCACCAAGAAGGAGCTTCCCACTGCCCATGGGCAGCAGGTCCAGGAGCTCACAGTGCAACCTGACCATCACCAACCCTGGAGCTCTCTTTCCACGGGGGAATTCTCTCCCTGTCAGTCAATCCCTGCCCTCTCACCCCTGGGACTCGCTGATGTCTATTAGGAGACAAGCTCACATGGCAACGTTATTCCTGGAAGAACTACTATTAGGACACTCCTTTGTGTTCAACCACTGCAAACAGCAGTAGTTCCACAAGACTTAGCAGCTGAGCAGTCTCTGAGGCTCCTCCATCAAACTGGCCCAACCCTTCTGACATTAATTGGGACTTGGACTGACAGGCGAACCAGCAGAAACATAAAACCACCTCCCCATGGATCTCATTTCCTTGGGAAGCCCAACCAAGAGCTCAGCACTGATGTGCCATTCGATACATAGCTTGCCTTCAGACTTAACTTAGCTATCAGCACTTCCCTGATTTATTTGAATCGACATCAACAACTGATCAACAAATCAATAGAAATTAATGATGAAAATTATTAAACTCCTACCTTGGTACTCAGGCAACATTAGGTTGTGTGTTACTGTTTATATGATTTACCAGTCCCTTTTCAGTGGCTGATGACATCTCCAATTTTATTAACGGAGTGCAATTAGCCATTAAGTTTCATTACAGTCTCGCTCCTTCTGTGCAAAATTTGCCTAAGCCTGTTAAAGCATTTAGAGTGGGAAATGTATCTCGTTTCTCTTAGCCAAAATTAATCACCACTGCTAAGCTGCTCGGCACACCATGCAACCCTCAAGTTCAGCAGCAGCAAGCACTTGGGAGGTGCCACATCTGATCCCAGTTAGGTCAACCAACAGTGACTTGCTGGGGGCTGGCACCTGCAGATAGCTGTTTGGGTAAGATGAATGCAAGCAAATTTTAGTGGGGCTTTTTTGTTGTTTTTTTTTTTTAGCCTTGGTTGGAAAAGACCTCTAGAGATCATCCAGTCCAACCATTAACCCAGCACTGCCCAGTCCCCACTGCCCCATGTCCCTCAGCACCACATCTCCACGGCTCTGAAATCCCTCCAGGGATGGGGACTGCCCCCTCCCTACCCCCTCCTGTCAGGGAGCTGCAGAGAGCAATGAGGTCTCCCCTCAGCCTCCTCTGCTCCAGACTGAACCCCCCAGTTCCCCCAGCCCCTCCCCATCACACTGTGCTCCAGACCCTTCCCCAGCTCCGTTCCCTTCTCTGGACACACTCCAGCCCCTCAGTGTCCTTCTTGGAGTGAGGGGCCCAAAACTGAACACAGTATGTTATTAAGCAGAAGAACTCTGCTCTGCTTTAGTCACCACACATTTGGGGCAACAACAAGCATAGCACCAGGGCTTGGGCTGTAAGAATAAGAACAAGAAGATAAGGGAAAAGATGAGTATATTCCTTGCAGCTTCTCTATTGTCAATAATACCCTCTGGCACACTGGAGGGGTGGCTTTCCTGTATAGAACACACTTAAAAATAGCCTCTCAATTTCTTCAACCTTATATTCTACTGCAAAACCATACTGGAGACCTCAGCAGTGGAAAGGCAAAATGCCTGGAGCGTAGGCGAGTCGGGCACGTTGACCTCCTCACCCAACCCCTACTGCACGGCTGGGACTGGGACTCCTGCCTGGATCAGCTCTGCACACCACAGCTACTGACCTGGTGCTGATGCAGGAGGCAGCATCACCAAAGACCCTGGCCCAGGAATGGTTTAGATTTGTTGCAAAAATACATTTGAAAAAAGAAAAAAAACCAAAAAAACCCAAAAAAACAACCAACAAAAAAAGTCTTATAAAATTGGCTTTAAACTGGGAAAAGGGAGATTTAGACAAGATATGAGGAAGAAATTGTTGGCTGTGAGGGTGGTGAGACCCTGGCCCAGGGTGCCCAGAGAAGCTGTGGCTGCCCCCTCCCTGGCAGTGTTCCAGGCCAGGTTGGATGGGGCTTGGAGCACCCTGGGCTGGTGGGAGGTGTCCCTGCCATGGCAGGGGGTTGGGATGGGATGAGCTTTGAGGTCCCTTCACACCCAAAAAAATCATAGAATCCCCGAATGTTTAACTCTTATTCAATAAAACACCACAACAAATTCAAACATTTCCACTATTTTAAACTCTTGAAATTTGGCTTTGCCCATTTCTGCACTTAAAAAGAACAAATCCAAAAAGTTTAGAAGCTCCTCTTACAGCTGAGCTCTGCTCAACAGCACAAGGCAAAACCATATTATTTATGAACAGAGGGAAGCCAACACCAGCCCCTGCTGCAGAATTTATTTGCAAATCCTGTGAACAGTCTGCTCCCTATTATCAATTCAGATGAAAAAAAGATTTTTTTTAATTCCCATCATGCAGTTGTCTGCTCCCAGTACTGCTTTTCTAACAGCTGCAGCCCAAGCAGTGATAGATCCTATAATGGGTGAGCTGAGTAACCTCTTCATGCCTTCCATGTGTGCATTTCCTAAGAAAAAATGAGTATCTGCTACACATGTTCAGCCAGTCAGCCTGCAGCCCTGGTTCATTCTGTTTCCAAATCTTTGCAATTGCCCTGATTTCAAGGTTTTTTTCATGTGTTCTGCATCTAAAGAGAGATGTGGAACCCAGGTCATTATAGGGTTTCTGAGGACAGGCTAACCCAGAGACAGGATTCATGAAAGCACAGCCAGGAGCTCATGTGTGCTCATGTCCTAAGGAGGAGCTAAAGCAGAGGATGAGGGGGATTCTCCTGTAGGCTGCCCACGGACCCCCCAGCAGCTCTGCTCTTCCCCACTGCTTCCTTGGCTCACTGACTGGGTTTGGTTGTATAAGATCACAAACTCCCCTCACCTCTCCTCCTGGGACCAAATCCACTCAAGATCACCGAGAAAAAAAAAAAAAAAGGAACGGCAGAGGGAAAAAGAAACCAAACAAACTTTCTAACATTTTATTTCTTCATCAAAAGAGAAGTTTTGAATTGACTTTTATATCTAAAACATGGTGATCAACCTTAAACTTTGTCAGATTACTGATTTATTTTTTTTTCCCCTTCAGGAATTCCATCAGCACGTTTTTTGCTTTTTAATTGGAACTTAAAACATTTGCAACAGATGAGTAATGAGTAAGGAGCAGCTGCCTGCCCGGATTTCTGTGTAGACATTGAGGCACAGCAATACAGTGACACAGCAAGTCCCTGTGGAGGAAGCCAGCACTGCAAGAGCCACAGGGGAAACTGGAAGACCTATTCACATCTCAGTCACTGGTCTTTCCATCACAAAACAGAAGATGTCTCTCTGTATTTTCTCACCAACACAGGTATTATCACCATAAGTTAACTTCCAGAGTCAAGTACCAATTGGTATTTCCATGTGAAACAGATTCGAGGTATTTCCAATCACACTCCTCTCCTTACATCCATCACAAAGTGTATTATCATGTGAACAAGGCCTTGGTTTGGAGACTTCAACAGTTCTTTTTGCATATTTCCCCAGGCAAAGCAATCATCTGGCTGCAGGACCAACTTCAATGCACAGGCAATGGAAGAACTTTACACCAGTAGGAAGCCACAGCAGATGAATTCTTGAGACCTGAGCTTTGAGGACCTCAGGTGGAGTAACTCAGCAGCTTCTGAGCAACTTCACTAGCAGTACTTTGATTTCCAGCAGCTGACAATCTTTCCCTAATACTCTTTCTGTGATCTCAGAAAACAAAATGCTTAAGAAGAGATGAAGACACAGGAAAAAAAAACATAAGCAGATTTCTTCCAAACTATTAGATTATTGGCTCCTTAAATACACTCCTAATTAGTGTATCATAAGCTGTCCTTAATACATTTCTGAGCACAGCAAACTGTCAGATTATATGGACTCCTGGAATTTGAAATTAATTGGAATTGCTAAAAATAGCACTCAATAATGACAATATCCACATATGCTTTAAAATATTTGTAAAAAAAAAAAACCCAATGATTGCATAAATTCTTCTTCCAGCCTCAAAAAAATAAGAATATGGCTACTCTAATATCCTCCTTATTATCTAGGTCATCATAAATCATAGGATCATAGAATGGTTTGGCTTGGAAGGGACCTCAAAGCTCATCTGGTCCCAACCCCCCTGCCATGGCAGGGACACCTCCCACCAGCCCAGGTTGCTCCAAGCCCCATCCAACCTGGCCTGGGCTGTCACAAAACTGTTTCACAGTTTTATATCTTAAATTATAGCAGAGTTCATAAATGCTTGTGTAATATTAAGATCCAAAAGGCTTAACATCTCACCACACATACCCACGAGCACCCAATCTACCCACAGGACAATGCAGGTGTATAAAAGTGTTTAAATTCTTGCTCAAGGAATGTCAAAGGCTTTGATCAAATGATATTAAACTGCAGTGAAAAATAATAAATCAAAGGCAGTACGAATTCCCCTCTGCACGAGCTGCTGGAATGGTGAACATCCCAGGACCCCCACACTTTTGCTGTAGCACCAGTGCTGCCCTGGCCAGGCCAAGGTGGCCACTGGCATACAGACCCCCTGGTCTGGGTTGCTCCTTGCATGAAGAAGCCACACACACAGAGGAGAAATAGACCCATGCAAATGGGGTTTGTGGGGTTTGTTTCCCTCTGGAGCAACGTGAAGCATCTCTCTGAGGATGCAGATTACAGGAATGTTGTTCAATAAAAATCATAGCATAGCCTTGGTTGGAAAAGGCCTCTAAGATCATCAAGTCCAACCAAAATGGGGACTTCCATACCCCAAAACTCTTTCTTTGGGAGCCAAGACCTTCTTGCACTGCAAGTCTGAGCACCTCCACTCAAACCACAAGAAAACCTAGGAACATAAGATATTTTCCCCCATTCTTCTGCTAGAACTTGGCAAAACCAGACCTCTACACTGACTGTGCAGCTCTGAATCCTAACTATTCAGCAGATGGTTCTTCATTAACTGAACCTAAAATGGAAACGAAGCAGCACGAAAGGGAAAAGTAGCAGGTTGTCCTGTGTGCGTGCTTAAAGTTCACTGCCCACATGCACTGCTGGTCCACCCTGATGGGCTTCACCCCATGTCAACACACTGGTGGAGGCTCAGCAGGGCTGGCCTGGGCTAAGGGGAGTGGATGAACAGAAGCAAACTGTGCTCCATTCCAACATCAAGCCAATTTGGAAGTTGCTGATGTAAGTAGAGAAGATGAAAGTGTTCTTCTGATGAAAAGGCTCAGACCAAAAAGAAAAAAACCCAACCTTTTTGATTTAATTTAAACGCAATTTGGACTGAAAATATTCAGCTATATCAATATTTAATTTAGCAAAACTTTCCACCAACATTACCAGCGAAAATCAAGCCACCTACATTTTCTTTTTCTTAAGGAAAACATTTTTCCTGACCATTTTGTTTGTGCACACACGGCGGGGAATGAAGGAATCGGTTAGAATTACTGTAAGGGTCAGACAATGTAACATAAGCTATTTTAAATTACCTAGTAATAAAGGACTTGCTCTTTGGTAATTTACAATAGGAGTAAATGCCAACGGAGTAAAATTGGCATAAATGGGAAGAAAATACAGTCTTGTGTATGTAGTATAACCCTCAGGGTAAATTCTCCCTTCACCTGCACCACAAATGCATTACATCAGATTTCAGTAAGGTCTCAGCTTATAGCAATAGGACACTCAGCTTTCTCCACATCCTGCAACCCCTCTTTGGGCTCTCACAGGTTGATTTAAATTATAAATCACCCAGGAAACTAACACTTTTTGCAGATATTCAGACCACATCCTTGCTCCTGCTTTTTGCTAAAGCATGTCCTGACTGGGACATGCCACCTGCATGATGGACATGGTACCTCCCTCCTGAGCCCTCCTCATCCCACCCGCTCCTGCAGGAAAACCTTCCTCCCCCAATAGCACTGAGCAGTGGGAGGATGTAGGCACCCCCATTTCCACTCACACCACCCCACACAGCAGCCTGGGGGTCTTTGCAAGAGGTGGTTGTAAGGTTCTCCAGCAACCAGAAGATACCAGCGACTTGAAATTGCAGCCACTGAGGGCAGAGTAGGACAATGGCTGATGCCACAAGCGTGGTCTTGCTCTGCATCACAGCCTGGGGTCAGCTGGGAACTGCTCAGTTGCCATGTGTTAAGAGATGGAGGGAGTGCAAACATGTTCACAAACCTGCCCAAATCAAATGGAAAGGTGACTTAGTTCCAGGCTGTGACTTTTGGGTCACAGCTTTTTTGAAACTACTGTAAAATGAAAACAAAAGGTTTGAAGAATGCTCCATATTTTTACAAGATTTTTTAGATTGGATATTGGGAACAATTCCTTCCCCCAAAGGGTTCCCCAGCACTGGCCCAGGCTGCCCAGGGCAGGGGGCAGTCCCCATCCCTGGAGGGATTTCAGAGCCGTGGAGATGTGGTGCTGAGGGACATGGGGCAGTGGGGACTGGGCAGTGCTGGGTTACTGGTTGGACTGGGGGAGCTTAGAGGTCTTTTCCAACCTAAATGATTCTATGGCCATCAAACAGGTGGAAGGAAGAAGGTGAGGGAAGAGGTGGTGACTTTAAAGCTGTACAAAGCATCTGTGCAGCTACAGCCACACTTAAATAGCCTATCTGAAATCAATTCTGAATCAATTAAGCTAAACCAAATGAAGTTAAACTGAAAAAAAACTTTAAAAATTGTCCAGACTGGCATCTGCTGTTTAAAAAAGCAACTCAAATTTTAAATTTATGTATGATTCAAAAACTTTCCACACCGTATTATACTGCTACATAAGAGAGATTTCCAAGCTCAAATAAGCAATGCCCAGAACGCTCAGAGGATGAAACCATCCAAAACCAAAGGGCTGATGGAGCTGGCTCTTCAGGCTGCACAGAATCCATGAGCCCAAGACAGGGGCTGCTGCTGGGGCAGATCTGGGGCTGCTGCGTGCTGGCTGGCAGAACAGACGTGCTGCAACACCTCCAAACTGCCCAGGGCTGCTGGAAATGCAGCACTGAGCTGCAGCTCATTTGACAGCAGCTTCTGCTTGCCAGCCAAAGTGCTGAAGACAACCAGTGCTCGTTTCACTCAGCAGCTGTCTCTCTGAAGGAATACTCCTTCCATGGACTTTAACCTGGGGCATCTTGTCCAAGGCTTTCTGTATTAAAAGGCAGTATTGATTTCCGAGGCAACACTGAACAATTTAATACGATGAACAAATGTGATCCCAACATGTGTTTGCCCATGTTTCTGCCCAGAAGGAAAACCTGCCTGACATTTACAATAAAGATGCCATTCAAAAAGCTCTCAGAGAAAGATCATCATTCATTGAACTATTAATGTCGATCCTCCAGCATCCTGGGCTGGTGAGGGGAGGCAGGGATGATGTCCCAGCACACTACAGAGGAGATCTGCCCAGAACAGGACAGGCATGGGCAGCTACCTGCCAGAAAGCATCCCCAAGCACATGTAGCATGTCGTCCTGCTCCCATCAACAGCAACATGAAGTCTTCTGGACCCTGGGCTGGCCCCTGTAGAGCCCACCAGCCACCAGCTGTGGTGGTGCACCATCACCCACCACCCAACAGCATCCTCTACATTTACTTGGATGTCTTTCCACCCTTCCAGTCACCTTGGGGTCAAAGCTTTGCAGAAAAGCCAGATCCACATGGGTTTCTTGGGGTTTGGGGTAGTTTTGTTTTCCCCAAGCATCACAATGTGTTCAGGGTTGGATCTCGCTCTTATGGGAAAGTGCCTCATGACTTCAACCAGAGCAAGACACATTGTGACAGCACAATTTAGCTCCCGTGCTACACAAATGTGCAAACATGGTGTCAACCTACTGCCTGTTCTTATGCTGTGATGTTCTCCCACTCCTGCCTTTCCTCTTACTGTGCCTCTGGGTGTGCTGAGGCCAAAGAACAATTTACAATACATGACATGAGACACAAGCATAGAGTTCTCCAGGACTAGAATCATCACTACTAGGTGTTGATACAGAAAACCCTTGAGATGCTCAAATCCAGCATTTCTGTTTATACTTATTGACAGCAGAAATCCATACTTTCTCTTTTTGTTAAAATAACCAAGCATGTATTCATTTAAACCCATTCTCTTTCCTACAACACTTCACTGATGTCTTACATCCTCTTATACCTCACCCTGCCATGGTGCTGTGCAGAGCCTCTCTCTGGCTGACCCTCTTTTTTCCCAGTGCCTCCACTCCTCACCTCACACAGCTCATCCAGGCATGCATTGCTGTGCTTCTCAGCAGTATTTCAGCCACCGTAGCTGCTACTGAACGTCAGGTGTTGAAGGTTTCTCTTCTGACAGCCTTAATATGACAAGAGCTATTTATGAACCAATTCTGAGTATCTGGAACCTGCTTGTGCCCCATCTTCCTCAGCAGCTCAGACATCAGATGTTTACAGTCACTGCTGAAATCTACTGAACTTATCCTCCTTAAAAAACAGAGCTCCAGAAATCTGAACAGTAAAAGTGCCAGCAAATACATATTTTATAAGCTGACGCACTAAGATATACATCTTTATATAGGCAAGATCAGCCTAGAAGGATTTCTGCCCAGATACTTTGGTATGGGCTGAAGCCAAATGGCACAAAATCCCTTTGAGCTACATAACTTTAGACCATTACTGTCTCTGAGGAGGAGTGAAGCAAACTTTCAAGAGAGCAACTTTCTGCATCCACAGGCGAACTGCCATCTGGCTGTTACCTACGATCTCCACCAGCTTTGACGACAGCCAAACTCAATGGCAGAACTTCCCTTTCCATATCGCCCATCCTCACAGCTCTGCAAGCCAAAGCACTCACACAGCCCAGAGCCACAAGGCACGTGCTCAAGAGCATGCTTGTGTGAGGGGTAATTCTGTATGTGGCTCCTCAGGGGTCCCACGGATCTCCAGTGAGACCACACAGGCCAAGCAAATGGGCCCCATATCACACAGCATGAGCAGCACATCTTCCAGCTCCACCCCATGCTGCAGGGACTTTGATGCAGTGGCTCACACTTCCCTCCCTCCTTTCAGTGTGGCATCAATATTTAAGTGATTGCCCATTTTCAAACAACTGTGGCCCACAAAATAGTTACTAAAACAGGATAAACCAGAAACCCCAGTGTCACTTGCCTGTTCCACATTGCTTTGAACAGGAAAAAGGAAAGCCAGAAAACATGGTTTGATAGCAGAATGATGTTAAAAGAATGCAGATGTGCATATCAATAAATATTTAAATTCTTTAGAAAGTTAAAAGAAAAGCCTTCAACTAGATTGCCTGCTCCACACTCATGTTACACAGACTGGGAACCTCTCACTCTGTGCAGCAGTGCTCATTGCATAAAGTTGCAAGGAAGATAATTATTAGTCATTGGTAATGTTACACTTCATTAGGACTACAAACCCAACGATCGCTCTGTGTACTCATTATTTAAGCATCCATAACACGACCATTATCAAGATACATACTGGGCAGGACTGAGCTTTGGCCAGACTCTGCACAGCAGGTCAGCAGTTCTTGTGAACTTGACCATGAACGCACTGAAAATCAAGTTTGGAATAAGTGAATGAGGATGCTCACAACTCTGCTCAGTGAGGATACAGGAACGGAGCGCGGGCGTAAACTGCAAATGTGAACAACTGAAATCATCTCCTTCAAATGCTGCACACCCTACGTGCTCGAGGAGAGATGAATTACCAAAATTAATCTGCAAATAATTTCAAACAAATAAACTTGTGATGACCGAAAGCTGTTTACACTCAATTAGCAATCAGGGGGAAAAAAAAAAAAAAAAAAAAAAAAAAAAAAGAAGAGGAAGCAGAACAGCTCTCATTAACTTCAATAGGCTCTAGATCAGGCCCTGTGAAGGAGCTGGTTATTACAAAGTTAACTGGAAGAGTTATTCCCCCAACTCCGTTTATGCTTTTAGACAACACACAGATAACTCCGGGTCAGCCATCATTCCAAGTGTGGGAGTCACAGCGGGACCTCACAGAGCTCCAACAGCTTCACCAGCCCCTCTGCTTGCAGCACCACAAAGCAGGTTGCTGCTCACTGCCTCCATCCCTCCAAGCATCTCCCATCCATGGGGCAGCGCTCAAACCACGCTCAGTTGTACCCAACCTCAGCAGAGAGGCTCCACCAGGCACAGCTCTGGTGACCCCAGTGAAACCAAGGCTAGTACTGTACCTGCTGTGATTTTCATCGAGAGCCTTAGAGTAATTCAATGAAAAAAAGCTATCAGCTTTGCATGAAAAAGTGTAAGAATAACAAACAAAGCCTTTTCTGTTAAAGCTGCTGCAAACAAAGTGTGTTCCATAGACAAATCACCTGCCATTGAGACAAAAAGTGACACCTCTGAATGAGAGCTCAGCTGGAATTTATTAGCCAATAACTGCTAAAATGAGGCTGAGGAATGCAAATCTAAATGAGCTTTCTTCCCTTTAATTTATTTTGTCAGAAGACAACCAAAAATGAGCAAAGGGAGGTGCACAGCCTTCAACCAGCCTTGCTCTCCTGAAGGCACCAACGTGAGCCCTATCATTCACCTGCTGGGGTGACCTGTGTGCAGAACAGGTACTTTGCTAACCCAGGAGATGTCACCCTTCCTTCAAACCAGCTTTGAGGGAAGCCCACAACAAAACTTCACAGAAAATTTATTTTTTTCAGAGAAACACGTGACCCCCAACATGAAGATAAATGCTGGGATTCTTCCAGACCAAAAAATAGACATGCAACCAAAGGTTACAAATTATAATGACTCTTGACATTAGGAAATTCTTTTTAAGTAAACAGGAACATCTTGACTAGAAATATTTTTTCCCCAAATTAGTCACTTTTTGTTTGCTAACAAACAGAATTGGTTTGCAAAGGGCAAGCTCATCAAAATTTCAAAGTCAAATAAAATTATGAATTCCCCAGACAGCTCCACATTGATCTATGTGCTGTAGAAACTGGCTTAGGGCAGGGAAGGCACCATCAAACTGAATTATATGAGATTATTGAGCAACCTGGGCTGGTGGGAGGTGTCCCTGCCCATGCAGGGGGTTGGGATGAGATGAGCTTTGAGGTCCCTTCACACCCAAACCAGTCTGGGATTCTTTGAATAACAAGTCACAGAATTTGGTAACTAAGAACCATTGTGGTCCTATTTTTCTCCCCAAATTACATATTACTGACCACAGCATATCATGCAAAGCAGCTTTCCAGGCAGCTCGTTCCTCCCTAGCACATACACACAGACCTGCCAGGGGCTGACAGTCTTCCTGAAGGATTTGTTCTCCTGCCTGGCACCGACTCAGGTGCTTGGCTCACCCTCCTTTGGAGTCTCTCTCAACATGCCTCCAGGTTACCCTAAATCACATTCTCTGTTGTTGCTCTAATGGCCTTATTATCCATCATGGCAAGTTGAAATGTATTTTGTTGCCCTTCCAAAGGTAATTCTTATTCAACAGCAAAATTTACATCTCTCTAAAGGAGGAATAAGAAAAAAAACCATCCAAGATGGCTGATTACATTCAGTTGGCAGGATAAAACAGAAACACTCTTTTGACTTTTATAAACTGCCATGCCTGATTTCTTTTCCCCCCCTCACAGACAAAACTTTCATTTTCAAAGTGCAGCTTTCACTCTAGAGCCTGCTGTGTAAATACTCCACAGAGTTTAATCCCACTTCTCGACATAATCCAAACAAAACATGGCTACATGCATCTAGAAACCTGGGGGATAATTTATCCTGGGGATCCTTCAATGAAAACAGATGAGAACGTTCCCAATATATTACTGAAGCATAAATACAAATTAATCACCAAGATGTTTGATTGTATGCTTAAGCATATCTCATACAATTAATTTTTCTTTAAGAATTACTGAGCCAGGCTCTCTCAGCACAAATCAGGGATAACTCCACTGATTTACAGCCTACTGTCTGCGTAGTGTGACTCTACTTTGTACTTACACACTGGCATAAGACACAACCTTTCTCTTACTGTAGAGGTTCATAATCAAGATTTCAGGTTGCAGTACCTATTTTAGATTGTAATACTTCGCTATTCTTAGGATTACACTTGTAATATTTAGTCAGTCTGGCACTACTATTTCCTGTGGTATTTTTGTGATAGATGAATATATATTTTTATATATATATATTTTTTTAATGGATGACTTATCACGTAGCATCAAATTAATGGAAGAAAAACCTATTGAGGGGGATCCTATTAAACACAAAGCTGCCACCCTGACTTGGGGATGCTCAGTGCTGAAGGTTTCTAGGAGCTGGGAGATGACAGCACACAAGCATCTCTGCTTTGGGCATTCCCACCCCATCACCTCCTTCGCTGTGTCTCTTCAAAACAGCGACAGTCCCTGGTCATGTCAGTGGCTGACAAGCAAATTTGTTATCCCACAGCCCACAAAGACTCTGGAGTCTCACCAAGGAAGCCAGCAAGGGCTTTACATGTTCCAGACTAAAGCAGGAGACCTCGCCGGGCTCTGATGATGGCAGGAGCTGTTGGCTGCTTGCTGCATTGATGGCCCACCACTGCACCAGGGTCTGGGATCACATCACAGGGTGAAATTTATGCTAAACACCTGCAATTGCATTCATTTGTAGGATCTGAAGGATGAGTTAAGAGTAACAATTATTACTTCCAATGGATTAAAATATATACACGTGCACTAATGCAATCCCAAAGATGTGACGTCTGCCTGAGTCAAGCTACATCATTAACTAGCAAGACTCCTGCGTGCCAGCTTCTGCCCAGTGGCACAGAGAAATGCTCTGCTAGCAGCATACCCAGCCACCACTGCATTCCCAGCCCACAGGGATCCAACCTCCCCTCACTCTTCAGCCCGCTAGGAACAACTGCCAGCAGAGATCGAGAAAACCCTACAAATTCCTTCTCCCTGGGCTTGCTGCGCTGCTCTGCCACCACCTCCAGGCTCAGAAGGGGGCACTGCTCCCATTTCAATAGCACGAAAGGTGCCACTTCTAATGGGATTATCCATTTCAGCCCATTTCAAGTAATTATAAAACACTATCGACAACTGAGCGACTTTCAGAGCATCAGCTTAGCCTAAGAACATTTCTCAAGCTGAACAGTTTAAATTAAACATGTCTGAAAAGCTGAATATTTTGTTGATTTTGAAACAGCTCCCCTGACATCTGCCCAGGTCTTTCAGCACCTCAGGTTTATCAGGGGTGGCTTGGTTTGGCTTTTTCCACGTAAGGTTATGTGGGTGAAGCACGTGCATTTTAAACATTTGGGGGTTGAAGTCCATGGGAGGCTGTTTGATCTAATTAAGCTAGGGATCTGACTTGGGGTGGGGGGTGTTGGTGTTGCTGTTTTAAAGCAGTTCCAGCATCTGGGATTCTTCTCACAGGATACTCCATGCAAACCCCTCTTCCATGCACTCAACACCAGACCTGGGGGTGACTGACTTTCAAAGCAGTATTTGCAAGCACTCCCCACCCTTTTCTTCAACAACTATTAAAAACACTTTTAGCTCTCCAATATAGTAAGATACTTCTTTCCTCACTGCTAAAGCTGAAAATTGTGGTGCCAGAGTTACTGCATTGGTTTGCTGAGCCAGGAGAGCACACCAGCAGCAAGATGCTGGGCTTTCACCACTCTCCACGGCCATCCAAGCAATGAGCTCCTGCCAAAGCCAGCACTGCTGCTCCCTCCCCTTGCCAAGACCATCCTGGGTACCTGGTGCTCACACTGGTACCCCCATGCTGCCCACTGTGACACAGCCATGCAGGGTGGCAAAGTCTCCTGGCATCAAGTGGTGCCAGGGCAGGGTTAGATTGGATATTGGGAACAATTCCTTCCCCCAAAGGGTTCCCCAGCACTGGCCCAGGCTGCCCAGGGCAGGGGGCAGTCCCCATCCCTGGGGGGATTTCAGAGCCGTGGAGATGTGGTGTGAGGGACATGGGGCAGTGGGGACTGGGCAGTGCTGGGTTAATGGTTGGACTGGGGGAGCTTGGAGGTCTCTTCCAACCAAGGCTGTTCTGTGATTCTAAGGACAGCCAGCTAATAATAAGGTTATAATAATTTTGCCAAAATAGCTTATTCTTAAAACAGCCTTGGATGCTGACCCCTATCTTCCTCCTCCCAGGGCTCTGCACACCTGCTTGCTTTGCTCTGGGTGCATCAATAAAAAGCCCAAGATCCTCACTGCTGCTTATTTAAATGCTAATGATCTCCCACTTAATTTATAGACACCATGGTAGGTAGCAGATCGGATAGAAAGGATAAAACAGGGATAAAAAGAACTGTCCTAAAACATACCTCAAATTCTTGTAACAGCTGATGAATGCAAGAATCCTATCTGGTACATGTCACCTGTAAAGCCATCTGAAATCAACAGCCTGCATCACTATGTCTTGCAAGAAAAAGTTCAGCTCACATAACACTATGTTATATATATGCTTATATATATATACACACACACACACAAAATATGTTAATAAGCAAATGATTGACTAACCTCTGAGCAAGGCAAACCTGTGATAAAAATAACTTTCCATTGTTTTTTTTCCCCAAGTCAAAAATCTGTATGCATATTATCTTATTTCATGGGGCCAGTTAAAACACATAACTTGCTCCTTTCAGCAATTTCAGTGTCCAGAGAGCCAAAGCTGCCACCCAATTTCTGCAGAGAGCAGGAGGGCACAAAGCTGGCACACACACCATGCTGGCTCGTCCTTTGATCCTGAAGTTGGGGCTGTGCTCGTTGACATTCACACCACAGATTTCCCCATTAAGCATCAAGGGTAAGTGGTGAACAGTGCAGATGACCCACCATGGTGGTGTAATGCTCCCTTACCCACTCCTGCTGTTCCTCACACACAGAGTCACTCAGCAGCTCACCAAGGGCTGGATGGGACAGTAAAAGTGATGGAGGAAGGAGGGGCTTTGCTTTTATGTGGCCACAATGAATAAATCTGTGCAACCTCCTCAGGCAAGCCATTGATGTTGGCTGGAGAGGCAGCTGCTCACCCATCTTTGCAATGCAGGAAAGGTCTTGGGCTGGAGCCATGGAAACATGTGACAGTGGGAAAATCTGAGCAAAGGAAATAAAGGCAAGACTGTTTCCAATGACCCACCAGAAACAGCTTAATAAGGAAGTCCCTGTTCCTCTGAGGAGTCTGATCATCGCTTCAGGAAGCTGCAAGGAGGGACTGATGACAGTAGGGTGAAAAGGGACCCAGGAGACACTGCTGTTCCTCCAGGGTCTGAAGGTGGCCCTGGCTACATCCACAAACCCCAGGGCCAATGAAGGAAGGGGCAGCCTTGAGGAAGAAGCATCTTCAGTGGTGGTGTCTTTCATTTCTTCTGCCAGGCTTGAAGAAAATCCCCTCACCCAGAGCTGGCCTTGTTTACTGTACATTAAACAAACCCTAGCTACTCCTTTACTAACATGTTTGTCCTCTGCTAGAAGACTACAGAAATCCCTTTAAAAAGGCTGCTGTAAGAAACAGCAGCTCTGTAGGTAATGGGATGCCTCTTTGTGAAGTCCTCTATTCAGGTCAAAACACTGGTATGCAATAAGCCTGCACGTGGACATCAGCATTATTTGAAAGGAAGAGATATTACAGCTGAAAATGGAAACATTAGGGGAAATGCACTGCTGCTTATTTTTTCCCCCTAAGATCTCAAGAGAAGTAAAAGAAACAACTTACACTCCAAAGCCAGGCTTGTGACACCTAATAATTCCTTAAAACAAAGCCTACTCAGCACATCCATTTCCAGATCAATGAATCCAAAGATTTTTAATTGTTTCCCTGAAAGTTTGGTTTTGCACTGCAGTTTTCTGACCAGTTTTAACCATTGAGCATGGGCAGAGCAATAACAGCACCTACTAACCATGACCAAAGAGACAGCTCTCTCCCAAGGAGCCCCTCCACAGTTGGGGTGACCTGGTTATCTTCTCCCCAACCCCACACAGCCGTATTGAGGAGACAAATCAAGTTCTTTGAATCTCTAAATCCCATATATACAGAGCATTTCCTCTGTTCACCGACACATTTTAGCTCTCTGTCGAATAAACCCCTTTTTTAAAATATTAACAGCCAACAAAATAGTGTGGAAACAACCAGACTGGTGTTATCCTCACCACTGAAGCATGGGGACGTGCCACCATCACCCCAGCCCTCCTCATGCTGCCATGGTGTAGTGTTGGCAGCTCACCTTCAGTTAGCCCCCTGCTATGAAACCCAGATCTTTGCAAGAGGTTTCCTTCTCCCAGACCTCCCCCAGGACTATGATGTGACCCCAGGACTCACCTCACCTGTGCATGCCCTGCACTCACCACCTCTCTATTTACTATTTTCACCAATTTTATTTTCCCAAACTTTTCAGACCACAGGATGCAAGTAGCCTGTCTTCACCACTAGGTACTCAAATATGTTTCCAGGCTATGGACACAGTAATTGGTGGTGAATTGTCACCTGCAGTCTTTGTCCCCCATTAGCACTAATTCCCACCAGGGACCATTCCCCATGAACTACTGCTCATGAGAGCAGCCAGTCCTTAAGCCTTTCCATATGTCAGGTTTTGATAGGCTGCAGGGATCACTTTTTAATTAGAATGATATTTAGTTGTAGGTCAAATGGCTTCTCATCATCTAAGTTCAGTGTCTCAGTGAATTTAGCTTTGCCAGTTAAACTTCCAACCTCGTAGAAGAAGGAAATGAGGTCTGCGTGACCAGATTGCTTTTCCACAGCCAGGTAAATGCCATGGATATTGCTCCTAACCTGTTCATCTTCCCTGGCAGAATGCCATGCTAGACCTACATATACAAACTCTGATTTCATCTTCAAAAATCAGCATTTGCCAGAAAACACAGAATTTTATCAAGAAATTGCCAGCAATGTTAAGTAAGAAATACCTGTAGAATCAAAGCAAATCAAAAAAGCAGGTCTATTTAAAGAGAATAATTATTGTGTGGTTGGAAACAAGGGATTTATGGATATACTTTTGTATAGACACTGAATAATGCAAAGATGTTCATTTCTACACAGTCCTGTTCCATACTCATGGCTTTGCAGCAGAAGTACTTAGAGTTTTTATACGAAAAGTTTCAGTATTAGAAAATTAATCTAAATATATCAATTTTTTTCCTGGTTTAGTATTTTTGCTGTGAAAGGCAGATGCCCAGTTTCTACCCCAAGCTGCTACAGTGGTCAGAGCAGAGATCTCTGCTGCCACAGCAGAGGACTGGGCTCTGCTGTGAGTGGTGCTCGTCAGCCGTTACTCTTCTGATGAAGGTGCCACAGAAAGAGGCTGTGAAATACTTTGCAAGTTGGGATGGTGGTTGTGCACATTCAAACACATCTACAGAGAAGCCAGAGCACAGGTCTGGAAAAACAGGCTGCTAATTTCTCAGGGGGGGAAAGAAAAAACAAATCAAAACCACTTAACTGAATGAAGTCTATAAAACAAGAGCCAAGATTAATGCCAAGTGGCACAGTGTGACAAATGACTGCAAAGCTGAAACCACTCACGTGCTGAAGGATAAAGCAACTCCACATCACACACCAACACCTACCTACCCTCAGTCGGTTTGGAGGTGACACCAAGTTGGGTGGGAGTGTGGATCTGCCTGAGGGTAGGGAGGCACTGCAGAGGGATCTGGACAGGCTGGGTCCATGGGCTGAGGCCAATGGGATGAGGTTCAATAAGGCCAAGTGCTGGGTCCTGCACTTGGGTCACACCAACCCCATGGAACGCTCCAGGCTTGGGGAGGAGTGGCTGGGAAGCTGCTCAGCAGAAAAGGACTTGGGGGTGCTGGTCGACAGCAGCTGTGTATGAGCCAGCAGTGTGCCCAGGTGGGCAAGAAGGCCACCAGCATCCTGGTTTGTGTCAGCAATGGTGTGACCAGCAGGACCAGGGAGGTGATTGTCCCCTGTACTCAGCTCTGGTGAGGCCACACCTCCAATCCTGTGTTCAGTTCTGTGCCCCTCACTCCCAGGACACTGAGGGGCTGGAGTGTGTCCAGAGAAGGGAAGAGAGCTGGGGAAGGGTCTGGAGCACACTGTGATGGGGAGGGGCTGAGGGAACAAAAACAAAAGGTTTGAAGAATGCTCCATATTTTTACAAGATTTTTTAGATTGGATATTAGGAACAATTCCTTCCCCCAAAGGGTTCCCCAGCACTGGCCCAGGCTGCCCAGGGCAGGGGGCAGTCCCCATCCCTGGAGGGATTTCAGAGCCGTGGAGATGTGGTGTGAGGGACATGGGGCAGTGGGGACTGGGCAGTGCTGGGGTAATGGTTGGACTGGGGGAGCTTAAAGGTCTTTTCCAACCAAAGCAATTGCTTCTAAATAAAGAGATATCAGCTTAAAAAAAATACAGCACCGCTCTGAAGTGAGGCAGGGAGAACAGCGCTGAACTAATCTAGGTGACCTCTTAGTCACTGCAAGTCCTCTTCCAGCCATGTCCTCATCAGACAGAGCCTGCCAGGCAGGTACACACGAGAGAGCGGGTCTCTCTCTGCAGAAGGGGAAAGCTTATCTGTATTTTCCACCAGCACTTTGAGCAGCAGGTATTACTTTTCATAGCTCAGAGGCATTTTGATCAGACTCAAAAACTCTTCAAAATCTTATCTGCCCGCTTCGAAGAATGAAAAACCACCAGTAGTTCTCTAAACAGTGGTTCAAAACCAGAAGTATTTTTGTATTTGTGCAATGATACGAGCTTATGCTCTATTTTATGTATAAATAATGTGTGTGTATCTATAGATACGCTCACAGCCCAGAAACTTGGCTATTTTAATGGTTATGCACCATCAGAAAATTGTATTTCCAAACCATGCCATTTCCAACAGAAGTGTGAGCCAGTTTATACCTCCTGATGTTCAGGACAAAGCCTGAAGTACTGACCACTGTTACTCTCTCCAGGTGGAACTATCTCAATTAATACCTTAAATATCAGGCATCACTGTTTGCTGAAATTGCTCATTTCCTCCAAAAAAAAACCCAAATCTGATTGCAGTAAGTTATCCCATGGCAAAAACCATCCGTGCACCTTTATATCATTATTCAAATGGCTGAAATATCAAATATCTTCCTAATATTCCTGAAGTCAAACTCCATAGATAAAATCCTGTAGTTTACAGTGAAAAAAATTGCAAAAAAAATGGCTTTTAGCAGGATTTATAGGATTATAACTGGAGTTCATTGTTATTAACAGCAGCGTTGCACATTTTTGCTGACAGTTACTGGAGGACTGATGGCATTAAGTAGTAGCTCATAGGTACTTTTTGAAAAGATAACACCTAGCCTGAATTGGACATTTGGGCTCCGAAACTTGTAAAGTCTCAAGGAGCAAAACTTCATAAATTAAATTCATTTTATTTATTTGCTGAGACATTTTCTTTACAGAATTACTGATATTGCAGCAAAAATAACATACCAGGTAAATATTGCTTATATTTTCCTTGCTGCTGCTTTTAAGTACTTGCTACCTAAAAACCAAGACTCCATATCTTTTAATTCTCCAGTTGAGCTCCATTAATGACCTCCTAAGCATTTTCCATAATGCACATACTATTTACAGGCTACATTCACCCTGTGCAGAGCATCCTGCCCATGGAAGTCTAGTAGTCCACCATGCCTTCGAATTTCATGATGAGCCAAAGACATGCTCATCAGTTTAATACCAACCCCATGGCCTGACAAGGGCCAAGTATTGCATGAGAACCTGGGATAACTGCACAGCAATAAATATTCCCTTCTGGTGTGTCAATGGGAGGAAGAACCTCCTCTCCTCATTGTCTCTCTCAATGATGAAGGCAAAACTCCTCAGCAAGTAAAAAACCAAATACATACATTTTTTAGCTGTTCCCATCCCATGCATCTGTCACATAATTACATATAATCCTCCTAGGATTTGAAGCAGAGCACAATAGAGGAAGGACTTTAGATTATAAATACCTGAGGTGAAATAATGACACTGAGAGAAGTGGGTCAAATTTAATCTATGGATTAAATTATCAGCACTGGAAAATTATTTTCTCCAAAATATCCATAAAAACCATCTTTTCTAATCAGCATTTGAGAGAAACTGAAGGGTAAACAAAATATTTAGAGATTTCAACTATTAATGCTCTTTCTCAGTAGATTAATAATTGTAGAAAATTATCAACCCCCTATTTCAGATAATCCTAGAGACTTGGCATGGAGAGGGAAAATAATTTATTTCACAGCTTGCCTTCAGCTTCTAAAGCATCGAGGTTAGTACTGCTGCATGGGAGAGAGGCAGAGACTGTGTGGAAGAGAAAAACATACAGTTGTCCTGGATTTTGTAACCTTTTCTAGTCAAACCTGTGATATCTCTATTCCTTAAAGCCTATGAGTCCTCCACAGAGCAGACCATCCCAGATGCATGTGATTAAGTACACACAGACAATAAATTGCTGAATTCTGTGCTAATAAAAGATCTTACATGCCTCAGAAGTTAATTGCCAGAGGCTTCTTGCAATCAATCACCACTTGCCAAAGTGAGTCATCCCTGGAGCATCCCTCAACCAGTGGCTGCTTTTGGGGAAGGCCACCCTGGCCACTTGGCAGGGGCTCAGCAGCGTGCTCTGCTCCCTATCCTCATCACACCTTGCCTTGCTCCAAGGTTTCCTGACCCTCTGCCCTGGCCATTATGTGATGCTCCAGGCCAGCTCCTGATCCAGCCTTGGCAGCCTACCACATGCCAGGGTTTCCCTGCACCACCCCACCCCTAAGATATTAAGATAAATTAAGACTTCTCAGAAGTCTTGAACAGCATCAGTAAATGCCATTTAAAAATTAACTGGCTAAAAATATATATATATATTTTTTTTTTTACTTCCTTCTTTGAAATGAGGAACTCATTCCTCCCTCTCATACATGCAGAGGTATCCCCAGAGCAACACTCCCATCCACAGGCACTGCATAAACTTACTGCTCACAAGAGGAACCAGAGAAACAAAGCCAAGGGTCCTGCTGCCCCCATCACTGTACTGGTTACAGCCTGGGGATTCAGCAAATGGAAAACAGCAAGGAGGAACGTGGGCTGGGTACATTGGTTAGTGGCAAGAAATCTCCTGGTTGGTACAACTATGGAAAAGTTATCTAACTATGAAAATTGTCTGAACAAAGCTGGCATGAGGGGAAAAAAAAAGGTGGCACACACCCCCTTATCTCCTGGACACCAATGAGCCAACAGCTACAGGAGCCTTTGGCATAAACTCATCAACAAGATGGTTTTTTCCCACTGGGAGCCCAGGATGCAGCTCAGGACCACTGCTACAATCCACTACAGTGAGCACTCTTCCAGCATCCCTGGGGGCAGTGCTGCTCAAAGAGCTTATTACCAGAGAGGTGGGGACTTGCAAATAAAGAGATGCATAGAGAGAGAAGGCACCACAAAAGCAAACCACAATGGTCAGTGTTATCACCTTGGTTCCCAGCATCATGGCCAAATCAGATTTACTCTTTCTTTGTGTATGTTTTTCTTCTGTAGTAGCATCAGAGTAGTAAGGATGGTTTAAGACCATCAAACCAGGCAAAGCTGTAGACACAGGTGGTGGGGTTTTTTATTTCAGAAGCTGAGAGCCAGAAGACCTCCTAACAAGCCATCTTCAGGTCCCAAGGGGATGGAGCAAACTTGGAACAGCATAGGCTGGAAACCATCCCTCTGAACTTAAGGTCTTTACATTGATCTGTTGGTGAGGGTGGTGTCCTCAGCCTCATTTGCAGTGATCAGAGACACCTCAATTGCATTCACTCTTCTAAGCAAGGTCTGGCTGTTACCCGTGATATCTATGCCTAGCATCGCCCAAAAGATCAGAGAGAAAACCATGGCACCCCATCAGGCTGAAACATCTGCTGCTGATTTGTTCCTGCAGCTCCTCCTAACCCCAAATAACACACACACCAAGTCTTTTTCTTCTCTTACTGCCTCAGCAATGTTCCTGAATTTCCTTCCACGTCCTCTCGTTCTCCTTCTCTGTGTAATTCTCCAAACACAAAAACTTCCCCTGAGATTTTTATTTTTTTTTTTTGGGTGCCTTTTCAGTTTTCAGTAAGCAGAACTAAAGCTGCTCAGACTTGTGTGAACAGCACACACCACTGAGGAAGTCAGCTCCTGTTTTCCACCCTCGTCTCACCGAAGAAGTGATGAAAAGCAGCACACAACTGGCTCTATTTTTAGCTCTGCTCTGCAGGTACAGTTTCCAGGAAAACTCATGCACCGTGACACCCCAAAGGGCCTGTGGGGCACTTACATCAGAACTGATTATTTCACTTCCAATGCCCTAGGTGAGGAAAAGTACATATGAAAGGCAGGTCCTTTTTTCCTCCCTCTGAGGCAGCATTTAAGCAGACAGACAGCACAGCTGAGGTCACAGGAAAAAAAGCAGAGAGATGTTACTGTTCAAGTCACCCTTTCAGATTCAGACAACTAAAATATAGGTCTCCTTAAAGACTAATTAATTCCAAACACAATGAAGCATTATCTCCTTAGAGCATTTCAGCTATTTCATTTGCTGGTAGGGAAGATTTAGTGATACTGTAAGTCTTGCACCCCTTCATGCCATGGCATTGGTTTGTAAGGTGCATATCCTGGAAATAGTTAACAAATCCAGCTCTTAGATCTGAAAAGCTCTTTGCACCAGTTTGATATCAGATCTGCATCTGGCTCAAGCCTGGCTTTGCTTCCCTAGGATAAAAAGAAAAATACATATTTGTCTTCAGAAGCAGAAAGCCCACCAGGCAATGCTGGGGACAAGTCAGTGTCTTGCCTAACTTGGGACCCAACTTTCTAATTATTCAAGTATAAGCATAAATGTTCATCAATCGTAAGACTTACTGTCTCCCCCAGGATGCTTACTGAACAAAAGTAAAAGGATAAAAGTGCCATAGAAATTCAGTTCTTCAGCAGGAAGCTCAGAACCACAACTCAAGAAGATCAAGATGGACACTGGAGGATCCTCAGAGGACAGCTCTGGCTGAGCTGGATCTCAAAAGGCATCCTTCCAAGGCCAAGCTGCAATATCACTTCTAGGGACCTTCTGGATGGGCTGCTGGTCCACCATATCTACATCTTTAGACAGAACAGCCTTGGTTGGAAAAGACCTCTAAGATCAAGTCCAACCATTAACCCAGCACTACCAAGTCACCACTAAATCATGTTTAATTAGGGTGGTTCATTTTGTGATGTGATTTTAGGTACTCCTGACCACATACCCTCAAAGTCAGGCTTGAAACCCAAAGAAATCACTATTTTCTTGTCAAAATTTGAGGTTGTGCATTAATAGGAAGGAATTAAGAGCAATAATTAAGTAATAGAATGGACATTAGCTAAGAGCTGTTTGGAGAACCACGATACCATGTGGAGCTCTCCTGCATTTCAGGCTGATTTTTAATTACTTCACTCAAGCCACAGTTAATTGGGCATTTCACACATGTGCCTTTAAACATTTGCCCGTTATTACATTTTTATGGAGTTCAGCCCTGACTTAAATTCACACAGACACACTAAAAAGCCAGCAGCACCACAGATGCAATAAACCAGATGCTGAGTAAAGCCAGAGGTAAGTGCAAAGGATAATATCATTAAAAGCTTACATAACACTTTCTTTACGGACCTGGTTCTCAAAGTACTGTTAATTTTACCACACATAAAATGACAAAAAGAAGTTACTGCTGCTGTGGCACGCTGCTGCTTGCTCTGACACTGGTTGTCAGACAGTGAAAACGTGCCAGCCCTCCTTGCAGTGAAGTTTTCCACGTGGATTTTTGCTAAAAGTGGACTTAAACTCTGTGTATCTTGATGATGCCACAATTATTCACATCCATTTAAAATAAATGGCTTTTCCAAGAATGGGTGGGCTTGCTCTGCCCATTCCCCAGGCTGGCTGGTGGGTGTGCAGCACTTTCAAGGGGACACTCAGGGTGACACCCTCCAGCTGCACCTCCTCCTTCAGAGATGATATGTCCCACCTCAGGTGAGACCATGGGCAGAGGTGCCCACATCTGGCTGCACCATGAGAAAGCTCCCCAGAGAACTGTCACCCTCAGTTTTCATTGAAAACTAACATGAAAACCCTTGAGTTTTTAGAGGCAAACAAGTGAGTAGTCCTGCAGAGGTCAAAAGCCATTTGCTCCTAGGTGGTCACAAAGACATGTGCCTAATTAACCTTTTTGGGTTTTTTGGTTGGTTGCTTTGTTGGGTTTTTTAGTAACATGGAAAGATGAAATTCCTAAAATAAGCCCCCAAAATTTACAGCACATCTTCGGGGAGAAGAGGTGGCATTACCTGGCATTACAGGAGAGGACTCTGGAAACAGAGAACAAATTTACCTGAGCACCTAACTACAGGATTATCCTCTGATAAGTCAAACTATATTGATCCTAAAAAAAATATAATAATAAGCTGTGAACAAATAAGTCCTAAAAGCAATAAAGCTCTTCCCCAAGAGTGCCCAGATATAACCTGTGAGCAATCAAGGAGGAACCTCCTCACACTCAAAGAAGCCTCTGCTCCACTGTCCCACCTGCCATTCCTCACAGCTCCAAACACGACTGCCACAGGGGGGTAATTCAGAGCCTGTCTCTCAATCTTTACTTCTCTGCCCACGTGCTTAGAGCTGCAGAGAGCTCAGTGAGTGGTTTTTCCTTCCATCACTGCTAACACCCATCCGATGTTGCCCCTTGCTATCAACCTACCTTCCCTTGGAGCATCCACCATAGCAAGCTGGAGAAGAAAGAGGTCATTGAAACCCTGATGAGACTCCTCATGTGCCAAGTTAAGCCTGCACAGTAGGTTTTGTGCAAGCTTTGGGCAAAGATCTGCACTTCTGCTGGGCTTGGAGCATGCAAGAGTTTCTTAAAGAGAATATGCAGGATGTGGGAAACCTAGGGAATAGGGACAGAGCATGGGAGGGAATATAAATGGAAATCCTAGGGAGCAAGAAAAAGCTTGAGAAAAGAAATGGAACCCTTGAAAAAATGAAGACTACAAGAGCAGTGATTGATTGAAAGAAAGAAAAAAAATGGAAACAGGTGAAGAGAAAAGCAGTAGATGACATAGCCTTAAGATTACATATAGAATATCAGTTATTTATTCATGTATGCTTTATTTATTCTGTGTGATGATACAGTACATACATTGGTACCAAAGCCATGCCTACTTGTCCAAATATAGGAGTAGTTGCAGGCCATCACTCTTTGTAAATGCCATTGTGGCTCTGGGGTTCAATTATAATACCTATTCCTTGCTGGATAAAAAACAATCTGCTGCTTCCCGTGCTCACCGTTAAGGTAATCTTCTGATTTCCAGAAAGGAAAGTACCCAGGGGATTCTTACTGGCATGCCAGAACTCAAGAAGCAGCTTGATCTCCCAGCTCATCCTACCAGGAGCAGTGCCCAAGGCTGAGGGAGATGCCAAAGTGCTGAACCTGAGATTGCTCCACTCCACTGCAAGGCAAAATCAGGCAGAATCTGCCCTCCTCTTTATCCAAGGCTGCATTAAGTGGTCTAAAGCTTGGCACCCTGGCTACATCACCTCTCACAAGACTGACCACAAGTTTTCAACCATGTATTTTCTGCAGTAACTCCTCATTTAAACATTTCTTTCAAATTCTTTTCCAAGCATTTTAAAGATGATCCTGGATTTTGAGCTATTTTTATATGAACTTGAGTGCTTTACACAACCACCAGGACATGAAATATTTCAAGATGGTACAATGCTGACTCTATTGTATTCCTCTCCTACTTTCCCTTACAGCTTGGCTTCATCCACAACGCCAGATAATTTCTTCCTTACTGGGCACACTAAAGCCAACTGTTAGCATCACTTCTGAATTTCCATGTCTCAAAAATAGCCAGTATTGACAAACAGGAAAGCAGCAAATTTTGAGCTCATCTCTGTCATGGCTGAGGGAGTTGGGGTTCCTTAGCCTGGAGAAGTCAAGTCTCCAGGGAGACCTTAGAGCACCTTCCAGTGCCTGGGGGGGTACAAGAAAGCTGGGGAGGGACTTTTGACAAGGGCATGGAGTGATAGGACAAGGGGTAATGGCTTTAAACTGGAAGAGGGGAGATTTAGACTAGATCTGATGCAAGGAGCGGCAGCAGTGAGTTTTAACACCACCATGCCTTGAGCTGAAGGAAGGCTTTGTTCCTCCATCCTAGGAAAAAGGTTCAATCCCAGCACAGATCCCCACACCCTGCCATAGTAGTGCTGCTCTCTCATCCCAGCACTGAGAGCACCTCTGAAATAGTGGGGGAAATGGGAAAGCTGCAGTTTAACTGCTCTTAATTCTGTTTCCTTAGAAGGCAAATCAAATGATCAGCTACCCAAAACCTCACAGTTTCACACTTTCCAAGGGGCTCGAATTCACACAACATTTTTTTTTTCCTGACATATTTTATTTGCTGGCACGTGGTATACATGTTTTCACCAGCTTCTAATTGCTTATTTCAGTCTCCTAATTTAATTTGTACCACTACCCAAGATATTTCATTTTTTTTAAAAGAAAAAACAAACACTCATTTTTTGTGTTTGTGCAGCTTTGGCAACCCACTTGGCATGGATATATGCTTTGTTTCTTTATGCTGATATCTTCTTTGTGGCAGTTATTCCAATAGAGTCTCTCAGTGGGACACATTCCAAAGCACAACAAAAGTGCTTCCCAGCTTGGGTGGCAGTATATGTATTAGGATGGAAGAAGGCCAAGTAGGTAGATGGAAATGAAGGGGACTACATAGCTCCAGTCCTTTCCATGGAAGCGTGGGTAATCTTTGTATCACAGAATGGTTGAGGTTGGAGGAACCTCTAGAGATGAACTTGTCCAACACCCTTGCTCCAGACAGGCCAGGTAGGGCAGGTGCTCCAGGGAACAATCAAGTTTTGACTGTTCCCAAGGATGAAGACTCCACAGCCACTCTGGGTGACTTGAGATGAACATGGAAGGCTCCTGGCATCACACCTAGTAATGGTCTTCCCACCCTGAAAATCCACATATTCCCAGCCTAACAGCCTCATGGCTCACAAACATGAGCTGAACTACCTGTGTTTTCAGTACACCACAAGAACACAACCGACCTTCTGGAGCCAACACTTGAACACCACTCAGCAACCTCTGTTTTCATTAAAAGGTCTGTGAAGCCTTGGAGAAAACCAAGAAACAACCTTTACCAGCTGTTACCTTCCTGAGTGGGAATGTCTTTTTTTTTTTCCAGTGACAGAATAACAGTCATCTCTCTCTTCCTACTGACCTTCTTTTTGCTTTAGCTTGTCATCCAAATACAATATATCTAACACATTTTTATTTTTTGCCTTTCATTTTTATTCTTAAGACTCGCTTAGCTCACTTCTGTCGCAAAAATGCATCCTGCCTCATGCAGCCCAGCTCAGGTTCAATTTACACTCATGCTGAAATGCCAGCCATGTGTGGCTGAGCCATTTGGTCTGTGCTTTATTCTATTTCCCACCTTAAAGCCTTTGTATGACTACTGAAGTAGCTTCAAAGCCAGAGAACTACAGTGTTCCTGCAATTCACGGTCGTTTGGTGCTTTATGATGCCCTCAGAAACATAAATCAGCCATAAGAAAGGGATGGGCAGAAGGGGCAGCAAGACTCTCTTGGTAAAAGAAGATCCTGGTAGGGTGGAAGAAGGTGAGGAACTCATGAGGATCATCACTCAGATCCATCTGTTGCACACTTTCAGTCAGTTTAACCATGAAAAGTGAATGGCCACATTCCAGCCCAGGTCTGTACCATCTCACTGATGTCCCACACAAGATTTCAGGGTGATGTAGGTCTGTGTTCCCCAGGGAATGGTACACATCAGCATGAAAACAGACTGTGGCAAAAGAGGAGGACCCACAGCCTGGCTTGACAGGCTTGCCAGCTGTGGAGAACAGGTTGTTGGTCTATCTGCTCCAGTGTGAGTTATTTACAGACACTGCTGTTGGCTACAGGTTTGAGCTTATGTAAGAATCTCCAGAGGAAATCACCGTGCTCAGTCCAGGCAGTTTGTTGCAATCCTACCATTAACCCAAAGCTCATTAAGGAATCTGCAAGTCTGCAGAAGTGTAAGCCAATGGAAGAACGAGAAGTCAGAGAAGCCAGATGATCAGAGGTGCAGAGAACATGGAAGTCAGTCCCACCAACTTCAGTCAGTGCTTCTCTGGGAACCACTTTCTTCATTTCCACCCTCCTCAAAGACGAAAAGATCAGCTTAGTGGGGGAAACTCTAGGATTGCACATGTTCTGCATAGAAGACAGTCATACTGGGAAAAAAAACCCACATTCAGCTGTACAGGGGAACTCAAGACCTGCTGTCAGCTCTGCAGACATCATAGCTGCTGCAATTACCATTCCACACTCACTCACCGTACCCCTCAGCTTCTCCAAACGTCTTGAGCAAAGCAGCTACAAGCTCCAGCTCATCTTCCTTAGAACACAAGATGACATTTGAACCTCTGTAAAAGCCACAAACCCTTTTGGCCATCCTAAGTGATGTGCACAAACAGCCAAGACATGACCTGGCATGGGGAACTGCTGGCTCCTCTTCCTTTGTTGAGGTCCCAGCATATATATGCATGTGTTTGTGTATCTTTATAATCATATTTTCTCTGTGCTCTTCTCAGTACAGCCCCCTCAGCACTTTCTCAAAGCAATAAATTACAGACCACAGCCTTTCCTCTGTGAGAAAAATCTCTGCAGGCAAAAGTAGGAACACAAAGGCCAATGTTGACCTTTCAATTCATTTTTATCTCCGTGGGCTCACCAGTTATCTTGTATTTTTTAACAGAGCTCCTATAAGCAAAGCACTATGTAAAAATGAGACCACCTCCCACGAGGCTTTATTAGTGTGCCCCTAAAACTTCCAGGAGACTTCAGCTGAAATGACCTCTACTGCAAATAAAGCAGGAGTCCTGAGAGTGCTCACAACAGTGTCATCCAAGAGAAGCAGCAGCCTGGAAATTGCTGCAAGCAACCCAACAGCACAGCAGGGAGCAATTGGGGTTTTAGGAAAAATCTCCCTCACACTTTCTGGTTAGCTAATCACACCTTGAGCAGTGCCCACGGGCTGCCAGCCAGCACTGCCACCTGATGCTCACCGTGCTTCGGCGGCTGGCTCAGCTGGGGGGGGCAAGGATGCTGGTCAGGCACTGGGTACCACCACCCGCCACCTTGCCACGTGTGGCTTTTCTTCACAGATGCCAGTTAGTGAAGCAGCAGGTTTATAGACACTTTATGGTATAGAGGAAAGCAGAACATAAGCCTGTTGCTATGGCCAGCTAATAACACAGGAAGCAAAATATCCTTTTTTTTTTTCCCCCTTGGCCTCTTTCAGTCCATCTCCTCCTAACTTTAATATCCTATTCCCAGAGACAGGAGAATGAGACTAATTTAGGGGCTAATTCAAGCAGGGAGTAGGCAGGGCTGCAGCAGGCTGTACAAAAGGTACAAACAGAAGTAAATCTACCCTACAGCAGAGATTAAAGCCAATACCAGAAGATGCTATTTTGAACTTAATGGACTCTGAGCTGTGTATTAGCAGTGGGTACAGATGTACCTCCTGGAGGTCAGGTTTTCATGAACTGACTTACATAGGAGGCTCTAGAAATGCAGTCTGCTTTCTATAGTATGGTAAAGCCTTTCTTCCCAGAAATACACCACTTCTCATTTAAAAAAAAAAAAAAATATATATATACACATCCTCTTTCACTGTTGTATTTGTTCTGTTTCATGCCAGTGCAACATTTATTTTTCCAGAGAAAGATTTGGGTATAAAAACTACAGTCACACACTGATAAATGGAAATACAGACAAGTTTTCCAGCTAAACAGAAACTGAGGATATACAATAGGGACAGAATTATTATGTACAATCAAACATACCAACAGCAGCACAGCATCCTTTCCCAGGGGAAAAGAAAAGCTGACACACTACCTGTGATGCTGTGTGGCTTCATGTAGGACAATTTAGGGCCTCCTGGAAGGAAACCCTGGAGCCAGAGAGAGCAGATGCCTACAGTCACACTGGGGCACACCATGTATACGAGAAAAAGTCAAGTATAAGTATCCAAGGATAAAGGCAATAGGAATAGAAGATGCTGGAGCCTCACCACCCCAGGCTCCAACTCTTAACACTACTGGTATCTCCAACACATAACCCCTTCTGTGGTGGTGAGACACTGGCCCAGGGTGCCCAGAGAAGCTGTGGCTGCCCCCTCCCTGGCAGTGTTCCAGGCCAGGTTGGATGGGGCTTGGAGCAACCTGGGCTGGTGGGAGGTGTCCCTGCCATGGCAGGGGGTTGGGACGAGATGAGCTTTGAGGTCCCTTCCAACTCAAACCATTCTATGGTTCTATGACCTATCCACCTGCAAAGTCCAGAGTTGTTTTTCACCCTGCTACTACTCAAAAAAATTGTTCCAGAGCCTCACTATCCCCATGATTATAAGTTTCCTTCTTAACTGGAGTCTCAGATGTCTTCTTGCTTTACTTAATATTGATTTGTTCTTTTGCAATAGCTGTTCTCTGGCTTAAATATCTCAACAACCACTTTCACATTTCCTGCTAAAAACACCAGATCCCCTCTCAGCTTGCAATTTGCTAAGCTAAACAAGCCAAACCCACAGGACAGAAAGGTTTTCCAGCTCCTGGCTCTTCCCAGTCATCTTTCTCTCCCAATCCAAGCTCAACTCCCTTTTGGCATTGAGCAAGGGCAGATGTCAGCTGAAATGTGTAGGTCAAAGACTGATCAGATTTAGTGGCAGACCAGACACACGTCACTGTAGGTGGCCCTACCATTGGCTAAAACACATTCATTGCACTCAGAGGTTTCCCATGATGCAGAGTTATGAACAGCCTGTATTAGCACAGGGAAGTATGACTGGGAAGTTATGATATTCCATCTTTGTGATGCAGAAGCACAGAAATGCTTAAAAAGAAAAGCTGTGCGTGCACAGAGATGCATGGCCTACGTGATGGCTGTACCCTCACTGTGGGATAAGTGGACCTACAGACATACAGCATGGCACATCCAGCTCAAACTGCACCATGCATCTACACCTGTACGGGGGTCAAACAGTGACCACCACCACCTCCACAGACAGCACATCAGACACCATGGCTGAAAAGGGCGAGGGGTCCCTCCTTGGATCTAGAGAGGGAGAAGCTTGGTCTCATTTTGAGTTGATGCCAAAGACCATCCTGAGTCAAATCAGATGTAAACATATCATAGAATCATGGAATAGCCTTGGTTGGAAGAGACCTCTAAGATCACCCAGTCCAACCATTAACCCAGCACTGCCCAGTCCCCACTGCCACCACATCCACACATTTCTTATATGCAGGTCAGTTGGGCACAGATGCCAAAACAGGGGTAGTGCTACCCTTGCTCTCATGTGTCTGTGCACTGACTGCTGAGTGGTGAACCTTCAGTGTCACATGTGCTTTGCTGACATCGTGACGCTGCTTGATTAGCCCATGCATTTTTTTTTCCCCATAACCAAATTAAAAATAAAAAAAGAAAACAACATTTGGGGAGAAAAGGGCGAAGACTGAGCCCAATTTTCCCCCAGTCTACAAGTCATCACATAGCACTGGGTAGCCACGAGGCATCTCAGCCATCCAGGCTGCGTGCCCACCACACCATGAGCTGCCTCTGCACGCAGCAAAGCAGCTTCCAAGGCAGCTACCTACCTTTCACCCATCCCAGCCAACAGCTCTGATGGCAATCTCCCCTTGGGAAGCCTGCCAGCAGGTATGTGATAACGAGAGGTATCTGGGATGATCACACTGTTTCCCACATTGGCAAACGTTAATAATGACTGATAAGCTTTTCATTGAGCGTGTCCTCTTTCATGCTGTTTGGAGCTTCAGCAAATTTCCACATTAGCACATACATTAGCTGGGCTCCACAGAAAGACAAGAGACTTAAATAAGCACAGAAAGCTCTAACCCTGCTCTGAATAACAAACAGTTTCATCTCCCCCCTCCCCAGTATGTTTGCAATGCAAGACTACAGCTTTGCTCACTTTTCAGGGGACAAAGATGGAAATGACAGCGTCACCTCCAATCCTCCACAGACCTCAGCCTTGACTGCCAAACCTTTCTACAGCTTTAACTTCCCAGGTGTCACAGCAGCCACAGCTAGGTTGCAGCCCTTCATCCTCGTGTCACTGCACAGCTGTTTTACAGGAGACAAAAGCATACTTTATGGAGAAGCAACATTGCAAGATGGATTTCCATCTCTAATCAAAGAAATACCCTTTCGTGCCTGCAAGGGAGCAGCACAGAGGGGGGGTTCACACGGAATATTGCCACTCTGCTGTGGTGCTCTGTTGCTTTCTCCAGCATGGTATCTATTTTAGAGAGGAGCAAAGAAAGGGCACCACTGTTTTTACTGAGGAAAAACCAAATTCAGAGATTTTGCAGGCATCTGGACTATTGTGCTGCAATCAGGGCTGCAGAACAGCAGCTTTCATTGAAAAACTGATTGCAGAGACAGTATTACTACACGGACCCAAAGCACAATTTTGCCTTCCCACCGACAGCTGACAAACACAAGGAGGGATTCACACCACCTCACTCAGCTCTGGGGGTCAACCCCCACTCAAGTCACTGATTGGAGAACTAGGGCTGCTGCTCCTGGTGTTACCAGGTCACAGCTGTGTGAGTCTCCCCTCTGCAACCCCCTTCTAGGGCTGCATTTTTTGGGGGGGTCCCACCCTCGGCACACCTATCACACCTCTGGGTCCATCCTCCATCACAGCATGTGTCCCCCCATCACCAAGCACCCAGCCACACTGGTGGGGTGTCCTGTCTGCCTTTCCCATTTCAAAGAATAAAGACCACAGTGGGTGGATGCAGAGAGACAGCAGCTAAGAGTCTTAGCTCTTTATTTTCACTGTTCTTTAGATCCCCCAGTGTATAATGGCTCTGCTAACCCAGTCGAGTAGTGCTTTAGGCCAAGTTTTAATTATTTCTTTTCTTTCCCATTGTTATGTCACCACAATGAATGCCAGATAACATGGCATCTGACAGCCATGGCACTGTTGTAGGGATAACAGAGGCTGCAGATACACAAGCCATCCCATACAGCTGATGTATAACCTTGGCCATCTCTCCAGTCCGGGGCAGGAATTCACATTCAGTTGCACTCATACTGTCACTCCTAAAAAAACCCCACTGTGTGTCATTACTTTAAGAATGTTCTCCTTCACCTTTCTCCATAACATGGACTAATTCATCACCCAACCTTCCCTTCACCCCCAAACTCTGACTCATCTCACAACCTACATCAACACCATTTATGAGGACAAGGCTGCCCAGAGCTCCCAACTGGTGCTTTGGAAACACAGATGCACCTGAGCTGAGGTCTTTCCACCAGTCTCTTCTACTCTAATCACCTGTAATTACTTTGGAAGCCACAATATGGCTGCAACTCCATCACAATATGGGCTATGGTTGGAGGCTCCTGCCAGATCTGCCCACCTGAGCAAAGGTGTGGATCTCTGGGCTCTCCAGAGTGTCCTCCTGGCTTTGGGCATACTCGGGACTGCTCAGCAAAAGTAGGCAGCTGGATCCTGACTTTAAGCTGAAGCACACCAACAGCATCTAGATGTCAATTCAGTAATCGTATTATCTGGGCCCTGAATTTGCCAGAACTCCAATAAAAATCCTCGAGGCAGACAGAGGACCTGGATACCTGACGGTTCCTATTTTTAAGAGGCACTGACAAGTTGCTAGATTTAAGAACTGACCTACTTTAGCGGCTGTTTCATATTGAATTTTTTCCCTTCAGGATGCTAGCTATTCTTCTGCTGCTGCTTTTTCTTCCAAAAAGCTTTTTTGTACTTTGAAATAAATATAAACATAAAAAACCCCAGACTTGCCACTCCAATTATGGCAGTTTTCCTGCCAGGTTAAGTGCAAGCTATCAAATCTTTTTGTGAAATATAGACTAGAAAAGTACCAGAAAGATATACACAAACAGTTTGCACTGTCATGTCTCTCGTTTCACACACAAGTATTTACATATTAAATAATGACATGCCTTTGTGACAGGCAGCACTCCCTGTTTGGGAGACAAGATATTCCTGAGCATTTAGAACCACCTGGGAATCACAAGCTACTCAAATGAATGAACAGAAATAAAAGTGATATTGCTTCATCTGTCAGAGTATCAGGCCACCCACCAACTAGAAGTTAGTACCACTTCCTCAATACCAGTGGTTCACTGCATCACTAACTGGAGTGTAATGGGAAGGACTGGTTATCCTCCCTCTATTAATGACACTGGCTAGGGGTTGGAACTACGTGTTCTTTGAGGTCTCTTCCAACCCAAACCATTCTATGATTCCATGAATTGTGTCTACAGTAAGACAGGTATTATACATATATATTTACTACCAAAAAATACTTTAAAAACTAACTTCTGTTGAAACTGCATTTTGCAGTAAAATAGAGAAACTGGAAGAACTCTTGCAAATATTTCTCCCAGAAACTTATGCTCAGTCTAGCACTAGCTGAATTTGAGTCTCTTTGCTACGCCAGCACCCAGATTGCAAGCATTTGTTTAAATTTGCACCACCACTGTGTTTTGCAGCCCAAAAGTCTTTTGCCCACAGAGCAGAAGACCTCAGTCCAACACAGCACTTACTTCACTGCTCCACAAAACGAGGTAGCAGGCTCTCTACAGCTCTGGAGTACATGTAGACTGTACCTGCTCACCAAGCAGTACACCAAGATTTGCTATCAGACTTGCCCAAGACTCTTGGGAATGTATCTTCTAACAATCCATGATAATATATGATCAATAATATAATTGCTGGTCTTGCTGGATTTGTGATGAAAGTCCATTCTCTCAGCTTCAACACTGAAGACAAACCATGTCCTGGTGCCCCCACAATGACAACTCCACATGCAGTGCAGTTATTCAAGCAGAGTTTGCTCTGTTCAATCACTTTGCAAGAGGAAAATGGCTCAGCCCAGTCCCCCAGCTTTGGCCCAAAGCACAACACTTCCAAGAGTATCAAGCATTTTGTTTCTGTAGGCAGCTGCAGCTCATTAAAAAATACAACCTGTGGAAGCACCTTCCTGACTGTTACTCCTCTACAGTACACTGGATGGAACAGATTTTCCAGCAGTAATAGAAGGGTTTTGGCTAAACCCTCACATGTGCCACAAGCAGCAAAACAATTTAGTGTGCTATCATGAAGGAAGATGCAGCTTAATTAAATGTGAAAAGGAGATCAATTGCACTGATATTAGGAGAAGTGTTTCCTTTAGAGATATGATCGAACGTTTTATTAACCAAGCTTATCTAAAAAGTTTGATACCTCCTTCAAACAAATTAAATCACAGGTTGTCCTTCTGAGCATGTCTGAATGTGCACAACTGCCCCTGGGTGTCCCTGACCATGGCAGGGGGTTAGAACAAGATGATCTTCGAGGTCCCTTCCAACCCAAACCAGTCTGGGATTCTGTGAGCTGCACTGAACTGCTGTCCTGGGAATGCAACAGCCAGGCTGGTCAGAGCAAACAGGGCAGATGAAGGACTCTCACTTTCTGAAAGGAAAATCCGTGTTCGACCAGGCACTCAGATAATCCAGTGATGGGCACTGCTGTAAAACCACAGCAGCACAGGGACACAGGTAAAAGCACACCTGTTCTACAGGAGCAGAGGAAAGAAATGAGCTGCAGTGGGGTTTGGAGTTTTTCTCAGATTTATTTTCTCATGATCAGCCACGGGTAACAGTCAGCCTAAGGTGCAGGGGGAGGCAGCTGGCTCGGTGCTCAAAGGCAGCACCACATACCATCCTGCTTTAAAGTTTATCAAAGCATTCCTTGGATCATCAATTACAACTTCATTTTGAGGGAGAAAAACCACACTAATGGCAGACGAGGAACAAGAGCAACAACGAGAGAGAGAAGGGAGAGGAGGAACAAATAGATTTGTAATGGTCTTCCAGAGATGTTAATTAAAGAATGAATGCTCTTGCAGGTAAGAAGCAGATATATTGCAGTTTTCATAGTGTTTCAAGTGCAGGAGTGTTAGTTAGCGAGCAGCTATGTAATTATGCTTTAGGTCCAGGTACTTGAAGTCTTGGTAGAAACAGTAATTAAAAGAAAAGAAGAAAAGTATCTGGAATGTGTAATTAGACAAATTTGAGATGGGCAGAGTGTGGGAACTGGGGAAGCAAACTGTGCATAGACCTCCACTGCTCCACCACCCTCTGGTTTGTGGTACCCCATGCAGGAAGCCCACCACTTCCACATGGCTTTGCTTGGCTGCTGGTGGTATGTCTCATAGGGCCACCAAGACACAGACCATTTTCTGTGTCACCTCTCCAGCAGCCCTAATCCTCAATTAGAAACACAACCAGAATAGAAACTTATAATAGAAAGTACTGGAGCTGACACAAACAAGCCCTGTGAAGAGGCAGCCTCTGAGCAGACTACAGTAATCCTACAGTAATCCTGTGGGATCTGCTCTAGGATCCTGCTCTAGCAGGGGGGCTGGACTAGATGATCTTCAGAGGTCCCTTCCAACCCCTGCCACTCTGTGATTCTGTGCAACCCCAAAAGCTTCCTAGCAGCAGCCCACTGTGTCAGGTCCCCAGCCTGTCCCTTTTGGTGTTCAGTTGATCATTTATCCACCTGAACAGGGGGTCAGCATGCCCCAAGATGGGCTGGAGCAGCTCAGAGACATCTCAAGATCCAATACAACCAGTTATCATCCATAAGGAGCTGCCACATGTGAGCTCATCCATCACATGTAATCTTCTTCTGGGCTGGGCAGAGACTTGTTAAGCCACAGTAACGTGGTCACAAGGCTTAGTTTACTAGCCAGCCCAAAGCTGGCTTACTCACAGACTGAATTCATACCTGAGCTTTGGTCAGTCTTTTCTCAGATTCATCCCACAGAAGTGAAAAAACAACCACCACCATCTCTTCATTTTAAGATATAATTTCTTATTCTAAAATGAACACATTATGAGCATTACGTGTCGAGTATTATGCAAGAGGTTTTCCTGGTTGCTGTGGATGACTATCACAATATTCTTAAATTACATTCCTGTAGGCTGCTCTTCCACGAGCACTGTCTCATTCAGCAGAAAACTTAGTCAGGATTTCTCCATGTTCCCTTCATGCAGCTGTCCCCAAGCTGGTACTTCCACTCCATGACCCCCTTTCCCCCTACACAGAGATATTCACATCCTTGGGGGATTTCTCCCCTAAGATGATCTCACTGTAGTTGATTAAAGCTGAAATTTTAAAGGTATATAAAGGTCCATGTACTTATCTAGATGTGTCCAAGTTACTATTTTCCCATTGAAATCAATAAAGATTGGACAACTAATTGCTTCTGAAAACCCCTTCTGTGTCTACAACCACCTCCTTTGGGCCCACTCCAGAAATTCATGTTTTGCAGCACCTGATGCATAGAAACCAGGAACCTTGCTCTAAATACCTTCACTCTGCAAAAATACACAGGGAGTGGGAGGGTCTCTTAGGGGCTACAAAACCAGCACCCTCAGCAAGTAGCTGCCCAGCTGCTCTGTGAATTATTGGCTAGTCCTCATCCTCCAAACACCTCCTGGCTTCTTCTGGGGTCTTCCCACTCTATTATTCCCTCCTCAATGCATTGAACATGACTTATGACACTTGTTCTCTCTGGTTTTCAATTACAAAAAGCCCCCATAAGTCCCCACTGATCACATATTTAGATTCTCAGGCACTTGCAACTTAGTCAAACATGAGCAACTTCTGCAAGAAAAGCATATGTCTCCACTAACTATCAAGGCACTGCTCTACAGCATGGAGGTGCCACAGCTGCCTCAGGGAAATGGCTCTAAGAATCTCTTTTAAGCAAAACGACATCATTTTCCTTCCTCTCATTTTGTCAAATGGCTGAAACATATTAGCTGAAATATTTCTGAAAACCTGAGTCCTAGGAGGACTCTCTAAAGGGAAAATTGAAGCCTGAAGAGTTGAAAATGTCACTCAGTTATATGCTATCAAAACTTAGATGTTATAATGGGATGTATCAGGCAAACTCAACCACTTGGGCCATTATAAACTCGTCAAGCAATCGGTCTGGAGATGAACCCTAGAGTACACACTCTGGACCACTGCAGTATGGTTTCACACTGGAACTGCTCTGGTTTATCCTGCTGCATGGTCTGGGAACCAAAAACAGATCTCAGCTGGATCACAGTAACAGCATTTCATTCACCTGGTGGATATCCTCATCACATCTGAACTGTCATTTTTCCAAATACACATAAAAATAAAATATAAGGTCATCTCCTTGGGTTTGTACCCATCTGCCACACAAGCAGCCACAATTGATTATACTTGAAAATGGCAGCCATAGGTTTTTTTCCCCCAGAAGGGTCCTTGATCTACAGATAATGCCTTCCTGAAAGCCCATATCTGGGTCTTAATAAACAGTACTCCAGCATATTGACTGTAAATCAGACTTATAGCAGCCCTGCTAAGTCTGGACAATGCACTTCATCCTCTTTATGAAGCCCACTTAGGTAGCTCCCAAGCACACTCACACAAACCTCAATGCCTTGTACATCATACCAGCACAAGGATTTGAGTTTCTGTGCTTCAACTGGCCCCAGCTGGCCGAGGACAGATACAATAATACCCTTTTTTATCCAAAAATGAGTAAGACCTGCTTTCTGGAGCCACATGAGAGTAAGAGTTCATCTCAGAAGAGTTCCCAGCAGGGGAAGACAGAGCTTGCATTTTTCCATTCTAACAGAATCACGGAATGGGTTGGAAAGGACCTGAAAAATCACCTAGTTCCAACCCCCCTGCCATGGCAGGGACACCTCCCACCAGCCCAGGGTGCTCCAAGCCCCATCCAACCTGGCCTGGAACACTGCCAGGGAGGGGGCAGCCACAGCTTCTCTGGGCAACCTGGGCCAGGGTCTCACCACCCTCACGGCCAACAGTCTCTGTCTAAGGAGGTAGACTTAGATTAGACATTAAGTATTTCCTTCCTTTTGCACGTGCATGGGGGATACACACACAGAGCATCACCCAGTTCAGGTGCCAGCACATGAAGCCTAGGCTCTCCATATCAGTCCTAGCAGGTATGCACCTCCTATGGACACAGAGCACTCAATGCACACCTAATTTAAAAGCTTAAATACTTTTTTCCTTTATCAACTATATACAAAGCATCAACTCCAGGCTTGGACATAAAAATGTGTCACAAAGATGGTACCTAAAGCACATTTTCTGTATTTTTTTTTTTAAATAACAACAACAGAGAAGCCTCCCAGAACCTGGGCTAAGAAGGACACTGCAAGGAGAGCTTCACAATGCCAGGGACTGCTTGGACACTGCAAATGCCTTGCAGTTCCCTTGGGCCAGAGAACTCATTTGTACTTCTGTATCAGTAGAGACTTTGCACCTTGATCACCTCAGCTTTCATGCAGACAAATGACCTGACTTGGAAATAAATTCACCACATCTGAGAAGCGTGGGGCTTCTGTTCTCAAAGTCCTCACAGTACATATGCCCCTTTTTCAGGAAAATGTGTCCACTCCATACATGCCAACAAAATCTTTCGACATGAATAATTTTCAAGTTGAACTGTCTTGATAAATAGACTGACTCACTGCAGAATTTAACTATGCATTAGGTCCTATTAGTGAATTAGGCCCTTTTGTTTTGCTCCAGAGTGCTGTCAAGAGCTGTAACATCTTTCCTGATTAATGAAGAAGGCAGAAAAGTTATTTCAAAGACAAGAGCAGATTGTTTTGGTTTTTTTTCCTTTGGTAACTCTTGAAAGATGGAGTATTCCATCAGAAGATGCTGCAGGCTTTGTCATTGTCCGTACCTGTGCTGCAGACACAGGACAGAGGGGAGGTGGGATACCTCTGCTATGTGCTCTCCATCCACCCCAAACCTTCATCTTTGATTTGTACTATGTGAGCTCTGGCACGGGATCCCTGGTGGCTTCTGACTTGTGCCTCCCCTTGCCCTGAGCCTGCCTGTATGACATAGGCTATATCATGGTGAAGCTAGCCATTTTGTGAGGTGACTGAAATGGGTTTATTGGTGTTACACAAATGACCCAGGGTCTGGTTATTTTGGAGTTATCAGCTCCCAAGGACGCACCTCAAGATATTTTACCACATTTCTTCTCTGTAGTATCACATGGGTTTCATATTTGCTTGCAAACCCATACTGTAACATCTGTTACCTTACAGCACTTTTTTCCCCACAGTGGAGACTGTTACAAAGCAAGAGCATATTTTAGTGATTGCACAAAATGGCCAGTTTCACAATATGACAATAGCATCGATCTTCAAAGCTCTCTGTACTGGAGGAACTCCATTAGCTGTGTCGCTTCTTTGTCTTGCTTTATTTTTAGCATTTCCTCAATTGATCCAATACTGACTGGACAAGGGTTAGATGTGTGGGGCTCTTTGACAGGAAGAGATTCTGAACTTAAGTCTTAAAAAAAACCCCCTCAGAACATGAGTGTATGCAGGTGCAGCACTTATCTCCCCAGGCATCCATATCTCCCTCCATGAGGATGTGCTGGAGAAGAATGGGATGAAATTCAGAACCATGTCATGCAGACAAAGCTAAATCATTTTCCCTGGGGAGCTCCTACCTGAGGCCCAAACTCAAAAGGAACTAAATCCTAAAACAAGGGGGGGGCTTGTACCCTGAGAAAAAAAAAGGTGGAGTTTCTTCCATTTCAAACATGCAGTAGAAATAATGGACAAGGCAAAAAAGTGCAAAAAGCAACAACAACAAAAAAAAAGGCACTGAGGGTATCTCAGAGCTACAGGTCTCTTATCTAAGATTTGCTTTGCAGCATTTTTTCCTGTTTATTAATAACCTGCTCATGAGATGTTGCTAGGGACACTGCACCTCACAACAGACTTCACTTCTCAGCCTGTTGCCTGCAATGGGAACACCAGACACGTGATGAAGCACCAGAGACCTCCAGCCATGTGACACAGGTCTCTACACAACATCTGAGCAGTGCTTGGGCTTTTTGGCCTTATGAAACCCAACGGGGTATCTTTCCAGAGCCTGTGGTTGAGATGGTTGGGCATCACCTCCAAAGGTCTCAGCATAACCTTATCTAGGACCAGTTTTGTCCATTTGTACATCTACCAATTCTGGTTTCCTGCCATGTATTCCCACACTGATGTATTTACAGACCTCAGACAGATCATCCACACCTAATGGTCACAGGCTCTACATTCAGAAATCCCACTTGGCAAATCATAGCCTAAAGGTCCACAGACAGAATCAAAGCCTTTGTAATGGTCTCCTGACGAATCTTATTTAAAAGAAAAAAAAAAACAAACAAAACCACAAGAACACCAAAAAGTCCAAAAAAACTCCAAAAATGTGTCCACATTTTCTTTCTCCCACTTCAAGAAAAATAGCATTATTTTTTCTATATAGGGTTCTGCCTACCCACATTCTGCCAGCCTATTTTGTGTTAAACCTAACCCGTGTCTTTTCATTGATGTTTAAAGTGCCAGGCACAGCTCTGGGGCGACATAAATAATATGACACCAAATAAGGCAGTTTAAGAAAGGCAGCTGACAAGTTTTTTTCCTCCCTTGACATTTTTACTATGAATTTCTGCGCCTTTGTCATTTGACTTAATGGCATTACAAACTGCATAACTGTAATTACTCTTTAGTTTCTATTAAGATATAAGCCTGATGCTTCACCAGGTTGATACTTGAGAGGGGAAGATAAGGCAGGAAAGTCAGAAGGAAGGCTTTTGGAGCCAGATTGGTTTCTTGTAAGTGGTTATAGCAATGACAAACAAATAGGAACAGCAAAGTAATGAGCCAGAAAAAGGAATTCAATTTCTTCATCCTAGAGTAGAAAGGTACGTGATAAATAGAAGGGAAAAGAGAAGACAAACTGGATATAGTTATGCCCTGAGGATGTGATTATAGACAGGCAACGTGGGACCTTCCAATCCTAAAACCTTCAAGCACTTAATGAAGTGACTGGATTGCTGGGTCCAGCTTTTGTAAACCTGTTCTGACCCAAAAATTACTGAACACACTGAGATTCCTCACTCCAAACACTGGTAAAAACCTCCCTCTCCCCAGCTATCACAGTAATTCATTATAAATCCCAGACTGCCCAGAAATCCTCTGACCAGACAGAATTATTGCCAGCAGCACATCCGAGTTGTCTGGAAACGTGCCACGGGAAGGAGGAGGTAGGAGAGGAGAGTCCTGCACATTCATGCACACAGTATCCATTTATTATGTTCTATCTGAAAGGAAGGTAAATCCTCATTTGGTTTAATACAATGAAGATCCATTACACTGGAGCTCTGCCACTCCAGAGCAGGAAAGGTCTGGTCACGAGAAACGGTCCTGTAGTTCTCAGCTTGGAGAGATGAATGAAATTACACTCCATCACCCTACACAGCACCAGTAGGGTCAGCCACTGAGACTGAATAAACTGCCCCCAAAGCAAGGCTCAGCTGAAGATGATGAAGGGAACATGATCAGGCTGCAGTGCCTCAGGAGACCATGTATTTTTGGTGTATATTATCCAAAATCATTCCTGTCAGTCCACTGCTTTCAGCGAAGTTATTCCTGATTTTCACAACTCCCATTTTCACATTCCCATTTGCTATCTTCAAGTGCACAAAGATCATTTTAGCACAGCTCTCACAAAGAGAAGGACGTAAGGGGAATAACAGTAATCCACCAGCAGCACAAAAGCATCGAGTCATCCTTTGCAGAGGCTTGCAGGAAAGCTCCCAGTCTCCCACAATACACCCAACTACCACTGTCAGTAGGAACTTACACCCTGAGATGTCCCATCATAAGACAAATGTGGACCTTGTGACTTCTGACACTCACTCAGACTTCAGTTTCTTGAGTAAAGAATCATCTTCATTGTCCCCACAATCAGGAACAGCTTTTGAGAACATTTTGAAACCACAAATGGAATTCAGACCTTGACTGATTACCAAGTGCAGAACAAGCAAACATCCATCACATGATCTCACTGACTGTAATTATGGATGATTTCCAGAAAATAGCATACATTTTGTAAAAATATGGCATTTTCGTGCATGGTTGTTGCACCTCACCCTTGTCCTGTGATGAGGTACATATCTGTTTATTCCACAACTTATTCTTAGACCAACAGGTAAATCACCAGCCCAAAGTAACTCAAGTCAAAACACCCAGTAAGGCAATGCCCCATTAGCTTATCGAACTGCTGACCCAAGTCACCTCTTCCATTTTTTATTAGTTGTTTAGCAGCAAGTACAACATTGCAGCCCCCAGTTCCAATGCCCTGCCTTGTTCTCACCAGGGTTTTTCAGGCTGTGTTTGCTGCAGCTCCTGTTGTCACTCTCTGCAAGACTTTTGCCCCAGGGTATTATTGCAGTAAGTGTGTCGGTGTTAAGTGCCACACGCTTTGTTCCCAGTGTGGATTAGCCCTGTCCCCCTCAGACAGAGCTGTCCAGGCAGGTTATGTACAACATGAGCCTGAGTGAAAAGTGTGGATGTTATTTCTGAGAGGTCCTCAGTCACCTTTGGACTCTGATGTCAGCTGGTGGGCCAGCTCTGCAGCAGAAGTTGTTAAAGATGGCAAGGGAAGCTAAGAGCTTGTGTGGGACTCATCCCATTTAATTTTAGCCATCCAAATGTGGGCTCTAACCCAGCTAGGTGCCTATTCCTACAACCAGCATGGAAAGAGGAGCAAGGCCAAGGGATGAATCATCCCACATGTTTTAAATAGGATCACTCTCCTCTTAAGGTTGGATTCCAAAGAGAGATGAGAATGCAAATGCCAGAGGAACAATAGGTGGAATGAATCTAATCAGGCAGCTCTCTCCAAAAACCTCCCCTTACGTTCTCTTCAGCACAAACATGGCAAAATGGCTCTTTCCTCCTTCATGAGCAAACCTTCTACTAACTTGGCTTTGCTTCCTTAATATGAAGTACTCAATCCCTCCACAGTGCTTTGTCTTGAAGGAAGAATTACTTTGGCCCAGTACTTGTACGTGAAGCTCATCTTCTCCAGTTAACAAGGTACAGAATAACCCATCAATGAATCAAGCACCATCTGACTGCACACTTTCCAAGTTCCCACATATCCAAATACACACCCAGGTCCCTATGTTGGTGTAGTCCAACCAAACGATGCATTTTCTGTAACTGAAAACTATTGCAAAGGCATTACCTTTCAGCCCTGGGCACGCACATAACTTAGCTGGAGACAGTGGAAATCTTACTGGCAGAAATACAAGATAAGACTCAAGGGAAGTATGAGGCCAGCTAAAGGGAAAGGACCAAATTATCAGGGAAAAAATAAAAAAAAAAAAAGTGTTTGTCATGGAGAAGCAGCTTGCATTTTCCTTTTCAGGCATTTATAAACTCTTTTCTAATGGGAGAACAATCACCTTACAGATCAGAACAATCAGCTGACAGATCCAGGGAGAAAATGATCCCTTCCAGAACCTCACCCCACAGGCCAGGGAGATGTTCCCTGTTTTGCTTCTCTAATTTATGCAATCCCAACAGATCTGAGCATCAGCCATAACTGTGTATTAGGTCACCAAGCACAACACAGAAGTGTTAGCATCAATCCTGGCTTCTCATCTTGTTTTAAGGACATAAACCTCCTCTGTCTCCAGCACAGCAGCACTCAATTACTCTCTAAAAAAGGAAATAACTTGTTTATAGCTACTTTTCTTTTTTTCCACTGTTTCTTCTTATAGCTGTTCCTACATCCCCATGGGTTACTCGCCTCTTTCCTTTGATGCAGAAATATGTCAGATAATGTTAAGTGTTATGAGGTAAAGTTCAGAGTGCCTGTGCAGGAATGTTTCATACCCACTTAGCTGTATCTGTACTCATATATGGTTTTCAGGGACAGAAATAGAACACATGGGTGGAGTTCAGTAATATGTTCTAATGCTGCTTGGTTTCCTTGGATCCATTGAAATTCGTTGCCTTGAAGTGCTAATAGCTCATTCCTTAAAGACCTTAGTATCACTTACTAAAAGCTATTAGCTGTTTACCTAACACTACCTGCAAAGAAGCTTTTAACAAACGCTTTCTTTTTCTTTCATTTTTCTCTTAGCACATATTGGATCCTTTATGATTTCCTTTATTTATTTATTTTTAAGCTTGAACTAACTTTTTACACTCCCACATTTTCAGAATAAATTGACTACCCAGTCCGAGAGTCTCACGTTACAATGAAGGATTCACAGACATTTTTTGCCAAAGTTGTTTTCATTTTAATTTCAATGCAATCTCATTTATCTTCCACTGAAGATTCCCTTTCTTCTGGCTCAGCAGCTTGAGCATCTGAAGATATAATGCCAGCAGTTTGCCAAGACAACTGCAGCCCTCCTGGATAATCCAGTTATTAAAAGCTGGAGCCAGTGCCTTATAGAATCATAGAATAATTATGGTTGGAAGGGACCTCCAGGGTCATCAAGTCCAACCTTTACCCCATCCTATTCCTAACGATTACACCACTAGACCATGGCCTCAAGTGCCTCATCAACCCTCATCCCAGCTGTGCTGGGAGTGGCCTTCTGGTTAGACAGGTCTAGACTCAGCATCCTTGAAGACTACAAAACTGTCCACTTTGATCAAGCTGCTCAAATTCTTTACATATCTTGTGGTCTGCTCAGGTAGATTTTGGTCCATTTCTATGGAAAAACATTTTTTTCATGTGCTGCCATATCCAGGTGGAAACATGTGGGATGCTAAACAAGAGGCTCCCTGGGGCACAAGACCTCCACACCTTGGTTTGGCTTCAAGATACACAGCTTCTTCTAGCAGTGCTGCAAGGCCAGCAATGACCTGATCCACGTCCCGCTGAAGTGCCAGACAGAGGGACTGGGATGACACACTGAGATCTCAGCTTGATTGCAAACAGGTCCACCCTCTGATTTTAACAACCATGTTTCTACTTCAGCAGCACACTCTGCTTCCAAGAACACCTCCACCAGTAGGAGCTTCACCCTCTCATCACTTCCATGAGCTCTTCTGACCTCATCCAACACTGCCACTTGCCCCATTTCTCCAGACTGCAGCTTTTCTCCCATCAACAGCTTCCACCCAGGTACCATCTGTCCCTAGAGAGATGTTACACTGCACTCATTGCCAACACATTGGACCAGCAAGAAGGGGGAAGGATGGGTATCTAAGAATGAAGTAGGTAGAACAGAGAAGAATAATAAGTTAACCAGGAAGAAACATTCCCCCTTGGTCAAAAAACATCTTCTGGATGCAAGGGGACAAGAAACTCAAGTCAGTTCCACTAATCATTAGCACATTGATCCATCAACCATCCACCAAATGACTAAGTGAACAGAAGGAGGGCTGAGATCCTGCTGGAACACAAAGAGCTTCTACCTGGTGCTCTGATACATGGACATTTCTCATCACTTCACCTGCAATCACAAGCAAACCCAGGCTCATAAGCCAAGCTGCCAAGCAGACTGTCCCATCACAGGCCAGGAAATCCCAAAACAACCTCGTGCCCTGACGCACGACAAGGACCCTGGACACCAGGGGAGGATGGGATGTACAATGCTTTAAAACCCCCTTTGGAGTCCATTGGCAAAAGGACCCCTTGCTCCACACCTGAGCAGCCTTTTCTGCCTCAGCCTGGCTTGTATCTCATTATGCAAAGAGTTAACTTCTGCGCTCAGACAGACTCTCCCTTGTACTCTCCAGTAACGTTATCATCCTATGTATTCATCCCAGACACAACCAACGAAGGTCTTTGTCTGGGGACTGCTCATGAAATGAAAGATCACGCTCTTTGAATAGAGCTTTGTGACACAAACAAGTGGAGGACAGGGCAAGCGACCACGCAGCTCCGACTTCTGCAGCAGTGCTGGGTTAGGATGGCATTTCTCCCAGCAGTTCCCACCTCCTAGCAGGCAGGTTCACCACAGCTACCACAGCACCTCATGCCCAGTCCCACGAGAATCCCACCAGAGCTGATGCTGACAGGGTTAGCTGCAAGTCCACAAGTTTCTTCATGCATGGCAAGTAATGCTTCCCCCTTCCTTGCCTTTTAAAAGTGCACCTAATACCCAGCTGCTGTTAATCCTATAGACTCAGTACCCTCTGTACTTCACCATCAGAGACATTTGGACAGTCCTTGCTTTAACGAGGACTTTATTCTCTGTATGATTTCACTATAGAGTGAAACCACCAAAGCTTTCCACCAAACAAGAAGTCAATCAGCTTTGGGTCAGTCTTCCCACTCTCCCATCCCCACTCCGGGGTAAACAAACACATGGGGGTGGCTGCAAAAAGCCTCACGAAAGGGCTTGCAGCACAGCTTTGGAAGAGCCAGACTGACCTGTTTTACATCTCCTTGCCCAGATGCAGCACTATTAATCACAGAAAAAGTGTTGTTGCTTCCTACGAGTGCCACGCTATCGATTTTACTGATGTTCGTGGGATTTACTGCCATAGAAGTGAGAACAAGAATTGTTTTCTTTGTGCAGAAAACAATTTACTTTGCCATCTAAAGTATTTATGAGGTTTCTGCAACATTACTCAGGATATTCAAGGTCAGGTTAGACAGGGCTCTGAGCAACCTGATCTAGTTGAAGATGTCCCTGCTTACTACAGGTGGGTTGGACTGGCTGACCTTTAAAGGTCCCTTCCAACCCATTCCATGATTCCATGATCTGTATTTAATGTTTCTCCTTGTCCTTTTGTAGTTGATCCTGAGTTTAAATTGCAATTATTTGTTTTGTTCTGTTCTGCACTCCCAGTATTAGGAACTAAGATATCTATTCTCCACCGATAAGCACACCACATTGATATATATTAAAATACCCAGGACAATGAGAAGGTTATGTATGTAATAAATGATAGCAAAGCCATGGGGATACTGCTGTTAGAATAAATGACATTAGGGAGCAAATACGATTTTATGTTTCTCGTAGCTAATTAATTCAAGATTTAAGAATATTCTGTGAAGGACAGAAAGAAGGACGTTGAGGAGAGGAGCAGCTCCTATTTATGTGTTAGTCTGCAACAGTGTATGTGGAACAAGGGGAAAGAAGTGTGACAGTAGAGCACCTTTCCCTTACAGAAGCCCCATAGCAGGTGGGGTCCTCCACCCCACTGGGTGGACCCCAACCCCAGGGCCACCAGCAGTGAATGTGCTGATTGTGCAGGGCACGACAGGCAGTGGGGGGAGTTCTGATCCACTCCCACCACCCTGGCTCTGCTCCAGGCTCACAAAAGCAGCACAGTAGCTCAGCAAGCTGCAGTGCAAACAGCCCAAGAAAGCACTGTTTTGTTCCACCAGAGAGATGGGGAGCTGGGATTGAGATTACTCACGGACATCTGAATGCTCATTACACTCATTTGAATATTGTGGAGGGGGGGAAAAAAAAGTTAAAAAAGTTTCCTATTCCATATTTTGCAGGGAAGTAACAGCTGCAGCTAAACAGAGATGTAGATGGGTATTTTTGCAGCAACTACTTCCATCCCTGCCCCAGAGGGAGCAGGGCAGCACAGGGAGCTTGCTGCTGAGCCCAGTGGCAGGGGAGGAAGGCTGTCAGTCTGCTCAGATAGCAGAGGGCATCTTTAATTAACAACTGCATCTTGAATGGCCAAGTGGGAGAGCAGAGGAGGAGATAAATCAGTACAGACAGTCCGTCTGGCTGCCAGGTCAACACCAAAATGAAATAAAACCAGCAAGAAGCTTACATATTCCTTTAAAATAGGGAACTAGAACCAGGAATTAACATACAAAAGCTTAAATAAGCCATGTAATCAGCATTAGGAAGAACTGCACTGATTGACACTGCCAGGGGTATGCCCTGCTCTGGGGTGAGGGGCCTCCAGCTGCTCCTGCTCCCTCCCAGGCTCCAGGCTGCAGAAATATTCCGGCCTCAGGAATATCTGCAAAGCCTGCCAAGGGCAGATTTTACCCCAGCAAGTCATAAAACCAGAGTGAGAGCAGAAACATTCAAAAGAAAAGATCTCAGCACTGTTGGGTAAGAGCAGCACACTCCTCCTGTGGTCAAAGTGGCATCATTGCCCTTCAGAGGCAGCAATTGGGCTCCCAGCAATCCCTACAGTGGTGGAGAACAGAGTCTCAGACCAATAAAATATCACTGACATGCAGATAGTTGAACAGAGCTGAATTTTACAGCTAAAAATTGCAGCACCTTGGACATCGCCACCCTGAAAACAGGCTCTTGCAACCATAACCCAACTCCAAAGACCATTCTGCCCTCACCCCGTGCAACAGGCTGCACCACAATCCCATGGGAACACAAGCCACTCAGCATGCCAACAGGGAATTGTGTCCAACTGTCCTTATCTGAATGGCTGTTAAATGTACAGGTGCAGCTGTTTGGGTTTTCAGCACTCAAAAAAAAAAAAAATGCATATACTTGGTGGTTATAGTCTGCACAGAGCTGTTGCCTTGGGTACACAGTACTGTATCTCACACTGCATCCCCCAAAATGGATCACAGAATAGCCCAGGGGACCCTAAGCCCTTCAGCCCACAGTGAAAACATCTCCACTCATGCACTGCCAGCACAGCAGATCACAGTGTAGGGCATCTCTTGGCTCCCTTGAACCTCTTCAAGCACTTTCTACCATGGCATACTGACAATGAGTAACTCTGGAAGCACCCAATTCACGTTCAGCTTCATTTTGGGGGGTCAAAAACAACCTTAGAGACTCTCCTGCCATGGGCCACCCAGCTCTAGGAAAGCACCAGCCTAGGTACCAGATAAAAGCTAAAAGAACAGTGATGAAAAGCAAATAAAAATATCTGGGCTGCAAGAATATAATGCTAAGCAGCAGAATATTTGTTTGCATCATCTCAACCTCCAAACATTTTAAGTGAACTTACTCATGTATGCCTGCCAACGTTATATTCTCCAGTACAGAAGCACCGTGGCTCAAATTGCAGAGACACTGCAGTTGCTAAGGTAACTCATTTTTTTTCCAAATACATCCTGGTCCAGTATGATAAATTCAAGGGTTGTAGGATATTAATTGCTGCAGGAAAGCAGCAAGTTTCCAATGGAAATACCGTGTTCCAGGCTTTATGATGCAAATCATCGTATATAAAATACACTGCTTTTATAATCCCACTTGCAGAAGTGGATCATAAAGGTCAAGCAACAGTACCCACGTGCATGATTAATATTTGTTTTGATATAGCCACAACTAGCTGTTTGGTTATTCAAGTTTGTTATTAACTATTAACCTTGGCATGCAGCTTCTTTAACACATAACTAGCGGCTTCTTTCATTTAGTAATTGTATTAAAATAGAAACTGTGTCAACCACAGATTAACTTTAAAAGCCTCAGTGGGCTAAAAATAATGAACTAATCTACATTTAGCAAAAGGAACAGATTTCAGATGATTATTACCCTTTTTCAGGATGCAGGAGGGGGAAAAAAAAAAAGTTTGATCCTCAACTTCTAACCTTAAATGTGATGAATTTGCACTTAATCCAAGGCCTGCAGGCAACAAGACTCCAAACTCAATCTACCAGAGCTGTGCCCCAGGGCTGTAGTTTCTGCAGACCCCATCCAAGCCAGCGGTGAGGTGATGTGACAGCTCACTGAGTCCAAGCTGGCAGCTGCTAAAGTGGCTTTTGAAAGGCTGAAGCTGGAAGTAGGACATTGGCTGAAGGAAATGCTGCAAGTTGCAGAATGACTCCACCTCTTCTGCCACATAATGATGACAGGATGAGGGGTGATGGCCTCAAGTTGTGCCAAGGGAAAGTTAGATTGGATATGAGGAACAATTCCTTCCCCCAAAGGGTTCCCCAGCACTGGCCCAGGCTGCCCAGGGCAGTGAGGCAGTCCCCATCCCTGGAGGGATTTCAGAGCCGTGGAGATGTGGTGTGAGGGACATGGGGCAGTGGGCACTGGGCAGGGAGCTGGACACACTGCTCCTGTTGCAGCCTTACCAGGAACAGCCACACACATCTGCACACATGGACCCCAAAACTGGTGAGCCACTTGCAAAAGAGGCAAAGTCACAGAAGTGGTTTTCTGCCATAGTTCCATGAGACCACTGTCACTGCAACAGATCCACAGCAAACAAGGCAGCCTGGTGACACCAGCAAGGAACAAAAGGGCTGGCATCCCCTGGCTTTCCCTACTGAATTTCAATAGGGAAGCAGTGGGGCTTCAACCAGGCAGCACTGAAAAGCTTCACCTGGAAGGGCATTCTGGGAGAATCATCTCACCTTAAACACTTGCTCTGTTTCAGGGTGGAGAGAAATGAGTTCTATGCCAAGGCTTGACAAGTTTAACCCAAGACATATTTTCCCCAAACACCTAGGCTGAGGTGTGAGGTATAAAAATACCCACTCCAGCCATCCCTGCACACTCGCTTGCCACCTCCAGAGATGCTCTTCACCCTCACACCTTCTCCAGCTCAAAGGTGCAAAGCAAATGCCTACTGCTTATCCTTGGGCTGCACTTAATTAAACTCTCGTTATCAGCTTTCTGAATGAGAAATACACCTGATGCAGTGGGTTTTATTGCACTGCTGTAGCAGGAGAGATGCATAGCAGAGACAATGGGATTGATTATTCCTCCTGGGAACTGCTCTGGTGCTAAACCCAGTGTCCCATTTCCCAGGCCCTGTCTGGCCCACCATACAGGGAGCCAGGCAGTGCAGAAAATCCAAGAAAAAGCATTAAAATGTCACTAAAGAGCATATTCCTCCCTCTGTGGTCAACAGCCCCACACACTCAGGCTGGAGGTGGTAAGTCACCCCGCTGCCACCAGCAGGAGCTGGGTGCTCCAGGCATGGTTGGTCAAGGCTTGGGTCAACCTTTGATTCCAATCTACTTCCAGAGTGATAACCCAGGTATAATGATTTTATAAGCCCTAGAAAAGATGACTTCAGGCTCTGCACGTGCGTACACAATCACATACCCAAGGTCTTGCTGCCAAGAGGTACCTGGTGAGACAGACAGACAGGCCGATGAAGATCTCTGCTGACTCAGGTAGTTAAAAATAAAGGACATTATCTCTGGTGCCTGTCCAGTATCCAAACCTGCAGGAAACACTGCTGCAGCTTCAGCCAACTAACACCGCCAGGTCTCACCTCTCCTTTGGCTCTCGTCAGCCCTTTACACCTTCCCAGGAAAATCTGACTGATGTTTACTAAACCCTTCCTTCACATCATGCCGTGGGAGGAGAGGTGGGGCAGGCACAGCTTGCAGGGTCTGCTTCTGCATCACCTGGTGCTACAGTAGTTCAGAAACCGCTCCAGAGATTTCCTTTGGGATTGCCTTTCCTCTGAGCTGCTGAAATGATGGTGCAGAGCAAAGATGTGGAGAGGAAAGGAAATAACCAGTCTTCTCCAAAATCACTAGTGGTTCGAATCAAGAGCTTTGTAATTTCTACTGAAACACAGAATCACAAATCAGCCTTGGTTGGAAGAGACCTCTAAGCTCCCCCAGTCCAACCATTAACCCAGCACTGCCCAGTCCCCACTGCCCCATGTCCCTCAGCACCACATCTCCATGGCTCTGAAATCCCTCCAGGGATGGGGACTCCAACACGCCCAAGACTCTCTACAAAGCAAAATTCATTACCTGCTGGCTTCGTAAATGATTAAAACAAACAACAAAAACACCCCCAACAACTCACATCTACTCTAAAACCTTTAGTTCTTCACTAAGAAGCAAGTCAAACCACCTCAAGGCCATTTCCTCTCATCCTATCATTAGCAATTTGGGAGAAGAGACCAACACCAGCCTCACTACAACCTCTTTTTAGGTAGTTGTAGAGAGCAATGAGGTCTCCTCCAGAAAGTATTACCTATTCAAAGCAAGAACAAGATGATGGACAGGAAGACTGTAAGCACTGGCACTGCTTGCCCCTTGACACCACGCTCTCATCCCAGCTCACAATGCCCGTCCCCAATCGCACACCCACCCCCTCGTCCCCTTCATGCAGCGCTTGGCTCCTACCCAACAGGACAGACACTCTGCAAGCATCTCAGCAATAGGCAGGAGACTCCAGCCCATGGAAACACAGCGCAGGGGGCATGTGGTGTCACCTCCTAAAGGCACAGTTCTGTGTGAAGGACGACCTGCAGTTCATTTAGGAACAACAGGCAGGTGCTGTGATTCCTTGCCTTGCCTACCACCACACAGAACTCATTTAAGGCAATTTTTCCTGTGGTCTAGACTATATTTTGACTTGTCTGGCAGAAATATCTTCTCCATTTCTTTATTTTTTGAGGAATTTTTGCATATAATTCCCTTTACGTCTTCTTTGGGTGTGGCTGGGGTGTGTTCCCCCACCCCCCTTTAGTAAAACCATTTTCACATCTGACTAAACCCTATGAAGACTACTCAAAGGATGGTTCTTTGATCTTTTAATATCTTTTATAACATTTTTAATCTTGGTTAGAAGAGCTGCTGCTTCTCTGACAGTGATTCAGCAAACTGCTCTGGTCTCTGGGTTCAAATGATTTTAGTTCAAGCAGGATAGCAAGGAGACAGATGGATGCACAGAGAGAAGGCCAACTGCCTTGCTGCCTCTGAGCCAGGCAATAGAGAGGCAGTAGCTTAATACAGGCTCCATCTGCCAGGTCATGGCTCTGGAAAGAAGGAGAACAGGTAGGAAAGCAGGTAAGCAAGCTCTTCACTAGATGTACGTGATCATATGCAGCATTAGGGCTTACACAGGCAGCACTTACACTGGCTCTTCACCCAGATGGTGGTCAGGCTGTCTCCACAGCTGTGGAGAGAGGTCTCCACCATGCTAAGAAAGTAATGGCTGCACTGGTCACTGGAGCAAAGCAGATGCTCTTCTCCAGACAGTGGAAATGTCCTTGGGGTGGACCAGCTCTCCCCTGTGCCATACTGCCAACATGAGGCTGCCCAAGTCACCCTGCCACTGCAGCATCTCCTGCTGCTTCCCACCCACAGCAGCACTGGAGCTGTCTTTTCCCTCTCCTCCACTCCAGGCAACGTAGGGAGACTTCTCCAGACTGCAGTGTCCACTTAAACTAAATTAGGACCAACAGGTTCCTTCATGGGTGGCAGGAGATGTTCCCACAACCCAGAAGTTACAAGATCTCCATCACCAACTTGCTGAAACAAAAGCATCTTTAGATTTTAGAGAAGGCACTCTTACTGCCATACCCAAAATCTATAGAGCCTTTTGGAAAGCCCAACATTTTGCATCAGGGTTGAAAAAATGATGCTGTAACACATAGAGGAGGCCATCTCAAAGACCCCCTCAAGGGCCACATCCCCCATCTCAGAAATCTTGGCCAAACTAGTATCTAAAATTCATCTTTCTCCCGTGCTTGTTTTCCAAACATCAGCTTGAGTGGAATTAAGTGCTGGGTTGGCAAAAGCCTCATCAAAGGCTCATGACTAATGTAGGCAATCATGCTGGCGTCACCTACTTGTCATCACTTCAAGGTAATTTAGCAAGTTGATGGCTTTGTGTGAAGAACTAATGACATTATTTTAATCTGTAAAAAATCAGGCATGAGAAAATAAGCTTTTGGCATCATACTACAGAATAAAATTAATGTACAAGGTCTGTACGTTGCCATTGCTGAGCCGAAATAGTCTTTTCAGCACAGTTTTAAGCATTTAAGTATTACTAATACACTTGTAAATTTGTAGTGAACAGGCATTTATGTTTTTCTTTGCTTAATTAAGGATTTCTTTGTGCCAGTTCGCTGGGACCAACCCAAGGGTAGATGCATAGAGTGGAGCAAGCCCTCCCCTCCCTACAACACATCACAGGGATCAGAAACTCGGCACCAACACAAGTCCCCATGGGGATGATTCCCTGGCCATGCCTGGGTCTCGGTGTTTGGTGAGCTGCCTTCTAAGTCACCAAGGAGCAGAGAACACAACGAAAACACACAAATAAATTACAACCAGCTTGTGCAGAGCTAACCCCAACACTGGTGATCACAGCTTTAAACAAAAACAAGACCTCATCCCCAAAGAGCTTGCTTCAGAAACCAAACTCTTACAAAGTCTTGCAAGAAAGGCAGTTACCAGTCTAATTCTCCACTTTCTTATAGATCAGTAATTTGTGACATAAATACTGTTTTATTCCAAGTAAGGTGTTAACTTTATAAAAATGAGGAATTTCTGCCTGTCATTCTTGCACATCTCACTGGGTGTCACACCCTGGCTCACAACGTGTCCCTGCAGCTACAGCAGTGACCCGCTGGCTGTCGGTATTGTCAGGCTATCACACGTCACACATTTTCTTCACCTTGGCTTACTTGCAAGTTTTTCCCTTTTAATTTTCTGGTTTTATTTTTTACAGCTCGCTCACAGTGAAAGCCTAGATAATACTTATAAAATGCATTTACAAATGTGTTGTGGCTGTTCAGATTAATTCTTGTTTTTTTCTTCCTCACTCATCCCTGTTGCATTGCTCTGATGTATTAATGGACTTGTCCTCACAGTGCAGCTCTGCTCCTTGGCTGGCTGGGAACCCTACTATTCCCATCCTGGAGCACAGGGCTGTAGTAGTTAATCCCAATCCTGCAGTGCAAGAAGGGACTGAAGGTAAAACTTCCCAGTTCAAAGTGTTCTGACTTTGGAGAACTTCACTGTATGGCTATGTACCTAAAAGTTTTAGGTTTCTATTTTTAAATAGCAAGAACAAACACATTGCATCTTGTGTTTCTTTGTACCTTAAAGCAAGCTCTTGGAGGAATTTATTATTTTTTTTTTAAACCACTGCATAAAACCACCACTACAAGGAAAAGCGATTTCTGGCAGTTTGTATTCTCAAGAAATGCCTTCAGCACACAGACCAGGAAAAAAAAAGATATCAATAAACCAATAAAGATGTCTTTTAAGCTTAATGGATGATTCCTAGGATGTGATTTAGCGTGATGAAAAGTCCAATGTAACGAAGCAAAATTTAATCTGAAATCAAAAGGAAACAAATTGCCATGTATTATAAGTAACTGAGCACATGTATTGAACTGTTGAGTTTGGTGCTAGCTGACCCAGTGGCAGACTGGCACAGCACCAGATTACTAATCACTGGAATAAAATAGATGGATGCTTTTCCATCTCCTCAAGTATTTTGGAGCAAGCCTAATTCTTGGATGCCCCTCTTGGCTCAATCTCAAACTGGCCACAGCCTGGCATAGAAAACCACCTCTGCAATGACTTTGCAAGCAAAAAAAAATAAACCTACCAACAAATGCAAGAAGGCTTGTCCCTCTTCCAGGGAGATTCTGGCTCCATTACTGATCTCCCAAAGATATAAAAGCATCTTTTGGGTTTAAAAAAGGCACTATGGGGTTCCCCAACCATAGTGTAAATGCATAGAGGTTAAGCACAGCAAGGGAAAAATCCAAGCCCAACTGAATGAAAGGGGGGGATCTTCAAATGTGTGAAAACAGGAAGGAAAATTAAAAGGGGAAAGCAAACAGGGTGTGAGAACAAAGAAGAAAACAGCAGGAAGACCCTCAAGGAGCAAGAGAGATGACCTTTGATATCAAGCATCCTCATCTGTTACCATAAACAGCTACCAGAATAGCTGGAGCTTGCTTCAATTCACTGCCACACACAAGAACTGAAGAATCAAAACCTGGTTTGGTTTTCTCAGCAAAAATAAAAAAAAAGTGTGGTGAAAAGAGTTCCAGGCAAAATGAAGTGTTCTCATAAGTCCCAGGCTGAATCTCTATATTGTTTTCATTTCTGAGACTTCTTTGAAAATAAGAGTTCATATTGACATGAAAAATTAATGTGTTCCCCTTTGAAACAGAAACAGAATTTCAGTTTTAATTCCTACATTATTAACTTCGTCATGCCCTTTGCTGAAAGGAATCTGAATTTGTGAGTAATTTGTTTTGCTTCTCATGCTGAAAGCTCCTTGTAGGAAACAATCCACTTTAAAAAATTGCTCAGCTATCACTAAACGTGTATGATTGGTATCAGAAAGGTGCAAGGCAGAATTTGGTTGTGCCTTGGAGTGTTCTATTCAAATTAAATAATTGTTTTGAAGTTTTGAGGTCAAATTGCTGGGAATTCCATTTTTTACTCCATTGCTGGTCATACACCAGCTGGTTGCAGTTGTGGTTCATCCATAGGTTCCTGTCATGGCTCAGCAGTGCTGGGCATCAGGGGGATGGTGAAGGGTTTAAACCTTCCTTTAAATGTTGTTGGATGTAATCTTTTGATATAAGGGGAGAAATAAAAGACAGAAGAACTCCACCTATTGTCTTAGCTCAACCAAGACCCAACAAAAAGCAAAGTGATTGTGGAATGACATCATAGAAATGATTTCCAGTTGTGTTTGCTCTCTATTTTGGACTAATTACCCAGAGAAGCTGTGGCTGCCCCCTCCCTGGCAGTGTTCCAGGCCAGGCTGGATGGGGCTTGGAGCAACCTGGGCTGGTGGGAGGTGTCCCTGCCATGGCAGGGGGGTGGGATGAGATGAGCTTTGAGGTCCCTTCCAACCCAAACCATTCTGTGATTCTATGACTGGGCTATTCCACTCCAAACACCTATAATTTGCACACAGTAGTTTCATGTGCATCTTTATATTGGAGATTTTGCAGAGAAATCACTGACACAGTCTTACATAGTCAAAATAAAAAGTTTTGCTGACAGTCACTGGGAAGAAGAACCTAAAACCATGTATGTTACAAGTATCTTACAGGAGAGGAGGGGAAAAGGACTGAAGCACAAACAGAGAGAGAGAAATATTGGGCAATTATGAGAAAAGGGAAAAATGGGAAAACAAACATTTACCGGGCCCTCATTATGTAAAGATTGCACTTTAAACTTGCCCATCTCCCTGATTAGGCCTATTTGCAATCCTAAAGACTTGCCTGAAACTAATCAAATCACATTAAAAGGAAAGATTAGTTTCTCAGCTCACAAACAAGCTGCCCCCCCAGTACACAAGAAGTCTCCTGTTACCCTTTAGCTCCCCACATCTGATTTTCTCTCTGGTTCCCCTGGTATCAGGTTTGCAGGGGCAGTACCAGAGGGCACAGGCTTTGCATAAATCTCACACTTCCTGACCCAACAGACATGCAATAAACGGGTATCTGAGTGACTCGTTGAAAGACCATGGTTTCACAATCTCATTACACTTCCAATTAATTTCTGCCATAATCACTGATCCATAGACAACTCTAGACACCCGCCTCCAGCTCCCATCACCACCCAAGTGGATCCTCCTGGTACCTCATGCTTTGCTGGTGATGTGTCAGCCCTGTGTGGTGTAAGACACACCTACAGATATCTCCAGGCAGGGCAGGACAAGGCATTTAGAACTTGTGATCTGCTATTTAAGCCTAGCTTTCCTTGCTCCTCCACCAGCTGCCCCTCCAGAGGCATGAGACACCTACAGCACTTCTGCCCAAAATTAAAACACAGCCTTTTTCCTTCCCAGCTCAAACATAAACTGGCCAGGTGGGTCCCCAATGTCAAGATAATGGATTTCTATATAGCTTCATGGGCAGAGGATCCAATTTTTGGAAAGTACTCAATTACCCTGTAGGCATTCCCTGATGAAGCCAATTCTCCACAGATACTCAGAGCTAGAGTAGATCAAGGAAGGGTTGGAAGACTTAGGAAATGCCTTCCCTAAACTCAAGCAACAAAAATTTAAGGTACTGATATGCAGGACTGTCAGGAAATGGACACAAGGGACATCAGCCACTGCTTCATTAGCTGTAGCCATGTCTGCTATGCCAACTTAAATTTTATAGCATCAGTGTGAACATGCACATGCAGGAAAGAAACAAGTCTGGACACCAAAGAGCAGCAGTTTTCTGGGATATCAGTGAATACTGACTTGTCCATATCACACATACAGAGCAGTACAAAATAAATCCCTTTGACATCTGCAGTTTTTGGTGAGTAGTGGCTGCTTTGTGTCCTGTCAGGCCCCAGAATGGCTGCTGTCACACAGACTGATCATTGTCCCCAGCAGGAAAAGGAAATCAAATAAAAAAAACCCAAACCCACAAACTGTTAAATTCTTGTTAAGGATTTAACTGCATTGACAACAGCAAGGCAGCTCAGGTTCAAGGTTGCTCTTCTGCCCCTAAATCCCCTGCACAGCAGCATACTGCATCCAACATCCAAGTGCATCTCCTGCCATGCCTGGAGGCTGAGCAGAGCACAGTTGACTCTGGATTACTTTGCTTTTGCCCAGTTTAGCTAGTCCCACAACACTGTTGTGATGCTGGCTTCGTAGTTCCTCACTCGTCTTCTGCTCCTGAGTGTCATAAACTGTTTATTTTCTCTTGGTACCAACACTGCCACAATAACATTGCTACAGCTTGCAGAGCTCTTTTTGTCTGCATTTGGATGTGGCTTGCAAGAGTAAGCAAGCCAGAGCCCAACTCCCACAGCCTCAAGGAGGAAGACTCTTCCCCCAAGGCTCACCCAAAACCATACAGATTCCCCACTTTTTAGAACAGTAAGGTTACATTCTGGCACAGAAAAGTCCATGCCACCAACACCCTCAGCAGCACTCCCTCCAAAAGGTCTTCTCCAACACTAATATATATGAAGTAGCCCTGTTCAGCCAGTTTGTAGACTCACCTTCCCCTCCCACCATCTTTCTTGGACTTATTTTTCCTCCCCTATGAGAAAAAGCATGGCCAATAAAAAATACAGGATTTTCCTTTGGGCAGCTGTCAAACAAGCTGAGAGAGAAGAGCAAAACATAGAAAGCATTTTCTCTTCTAACATTCAGGAGTACTTTCTGTCAATGTGATAACCCCAACTGGAATTGCAGTTGTCACTGTGCCTCCACCAAACTGGGACTCAGCACGAGGAGGGGAATCCTTCTACTCTCATACCAACAGATAACAAATCTGAGACCCACACAAATTTTTCGCACTTGCAGACACCCAAAATGAAGCATATTCCCCCCAAACAATGACAGCATTGGCTGTACAGAGCAATGCAGTCAGTAAACAGGAGCAGGAATCAGTGCTGGAAGAGGGATCATGAGCCAGGACCTAAGTTTTTGGCTTGCCAGCTGAGCAAACACACTCTGCCAATGCAAAATGAAGAAGCTTTAGAATATTCAGAGGGTGGAGAAAAAGACAAATATATTTAAATTGGACAAAAAGAGGCTTTGCTTGCAAGTTTCTTGGGTTTTCTGCATTTTCAGATACTAAACAAAGGCAGGTTCAGAAGTAAAACCTCTTTTCAGAGTGGCAAAGTCAAAATGTTTCCATTAGGAAATGTCAGAATGGAATAATCCATAAAACAGGTCTCCTGTTTCAGGGTTATTTTTTGAAATCAGCTGAGGAGTTCATAATGAATTCTTAAATAATTCAAAGCACATCGATTGAAATATTCCACCTCACCCTCCTGACGTGCTTAAGGTTACACGTGTAAACAGTGAGCTGCAGCCAGACTCTTACTGATTTCATGAAAATTTCATCCAAAAGGTGAAGGAGGACCTTAATCCCAGGCTGGGGAAGGGCAGGACCAGCCCCAAGGGAAGCTTCTTCAGCTGGTGCCTCCTTTAGAGGATGGAGGGCACATTGAAATAGCACCTTGATGGCAACGACCATGAGGATGAGTAGGACAACAAAAATCCAAAAAAACCCATAAAAACCTTCTTGTTGTGGGAAATAAATTACAATAAAGCAGTATCCACAAAAAACCAAACCAAATCTTCCTAGTTAAAGCTTATATCATGATGAGAGGGGTCCATGAGAAGGGTCATGCACCTGCACAATAGACAGACACAAGCAAGTACAGACACAGTAAAGGACATCCACCATCCTCAAGTGTAAAGTACCACAGTTCTCCTCTGCTCCTCTCACACTGCAGTCCCAAGGGGACATCATTCAGGCTTGGAGAGCTATGAAAAATCAAGCACTGCTGAGGAAAGGCACTTGCTGGGGAAGCTGGAGGCTCCTGCCAGGAGGAGCAGTCTTGGCACAGGCATGGCAGGTTACCTCGCTCTGTGGACACAGCAAACCCATCTCCATCCATACAGTGGCCTACGTTTGACAATATTTCAACTGAGGATGCTAATTCAAACCTATAGTTCAGTGGTTCCTGTTAGTGATGTGTTTATTCATTAAACCTGATATTGTTAGTGTGTTTATTCTTTAAACCTAATCTTGTTAGTGATGTGTTTGTTCATTAACCCTAGCATTGTTAGTGATGTGTTTGTTCATTAACCCTAGCATTGTTAGTGATATTCTTTAAACCTAAGATCTTGAGCAGTATGTTCCAGGAAACCAGTGGGCGTGAACCTGCTCTATCGGACCCCAGCAACAAGGGTGAACATGCCAGCGGACACGTACACAGAGAACCAAACCAAATAAAAGGAGGAACCTGGACTCAACTTGTGCGGCAGTTGGTGGAGCGGTGGTTCCCCTGTCGCCCAGCGCTGCTTGCCTTTTTACTACGCTTGCTGTAATTAATAAATTTGTAATTGGATTTAAGCAACTGCATTCGGTTCTTTTGTTGCAAATTTATCTATAACAGTTCCCTCAAGAGATAACAGAGCAATGCTGAAATTACTGGGATCTGTCTCTGGTACAGGAGATTCCCCAGCAGCCACATGATGCACCATCTCACCAAACGTGAAGGAATTGGCCATCTCTGAGCTGGTCAAAGAAATAAAGAAGTAGAATATGTTTCACCACACTTTTAACATATTCCATATTTTCCCCCCCCAAGCTGCACACATATGCAGATTTCTAAGTCAAAACTTGAAAGGGCAATCATGTTCATAGCAATGCCAAGGAACATCTAACAGCAACTTCCATTCTGATGACTGAAGCAGAGCTATTTCAAGGGTGAGGAACACAATCAGGAGTGAATGAGTCCCAGGCTGTCTTAAGTTGAAAGCATTTAGAAAAGAAAACAGCCCTAACTAGAGCTGCAATGAAATAGGCTTTCCTTCATTTACATCCCAAGAGCCTCTCTTGATCACCAGTTGCCAGACTCCACATGCAGCACTCCCCATCCCAGAGCAGAGTAACAAACAGATGTCATTAACACTGAGCTCTGGCTGGGAGAAGTGATGGCCACAAAAACTCGAGACCTCCCAGCTCCCACTGTCTTGAGCTGCTATAAGAGAGGGGAAGAATGGTTTATCCAACTCCTGTTACATCAGTCTGGGGTAGGAAAAACTGCATCATTGCATCAAAGCAAAACATGTTAACTACAGAAAAGAGTTTAACCCAAAATCCAAACTCAACTCAGAGTCCAGGACAGTTGATGAAATCTGAGATTAAAGCATATTCTTTCCCTGCCTCTGATCCAAACCTTTATGTTTTGCTACAGAAAAGCTTGGAGCCACAGAGGTTTGTCTCATGCAGCTTCTCCTTCTTATATGCCCTTTGAGAAGGGGATACCTTGCTCCTTCTTTCTGGTGACTTCAAGGAAAAACAATTACTCATTTTGCAACACTACATCTCCCTAATAGCTTCAACAACTGGTTACAGTTACAGCCCTCCTGGGTATCACTGCCTTTGTAGAGAGAGGACACAGACTCCTTTAGGAGTTGCAACTGGAGAAAATACTCTAGACAATGGGAATCCTCTCCCCAGACATCCCACAGGACACCAGAGCCACTTCAATCTAACCCACAGCTCTGAGCAGAGTAAGACATCAGCAACATGGTTTGATCCACACAATTGTGTGTGTCTTCTGCTCCTCCCAGTGCCTCCTGTAAAGCTGGGGACTGAAGGAAGAGCTTTGGGGGAAACCAATTGCCCATTTACTATTCCTCCCCTCAACCACTACTCAAAAACCTATCATTAACTGCTATCACCAGGTAGATTTCCTTCTCCTGGAGTTACATTACAGCACACTGGACTTTAACATCTGGAGGTTACCAGGTGAAACCCAAGACCTTTGAAATCCATGTAATACTAATAAATAACATCTAGTACATGTCTAGGACATGCAGGACTCAGACACACCTCAGTCTTTCAACCTCTCTTGTCCTTCTGGTATATTCCAGCTGAAATAAACCACAAAGTGCTCTAACAATTCCTTTCTCACATTCTGCCAATCCAACAATACATCCTCACTCCTGCTTTTGTCAGAGAAAGGATCCTGATGTCATCTACCATAAGGGAAAATCAACACAAGGACCCAGAGCAGAGTGAATTCACAACCAGGGCACTCTCAATCCATCAGCACAGCTCAGATATCAGCAAATAATCTTCAAACATCAACAAATATTTTCCTAGTGCGAGTCTGCTGACTACTTGTCAGACTGAGAAAACATCAAAGCTCGATTGCAATTCATTTGGAACAGGAATTAGAGCACATATTGAAAAAGTCTAGAAAGCGTGTATGTATATGTGTGTGTGCCTGTATATATATAAATAATACCTATATATAAAAAAGAATGCCTGCTGAAAACATGTCTGCAAGCTGCATTTTACAGATAACGGAATCTGACTGAAATGTGGGAGTCAAACAGTCATTAAAATCAGGAGAAGTCAAGTAAAAAACCACCTAGCAGATGTGTAAGGATATTACAACACTGAAACACATCCCTCAGGATAATGATGGGTGAAATTGTTGGAACTAAAAATGCAGACTCTCATCCTGTGCTTTTTTAACCCTATATATAATCCCAAAACACAAGTGAAGAAGAAAAAACAATCCAAGGTGGCAAAAAAAAAAGAAAAAAGGTAACAGAGGAGCTATGGTGAAGGCTACAGATATGGGTACTGATATCTTCACGACATTTTTTCCACTCAGCTCCACAAACAAGACACATGTTATCACTGTGATTAAACCACTTCTCCACATTCCATTCAAACCATTTTTTTCCACAAAACGTATGCTCTGTGGGGATGTGAACCCCCCAGCCAACCAACCACACAAACACTCTGACAACTGCTGGTGGTGACCATATCTCCTGCTTCCCAGTCCCATTAGCAATGTGTAGCTGCTGCTGACACAGCATATCCAGGTCTGCAGTTTTGAAGCATGGGGGGGTCTAAAACCCATGGATCTGATGGATTTAGTGGGAGGTAGGTACTTCCATACCCCAGTGGGCAACACTCAAATGGTCTCCCCACTCCCAAGAACTGCTGGGGACAGGAATAGTGTTCAGCTTTCAAGTGGAGTTGCTCTCTTGCTTTCATCAAGAGTTTCTTGGAAAATGCCAGTCATTTTCCTTGACCCATTGTGTCAGAAATAAAACCTTTTAACTAAAAATAACAGCTGGACTACTTGCTAATTTTAGAGGGTGCATTTGTGGAGAGTTAATAAAAAAAGATCAATAAGCAGCACGAATGTGCTTCACTCATGCTAATAACTGAGTAGAACGTTACGCAGAATGACAGCCATAAAATCATCCAACTACTGTCTGTAGCTAGCAACCTGCTCTCCAGATAACACACACAGAGCTCAAACATCCATTGTTACACACAGCCTTTGCACGAAGGTAGAAGTCTTAACTTGTCAACATTACAGGAGTTTTTCATCACTTGACCCAAACTATATTTCTAGCAAATGTTCCCCTTGCTGTACATCTAGGAGCAGCTGCAGGGGTGCTGAATTATGATGCTACAGAAGCCACCAACTGAAATGATGCCCATCCCTTCCATTTTATGAGCAGAGGATGGTCCTCCCATCTCCTGAACCTGCTCTCTGCCATCTCATATGCTTTCTGGGTTGACCAAAAGTCTTAAGGAAAAAAATCCAGCCCTGGTGAGTCTTTCCATTTTGGTGTTGAATTCAGCTAAGCTACAGTTTCACCAGGGATGCTGCAAATCTGTCTTCAGGGACTGGACAGCCACTAGTCTGTATTTTGTGATCTTCCCCAAGTGCTGAATGCTTTACCAGGAAAGAAGATTTCTAGTGGGATCCTGTGGAGCACCCCAGGAAAATCTCCTAGACCCATGGTTCACCAGGGCAAGCTGGGCATCAACTGGGAATCCCATAGGCATAGTTGGCACCTCTTCAGCAAGGACCTACACTCACACCACCCCCAGTAAATTGCTTCTAGGTCAGAGCTGGTTCCCACCTGGACTGCTTGAACAGGAAAGTCTGGGGTCATCAGAGGAAAAACAAAATCCCACTGGCATTAACTGGGGAGTTGAACATCTTCCTTGTTCATCAGCTGAGGTCACCCCTGCCCTTAAGGTTGCAACTCGCAGTGCAACTTGACAGAATACACATTCTATTTCCTTTTAATGGATTTTACTTCAGAAGAGGATGAGCAAGCAAATATGCACTAAGCAAGCATGTTTACAAGCTAATTCAAGATAGAACAGAATGATGATCAAATTGTGGTCATAACTGGGATTGAAACTAGTGAATTTAAATAGCTCTAAATCATCAAACCACCAAATTAATACAACACATAATCAAACTGAGTTATGAGGTTGGAAATAAAAACAAATTATTCACGCAGTGGGAGCATGCAAGAGATGAAAAAGATTGATTAAATCTGAGACCTAGTCAAAAGACTCCTCAGCTGAGGAGGCTCCGTCATGACTTCAGCACAGAATGCATTTGACACCACCAGCAAAAACTATTCTCTGTTGAAATGTCTTCAGACTTACACAAACACTGTCTAAAAATGCCTTTTTTTCCCCCCCCAGGACAATAATTCTAGCCCCTTTAGTATTTCACTAAATATTTTTTTCATAGTTTTGTTTGATTTTATTTTTTTTAAACTAAAAACCAAAAAAATCAAGTATACAACCATCCTTTGACCTGAAACTTCCAGGTGTTCAATGGGCATAAGTCTTTCTCATAGAACAGCTTTGATTGGAAGAGACCTCTAAGCTCACCCAGTCCAACCATTAACCCAGCACTGCCAAGTCCCCACTAAACCATGATAAAGTCATTTAAGTTCTGCCAAGCACAAAGGAAGTTTGCCACGTTGTGTGTGATGAAAAACACTGAATAAATTCACTCAACCTGCCCCCCCCCTTTATGAGGCTAAGAAAGACTCCCCAAATGTAAAAAGATATTTCTAGATAAAAAATTAGTAAAAATAAGAGCTATCTAAAAAATAAACCAGCCTCTCAATGAGCTGTAGCTGCTTATTTGTTAAGATGCCTATGCCAGGCTGAGATCTAACCAATTTTTACATCCTTTAGAGAGAGACAGCCTTGGATGGGAGCAAAGCAGCCTCAGCACCAGCCTCAGCCATAGCCCTGACCTGCTGTCACAGCCCTGGAGACAAGTGCCTCCACCCCAATCTCCTCCTCCTCTGTGAAACAGAGGAAATTGAGAGCAGTTTCTTCCATAAAACATTTTGACATACACAGACGAACGATGCTGCTGTATTATCACTGCACTGCACGGATGCCATTCCTGAAATAAGTGATGTTTTTTAGTACAGGATGGCATTTCAGATGTCAGACAGACCTGCAGCCACAAGTACAGACTGGTCTCTAGAACAAGCACACTCAGCCTTGCTGACATCAAATAATGATCTTCTGCAGAGGTGACCTCCACACTGCATCCTGCAATTGCTCCCTACTCACTGCAAGCACAAACCCAGGAGCAGCTACTCCCAATGTCATGGAATCCCAGACTGGTTTGGGTGTGAAGGGACCTCAAAGTTCATCTCATCCCAACCCCCTGCCATGGCAGGGACACCTCCCACCAGCCCAGGTTGCTCCAAGCCCCATCCAACCTGGCCTGGAACACTGCCAGGGAGGGGGCAGCCACAGCTTCCCTGGGCAATCTGCCATTAATTAATTATTGTCAGGGCAAACTGTCATTAATTAATTATTGTCGTTATATCATATAATCATTAATGTCATTAACTCTACCAAAAAAATACCTGCAGAAAATGTCATCCATCATGACACAGCAGCACCAGGGAACAAAGGGCTAAAAAATAAATACATTTTTAAAATTCCTTCTCATTCCTGGGTCTGAAAGTCTATTCCAGGTATACATAAAACCATGTGGTTGTTTTTTTTCTGTATTGATATGGGTAATTAAAAGCAATAGGACACGAGCAGCCTGGCAGCAGTGCAAGGCCAGGAGAGATGTCCCTTTGCCCTCCCCAGCCAGGCCAGTGGCAGAGCCCAGCACACCCCAGAGCTGACGTTTTATTAACAGCTCCATTAAAAGAAGCAGGAGTGCATCCAAGCAAACAATCCCCAAATCAACAGCAGGGTTTAAATTAAGACCTCAGCTGAGCCTGAGAGGTGGGGCAGGACTGAAGGGCAGCCAGAGCAGCGTGGTGACATCCCTGCCCAGGGCGGGGGGAAGATGTCTGGGAGCAGAGATGCAAGTCAGGCAATGAAAAGTTATTTTAAAATACCCAAAAAGAGCCCAGAAACCCACCCCAGCATGCTGCAGGGGACCCATCACCGTGGCACAGCAGCACGGAGCAGGGGGATGGATGCAGACAGCGCAGAAGCTCTTTGGCACGATGCTGGCTCTGCTGGAGGTGGTGGCAGCGTTCCCGTCCTCGCTGGGGTCAGAGCTGCCCTAGGAAGGGAAGGGGTGGCCGGCTTTGGGAGCCATGCCTCGCCTGTTCACCCCCTGCACAGCCTGGGGCTGCACCCTCCGTTCCCCAAGTATTTGCAGCAGCCAGAAAAGGGTCAGGACAGTTTCTTCTGCAGCTCCAAGAGCTCCAAACTGCCGTGCTCATGGCACAAGTCGCTGGTCCAGCCGATGGTGCCACCTCCCTGTAACCATTACAGAGCCGTGTCCCGAAGGCACAGGAGGGGAGAGGGAAGTTTGCACCTCAGAGGTGTGTTTGTGATCACAGAATCATAGAATAGTGTTGGTCAGAAAAGACCTCTAAAGATCATCAAACCCAACTGTTAACGCTGCCAAGTCACCACATCTCCACGGCTCTGAAATCCCTCCAGGGATGGGGACTGCCCCACTGCCCTGGGCAGCCTGGGCCAGTGCTGGGGAACCCTTTGGGGGAAGAAATTGTTCCCAATATCCAATCTAACCCTGCCCTGGTGCAACTTGAGGCCATCACCCCTTGTCCTGTCACTGTCACCTGGGAGAAGAGACCGACCCCCCCTCCCTACCCCCTCCTGTCAGGAGCTGTAGAGAGCAATGAGGTCTCCCCTCAGCCTCCTCTGCTCCAGACTGAACCCCCCAGTTCCCCCAGCCCCTCCCCATCACACTGTGCTCCAGACCCTTCCCCAGCTCCATTCCCCTTCTCTGGGCACGCTCCAGCCCCTCAGTGTCCTCCTTGGAGTGAGGGGCCCAGAACTGAACACGTAATCACACAAATCATCTCTTGCAGGGACAGTTCAGCAAGGTACAGAGAAAAAGTGAATTCCTCCCATAAGCAGGGAACACAAAGGGGTTTGCTCCTGCCTCAGCAGAGCACTGCCCAGACTGAATCAGACAGACATTAACCATCACTTAAAAGGGAGAGTGGGGAGTTAATGTAAAACCTGCTTTAGATTATTAATTTTATTACAGTTTGCAATCATATCAAGGTGCCATAGCACACTGCACACTCACTCTGGGCCAAAGCTGACTTCACCAACGTGCCCAGGATTATGTGCTAAAGCAGACCAGGACTGGGGTATCTGAAAGGGCACACACCCTCATGAATTACCATTGATTAGCACTCCACCAAATTAAAAGCACAACTAAATAAAAACCTGGATCATTAACTAATTTGCTGTTCGAGTAAATCAAGCTGTGCTACATTATACTGCTGCTTTAGCACAGAGGAACAGGGAGTTCTAAAGAAACAGCCCCAAACACACACAGAGCCCACTGGGATTTTTTATAATCCTTTTGGTAAAAAGCAGCAAGTCCCAGATTGCATCTCCAACACTCAGTCATCTTCCACTGACTTTGTTCAACAGAACATTAAACGATTAAAACTTCAGTGCTGCTCTTCTAAACACCGAGGCATCCTTTTCATCAGCCAAGGATGAACAGGTTGGCTGCCAACTAAAGTTAAACAAAGCAACAGGAAGACTGTAGGTAGGCAGAATAGAATGGTCCACACTGGATTGTGGCCCCGCTGCATTCCTAAATTGCCATCTGGTCCCACAAATGAGAGCAGCACAGTGCTCTTCCAGGTCAGAGTAAAATGGGTGGCAAACAGCCTGCACTTAACTTGCAATTAAATTTTCAGTGGCTAATGAAGCATTACTGCAAACATAAGCACCCATGTTCCTTCTCTTGGCAATGAAGAGAGGGAGAAGTGCCTCTTAAGAGGGTCGCCAGGGGAAAACCCCTTTAGAAAGTTGTGGCTTTCAGAGGCATCCCTTCACTGACTTAGGGATGGTTTAAGGCCAGGTTGGGTGGGGCTTGGAGCAACCTGGGCTGGTGGGAGGTGTCCCTGCCATGGCAGGGGGGTTGGGACGAGATGAGCTGTGGTATCTTCACCACCAGCCAAAGGTGAAGAGATTGGTTGGTCAGTTGAGGTTGGACCTCTCGATTTCTCAGCCCACCATGACAAGGATTAGCTGTGGCGTGGAGCCCAGCCTGGCTGGCTGCAATGGCAACACCTCAAGTTAGATGGGGTAGATCAATCTTAAATACTCAAGGACTCAGAAAAGCTGGAGAATTACCGGAATAAACTCTGGATGGACATCAATCTCTCAGAAGTTTGCTGCATACAGCACCTTCATACTGCTAATAAATATGCTTGAACACTCAGAGATACACAGCCCACCCACAATGACATGTTTTGTCTTTCCTGCAACCACTACCTGGCCTGGAGCAGAGCTTTCTGCCCCTCCTATAGAGCTCAGCAGCCACCCCAGAAGTAGCACAGCTCCAACATGGGCTTCCCAAACAGAGCCAAAGCTTCTGGGAAAGCCACCACCCACCTTTGGCCAGCAGCACAGAGATGCAGTGACAACATAGAACGTTAGAAACAGGCTTTTGCTTTGCTTTGCAAGTGAAACAAAAGCATCCCCACTTCTTCCTTCAGCAGCTTACAAACTGAGAGGTGCATCAAATGGGCACATAATGCTACCCTGAAAACATTTACTTCCCCAAAAACAATCTTCATACAGTGGAACTGACAATGTTTTTCAGTAACACTTGAAGACAAGTCAAGGACAGACTAAAAAAAAAGATGCATCAGTAATTTGTTTTTGTTTCCTCTCCCTCCAGTAGAAAAACAGTACTTTCAAATGTAAAATATCTACTTCACTTTGTTATACAAAGCATATTTGGGAAGAAACGTGTTATTATCATTTCAAACCAGAGTAAGTGCAAAGCTTTAAGCCTGGATTATTAGAAGATGTGATCGAACGTTTGCAAACACTACAACATACAGAAAGCAGTGTTAGAGCAAAAATAATTGTATAATGTAAGTTGAAAGTAAAGGCAAGAGTACAGAACAGTTAATATCCTGAATATACATGGGAATGAGTTCTTGGGACCCTCTGCTTGAGATATGCTCCTGCAAAAGCATCTCCTACCTGGGCTGCTTGGGACTGCCAACCAAGAAGATAACCTACCACGGCTGCTTCCAGCCCAAATTCTGCACTTGGAGAGGAGTGAAGGTATTTCTTCCTGTATCAGCAGTTGTGTCAGCGTGCTGGCAAAGCCTGAGGAGACCAGCCATTGGAGTTAGGTGCTACAGGGAGGCTCAGAGGAGACAGGTTCAGTTTGCTGGCAGGACATCTGCCATTGATCAAGAAGGTACTGAAAAGATCTCTCCAAAGCAAATATTTTTCCCCACTTAATGCACCAAAGACACCACTGTACCCTCCACTGCCCTCTTTGAGAGGGATTAGACAGGAGGTCCTGGGGCACTCAGGCTGGTGTTGAAACTCTGCACCCACAGGCACTCATTCAAGAGCTCTCACACCGGCCCCATGTCCAAGCCCATGACATGCACCATGACTACCAGCTTCAGCAACATCTGTGCTAATTTCTGGCAGCCATCTTTTTCCTTCTTCAAACACCAGGTCCATGCAGTTCATCTGCCTTTTCCTGTAGTGCTTCTCAAATATCCTGATGACCAACTGGCTCTGGGTGCTATCTCAGGAGACCTCAGCAGATGATTGTGCAGATGTAAGGAAAGGATTTGGAATCAGCACTGACATGCAGCATCATCTCCAAGTTTGTCACACAACAGCACATGCACTCAACCACATGCACTTGCCAGCTCTCAGGTGTTATTCACATGGTTGGACATAAACCACATCCTCAGTATGATTCATCCATGAAAGTCTCAAATGTGCAAATCAAGGATATGCCACCCCTTCTGCTCTGACACACCAGCAGCTCTGGCATGGGAAGCCACACTCACCCCTGGTAAGCTCTTCCTACCACAAAAGTGTGGAAACACTCCTTTGAGGAAACTTCTTCCTCCTGCACATCTCGGGCTTTCTCACTCCAGCTGCACAGACAAGCCAAGGACAAGGGAGCATTAAACAGCCTCAAGAAGGACCCTCTCTCTCCTCCATCCACCCTTATGGGTGCTTGTTAACCCAGAGCCATCTGCACAGAGGGCTGCAGTGCTGCCACAGCTGAGAAGGTGCCACCAGCCAGCCTGGGAGCTGCGAACATGTGCTCAGGGAAGAACGGAGACGTGGTTGGGTACAGTGCTGCTGCCTGCCTGTTGCCAGCAGTGGAGGAGGCAGCTCTCTGCACCAGCAGATGAGACACAAGCAGCCACCCACGGGCACTACACAACCCCACTGGGGAGCTCAGCATCCCTGAGGAAGCAAGGCTTCCCTAGCAGCACACACATCCCTGCACATGCTGTAGAGCAGGCTCTGGTGCTCCATGGACATCCCTTGAGCCAGTCCACCATGGAAAAGGGGATTTTCCTGATTGCCCCCACCCAGACTGAGCTTTTTGGGGCAGAGGCTGTGCCCAGCACACTGTCACCAGAAGGAATTATAGAATAAAGTATGGTCACAATGGAAGAAGATAGCATCAAAATATGATTTGGAGGAGGATGTCCTCCTCACAGACATCCTGGGGCCAGGCAGAGCTCAGCCACTGCACAGCAACATGCCACACCAGCACAGAAATTCAGCATGGGCAGGTGGCTGATTTGACTAAACCAGAAGTAGTTTACACTGGAGCTGATCCATCTGTCCCACGCCAGAGAGTTATGGCTCATGCTGAATTCAGCTTCACTACCCCATAAATTTCAGGAGAGGGACTCTCAGGAGGGTAACCTTTGCTTTCCAACATATTCCCTCTGCATGAGCAATGGACAGGAGCACAGGGTATGGCTGGAAAGCAGCCATGCAGAGGACAAGGTGCAGAAGGCCACCAAGGATGGTGGGCAGAGGACGTGCAACCAGAGCCCAACACAACGTGGAGGGAACACAATTAAGCTGATGCCTTTGAAATGTACCCCTCACTCTATTACAGAGCTCAGGTTTTGCTTCTGTATCTGCCATTTGCAATTTAAATCGCAGCACTCAGCTATGCAAATCCATATTTAAAAGAGGCAAGAGATAAACAAGTGTTATGGAGGCTCTCGTAGAGCATCTCGAAGCTTTGGTAGTATATTTTTAAGTGTATGCAAATATGGGGAGAAATGACATGGTGAGTTTGCATATAGAGGTATGTACGATGCAGGTCTTGTTTGCACCCCCATTTTCTCACTGTTTCTCTGATTGGGTGCTCCATAATGGTTGTGTAAAGCAATGGGTGGATAGATACATGCAAAACAGAGCTTATAACGAGTCTTTAATTTACAGTTATCACTTACAAATATACATGATTTCAGTGGCATGCATCCACATGAGTCAGTTTTATTCGTCCTCTCTCCTAGCCCCAGTTTAATTTCATTTTCTAGAAATTTAAGTAAGAACAGCGTGGTGTTTTCAAGAATGACAGCACTGGGGAAAAAACCTTCATATAAAAAAAGAAACCTAGTAGCTTTTTCCGTTATTTTTTTTTTAACCACTCCATCATGTTCTTGCTGGACCACAGAAACCCAGTAGAGATGAGCAGACACACACAGTAACCACCTGGAAAGATGCAGTAGTATATTGACTCACAGTGCTCATGCATGATGAATGGCTCCTGCAGCATCACAAACCCTCTCTCAATACTCACTACACTAAACAGTTGCTCAGGAGTATTATTCAGCACTGCAGTGTCCTCTCCTGCATTTAGCAGGGATGGATGGACCTCCGTCCCCAGAGACACCCATCACCTCCTCCTACTTCCAGCCCTGTTTGATTTCATGGTGTTGCATTTTAAAGTTGTCCTTATCAGATATGTAAGTAGGAGTCGGCGTAAGCTTTGGGTAAAAGCCATGTTTGGAGGAAAATTACTGTGTGCACAGGGGGAAGAAGGGAGCATGAGCAGGTTATTTTGGGGTTTCTTCCCCACTTGTCCCTGTCTGGAGTTACATAAAAAGTTGCCATTCTAAAGTGAGCCCAAGGAACATCATGAAGTGGCTCCCACTTGTGTTGGAGTTAAACCTTAGACTTGGTTTCTAAAGCATTTGTTCCTTTTTCTAGCATTTTTTTTTAATTTGACAGTGTGACCACTTGGGCTCACCATAGCAGGAGGTGTCCCTGCTCATGGCAGGGGGGTTGGAACAAGATAATCTTTAAGGTCCCTTCCAACCCAAACCATTCTAGGATTCTATGATTAATCACAGCTTTTGTGATCCAGTGACAGAAACAACCTGGGAAAGTCTCAGCCCCAGTAAGCCCCCATCCTATCAACAACTCCATCCAAGAACAGTTTTCATGCCACACAGTGACAACTTCTGGCTGTTACAAGCCCGGGAATTTCTGTGTCCCTGACCCACTCCCCATTTCCAACATGCCTTTCAGGCTTCCAATTAAAATCAAATTTGAAATTACAGAACTCATTTCCACAGCCTCACCGATGCCCCGTGGCCAGCGAGCCCAATGTACCCCCAAGCCCACATGGCCAGGACAAGCTCAGCTGTGCCAGGGATGCACTGCTCCATGGCAAGAGCTTGGTGGGACAGCCCTGCTCCTCACCCCAGGACACCAAAACAGCAGTTGCCAAACCACATCAGGGCTGAGAAGCAGCGGAAAGAGGTGGTGACATGATGAATATCTGAACCTCCTCTTGTTATCCCAGCCATAAGCAATTGCTGGACCAGCAGTCTGCCCATCTAACTGCTTGAAGACATTGTACATGGCAAAAGATGGCATTTAGAATTATAAACCCCACTCCTTAATCCCACAATATATTTAAGAGGAGATACAAGGGGTTTAATTATCCTAATTAGGCTGGGAGCCATTTTACCAGACATGCACACTGGTTTTCACATTCTTTCGGGTAGGACTTTGTGCTTTTGAAGTGGAAATTTTGCAGCTCTTGCTGGTTTGCTGTTTCCAGCTCCCCCATCCCCAGGGAGATGCTCTGGGAGAACACTGAACCTGCTCACAGAGCAGCACTGGGAAAGTACACAGTGAGAAAAGCCACCACGTTAATGGGAACAGCAAGTGAGATGGCATCTGCTTTCCACCACATAAAATACCAAAATCCTACCTTGGAAAAAGCAAGACAGACTCCCAATTTCTTCAGGAACCATCAGTGTCACCCTGCCAGACCACAGGCTGGGGATGCATTATGCCCTGAAGCCACCTCTGGCTGCATTTCACACTCAAAGCCTACCTAGGAGCAGGAAAGAGTCTATGGAAAAGCTGATGTCAGAGATTTAAAATACATTTCTGACACTAACATGATGGGCTGGAAACCAGTTTTAACTACAAATCATAAAATCCATAATTTTTGTTTCTAGAGGAAACAAATTCTTGCCAGGCAGGGTAATGGTTTCAATTTATACCATTCTGTATATGCAGAGATTAAATGAGATTACAGGGAGTGGCTGTGGATGCACAGAGATAACCAACCACCTAAGGGGACTTTACTCATTCAAACAGTAAACTGATATCACTTCCTTAGACTGGAGCCATCAAAGCATGTGTTTGTGCATGGGCTGCTCTTAGCTTGTGTAGAAGGTCTGTGACCTCCAAAAGTCTTTTCCTGCGTGTCTGTTTGTCATTTGCTCTGCATGCTGAGTACTCATGTCTCACAGAGATGTAAGCTGTAGGAATAATACTTAGCAACTGTTATCACAGTGAAAAACAAAATAGAAATCTTAAAATCCCAGTATCATTAAGTGCAAAGACTCTGACCTCTAATTGGGCACTGAATACTAAACAAACATTCCCATCATAGCACAACACAACTTTTTGGTGGGGCTCAGAACTACCTGCAGAAGGTCTGGTGGTCAGGGAGATGGTGGGATGGAGGTTGGACTTGATGATCCTGGAGGTCCTTTCCAAGCATGGTGATTCTATGATTCTATGATTCTGTCCAACCCAACACAAGTGAGTCAATAGGACCTGGTTGAGCCCCTTGTGTTCACAGCACACAGGGACATGCAGAACTGCATACCAGCACCCCCCCACCACCCTCAAGATGCTGGAGGGTGGGTCCTGCACCACCTGGACCTGCTGGCAGGCATGCAACCTTCCTCCTGTCTCCCAGGAGGATCTCACAGCCCTTCTGCCCCCATTAATCCAAGCATTAAAAAAAAACTAGATGATACCAGCTGCTCCTGTAGCTCTGATGAATATTCACACACCCCAAACTAGCAGTTACTTGCCTGGTATTAGTTTTTATTTATTTGTTGTTCTAGGGAATAACATTACCACCATGCAGCACTGTCTGCTGATGGGTGGTTTTATGGCCATCACCAGCAGCAGTGACAACCTAATGCCTCCAGATCCCAGGAAGAAAGGCACAAGGTGTTACATGGGTAAGTTAAGCAGGAACAGAAGTGCAGATGCAGCTCTCAGGAGGTTGCTGGGTTTTTTTTTTTCTTTCCTCCTCTACAAGTCATTAGTGAGCAGCCAGATCCTACAGTGATAAGATGCAGAAATTAGCAGTTGTGTGTTCTGAGCAGCATTGTGGTCCTGTGGTGTGTCTGGATAGTGAGGGGGCACCTGCAGCTTTGTGGCTGGCTGGGTTCCTGCCCACTCCACTGCCACCACCATTTATTTCTTGTGCTATTAAGGATGCAACAGAGCACACAACCTGGATCTAGCATCTTTGTCATTTTGTGGTCAGGTTTAAAATAAAAAACACTATGGGATGAAGAGAGAATAATACACGGAACAATATTTCTGCTCTGTGCAGACCTTAGGCAAGTAATTTGTGCTTATCTAATTAAATATTATAGTAATACAAAGCTGATCCAAGGCTTCAACAACCCTCCTTCCCCCGATCACAAAGTGAGTCTGTTCACGTGGTGAAGGGACCTCAGCAGCTTCGACCTTAATTAGTCATGAATAAATAAAGCACTGCCTACTTCGAGCAGAGTATGGCTATTCCCTAATATTTACCTTACCCACAGCACATAACCAAGTCCTCAGCTCAGTTTAAAGGGTAATACATGTTTTAGCTGTATTTCTTCCAGATACTGAAGTCCTGCAAAGGGGAAGGACACACGCACAAGCATAAACAAGGGAAAAGGGTTTTTTAGCACTTTTAAAACCCATGATACCGGACTGCTGTCCTGACCTTCCTCCATCAAACAGAAATCACCAAGCCCAGCAGAACCCACAATGAAAAGGAAAACCTGTCCTTCTCTCACCATGGATACAAGAGCATGTTCCTAAGCAAGGATAAGGCTCCACCAGACCCACCTGAAGGGTTAATGCTGGATTCATCATTACTTGCAGTTCCAGTCAGCAGCTGTGATTGCTCAAGCATTTCTGGGCTCACACCAAAGAGAACTAACTGGGTTTAGTTCAGGTATGCAAGGGCCAAACAGTGCTGGCCAACATCTTGTCTGTCACTGAGGAAGAGGATGGGAATGCAACATGCCAAGTGGACATGTATATATCTACGTTATCCAGAAAGTTGAATGACAGCTTGGCATGGGGTTTTTTTGTTGTTGTCACAACTCAGCCATAGCCACTCAATGCAAAAATACATTAAAAGATATTATTATTCCTAAAGAAAAAAAGACAGTCTGTTTATAAATCCTAGATACAGAAGATGTCATCCAAATAAAGCCCTATTTGTATTGAGTCTTATCTGAAAGGAACAGTGGAAGCTTTGAGCAAATCAATGGTTATGTCAACCCTGAAACGCTGACAAACCTTCACCCTGTTCACTCCCTACGTATAAAAATTCAGTTTTTAATTGCCACCTCCTGCTCTGCACAAAGCACAGCCCCTGTGCACACAACAGCACCTCCCCATGCAAATCAGACTCCCACTTTAAACAAAAGATGAGTTGTTTAATGGCCTGATGCGTCCATGCTGTTTTCCCACCACACCAAATACAGGGTTGCACATTTCCAGGTGAAAACTCTTATTTGGAACAGGCAATATTCAGCTACTTAGTCTTAAATTTATTCACATGGGTAGTCTTGCATTGAATTCAAAGTGCTACAGCTATGGAAGTGAACAAACAAGTTATGGAGATAAAGAGTGAGGATGCACCACCACCTTACTCCAGCCAGGTGCCAAGTACCAGGGGCTCTAGGACAGGGCTACTCCCTCTGACCCACAGCCACACCCCTCACCCAGCCTTTTTAACATATCTGTAAAGGGAAAAATAAATACTGTCTCCCACTACTGCAGCCTTCAACTCTAGACATACAGCAAAAATAAACAAACAAGCGTTTCGTTATTCAGGAGGAGATGGGTGTGCTCAGCATATATGTTCAGCTCCTAGTGCTGCCCACTGACTGTATGTCAGACAAATAATTTAATCTCTTTTTGACCCAGTTCTAGAGCTGGGCAAATATTGATTTATTTTTTTTTGTTCACTTACCAAACTGGGGGAAAAAAGAAAATTAAATTTAGGCTAAGTGGAACTGAAATGAAATTTGTTGTTACCGCTGGGTTTTTGATTTTGTTGAAACATCACCATTTTGGATCCTCTTACTCAAACCTCAACTATTTATGTTGTGGTGCTCTGCTTTAATCTCTTCATTAAATATGAACAAAATAAATAAATATTGAGACACAACAAAAACATTTTAATAAGATATCGACCAAAGGGAGCTCTTGCAGCTCTCCAAGTTCTTTTGCCATTTCTCATAAGCAGCTATAGCCAAGAGCTATTTTCATGTGAATAAATTATTCATGTAAAAATCAAACAGAATGAGAGTTGTACTCTGCCCTGATGGCCAGCTCCAAATGAAGGCAGCAAAGTTTTCTGAACCTTCTCCTATCCATTCTGGTTTAATGCCTTTAGGTATATGAAGTACATATTTGTAGTACACAAATGATGCCATAGATCATCACAGACTGGTTTGGGTGTGAAGGGACCTCAAAGCTCATCTCATCCCAATCTCCTGCCATGGCAGGGACACCTCCCACCAGCCCAGGTTGCTCCAAGCCCCATCCAACCTGGCCTGGAACACTGCCAGGGAAGGGGCAGCCACAGCTTCCCTGGGCACCCTGGGCCAGTGTCCCACCACCCTCACAGCCAAGAATTCCTTCCTCATATCCCATCTCAATCTCTCCTCTTTCAGTTTAAAGCCATTACCCCTCGTCCTATCGCTCCATTCCCTTGTCCAAAGTCCCTCCCCAGCTTTCTTGTACCCCCCAGGCACTGGAAGGTGCTCTAAGGTCTCCCCAGAGCCTTCTCTTCTCCAGGCTGAACACCCCAACTCCCTCAGCCTGTCCCCAGAGCAGAGGTGCTCCAGCCCTTCATGCCCTCCTCTGGACCTGCTCCAACAGCTCTATGTCCTTCTTGTGCTGGGGGCCCCAGAACTGCATATACTTTTTATATCTCTAAAAAAATAAGGACTGCCTTTAGGTAGGTATTGGTCAAGCTGCTGGAGCCCCTATGTCAACTTCATTTCAGTGCTGGAGTCATTACCAGCATCTCCATAAACCCACCAGGCGTTTGTTTCACATACCAGCAGCATGAGACTGTCACCATCAAACCCCTCAAACCAACCACTGGGAACCTTCTGATGAATATTCATTATTGTGGCACTCATCTAAGAGGGGAAACTGCAGGATAATTAGCAACGCTTGCATGCAAGCTCAGGGTGCCAGGCAAGATGTGAAATTAGAGTTTTGCTATGGCACTCAAGGGGTATTTAATGAGTTTATTTGGTTGAACATTTGTTATTTTTTGAAGCAGATGTCAACACTTCTATTTCGAGAAAATAATTCCCCCCCCCCATGATTATCAAAATGTCTCCAGTTATTCCATATGCCAGGAGGCAAGGGACTGCCCTGCTGAAAGGTACCAAAATGATTCAAAAAAAGGGAAGACAGGATGCTGAAAAAATGGCATCAGAGCTCCCCACCGCACTGCGATATTCAGGGGAAGAGCAGCTTTGGAAAACCGTGGAAGCTTGTGGGTGGGAAAACATAAGTTCTGTCACTGGTCGTTTAATGTCATAATTACTTTCCACGTTGATTAATAGCTCTTCAGAACCATGCAAAGCTGCCAGAGTGTTCTTCGCTCTCTTACCACACAGTTATTTCCACACCAAAAAGAAGAGAAAAAGCACTCAATACAATCACAGGATGGTTTGGGTTGGAAGGGACCTCAAAACTCATCTGGTTCCAACCCCCTGCCATGGGCAGGGACACCTCCCACCAGCCCAGGTTGCTCCAAGCATGTATTTGCTTTGAGCATCGCCCACCCACTCCCCACTGGGCTCGTTTCCTCCAGGTACAGCACAGCACTGGGGTGTTTTAACTGTCAGTCCCTCCTCTACAGAAGGCTTTTTACACCCCACTTCTGTTGGGGACCTGCACTGCATTCACCACAGCCATCAGCTCACTTGACTTTGCTGCTCTTGGTATTTCAGAACCTTCAGTTCCTCACCTGTGTTGTCCTTTCCAAAATCCATTTACCCCCAAGGAGGATTCAAGCAATCCCACTCTGCCACAGCAGGGTCTCTGCTCTGGGATTTTATTCCCTGCTCCTCCAGTCACTTTGATTTCCAGCTTTTTCCCAGCTATTTCCTTTGACCTCAAGCTCTCACCACCTCCATTAAATCGGAGCTGATGTGTTTTGGGGTGCGTGATATACTGCACTTCCTGGACAATTCTCAAGCCATAGGAAGGACCAATACATCAAGAGTTCTTAAAAGTAAATTCAGAGTTATTGCTTTTCAAACCCATAAGAGTCACATTGTCAATCTCTTCTATACTACCATGTGAACCATAAATTCACTTTAAAAGCAACTGGAAGCTCAGCTGCTATCTGTGCCACCATCCCGAGCCTTTGAAATGGAGCTGACAGGGTCTTGGGAAGAAAAAATACTGATAGTCCTTCAATAAATTCCTCAAAGTTATCCCCAGCAATAACTACTCACACTCATTTTTCCTGCCTAGGCTCCAAAGCACTTTGCAAAGAATACCAAAAACTTCAGAACTTGTGTTCAGGAGGTGGGACATGCACTTAGACATGAAGAGTGTGAGCAGTTGAGAGTCTTCCTCCATCCCTTCGATTTATAAAACTATAATGCAACTCATCCAAAAGGCAAAAGAGCCTTTTGCATCATTCAAAACCAGAACAAAAAAACGTGCAAAGAACTACAAAAATTTACTGAGAGCATCACTCATTATCATCATCCCTTTGAAACAAGTATGCATCTTTAAAGGCCTCCATGTTGCACTGGAAATAATCAGAGGATTTCACATGTTGCTTCCAACCTTAACACCCAGGAATCTATTTTTTTTGTCTGCCAGAATATGGAGATTTGGTGAAGAATACACATGATTACATGCCATCCCCTGTGCTGCACAAACACCTGAGCTTGCACTGCAAAGGGCAATGGCAGCAGTCATTCTTCTTCCACACAGCTTCCTCTGGTGCTGCAGCCTCTCCTAAAACCATTAATACCATGAGAAGGTGGCAGAGTGAGCTGGTGCTGGTTTTCATAACACAAGAACTAGGAGACAGCAATGGAATTGTGTGGCTGCTGCTTCACACCATGCGAGGAAATTGTGTAGCTTTGTGAGAATATTTTGAAAACCAAAAATAGAAAGTGTTTCCAAAGCAGTGCAAAGAATTGAATGAGGAAAGGCTCATTTAAGACTATTTAATGTACAGATAAGTATGGAACCTCCGTTTCAGGAAATACTTCAGAAGTGGTAGAAATCAGGAGGGCAGATTGAGGAAAAAAAACATTTCCAGAACAGACTTTATATTCTGTCTGCAGTCATCTGCCACAAGTTCTGTGAAGGGAAGACATAGCAGCAACCATAAAAAACAACTCAAAGCCCTTCAACCTCAGCACCTTGCTGCACAGCTCTGGGAGAGACGATGCTAAGCCAGCCACCACACTCACTGTTCAACCACCCTGCCAACCTGCCCGGGCCATAAGGTTTGGGGACAAAGTAGTACTAACAAATCTAGATGTCACTTTGGGGTGAACTCATCCAAGTCCTGCAACAGATCCAGGTCTGAGCACCTGGACTTCAGGATGATCTCAAAGGGCTGAGAAAGTTGACCTGTAAAAGCTTGCAGTCCTACCTGCAGCCTTTCTATGGCTTCATATCTCCTGTGCCCAAAGGAACACCCTACCAATACAGGCATACCCCAGGGAATTAAAGCTTTCCTGTCCTGGCAAAGCAAACCTGTTCTTCCTCCACAACCACCACAGGCATAACTGCTTCAAATCCAAAGGCAAGCTGTGAGCTGGGGAGAGCTGGAAGAGCTCCTGAAGGAGCCTGGCAGGAGGAAGAGGTGGCTTTCCTGCAAGGATCATGGGTGCCCTACTAGGATCAGTGCACACAGACAGAGGATAACCAGACTGTGTTTATGGAACCAAGTGTCCGTGGAAATTCAAAGTAACTCTTGCTCCTGTCTGATGATCTGAACTATTTTCCTGTAAAGTCTTCATTATATTCTGTATTTAGTCCTTATGTAACATAATTTTAATGCTCAGACTCCTGAGCTGCACAGCCCTGCACATAGCTCCAAAGCAAGAAACAATGTGCCTTAGAATAACCCTCAATCTGACTTTTTCCTTGCTCTCTTCTCCCTCCCTGAAGACTTTGAAAAGGACTTTTCAGAACTGATTTACCTGAAATACGTAGGCTTAAGAATTCTTCCACTCTCAGCTGCTCTACTGAGCAATTTCATTCATGCACTATAAAAAGCCAACAGGCTGAACTAGTTCAACTTCTGCTGTTGCCATTTGCTTAAGCAGCATGATGTCATTCCATACATTTTTATTCAATTCACACAAAATGAAACCTATTTCCCTGTGATAAAGGAGCATGTCACAAACATAATTCCACAAGACCTACCTACCATAGCCAGGAATACAGGGAAAAATGAGGTGGTTTGGTAGTTCTAACACTTCTACAGTGCTACAGAGTGATGAAGCAATTAATGATGCACCCTAATGAGATTCTCACTCATGGCACTCACTTGACACATGAAAAAAACAGAGCTGCAAAGTCCCTGGGATGCCCCAGACCCTGAAGAAGTGGGTAAGAGACATTAAATATATAGGTATTTATAACACTGGATCCCTCGTAAGTCTTTCACATCCTGCTGTCTTAAAGCCTTGGACCCACAAGGCATCCCCAAACACTCCTGTATTTCCACAGCAGATTCCTCAGAGCATCCCTCTGCACAGACCATACCAGGCCTCTCTCCAGACTGCCCCAAAATCCTTAGGGGAGATCACAGCAAGGGAGCAGATCATCAACATGGCTATGAAGTGATCAAGGATGGGTTCAAAGGAACACAGGGAACTCTGGGTCCCATGAGGGCTGGCAGAATTTTTTATTTGGATGCAGGTCTCCATGCAAAGTGTGGAGGCAGGAGCACAGGTGAGGCAATGCTGCCAGATGTGCACAGCTGAAAGCAAACACAACATCCCTGGGAAAGCCACCCTGACATCCCCTTCACTCAGAAAGGGCAGGTTCCTCCATGGGGCAGCATGTCAGCTCTGAACCAGCCCATGAATGAACCACAGCTTGGTGGATACATGGGAAACCCTGAAAGAAGCTGCTCCACCAGGCTCAGTCTGTGTGAGGCTCCTCCAGTGCCCAAATGGGGACATGGCCTGACTTCCTGATGCATCTTCTCCAAATCAACAGTCAATACTACAGTCCTATAAATACTGGCAGTTTTACATATGTAACAGTTGCATCATATACACACATGCTTATATATCTTAGAATCATAAAACAATTGGGTGTGAAGGGACCTCAAAGCTCATCTCATCCCAACCCCCTGCCATGGCAGGGACACCTCCCACCAGCCCAGGTTGCTCCAAGCCCCATCCAACCTGGCCTGGAACACTGCCAGGGAGGGGGCAGCCACAGCTTCTCTGGGCACCCTGGGCCAGTGTCTCACCACCCTCACAGCCAACAATTTCTTCCTGATATCTCATCTCAATCTCCCCTCTTGAGTTTAAAGCCATCACCACATGCCTTTGTAAAAAGTCCGTCTCCAGTTTTCTTATCCCACAGCTCTCTCCTATTACACCATGACTTTCAACTCAATATCCATACATCAATGGACTTTTAAGCACTACCTGGTCACCTGCCAGCATTTTGGAAAGGATCAAGTTTCCCATATCCATACACAGCTATGCAAACCCTAAAGAAAAGCCAGTACCCTTCCTAGCAATATTGCTACTCTTTAGAAGATATGTAGCTTCTCTGCTCCTCAGTCCTTGATATAAGGACCAGGGTGGGCTGTCTAACCTCAGGTTTGAAGGTAGGACATCTTCCACAGCACTGTTAGTGAATGTCACAACACACCCCAGCTCCTCAGCAAGCCCTGTCCCCACACCATCCCACGCTCTCCTCGCTCTACTGCATTTCCTGCTTTGACAAAAGCATCCCTAAGTGAGTAGAACACATTTGCCAGTGCCACTGCATTAAGCAAAGCCTTTCAAGGAGAACCTGGTCCTCACCACAGGGCTACAATGTGATTTTTGCAGTACTCTGCATTGACAATACAATGTAAAGCCTCCACCTGCTTGCCATTTCATTTAAGGTACTGCTTTTGCAAGGTATAAAAGACTGCTTTACCTTAGGGCGAGTGTTCAGGTTGGTTTGATGGAAGTCTGAATCTAAATCCCATTAGCAAATAACAGGATCTACATACAAAAGGGCCCCATGTGGCAGCACGTGGTGCAGCTCTCCCTGCTCTGGGTCTTCAAGCATACACTACAGAAAAGGGACCACAGCACCTCACACCAAGACATTTATAGCACTGATATCAGTTGTTCCTTCTGGAATACACCTGCAAAAAAATAACCATCTGAATGACAGATGGGAGCAGGAGTTCCCCTGCCTCTGAGCATGGACTGCTGCTAATGGAAATGAAGGTCCACAGCTGCAGGGCTCTGTGCAGGACCCAGAGCCCATCCCTCATCTTCACAGACTCATTCAGGCTCAAATTCAGCAGGTGGAGAGCCAGAGGTGCCAAGCCTTGGACCACAGCTCACACAGGCAGAGAGAACTCACTCAGCACCTTTGCCAACAGCCTCTGTACCTTTAATGGGATTTCACAGCCCACCTCCAGGCACCACGTACACCACCTCCATGCTCAGCACACAGCTCTGCACCCCCAGCACTGCTCCTTGCAGCTCAGTCTGAGAAGGTTTGGATTTTCTTTCTGCCCCAAACTTCACACAATTAAAAAACAATACTCATTTTTTTCCCTGTAACTTTCTTTTCCACACATAAAGCAGCAAGCAGGGAAGAGGAGGAAAAGGATCTGCAAAGATGCCATCAGTTCACACAAGCAGACAGGTGACAGATGATCTTTCAGTAATCTCTGGTGGTCTGCACAGCCAGGAAAGCACATCCCTGAGTAACACTAAAGAGCTCAATGATGGGACACTGCAGCCACTCACTGCCACAGGTCCAACGAGGGGAAAACAAGCTCAGGCACCAGCCCTGCTGCAATGCAGAGACAAGGGGGTTTATTCTTGCAGTGACTGCCTCCCTATATAAATTTCTAGCTGTCTCTATATAGGAACATGAACTGGTAACTGGGGAGCATCTGGGACTGTACTGGGTTCAGAAAGCACAGCTCACATAAAATGAAGCTCTCTCCAAAGGAGCAGAAGCACAAGTTGCACAACAGACACTATGAAGAGTTATAACCAGTGGCCTCTGTACATTTGGCCACTTGACTTCTCTGCATCTGTAACGCTGCTTTTAGGATATCCATAGGGTTTCTAAGCTCTGTCCCTTGTCCTGTACCTTGGGACACATACAGGCTCTTCCTAAGCACAGCCCTGGAATTGCAGAGCACTGCTGCAAGGGACAGAGGACACAGGGGTGGCAGGGCTGAGCAGCCTGGCTGCACTGCCTGTGTGGATGGTTGCCTCAAGGCAACACCAGGTTTAATGGCAAGGTGAGACCTACCCCAAGTAACGCAGTACAGACCTCTGCTGGGTTACTGCATGGGAATTTATGGGTCACCTGGATAAATAACCTGAGCAGGGACAGGCAGCAGGCATGCTGAGCCATAGGAAGCAAGTTTGAAGCACTTCTCCTCAAGCAAAACACTTGCTCCTGGGAGAGCTGCCTGCAGTACACAGATCTGGACTGACCCTAATACACCCTGTGCCACATCCAAATGCCATGTGTACCCTTGGGGTAAACCCCTGGCAGAGCTTCCTCCATAGCCTGAAGCTCTTCACTGCAGCAGCCCTAATTAATAATAATCCTCAGAGATGCAGAGCTCCCAGTACTTTGTATCTGCAAATCTAGAAGTGCTTTCCAGAAGAAGTTAACACCCTTCTTTCTGTTTTCACAAGGATACTTAGCCTCATCCTTTAAACCAGGTCTACACTTAAATCTCTCTCCAAACAGGCCATCAACTACTTTCTCCCTTTTCACTAGAAGCAGCTACCAACTGCAGAGTTCACAGCTCCTGGTGCCATCTCCTGCTTTCTTACCAGGTCCCTGCACAGGGCAGCATTGATCCCCCTCACCCAGGGGCTGCAGCAGGCTCACACTGCAAAAAGTCAGCACTGCAAATTAATCATGACCCCTCCAACTCCCCAGGTACACCAGAGAGAGGGCGAGAGGTCTATGGGATGGTTTAGTTGGGCATGGCACAGAAGCTTGTGCCAGACTGCAGAGTAAAATGAATCAAGGGTCCCAAAAGCCTTACAGGGGAGCTGGTACTCAGCAGACCCAGACTAAGGGAGGGAGATGAACTTCAAGATTCATCTTAAAATGAAAGCACACAAGCAAACACTGAAGATGGTTATTTTCTGTTCTCCCAGACCTATTTTAGCTCTCAACTATTGCAGGGATCAGAAGAGAGATATCACCTACCTACCCCCGAAGAACACACACCACAACACCTCCAAGCGTGCAATAAAGACAGCTTTACTGCTTGGATTATTTGTTTCATCACTTCATAACTCTTCAAAGGCCTAAAAGCTTAAGTGTTGCTGTTTCTGGGCTGCTCTCCTTATCCTACACAATGCCCTGACCAGACTGTACCCATTTATTACATTATTGGATCACTAAGGCAGTAGAGTCAACACATACGTAACGTTACAGCAGAGGTGCTCAGATGATGGACAGTTGAAAAAGGGGCTTTTTTAAAGGATTCTGTTGATTTACAGTGTCAGCACATGGCAATAGGAGGTTTTGCCCTAGAAGAGCATGAGAAAGTCCTTCAGGGAATTAATTAGAGCACATACTTAGCACTAACCACCCCTGACCCAAATCAGATGCCCAGGCTGCTTCCTCATTTCCCACCTCTCACTCTGCTCAAGTCTGGGAGGATTTGCACTGTATTTCTTGAAAGCACCTAGGAGACAGAAAGCCATCACCATCCTTCCTTTGATTTCCCCACCATTTCTCCATAACCCTCATTTTCACCTTCCTTTTTAAAAGGGCAACAAGCTGACAAGCCTTGTAAACCCTGATGTTTTTTTTTTTTTACTTTCCAATTCTTTGTTTGTTTTTTTTTTTTAAATACATAAAAATGTAAAGTGTTCCACAGGACCTTCTGAAGGTTGTCTAACTACTCTGAAGTTGGACACCAGCTTCAGCTTACCCTGCTCCATCCCTGTCCTTCTCCTCAGCAGCTGCAGGGATGGGGCCAGTGCAGAAGAACCAATGGCATTCACATTAAATGATCTCCTGGTATCAGATCTGCATTCACCATGCTTCTGTGAAAGGCAAATGATCCTTTAATACTCCTTACAGCAACTAATAATGCTTCTCCTTTTGGCTTGTTTTTTTTCCCCCCTTAAACTGAACACTACCATGACTGCTTCATAAGGACCACGTTAATTATTATTATTATTTACATTGCAATAAAGCCCGGGAAATTCTGCCAGGAGCTGCGATCCCACTGTGACAGGTGATGCACAAACACAGCACAGTCCCACCACGAAGGCTTTGCAAGCCAAGTACATTTGTCTCAAAAATAGGAAGAACAGCTCTAGTTCTGCCCCCTGCTAAAGCTTTCTTCATCTCCTTTGCACACTTCACTTCCATCACTCTCCTCACCTTCCCACTCTACACAGTCCCCCACTCACCTTTGCATCACACCCTAAAATGGCTTTTAAATTGGTACACCAGACTCCTCTTTGCAGACCTGGAGAGCATTAATACTCCTTGTTTCCTCTTCTGTGTTACTCCTCGTGTTTCCCTTGCCCAGGGATACCTGAGAGCAGACACCTCTGCAGGAGCATCCCCAGAGACTCTGGAATTAAGGTCCAGATACATGCTGGTCCATTAAAGCACCAGGCTTGTACAACTTGGCAGCATTTTGGTTTAAAACCCCATGCTTTAGGTAAGTTTTATTAACATTTTAATGTGTGATAACACTGCCTTACAATTATGAAGTTAATGACACAACCTCACTCTTAAGTGGAAAAATGCATTTCCTGCTTTAAGTGAGCAGCTGTAAACTTCAGATTTTAATTGAGAAAAAAAAAATCAACCCTCAGAGGATCTTAATTCCACATATGATTTTGTTCTCACTTCACTGTGATCTCAAACTAGTTTAAACTAGAAACATTTCTAGCACAACAAAACCACAACAGCACCTCTCAGCAATGCAAGAGATTGGATTCTCTGGGGATATTTCATGTACCTGCCAGTGTTTGGGAGCAGCATTCAGGCTCCCTTCACGCTGTGCTGGTGGTCAGGCAAACAGCAAACACCACAGAGGGTGAACCTCCACCACAAAGCACATGGGAAAAGTCCTGAGTAGTTTGTCAAAAGATGGGATTTGAGAAACCAAAGGCAAAGACAAGAAGAGATGCACACAAGAATGTGTCTTGCTTGGTTGGTAAAGACATCTAAGATCACCCAGTCCAACCATTAACCCAGCACTGCCCAGTCCCCACTACCCCATGTCCCTCAGCACCACATCTGCACATCTTTTAAACACCTCCAAATAACACTGGGAACCACTGCTCCAGGTGTCTCCAGGCTCACCTTATCCTCATCACCCCAGCACTGAGCTCTGCCTGGGCTCAGCACCAACCCCAGGAGCTGAGCACCAGTGTGGCACAACTGGACCACAGCTGGCAGACACTGCACACCCCAATAACCCAACCAAAACTGGCAAGAGACACACGTAAGGATGAGCCAGGGTAAACCTCATATTCCACAATGCAGTAAGCACAACAGCTTTTCTAGGCAACCTCTTCTATTTAACAACATCAGGGAGCCAGGGCTGAAACTTTAAGAGCCATAATAAAGTGCTTCTAAAAACCCCACAAGATTCTCCTCATCATTCATCTATCACACATCTGATTTGCTCCACCAGCAAAGGTATCTATGTATTTTAGTATGACTGAACCAGGCACATTCTCATACACACTTTGATTTTTGTGACCAAATATTATTTGCTGCATGTGCAACTGGAGAATTTAGGCAAGGAAAGGGCACATCTGAAAGCAGAGGTGCATTTCTGGAAGGCAGGGACCCAAAAGCACTGTTACACTGGGGATCAGCACTCACCACCAAGGCATGCACTGTGCACACAGACACCCAGCACCAGCCTTGCAGAGAGCTCCTCAATCTGGGAACGTGTTACACTGCAGCCCTGCAGGTGACAGAAGTCCAGTTCTGTTCTACAGGCCCCAGGTCCTTGTGCCAAGTGGCTCTTACCTGCATCAGCCCTTCTGAGAGGGACGTGGCACAGACACAGCAGGAGGACAGGCAGAAACACACGACTGCCATCCTCAGAAGGACCAGTGCTAGCAGCTAACATCACTCACAGAAAGCCAGTGCTTTATTTAATATCCTTCCATATGGTGCTTTATAAGCTAATAAGTGCAGAACAAGCAGCCAAGTGCTGTACATTCACTGTCTGAAGGATGAGAGAAAGGAAGGAGCACATATTCACTCCTGTAAGAGCAAAACCACTGGTGAGTCATTACAGGCTTCTGAAACAGGGACCATCTTGGCTAGGAAACCACATGTGCAAGCAAGACACCTGGTGGGTTTTGCTCACATTATGATTGTAGAATTGATTCTTTAATGTGCAGCCCTTGGCTCCCATTACCCTTCATGGGAATGGCACAGGCACAGCCCTGGGCAATGAGCTGGCTACCAGCCCAGCCTCCTGCACGCCAAACCCCGTGGCATCAACGCTGCAAGCACATCTGGGTGTGTGCAAGTACATACAGCCTGAGAGAGACATCTGTCTCACAGAGTCCTGCCATGAAGTGTAGTGATAGCAGAGAGCAGCACAACGCTGAGCAGCCACAGATTTCACATTAAAAAAAAAAAAAGTGTAAGAGAAGAACTCTGCTATAATGAATAAATAATGAAATTGTTCTAGAAACATGTGATTTTTACAGCAGAATGACAATTTGCTGAGTCCCGGTGTAAGCAGAGCACTTCCCCACTCATCACACTAGTAGATTTACTCCCCTTTCATGGATTTCTCTGCCTGGCTGGCTCACTTTTCCCCCCACCACTGGCACAAGCTACCTGGCTGATCCTTTCCCTTCCCCACCCTACGAATGACCATCAAATGGGACTGCCAGTATCACCAGCAGCCTGGCAGCAGCAGGAGCCACCAGCCACTTGCCAGCACTGTGACTGCACAGTGGAAGTGTCCCTCAACCACCACGGCCTCAGTGGCCCCACAGCACCACTTAGTTCAGATGGGGCACAGCCACAAAGCCTGCTCACTTTGAATCACAGAACAGCCTTGGCTGGAGAAGACCTCCAAGCTCCCCCAGTCCAACCATTAACCCAGCACTGCCCAGTCCCCACTGCCCCATGTCCCTCACACCACATCTCCACAGCTCTGAAATCCCTCCAGGGATGGGGACTGCCCCACTGCCCTGGGCAGCCTGAGCCAGTGCCTGGCAAGCAGCTCACTTTGCAGCCTTACTCAAAAACACATAACAGCATGTGGTTAAAATTCGTTTGCCAGGGCAATTTTAACCATTACGTTTTGACAGCATAAGAAATAAAGCAGGATTTTCCAGCTCTTGTCATCCTGTGCCACGGTAGGAAGCATGCCAATACCTGTTCCTCCATCTCTTTTCCTGGTATCTTCCAGTGGCAATGGGACATTACCTGTATTCGCTGGCTTTAGAGGAAAAAAAGAGTGAAGAAAATGGAAAAGCAGGACTGTCCTTGCAAGGACTGCAGCTCCTTTTGGGCCAACACTTGTGGAGAATCACAGGGTGGTTGGGGTTGGAAGGGACCTCTGGAAGTCATCTGGTCCAACCCACCTGCTCAAACAGGGCCACCGAGAGCCAGCTGCCCAGGACCATGTCCAGAAGGAGTATCTCCAAGGATGGATGTGCCACAACCTCTCTGGGCAACCTGTAAAAGGGCTTTTCTGTATTGAACTCTCCCTCTTGTTGGCACTAATAAAGTAGTTTTAACCCCTCTTTAAACACAAGGCCCTCAAAACAAACCAGGCTTTAAAGAGGGACAATGATCAACAGGCTCCTCTCTCGACATATTTCACTGCACAGCCAATTTGTGGAGCAGGTTTTCAACACCAATCCTAACTACTGCTGCAATTTAATTTATTCCTGTATTAGCTACAGCTGCACAACTCTCCATGGTGGAGAGCTACTGACCCATGGATTAATCTTCAGCTGTCCTCATTACGCTCCCATCTGCTTTATTTCTGTCTGCCTGTATATACACACACACCAACCCCAGCACAAACTGAGACCAACAAAGGTCAGCACTGCTCCAAGCAGGTCCCCTGCAGCCAAGCATAGAGACAAACTGGGGATGACCAACATCAGGTTTGACACACTTGGACCATTCAAAGACCACCAAGACATGAGGACACAGACATTTGGTGGAGGCACAAGGCTCCTCAAGCTTGCTGAGCAGTATTATTAGCAGGATATACCAGTAGCAAAGATTATATAAATCAGTGCAACAGCTGAATCACAGCCCCATGGTTAAGGCATTTCCCACTCCCATTCACAACAGATGTGTTTCCAGCCACACCCCAACACCTTTGCCAGAGCCACCATCTACCACACCAGCACAGTCATGCTTCATACCCAGAGAGAAGGAGGAAGCCTGGGCTCCTGTCTCTTCAGAAGAGAGATGTCATCTAAAAATACCAGCTGCCAGCACTGACAGCTCCCACAGAAGGTTCCCAGTGCAGGCTGAGCTCTTCCACAGCCACTCTCACCTCCCATCGATGGAGTGCTTCCTCACCAATAAAAATATAGATGGGAGAAACGCCACTCACCCATTGCATTGGTACTGGGGAGACCCTGGGGTCAGGGCAATGTTTCGTCCCAAGCACTATGCATGCTGCATTTATAACCAGTAGTTATAACCAGTTAGTAGGGAAAAGTGAACAGAAACCAGCCAAGCCCAATGCTCTGAAGTTCCATCAGCCCTGGAAGGTGCCAGGAGTGCTGGTCACAGCACCCAGCAGGGCAGCTCTGCACCCTCCACACATGACCATTAAGAAAGCAGGAGATACCAAGGCAAGGTGGTGATTTCATTTACAGCAAATCTGGGGTCACTCAGACAGAAGTGTTGTTCACCTGATGCACAACAGCGGTGCCCAGAGCTCTCAGCCCTCTGCCACCCTTCTCTTGGCTGGCTCAGGGCACTGACTTGAGTGGCTTCAAGGTTTCTTCTGGAGTAACCCCCCCTGCAGTGCTGTGTTCAGCTCTGGGGCCCCCAACACCAGAAGGACATGGAGCTGTTGGAGTGGGTCCAGAAGAGTACACAGAGATGATCTGAGGGCTGGAGCACCTCTGCTCTGGGGACAGGCTGAGGGAGTCGGGGGTGTTCAGCCTGGAGAAGAGAAGGCTCCGGGGAGACCTTAGAGCAGCTTCCAGTGCCTGGGGGGGTGCAGAAAAGCTGGGGAGGGACTTTTGACAAGGGCATGGAGTCACAGGATGAGGGGTAATGGCTTTAAACTGGAAGAGGGGAGACTGAGATGAGATCTTAGGCAGAAATTGTTGGCTGTGAGGGTGGTGAGACCCTGGCCCAGGGTGCCCAGAGAAGCTGTGGCTGCCCCCTCCCTGGCAGTGTTCCAGGCCAGGTTGGATGGGGCTTGGAGCAACCTGGGCTGGTGGGAGGTGTCCCTGCCCATGGCAGGGGGTTGGGACCAGATGAGCTTTGAGGTCCCTTCACACCCAAACCATTCTGTGATTCTCTGTATCCTGCACCAAGACAAAACCTGTGTCTCCCAGGGGATGTCAATGCATTTCAGCAAAACCTCCCCCATTCTGGCCAGCTGAACACTGTGCAGATGTGGGACTGCATCAGGGAGCAGATGAGCTTTGGTCTCATCCAGAAGAATATCACCAGCAGCAGTGGGAAACTGAGTTCTGGGAAGATCAGGTCGTTATGCACCTTCCTCACTCCCAGCTACAAGGAGTTTTGCTGCAGACAGCGCACTGGACATTTTTGCACCAAGACAACCATACAAAAGCTCAAGAGACTGGAGCTGCAAGTCTCAAACACAATGTTTGCCACATGAACACTGGGTCTGCTTCACCTTTGCAACACCTGGGTTGGTGACCAAGACTACAATCTGCCATGTTCATCTCCAGTGCAACAAACCTAGCTACGAGCCCATATGTAACAGGTCTCTGTACTGAAGGAACCTGCCAACTAGCCTTCAAGTGCTTCTTACCACCAGCAATCAACTAAGAGGAGGAAGGTCTTCAGAAACAGCAATACCCACAACTAAATATCACACCATTGTGTTTCCACACTTGGTGTTCCCCAGCTGTTTTGCCAATTACCAGGCCCAGTACAAAGGACACAGCCAGCAGAAAAACAATCCAGTGAGTAGGTTCTATTGCACGTAGAGGAGTCAGTATATAGGGGATCACTGGGGGTACAAACAAGTCAGATCACAAATAACAGACATCAACCCCAGCGACCCCAGGAGTGACACAGCACGACCAAGAATGGATGGAACAAACAAAGACACAAGGTACCCCATGGAGAAAATGGGAGACAACCAAGTCAATAGGGTGATCACACACAATAGAGGTAACCCCATGTTGCCTCCCCACAAAGCCCATGTTTGTAGGTGCCAGACCTGACTGGGATCCAGTTGCATGAGGAGCCAGGAGGTCCTTTCCCAACAGGAACCTCTGCACAGTGCATCCCCCTCACAGACAGACACTGCACCCTTCCTGCAAGTGGTCCCAGCTTTTATCCCCACAGCAGGACACCTGGCACTCATTGACCCAATGGGGACACCTGGGGCTTGGTTACCCAAGGGCTTTCCCTGCAAGGTCAGCTGCACCCTGGAGGAAAGCCAAAAAGCAAACTCATCCCCTCCTCTTAAAGGGCCATGGGGACCACCCATATGTCACCCTTAATTCAGGGCTGGGGGTTCAGACCCCAGCACTTCACCAGCTCACTTCCAGGGGTCACCAGGCAGCCTCTCTCACACTGGCAAGCCAGCCCTGTCTGTAGGTGGCAGAGTACCCAGTTTTCTGGTTTCCCTACCCACATTCACTATTACCTGAACAGCTCAGGCAGAGCACGTGGCACCACCTTCTCCAGAACATCAGCTGCAAAAGGAGCACCAAGAATGAAGGAGTTCAGACCCTGGCTGGTAATATTCCTTAGCTAAACCCACTCATTTCTAATGCGTGCCCTAACTATGTATCACTCCTACAATTTACCATAATCCTTAAAAAAAAAATACCCAGAAACACCACTCCCTTCTCTCCAACTCATCACACCACAGTGGGGAGAGAGCTCTCAGGGGGCTCCTACACAAGTGCTGGGGCTGGGAAAGCCCATTAGCAGAATCCCATCGGACTCTGCAGGACGGCAGTTTAGTTGCAGGGTATTGGTATAGCACTTTTAAAAGCCTCTGAAATTTGGAGGACTCTACTTGCTTGAGTATAGAGTAGCTGTGGGCAACAAAACGTTCTCTTTATGAGAATATTTAGCCACAACAGTAAAATTTTTTTTCTTTTTTTTTTTTTTTTTGTGGTGCCTAAGGTAAAGTTAAGCTTTCCTACAAGGCAAAGCATATACATTAATTAAACTAACTAGAAAATGTGAGAGCTTCTGCCTCAAATGAGCACTTTCATAGCTTATTAGTTAAAAGCTCTTCAACCTGGTTGACCAGGGATTACAAAGCAGATCTTCTGTTTGCATGGAAACATGCACTTGGCAAAGAGCAGGCACTGGGTGAACGTTCACAGCAGCCCAGAAGGTACCAACACCAACATGAATTAGGCCATGCCCCGTGAATATGGAAAAGGCTCATTCAAACACAGTAATTTCATTCCTTTTTTCTGCTGATGCAGCATCCCAGCTTCTGCGTGGGAAGGGACACCTCAAACAATTGCTCAGCCACAGCTTTATCAGCATTTACAGTGACACACAATAGATTAACTGATAATCAATTAATCAGCATTGCAACACAACAGGGCACAAAACCCAGCTGGCATCATGAGCTGGAGCTGACCTCAAGCCACAAAGCCAGCCAAGCAGTCACAACAGCCTTGCTCACCTAAAATAGGGCACTACAAATGTCTGTTCAAAGGGAGCTGATGGCACATCTACACTCATAAAAGGAGAAATTACTGAAAGGTGAGAGGCTTTCTTGTATATGATTGAAGATCAGCTCATTTCTCGTTGACCAAGGACTTGGGACACAACACACCAGAGGTGGCTCGCTGCTATGGAAGCTCAAGTAGGACATTTCCCCCCCTCCCTCCCCCCAAAACCAACTTTTTTTCCAGTAAAATAAAAAGGTAAATTCCAAACCCTGACATATTTCATGAATTCCTGACAGCATTTTTGAACTAACTGGAAAACATTTAAATGTTTTGGCATTTTTTAGAGCTCTATTTTTCATTTTGAAATGACTGTTGGAAAATTCCCTTCTGCTTGATATCAAAGCACTCATGCAGAGAGGAAAAAAAAAAAGTAGAAAACAAACCTCAAAAGAGAATAACCCCCAGCACATTTCCACTTTGTCAAAATGCTCCGATCACCTGGGATAACTCCTGCAACTCTTGGAAGTCACCACTTACCCAAAAAAAATCACTTATTTCTCCTTTTGCCCCAGGACCAGCCTCAGTGAGTTTAGACCAGGCACATCCCAGAGACCCCATTGTTCCTTAAAACATCATTTTCCACTCTTCCTCACCAAGATTCAGTCAAACATCACACCTGATAACCTGGAAAAGTATCTGGCAGATAAAGCACAGACACAAAGGTGGGAGCAGAGCATCCCTATGGACAAAAACTCCTCCATAACCTGTACTGGAGAGCCCACAGAAGAGCTGAGCACCACAACAAAGCAGCCCCCTCTCTCTGTTTTAACCCATTTATACAGTGCATATAAGAAAGCACCAGCTTCCTCCACACACCTTTTCCTCCCCCCACAGGCAAATGAGGCATTTTAACGGAAAAAAAAACTTTAAGAAAACTCACATTTGGAAGAGAAGAGCAACTGGAGCACCTCAGCTTTGCCAACTCCCCTCCAGGGCTACTCACAGCCCCTCTGGGAAGGAAAGCAAAGCACCAGCCTGGCCTTGCTTTAATTAATGATCCAAATTAACTACAGCTGGGGGGCTGCAGGCGTGCCCCTTGTAAAGAGCTCTGTGATTGGCTCTGTGTTATTGGCAGCCTTGCTTCCCTGCCCAGGAAGAAGTGAGGCTGTGCTCAGTTACAGGGGGAGATCACAGGAAAGTGTCTGATATGCAAAGTTCTCTTTTGCACTATTTGGCAGTGATTTGGGGGAATGGGGATAGAAATGGGGGAGTGGGGACCAGCCCTGGCTGGGAACTGAACTAAGGAGCTGTCTGAGTGGCACTGGGGTGTATGGGATGCTGCCAGCTGTGTGCACTCATGATGATTCTCTCACACCTGCATCTCATCCCTCTGCCAGAGGAGATCCAGCAGGAGGGTTGCAAGGTAAGGAGGAGTTTGCCCCATCATGTGGGGAGATTGAATGCTAGGGCAAAACTTGTGTTAAATCAGTTTATTATGGCAAGGCTCCCTTATTGCTTTGACCCGTGCAGTGTAATGCTGCCAAGAGTGCTTTATTGCTTTATATTCCATCAATATAATGCTAAACAAAGAGGAAAAAAAGAAAGCAATCCACCACCCAGAGAGTGCATAACTCCACCTTCAGGAAAAACAGCTCTTCATCAGGTGGGCAGTGTAATATCCAATTCCTTTCCACTGGGAAATACCCATTTATTTGCTAATTCATAATCTGGACCCTTGAGCCCTAATCTGCAATGCCCTTCCAAGTTTTTAGCTCAGGGTGATGCTGGAAGCTGCTGGAGGCATGCCTGGGATGGGCAGGGATGGTTTGTGGGTGGTTTGATGGAGGATGTGATGCACCACAGGGCGTGCTGAGGGCACAGGAGGGAACCACCACCATTCTGCCCCTCTCCTCACCTTTCTCCTGCCCCTTGCTCACACACTTCTCCCCTGTCCAGCACAAATTGCCACTGAGACTGCACAGCTGGGATGCTGAGGATCCTTTTTTGACTCTTGGGGAAATCCTGGAGTTTCTCAAGTATCCAGCTACCTTTTTTTATTAAATACTATTTTTAACAGTGCAAATAATTTTCTTAGGAAAGGGGTCACATTTATCACAGTATCACAGAATGGTTTGGGTTGGAAGGGACCTGTAAAGGCCATCCAGCCCAACCCCCTGCAGTGAGCAGGGACATCTTCCCCTAGACCAGGTTGCTCAGAGCCTCATCCAACCTGACCTTGAGTGTTTCCAAGGATAGGGCTTCTACAAGAAAAGGGATAAAGTCTTGCTGTTATAACCATTATCTCAATGACTTTTTATTTAATCACTTCATCAGATTGGCCCATCCTTCTCTGAACTCTTGGGTTTGTCTAAGTACAGAATGCAAACCACCCCAGTTCTCTCCCACCAAGCACATTTCAACAGCCAGCACTTGTTCCAGCACCCATCATGCTAGGAGCACATTCACAAGGATCTTCACTTTATCAGCAAGGACAAACCTGCAGTCAAAATACCCCTGCACGCCCCTCGTTCATGCAGGTGAAGACTTGCTCCCTGCAGGATGCCCCTGAGATGTGCCATCCTCATCAGGTTCATGTGCAGTTACCATCCCACCTCCACTACTCCCACCACAGTGAGCTGGAAATGCAAAACACACCTTCCTTTTTCATCCAGTCCAACCATTACCCCAGCACTGCCCAGTCCCCACTGCCCCATGTCCCTCAGCACCACATCTACACGGCTCTGAAATCCCTCCAGGGATGGGGACTGCCCCACTGCCCTGGGCAGCCTGGGCCAGTGCTGGGGAACCCTTTGGGGGAAGGAATTGTTCCCAATATCCAATCTAACCCTGCCCTGGCACAACTTGAGGCCATCACCCCTCGTCCTATCACTGTTACCAGGAGAAGAGACCGACCCCCCCTCCCTACCCCCTCCTGTCAGGGAGCTGCAGAGAGCAATGAGGTCTCCCCTCAGCCTCCTCTGCTCCAGACTGAACCCCCCAGTTCCCTCAGAGGCTCTCACAGCAGAACATGGATGGTGTGCATCCCCTGGTCCCCGCAGGGCATCCCTGCCAGTGATGGAGAAGCACTGATGCTGGTCGGTGGCTATGGGCAGGCTCAACCCACCACCTGGCAGGCTCCCCAGGTCTTACCAGCACACCACCAAAGCTCCTCTCACCTTTCCAAAGTCCTCCAGACCACCACTAAAAGGAAAGTCCCACTGGCCACAAGTACCATTTAGCATCTAATTACAAAACAGCATGCTAAATGCTGCCCTCAGGTCCATCTGGTGGTCCCAGTGGCTCTCTAATTCCCACCTGGTGGGTATAATCCACAAAACTCTATTTCTCAATTGTGGGTAAAACAGATTATTTTAAAAATCATGAAAATTGTTCATTTAAATATTTTTTAACACAAACTGCACTTGCCTAGGAAGCTGGAGACTCGTTAATTTAACTCTATCACCCAAGTTATTTCCATGCAGTGCAGACATGACAAAGCAAAGGCATCAGCTAGCAGTGGCCATGTGCAAACCAACTCCAACCTGTAGCCAGGATCTCACTGACACCTCACCAAAGCACCAGTGCAATTTCTAATTCGCCTCATATCAGTGAGCCAGCCCCAGTGACATCAAGCTTTGTGCAAGCACACCCCAAGAGCTGGGATACAGCCACTCCAGGCTCCCACACTTGCTGCACAGCCTGTGTATGGCCATGCCCAAAGCCACAGGCAGCTCACACCTAAACCCACAGCCCTGGGTGAGCTCATAGCAACTGTGGTTGAGCTTTCTGGGTGCTTACTGCAGCATCCTTAGCGCCTCACCAGCTCCACGAACCCCCCCTGATGGGGCTGGGTGCAATGGTAAAGAAGGATGACTTACAAGCTCACCCACTGTATGGTGCAGAGGGGTACAGGGTGCTGCAGCGTGCTGGGGTACACCTCAGGTGCAGGCCATGTGAGGAGAGCAAGGTGCTTGAGAGAGGCATCTCACCACAACTGAATGACCCACCCTTCTTCCTCAAACATTCAAATGCTGAAGCATTGTGCAGCCACATCCATTTTTTAATAGGTATGAGCTGAAAATCACTACAAATGTCCCACAGTTCTGCAAAACAATTACCAACCCAGCAAAAGCATCCAAAGATGACATCCAAAATGTGCCATCGGGGGTGTCCCTTGTCATTCAAACAGCCCTCAAGACCCCAGCACTGTGTCCTGCTGTGGGATACATGGATGTTTGGGTTGGATGCTGGCAACAAGCAATGAGGGCAAACAGACATCAAACTCAAGCTAAATGCAATTTCACGAGGATGTGGTGCTGAGGGACACGGGGCAGTGGGGACTGGGCAGTGCTGGGTTAATGGTTGGACTGGGGGAGCTCAGAGGTCTCTTCCAACCAAGGCTGTTCTGTGATTCTGTGTGATTCTGTGGGTCTGTAAGGATGCTCAAGGCAGCTGCTTGGTCCTTCAACCATTCACGGATGCAAGAAGCACTCATGGAAGGAGGTATCTCCCAGGCTGGGCCATCAGTCTGCTCACCATGTCTTGAAAGTAAGTCCTCCTTCCAGAAGAGCCAGGCTCCAAAATCTGTCTGAGAATAGCAAACCGACTTCCCTCCATTTTCTGCTATATTTAGCAAGGCCATTATTTATGGAAACGGCAGGAAATAATTGAGCCGGATCCAGACATAACTCGAAATTGGAAAGAGGGTCTATAAAAAGATAAACCGAAAGGACCTGATGGGGAGCCAGTCCGTGGGGACTCAGTGTGGCTGCGAGCGAGGGCTCTCCCAGCCAGCGATGGAGCAGCAGCACTGCAGCCCCCCAACGTGTGCTCCAGGTCAGGTGGGGCTGTGGGGACTGATGGAGATGACTTCCCTCAGACAGCTGCTCTCAAAACCTTCTTTCTCAAAAAAATGGGTCCTTTCCAGGTTTAGGAAACATGGTTGAAGAAACAACTCATGGCCCTGAGGCCAGCTGAGTCAGGGAGAGTGACAGAGCCCTGGCACTGGTCAGCAGGGAGCATCCTCCCCCACTGGTATTTGCTTCCTGCGTGGCCCATGGCTGGGTCCCTCCGATCCAAAAGGGGTTTTTCTGCTGGAGGAAGGGGATATCCTGCAGAAAACCCACTGCCCTACAAGAGTAGACATACCCATACGTGCACATGCAGGCTGGCACTGCACTGCACGCCGGCAGCAGATCATCCCTGCACCGAAGGAGGTCCCACCAATTATTAGAGGAGGGGAGAAGACAGAACTGAGCTGCAATCAGTCATCTGTTTCCTTCCTCCCCACCACTTCATCTGCCTGATTCTAATTAAACTGGATTTTGCTCTTCTGAGCCAAGAGAGCTTTTATTTTGTTTGTTTAAAGACTGTTTCCTCGCCACCAGATTTCCCCCAAATCTCCCTCGCGCAGGTTCAAAGGCTACGTTCTCACCAGAGATGCACAGAGCATCCACTGCTCCTGGGAGGGTAAGAGACCATCTGACAGAGCACAGACACAACTCACTGCATGCCAGGATTGCTCAGGGCTGTCACACATGAAACCTGATGGAAGTTGCTGCATCCATTCAGCAGACCTGCAGTCAGGTTTGATTTTCTCCCACACGTTTACTATTGAGTATTTTTACAATTTGACTCTCACATTTGCACCCCTTGACCCCAAATTGTTGCGCCCCAGGGCAAAACCACCCCCGAATGCTCAGAGCAGCGTGCCTGGATGCTGGGATCCCTGGCTCCTGCGATGCCAGGTGCTGCAGCACCCCTTACCTATGGCACAGCTGAGAACCGTGGGAGCAGAGTCCATCCCTTGGCTGCATGGAAGAGGCACGACGGCTGCTCCCAGGTTTAGCTGCTGGAATCCATCTCAGATCACAGCGAAATCCCAGTGTGAACATCTGGAGGGTGGAGGAGATCCCTCTCTGGAGCTCGCTGTAGGGATCCCTCTCCCAGAGCAGGCGGCAGAGGAGCACGCAGCTGCTCACAAACGCCGTCCCTGCAGCACTGCATAATTCCTGCCCTGTTCCCGGGGCTGCCATGCTTCCCTCGCACAACATCCCGAACTGGGGGGGGTTAAACCAGCCCACACAACGCCCGCATTCACACCCGGCCCAGGACAGTGGTGCCATGGAAATGCCCTCCATCCCCGTGTCACCGCGGTGACATCTGGGGCTGGTGAGCCAGGGCTGCCGTCTCCAGCAGAAATGGGCTAACGGGGAGAAACTGCTCTTGCTCAGAGGTTTTTCCCTCCCTCCCTTCTTCCACCCTTCCAATCCACTTGTTCAGCCAGGGTGAGCACTAGGACAAGGCCGGGGCAGCAGCGGGGCGCTCAGAAGCCAGCAGTCATTAACCCCCCCAGGCAGCTGAGCGTACCACAAGGTACCCACCATCCTTCTAAAGAGGCAGCTGGAGGCCAGGGAAGACCTTTCCCGACACTGTGTGACCCCACTCCACCTCCCCTGGGATACAAACGCGCTTGGGCAGAGCCCAAAGCAAGCTGGGGTGGAAAGGGTTTGGGTTCCCCATTTCCAGCCCTGCTTTATAGCACATCCAGCTGCAATAAACGCCGAGCCCACTGGGTAACATCGCCTGCTTGGCACGAGAAACGAGGCCAACCTCGCTGGCACTTCATGCAATAAATACCTACGCCTCCACATCACTCTGCACCAGCAGCAAAGAGCCTGGTTGTGCCTACAAACACTTCTCCCAACACTTTACACAGGGTCCCACACCCCAATTTGGGGCAGAGCCTCGGGGAGACTCTGAGCACAGTGAATACTCATTACATTTGTGACTGCTCGCTTTCAGGAGGCACTCAGAGCCATCCCAACCTTACCTGCACCTGCAGGTGGGCTGGTCAGCGCTGCTCCACTGGTAGAAAGAGGGATGAATATAGAGTGGGACTCTGGGGACACCACACATCTCAGTGCCTGAGCCCTGGGTCCCCAGCAGTCCCCCCCAGATGGGGAAATGGATGGGGAAATCTGCTCTCCACTCTCCCCAAACTCCCACTTTTTGATGAGCCACCGCTTATCTGCTTACAGACGCTCCGTGCCCGTGTCGGCCGGCTCATTTAGCCATTCCTCCTCTTGTAACGTGAGGCTGGGTGAGAGGATAACCATCACGTTCTCCATACCTGCGTTTTCTGCTTTATTAACCAGGCAAGCCATGCATAATTTAAAGGGGAGGGAAAGCGCATGCAGCTCTTGAGTTGTTCTAAATTTCGCCGAGAAAACGAGCAGAGGGGGCAAAGCAGAGCTGAGGAATTGTACGTCTGAGGGATTTCACAGCTCTGCTCTCCCCCCATCCCCTCCAGAAGCAGCGTGTGGCACAGAGCAAGTCCTGCCCTGGCTCCAGCACTGACCCACTGACCCAGCGCAGGTCGGTGCCTCAGTTTCCCCTTAGGCTCAGCTGTAGGAGCAACCAGCTCTTTCATCACAGCTTTACTCTTCGGAGGCAACGGAGGAAAGTTAATGGGGGGATGTACAGCCAGACATCACGGGGGATTAACTGGGTTTTTCCCTATGAACTAGGAATAAGTGAATGGGGACCATTTATTTTGCATTTAAAGGCACCAGAAGAGCTCTGAGTGCTGCTGTCCTGGGCGCACGCTGCCCGTGCCGGAGCATCCCTGGCAGGCAGAGCTGGCAAGCAGGCAGGTGGAGCTCGGGCAGAGCACACCACGAGTGAGACCCTGTCCTGGGGACACGGGTCCTGGAGCAGATGAGACACAGGAGGAGGAAGTGGGGAGAAGCCAGAGGGTCAGGCAGCACCTGAATTACGGGTCTGAGTGACCTGCAAAGCAGCAAGTGCTCTGTGCAGGGCTGGAGAGCGAGGCAGGAGATGGGGAGGAAGGGCAGCCACGGTAGCAGAGCAACACCCCGAGCATCCTTTCGGAGGAGGCTGCTGGGGCTCTGCCCACTCTCAGCAGAGACACCGACATTTCAGATGATTGGCACAAAAGCAGGGAACAAGTGGGTTAAGTCAGCAAAACACTTTCCCAACGGCACCACGCTTGTAAGCAGAGCTGTGAGGATCTGGAAATCCTCAGTAAGAGACAAAAAAAAAGTTGTTCAAATCCCACAAACCTATTTTTTTCCTAAACAACGACTAAGAACACTCCCTCTCCCAGGCTGGGGCTCGCTGTTGTAACTCAGGGCACTACCTCCAAAACCTCTTTTCTCAAACTGGCCCTGGTGCCCAGAGCAGGATGGAGGCAGACCCCAGGCTTGGCTATTTTTTTGCCAGAGCTCTGTCTCAACCCTTCAGCAGTCACTATAAACCCACCACTTCCCATAAAACAGGTTTCAAATACAGCGCTGACATACGACTGACTTCACACTGCATCCCCCCCCCACTCTCACCACCCCTTCACCCTGTTGTCCTTAACCTAAATACGGCGTTCCATTTCACAGGAGGAAAAAGCAGCGTTGCCAAACAAAAGTCTTACTACAAATCTGCATGTGGCATCGCCCGGGCATCGAGGCCGGCATTCAGAGCTCCCTTTCCTGTAGGCCCCCACGAAACACAAGCCCTCTCCTATTCGAGACAGCAGTTGCTATTCCAGCGCATCCAACAATATGTGCCTGTGTGTCGGGGAAGGCAGGGAGCCCCGGTGCTGCGCGGCAGTAATCCAGCTACTGCCAGCAGAACCCCGCAGATATTTTCAACTGCGCTGAAATTTTGCAAAATTAAAAAATAAAATAAAGGGTGGGGAAGTGAGGGAAGTACATCTCTAACTGGGGGTGCCTTGCTGGTGGAAAGAAAATATTTTAGTGCTGAAATAGGCACAGGGGCTCAAAGGAGTGGATGTCAAATGAAGCATTTACGGGCAAATTCATGAAGGCTCCTCAACACCGAGTGCCAGAGTCAACGCTCCCAGCAGCACCGCACTGCCACCGAGCCCAGCCGCGCCGCTTACATAAACCCCCGCCACCGGGCCGGGTATCACCGGGACCGGGGCATCACCGGGACCGGGGCATCATCAGGGCCAGGGCATCACCGGGACCAGGGCATCATCAGGGCCAGGGCACCACCGGAACAGGAGCATCACCGCCACCGGGGCACGATCGGAGCCGGGGTATCACTGGGACCAGAGAATCACGGGGGCCGGGGCATCGCCGCCACCGGGGCATCACCGGGGCCGGCGCATCACGGGGACCAGGGCATCACCGGGGCCGAGCATCACTGGGACCAGGGCATCACTACCACCGGGGCATCACGGGGACCAGGGCATCACCGGGGCCGAGCATCACTGGGACCAGGGCATCACCGGGGCCGAGTATCACCGGGGCCAGGGTGTCACGCCGGCCGGAGCATCACTACCACCGGAGCATCACCGGGACCGGGGGCAGCACCGGCTCCGGGGCACAGCATCGGGCGGCATCCCCGCCGCGCAGCCCCGCGGTCCGGCTCTCCCCGCTGCTCGGCTCCGCGCTTCGCCAAAACGGGGCCAACTTGGGCGGAGGGGGAAGCCCCAAGCCCCGCGGCCCCAGCGCAGCCCCCCAGGGGATGCCGCCGGTTCCGCGGAGCCCCCCGCGTCCCGCTCCGCGGCGGCGATTTGCAAGTCACTGCTGGGGGGGGGAGGCCCGGGGCACCTCGGGCGCAGGGACCGCGCTCCCTTACGCGCCCATCCGCGGATCCACCGGCGGGGACCGCGAAGTTTGCGGTTCGCCCCCGCCCCTCGCTCCGCGGCCGCGGGCGGGCGGCAGCGCCGCTGCTAACAAGTGCGGCGGCCCCGCGGAGCTCCGCCAGCGCGGAGGAGCCCCATGGCGGCGGCGCCCACCCTTCTCCGCGACACCGGCCAGCCCGGGCCGGGACCCTCCGCAGCCCCCCGCGTCCCCTCCGCCACATCCGCGCCGCCCCCCCGCCCGGTTCTCGCCGTGCAATGTCAGCGTCTCATGGCAACGCCGCTACCTCCGCTCTGCCTCCGCCGGGGCCCCGCCGCCCCCGCGGCCGCGCAGGATGACATCCCCCCCACCCCCCCATCCTCCACACACACCCCCCTTCCTCCCGCCCCGGCGACAGTCGCGACAAGGTCACGCCTCGCCCCGGACTCACCGTACACCCCTTGCCCGGAGCTGCCCTCCAGCAGAACCGTCAGCAGCCCCAGCAGCCCGATGGCCACATCCATCTTCACGTGAGCATCCACATATCCAGCGCGGCGGGGCGGGGGCGGCGGGGGGGGCAGCGCAGCACCCGCCGGAGCCCCGCGCTCCGCTGCGGCCGAGCCGCGCACGCCCGCGCAGGCAGGGCGGCGGGGGCAGGCGGCGGGCACCGCTCCGGTCCTCCTCCTCCTCCTCCTCCTCCTCTTCCTCCTCCTCCGCCTCCTCCTCCTCCTCCTGCGCAGCGGGCGGCGCGGAGCGGTGCGGAGCGGAGCGGCGCGGGGCGAGCGCCCCTCAGAGCGGCAGCCCCCTTAGGGCGCCGGCCGCCGCCGCCGCCGCCTCCCGGGGCCGCCCAGCGCCGTGCGGGGCCGCCGCAGCCGCCCGCGCCCCGCGGCCATCAGATGCCATCGCAGCGCCGCATCCTGCGCGGGACCCCCCGCGCGGCGCGGAGGGGCTGGGGACAGGCGGGGGGAGGTGTGTCCCGCTCTGCGCGCAGGGAGCAGCCCCCTCACCGCGCCCGCGGAGCGGCGGAGCGGCCCATGGCGGGGTGCGGGGGTGCGGGGTTCCCTGTGTGGGTGCGGGTGCGTGCGGGTGCGAGCGGGAGTGCGAGTGTGAGCGAGGGGCGGGCGGCGGCGGGGCCGTCACGCTGTGCGGTACGTGCAGCCCGAACCGGGGCGCCGCAGCCCGCCGACGTCAAAGCTGCGTGGCTCGCTGCTGCGCGCCTTCCTCCGCCTCCTCCTCCTCCTCCTCCGCCGCCGCCGCCGCCACCGCCTCCCGGCGCCCCGCCGCTCCGCCACCGCCGCCGGGCGCGCAGGGCCGCGGGCAGCGCCAAGGATGGGGCTGGGATGCGCGGTGCGGGGTGTCCCGCACCGCCCCGGGATGCGCGGTGCGGGGTGTCCCGCACTGCCCCGGGATGCGCGGTGCGCTGTGTCCCGCACGGCCCCGGGATGCTCGGTGCGGTGTGTCCCGCACGGCCCCGGGATGCTCGGTGCGGTGTGTCCCGCGCTGCCCCGGGATGCTCGGTGCGGTGTGTCCCGCTCCGGGATGCGCGGTGCGCTGTGTCCCGCTCAGGGATGCGCGGTGCGCTGTGTCCCGCACGGCCCCGGGATGCGCGGTGCGCTGTGTCCCGCTCAGGGATGCGCGGTGCGGACGGTGCGGGGCGCCCTGCACCCGCGCTGGCTCCGCGCTCCGCTCCCAGCTGTGGTGGTGGGGGGTGTTCTGGCCCGGCCCGCGTTGCGCACCTGCGGAGGGGGCTCCCTGCCCGCACACTGCCCCTCGTTGTCCCCCCATGCCACCCTGCTCCCTCTCTGCCGGTGCTGGGGACAGCTCCTCCAGCGCGCTCTGCCCCACTGGTGACACATGCTCGTGGGGTGCTGGGGACAGCAGCGCTGGTTTCCCCGGCCTCCACTGCTTAAACACCCAGGGCTTGTTCAAGGTTGAGTGCCCCAGGGCACGGGGCTAAGGACAGGCACCAGCCTGGGGGGGTCCCACTCCCTGGGGTGAGTGGTGACACAGGGAGGGGGCACAAAGGGGATGAGCCACCTCCATGTGTCAGGCAGGCAGCGAGGCACGCTCCAGCTACTGCCCACTGAAGGGTTTGCACCTGGTCATTCCCTCCTTCAGTGGTGTTTGGCCTCCATCACGTATCTGAGATACTTCCCGTGGCTCCCAGCACCTTCCCAGGATGCCTGCGGGCTCCCTGATGTCTGGATGTTTGGGGATCCCATCAGACTTGTGCTGGTGTAGATCTCTCTTGCTTCCAATTTGCCAGAGCAAACCAAGAACTTGTTGGGAAGTGACTGCCCCCAACCTAGAATCATAGAATCATGGAATAGGTTTGGTTGGAAGAGACCTCTAAGCTCCCCCAGTCCAACCATTAACCCAGCACTGCCCAGTCCCCACTGCCCCATGTCCCTCACACCACATCTCCACGGCTCTGAAATCCCTCCAGGGATGGGGACTGCCCCCCTGCCCTGGGCAGCCTGGGCCAGTGCTGGGGAACCCTTTGGGGGAAGGAATTGTTCCCAATATCCAATCTAACCCTGCCCTGGCACAACTTGAGGCCATCACCCCTCGTCCTGTCACTGTCACCTGGGAGAAGAGACCACCCCACTTCGCTACCCCCTCCTGTCAGGGAGCTGCAGAGAGCAATGAGGTCTCCCCTCAGCCTCCTCTGCTCCAGACTGAACCCCCCAGGTCCCTCAGCCACTCCCCATCACACTGTGCTCCAGACCCTTCCCCAGCCCCACTGCCCTGCTCTGGACACACTCCAGCCCCTCAGTGCCCTTCTGGGAGTGAGGGGCACAGAACTGAACACAGTACTCAAGGTGTGGCCTCACCAGAGCTGAGTACAGGGGTCAATCACCCCCCTGGTCCTGCTGGTCACACCATTGCTGACACAGGCCAGGATGCTGGTGGCCTTCTTGGCCACCTGGGCACACTGCTGGCTCATACACAGCTGCTGTCGACCAGCACCCCCAAGTCCTTTTCTGCTGAGCAGCTCCCCAGCCACTCCTCCCCAAGCCTGGAGCATTCCATGGGGTCGGTGTGACCCAAGTGCAGGACCCAGCACTTGGCCTTATTGAACCTCATCCCATTGGCCTCAGCCCATGGACCCAGCCTGTCCAGGTCCCTCTGCAGAGCCTCCCTACCCTCAGGCAGATCCACACTCCCACCCAACTTGGTGTCACCTCCAAACCGACTGAGGGTACACTCAATCCCCTCATCCAAATCGTTGATGAAGTCCTCTCCCCTTCTTGCTGGGTTCCTGCAAGGACCACACCAGATCCATGGGCACCTCTGGACACTGTTACATTCAGCTTCCTCCTCTGCCTGCATCCATTAAGGATTAGCACTCCAAACCAGGACAGAGTGACGTGCTCTGGAAAAAGCAATTGCACTGCCAGGGTTTCTCGTGACCCTGCTGGCACGAGGCGGGACAGTGTTAACAAGGCTGGGACTCTCCTGGTGTTGTTGAGCGCTCTCCTGGCTGCTGGTGACAGGGGCTGAGCTCCTCGGTGCCTCCCTTCTGAGACAATGCCGCGCATTGCTCTGTTGGGCTTCCATCCCCGAAGGGCTCAGAGCCATCCAGCTCCTTGGAAATCCACTGATGGAGGCAAGGGGCCAGATTCGGTTCTCACTGGGGCTGCTCCCTCTTCCCAACCTCGTAAAATGTTGGGAGGTGACAGGAGGGACAGGCACAGCACTTCTCCACGCCAGCCCCATGCCCACACAGCGCAGGCTGGCACTGAGCACTGCCTGGAGCCTGGCACTGACCCGCTGCCAGCTGGAGCTGGTGAGGATGGCGCTGACATTGCACTGGGATTGTGTCCCCCTCCAGAGACACGCTGCCCTGCCCCGTTCCACACACACTGCCTCTGGCTGCAGAGGTCTGACGTGTTCACAGAGCAACCCCAGCTGGTCCCAGCACCCAGAGAGCTGACCCTGCGTGCAACCATTTCCTCTTCCCCTAGAAAATCAGGGCAGGGGAGTTCAGGAAGGTTCCTCTGATGGTGGAAGGTTGGGCAGCCTTGCAGACATCCATGCTGGTGGACCAAAATCCACGTGGTTGGTGCTTTGCTGCTAAGGCAGACAGCAACGCTGGCAAGCTGGTACCTCCAGCTGCCCCAGCACCTTGGGACTGGGTGTGTGTCCCCTGGGGGGTGTCAGCAGAGGTTGTTCCATGCAGGAAGCCAGAGCAGTGTGGTTTCCTGCTCACAGGAACCTACTGGAGGAAACAGCAAACTCTTCCCAAGCAGCTTCTTGTTTGATTATAGGATGTTTCTCCTGCCTCGCATGCAAGAAGCTGTCCAGGTGTGGTGGAGCTGCTTCTCCAGAGGAGTTTGAGTCCTTGTAAAGGTGTAGCTGGAATTCCCAGGGTGGTTTTTAGGTAATTCCTGCATTTCTCTCAGACACACATACACACTAAAGCTCTGCCCTTCGTATCAGCAGAGAAACAAGAGCACAGACACTCTTAAGTAAACCAGTTAAGAGCAGAGACTCTTCCCAACTCCATCCTCAGCCCATGGGTTTCAGCTGCCACATCAGGGGGGCTTTGCCTGCCTGGGGTCAGATGCTGGAAATGAAAATAGCCACCAAAGGCCCTTTGGAAGTGGCAGCCCCAGATCCTCCAAAGGCTTCGGCAGCATCTTGTGCTTTTTCACACTCTCCTGCTAAGATGTAGTTTGTTCTGAAAATTGAAACAGGCTCATTTAACAATGTTTAGGGACAAACCTCCAAGGGATGGAGTTATTAGATAAATAACTAAGTGTGACAGACCCTTTAGACACACCTGTTATCTTCACTGGTGCAGTTTAAGTCTCAGAACTATTCTAAATTACATCAAACTGCCTAATTTCAGTCTAGGTCTGCTCTCCAGGACTGGTGTGAATGGAGAATAATCCTCCTGGCGCCCAAGGATTTACATGGATGAAACGATGTGGGCTGCTGGTGGGAGATACACCAGTCTAAGGCCAAGGGAAATGTCACTGTGTGCCTTGGACTTGCTCTCCTTGGTGGGTTTTTCATTTGTTCAGATCAAACACCATCACTTGTGGTGCCCGTGCACCCCAGGATAGAGTCAGTTTGTGGTCTGGATGATGCTTCATGGCTGATCTGCTCATCTGAAGTCAGGTGGGAAGCAGGGATCCTGTTCCTCCTCCTGGTACCCTGATGGAGGCAACAGCAAGGAGACACAGCGCTCTCAAAGAATGAGGTGCTGGGTTTTTTCCTCCAAACAAACTGTCATTTGATGGTGAAAATATTTACAGTTAGGGTTAGAGGGCAAATTTCCAAATGTCCATCGTGCAGTTCAGGAAGAGAGAAGCAGTGATCCATAGGTATGCATTGACTGGAGAGATATCCATGCACGTGTGTTCAACTCCATGTGACATCCCTCTGGTCCTTCGTTCTTTCTGTAAAGCATCGCTTAACTCTTGTTCAGTCTCAGGAATAAAGACTGCAAATGAAGACCATTAACTCTTGCCATGAGAACAGGGTTTTGCCATGGTCTGAAAAACTTTGGCTCACATTTGAAGCTTTCACGTGCATCAAGCTGTAGGGGTGTACAAACACAATGATGACATCTAAACCCTGGGCTCAGGCAGTCAGAGGGCAGTGGAGAACACCTGGAACAGCAATTCTATGTAAGTAAAATATGGCATTTTTTGTGTGATTGTTTCTTGGGTTTGCTGTATGCCCACGAGCTCTTGATCACCTTTGTGAAGAGAGGCAGGTCCCTGTTTGGGGCTCCAGGGCCAGCAGTTGTTTTATCCAGCTGCATGTTGGTGATGTGGGTGCTCCAGTTAGATGCATGTCTGGATCTCTGGAGGTGGGTAGAGGTGGGCTGGGTGAATGGATGAATGAATGAATGAATGAATGAATGAATGAATGAATGAATGAATGAATGAATGAACGAATGCCTACATGTCATCTGCTATAAGTAACAGGTTGGTGGCCAGGGCTACAGCACTTTTCCCTGTTCTTCTTAGGGAAAACATGCTTGGATGCTTGCTAGGGCTTGCTGGGCTTTGTGGGAAGCTCCCATGCTCACGTCTACTGATGTTTCTGCTCAGCAAAGGGAAGCCCTCAGCAGCCCATGCCTTCATTCGCTGATCTCACCCACATTTTACTCCTACCCTTGTCTTGCACTACAAGCCTTTAACAAAATGTTCACTTTCCTGACAAGCTTCATCTCTCCATAGTGTTTCTATGAGGACCTGCAGCTTGTGGTCATGGGCAGAGCAGGGGGGCTGGGGCTTGCAGAGGAGCAGGGCTGTGCTCTGCAGCGAGCACCAGGCATGCTGTAATGTGGCAAAAAAAAACCCACCTCCAGGTCCTTTCACTGTGAGTGGAGGAAGCCCTGCTTTGGTCCAGCAGTTTTCCTTCATCCTCCTGAAGGGCTTGTGTTAAACTGGCAGAAAAATAAAAGCTGGGCTGTGTGACATGATGTCTGCCTGTCTCTTGGTCCATCTGCCAGCTGGGAAAGGCAGCCATGGGGATGCTTGCTGCCCCAGAGCTGCAAACGAGCATCACCTCTCCTTGCAGCAGGTCTGACAGTCCTGGGGTGGCCATGAGGGACATTTACTTTCTGGAGGAGCAGCCCTAGCTTGCTGCCACAGTGCCACTGCTCAGAGGCAGCTTTCCTTGCTTCCACATAGTTAACCTGTACATCAACTTTGAAGTCCCCATCTCCTTGAAGCAGGAGGAAAGGAGAAGGTTCTCACAGATCCTTATAAACTCAGCATCCCCCTCCACCATTCCGATGCATCATGTCTGGATTGTCTTAAACCCGCTGTGTGCACACATCCCCTGTCTGCTTTTGGCTCCCTACAATGACAATATTGTTGTACCACCAAGATGTGTGTGTTCTTGTTTGTGTGTATGCACACACACACACAGTTCTGGCTGCGAAACGCAGCACTATTGTGTCAAATAATCAAAATAATATTCTGCCCTGCTGCGCTAACACTGCCTGGCATGTGAACATTGATTCCCTGGAGTGGAAGGGAAGGACAGCGTGAAAGAAATGGGTCACATTTAATTAACCAGTGACAAATGGGGCTGCTCAGTGTATTGGCTACATTGTGGCCACAAGCTTCAAATTATAGGCGACAGAAGAAGTTGGACATCCTGGCAAAAATAAACAAAAATAGTCCTTAGCACAGGCTGGCTGTTTTACAAACAAGTAGTGCACAAAGAGAACTCCAATAAGGCTGACTCCCAAAAAATAATGACTGTCTTGTGCACTATCAGCAGAAAAAAATAAGTGAATCCTTGTTAAGTTAAAGGGAAATATTAATACACCACACTCCTGCTGGTGAAGTTGCCCCTGTTGCACTATGGAAATGAATCCTGGGAATTATTTAAAACAACACAACCAGACCAAGTTTATTTCCCTGAATAAAATGAAATCCCATTGGAGTGTCTCTTCTTCGTAATGCAGGGGGGAAACAATTAAGTTTCAGTAGCTCCTCACTACAGCCACTACATATTAAACACAGGGTGGGTTCTATGAGCAGGAGAGGTCTGCAGGAGTAGAGGATGCCTTTGAGTGCACTCTGCTGGTGGCTGGCTGAGGGGTGAAGCACCACAGGATCCTGCTTTTTCTCACCCCAAATCCTTGCAGGAAGGCAGTTCCCCTTCCAGAGAAACCCACTGCAGTTTTTAACCCCTTGTGGTGAAGGGTGAAGAAGAAGACACTTCATTCAGTTTTGGGGCTTTGGGGCTGAGCTGATGGGATGCTGGACGTTGCCCCAGGTTTCCTCTGTTTCCTCCTGGACCACGTGGGATGGATCCTCCTGGGAAGGTGCTAAGGGATCAGCTCTGCAAGTCTCACACTTCCCAGGAACCTACAGACCAACAAATTAATTTTTCACTGGGCTCTTACACCACGAGCATCGCTGATGATTCACGGCTGTGGACAAGGCAGCTCAGAGGAGAAAGTGCTAATAAAATTCCAGCAGGGTGAACGCTGCATAATGGCATTGGAGCCTGGAAGATTTTCCACTGGGGGACAAGCTAGCTGGTGCAAACCAGTGTGTTATCATTTACACCTACAAAGCAGCTGCCCCACAGTGGTACGTTGCTGGCAAGAAGGAGGTTAAGTGTGCATGGCTGAGAGTGGTCCTGCATGGGCAAGGGCAATGGCCTTCACTTCTTCATGCTTTTCTTCTGGAGGGTGTTGAGTTGCTCGTGTTGGAGAGGTGGGCTGCAGAGGTTACAACTGCTTTATGTTTTATACCAGCTCTGTTTTGGTGATACACAGAAGGTATGTGTAGTGCACACAGCATTTGGTTCTGGGGGTGAAGCTCCAGCCCTGGAGCTGTGCTGTGTCTCACTGCACTCCAGCAGCCAAACTGCTGCAGATGTCTCTTTGTATGCAGCACCAGGACAGCCACCATGCATCACATGGCTCCAAGCATAGCGTGTTTGGTGTGGGCACTGGGTTGTGTGCCACCAGTTCGCTCTTGTGTCACCCTCCACGAGAAACTTCTCTTTCTGGCCTCCCTTAGTGCTATTACTGACCAAAGCAAAAGAAATTTAAGCCAGAAAACCCTGAACTCGAGGACAAACATCCAGTCTGACCACCACCTCTGGCAGCTCCTCCATTCCACCACTGACCCATGAGCTCCTGCACCCTCCCCAGATGGAACTGGGATGCTTTGCCACCTCTTCCAAACAGCAAGAGTTTTGAAGCTGCTCTCCACTCTCAGCTGGACCCAAACAAGCATATTGAAATTGCTTATGCTAAATAAAGCATTCTTAAAGGAAAAAAAAAAAAAAAGTAGTGTTTTCAGAAACATGGACACCCAACTTGGTATCATCCTCTCTAAAATGATAGCTCCCATGAGGCAGCAGTGCAGCACTGTAATAACAGGAGACACTTAGCAGATCTCAGGTCCAGGAATTGCTATTCGTGTAAAAGTACAGCAATCAAACCAAGACCTCTTCTTAAAAAGGGTTCTATTGATTTTTTTTAAAGTATTGCTGCTGTGGACCTCGTTGTGTGTGTCCCTGATTACCTGCCCTTCCTTGAACCTCTGTCTACTTGTGGATTTTGATGTCTTTTTTTTTTGAGTCTCAAACTGAACATCTGTGCCTGTCTTGATTAGTGCTAAGAAACCCCAGGGAAACAGGCTTTCAGCAACTGCTCCGTGGACTTTGTTGCCCAAGAAGTCTCCTTCTGGTAGCAAACATGGCTTCACCTCTGTCAGAGGCTCTGCTGAGAAAGTCTGCTTGGAAATGCTTTGATTTGAGGCTAAGATTCACGGCTGGCACATGAGGCTAGAAATTAGCATGACAAGCTTGAAAGGAGAAAAAAGCCTAGGAGATGCAATGACTTTAAATGACTTTATTTCCCAGCCACGTTGATGCCACCTGGGAGGGATGGGTCTGATGTACAGCTCCTGGAGAGGCTCCCGTTCAACAGGAACCAATGGCAGACGCTGCAAGAGTCTTCTGCATTGTGAATTGAATTATTTTCCCTGATTCAGGCCAACGAAAGGAATTTGAGACTAAAATAGAGTGGAATTTGGGACCAGATGCTTTTAGAGGTTCAGCCTAGGTGAAATCAATAGAAATGTCTCCTGGCTTTTAAAAGGGGTTGTAATTGTCTAATATGCACTAAGTTTTCTGAAAAAAAAATCTGTCTTTTAATTTCTATCCAGTTTATTAGGTACTTCACACACCTGTCTAATAATTTTACCAGTAAGAGGCTGTCCACCTCAATAACAGCTTGCAGCAATGAGTTTTGCAGGTGAATTGAAGATAAAAATTACTCTTTTTTAATCTGTTCTCAGAAAAGATGCTTTTCTATCCCTGTTTCAGGTGAGTCAGACTTGTCTTCCTCTTCTGTTATTTCCAAATGTCTCTTTTTCATCTCTGCAAACTGCTTAGCAGGCTGGGCTGAAAAATGGGAGTGATCTGAGCTGAACCACAGACCTGTTCCAGTTCAGCTTGGGTGGAGTTGTTGTGAAGTTGCTCTGTTTGGAGGGGATTCATCCTTGTCTCTGCCTTATTTTACTGCTTCTCCAAGTGGGAAGAGCAGAAAGCCAGCAAGAGGAGCAGGGAGACATCTCCTGCAGAAACCCTGGTGGCTGTTGTTGATCTTCTGTTTGAATCAAATTTATTTTTCATTTTGTTGAGAAGTCACAATTTCATGGCTGAGTAAAACTGTGCAACATTCTCAGTGTGATTGAAAAATAAATTAAATAAAATTTCAGGCACCTGAAGAGCATTAGTGTATTTAATTCCTTTCCACATACATGTTTCCCCTGTGTCTTCATCATCGCTATGAGGTTTCCAGGACTTGTTCTGCTTTCTGCCTGGTCCTTGGGTATGCAGGAGCAGGACCAAAGGGGGGTTCTGAAGTTGCCATGAGCCTTTTGTTCATGCACCAGCACTGCGGTACTGTTTGCATCACTCTCAGAGCAAGAACCCCATTAGCTTCAGCTAAGCAAGGAGGAGGTGAGCCCAGGGCTCTGCCAAGCTCCCACCATCCTGCAGTGCTGAGGTCTGGCCCTGCTCCCTGCAGAGCCCATGTCTTTTGGGGGGCAGGTTTCAGCTTTTGCAAAAGCTTGTCTTTTTGGGGACGAGTCTGAAGCTGTGGCTGCATGATTTGGGGCTGTGCTGGACCCTTGCTGGGGATCTTTGCCTGCTGCTGTGCAAAAGCTCATCTGCTGCAGGTGTCTTTGCACCCCAGAAAGAAAAGACATCAAGTCCTGGGGCAAGTTAGAGCATCCCAAAGGTTGTTTTGATCCATGCTGAGGACAGCCCATGACTGACAGTCTCAGTGTCAGCCTGGAGGTAGTTTTTGACTGCTTTTGCAACCACCAGTCTTTCTTGAGAGGCAGATTCATAGGATTTGGAGGAACATGGCATAAATTGGTGGCAGATGTGATGGAGGACCAGGGGCATGAAGTCTAATTGAGGACTTCAACTATTCTTGTAAGAAATTGCCCAATAAATTAAAATATCAAATATTAATCCAGTAGTCTGTTTGACATTCTATTCAAACTCATGCATTTTGAAGGGAATACATATTTGGCCATTTTATTAATAACATATCTATTATTTATGTATTTCTGTATTATTCATAAAACAGAAAAATAAAGAGTGTTTTTCTATGGTAGTGCACACGTGGGAGTAGAAAGAAAAACAAAAGTCTACCATAGAATAATTATATGAGGATTACTGGAATTTTTATGCACTGTAGATTATATTTCAGATGGGTCAACACTCCATTCTTCAGGAGATGGTTTTGAGTGTTTTCAGTTTGAACTAAGAGTTTCAAACCAGTTGGTGGGATGAAAGGGTTTAATTTAGAATTTCAGCCAACTTTTGGGAGAAAAGGGCTCAGAGCTTGCTATCCTTATTTCATTATTCAGCCTTCACTGTTACTTCAGTGCCCCCTCCCTGGCAGTGTTCCAGGCCAGGTTGGATGGGGCTTGGAGCAACCTGGGCTGGTGGGAGGTGTCCCTGCCCATGGCAGGGGGTTGGGATGAGATGAGCTTTGAGGTCCCTTCACACCCAAACCATTTTAAGATTCTATGATTCAGAATATCTTGATTTCCTTCTCAGACTTGTAGTTTATATCTAATTAGAAAACACCATCTCACCATCAGCACCTAATAGGATGGAAAAACAGCTCCCATGGCTTCAGCTCTGTGAGCAGAGCAGAGGCTGAGTGCCCTCATTCACACCTAAGTGAAGCAAACCCAAAAAAACCTCAACCACTAATGCCCAGAAAACTGAGCAAAATATGTTACTGAAAATACAGATCAGGGTAAAACAGTACAAGAGGTATTGAAGGACTGAATGACTCAGCCATAGTTTTGCCTCAGCTGTCTTTGAAAGGATAATAAAGAGTTTTCCTCGAAGCTATTCTTAGGCTAGGACTGATAAATAATTGTATTTGACTGCATTCTGCACTGGTGAATCCCCAGTTGTCACCGAGGGTGGAGGTTGTGATTTTCTTTTTTGCTTTAATTATACAAATATGATAAGAGGCACTTCTCTTCCCCAACAGGGAAAAAAAGAAGCAGCTCAGAACATTAAAGAGTTTACCAAAAGTTGCACCTTTGATTGGCCTCAGGCAGTTACATGACTACATTCAAGATTAAAATACAGGAAAAATTAGAAAAAAAAGACTATATATTTAGTAAACCCAACCCAGAATCTGCTTTCAGTCGCAGTTTTAAAGCAAACTGAAGCATTTAACCAGGTGTGTTGGTGTGGAACCAGAGACCTCATGAGGTTGACTCAGACAATAGGTGCAAACATGGGGTTACCTGAGACAGGTACTTGGATGCCTTAACTCCTCCACCAGAGAAATCCCACAGGGATGTGGCCAGTGGTCGTAGGACTTGTCTCAAGGAGGCCATGTCATAGGTGTGAGGGGCTCTGCTCTGCCTTGCTGAGAACTGAGATACCTCTACATGTGCTCAGGAGACCTTTATGCATGGGAGACCTGTAGGACTCCTGGGAATGAAAGAGCTTAAGAGACTCCAGAGCAGGGAAACAGACAAACAGAGATTTCAGGATGAGAGTTTTAGACTTATTTTTTTCATTTAAATTTTCCCTCAATTAAAAAAAAAAAAAAAAGCCTTTAACTAGGCAAAGTGAAATTCATTGTGGTAAATGACATCATTTTAGGAGGTCATGCAGAATATAATTTCAAATTACAGAAACAAGTAGTTTTCCTAATTACCACGGATAGTTTGCTCATAAAATGAGATTATATTTGTCTCGAAATATGAAATAATCTCTGTGGCATCTCTTTGGTTTAACCAGAGTTAATATTTAATTATTAGAATTAATCCCATAGGCAGGTGGTGAGTTTTGAGAAAGCTGCACAGAGCTGTTGAGCCTTCAAGAGACCAGATGAGACTCCTGGTCCTGGAACAGCAGTTGGGCACTTTCCTCTCCTTCTCAGACCCATTTTCTTGCTCCTAGTATAAATGTAGCCAATTTTAGGTCTTTTCAGTCCTATATATACAGCCAGCCCCTTCAATAAGAATGGTGGGAGCCTTAGTGTGGTGGCCAAGATGTTCTATATCCACTAAAAGGCCCTGGGATGAGCTCATACAGCATTTTTGAGAGAGAAGCTTGTTGTAGGGCTGGTGTTTGATGTCGAGCATCCACTGATGCAGATGGCTCTGAAACCAGTAGGTCTTGCTGAGCCTCTCCAGCACCAGAGAGGTTTGGAGATACCAGAGTGGCTGAATTCGTGCATTTCCTCACAAAAAGCAAACTCTGTGCCTATTGATGGATTACAGCTCTTACAGTTTTCTTCCCTTTTTCTTTATGGGAGAGGAAAAGAGAGAAAATAACCCTTCGTTTACATGAGGGAACATCTGCAGCACGGTGATATTTGGTGAGAGCAAAACAGATGTCTCACTTCTTTGATGCTTGCAGTTGTTTTTCCTTTGCAGATAACTAGGGTTACCTACCTCACACTAACAAACAGAGACATCCTGTGGGTGTCCTTCCACTCCTTTTGATGGGCTCTGGAGAGAAAGTCAATAGCTTTTTAAAGCAGTTTATGCTTTGGAAGTAGGAAGGTCCTCAGTGGTAACAGCAGCTGAAGGGCACACGAGCCCTTGTTTGTCTCCCCTTCAGTTTGCATGCCTGGAGAATATCTGAATGCCAACCAGAGAGCAGTTCTGTGCTAGCCCAAGGTCAGTCACTGATATTATAGTCTTGGTACACCATTTATGTAAGTATAGGTATAAATATTTGTATATTTATGTCTAAAGGTGAATATATTTGTGTCTGTATACAAACATGCATGGACATGTATATACACTGAACACACAAATATATACAGTCACAAGCACATGATTTAATTGTACTCTGCTGCCATAACGTTTGCATCAGCTTCCAATCCTTTCTTGAATCACAGAATGGTTTGGATTGGAGGGGACCTTAAAACTCATCTCATCCCAACCCCCTGCCATGGGCAGGGACACCTCCCACCAGCCCAGGTTGCTCCAAGCCCCATCCAACCTGGCCTGGAACACTGCCAGGGAGGGGGCAGCCACAGCTTCTCTGGGCACCCTGGGCCAGTGTCCCACCACCCTCACAGGAAATCCTGTTAATCCTTTCAGTTTCTGTAACATTTATCGGTAATTAATCAGACAGCCTAATTCTGGGCTAAGCCCTTGTATCAGTGTAGGCTTCCCAACCTTTTTATATCCATGAGTGCAGTGCAGGACAGGGAGAGCAGGGCTCCCAGCACAGCCTTCTGCAGATCACTCATTAGTTTGTATAGGTTTATTATGCTCCTTGCTGCTTGTCTCCAGCGTAAGGAAAACCAACTTCATTGTGAGCAGAGGAGGTTTGCAAAGTCTCCATTCTTTCTTTGTACTTTTTTTCTGTACTAATTCCTCATTTACATAAAGTCAGCAATATTGTGTATAGACAAGTCACACAGTAGCTTGCAAATTCTCCCTGCATTATTTTCTATGCGTAGTCTAATGTTTTACTTAGTTTTTCTCTTAATGTTAAGCAGAGGACTCTGTTACACTCTGTGTTAACCCCGTTAGCATTCCCACAACTGACACAGTTAATAGACAGACCAGACATGGGGGGGTGTGAAGAGAGCTCAGTCATGCAAATGCAGAGGAGGCAAGAGGTGCTGCAAGCTGCATCTTCCCTCCAGGAGATAAAGCAAAACACACCACCATAGCTGAGTATGCCACAGACTTCCCTGGTCATGCAGGAGCATCAGAGAAGATACTGAGAATGTGCAGAGACTTCCCAGCAAACAGAAGAGGGGATGTCTGGAAAGGTAATTTTTGCCTCAGAGATCAGCAAGTATAAAAGGGAAATGAGAATGGCCAACAGCCTGTTACAAGTTATGTGATTGTACAGGTAAAAAAGGCTAAATAGAATAAGTATCAGGGATAATTGAGAAAAGGCCAAATGTTGAAATAATTTGCCTTTGTTTTCTATAAGGAGAAGGGTGTCCAGGTGTCTGAGCCCTCCATCTACTTTATGGAAATGAAAGGGATGCAGCAGAAAAATCACAAAATATAAATGGTGAGGAACCCTCCAACTGCTGCACATGAACAAGGCAAGGGCCTAGCCTCTGCCTTCAGCAGCAAAACCAAAAACCCACCAAATGTCAGTACCAACAGCAAGGCTAGGCAAGGAACCGAGAGCCTGAGAGTCAGCTCTTTGTGGGTTTAGACTATATTGTACTAAAACCCCTGAGTCTGTGCAGGGGCCTGGGGAACTCCAGCCTTGGGGGGTTGGACTCAATATTCTGCTCAGCCTCCAAACACTTTCTGAAGGACAGAGTAATTAAGGATGTGAAAGCAAAGGGTAGGCAGGATAAATTGCATCATGGTTTTATCAATGTTAGATTACAGCAGAGACATTTCATATCTTTATATATATATATATATATGAAAACAGTTTCTTAGATAAGAGAAATGCAACAGATCCAGGCTATCTAATTTAAGTAAAACATTTGACTTTGTTCCCCACAGGAAATTGGTACCAAAGGTAGAGATGCTGGGGATTAATACCTATATTGCTAGCTGGTTAGGGAGCTGGCCAAAGGGAAGGTGTCTGTGTATGTTGAGCAGGGGTGTCTTGGGATGGAAGGAGGTGACTGCTAGAGCTCACTGCAGATATGTCCTTGACAGATCCTGTTTAATATGGGCATTAATGACATGAGAGAAAGAACTAGAAATCAGTAGCAGTTGCAGGATATGACTTAGATGCTCGTGCTAAGGAGTTTGGCTCCACATGCAGCTTATGTGAGAGGAGCATCTGCAGGGATAAGCAGAGTGTCCTGGAGAGAAGCCAACGTGCTGCAGACCTGCTGGCTGGGTAAAGGCCAGGATCCCTGGTACAAACACCTCCCTGACATGGCTGCTCATGAGCCACAGGCAGGTTACCCTGGTGTCACTAGTACTGAGAGGACCAAGGTATTGTTAGATGACTTGAAAAGCAAGATGTTCAGCAGAGGTCACTGTGGCACTCTCCGAGGGCATCTTGGACCAGCCCAAGGTGAGACAGATAAATAAGGGCTTTGCAAGGGTCCTGGTGATTTTGCATTTATTAGCACAGAACTGAAACAGCTATTACGTTGCCCATCTCCCCTGGCTTATCCAGCTCTCCTCCTCATTCTGCTTGGAAATGATTAATTACTTCCTTATTAGATTAACTTAATATTTCTTAAACCCCAAGTGAAGTAGCTTTATTATGATTTTACAGTCAGTGGTATTTCAACAGATATTAAATTAATGGAATCAGAAGGTAATTTAGGTTGGAAGGGACTTCTGGAGGTCACCTGGCCCAGCCTCCTGCTCAAAGCAGGCCAAATGCAAACTTAAGTGAGGTAGCTCAGGACCTGGACCAGTTGACTTCTGAGTGTCTCCAAGGACAGAAATTTCGTCTTACAGTCAGGGAAAATTCACATATTTCTACTTCTTGGAACTTTTACTCGATTCATCTGTTTGCACAGTTTTCCCAAGGAGACAGGGCATTATTCACACCCTCTAGGCTCTCTACATCTTAAAAGAAAAAGCCCCAAAGACACTGGGAATGTGAAGTCAGACCTGACTTCACCAGGGTTTGAAGATGGTGACTGCTTCTCTACTGAGAGTTCTGCGAGGTAAGAAGGCCAATCAAAGTGGTTATTGTTTAGCCATGATAATTGTTTCTTTTGGCAAGAGTTCGTTCTCTCTGGGGTTTATCTAGGAGATGAAGTTTCACACCCAGAAAACTGACTAAAACATCCCTTGCCCACTCCCATGCCGATCCCATGCCAGGTGAGGTGAAATACTGCTACAGCTCATGTTGTCCTCACAGCTGGGACAGTGCACAGAGCATCTGGCCAAGTAGGGTCAGACACACCACGCTCCTGTGCTGGGTTTAATGCCTGTCAGTCCCAGATTCCTACAGAACTGTAAATTCCAATAGTTAAAAGCTTCTTGTGAAAGCACAGACGCAAAAATTTAACATTTTTTCTTGCATTGGAAACACAAGCAGCAAAATAATCCAGTAAGCAGAGTCTATTGTACACAGAAAAGTCAGTATATGGGTGATGGCTGGGGGTGCAAACAAGTCAGACAGATCACACATAACAGACATCAACCCCAGGGATGACACAGCATGACCAATAACAGGTGGAATAAACAAAGAAACAAAGTCTCCCATAGAAGAGATTGGAGACAACCAAGTCAAGAGGCTGAGCATATAGGAGAGAAAGCCCCCCACAAAGCCCACATCTGCAAATGCCAAACCTGACTGGGATCCAGTTGCAGGGAGAGTCAGGAGGTCCTTCCCCAACAGGGAAACTCTGCAAAGTGCATCCCCCTCACAGACAGACTCTCCAACCCTTCCTGCAAGTGGTCCCAGCTTTTATCCCCACAGCAGGAACCTGGCACTCATTGACCCAATGGGGGCACCTGGGGCTTGGTTACCCAAGGGCTTTCCCTGCAAGGTCAGCTGCACCTAGGAGGAAAGCCAAAAGGCAAACTCATCCCCTCCTCTTAAAGGGCCATGGGGACCACCCATATGTCACCCTTAATTCAGGGCTGGGGGTTCAGACCCCAGCACTTCAGAGAGCTACCATTAATTTTATGTTTTGCTTCTGTTCATCATCAATCCTCAGAAGTGGAAAAGAGACACCTTTGTGCAGTTGTGGCCTTGCACTGAGACTCATATGAATTTGCTTTGTCTCTTGCTCCTCATAGAGGCTTTCTATGTGACACTGAACAGGTCCCTGCCTTCTGCCTCAGTTCTCTCAGCAAACCAGACACCAGACTTCTTCCCCTCCCAGGATAAAATCACACCAAACACATTAACATTAATGAATTCATTAATGACAGCACTCAGGTAACTATGGTGATGAAGGCCATGTAAGTACCTAAATAAATTAGAGGGGCTGTGCCAGAACATGGCCCTTCTACTACCATTTATAACAGCATTCAGGCATATTATGTTCCTCCAGGACTGATGAATTGTGCTTTGCAACATTAAATCTACCGCAGAATACAAGGAGGTTAAATAATAAAATTGATGTTCATAATACTGAAATCAAATAGGCATCAAAGCCACCAAATTCTTGAGCTGTTAGCAGTTGAAACCAACCATGATTCTGCCAAAAAGCCAGCTTGCTCCCATGGTTTGCAAAATCAGGCTCACTTAGGTGAAAGCCTCCTAGCTGGCTATGCTGCTCACCCAGGAGCTGGGGTTGGGGGAGTGCTCCAGCCCCACCACCACCCCCTTGGCTTTGCTCCCCTCACTGGGGAAGGGGCAAGGAATGACCATGCAACCATGAATAACAATAAGCTGTTGCAAACTGTGAAGTTAAACAATACCAGCTTGCATAACTAGCTGGAACTGTGCAAGGAGGCTACTGGAATCATTTGCAGTGACCTAAAGCTGCCACCAATTTCAGGTCTCTGTGTTTTCTCTTCATTCGTGTGTCGCTGATGCTGCTGCCAAAGCGTGATGATTTAGGAACCTGGTTGAAATATTGGCTGGCTTTTTTTTTCTCCAGTTGCCTTGAATGCTTTCAGCGTGCTATTCCTCAGCGAGTCTTGTCAGAAGGATGTCTTCCACTGTGTTATATATCTCTGGAAGTGAGCGCAGCAACAGATTGTTATTGCCATTCAGAACCCTTCCCTCTCTGTGGTTATGGATGAGAAAACCCAGAGGCACCTTCCAGAAATGAAGCTCTTTTGAAATCTAAAATAATTTTCTGGTCTACTGGTACCCTTTAGTACGAAGATGGAGTAAAGTGGTGAGTGGGACTGTCTTTGTTAAACAATCCCCTTCAAGGGGAGAGGCTGAAGGACTTTAATACCAACCACTCCAGACCCGCCGTAATGCAGTTCTGATTTTATAGCTTGAAATCTGCACTTCTCGAAAGCAGCAGAATGCAACAGCCTTGTTCAGCACAGAATGGCTCAGTTAGAGCAATCTTTTAAAATGAAACTGTGTGGCACAACACAGGGAACTTCCCATTATTCTCCGGGGCCGTCAACGCTCCCAGCCAGCATGGCAGCATCACCTTCCATCCCCATTCCCACTCTGTGGCCAGTCCTTGTCCAAGAGCATCCATCACCATGTTAATCCAGCTTTGGCTTGGCCTCCATGCTTCCTTTTAAACCAAGTAATGGATCAGCTGTTTTGATGAAGATGAGTTGCATGCCCTCTGCATGGGATCCCATCACTCCACCACCCCAGCTCATGTCCAGAGGACACCAAGCTCTTGCACAGGATGTGAACAAGCTCCAGGGCTTTGGATGGAGCATGAAGCAGAGTCAGTGTGAGGCTGCTGGAGAAGAGAGGTGGGCTGGGGTATGGATCCCCCAGCATCCACAGCCAGGAAAGGCTCCAAGCAGAGCGGAGGGTGGCACGGCTCTGCTTCAGGCAGATGTGTCGATGGGCTCCACCCAACAAGGGAAGCTGTGAGGTGTTGGCATGTGGCACTTTGCACCTACAGCTGCATGACTTCAGTGATTTGGGGAGTGTGAAGGAGAGTCGTGTACCCAGCAGAAAGGCAAGAGCTGGAGCCATGGTGGAGCCAGTGGGAGGAGAAAATGCCACACAGATGGAAGAGGCTCTGGCACGGATTTGACTTGAGATGAGAATTATAGGGCTTGTGCTTTGCTGTGAATAACACTGAGCTCTTGCAAAGGAGGCGGTGCCCTCCTCCAGCAGCGTGCTCCTGGTGGGTGGACCCAGATGTGCAGAGCACAGCTGGACAGTGGGCTGCAGCATGGTTGATCTTCACATCATGCAAAAATGCAAATACTCCTTCTGTTTGGGGCACTCTGGGAGCTGTGTGCCTGCCAAGGAAGAGCATAGAATATTGCCAACAGCGGAGGAGAATATTTTTCTGACTGTCACGACAAAGTTGTCCTTTGATGGTCATTGCAGTGGCTATTGTGGAGCTGTTCAGATCTGTGGACCAGCACAAAGAGGTATGTAACAGCTGCCATAAATGATCATAATCATTGGCCCAGGACCTCTCTCTGCATCCCCAGTCCCCTGTTACAGCTCCTCCACTGAGACATCCTACCCTGGATTGAGCTCTCAGATAGACAGTACCTTGTGCCAACACAGGCAAAGCTCTCTGTCAAGTTAACAGGAGATGTCTCCAAGCACAAAGCAAGGTGGGCACTAACTTACTTGGACCAAGGAAAGGAAAACAACATAGCAAAGGGCAATTCTGGCTTCACTAATTAATGCCTTGCCATGAACAATGTACTTGGCTAATGAAGAGAGACACTAGGTAGGCACTGGGTGAATTAATATCCAAATGAGGTTACTGCCAAAGCAAGGCAAGTTTCACAGGGAGCAGCAGGCAATGGAAATACAAAGCAGCAGCTCATAGAACCATACAATAATAGAATCATACAATCATAGAATTGTTTTGCTTGGAAAAGACCTTTAAGGTCATCAAATCCAACTGTTAACCCAGCACTGCCAAGTCACCACTGCACCATGTCCCTCAGCTCCACATCCTCATGAAAGCATCTCAAAGTAAACTTCATTCACTTAGACCTGGTACTCATGATAGGGAAACCAGGCACAGTCTGCTACCAGTGCCAGGTGCTTGGAGACACTGAAGAGATGATGTGTTCAGACCTAATGAGTGGAAGCAGCTCCTCACTGCCAGGGGTTTCTTGGGGGAATTTCCATAAAATGAGCATAATTTAAATGCAAACTGGGAGTTACCTTTCTGGGAGATGCTCTGGTAGGAAGGGAACGTGTTTATTAGCTTCATTCAGTTTGGGTTTGAGGTTGTTAAAGGGAACTCATGGTTGAGAGCTGTGGTTTAATCGCTGGTTCAGCAGAGGTCCTAGCCTGTGCTCCCTCAAGACATCAATGACAAGCTCAGGCTGTGCCTGCAAGACCATCTGTCCTTAACTAGTATTGCAGTGTGTCTTCAAAAAGTATTCCTGTACCGAGCTGCAAACCTGCTGGTGCCAAACTAGACATCAGCTACACAGCCTGGGATGGTGATGTTGGAAGTGTGTGCATGAACACAGTACTGCCAGGAAGGGACTTAACCAGTTCTTGAAGGACTGAGCCCAATCCTGACAGTCAGCTACAGGCACTTGGGAACACAGAGGAATTGATTCCACTCCCATTTCTGCCAGGGCGACTGGGAAACGCTTCCTATGCTTGAGGGAAGCAGACATGGAATGTGGTGTAGGGCAGCAGGCAAGGCTGAAGCCTTTTCTCTGGTGTTTTTTAAGAATTCAGCAAAACTTGTTCTGACCTGAAATTTAATAAACAAGGCCACTGGTGCAGCATTGCAAAGGGCAGCAGTTAAAAATACCTGGCATTAAAAAAGGAGTTTAGCTCAGCTGAAGAAAGGCATGGGCATGATTAGAAAGAATAAATGTCCTGGTTAAATGCACCCCAAGTGATGCACGAAGCGTGTCCCTAACAATGGCATCTTGGTGCTGCCCTCCGCTCCCTGCACGAGTCCCTCAGTGCCCTGGGGGGTGTTAAACTCTGAAATGGGTCTGGATCCTCAATGCTCACGTTCCCAAGCAGACAACAGGACCTGGGAGAAGACACTGAGGGGTCTCACCTTGCTCAGGGCTGCTGGGTGTGGGGTGAAGATGGAGATGACAGCACCTTTATTTTTAAATATCCACTACACCAGCAACGGGAGGGTCCATTGCAAGGTGCAGCTCATCTTGAACTTCACACCAGGTCTGGTTCCTCTTTCATGCTCCTGCTTCTTTTTTTCACCTCTTTTGCCAGACTCCTTGCTTATTAATCATCAGAGAAATGACTTTTTTTGGTTGTGACTACAGAAATTTTCAATTAGCCAGTGTGATTGGCTGCATGTAAGAGAATTAATGTAACATATGCTAAGTGTATGCATGACCTATTTAAAGTGATGGATAATCTTTCCTGATAGAACTCTTTTAATGGTATGTGCCTGCTACACATCAGTGAGTGTAAAATTTTGATTCCAAGTAGCATTACAGCTTGTGCAACTGCATGGAGAAGCAAGGCAAAACCAGGAGCCAGGTGTTTTAACTGCTGCAAATCAATGCCAGTGATTTTTAAGACAGAAATCGTAGAAGTAACCTGGAGATACCATGGGTTAAAGGTCGAAGGATCACAAACCCTGAATGCAGACAGCTGGCCAAGACCTTAGGAAATTTGCCAACCTAATGACATCTACCCAGGAGCTGAAATTTCAGCAAAAATGTTGCCCTCATCTTGGGTATTGTTGAAGAGCTGAAACCTCAGAAAAAAAACCTCAAGGTTTTTTTTTCTTCTCTTCATAATTCAAGCCCCTTAGATGCACTGCAGGTGTTTGTTTTAAAATATTTATTGCATTGTGTAAAACTTCCTCTTGTTTAAAGTTGCTGAAAATGTGCCATTTGGGGGATCAGAGAAGTCACAGCTTCGAGCTGGTTTATGATGTGGGTTATCTCCCACCTCTGTCAGAGCCCCTTGCCCACAATTCCCATATCAAGCCTGAAGCTTCTGGTAACATCAGAGCTCCCCAAACCATCTTGAACCTTGATTGAAGGCCTTCAAGTGGTGTCAGAGCCACTGTGGGCTTAAATAAATTGTTTGAGTAGCTAACTACTTCTGTTGTTAAAAATTTCACCTCATTTCAAGTCTGAATTTTTCCAGGTCTGGGTGCTAAATATTATCCTCAATTATTGCTTTTCCTGCTAGATGAAAGAGGTCTCTCTCATCAGAAAATGTGTCACATGCAGGTACTTGTAAATGATGAGCTGGTCACCTCTACGCCTTCTATAACCAGACCCATCTCGAGTCTCATTACGACCAGGCTGTCCAGGTCTCATGGCTCCTGATGCCATGAAGTTTTCAATGTAGACACCAAAATTGTGCCTAGTCAGTGGGAATGGGGTCATAAGTGCTGGATGCAAATGTGACACCACACCACATTAGTGCTGATGTCCTCCTTGACCACCCAGTGGCTGCAGTCCTCTCCAGGCTACCTGACGTTGGGGTGGGTGCTCAGTGGCATCTTTTCAGGTTGGTGCTTTGCAGAATATGGTCTCTTGTTTTATAAACGTTGCTTACAGCAGTGATTTGTAGCTGTGGAGGTTCTGCCTACTTGTTCTTGAAATTATTTCTGCAAAACCAGACGCAAACCAGTGTTGGGGTCAGTGGAGCAGGACTGCAGCATGGCATCATTTCCTTCTCACAGCAGTTGGGAGGAGAGGTGGGAACAAAGGACCTTGAGATGCACAGAATCATCTACACCAACAATACAGGACAGAGATGATCCAAGGGCAAGTCCTGAGTGAGAGCCTACCCTACCCTACTGATTTCAGGATGCACAAGATGAACAAAGGCAAGGAAGGGAAAGAAAGACACAGAAGGTGAAGCAACTTTCCTACAAGCACAGCCAGCATCAGAGGCCAAATCTTTGTCTAGTGCTTTCCCACCAGGCCAGCAAACCTCTCAAGACTTTTATCTGTTTCAGACAGCAGGTACAATTTGGTCAGGCACCACTTAATGCAGTCCCAAATGCCAGGAAGAATTTGTTGTAAGGATCAGTACCCCGAGCTCATGTGAAAATAAAGGGCACTTGTGGGTGGGAGCCAGTCAGACCGTCTTCCACTGGATATTTTTTCCATACTGCTGATTTTCTTCATATGATAGAATTTGCATTATTTTTTTCCCTTAAAAGTGCTTGTCTGAAGGACAGTGTCCAACCTCCTTTGGCTCACACTGGAGGTCTATCAAGGACAGATGAGTCTTGCAGAAAAGCCAACAAGAGAAATGGGTTCCTGCCAGTGTTTGCAACTCCAGAAGGAGACCATAGAGCTTCAGGGGGAGACTGGGCTAATTAATGGAGCAGAAATTCATTGAGAGTCACTAGCTACACAGACACTACTTCTCGTTCAGTTCATGAGTTGCATGTGGCTGGAGGATGGAGTACCCAGGCAAGGAGAACACATGGATAGCCACTCATGGCCACCACGAGGGCCAGGACACTGGAGTAGCTGGACTTTTGGTCTGAGAATGTAGCTGCTGTTCCCAGGGTGTTGTGCCTCCTGCAGTCTCTCACTGACAGGTACATGGGGTACCTGGGATGCTCAGGAGGGACAACTCTGCCCCGCCACAACTCAGGGCTCCTTACCCTGCAAGTAGATGTAGCAGCACCCCAATGTCTCACTCTTGCTTTGTACACTGGACAACAGCATTGCACGTGGGACAGTTTTCCCATAGGAGGGTTTGGTTTTCTTCTTCATTTCAGTATAGTACATGAGACAGCAGGAATAACACTCTTCAAGACAGCCTCCAAGCTGCTTGCAGGAGAAGCAGGGACCACTGACTGTCTACTTAAGTAGGGAAGATTAATGTTTCTCTGATATTGGACAAATCTACACAGTTCCTTCACAATTTCTTTCCTACAGGACAAAGTTAACTTTAAAACAACTAAATAGCTCTAGTGGGATATTAAATTTCTACCAATATAAGAGAAATAAAACAGCTGTAACTGCAGCAATTTATTTTTGTGTTATTGTTATTTCCCTTTACTGTGTTAAGGCTTGTGTTCTGGGAACTGATTGCACCAATTTCCAATGCCTCTTGATGTTGTAAGCACCACGCTTACAAGCAGATGATGAAGGACTTGTCTTTACTATGAATATAATAGATGTGCTCTGGTCTTTACTCCATTAAAGATTCTAGTGAGGACAAGGCAATTTTTAGCTTTTGTACCTCTTCCCAGAGGGGTTTTTGCACAGCCCAAAAGAGACAAGCCTTCACTATCAGGCACTGAGGAGTGTTAGGTGTCCTAGTGTGAAATACAGGTAAGCCACAGCTCTGTATTTATTGCTGCCACGTGGCTGGTCAGAGCTATAGCCTGGGGTATAGTCTGTATGTGAAAACACAGTACATCACACTAATGGGAGTGCCTTACTTCATGAAGATATTACCAAAAGTGGGCTGAGAATATGGACTCTTGATTAAACATGACTCTGTTTGGTGTCACAAGAAGGTATTGGCCCTGGAGGAGTGTTAAACTAATGCATTGTATCTCTCATTTAGGGAAGGCTATGTTGGAAAATCTCAGTGGTGGTCTGGTGTGCCCCTGTGGGTGGTTTAAGATGCCACTTTGTAAAAAGAAAATTATTTTAAACTTATCCACTGATTTAACACAGGTATAGTCTGCTCCATGACTTGGTAGCTTCATCTGTACACCAGGAACAGTTCTGTTTTCAATAGGATTTTATTTGGGGTTAATATTAGCTCAGTTTAGTAACACTTGTTCAACCAGGTGAAATCAAAGATGTGCCCGTGGAAACTCCAGAGTCAGTGTGACACCAAACTCCTGAACAGTCTAGGAAACAGAGGACATTTTTGAAAGGGAATGTTTTTTTTGTGTTTGATACAAAAAAAAAAAAAAAAAAAAGAACAGACGTGGAGAAGAGTTTCTGTGGGATCTTAGGGTCCTGTGCTGATTTTTTCCTACCCTTTTCCACATGGAGGTCTCAGTCCCCGAGGAGATGGCCATAGCCCACCCAGACTCCCCATCAAGCACAGTCAAACCAAATCAGGCAGAGACTTGTTCAAATGCTCCTCCAGAGGGCAGACTCTTCTCTTTTAGTCGAATATTGGGAGTCTTGAAAATGGCCCAGCTGGGTGCAAATGGCCCCAGGGAGCATTCGTGGAGTTGTGCCAGCAGCTGAAGCAGGGTCTGCCCCAAGCCCAGTGCAGGTGATGGACACAGGCTCAAAAATGAGGCCAATGGGGGAACAAAAAGCCCTTGGAGGGTCCCTGCAGCCCACTCCTCAGTGACTGAGCACTGCTGAGAGAGACATGGAGACATGGGAGAGGATGGAGACACCCATGGGAGCTCCAGCAATTGGGTTTTCCTGAGGACCCAGCATCTCACCCTGCTTTTCCCTTTATATGAACCTGATCCTTCACTGACAGCCCCTCTCAGCCACACCATGGCTGGCCCTGGGGGTTCCAGGCTTTGGGTTAGGAAGGTGTTAACACAGCAGGAACAGGAAAGCAATGAGTATGGGTGGGAGGTCAAAGCCCAATTACAGTGTGAAACGAGACCCGTTCCAAGAGAAGTCGCCCTCTGGAGCAGACCAGCAGTGATGGGGGCAATGCTGACATTTCTCTTTCTTGCTCCTGGACTCCTGCAAGGGGCTGTGGACAGGCTCAAGCTGTTGGTCACAGCGTGAGGGCAACAGAGACTGATTCGTGTGCGTGCAGAAGGGGAGAGATAGTGATTAAACATCATCTTTATTGGCCATTTCCTCGCGGGAAGTAAATCAGTGTGGCTTCGCTGACTTCATAGATTTATGCTAGCTCAATGAAATCAATCTGATGTATTTATGTTATTTTCTGCTGGAGGTTGTAAGTTCTCCACCACAGGGACTGAGGGGACATCTCGTAACGCAGCTCTGCGGTCTGGTCTCAGCACACTGAGTCCGTGGCTGGTGGCCAGTGCTGACTTTGTCCTCAGGGCTCTGTTGCCTTCCCTGGCCTCGCTGTCAGGGGCCACCGGTGGCACCAGGGGACATCTTTCATGGTCACGTTTCCTCCTGTTTATAAGACATTTCCACACTGGTTATCTTCCTTTCCTCACGGGTCTGTCATGCTGTTCATCACTGCTTAATTAATTGCTCCACCTAATTGCTGAGCCTGCCCCTGGCTCCAGCCGTTTTCCACATGCCATCAGCCAGGGACATGTCTCCTTGTTGTAGAGCTCTGCTTCACAGTGCCTCCTCCATCCCCAGCTTAGGCCAAGACAGAGGTACCACTTCTAAATGAACAAGGCTCTTCTGCCTGCTTCAGTCCCCTCCGATGCTGTGTTGTAAGCACACAGCTCTGCCCCTGCCCAGCTAAATGTGGACATGTGTCACACTTACCCATCAATCATAGCACAACTCAAGCGCAGAAGGATGCTGCTGTTCAGGATGAACATCTACTGTGCCACTCTAAATCACAGCCTTGACTGTTTGGTTGCCTGCAAACAGCAAGAATCTAAACTGCCATTTTTTTCCTATTCAAAGTATGTTTTATAAGTGGGTGTTTTCAGTGTTTTCCTATCAGCAAGCAAGGTTCCCTTGGGGAGCCTGAGCACTGCCATGTGACAGTGACATGAGTGGAGCACCCAGGAATTTGCCTAATCAAGATTTCAGATCCTCCATCCTGACGCCCCCAGGCACAGGCAGCAAAGTTCAGTGTCAGCTTCTCCATGGAGGAACACACAAGACAGCAGAGATGTAGAAACACAAAGCACGAAGAGTAACCCAAAGGATGAGACTAAGCTCATTAATCTCCTCGTGTGGATGTTCTGATTCAGAATTAGGTCAAATGTCATTCAGCAGAGACCTTTGGAGGAGGCAGAATTAACCCACAGCAAATTTAGCCCACAGATTGTCCTCAGCTTATGTATATTAGCTTCGTGATGTTGCATTTACATTTCCCATTGACTTATCTGGAGAGCAACCTCGAGATATTTACTGACATTGAAGGTCTCAGCTAAAGTTCATGAGCTTTTCCAGGATTCTTATCCAACAAATGGCTTATCCAAGAGACAGGCACTCATTTGCTATCATTTAAATGGAGATGTTTTAACCAGCCCCAGGAAAACAGTTTTTCTACCAGCCTTAACATCTCTTGGGATAGTCACCACTTGGCTGGAAGCCACTGTGGGTCTGGGGATGGGTTTTACTCTACCATGGATTCCCTGGATGAACATGGCCATGCACTGAATCCATGCCTCAGTTTCTCACTGAGGTAGCAGAGGAGATGCTCATACTCATCTAACATTCTCCCTCATTATTTTTGAAAAGTAAAATCTTCAGAGCAGGAGTTGCCTCCTAATGTGCATTACAGTACCTGACCCAGTCTCTTAGAGAACCATCTATTTTAGTAGAATTTATTATCATTAATAGTTATTTTGTCATGTTTCAGGTAAAGGATTCACACAAGTGCTGCTGAAAGCAGTCAGCTGTGCTGGGTTTTCCCCCTTACTTTCAAAGAAAGGTGGATCAATTTTTATTACTGAGGGATGAGATCAGACAACTGCAAAGTAGTCTTTAATTCTGTTTCGTGTAAGCAATGCATTGATTTCAGATTAAGTAACAGTAACTGAAGATGCTTCTTTAAAATTGTTTGTCTCCCATATAAAAATTTGTACTAAGACTTTTTATTAGATTAACTCTAGAATCGAAGTGTCAAACTATTTGTCTCTCACATCCCTTCTTATTTATCCAGAGATACGTTTGCTTTAGCCCAAGCTGTGCATCTTTCAAACTCTGGGGCAAACCCTGGAGTTTCACCACAGATGGCAGATGCATCCACCCTTGCTGTGAGCAGTGAGAGCAGGGATGGTCTCTCTGTGCACTCAATGGCTTTATCCTCATCCCAGTATGGGAAAAGCAGAGCTGGAGCACAGCCTGGCTCTGGACAGGTATGTTATGTGTCCTGTGGCTGAGTGTCTGAAGTCAACTAAAGACATTGATTGTCTTTGATGTGCTTTAGGTAGGGTTGAAGACCACGACCTTCTAGCAGCATCCTAAAGCTTTCCAGCTCTGGAAAGAGCATCCTAAAGCTTTCTAGTTCTCCATGAGCTGTTTGAACTTCATCTCAGAGCTCCCTGTCTCAGCTTCAGTGAACAGCAACATTTTCATCCAGTATCTGGCTGCAGTTTGCTCCTCAGCCCTCATTAACAGCAGTCAAGTAATCATGTCATTCCTGTGGTGAACACCTCCTCCATTCACGTTATTTTCCTTAAACAGATGGTGCTTTAAACTCTGGCAGTATGCTCAATCACTGGCTGCAGAAATTAGGGCTGAGCCAGAAAGGTGCCACTTTAGACCCTCTGCATGCCTCATGCCCACTCCTTAATCCCAAAGAAGTCACTTATTTAAAGAAAGCCTCAAAATAATCATGTCCTAATGCTTCGTTGCAGCCAGCCTTGCAGTGAGAGTCCACAGCAGGTCAGTCTGTTCAGTTCTGCAATGAGGAGTCTGTTTCTGGACTCCACCACTGCCCTGGGTAGACAGGAGCTGTCTCTAGAGTTTCCCAGCCTGTTTAAATCATGATGCAACAAGAAATTGGGGCAATAAGAAGGGGAGACACTTTAGGTGCTGGCAGTCACCAGTATTATTGCTTTGCAGCAAAGAATGTAAACTCCTCTTGGTGGCCTGAGTAGTGTGGGTATAAAAAAAGGAGTTGCTAATACTTTCCATCTCACAAACGTACGTTCCAATGAAGCCATGAAAACTGTAACAGTGCACAGCATGCTTTCTGGGAAGGATGAAATCAGATAAAATGGCAATTCAATTAACTCCCCAGAGAAGGAATGAGTCTAGTGAGAAAAATCAACGTATGACTGGACTGGTGCGTTTCAAAAGGCAAGACAGGCATAAACAGCCTAAGCCAATGTTTTATTTATGCTCTCACAAATCTCTGAAAGAAGCAATATGCTTCACTGAAATTAGTAAGTCAGGTGAAAAGAAGGCGAGAGCTCTGGTTAAATTAATTGGTTCACTGGAATGAGTGCTGGGTCCCAAGTGCTGCTCTGAAAACCTGCATGCATCCTTCTGATGTAAACCATGGGACGGGAAGGACCTGAGAACTCAAACCCTTCTGCAAGACATCATCTGTGATGGGACCTCTTTTTGAACTTCCCATTAGCCTACTGGGATTAAGAGACTGCCCCAGGGGGAGATCAAGTGACTTGTAAAAGCCAGGCTGATGTCAGGAGTTGTTTAAGTTTGCACTTGCTTATTTCTACACTTTCTCAGTGTAACTGCGTTTCTGATTTTGTATTCCAGGGCTTTATGCTTTTGCATCATGAGATATAACATGCATGGCTTTCCTTTGAAATGGCCCAGTTCCTGAAAGCTGTTTGGGTGAAGCTGATAGGGAAAGAAGGAAGATGTGTTTCTGAGCCCATGTATCCAAACCTCATTACAAACCCACTGCAACCCAACCCCAAGGTGTGGTCCAAGGGTGAATTTGGGCTGATATTGCTGAGTGCAAGGAAAGAAATCTTACTTGCCAGCCATAAAGTGCCTCTTTGGATAGGGACATTGGTGGAAAGTTTGTTTACAGCTGCAGGACTAAAGCCCTGGGAAAAGCTAAAGAGGAGAAAATGGGGTGAAATGAGTAAAGGACTTCTACTGATTAGGATGTCAGCAGGTGAGCACAAACCAGTTGAGGAACTTTGCTGTGACACAAAACACATGGACCTGACCCAAGACAATACCATCTATGATAATAAAAGCAGCAATTTTAAAAAAATATAAATTAATTTCTCCTAGAAATATATTCTTTCTGACTTGCTTTTGGGTGGTGGGGGGTTGTTTGCATGTGACTTCTCCCCCACCTCCCAAAATAAAACCTTTTCTTAGGGCGGGTCAGGGTTGCAGAACAGAACAGAGTTGTTCTGTGTGCTCCTGGGGAGCTCCCTTCCTCACCTTGCCCCCTCCTCCTCCTCTCCCAGCACCTGCTGGTGATGCAGATCAGCAGGCTCCTTTGCTATTCAAGATTTATGTGCTCTTCTGGAGAGAGGCATCAGCTTGAATAGAAAGCTAATAAGTGCTTATTATATTGATTATCACAGTAGGATTAAACTAATCCTCTGAGGGATCAATTCACTATTGTTAACTTCCCAGCTCTTGGTAAATTGACAGTGTCTGATCCCAGGTAGAGTGATAATTCCACCTGGGAGGTCCAGCTATTTCCCCTGAAAGCTTCCCACTTCTCTCTTCACTTTAATTTCCTCCACCCAAGGTTGACTGTAATGTTCCCCTCCATGGGCTGGGGCTGTTCAGAGGCACGAACCTAAACAAGAAAATGCAAATATTAAGTACAATGTAATGCCAGTCACAGAGCAGGAGGAACGAAATCCTTTCGCTGGGGCTGCTGAAGAGAGGCTTTAATTCAATACTGGTAAAAGAAGCTTTGTTCAAACAAGTGTGCTAAGTTCTGCAAGAAGGCTGTGTTTTCTTCTCCCTCCGTTGTGTAAATATAGATTGCTTTGGAATATTTATGTGCAATAAAGGCTGCCCTTTAGATGGTGCCTGAGCACGAGGGAGCGTCAGCAGAGACATGTGAAGTGCCAGGACCCACACACCAACGGCTGCACTGACTGAAAGGGAGCTGATGGACAACTGTTTAAGACAGACATGTCTCTCTGAAAGGTAATAAACCTCCTGGGATGGATGCAAAGCCATAGCCAGATGCTCAGATGTTTTCCTGCTGCTTTTTCCCGTTGGCTCATTCCATCCCCAGAAATTCTTGGCTGTGAGGGTGGTGAGACCCTCAGAGAAGCTGTGGCTGTCCCCTCCCTGGCAGTGTTCCAGGCCAGGTTGGACGGGGCTTGGAGCAACCTGGGCTGGTGGGAGGTGTCCATGCCATGGCAGGGGGTGGGATGAGATGAGCTCTGAGGTCCCTTCACACCCAAACCATTCCATGATTCTATGATCCATAAGGACTTTCACTCCTGTTTTTGCTGCAGATTTGAGAGCCATTCACTCTGGAGCTCAGTGCCATGAAGCAGCACACCCTGTAGCTGGCTGGCATGGTGCTGGCAGGGGTGGGGAAATGCAATGGGACGCAGTGACTGGGCTTCAGCCTCTCACAGCAGAAGGTTGCACACTGCTACGTGCAGGACCAGGCTCCCATGAGGTAAGGCTGCTGGCAGATGTTGGAGATGCAGACCTGTTTCCATAATCTCAGCTCAGAAATGGTGGCATCACAGACTGTTACTGTTGTGCTTCCAGCAGTGAAGTGGTGCCACAGGTTTTTGGAGGTCAGAGGAACACCTGATGGTTCTCCTTTGCTCCTCTGTCCTCACTTCCATCATTTCTTCTCTTGTCTCATGGACCAGATGGTCCTCTCTCCTAAGGCTTCTCATAGTTTTTACACTACTACTGAATCTCTCCTGACACAAATTGGTCCCATTCACCATCAGGGGAGCCCAAGGGATCACACCACCCTGGGAAATGAATGCAGGGCCTGAGAACCCTCAGTAATAGCAGAGCTGTCATTTTCACAGAAAAGCCATCTGCTGTTAGGAAAGAGGACACCAAGTGCTTGCCAAGGAAATTTCCCATATTCCCAATCCTTTCACTGGCTCTTAGGATGAGGAAGACACAAATTCTAGATGAAAATTCACTGGAGTCTTCCAGCAAATCTGAACTAATGGTGTTAATTAATCTCATTGTTCTAGAAAGTAGCTTATTTAAAGTGATGATCAGAAGTGTAATGACAAAATCACTTGCTATAGATGGCATTACAAAAGTCACAGCAATACCAAACGATTAAACAGCTCTTTCTACAACCTTCATTATTCTGTCTTTCTGTTGTGTTTTCTGTTTGGATTCATATGTTTTATTTCCCTTGAAATCTTTGCACTCTGCAAAGTTTGATTAGGGAATTGAGACAGGCTATTGTGCCACATCTCAGTGTGCAGTAACCAACTCGTCTGGCCCCTGGGAACTCATGGGGCAGCAAGGGGGGTCAGCCTACCCTAACAATAGCGCCTTGACCTGCTCTGTTCATGACAATGACAGAGCTAATAAGCAGTTTCAGGTTGTTTAAGTCATTCTCTAAGGGCTAATTGGCTTTGCCCTCAACCTAGCTACAAAAGACTTCCTAAAGCCATTTATTGCCTTACTTTGACGAGTAAAGATAGCTCAGTTGCAGCTAAGACTGTGGTGGGTCAGACTGAACAGGCACTAAGTCAAATTTCCCTTCAGAATTTCCCTTTAGCTGGGGATTAGATGCTGGAGGGGCTGCTCCCAAGTGCTAGGAGGGACCAGATATTTATTTTGAACCCTGCTGATTCTGGTCTCCTGGAAATAAGCTGGCTACAAGCCCCATTGTTTTCATAAAATCACAGGATGGTTTGGGTGTGAAGGGACCTCAAAGCTCATCTCATCCCAGCCCCTGTAATCTCTGCAATTGCTTTGCTTAGTGTTGTGAGAAAGGGTCTCTGGGGCCTTTGCATAGGTAGATGCCACCTGTCCATGATGGAGTTGAGGTGGGAAGATGAGTTTCACTGGGACCAGAGTTTTCTGTGAATAAGGGGAGCGATGCAGGTTGGTGTGAAGGCCATTGGAGACCTTGCTCAGCAGTACCACTGCTGGAGGTGAAAGCAGACAGATGAGAAATAAGTTAAAGTTCATCAAACCTTGCTGAACTAGAACATCCCACATCTTTGCTTAGAAAGCTCATGAAATTCAAGCAACCAATTAGTACCCCAGTTATGCAGCAGGAGCTGACGAGCCATTCAATAAACAAGTGATCCCTGCAGTACATGAAGTCAAAGGCAGAAACACTTCACATAGAAGCAAAGTTAGGGCTTGAGGCAGTCCCACAGCAAGAGAGGGATTCTCAAGTTTTGCATTAATTGGATTTTTAATGGGTTTCAAACCTGACTTGATCTGTGAAGGACTCAATAATTACAGAAGATTAAGGTGACACTTTGGATCAAGAGCATGAATGAAGCAAACCTTCCTTTGGCCTAATTACAGGTAAACAACAGACAATGCAAACTTGACAATCCTCCGGAATAATTAAACAGGAGAAATGGGTTCTACAAATCCTGTTTCATGCTGGTAAATAATGTTTTAATACTGGTATTTGCTAGCACTTACCTCCATGTGATGGCAGTGACCAGAGATTGCCTTGTGCTGCCCACAGCTGAGTGAACAGATCCACCACAATTCACTTCAGCCCTGCTATTTCCAAGAGGAGACAAAATTATCATCCTTCCTTCCACAGAGGCAAGCTTTAGCATGGGGAAAGCTTGCCACTTCACTTCCTTGTGAAGGGATATAGCACAGAATTCCCTTGGTTGTTTAGGGATATTGTTCCCAATATCCAATCTAACCCTGCCCTGGCACAACTTGAGGCCATCACCCCTCATCCTGTCACTGTCCCTCTCCTGTCAGGGAGCTGCAGAGAGCAATGAGGTCTCCCCTCAGCCTCCTCTGCTCCAGACTGAACCCCCCAGTTCCTCCAGCTGCTCCCCATCACACTGTGCTCCAGACCCTGCCCCAGCAATAGCTGCCATCTACACAGTGGTGTCACGTAGGACACCAAGGACACTTGCACTAGCAAAACCAGTTAAGCCCATGAAAACTTCTGTGCAAAATATTTACACTACAACCCCAGTTAAATGTGCAGGCTGTCAGACTGTATCCACACACACGCCTAATTAGCCATTACGCATGCAATTACATGATTTTAATGTGCTCTCATCATAATTACAGCAGAAAATTAGGGGGCATAATTGCACATGCAAATGTGCATGCCTGGCTTTTTTTCTTCTTCTCTAAGATGTTGGGATCATTAAAATAATAAAGTAAGGTCAGGGTTAAATTTCATTACTTGTTTTTTTTTTTTTTAAAAGTGTTTAAAATATCAATAAGGAACTGTTAAATAAATTGAGAAACGTGGCTTCAGCCCTTGGTCTGCAACCAAGCACGCAACAGAGCAGATGTCTGAAGATGATGCAGGTTTCCACTGCTGAGGATGGTTATCCCAAACCAGCTATCCCAGCTGATCGTTTATTTGGTGCATTCCCTTTCCTGGTTTTGGGTTTTTTTTTTACTACCTTTGCTTCTGGTTTTGTGTTACCTGGCACTCCCAGTGGGATTATGAACAGCCTGTACACACCACTGGGATTGTCCCTCCCTGTCCTCCTGGCAGCTGGATCCCAATCTGCAGCCCAGCTTCTGAGAGATGACCTTTGAAATTCCTCTTGTCTGAAAGTTCCTGTGTTTTGCCTTAATGCTGTTTCAGATCCCAGACCAGCAATTTTCCGGATTAAACTCGGGTTACTGGGTGAATCATTTTGTTTATTTGTTTAAAATGTGTTCGCTTTATTTGGCTTCTCTAAATCTCGGGATGAAAAGTGAGGATGAGCAGATTATAATGTATTTTTATTCCTAGAAGGAGATTATAATACACATTCTGTCTGAATTACTTTCCATCTCTGAGTGGGTTTTGTTCTGGGTGCTGTGACAGCACCTCTCCCTCACTTCACACTGGCTCTGACAGAGGTCCAGAAGTGACTTTTTGCATCATAAAGGCTCCTGGGGCACCCTGATACAAGTCATAATGAAAGGAAATACATGTATTTCTTAAATCCCTTGTCCTTCCTTAGGGGACTGGTGGAGTCCAGCTGTTATGGCAGCAATGACACTTTCAGACTTCCCTGGCATGGCCTGAGAGCAGCAGATCATTGTTGTGCTTTCAAAACCAGTTGCTAGCCAGGGATTTTGAGGCTGAGCTACAAGAAATAAAGGGAACATTTGATAAAACTTTTCTTACCCTGGTTACACCTTGGGACTGGCCAAAAATGTTGTCTGACACTTCAAAAAGAACAAAGAAGAGGTTTAAAGTCCAGCTTCCCCCTGGAGAAATCACTGAGCAATGCTTCCTTTCAGACATACCCTGATTGACCACAAATGCATTTCACTTGAGCCATGGGTGACATCACCAGGGCTTAGATTGGATACTGGGAACAATTTCTTCACTGCAAGGGTTCCCCAGCACTGGCCCAGGCTGCCCAGGGCAGTGGGGCAGTCCCCATCCCTGGAGGGATTTCAGAGCCGTGGAGATGTGGTGCTGAGGGACATGGGGCAGTGGGGACTGGGCAGTGCTGGGGTAATGGTTGGACTGGGGGAGCTTAGAGGTCTTTTCCAACCAAAATGATTCTATGATTCTCCAGAGGTGTTTCTTCAATGCTTTCACATCAGAATTGCCTCTGCAGTCTTGGAGGTGTCTTCACCGTGGTTTCTAAGTTAGGATGTGATGCAGTGAACCCTAAAATTGGCAGAGGAGAGGGAGGATGTACGTGTGCTTGGTCTAAGCACCCGATGGCTCAGTCTGCCACCCACACTGGTTAAGCACAAGGGGACATCTGTGCAAGAAGGCAGTGATGTGACAAAGCACAAGTCCCACAGACTTGTGGTCCAGTGGGTTCTTGTGATGGTGTGAAACACATCAAGCATGGTCAGGCTGGAAAATAAGTCTTTAGAGTATAAACATGCTAAAAACATGACACAGAATCGAAGACAGCATCGTTACTGTAAACACAGAAAGGTAATTTACTATCCCATCAGTACATTTTCTTTTTCCCCTGCTGAGGTCAGGGGCAGTCCACGGGGGGCACAACTCAGGTTTCAAGAAGTTTTCTCCTTTGGAAGGGAGAAATCAGAGTCTTGCAGCAGAGCAGAGCCACTCTGGAGAGTCCCCTGGACCTGGTGTGCCTTTCCAGGGCTCCTTTTACATGGCAGCTCTGAGAAACAGCTTTGCATCCCCTAAAATCCTAATTGTGGATGTCCCTTCTCTGCAGCACCACAGCTCTCACCTCTCAAATGGATGTGTTTCTCTTCCTTTTGATTCTGTTTCAGATTCTTCTTTTTAAAAAGACATTTTCTACCACAGCCCCAGTGCTGAGCACACACCTTTCTGTCTGTTTGTGTGCTCCTGATGTCCTTTCTGACAGCTATGTTGGTCTCTTTCCCACTAATTGGAGCATAACAATATCATAATTATTCTTCTCATCCCCATAAGCATCTCTTTATGCAGAAAAGAGATTTTCTCATTCAAAATTTTATTCTTGAGCAGTGCAAGAGAGCCTTGATGAGGCTGCTGGCATTTCTTACCTAGGAAACTAAAAACTCCTAAACAAGTTGTTAGTGACATTTGTAAGTAAATATTGCCACGCAGGTGGATAGAGCCAATTTTTACCTAAATAATTGAATCCTTGCTAGAGAGAGAGAGAGCTCAGGCATGCACAGGGATCAGAGCACTTGGTGAATGACATTTAAAATCCTGGATGGAGCAGGGTTTATTGCAGAGCTAATTTTAGTGCTGTTCCAGCTGGAGCAAGCAGGCAGTGTGGCCAGAGCCCAGCTGCCCTCCCAACCATGGGCCAGGAGGATTTTGGGGGACAAGGCTGCTTGTTGAACATTCTTGAAAGTATTTTATTATTAGGTTTATTTCCATACTTTCCTGTGCAACACAATGCATTTCTCTGGCTGATCACAGTCTCAGCCTTCACTCTGTGTTGGATTTTACTCTCGTGTCCAGCAGACTTTTCCAATCCACAGACGTGTCCCTGGCTGGAAACAACTCAGACTATTTAATGATAAAGTTTGGAAAGGGCTGATGCATCTTTCTCCCCCTGTTCCTGGCAGGAGAAGGCAACCCCACCTGTACAGCAGGTTCATGCTAAAATATATAAGTAAATAAGCTGAGACATGCATGTGTTATACTGGAAACCTTATTTAAATCCATTTATTCACTACATTTAAATAGAAGTAAGAGTAAGAAAGAGGGGGAAAAAAAAAGGCATCATAAATACAGTGTTTTTGTCATGTTTTCTGTGCATCAGATGTTTGTTTTACTGCAGAACTTCATGGGAAGCTTGCTGCAAGCTGTCAGGGAATTGCCAGCAATTATGTCTCTGGTATTTGCTTAAATAGCCCAAAGGTTTAACATTGTTTGATGCCTTCTGAAATGCCCTGGGAAGACAGAACTCCAATCTGTGCTTCTGCCCAGAGGGAAATCTGTTTTCCAGAAGATGGGGAAATAATGCCCCATCACTCACTCCTGCCAGCAGCAGGAGAGCTCCAGCAGCCACCTCATCCACACCAGGAACACTTTGCAGGTGAGGATGCATGGTGTCTTTAGGAGACAACCAGAAAGGAATGAAGAAATCTGGAAAAAACAACACCACCACCACAAAAATATGTAAAAAAGACCTGTGGGGCATTTATTCCATCAATACCCCCAAGGGGTTTCTTCCTTCCTTCCTTCCCCAGAGGGATCTGACCCACTGGTCTGATAGAACTGCCCCCACATTACTGCCTGGGGACATCTGACCTTGCTTTGGGACCTCTGGGAATTTTTCTGCACCGTTTGCAGAGACTGTAGAGATCCTGGGGCAATGTTTCAGTTTCGAAGACGTGCATGTATGCACACACAGACACACAAATACAGTGTTTTGGGGAGCTTCTCAGTTTGGTCTTTGCAGATGGAAATAACTGTGGATGAACTGATGTTTGGAGCTGAAGCTGAGAAGAAATCAAAAAGCCTGAAATAGCACTGTGTGTGTAACACATATATAGATGTAAATAACTTCCTGAGCTTTCCTCATTCTCCTAATCAAACTTTTTGAAATATCTATAGTGAAGAACTTTGCATGTATGTGCTGAAATGGACCTCTCACTTTTTCCACAGTTACGGGCTTTTTGCTGTTGTTTTTTTTAAAAAGTCTCATTAGTACAAATAGAATAGGTATAAATAGTTAGCTTTAAATTATTTTAAACTGATTATTTAAATTAGAATTAGAGTATTTGAACTTTTATATTATTTAAGACATAGTGGCAATACAACTGTGGGGAAGTGAGCTGGATAAAAGGAGACTGAGAGGAGACCTCATTGCCCTCTACAACTACCTAAAAGGAGGTTGCAGTGAGGCTGGTGTTGGTCTCTTCTCCCAAATCACTAATGATAGGACAAGAGGAAATGGCCTCAAGTTGCCTCAGGGGAAGTTTAGGTTGGATATTAGGAAAAAGTTCTTTCCTGAGAGGGTGGTTGGGCACTGGCACAGGCTGCCCAGGGAGGTGGTGGAGTCACCGTCCCTGGAGGTGTTTAAAAAATGAGTGGATGAAGCACTCGAGGCCATGTTCTAATGGTCTAGTGGTTAGGGAGATGATGGGATAAAGGTTGGACTTGATGATCCTGGAGGTCCTTTCCAACCATGATGATTCTATGATTTTATGGATTGCATCATTCTGAGCAACCATCTGTGTAGGAGCCACTGTGAGCACTGGCAGCCCATAATACCCTGAATGCACACAGCAGGACTTTGAATTATATTTGAACAGCAATAACTGAATTGTATTGTATTGTACATTTAAAAGATATATTTGTGCTTGTAATTGAACTGCAGTCATTTCAGTGCCCACCACCATAGCCTGCCCACATTAATATTTTGGAATATTAACATGAAAAGAACGCAGTAAGTGCACACAGATTTGAGATTTGGTTGGTGACCTGAGGTTTATGCTTTCTGCAATAAATTAGAGCCAATCCAGGAAGCACATATTTATTACTGCCCTAAGAACCGTTAGTAGTGCTTCAGTCAATAAAAGATTATAACTCGGAGCTCAGAAAGTGGTTTAAGATCACAACAGATGATTTACTGGGTAAGGAGGGACGAAAACAATGTCTGGGAGGGAACAAGCTCAGCGAGATGCTCTCACTGAGGTCTGCCCTACCTGCAGTAACAAGCGTAGTGGGAGATTTAGCCTTTATAATTCAAAACGGATTATTGGCATTTTGTGACATGAACCTCATCGTGAATAAATGAGCTCTGAAAATGGATTCTGTCCGACACATTTCCAAAAACCAATCACACATGAAATTGATGGTGCTCACACAACACCCCTGAAAGCACGGCCCAACGTCCAGAGGTCTGCACGGCAGAATTTGCAGTTAACTTCCACAGCTTGCACAGTTCTTAGCTTTGGTTGAAGGATTGAACTCAAATCAACATTTCTTGTTGGTCTTCTTATCACAGAATCACAGAAGAGCCTTGAATGGAAAAGACCTCTAAGATCATCCTGTCCAACCAGTAACCCAGCACCTTGATCAGCACTGGTTTTCATAGACTCAGCAGTGAACCTGGCAGGGTACAGGTGGCACATCAGTACAGTCCCTGACCATCAGAAATGCCATGGAACACCATTTTGCTTCCTTAGCTGCTGCTGCATTAGAAATAACTTTCTCTAAACCCAGGTAGGTAGCTTTATAGAAAATATTTATCACTTCACCCCCAGAAAAAACCACTAGAAGTTCTCAGCTTTGCAACAGAATGGAGAAAAAAAACCCAAAACAACCTAGGAAAAATCAACAAGTGAAATAACCTGAGTAACTAGACATCCACAAGAGAGATGCAAGTTGCACAGCCAGGTCTGGTACCTTGCACACCCGAAAGCAGTCACAGAATCAGTCCACCCAGACAATTCAGCTGGTAGTTGTTCCCAAAATTGTTTGGATCCCATTCTCCCATCAGTGGAGCCACTTTGCTGCAAGTGCCAAGTAGCAGCTTTGATTTACGCAGGTGAGAGCCAAGACCTTCATCTGCACAGCGCATCATGCCCTAAACATCCCAAATGCTGTGGGAGCAGTGGCACGTGCCAGCAAGCAAAGCCAGGGGCTGTCTTCCCCTCCTGCTGCCCAGGACAAGAGAGCAGCCAGAACATAGATATAGCTTGTAGGATGATGGAGTCATGGAATGGTCTGAGTTCGAAGGGACCTTAAAGATAGATAGATATAATAAATACTGGCCCTCAGCCAATTTGTTTGCTACCCCAGGTGAACTTGCACCAGGCAGAAAGGACTGTGCAGCCCCACTGTGCTCAGCGTTCACTGCTACCCCCACCCCCCAAAAAAAAAGGGCAAAGCCATCACATTCCCCACCTGACACTGCGTTTGCTGCAGCCAGGCAAAGCTTTCACTGCACAGCGTGAGTTCCCGCGGCACCAGCTTGTTTTCCAGTTCGTGGGCACAGTTCTGAGCCCGGCCGAGACTCAGCGAAACGAGTTTTGATCCTGTTAAGCTTTCCTTTGAAAACTGGAACGGCAGCTGGCTCTGTCTGGGGAGATGCAAATTGCAGAGGGCAAAATTTTCACACGTCTTGCATGTCCTCGCCTGTGAAACAGTCCCTGCCACACCTCCTTTGCTCTGCATGAAATGCTCCACCACGCTCAACCTCCCTGTTCCAGCCCTTTAAATCCCCTGTTCTCCATCAGAACCGTGCAAAGAAATGAAGGTTTTTTCCTTTTTTTTTTTTTAAAACACTAAGATCTACATCTTGAAATCCTAATGAGTCACTGACTTCACTCCCTTGGGCTTCTGTAATAAATGGCAGCACAAATGGCTGTGGTTCAGCTTAATTGGGCGTCTCATTAAACACCTGAATATTAAAGCCACCAAACAGCTCCTGCCCGCTCTGAAGTTGATGGGGAATGTCACTGATGGATCATGTCATGTTACACAGATGCCCAAAAACAGGTTGAAAAAGTGACTGGGGATTTGTCCAGCATGGTTTTGGCTTTTTTCCCAGGTTATTTTCCATAACTGAAGATGTCATGAGCTTTAGCACGGGTTTTGTGTCCATTGAGGCTGGTGTTGGTCTCTTCTCCCAGATTACTAATGATAGGATGAGAAGAAATGGCCTCAAGTTGCCTCAGGGGAAGTTTAGGTTGGATATTAGGAAGAAGTCCTTTACTGAGAGGGTGGTTGGGCACTGGCACAGGCTGCCCAGGGAGGTGGTGGAGTCACCGTCCCTGGAGGTGTTCAAAAAACGAGTGGATGAAGCACTTGAGGCCATGGTCTGATGGTCTAGTGGTTAGGGAGATGATGGGATAAAGGTTGGACTTGATGACCCTGGAGGTCCCTTCCAACCATGGTGATTCTATGATTATAAATTGTGGAAAGCTTGGAGAGTCATGGGGGGCTCTCCTTGCTCTGGTGGGTGTGATTTACCTGTTACTGCTCAGCAAAACCAGATGTGGTCCCACCACTCTCCCTGAGCACTGACCCTCCTCTTCTGAGCCTGCAGAAGCTGAACTGAATGTGGGATTGCACCAACTGCCAAGTTTTTCTATGAGAGAGAAAAATTTGGTTCAGCAGCAGAGAAGTGCTTTTTTTTCAGGGCTGTCAGTGAAATGGGAAACAAGTTCACAATTATATTAACATCTGAACAACACCGCTTTAAATATTCACTTTTGGGGGAAAAAAAAAAACATAGACTTCATTTTTCAGAACAGAATGAAATAAAAACTGCCTCCTGGGACAGATTTCTGGTTTTGTGCAGTTTCCTAAACCTGCTGATTTAACCAGCGAACCAGAGACCTCAGAAAATTATCCTGAGTGCCCGGAAGAGGGGAGTGCCAGCCATCCCGAGAAGCAGAAATTCATCTCAGGCTCCAGAGCAACCTGGCAACATCAGTCCCCAAAACCACCTCCTTTTGGTTTTGCTTCTCTGTAAAATAGGGATTTGTATTACTCAGCATCATAAAACCACAGGATGGTTTGGGTGTGAAGGGACCTCAAAGATCACTCAGTTCCACCCCCCTGCCATGGGCAGGGACACCTCCCACCAGCCCAGGTTGCTCCAAGCCCCATCCAACCTGGCCTGGAACACTGCCAGGGAGGGGACAGCCACAGCTTCTCTGGGCACCCTGGGCCAGGGTCTCACCACCCTCACAGCCAACAATTCCTGCCTAACATCCAGTCTAAATCTCCCCTCTCCCAGTTTAAAGCCATCACCGCTCATCCTGTCACTGCATACTCTTGTAAAAAGTCCTCCAGCTTTCTTGTAGCCCCTTCAGGAACTGGAAGGTGCTCTGAGGTCTCCCTGGACACCTCCTGCTGGCTGTGGTGGCTCAGCATCCCCACACCAGGGAACTGCTCTCAGCCACCAGTTTGAAATGTTTTGCCTGCCCCGTGACAGCTCTCAGGGGTCAGATAGCAGCGATACAAAGCCAGTCGGTGTGTGGCTAAGCAGTTCCCATGATTACAGAGGAACTGTTGAAAGGCTGAGAAAAAAAATATAATTATCTTAACTCTTCTTCCCTTCAAAGAATCTCACAGCAATCATCTGTGTTTCTGTTTCAGGCAGATAAGTGTTTGTTGCAAGGCTACAGCCCAGCATATGAGCAGGGGGAACAGAACATCCAGGGCCCCCAGGTTCTCCCTCAACCTTTGCAATCTGATTGTAACCACAAATGAGCCCATTGGTTTTTTTTTTCCCCTCTGAATTTTGCTGCTGCAGGAGAATTAACTACATTTGATTTGATAGAGAGGGCAATGGCTCAGCCTGTTGGCATCAGAAATGAGGTGTCAGGGTCAGCCTCCAGCAATGCTGTGGCTGTCTTGGTTTCCCTTGCAGGGACCAAGAAAGGCTTTGAGCACCTCACTGCTGCCTGCAGCATTGGCAATATCAATTCCCTCCTGCTTCCCCTCCAACCACCCTGCCCAATCCTCCCCGTGCCTCCAACCCCACTCAAAAAGCCCCTGCACCAAGTGCCTTGCTCCTACCCTCAAACACACACACTGCTTTTAATTACTAACGAAGCCAGAGAGTGGGGTCCCTTTGCTGTCTCAGAGCTGTGTGCTGCCAGAGGACCTCAGCCACTACGTGCTCTGGAGCTCATCAGCATGTAAAAGATGTAGCTGAGCCAGTGGAGATGATCTTTGTGGGTGACCAAATGACCTACATCATTACGGTGCTTTCTGTTCAAAATTAACTCAGCTCTAGCAGTCATATATTAGCAAATGCATTGAACTGTGTATGAAGGGGGGAAAAAAAAAGAAAGAAAAAAAAGTGCTTTGAATTTCTAAAAGCTGGCTGGAGAAGTCTTTGAAGGAGGGGAAAAGGGAAAAAAAATTAATGGGCATTTATCCAAATAAGCATTGAACTTCTCGATTTGTTTGCAGCACGGCACAAATCTAAGTGTGCAGCTGGGATTATCAAGGGGTTGATGATTCATTTATCAAACCAACCAAACATATGTGATAATTCAGGTTTTTTCCTGGGATCAACTTCATTTTCATACTACTGACTGTGGTCATGAAAAAAAGCCTGTGCAAAAAGCAATTAGGGATTTTGTCCCTTTTTATTAGATTTTGTTTTACAGAGGGAAATGTTCTGCTCTGGTCCCCTGCTCTCCCTTTGCTGCGCCTTCACCTCCAGCAGATCCACAGCCACCATGTCTCACAAGCCCACAGCCACCACAGATAGAAAGCTCTCAGGAACACTTTTCAGGAGTGTGGTGTGCCATAGTAATTGGGAGAAAATCGTTAATGAGGCAAGCAGTGGAACAAATGTAGCACCAGGAGGAGCTGGAGCAGAACAGAGGGTGTCAGAGGTGCTGTAACCAAGATCATGCTTGCACAGCTGATGGAGGATGTACAAAGTGTAAAATATGGTTCTGGGGAAAGAGCAGAGTGGATGACCAAGACCTGCTGTGCAGAAGTGCTAATCTTGTTGACTTACAGAGCATGCTGCACTTTTCTTGTTCTTAATATTTCCTGCTTTGGTTGCACATTCAGATGAGCTTCCAGAAGAGTCTGAGGATCTTAAAAGACCTTATGTAGGGCCTACTGTCTTTAAAGAAGGTTTCATTTTGGTCTTAAAACATCTGGTCATTCAACCAACCATTCAACCAACCCTGCCTAAGGAGATGTTTCAACGCAGCACAAAACTGGGGCATCATTTTGTCCAGCTGGCAAAGTAATTGCCCTGAACTGGCAAACAAAAAATGATTTTGGCAAGCTTGAGCTGATCTGCTTATGGCATGACCTGACCAAGCTAGTCCCAGAAGTCAGACTAGGAGAGTGTGATGTGAGATGCTAGTTGATGGATGGAGTGAGCTGTCTGGAGCTGTGCACACTCACTGCCTTGGGTCCTCATTGGCTTGGGCATCTCTGTAGCACTCAATGGGCTCCCAGGAATCGGGGACAAGAGGATGTAAGGCAGAAGCTCACCACTGGGTTACACTTGCTCCTTTTTAACTATGTGCAAACCATTTCCAAACTGGCTTATGAGTTTGGCGAAGTGAGTTGTGCCTTTTGCCTCTGTCCAGAGTTGCTCCTTGGGATGTCAAGGCCTATGCACTAAGGAAAAGGCATTTTGGTCTACAGCAGCAGTAGGAGATAGGAGCTGTCTTCATCTCCTTATCCATCTGCCTTCTGGAAGGGTAAGGCAGGGTAACAGTGGGACTTTGCAAAACTCAAGCACAGTGCATGGATGTCACATCTGAACGGGCACTACGCTGCCAGGCTCAGATGTAGCCAAGGTCACCAGTTAAACCAGCATGCCTGGCAGGATTGTGTGGTTGCAGCTGACACACCACTTAACTGGCTTTTCACAGGAACCAGCTGTTATGAGCAGGAACTCTTATGAATCTGCCAAGAACAGGAGAGAAAACGCCTTTTCTTGGCACAACCTGACCTCTAACTGTTGGAGATGACACTCCACTGCTGGCTCGTGGCACAGCAGGACCACCTGTCCCTCCTCTGCCTTCACATGGCTGCCCATGGGAGGTACTGGCTGCTGCTTACAGGTTTCCCTGGAGTGGCTCTGGGGACTGATGCAGTGCTGGTGGAAATCAGAGTGTCTCTGAACACAGCCTGTGTGCGCAGCCTGCAGAGCTGCCCGTGGAGAAAAAGGTCCAAATCTGTGTTTGGTGGGAGCCCTCACACACAGACCTGATGTGTCTGGGTGCTGTCCTGGAGTTAAGTTAACCCTAACCATGAAAAACTGCATGGAGCAAGCCTATAGCCTCACCTACCCCATTGAAATTCCACGTTCATTACTGCTTTGGAGAGATGGATTTAACAAATTACATTTAGAAGCACATCCTTTTCCCACTGTCCTGACTGCATCCTCCACTTGCTCTTCTCTGGTACCTTAATGCTCTCTGAGAGACTTGCCTGGCTCTGCTGCTCAGCACCACGGAGCTGGCAAGCACTCATTGCAGCAAGTGGAGTCAAACCTCCCTCCCTGGCTGGAGAAAGCTTTTTGGAAAGACACAGAGCAGCCTCCTGCACGTATGATAAATGTGAAATGCCACTTACAGCCCCAAAGGGACAGGAGCTTCGCCTCCAAAGGATTTTAAAAGGTACCCATGTAGGACAAGGCAAGGTGAGACACAGGATAAAATCCCACCAGCCTCACTCCTCTGAGCCTCAGTTCTGCCCTGTGTCTGGTTACAAATTCTCCTTGGCTTTCTGCAGTGGATTGTACAGAAATGTGTGGTTAATCAAATGAATCCTACTGGATTTCTTGCTTGGTTAGGGGAAATAAATATTTACGAAGGCAAAAAAAATCATAACTGGCTTGAAGAAACCAGAGACTGCAAGTTGTATTTGCTGGAGGCTGATGGCAGTTTGTTTTCAAATAGCAAAACCTGCCTTAGGCTGGACCACAAAAAGCAATAAAAACTTCATTTTTGAGGGGAGGAAAAGAGAAACAGTGATTTTTTTTAAAAGCTTTTCACAGTTGGGTGTTTTTTTCTTTTTCTGAATAATCTTTTCTTTAAACAGAACAGAAATGTTGGGGTTCTTTCCCCTTCTCTCATTCAGAACTCCCTCTTTAAGTGCTTGGTAACCCTATTAGATCTACCTTGCTAAGGGTAGGCTGGTTACAGGCAGCTAAGCCTGCTGTTAACATGGATGAATTAATGGCCAAAATATAAAAATGATTCATCTGTTTGAAAAATAAAAACCTGCAAATCAGGATTCAGCACTTCTCTGCATCTCTCACTATTTCAAAGCTGCCTCTAAAGGAGGAAAACAGCTAGAGGTGCTGTGTTTCTGGGAAAAACAACCAACCTTGGCCATATAATGATCATACCAGACCCTGAGGGTACTGGGTACATCGGGAAAAGACTCTCAGGAACACCACAGTAAAAGCAACACCACCATTTCTCACCCATTACACCTGAATTTATGTGTGCAGTGCCTGGAGCTGCCCCACTCCCACAGTCCCACCATCAGACTGGGATGAAGTTCGTCCTCTCCAGCCCTTTTTGCAGCTGGTGAACAGAAATCAAACACTGATGAGAAAAACTTTAATGTATTTTTGGCCATGGAGAAGAGTCCATCTGTGTGGGCAGGACGCTGAGCAGCAAATTAAAAAGTCATTCTGAAATTTCTATCTGACTCATTCTATTTTGAAATGAAAAAAAAAAACAAAATAACCCCAAAAATGTTTCTGGAGGTTCTGCAAATCAGACGTGTGTGGGAAACCTGGTATTCCCTCAGCAGGTGTCATCTCAGCCTTCAGCATTTTGAAACAGCAAAAGCTCATACAAAATTAAATGTGCATCAGGCTGCACGTGTGCCCCCTCAGAGGCTGGGGTGGTTCACCCTGGCTGGTTCAGAAAGGTCTCAGCTCTCCTCCAAAATGGCAAAATAAAGCTGAACATGAGCTCCGTTTGCAAAGTGTTTACAAACCAGAAAAATGGTTTGTAAAAAAAAGACTATCCCCCATCTTCAGCAAGGAGTGGAGTTCTGTTATCAGTTAAAATAAGTTATTGCACAGCAAGGGCTAGTGTGTGACAAGGGGTCAAATTAGGTGTTTGCAGAGGAAGAGTCAAAATCAAATACTAGTCTTGCTAAAAAAAGAAGAGTTTCATTTCTGGCTTCCTGTAAGAAAGAGGTTCATCCAAACTTCTGCAGGACCTGCCTGCATCTGGGCTCAGTTACACACTGACCATTCCTACCTCCAACGTTTGGCACTGCTGAAATATTCAGAGCTTTACAAGCAGGTCAGTAAAAACACCTAAGGGAAGTTTCAGGGTCTGAGTCCATGCATGAATGGTTCATTCACCAGTCATCTGGTTTTGTTTTCCTTCCACCCTACATTTAAGCAGGGATGAAATAATCAATTTATTATGAAGTTTGTGCTGTCCAATATTGTCAGTAATTTGGTTTGCCAGGTGGAAGCACCCGAGTCATTAATCATCTGTTTTGTACTTGGTACTCTTTTAATATTTAACAACAGAAGAATGCATTTGTTTACCAATGTCAGGGACAAACAAGCTGGGATATCAATTCAATCTAGACAAGAAAGATGAAAATATCTTTTAAAACACTGCTTTAAAAAGGAGTCTGTTTCTCTAAACATAGAAAAGACACAAGGTAGCCAGAATAAATCAACTCAGGCTGAAGCTTCAGGAATGAGAAAAGCAAGTAAGAGAACAGCACTTATCACTTTGCACTGCTAACGCTCACAGTGGCTTTCTGTAAGCCTGGAACCACTGTAGTTCTTTATAATTGCATCAAGATGTGATTGCCTGCTTGAGTTGGGTTCATTGCAAGAGCTTTGCAACAGCCTCAGCTGCACAAATAGTGGCTGGAGGGAAAGGGTCCATAGTTGTCCTGGTAGCAGCCACCACATCCCTCTGCTGGGGGTCCCAGGAGGTGAAAACCCAACTGCAATGGTCTCTTTCACCCAGAGAGGAGGGCAGTGAGCGAGGGATCACCATGAAGGAATTCAAAGCTATACACTGCTAACCCCTTCACAGCCTGCACAGAGCCTGCTTCCTCAGAGGAGGGAAAGGGCATACTCTTAGCTCCTTAGTTAGCAAGTGAAATCCTGCTCTTCACTTGCAAGAAGCAGCCTGGATGCAGGAAGGCTTTGAGGAGTTGTTTATTCAGGGGATAATCTTGGAAATCTCAGCAAATCACGTAGGATAAGATGAAATAATGCTGGCCCATCAAAAATGTCACTGCATAAATAGCTGATGCTCACAACGATGGGTCCTTCTGCCCTGCAGAGCTCCAGCTTGTGCACGCTGTACATTTGTGTGCACCCAGTTTGGTCCTTCAAGGTATGTGTTAGAGTGTTGTGTTGAACCTGGTCCTTCACTGGAGTTCATCTGAGGACAACCTGGGCACAGATTTGAAATGAAACCACAGCTCATGTTTAATTAGCTCAGCTCCAGACTTCATTATGGATTAGAAACCCAAGCCAAGCCCATCAAGAAGTGTTTGAGAGAACACAGGCTGATGTATAGGCTAGCAGTAAAATTAGTAACACCTTCCAAATCTGATAGCAAACCTGGGGAGGCATGAAGGACACAGACAGATTTTACTGCTCATTAGGGAGTGCATGGAACTGGTCCCATTGTCTCACAGTCCTTCAGATGCTGGCTGGGCACTGGGTGGAAGATGCACGCCAGCATGCAAGGAGCTGGTCCCTCAGGTGCCAAAGTTCCATCAGTGTGACACCAGGGGAGACACACTGGGCTGGCGATGGGGATGAAATGAAACCAGGCATCTGCAGTGCCCAACCCAGCAGCTGCTGCAAATCCTTCTGCCTGGAGAGGTGTGTGTGCTAGGCTGGCCTTCCCTTGCTCTAAATATGGAAAATAAACCAAGTGAGAACATATATGCCTCTGTGTACACACAGATAAGTAGCACTGGCTGCTGACATTTTGGCTTCAGGGAAACAGTATTGGGTGGTGATTATATTTTGCCTTTGTGTCATCTTTGGGGAGGCTGTCCTGGGGGAGCCCAGCAGCCAGGTGAGGGCCATTCTGCAACCAGAGCTCTGTTGGGGAGAACATATCTCAGGGGAGAGCATCTGACCTCTCCAAAGGAGACTTTTTTTTATCTTGGGGGAAGGAATGTAATAAAAATGTGAGAATACAATTAATATGATAGGTTGTACTGCAGGGAACACGTCCAGAAAACAAGCGAGCAGACTGCCCCTGGTAGTGTTAAATGAGGCAAGAAACAGGGGCATTTAATGTTCTTCACTTCAAATTAAAATCCCCAGGAAGAACCATGATAATTCCTTAATTCATCATTAAACTAGTCGAAATATTCCCAGTCCTTCCATTTTGTTCTTCGTCTAGCAGATTTTGTCATATTAGCAGCCACATGAGTTATTATATATGTTTGGAAGCTTTGATTTAAAAATCTCTATGTAATTAGTCCCTGAAAGTCCCATTTTTTCACCATCAGTTTTATGGATGGAGTAAATGACTCATCTTGGCTCTTTCTGTAAGAAAACTCACTGTGGGTGCTCTCCCCAAAATCAGAAACCTTAGCCAGTATGAAGGCAACAAAAGGCAGGAGGAGCATGGAAAACATTTCCAAATAAAACTCACTTTGAGAAGAAAGAGATGAAGTTGCTCATGGATATTACCCTCAATTCTTATATTTTGAACAGTTGACCAAGACAGACAAATGAATTGAACTTGGTGAGATACTGTGTAAATCTCCGATTTATGTAGAAAGATAGATTTGCTTATTCTCCCTATTAGGAGAAAAACTTCTTCTAATGAACTAGGCCACCTGCTTCCACAATGCTAATCCTCCCCATGGGTTTTGACCCATAAACACAGGGAAACTGCATCAAAAACTGCCACTGAAAATGGTATTTGGACCTTTCCCTGCTCACTTCCGCCACCAGCTTTCCTCAGTGCAGGGAATGAGGATGCTGTGGATGAAACAAACCTCACCAAAAAGTTATTTCTATCCTACTAAAATAAAGAAATATGTCTCCTGATCTTTGCAGATGTGCTGGAGGCACCTCAGTGGTGGAAGCAATAGGGTGAAGGAGGAGGTCCAAATGCCTCTGCCAGTCCCCTGTGCATAGGAGACTTGAAGTGCCTAAACGTGTGACAAGTGACAGCCCTGGGCAAGAGACTGCTCTCCATCCAGGACAGGGGACACCAATTCTCTCCATGGTGTCTAAGATAGGGTGACAGGGCTCCTTGCAGCCTCTGGCCAATGGGCATGGCTGCATGGGAGGTCCCTGCTGAGGGACCCCCAAGGATGTGCTCATTGAGCTGGGAGAAATTTATTGTGTACCCCAAGAGCCCCAAAGCCCTGGGGTCTACGGCTGAACCAGGAAAGAGCAAACTCAGTCCTTTTTGTTTAAAACTTCCTACAGAGGAGAGAAATATGGAAAAAGCTCAGAAATTTCCCAAACTCTGGAAATTGCAAATGCTGACCCACAGTCAGAAACAGCCACACGACAGGCAAGTGCCATCCTCACCATCTTCCCCTCCGCTTCAATTATACCTCCCAGAGCTGGAGAACAGATTACACTTCCCATATCACACACACTTCCTTCATTTCAGTGGGAAACCCACGACCAGTTATCCCGTCACTATCCACACATCCCATGAGGGTAACGAACAGAAGTCATCAAATTATAATACTCTTAATCACACTAAATAATGCCTCGCGCTACAAGTTGCCCCATTAAAATCAATGGCCTATTTGTAGAGCAGAGAAGATCTCAGTGTGAGTAATGACATTAAAATCCCTCCCTGGCTGGGAATAAAATTTAAAACTCCCTGGTGTCTCCCAATCTACCTAACAAACAACAGGGGAAAGGGATCGACTGTTAATGTATCCACGCATATGATGTGTGTTTGGAAAATAGAGTTGTGACTCAGCTTCAGCAGATGAGGAGCATTTAATAAGGAGGGACACTCGCCTCTGTCAGCCTTATTGATTGGGGGCACAACGGTGTCTCCTGCTGACAAAGTAAATTATTTACTTGGCCACAGCTTCTAGAAGGAAGCTCGCACAGCCTGTTTGATTTCAACTGGTTTTTAATTTTCCTTGGGGGAGAAGGGAAGCACACCACCACTGCGTGGTCCCAGGGAGAAGGAAAGGCCAAACCCTATGGAAAACTGGGAGAAGGGGGTCTTCCAAACTCCCCTGTTGGGTTTTTGTTTGGTTTGTTGTTGGGGTTGGTTGTTTTTTTTTTTTAAATTGAATTCAACTGTAAGCCATAAAGGGTCACAAAGTTCAAGGAAATAACAGCTTGAAGGGCACGATGGGTGTGGAAGGGACTGTCCTGTGGAAGCAGCACCTCCCATCATGCAGGTTCCCAGGGTTTCCAGCATCACAGGGGATGCTCAACTGCATCCCAGGCCACCAGGGCTGGGAGGCTGGGAGGTGGCAGGAAAGAAATGGTGCCAGACAACAGTAATGCTTTTTCATTATCCTAAAAGCTTAGGAAACTAATTCGAAAACCAAAGAGGGTTAAACAGGATTAGAAGCACTCTTTTCTTCTGAACACAGCTAAGAATAATCAAATTGTTATTCAAAACAGGGAGTGGATAGTGTTTAATATATCAAGCATGCTCTTCACAAGGGTTTTTACCTCCCACATGCACTAATCTCTTGGCCATCAGGCTCACTGCCACTTCTCTTCCAAGTGGTCTGGGAGACCTTGCTCTTTGGGGAAGGGCTCTGCCACCAGCAGAGCAAAGCCAGAGGGCCATGGAGGAAAGGAATGTGAATGCAGCACACACAGGGCAGCAACAAGTTTGCTCCAGTGTGCGAGAAATAAGGATATTCATTGTGTTTCTGTTGTCTTGAGCAGAAGAAGCTTTTTGTCTGTTGATTATATCTGTGTACAAGATGGTCCTCACAGCCCCACCTGCTCTGTCATGCTTTGGGGAAGCTTCAAGGAAAGGAAATACTAATAATTTCCAAACCTGCCCCCCCTTTCCAAAAAAATCATCTCCCAAATCAACACATAAAACAAGCAACAAATCTAATTCTCATCTACCACATTCAGGATACTTCAAAATGAAGGCAGTCACAAGGATGAGGTAATAGACATGTTTTTGAAAACCTACTAAAAAATATGGAGATGGGTGCATTTGTCATGCATCAAGCCCTACACAAGGGGCTCACAGTTAAAGAGGGACTGGATAAAATTCCATCTGAAAGCCAAATCTGTGATTCTTCCTTTCTTTCCTGTCCCCATTTTTTTACTGAAGGACTCACTGCTGTGGCCTGAAGCATCTACAAGGTGTTTGGAAAAATAAACATTGGAGAGCAGGTTACAAGGTATATGTCTTCATGAAGACAAATGCTAAAGCATGGCAGAAGTCCCCACAGGGTATCTGCTCATGCATCTGTGCATGGGGAGTTCAGCATCATTTACTGTTCAGACCTTCTGGCTTTGCCCACAGCAGAAAGGAGACCCTGCAGCTCCTAGGCAGTGCAGGAATGAGTCAAGGCTTCCCAAGCTGTATGCTATAAAGGTTACATATGAGATGTAGCTCCATCACTTCCTTGGACTCCACAGTCACTAAATGTCTCTACATCTAAGTTCCACACACACAGAGAAAAAGACTTCCATAATCCTTCTTGTGAAAGAGGAAATACTTCTTGAAAAGAGAGACACTATCTCACAAGGCATTAGTGTTCTCCTGTCTACATTCAGCCTGTCCCCAGGGCTGAACTGCAGCAGTTGTTCTACCACCCAATGACCCCTCCCCAGCTGGGAAGGGGAATCAGGGAAAAAAAGGAGAAGCAGAAACAGATTGAATGAAATAACAAAACTGATACAGTCTCCAACATGAAGTGCACAAGGTTCTACTCACCCCAGTCCTTGGGGTCAGTAGCAGAAGGCCAGGAGAGAGGAGCCCCAGGAAGAGGAACTCCCCCTTCACTGAGCTCCCTCCTTTTATAATGAGCATAATTAAGTGGTGTGGGATCCAGCTGTGAGTCACTGCCTTGAGTGGATCTCCCACTGACTGGGGGCTGCTCCTGGCTGGGCTGGGGCTGTGCCTGGGGACCAGGACACCTCCTGAAAACATGTAGACTATGTGGCTGGTGATGATGGGGACCTTGTTTTGCAAAGTACCTCAGGTCCTGCAAATATTGTCTGCCCAAATATGCACTTTAAAATGGGTACATTTCCTTTAGTGGTTCAAAAGAAAATTAATCTCCCCAGCTCTGGGTCATATACCCAAGGCAGAGATGGGAAAAATGGTCAAATGTCAGCTCCCCAGATTCCTTCATTGCTGTGTTCATCCAGTCCATTAACCTCCCAGCAACACAAACTCCGAGGACCTCCATGAAATGAGCTTTTCTGCACCATATTGCCCATACATTTGGCACGAAGAGGTTTGGACCTGGATCTTCAAGGCTGTCCAGCTACTCATGGTCCAGGTAAGTCTTTCTGAGGAATCCCATTCCCATTTGATGACTCAAATAAACACCTACCTCTGACCATGCTGTCCCAGCAGCAGCAAATCACCTTTAATTTCAAAACTGGAGACTGGGTTTATTGTAGGAAAGGGACTGAGTATTATTATAGAAAGAAGCAGAGGAAGGTCACTGTTGGAGTTTATTGGACTTGGTTTTTACGGAAGAGTTTGACCTGGCAATATTGGTTTCTTTCCTATTGAAGCACAATCTCAGCATTCCCTTTCACAGCCCTGTGGCAACAGGTAGCCACAGAAAGCTTTCTAATTCTGAACTGGGTGATTTTCCCTGATACATTGCTTATACCTGGCCATAAAACTACGCTCTGATCTCTGCAGGGCATTTTTCTCAGAAAAAAAAATAAAGAGGAATCAAGATAACCAGTGGGATACCAGGCAGACTCTGATTGTGAATGTCATCTTCTTTGGCCCAGGCACTGGTTAATTTGAAGTCACTGAAAAAACCACCTCAAAAGTTTTTGGTGTTAGCTGTACAACCATGTAAATGACGTTTCCTGTCACAAATTTATAGCGAGGGGAATATTAGTGAATGGGTTTGATTGTTCAATGTGGAGCCCCTGAGTTCTTGGCTTAAATCTCAAACCCTTTAGCAGAGTCAACTTGTCACTCTAACACGAGTTTTATTGGCGAAATAATGAGCACAAATTAAAATATTCCAACCTGAAGGCCACGCAGAGCTATTCTCTCCCTCCTCCTCCTCCCTCACGCTCATCTCCCTCCCTGGAGCATCACTTCAGGTGGGTGAGGCCAGCTCTGATCAGTCACCCACACAGCTTGCTGCTCCCCATTGTTACCCTGCTCCTTGGCCAAGGCAGACCCTTGGGTGTGGGGTGCAGACCCCTCCACACTGGGTCTCTGAAGCTCATTTTCTAGACACACAATGCTGGTAATGATGCACTGGCCATGCCTTCTCCTCGCTTTTCCAAAGAGGGGAAAATGTAATTCATGACACAAGCCTCATCTCCCAGGGTGCTGGGAGCTAACCTGCTTTGCAGCACACGCTGCTGCGAAAGCCAGGCAGCTGCTGAGCCTTTTGGCATGTCCCTATGCTTTTTGTTGAAAACAGCAAATAATGAGATTTTAGTCAACGTACGTGCACTAATTGACATCAGTTGTGCTGTAATTGGTAGAGGAGAAAGTATCCGGTTAATCACATTGAAAGAAAAAAGAAGCCTTGATTTTCCTGGCCTTTTCTAAATGATAAAGCTCTCTTCCTCTTTGAACCTGACAAAAAAAAAAACGAGCTGCAGAACTGGAGAAGAAGCACTTTGAGAGAGATTAAAAAAACCCTACAGCCCGAAATGCTAACCTGGTGATTTTTCATTTGAATCCGTGCATTATCAGCGGAGCTGAACCCTCAAGGAAGCAGGTCTGGATTATAAATAGGGCTCAACGGGAGTTTTCAAAAGGATCTTTTTTCAGTGGATAGTATCTGCCAAAACCAGGGCCTTTTCCAGGAACGTACCAGTTCGGAGAAGTTCCAGGCGTGAGGCGAGGACAGGCGTTCCAAACGCATTTTCAAGTTTCTGCTTGACCTGATTCATGCTGAAAACTTGGACTTGACTTGGTCACAGGGAGAGCAAGCTGCTGCCTGCTCTGGCGTGAGCCCCATGCCCTGTAAGGAGCCTTTAACACCCCCACGTGTTGTCCAGCTAACAACCCCATTCCCTCCATAAAACCCCATTTCCTCCCAACTCCTTCCCCCCAAAAAACATTGCCAGGGACAATTTCCCTGCACCTCTCACCAACAACGTTACCTGTGACTATTTTAAAACAAAGCATTAAGCACAGTCTTAATTTCCAACTCATTTCAAAAATATAAAATTGAACATAATATCCATAGGCTTTTCTTCCCTAACCCATCCTAGGCTCCAAAGATAATCTTCTTATGAATTCAGGGTCAGACAGAGGCTGGAAAACAGCTTGCCAAAAAAATAATAATAAAATATCCTTAGCTTCCCCCCCAGTTCTGCACAAGTTTTTAAAGAGCTGCACATGGCTGATAATGAGAAAAAAAGAGAGGATTCTTTTGTGGTGGGGTTTTTTCTTGGGCCTAGAGGGATGTGCAGTTGTTTCTTGCTCACATAGGCTGGACTTTCTCAGTGTCTGGAAGCACCTTATTAATTCATACCCTTAAAAGAGAAGGCAAATCAGTGAATGAATTTGTTTCTTTCCTTGTTTTACAGGGAACAGCCTCAAAAGAATGTACATCCAAGCACTTTCACATGGAATTCAGGCCAGGCATGCAAAGAGATTCATCAGATGATGGTTTTCTCATCAGAGAAATTGCACTGGGTTTTTGACTGGATCATGATAGACCTTTCCTATTTTGGGGAACAAAGGAGAAGCTTTATTATTTTCTGTTACTTAGATAGTCTCCTGTCCCCATTGCTGCCACTCATATAAAATGGAAATAATTGCACCTTGCTGCCACCAGATGCCAAGGAAGTCAGTAGAAATTAGGAGTAGGAATGGGAATGCAACAAACAGGTTGTGTTTCAAGACCTCCATCATCATTAATTCATCTTTTATACTTGTGTCACCGTGGAACAAGAGTTAAGTGTGTGCTGCTCAAATCCAGGAGGAGAGGTTCCTTCTCAAGCTGGGGTAGCAGAGGGAGCATGGAGAAAAGCAGTGAACATCCCTCACAGGAGCAGGATGTGTTGCAGCCTGTTTGTTTTGGGGGGGGGTTGTCTTTTTTTTTTTTTTTTTTAAATCTAACACATACTAGCACTACTTTTGGAGGGGAAACATGCCTCCAAGTCTCCTGGATAGAGATGAGCATAGCTGATCCTGCCTTGGGGTTTGGTCTCTGAAACAGCTTAAGAGTTCCCCCTTGAGGAGGAAATTCACTTTGCTCCTCAAAATGTTGCTCACCTGTTGAAGAGCTTCCTTTGAGGGCAAAACTGGGAGTTTCTACAATAAGAAGAGCAGTAGTTGTGGCACCTTGGGGCAAACACCTGCATGTCCCCCTGGAGCAGTCCTAACATAAGCATGGGTGTGGGTGCCTGCACAGGGTCCCTGCACTGTCCCATGGCCCCTTATCCTGCTTGGCTGGGGGCTTCTTATAAAAAGAAAACCCCACACCACTGCAAGTCCATCTATCACTGCAAGAAACTATCCAGATGTGAGCAAAATCTGGTGATCATGGGCAAGAAATCATCTGCCAGATCTAAACCAGCCATCAGGTTGGCCATGGTCTTGCTGGTGCCATGGATGGTTGATGCTAAGAGCAACACTGGTGTGTTATCACCACGTTGGTTAGCCTGGATGAGAAGACATCTATGGTATTAACACAAGCAACCCACCACTTTCCTGCAGCTGAGCTGTTCTGGAGGCAGAAGGAGTAAAACCCAGGAGTTTGCATTTCAGGGAAAGTTGGACAAACTGTTTTCCCCCGAGAGCTTTCGTAGCTCAACTGTATTGTTCGGGAAAGATCAAAATGTTTGGTGGGAATGTGTCAGTTCTGACATCATTTTCTACACAAAGGAGTTGAAATGAATCATTTTCCACTGCCTCGTTTTGATAAAGCTAAAATATGTCAATAATAGTGAAATGTTTTGATAATCTCCAAAACACTCCTTTGGATAGAACTGAAAATGTTTTGACTCTCCTAGCAAAGATAAATGCAGATGTTATTCTTGCGTGCATTTTGCCTGTATGTTTTTACCAGCCTCCAATGTGCTCTTCTCTCTTTCTTGTCCTCACACCAGTGAATTCCACAGATCACCCAAGAACCCAAACGCATATAAAAATTCCCTAAAAAAAATGTATTTTGCAGTTTTTATTGTTTACTTCCTTTCACTGATTGTGAATCCTCCAGCATCCCAGAGTTCACATAATGGAAAGGAAAGGAGCCAAGGCTCCAAGAGCTGAGCAGTCAAGAAATTCAGACTTTTTGGATACCAAAGCCCAGTATGGTCAATACAGAACAGGAATACGTGGGTTAGCAGTGTTAATTCATTATGATTGCAAGAAAATGAAATAGTGCTGTCCCTGTATGTAATTGGAAAAAAAAAAAAATCCCTATCAACTAGGTTGAGAATTCATGAGCCTTTTTTCTTCCAGCTGTCCTTATGCAGGGGGCTCTCAAAATGCTCTATCTCCTTGCCAAGGGCAGGGCTGCAACCTCACGGTCTGCATGGAGGAATGGCTCACCCAGAGCTGCTGTGGCCACAAAAAAAAGGCCTTCATGTGAATGGGAACTCAGTCTGCACTCCTCGGATGCCTGGCAGGAGCAATGGTGCCTACTTCAACCTCCTCAACTCCTCTCTCCTCTCCCTCACTGCATAGCAAACACAGCCCAACACACGTGCATGGGATCAGTCATCTCTTGTCGCCAAAATTTCATCCAAAAAAAGCTCAATAGATTATTAAAATGATGCTACCTTCCTTTCTTTACCTCCTCGTTGCTATAACAAGAGCCCTGCCTATGTATCTATCCAGGCTCAGCAAAGCCAGCAGGATTTTTTTCAGTAAATGGATCAAATCTACGCTGCTGTTCTAAAAATATACATTTAATAAAATTCTATTCTTTTCGCCCTATAGTCAGATTTTAGAAGTAATTTTCATTCACTGTTTTGTAGCAAATGCCCTGCTGTTTGCCATCTAGCTGGGAAAGCGGTCTGACTTTGAGATTCAGTGGTCCCTCAGTGGTACCTAGCTGTTCTCTTCCCTTTGGAGAGGGAGCTGAAGGGCTGTCAGTGGGTACAAGGGAAAAGAAAGATGATAGTCTTTAGGTTTAATTTAGAGAGCAATTTTAAAGAAATTCCCTTAATTTAAGCATAGGCTTGAGTCAGTAAAGCCATTAGTTTCAATACATCCATAGCTTGAGTTTGGGTGCTACCAAAATACATGCATGTGCATGCATATGCAAGGAAGCCCAATTAATGAGAAGAAAACAAGCTATGAAGCACTTTAAATGTAAACCTGGTTTCAAAATAAATGCTATAATAAGTATATTATATGTTTATGTGCAATAATGAATTCATGTCTTTGCTTAGCATTGAGCGCTTGGCTGAATGGCATCTTTAATCATTCGTAAAGCCAAAATATTAGGGGGAAATTGTTGGCTGTGAGGGTGGTGAGACACTGGCCCAGGGTGCCCAGAGAAGCTGTGGCTGCCCCCTCCCTGGCAGTGTTCCAGGCCAGGTTGGATGGGGCTTGGAGCACCCTGGGCTGGTGGGAGGTGTCCCTGCCATGGCAGGGGGTTGGGATGGGATGAGCTGTGAGATCCCTTCCAACCCAAACCATTCCATGATCCTATGGTTCTATGGTTCTGTATTCACCCAGGCAGCCTCGGGCACACTGATCCCATTGAACCCACTCCCTTTGCAGCTACCACACTGGCAGTTTCTGAGCCTGCAGCTTCACAAAGCCCAAACTTTTGTGTGCGCTCCCAAGCTTCTAAAAGCTGCAGAAAAACCAGGTGCAAAAGAGGTTGCAGGATAAGGTTGTTTCTCTTGATATTTTCTGGCTGAGCTGCAGTGGATGCAGGGTGGTGTTTCCATCACGGTTCTCCCCCCGTGAAGGGAGCTTAGCTTGTTGCAGCAGTTTTTTCCTGCTGTTTCAGCTACTCAAGTCAGGCATCCTTTACAGAGCCAGCGCTGGTGCGTGCCACAGGAAGAAGACAACAGGCCAGTTAATTTACCGTGGCGTTCCTTTCATGATCACCCCACTGGTTTTTAGATGTTTTACCAAAGAACTTGTGCTCAGATAAACAAGCAGTGCCTGGATTTCTTTCCCCTTGGGCTCCTTGGTAAAGAAGGATTGTTTGCATGAATGTGGCTTTAATTAATATTTTGTAACATGCTGAGATGCAATTGCATATCTCTAGTTTTAAAGGCATTGGTTCCTAAAGAAAGAATGGAAAAACCATCACCGTAGGATTTTTTTTTTTAAGCAGCTTCTCTAATTAAGAAACCTGCTGAGCAAAGCGTACCAACCCGTGATGAAGTCCATCTGCATTCAGCCAGGCACACGAGCGCATGCATAAAGTTTGGCACGTGCTTTACTCAAGAGGAATTGTCTGATGAATTGGGACCTAAGAGAAAGCAGGGGACATACGCTGTGCTCTTCTCTTAATGATGCAGTATTTTATATTCTAGTAACCAGCTATTTCACTATACAGATTTATTTTTTTTCACCCTTTTCTTTTTCCCTTAAAAACACCTCCACATAATATTTCTTGGCACATTTTTGTCCAGCTTTTAGTTTTGAATATTGAGCGACTTGGTGAAGAGAAGGTGCTGCTCATTTCAAACTGCCCTGAGCCCTGAGAACCCAGAGGTCAGCCCTCTGCTTCTGACAAGGATGACAAAGAGTCTGCTGTGAGCATCTCATATGACTCCATCAGATTTCACATCCAGCATCTAAGTAGGAATTTTGCAAGGAAAAGCATCCCAGTGACAACACAATGTCCTTCACAGGCTAAGTCAATTTTAATTTTTTAACTCATTATTATTATTAGGCAGCAAAATGTGTGGTGCATAAATCTCATCCATTACCGATGGCTTTTGTTTCATGAACAATCAAGTCCATTCAAGGCAGGAACAGGCAAAATAAGATAAGGATGTGAATGTCCTTTGCAAAGAGCCACATATTCTGTGGGTATAAACCTGTTGAGCTGCTCCCCATCGGAGCCTCACTGATTTTCACCCTTGGAGGATCTGCCCCTGCAGTGCAAAAGCCACTTGACATCCCAGGGGGACACCCTGAGGATCCTCTTGGAGGTGAGATGGCTTTTCTTTGCCATGGCTTTGGAAGTCCTATTTTTGAGGCATGTGGTTCAGCAGCACATCATGATGGAGATGTGATGTCCATCACCAGTGCTGGGTTTAGGCTTGGTGAGTCCTAGCTCCCAGGGCTACATCGAACCTGCTGGCACCATGATCTCCTTCCAACCCCCTGACATTTGCATTTTCTATTCCCCTTTTCCTTTTGGAAAACCCAATTTCCATAAGCCTGAGAGATCATTTCGCTTTTGAGAAATTAAACCATCATCTTCCCAATTTTAATTCCTATAATTTATTTTTATGAGGCGATGCTGAAAGGGCAAAAATGACTGCTTTGAAAGATGTGATAGCCAAGACCAGTGCTCTCCCTGAAAGCTGTGCAGGAAGTACCTGTAAGAGATGTAGGAATAATCATTATTTTTAAAAAGAAACATGGCCACTCAAATATGTTCCTAGTAGCACTGCAAATCCTAATGACCATATTTTAAGATTAAAGCTTCTAGATAGCCACTAGCTTTTTCCCTTCCTATGAAGAAGACCAGGTTGGGAGGAAACCAACCCATTTTAGAGAACTACAACTGCCTTCTCAACGTGAGACAGTGATGAGAATGGACCACTAAGTGATCTGGATTTCCTGGAAAAAGCTGTCCATTATTAAACAACGTTTTAAAGGAGTGAAATGCAGAATCCACATAGGGAAAGTCTATAGCTGCACGTCATAGTCCCTCCTTCTCCCTCCAAGCACTGGCTTCAATAGCCATAGGAAACACTGCTTGTATAAAACTGACTGTGCTGTGCAAGGAGGGAGGAAGAAGAAGGGGCAGCATGGTCCTCATGGGCATGACTAGGGGAATAGGAATGCAGGAAACAATATTCACTCTGTACAGCGCATTACTGAGACCATGACTGTAATAGCGGGTCCAGTTTTGGCATCTGCGCTCTGAAAGGAGACTGATAAATTGAAATGTCTGCCCAGAGCTGCTATCAGAGGGTTCTTTACAGAGAGACACTAAATGCATTCAGTTGCTTAAAAAAAAGAAAGTTAGGAGTTAGCTTGAGCGCAGTGTATAAAGGATCCATGAAAGGGCAAAAACATTCCTCTTCCTGAGCAGCTCTTTAATTCAGGACTCTGAATCCAGTGGCTATAAATAAAAGCCAGCAGAGCTGTGTTGGGAGAAAAGGTACTAGTTATTCTATTCTTTTTTTTTATTTTCTTTTTTTTTTTTTTTTTTAACGTGGATTTTGGAGTAGCTCAGGAAGGGATGTAACTAAATCTTCACAGCCTCCAGAAAATCTTCAAGCCCAGAGAACTCTCCAGAGCTGTGCTCGGCCCCAGGCACACAGCAGAGCACTCCACAGTGGTCACTGCAGCAATTTCTCCACCAGCTGCTGATCCATCACCCATCCTGATGGTCCCTCCCTGATCCAACGTTTATGAACCCAGGAATCCTCCTGGCACTTGTAGGCAGGGATGTGAAAATGCCAAAGTGAGCTGACTTTCTGGCTCATCACTTATGCTATGAATATTTTATTAACCAGCTTGTTGGCTGGGATATGAGAGACATAAAGAAGTGAAACAACCCACTTCATCCACCCCGAGCTTCTTCAGACAAACACGATGCAATTCGAAGCCTCAGCACGAGATGTGAATGCTGGGTTTGACTTAAGGGCTCAAGTCCCAAACTCACAATGAAGACATAAACCTGACAATGCAGAAAAGAAACTCTGCACGGAGTGATGAGACACTGTGATCAGTATCACCCTGCTGCCACCAATATATTTTCCTGCCCCGGATCAGGGGTCAACTGCTGACCCATCACTTGGAGTATGGGGTGGAGGTAGTTTCTAATGGTCCTTTGGGAGCTAGGCTTAAATCCATTGCCCTGAAACAGCTCCAAAAAAAAGAGAGAATGGCTTAAAGTTAAATTCCCAAGGGCTACTCTGGTTTGGGGAAATCACCTCTGCGATTGCAGGGCTTTTTTTTTGACCACAGTCTATCTGAGAAACAGTTTCCTGCTTCTCCCTGATGTAATTCTGCCCAGGCACATTTTGGAGTGTTGATTGGTGCTGGTTTTTGCTTTATTTTTGGAACACGTTCTTCACACCTGGGTCTTGAAAGACCTGCAGACCCCGAGCGGCGTGAGCCGAGCTGCCTCCCGCAAAGTGAGAATTGAAACGGCTCGATTAATGTTGTGAACATTGTTAGGAGGAGGAGAAGGCCAACAGGTTACTTGTGGCAGCTTTCAAGATGCCTTTTAAAGTTCTTAAGTACAAAAAAAGCCTCCCAAACCCACAACATTAACTACGCTGAAGGCTTTACTTGCACTTACCCTAAGGTCATCAGTTCCTCTGGATCCTGCTATGTCCCTGAACTTTAAAACCCTTTATACTTTTAGACTGATGTAGGGGGGCTTTGGAAGTACTCTCCAAAATTAGATCTATATCTTTTCCTGAATCTTATTTCTAGTTGCAAATTAGCAGTTTTCAGCTACTGGGGAAAGCTGTTGCTAATGAAAAAGAAAATCAAGTGCAGCAAAACGCATGACCAATTTTTTCAAAAAAAACAAATTATGTTTTTTACAGTACAAGGAGGACATGGACCTATTACAGTAGGTCCAGAGGAGATCTATGAAAATGGTCAGAGGGCTGAAACACCTCTCCTACAAAGAATGGCTCAGTGAGCTGGGGTTGTTCAGCCTGGAGAAGAGAAGGCTCCAGGGAGACCTTAGAGCAGCCTTTCAATATAAAAAGGGAGATTTTTCACTAAGGTCTGCAGTGACAGGATGAGGGGAAACAGTTTTAAACTGAAAGAAGGTAGATTTAGATAGGATAGAAGGAACAAATTCTTTACAGTGAGGGTCATGAGACATGAGATGTTTGTTTCTGCATCTCCGTTGTTACCTGGCCAAACCTTTCCATCATTCTCTTCCCTGTGGACTGTGAGCTCCATGGAGGACTCTGTTGCCCAAACTGCCCTCGTCCTTGGGCTCCAGTTTGTAGCTCATAGCCCCCACATCTCTTCCTCTTCATGATTTGCACGTTTAGATGCACCTGATTTTCTCAGGCAGGTGTAAGTTGGAAGAAATAAACAGCATCTTCCTGAATCTCAGCTTGAGGAAGGAAATAAACCTCAGCAGAAGGAGCCAAATGTTAACGATCTGACTGAGAACACACACAGACACACAGATTTAGAGGAGTAGTTCTCACGCAGGAAATGTAGGAGAAAACAAAATAAATAAATAAATAAAATAAAAATAAGATCTAGAAATCGAATTAAAAGGTCACTGAGAAACAGGGAAGAGACTTGTGCTGACTTGCAGGGAGAACATGCCCAGTGCTTGCCACATCTTGCCACATGACAAGGCCAGCAGCAAAAATATGTCCTCAGTCACAGCAGGGACTGAAGGTGCCTGGCAAAGTCTGTGTCAAAGTGTTTCTTGGGGCTGTCAGACAGGGCAGGGTTTTCTACTTTATATCCAGAAGTTTGATACAGAAGGAGGAGAACAGAAAAAATCACAGCACTGTCTGGGCATTCCTTGATTGTGTTGAGATCAAGGTTTATCTCCATCTGGAAATAAATGAACCTGTAGCCCTGAAAGGTCACTGCCTCAGTCTGTCTGTCCTCTGACTGTAAGGGACATACTTTGGCTTGTACCAATTTCATACCAATTTAACTTTCCCTCTTTCAGGAAATTTGTCTCTGGCTTATATTCCAATAAAGAAGAAATATCCAGTTCAAAACCTTTTTGTGAGACAAGGACAAAGGCTCTGTGCAAAAATACATTCCTGTGTTTCATCTATTACAGCGTGTAGTTGCATGGAAAACAGGGGGGAAATGCTGCCAAATAAAAATTAAGATTATAAAGAAACGCTTCTGGGAGGTGTGAAAATTTTGTCAGAAGAGAACTAGAAGTGCGTTGAAAGCATCTACAACCTATAGTTTGGTCAAGAACATTTTATTTTTAATATCCTTATTTAACAGAAGAGAATCATTTCTCTAAAGAGACACTTAAACACAACACATGAATTTACAATAGGAGAAGTTGAATTAAATCACAGAGACCAGAAGGTGAGCCTCACTGACAACACCACCTTTTTTCTCACTAAAACTGTGTGGCTCTTTTGGTCTCTTAGCAGTGTTACTTAGTGACAGACAAAAGGGGAGAAATCTCTCTTTGAAAAATTCATCCTGCTTTTTCAATTAAAATTTTCAGAATGCTGTTGGACATTCTATCGACTCCGCTTTTAATTTTAGAGCCAAGCACCAGCTCTATTTTTCATAATAATTTCAATAATCATTCTTGAAATGTAAGCTAGGAGCTTCTTTTCCATCCTGCCACATTCTGGTACCATGTTATTATTATTGGCAATAAGCCAACAGAGCATCTTCTGTACCCTTTCCATCTCATTTCCTTAAGTTCCTGTCAATCTTTTCACAGGCACCGGGAACAAAAGCTTCAGTCATCTGCCATCACTACCCCACTCAAAAACACAATGGAAATTCAGCTCTTAGGCACTGCATCATGTCCACACACTGGCATTAAACTAGTTCTGAAGATGACGTGCTCAGTATCATGTAAGCTTCCCAAAATATCTGTCAAGCTGTTTCGAAATTTCCTTGGGGATTCTGCTGTTATCACTAGGTCGTTCATTAGGTTGTAATGAAAAGACTCGTATAACAAAATCAGACATAAAGAATAAGTGCTGAAAGTTGCAACATCTATTAATGTTTTTTGCTGAAAACTTTGTAGAATGAAGGTTTTTTTGGTTTTTGTTTTGTTGGTTTTTTTTTTGCAAAGCAACAGAAGTTGTTCAGATGAAAGGACTGCTACTAAACTAGGCTGTGGGAAATGCAGCCTGATTAATGTACCAAGGAGAAAAATCCTTAGGTCAATACAGAGACCACTCAAGAAGAGGGCAGCAAATGAAATTCTAGACAAGATGGAACATCAAATGAAAAATTTCAAAAACAGTGTCGATGAAAAAAAAAGAGCTAATAAATCACATTGTCTGTTTTTTAATCTGACCGTATTTCTGTTAGTCAGTTCATTTCTCTTAAAGGGATGAACCCCCGGGTAAATCAGAAGCAGCTCCATCAATCTCCCCAGAGTAATATCACTGCAGAATTGGTCTGAAATCTGAATCAGATTCAATATCTGCTGGGTAAGCATTAATCAGCTCTTACCACTAATTTCTTGCACAAAGCAACACATCATCTGCCACCTCTGATAACACCACTGCTAAGGGGATGGTGAGAACTTCAGATTCGCTTCACTAAACCTTTAGGAGAAAGTCAACAATAGGTACAGGGAAAGGGAGGGCAGGAACAGCCCAGATGATGAGAGGGGCAGAGTGTCCTTCAAGAAATACCTTATTCAACTTATTGAAATATCACTCTAAATAAATTATGATGTCAGAAGAGAAGATAAGACAGAATGCGCATTGTGAATAGAGGTGGTAAGAGGTTTGATTTTTTTTATTTTTCTTTCAAATGTCATTAATTTTAAAAAGAGGAGTAAACAGGCCTTTCATTATTTGGAAATATCACATCACTGCTAACGCTGAGGAGGCTTCAGAGCTCCCACAGCAGATAATGTCTAATCAGTTTTATAGACTAGTTTAAACAACTTCTCCTGAATTTGTCATTTTGAAGCCTAACTCCAATATTCTTCTAAGGTCTAGTTGATATCTGTAGCTCCACCATCTCATAACACTTGGGGTTTTTAATCACTTTAGTGGGTGAATTCATTCACCTGTGATGCTTGGCAGCTCTTGAACTTTTACTCTGCTATCATCCTTGATTTTGAACATCCAGCTGTCAGCTGTCTTGAGAAGCTAACCACCAAGCAAAGCACATCCCTTCCCAAAACCTCAGTTTGGAGAACCTTTGTCTCCCCCTGTGCTGCTGCCTGCAGAGGCCACCTTCCCAAGACTGAGTCGTCCTCTCACTGAGTCACCCTGATGTCGATTGAAAGATTGCTTTTGTCCCTAGAACTGACAACTCTGACCTGCAGGGAGCGGTGACACGATTAGCAAGTGATTTTCCAAAGAACTTTGGTGTCCCAGAATCTCTGAGTCTGCCCATGCTATTAGATTTAGAAGGTGAAAGCTAATCTCGAGGGGGTTTAATTTCATTTAATGAATAAAAGTGCTGATTCCATAGTGAACGTGGCTATTCATAGCAAGTTATGAGATTAAAATAAAAGATAATGTAACTTAAGCAAAGCTGGACACAGCCCAGAGTCAGCATCGTGTCCCGTGTAATGTCCTGTGGACCTCCCTGTCTACAGGTGACACAGGGAATACTTTCAGGGCCTTTTCACCATGCAGATTTTTCTTGCTCAGCAAAGAGACTTGCTCTGCAAACATGAAGATGTCCAAGGGCCAAATAAACAAAAAAAAAACCCCAAACTCAAACCTAGCATTAAAAAAATATTATGAACTGATACAATGGGTACATCTGCTGGGTTCTATAAAGAAATTCATAGCCTTAGGAAAAGCCACTCAGGTTTTAAAGGACATAGAGATCATTTATTTCTTCTTGCCTTTAAGTAAAAAGCGTTTTATGATGTCTTCCTTTTTCCACCTATTACTTCATAGTGGGAATTGGGCGACAGCTGATATTTACAGGTATTAACTTGATCCCTCCCTTTGAAATCTGATAGGATTCGGAGTAATGTAATTAGAAACATGGAGAAATAAGATCAGAAGAGGCAGCTGACCTCCAAAACTGTTGTGATAAAAGAACTTATTTTATAAAACATCGTAAACCAAAAAGATTTTCTGAAAAGGAACACTACTGAGATTTAGTAGATGCGTTTATGTTCCTGGCTCTGCCATAGCTCCCTGCGACCCAGGTCAAGGCATAAAGTCTTTGTTCCTCGTGCTGTAAGACACGTAATGATCCGCTCACTCCTCCACGTCGCCTCTCTTTGCCCAGCAGACTCGACAGGACAGTTGCTTTACCTTCCTTTATACAGCTCATGTAATTCAGCAGGGCCCTGATATGAGATGCTGACCACAGGGCTCACACCACTGGCTTTAGGGAGATGAGGGATGTGGTGGAGGCAAAAAGGTATTAGTGGGTGGAAGAGGGGCTTTTAAAGAAGGGGATCTCCATGTAGGAAGTAAAACTCTGAAAAATTCAATGTTCTTGGAAAAAAAAGAAATTTATGAAAGGGAAAGTCATTTTAATTGGATACTTATAATGGCTCCAGCTGCAGATTGAAATTACTGCCCTAAATTAAATCCAAGGGCAAGTAGGCAGGCAGATTTAAGGGGCAGTATTACTGTTCAACTGTAAGTAACCTGTGAGTGGTACTGAGTGAGGACTGGTTAAGAGATTCACATCAGAGAGGGGCTCATTACTCTGGTCCTGTGCTGCAGGTTTTCAGGTGCACTCGAACATCTCCCTGTCCTGGGAGGGTGCTGCCCACACCCTGCTGCAATGTAGGGTTTGGAGAACTGCACTGAAATCCATTTCTTACTGGAGGTTGTTTTAGTGAACTCTTGAAGAAATGAACCCAAATATCAATCAAGCCTTTCATCCTTGCGTGCACAACAGTATCACAGTGCTTTGGCAGTACTAGGATCTGGATTTTACAGAGGTCTGGTAGGTTAAAGCATTGCTCACACACTATTAAGAACTTGGTTTTTTTTCTTTGCAAGTTCTGAGTGAAAATACTCAATGAATATTTCAAAGAAAGCCACAGGATTGCTACTCCCTGATGCTCCTTTTACATCACTCTTTTTCATAGAGATTAGAGAGGTTTTGATTGGTAAAAGTTAATTGCCAGGTATACTCCTTCGCTTTGTATCACTCAGGTGAATTATTGCAGCAAGTTGCCATTTGTTTCCAGAGTTTATTTCTCATGATAAATGTAAATTGCTCTTTAGATTGATGGCACCATCCTGGCACCTTGTTCTTCAATGTCAACCCTAGGGCAGCCCTGGGAATATTGCTGCTGGTTACTGGTGCATTTCCCAATGTTCAGATGTTTTGACAATGACACTAATCAGAACTGCAGCTTTCTTCCATCAAACTCTCTTTCATTTTTCAGGAGGTGGCCAAGAAACACACAGCAGGATTGCTTTTGCCCTAATGATGCTATTTATTAAAATTCTTTGTCTTTCCATCTCACGTATACATTTTTTTTTCCCCCTGATGATGTTCATAAAATAAAATGTGAGTCTACAGTGGGACTTCAGACCTTTTTTAGTCAGCTCCTCTGTCAGGACTCATGATTTGAGGGCCATGCTTTGGTCTGTACCTAAACTGTGGAAGCCACATGTACTTATGGTTTTCCATGCCTGGATGTACTTCCCAGTCCCTTCCTGACTCTATGTGGGAGAATTCTTGGCCATCCACTCTGCCTTTCCCCTACCATCTTCTGCTTTGCACAAGAAAGCAAATATGTTCAACAATTTCTGAATGAAAGCAAAGACAGGACTGCCACCAACCATGGGTTGATCACTTGGGGTCTTAAAAACAGTATGAGAAAACTCAGATTGGTGCTGTCACAGACTAATTAAAGGCTCTGTAGTAGCTGCATTACAAATCTCCCAGCCAAATTAATTCACATTTAGGTCATTGACTTGGCTAACATCACGACTTCATGAGATGATTTGACATACATGACAAGAATGCTACTCTTAGGGTCCTGAGAAAAGTGAGCCGATAAACAGAGAGCCAATGTCTGCTTATATATGAGACCCTACCACCAACAGGCCACGAAGAGAGCTGAACAGGGCAGTACTTCGATAAAACAGCCCTTTTAGTGCAGATATAGGATTAAAAAAAAAAAATAAATCAGTGGGCAGTCTTCTGCAAGGCTTTACTGTGGTTCAGGGATTCATGGAGTTGTCAGAGTTGGAAGGGACCTCTAGAGCTCACCCAGTCCAACTCCCCTGCTGCAAAGCAGCATCCCCAGAGCACATCACTCAGACGGCACCCAGGCGAGGCTGGGAAATCTCCAGAGGAGTGGGTCCCGGCTGGTCCCCTTGCAGAGCATCGTATCTATTTTGCAGTCACTTGGGGAGGTGGCACAGTCCCCTAGGGACACGCTTCCCACACCGCTTGTGCTGTGCAGAACTTGTCACCGCTGCTCACTGTCCTGTGAGCCATCACGGCCGGCCAGGCAGAGGGGACAGGGAGCTCTGCACCATGACCCCGCCTGGCTGCTGGGGCTGGCTCAGGGGGCTGAGCTGTGACACCAGCGCTGTCTCCCCCTCACACTCCTCAGCCTCTCCTCTTCCTCCCCTCAGCGCCCGCCGCGCCCTCAGCGCCCGCTCCCCCGCGCGCCCCGACCGCCCCGCGCCCGCCGCTCCCCAGGGGCCCGCGCCGCTGCTGGCCCCGCCCCCGCCGCCCCTGATTGGCTGCCGCGGCTGCCCGGGCGCTGCGAGTGGGGGGGCTGGGTCAGGGGGCTGCGCCGCGCGGCCGAGCGCGCCTCGGGCCTGGGCGCTCCTGAGGCCTGGGCGCCCCTGAGGCCTGGGCGGTGTGCGGCGGGCTGGGTTTGTGAGGGGAAGCGTCGTGCCCCTCACCTTGGAGCAGGGTTGCAGATCCCTTAGCCTACATAAAAGGCATCTCTGGGAGATGTCCCACAAAAGCCTCAAAGGGTGGAGGTGGATGTGCGGCCCGCAGAGAGGGCGAGTGGCAGTGTGACGTGCAGTGCCAGGAGATGCTGCAGCACAAACAGTGCAGTGACTGGATCCCAACTGCCCGTACAAGCTTAATTGTGGCATTTTCTAATATTTGGCTTGGCGGCATTTAAAGGCTTTTTGGGGCCAGGGTCAGCGTGCTCGCAGCACCCGAGCTGTGCCACATTCAGCCGCCGCCCCTGGGGAGAAGGAGCAGCTCGAGCACAGCCCACTCTGGGCCGCAATTATTTCACATCAAAATACACGGCATTAATCCGCTGGTATTTAATTAGGGGAAAAGATCTGTCCGATTAAATTTCAATTAAGCCCTTGTTTGAAGCGGTGACATTTTGGGTGTTGTTGGACAACCTTGCTGACCACACAGATGGCAGGCAATGAAAACATTAGCCAAATATTTTTGCCGTGACCGGTTGAACAAAATAAAGTACATCCATTATAATGAGCTGTGTTAAAGCACAGCCCTCTCCGGTGCAGCAAGCAGTGAAATTACTGCCGTAACAGATTGCTGCTCGCTCTGACATATGCTGACTCTCCGACTTGCTCAGTATTTCTGTGCACAAACAGGGATATACAGATGAATTAAGTTTTTTGATCTGTAATGAGCACTGTGAATCTACAGGTTCCCAAAGAATAGAGTGGAGAATCTAGTAGTTATTATATTATTCAAATAAGGTGTTTTTTCCTCCCTCTCTGTCTTTCTGGGTTCTTATTAAAATACCTTTCCAGAGGAAAGTTATTAGGGAGCCTATTTGGCTAATTCATCAATAAGAAAACAGCAGTCAAAAAAAAAAGTCACCCTCAGTACTCGGGCACACAGACATTCATTGCAGTGACAAAACTTGAACATAATTACTTAGCTGTGTGATGTGATGACTTTATTATGTGCATCTGCATTAATCTGACTTTGAAATGACAAATTTCACAGCGGTTTATTAGGATGTGACTGCTAAATGACTGATATGACAACGACATGTGTAGTAATCATATCCTCGTAATACAGTTGCGCTTTTTTATCCCCCAGATGTAGCCCTCATCGTGATGCTTCAGCTGATTCCAGGAACCTAAAAAAAAAATAAAAATGACTGAATTGTACTGATTTTAAACTTGCTAAAAGTTGTGGGGGTTTTTAACTCGGTAGACTCACACTAAGCTGCACTGTGAAATTATAAGAGTGAGTATTGATGTTCAAAGTATTGCCATGAGGTTTTACAGTATAATTAAGCAGTAACACTCATGGAATAAGACCCTGCACCAGTAGCAGCTTTTACCACTGGTAGGTAAACGCAGGGCAAAGCCATTTACTCCCCAAGTGAGCCAAAAGCATTGCTGAAGCATATTGTTATATATCCTGGAGGCCTCAGCAAACCTGAGACACCCAGACTACTCTCTCCAAACTCTGTGTGTGTGCTGAAGAACTGTCGTAAAGCCAGAGTAAATCCTAAAGGTGGGATGGAAGCAGGAGCAGTCACTGTGCTCAGCCTCTTTGGATGGCACAGAGCTGTCACCCTCTCACTCCGCTTGCTCTGAATGGCCTCAGTTCAAGGATGAAGTTATGTGAAATGCTCCTCTGGACAACAGCGGGTGATGGCTTCAGAGGTGGTGCTTCCTGGGAGTGTGGAGATACTGGCCCTACCCTGGGCTGTGCCTTGATTTTCACTCCAGGGAGAGAGTAAAAAGAAAAGATAGGGTAGCACAAGCATTAAAAGTTCTATACAGAGCCAGAAAGATGATGAAGGGAGTGGAACATCTCCCTTCTGAGGAAAGGCTGAGGGAGCTGGGTCTCTTTAGCTTGGAGGAGACTGAGGGGTGACCTTATTAATGTTTATAAATATGTCAAGGGTGAGTGTCATGAGGATGGAGCCAGGCTCTTCTCAGTGACATCCAATGATAGGACAAGGGGCAATGGGTGCAAGCTGGAACACAGGAGGTTCCGCATAAATGTGAGGAAGAATTTCTTCCCAGTGAGGGTGACAGAGCACTGGCACAGGCTGCCCAGAGAGGGTGTGGAGTCTCCTTCTCTGGAGACATTCAAAACCCGCCTGGACATGTTCCTGTGTGACCTGACCTAGGTGTTCCTGCTCTGGCAGGGGGATTGGACTAGATGATCTTTTGAGGTCCCTTCCAATCCCTGACATCCTGTGATTCTAGGTTAGACCAGTAGGAAAAGATCTAGGTTAGACCAGTTCTCTCCAAAGCAACTTTTTTCCCCACTCTCTCCTTGCTAAAAGTATCTTCTGCAAATTGGAAGGAATAACCTTGTGGCTTCAAAACAGCCCATGCACCACTCTCTACAAGACCAGTTGCCTCCTCCACTCAGTGCCATCGCTGCCTCTTCTTCCATTTGGGGCACTTCGAGCACTGCATTTTGGCAGTTGTGTCACGTTGGGGTGCAACCTGTATGGAGTAGGGCAGCCACTGGAGCAGCCTGTTGGACATCACCAGAGCTTTGCAATTGAAGTAGAAGAAAGCTTCTGTATGGAGCAGACATAAAACTGCTTATTATACCAGGCTTACTTCAGGGGAATTAGTTCTATATTTTGTTGAAATTTCCATTGCTGCTGTACCTGTAAAAGAGCGTTAGTATCCTCATTATTCAATTAGACAGATACACCAGCAATAAAATACTCATTTTTTTTTCAGCAGAAGCTGAATGATATTTCCTTGAATACCTGCAGACATATCCCCTAATTGTTGCCTCATATATCTTACCTGTATTATTTCTGATTTGCAAGTGTAAATAAATGTACTGCTTGGGATGATCATATTTCACACCAATTTATTTGAGTGACATTAATGAGTTCTCTCTACCAGCAAGACCTTGCTTTGAGAACAAGGCTGTGCTTTGCTAGCCATAATTTAATATAAGATGGTTTCCCACCACCATGTATTAAAATTAAATAAATAAATAAAAATCAGCCGTGGGAATGCCTGAAAGGATTTAATTCTGTTAGTTATTTGCATTCCTCAGTTATGAGCCTCTGACAGAATTAACAACAATAAAAAATTTATTAAAATACTGGAGATTTGGAAGTGATCTTGATGTATTTGAGGGTTACAATTGCTAGCAAGCCTTGCTTTGTTGGAAATATTCCACAGTTATGGCAAGTTTAATACTGTAATCCCAGGAGGCACAAACAATGACATTGGGCTCGTTTCAGATAAGGACATACCTTGAAAGGAGGAAGAGATGCGTGCATGTTTCATTTACCATACTTGGCATTTCTGAAAGATTATATAACTGTTGCCCAAAGACCTAAGTCACATTCACATTCACTGTAGCTTCTTACCAGAAATGTCTCAGCAGCTTTCCCATCACATTTGCCTCCCAGTTTACACCGTTCCCTTAAAACTACATCTGGAAACCACCACCTTTCAAGCCCCTCCACAGGGAACTGTATATTCCCTCGTGCCATGAAAAGGTGTCTCCAGAGCTATGTGCAGCTGTGGTGCTTTCTTGTCTTCCCTCTGCTGATGCTTGAGGTGTCACCTCAATGTTGGAGCAGGGTCACGATGCCAAGCCAACCAAAGGTTGTGCAAATAAAGGTAGCAACTTTATGAGCTGGTGTACAGAAACTGAAGAGCCTGATTTAGGAAAGGGCACTTCTGTGATGACTCCAGACGTGGATGCTCCAGGAGCTGGTGAGGGTATTAATGGGACATGCAGGGCTTGGGGTTTAACACCTGTGCTGCTTTCAGTGGGGTTTTATGCCATTGTCTCAGATTCAGGCATTTTCAGGTGCATAAGGAGGCATGCTTGAGGGCCAGGACCTCCACAACCTCAGAGGAAGGGAGTTTAAGACAGGAAGGATGAATCACCTTCTCAAGGGGCCTTTTTCTCCTCTTTATCTATGGGTGAAACAGTGGTGGGTCATTTCGCCTAAAGCCCTGGCTTGTAAAATCGTGGATGCTAAGGTGACACAAGATCACTCTCCTTTTTCTGCCTGTAGCACTGCCCTGTCTCAGAGGGGTGTGATGATTGATAAATAGGCTGGAAAGTACCCATATTTTACAGTCATCAGTGTCTATACCCGTGAGAGGCAGATTGTCTCTAAGGGGTGGGCTATGCCAGCAATTTTCCCCACTCCTATTTCTTCTAGAAAACCACCTTAGCTGTGGGAATTGCTGCTCCTTTTGGAGCCATCCCTGTGAGCAGTGCCAGTCACAGCAATGGCTCAGTGACCTTCACCTCATGCTCTGCTCCATTTGCTCCATCATCCACCTCAGATCTTAATCTGGGGGTTAAATAAAGCAACGAGAATGAGATGGTTGCCCAGACCACGTCGATTTGTACCTAAAGCTGAGAGATCTTGCTTGACTGAGTGGACACCACTGCCCAGCCTCTGCGAAGCCACCAAGATCTTTCAGTACCAATGCAAGACTAGATCTTTCTTTATGGACTTACAATTTTGTTCCTCTAACATTGTTTATCAGTGGTGTTTCCACGGGGCATCCACGTCCACATTCCTTGTGCCACCAGCCTGCCTGCTGAAGCACAGTATATTCTCCACTTTATATTCAAGGCAGCTGAGTGATTCTCCTTCCTCTGAGTGGCATGCTGCCACCCATACATTACAGAGAGAGCAAAACTCTGAGGAATCATTGAAGCTAACCATACATTACATGCATGATGGGCTTACCAGATGTCATTTCTTACATTGTTATGGTTTCATAAACTACACTGACATTGTCATTATGCTCCAAAATGTGATCCCACTCTGCTATTCTTAAAATGGATGGTTCTGAAGGTTGTTGCGTTAACAAATAAGAGTTTGCAGGAAGGCGGGTTCGAAACAGGAGTTTGTGAGTGACTGGGTTATAACATTTGCTGGAAAATAATACGACGATTGATTCATTGCCGGAGACAGTAACAGAAAAGGCAACGCTAATTCAAAGGTTAGAGAATCCATAAAGCTTTAAAACCAGATTTATTACAGTAGGTGGACTTATTTTGCTCAGAAACTGGAATTGCAGCTGTCTTCCCTGTATTTATGAGACATTTAATTAATCAGTCATAATAAGTACATTAAAAACGAAATCCTTCTTATTAAGATCTACATTAGTCATGGTGCTTTCTCCATTATGGCTTGTTTTTGATTGCAGACAAAATCAGTTCAGATAGATGAAGAGGGATGAGTCCTCTCCAGCAGAGCTTGCAGCCAAGAGCACCCAGAACTTGGGAAAAGGGATAAAGAAACAACAAGAGTGTTAACATAAAAGGAAACAATGTGGTTGCTTCCATATGTTGTGGAAAGGGGAGCTTTGGATGTGGCTGTTTGGGAGGGAGGAAAATGGGCAGGTGAGGCCAGGAGCAGCAGCAGCAGCGTGGAGCTGCTCTTCCCCAGGAGCAGGGAATTTGAAGTAGGAAGGCACAGAGAGTCTTTGCTAAGTGGTGTTAACAGGCAGCGCAGACAACTAGAGCTGGAAACTCAGTCTTGCTCCAGTTTCTAGTTCTACATCACAGCAATGTCTGTCAACCCCCTGACCTCTGCAGAAACTGGAGCTACTCGGCATCTCTAAAATAAGACTGGGATGCCTGCGGGCAACGGGCAAACTCAGAACTGGGGCCGGTTTCTTGACAGCCTTGTCTTTCAAAAATGCTTTGATTTCTGCAGGCCCTTCCCCATTTACACAATCGGGCAATTTGGCTTTGTCCCTTTCTAGGACAAGGACTGGGTATTTTGGGTTCTTTCCCTTTTTTCTTTTTTTCTCTTGATTGGCTTCTTCCCTCCCTCGTCTCCCAACGAACACACAGAGGACTGCGACAAGAGAAGCAAGAGACAATAGAGGCCCCCAACAGCACACATTATTAACCATGTCTGCATTCTTCAGTGTCCTTGCTGCTAAAATTAACACAGCCCGCGTGGCACCCCGCCAAACCGTGCAAAGTGCGTGTCATAAACAGTACAGGTGGGCGCGACGGCGAGCCATTTGTCTGGTCCTGTAAATGTCCCATCGCGTCCTTCTTGGCTTAATAATGCCCTGGCTAACTAAACTGAGTGATAGTTTTCTCAGGCTAATAATGACTCATTTGTCACAAAGTCTGACTTTCATTTGCAATAGCGTCATAAATTTTCTGCGCTCTATGGCATGCCTGAAAAGCAAGTGCTTTTTTTCCCCCCCCTCCTCTTGTAGCCATAGTATCACATAGGAGGTTTTTTGCAGGTCTCTAAAAAAGAAAAAATTTGGAAAAAAAAATCAAGAGAAGCACAGAAGCAAACTCCATTGCCTAATCAAGAAGAATAAGATAAGCCCAGTAAACTTTCTTCCTAGAAATGCAGACTTGAGTCCATTAGGGAATCATAGAATCATAATGGTTGGAAGGGACCTCCAATTCATCAAGTCCAACCTTAAGCTGGAACAGAAGTTACCAAATTAGGTATCAAAATAGGTACAAAAAAGGGTTTACATCTCCTTTTTTCACTCCTTTCCACCATGCTTTCCTCTTGAGGTTTCATTGGGGAAAAGCAATCTGTTTGTTCCCTGTTGACTCATGGTCTTCATCTTTGAGCTTGATCACACCCATAATAAACCAGGTGATATTTCCTTCCTCCCACTCAGCTCTGTTTGCTCTGCAAAGGCCACCACTCACTACTCCTCCAGGCCTCATCACAGGACAGCCTTGCTCTGCCTTCAGCTCTCCTGGTGCAGTCCTAGGGGACACCTCTCTCCTCATGGGACCTGTCTGCAGTTAGAAATACTGGAGGACTTGAGTGGTTTTAGGCTCAACTGCAAGTGCTCCCACTATGTCTTGCCTCCATGGTAGAGCAATAGCACATCCCAGCATCCTTCTTTCCCAAATGTCCCAGTTTAAATATAGAGGAAAATTGAGTCCGTAGCTGGGAGCCAGGTCTTCTCTGAGCAGGTCCCATGCTGGGTGATGCACAGTGTGGGACCTCTAATATGTCTTAAGTCTGGTGATTCTGGAAGTGTCCCACCTGGCCAGGAGGGAGATGCAGGCAGACAGGGTTCATGAACCCCAGAAGCCAATACTATTAAAGTCCATGCATGCACACCAGAGGCAGAGGAGTGGTCTGTAAGTCGTATCATGAAAAACTGCAGGAGGTACCATGGACACCTGTGCATAGAACAGAAAATTTTATGGGAAAATAATGTGGAGGGGCAAGTTTTTCTTGTTCCTCCCAGACATCTATCCCATGTTCAGATTTTCTTTCCCACTTCACAGGTGCCGATGCATCTGTATGAAAGGAAAAGATGCTAAACATAATCTGCCAGCCTGGTTTGTCATGTAATTCCCAGCCATTGAGCTCTGCCTGTTCTCATCATTGGAGATGAAAGGCAGAGAGGGATGTTGAAGATCGGACCTGGATGAGCGAGGAGGAGTTGTTCCCTGGAGCACCTTCAGAAGAGTTAGGGAGCCATTTCCATCCCTGTGCAAAACTCCTCACTCCTGAAGCTCTCAGGACTTGAATTACTGCACTCGTTTCAGGCTCAGCGAACCATGCTTAATCGACCTACACCCTCCAGCTCTGGGAGAGTTTAGGGCTCCCTGGACAGGCAAAGGACATCTGAGGTAAGAAGAACATGCTGATTGGTGAAGTTAAAGGATTCTGCCCAGGCTTCAGGGGCAGAGAAACAGTCCTTGATCTTTGCTGTAGGACAGGGAGTTATCAAATGGAAGACTTTGAGAATCAAGAATATGATTTAAAGGTTTTATCATACCATTGCATATCCTGATTGAATTCAGTCAATCAAGAAGAGGGTTTAAAGGCTTTACCATCCCACTACATATCCTGCAGTCTACACGTAATACAAGGGCTAACAAATAGCACACAACCACATTACATTTAGGTATGTGATCTCTGAATTATCCTAGGAAAACAGAATATCCACAAGTGTATTCAGGCATTTATTTCTATTATAGCAGAGCATCAGGTAATTTAAAGGAGGTGAAAATTACGTATGATGGCACTCCTTTAAATGACATCACACCTTGACTGTTCCCAAAATAAGCCTCATGGTACCAAAGACTCAGCAGGTACAGAAGCTAAGCGTGTGTAAACGGGTAAAGGCTCCCTGAAGTCTGTGATGTCCCTGAGTTCATTCCAGCACAGGATCTAGGCTATATTTTATCAAAGGCTGGGGAATACTCATTAGCTTTAATTGTGCTGTATACTCCACTCCTTAACATCCACTGCTCTTTCAAAAAAAAAAAAAAATATTAATGCAACTCTTAGACCTAGAACAAGGTCACTCAAGTCCATCTGGACAGCAACTCTATCTCATAGTTTTCTGAAGATGTAGGAGAGGCTCAGCCTGGCTCTTTACACCACAGCTTACATGAGAAAGCACAAGGGACTCTCCTGTTTCATTTGCTGTATCTCACTAGCAAAGCATCTATCAGTCCACAGGGAAGCAGGAAGGAAGAACACAGTGTTAAAAAAAAAAAAAAAAAAAAAAAAAGGCAATGACAGGACTCTCAGTTTGTCACAAGGAATAAAGGAGAAAGGGAAAGCCTGGGATGTAAAACCTTGTTCTGCCTGGGAACAAACAAAGCAGATTATCCAATTGTTTGGGCTTGGTTAGTCTTTCAGGAAGGATAACAACTTGATGCCTGCATCTCTGGAGCTGGTGGCAAGGGGAAGGCGTGGGAAGGAGTTGAAGATTTTCCTGTAATCTTCTAGAAGGGACAGCCTTTCCTCGTGTCACAACGGTATGCCCAGGTACTACACGAATTACCTGTAAAACACAATGTGATTAATTATTGAGCAAGGTGAGATGGCTGTTGCAGTTGGTAAAGCTCCGTACTCTGTTCCCAGATCACTGTCACCTTGCAAAGGATTTCAGCCTTTGTATAACTTTGAACTCATGGGACTACATCAGTCTCTTGAGTTTCTCAAGTGATTTCAGCAAAATTACACTAAGTTTGACATTGGCCCATCTTATCTTCTAAATATTCTTCTCCGAAAGATTAGCAAGACCCTGGCTTTATCCTCCTGTCATGAGAAAGCTCCAGTCCTGTCTCATCCAGTAATTGCTGGAAATAATTTTCTGGCAGTTGCCCTCCTTTCTTTTGATCTCTTTGTCTGATCATCCCATTAGTCATTTTCTTCTTCTGTAACATGAATGTCCAGTTCAATTTCATTCCTATACCGCTGATACCTAACTTTATTTCTTATTCCGTACCATATTGCCCTTCAGGGCTCTCTGTGAACTTCCATGGCCCTCTACCATTAGTAATTGAATATCTCTAAATTTTTTAAAACTCTTCTCTTTTGTGCTGTAGAAGTGAGATGACCCTCACTTTCCGCTGGAATGCTTTCCACGTGTGATTTGCACTTGTTCTGAACACGGGGCTTTGTCTCTTGCAGCACAAGCTAACTACATGCAATCTGGGATGAGTTAATCATTGAAGAAGGAAGATTTGTCAGGTCAGCTGGTGTGGCCTTTGCAATATTGCTCTGATTGGAAATTGTCTGAGTTGGATTTCCAAGAAAGTTTTAAATTTAATTCAGTTCGCTTTATTACTTGGTGACTAAGGGTGTCCAGAAATTTGGTATTTACAGGCATCAGATGATGGTGATTTGTTGGCTTGGAAACTTGGTGGACTACAAGCAGAAGTATAGAAAAGACAACATTTCAGCCCTTGAGAAAAAAACATAACTCCACAGTGTGGTGAAATAATTACCCGCCCTATAAACCGTGAAGGAAATGAACCCTTATTGAAATCTGAGTAAAAAGAGAGAAGATAGCACTCCCCTTACATCAGTCCATCTGGATGGGAAAATCCACTGACAGCCAGTACATGTGGATGAGATTTCCTGTGTTCATAGTCTTCAGATCACCTAAACAGAGTCAGAAACTGGCGTGTGTCTCAAGTGAGTTGTGTCCAGTCTCCGGTTTCTGCTGATGGTTTTATTTTCCTTTTCCACCCTAGAAAGAGTCCTTTCTTATATATAGTATTTACTAGTCTGTGCTACTCAGAATATTTATTTTACCATTATATGGACAACTTGTGATCGACTGTGCCTTGTAGCAAAAAACCCCACCTAATTATTTGGATTTGCAGAGCCATCTCTGCCAACATGGACTCAAATTAGTGTTGAGTTTATTCATCTAAAGCACAGGCTGGTAAGGAATATGCAACAGCTCTCAGATCTTGTAGGCACAAGAATATATAATATGCTAAAAAACTTACTCTGTGACACAAAAGGTAATGTATATGTGAATGCCTTTGAAGGAAGCTTGTGCCACAAGCACTGAAGAAATTTTACATTTACTCGAAGATTTTGAAGGTTCTTGCAGAAACATTCCTTCTATTCCCTCATAATATATGTGCAGTTTTGCTTAGGAACACTTGAACCTTTCACAGAGTGATAGGCTAATCTCTTGCTGCTTGTCATGTATTTTTAATAAAGCCTGGACAAAGCCACAGCTGAATTCTCTTATTGAAGAAGGCTGGGCAGAATGATTTAACTCCAGATATTTAGTAAATCAGGCCTTGGGAAACAGCAGAAAGGATTGAAGAGCCGAGCAAAGATTGATTTCCACATCAGAGTGCTAAGCAATGAACAATGATAAGGCAGAGTTTAATTTAGTAATGAACAGAAGTTATCAATAACCTACTGGTTTTACACCAGCGATAACAATATAATTAGATTTGAAATCAAAAGATGGAGATGAAAAAACTCAATTAGTAAGATAAAAAAATGTAAATGGTGGGAAGTGCAGTTTACTGTATTAAGGGAAGTATGAAAGGTTAATTGGGAGCAAGAACTGAAGGAAAACTATTAGCAAGAATCTGGAAATCTTCAAAACAGAGCTGGGAAAATTACATGATAAAGCTGGGAACTGCACACCTAGGAAAGATAAGGAAATTACATCTGGCCATCCCTCTGCACACAGACTGAGGAAAGATGCTATACAGTAAAAATTCTATTTATGGTCAGCGGAGGGTGGCAAAGAGCCCAGCCAGTGAGAAGCAGTGTGCTGGGCACTGAAGGTGCCTTGTCCTCCCTCTGCAAACCCCACGGGGATGCTGTCAGCTACCCCCAGTGGGGCCCAGGCACTGCACAACAGCTTTGCTGTGGTGGGGGCATGGGGATTTGAAGATTTGGATCCATCTTTTTGAATTAAAAAATAAATTTGAAAATAAATACTATCTTTGCCTTCCCCAAAGCTGCCCAACTGAACAGTCTTTTCCAAATTGAAATCAGAGAATGGTTTGGGTTGGAAGAGACCTCAAAGCTCATCTCATCCCAACCCCCTGCCATGGCAGGGACACCTCCCACCAGCCCAGGTTGCTCCAAGCCCCATCCAACCTGGCCTGGAACACTGCCAGGGAGGGGGCAGCCACAGCTGCTCTGGGCACCCTGGGCCAGGGTCTCACCACCCTCACAGCCAACAATTTCTGCCTAATATCTCATCTCAATCTCCCCTCTTCCAGTTTAAAGCCATCACCCCTCATCCTATCACTCCACGCCCTTGTCAAAAGTCCCTCCCCAGCTTTCTTGTACCCCCCCAGGCACTGGAAGGTGCTCTAAGGTCTCCCTGGAACCTTCACTTCTCCAGGCTGAACACCCCCAACTCCCTCAGCCTGTCCCCAGAGCAGAGGTGCTGCAGCCCTCAGATCATCTTCATGGCCTCCTCTGGACCCACTCCAACAGTTTGATAATAAATCTTTCAAAATAATAGCAAAAGATATTATTAGTATTGCCCAGCCTATATAAAACTCATTTCACGTAAGGTGGGAAAAACCCAGACAAAGCTGAACTGAAGTTACTGATTCTCAACTGATAGGAAAGGCAAAACATTAAATCAATCAAATTGGATTTGTATGGGAGAAAAATCAATCTTTCCATCTGGCTTAGAAAGGAGCCCTCCTGTACCACTGGAAGTGGACATAATGCATGCAGAGATTACGAGGAAATAAACTTTTAAGCTGGCCACGAAGCTCTATAGTTTTAGCCATGGTCTGAATTTGTGGGCAGTGTAAAAACACAACCTTTTTGTTTTATAAGGCTTGGCTAAGCAAAAACAAACAAACAAAAAAAAAAGTATAAATATAAGGTGCACTTTCACTTCAGGCATGAAAAGAAATAAAAAAGTAAATGCTCCTTGTAACTCACACATTCTGAGAGTTACTTTGCAGGTATTGCTCATGTTAAGATGCACTTTTTAAGCTTAAAAACCTCAAACTCCTAGAACTAGGCTCAGTGTTCAGCTAGAGAAGCACTGTTTCTGACAAGAAGAATTTGTAACAGATGCCTCAAAGGAAGGTGAGAGCCCAAAATAAACGAGTGAGGAGTAATCCCCTCCACAATGAGGTTTTACCTTTACAGCTAGGGACTGCTTTGAGTGGGAAAACGTGAATTTTCCTCTCTCCCACAGCATTTTTGTTATGACTAATTGCAGCCACTCTGAATATCCCTAATATCCATCCTAGCCACTGATTCTAGGTCTGGCCATGTTCTTAATTTCATTGACACACAGAAGTGGTGAGTTCCATGGGGAAATCAGTGATTTGTATATAAAAACATTTTTCTTTTTAATTTCCATGAGTGTCTTTGTGCCCTTGTGTTGAGGCAGAATTTCCCATTATCTTCCCCAGGCCATTTGTCACCCCGTCAGTGCTGATATTCCCATACCATGTGTCTCTTTCCAGGTGATCAGTCCTCACCTTTTCAGCTTCTGTGCACCAAATCTGTTCTTTTCAAGCCAGAATCTTTTTTTACCTCCTTTCCTTGAGTTCCTGCTGGGTTTGCATTTTCCCTCTGCCATGAGGTGTGCCAGGCACGTTCCAGGTGAGTCTCACCAATGACAAGCTCAAAAGCCTTTGATGCTTTGCCTGGTTCACCCTTCTGACCATTACACATTTCAACCTCTCTCTATTTTAAGGACCACAAGCAAGCAAAGAACAAAGTTTTGTATTACATCTCTGTGCAGGTTATTCTTTTCTATTTTTTTTTTAAACTTCTCAAGCAGTTTACATATATATGCTAATTTTTAACTGCTTTCCCAATGAGTGGAATATGATTTCCCTGATTCTGCATCAAAAGAAGGAATTGTTGCCATTTTCCAAATGAATTGCCTATATTATTACAGCGTATTTTATAGGTACTCAGTGTGTCCTTCCAGCATATAGAAGTTAGAGTGACTGTGGAGAGGTGGAGATGAGTGTTTGAGCATAAGTGAAATGCATTCCAACATAGCAGCTATGGTAAATATCCTCAGTACCTTTTCAGTTCACATTATGAAGTCCTTTGAAAAGTCATTCTGATTTTCATCACCATCTGACACCTTACTAAAATGCTGCCAGGAGCAACTCTGTAGGCTTTTGCTTTGCATTAGTAAACTTTTCATTTTAAAAAGTTTTGTCTCAGGGTATTTCAGGCAAAGAAATTTCCTTAGATAAGGAGCACCCACCCTAAATGGCAGTAGCTTTGGGACCTCAGATGTACCAGGGAGAGGTGACCACTCCTTTTCCAGGCTAACACCTTTCAGGGATGCCATGGCTGAAGTGATTGCTACTTTGGTTTATACCAAGGTAAATGCCAATTTGGGCTTGGTTAGTAAAACCTCTGTCTTGTTTCTTCTGAAGACATTGAAAATACGTCTAAAGAAGAGAAACTATAAATTATGTCAATATATGTGAATACACTAAGCTTAAATCAATACAAACCCCATTGTGTGAAGCAACAGGCAATTCTTTCGTTATTTAATTGGACCTGTTGGCTATTTATATTTCATTTGTCCTTTTTCTGGTAGACAGTAATTAACTCAAGCAGCTTTGCCAACCAGTAGTGAGGATTTTGTATTGGAGCAGAGCAAATTAAACTTTGATGCGACAATGATGACTGCCAGCTACATAAAGGTGAATCATAAAGGCTTTATAAACCCTGCTTGCAAGATTCTCAAACATGAAGAGGAGCCTTTGGCTTTAAATGGCAATTAGCACTGTAGTTAAACAGAATTTGAAATTTAGATGAGGACCCACACATTTTCTAGGAAGTTATCTTCACTTCTGTGTCCAAGATGACTATTTCATCATAAACCTGATGGAGTTTGAATAACTGTGCATTTACAACCCAGCATTTCATATGTCTAGGGAATAAATCCTTCAGGTGCATCAGTCTTTGGTCTTTTAGGACTGGTCACTTCATGGTGTGCAGTGATTCCTTGCTTTATGCTAATGGACTCTGCAGAACTCAATCCAGTCTGGTGAATTTTCAAGAGCAATCCAAGAGCCATCTTCCTCTCCCACCTTTGCACAGCCAAGCACCCTAGGGGCTCCTGCTTAAACCTAAAACCTCTAGCCTATCCTAATAAAAACCAGATTGCACAGAAATTACATGTTGACTGGAAGATTCCTGGTCTCCTCTCTGTGCTGCTGTCCCTTTAGATGCCCTCAAAGGCAAAATTAGTGATGAGTACACACTGAGGCTCCAGATACAGCAAACGAGAGCATCAGCATTCAAAGAGTTGCCACAATTAAGAGTTTTACACGTGGGTTTTGTCCCCATTTGGACTCTTCTGAGAGCAGTGCAATAAGGCTCAGATGCTGCTTGCAGGCAGGCTGTTGCTCCATCCCCATGTGGAGCTCACAGATTCCTGGGTGAAAACCTAATCTCCTGCTTTTGCAGCCTGATTTGGGTTAGCCAAGCAGGTAATCTAAATAGACTCCATTACTAACAAGGTTATGTATAAAGTGACAGCTCTCACACTCCACGAGTCTTCTATAAATACTGCTGCCTTTGCTCTGCAACAAATATATACTTCATGGTTTAATGAGTGATGGCTGAGTGTGGGAGAGCAGACAGCACAGTCAGCTGGGAGATGGCTTGCTTAATCTCCAGTGTGTGTTGTAATTTCCTTCGGTCCTCATGGTCTTTAATATTATCTGTGATGATAATAGCATCTGAGAATATTTTTAGTATTCCTTTTGTTACTCAGTATTAGGGCTGTGCTGCTTTTTCTTGTTCACTGCTTCCCACCCAAACCTTTATGCTGAAGGCAGTTTAGAATTAATATTGTGCTTATTCCTTGAAACTTTCATTAAGATTGTGCCAGGATCTGTTCAAGTAGTTGTTGTTCTTTCCAATGCATTTACTACCTGCAGAGGTAGTAAAAGAGGTCCCCTTTAGCATCACATCTGCCTTTGTCTGACCTGTTCCTTAAGCCCAGCCCAACCCAGATCCTACAGGGTCAAGCAATGGCTCCAAGACACAGATAGGTTCACAGGACCTTTGCTGCATGTCGAGGCTATTTGCACATCTGCACCAAGTGTTTTACGTGGACTTATCTGCATTTTTTCCAGTGTACTTTGTAAAGGAAACGTTCTACAGAAGGTAATCCTCATACAGTTTCCCACAACAGACTTTAAGTCTGACAAGTGAAGTATTCTGAGAGCTAGATACCATAAATTTCAGTGATTTACAACATGTGCTCGAGGCTGGCTGGGCTCCAAGAACATTTGAAAAAGATTAAGGAATAGAAAAGAATTAACAGCATTATAGGACAAAACAGCTTACTCCTGCCTCGAAGCTGAGGTTTGACACATATCACTAGGGTTTGAGGTTTTTTTTTCCTTCTTTGCAGTTCTTGACAGTCAGCAGAGTTCCTGCATTATTTAAAACACCAGAAACAGCACCAGTTGGAGACACCAGTAACCCTAACTTCAACGTTTAAGACTTTTCTGCTGCTTACCTTGCTCAGGACTCATCCTCGGGCAAAGGACCGCTCTCCCAAGTGCGATGCTCTGTGCAACTCCACGTGAGGTTTGCTGAACAGCCCTAACATAAGAGCTGCCTCTGTTTCTTCCCTGGGTGCTGCAGTTCCCAGCTGTAGTCACAGACTCAGGATTGCCTTTTCATGGCTCATTTTCCTTTGAGCTTTTGGAAACTGCCTGGAGTCATCTTCTCTGCAGCTCCAATGGTATGGCACAAAACTTTTGTTGTCTTGTTCCTCTCTGAGGTCATAGCACACATACACCAGAGGCTTACTGAGGGGAGATGCAAGCATTTGTTCCCAGCTAATGAGTTTTGCCCTTCAGTTGAAGTAGCAGAGCTCATTGGTAGGTAGGATGGAGTCTGAGCCCCCAGCCTGCTCCAAGCAGGTGTGATCTTTCCTAGGTGTTTTGGGGAGCTGGTCCCATATCATTGGGATCTTCAAGGCAGATCCATGTGCTTTGAAAGAGCAATGCCTGTTAATCCAGGAGAAGACATCACTGCACCAGACTGCCTTTACATATTCTTTACACATTACAGTATTCATCATGGGTTTGGGATCAAAAAGCAATGCCACAATCAAGGTGAAAGCCTCTTCCACTATTTCACCAAGAAAGCTGCTACTCTGTGTGCTTACAGTAGAAGGCTTCCTTGCACCCATGCTTGGGGGATGTGTGTGTGTGTCTTGCTGGGATGTGATCAGCATCCACTGGAGTGTGCCAACAGCCTCACCCCAAGAAGGCAAAGTCTCTTTAAGCATTAAACACCCATTAGCTAAAATTTCCAAATTACAGTCAAGCCAAAGCCTTGTTTAATAGGAGGTAGATTGCAATTATGAAGAGGGTTCATAGAGTTTATTCAACACCCATGAGTACTCTGGCCTACTGCTCTGATCACATGCACCACAGCCAGAGATGCAGATGTTAAAAAATAAAACACTCTCCCATTATCAGCTCCCCGATCTAACATCTTTCACACTGCTCTGATTTCACACTGAACTGATTTAAGTCCTTTCCTGAGAGGGTGGTTGGGCACTGGCACAGGCTGCCCAGGGAGGTGGTGGAGTCACCATCCCTGGAGGTGTTCAAAAAACGAGTGGATGAAGCACTTGAGGCCATGGTCTGATGGTCTAGTGGTTAGGGAGATGATGGGATGGAGGTTGGACTTGATGATCCTGGTGGTCCTTTCCAACCATAGTGATTCTATTCTACGATTTATTCTTTTTTGCCTCATGAGCTCCTGACAACTGTAATGCTTGTTTTTAAAGACAGATTTCCTTACTGGTGAAGATAATTTTAAATGTCTATCCGAGGTCTGTGGGATGAAATTACTTGCAAACAAACAATAAGTGAGAATTGAATCTATCTGAGGATATCCGGGAACTGTGATTATCTCCCACACATGACTTTTGTACTATCATCTCCAGTGTTGCTTTTGCTTAGAACAAGAAGTGTTGCACTTTTAATTACCATTTGTTCCTTTTTGTCCTCATCTTTTCCTGGATGTACAATAATTTAACTAACAAATTAATTTTTATCTGTACCTCAAAGCTCTTGCCCCTGCTTTCAGTAATTAAAGCATCCTACCAAAAATGAATTGGGATATTGTTTCCCAATTTTGATCTTATTTTCACTTTCACACTTTCATTTTCACTAATAACCACTTTATCATAGCTTCTTTCATTACGGGCTGAACAGTAGGGTTTTTTTATTTTGAAAGTATTGGGTTGTCTAATTGTTTTTCGTTGTTTTATTTGAAAATAGAGCACAGCATAAAATAAGAAATAAAGATGTTTTATTAACTACCCACGCTAATAGCAGCAGCATTTACTATTCATAGCAATATTCATAAAATTACTTATCCTAATGCCTCAATCATCCCCTATGCAAATGCTTGGAGAATGAATGAGCTAATTAAAGTAGATGTTAGTGGAACAAGGACATTGGGGCTCACTTTGAACCAGGGAGAACATGGAGCTCATTAAAGCTCTGCATTTCAAACATGGCTGGAAGAGATGTCTGCTCCCTTAGGGCATACACAGCACCTATTACTAAGGTATCTTCACCACCAAGACAATGTGGGCATCAGGAGCACCTGCACTCGCTAAATAGCTCTGCTGAGCAAGGGAGAGTCTCCCAAAGCATCCCCCAGGCTGCCTGCCTTAAAAGAAGAGAGGTTTGATCCCAAATACAATTATAGATCATTTTACAAGCAGTCTCACCATTCAAGGTAAAGACAGCAGTAGCAGCACTGGAAAAACCTCAAATAATGAGTGAAAGAGGAGATTTAAACCACGGGAGGACAGCAGCCTCTCTAGGTTTGTTCTACAAATTTCTGGAGGTAATCAGAGCCAAGGGAGGAACAGCATAGAATCATAGAACTGCTTTGGTTAGAAAAGACCTTTAAGACCATCAAGTCCAACCATTAACCCAGCACTGCCCAGTCCCCACTGCCCCATGTCCCTCACACCACATCTACACGGCTCTGAAATCCCTCCAGGGATGGGGACTCCATCACTGCCCTGGGCAGCCTGGGACAGTGCTGGGGAACCCTTGCAGTCCTAATATCCAATCTAAACTTCTCCTGGTGTAACTTAAGGCTGTTTCCTCTTGTCCTATTGCTTGTTACCTGGGAGAAGAGACCAACCCCCACCTTTCAGGGAGTGTAGAGAGTGTTGGTTCAGCATAAGTATTCCCCAGCTTTTGTTCTACTTGCTAAGGTCAAACATGGGTGGAGAAGGTTGGCAGGTCACCCAACCCTATGCCCAGCACCTTTGCCAGCCTGATCCTATCTTCCAGTGGCTGCAAGTGCAGCTGGGAACTCCTCAGAAACACCCACAGAGACATGGAAATCCAGCTCATTTCCAGCATCAGAAAACCCTTATAGAAAACATCTCACCAGCAGCCTTTCCATCCTCAAATTGCATTCCAAGACAGCTAAAATAAGCTTCCAGAATGACTATACCATTTCCCAGGGCAGCCCTGTAGCTGAGCTGTTGTGCTTACCAGGAACAGCTGCTCCCACTGAGAAGAACCAGCACCCATCTCCACAAGCCTGCAAGACAAGGTCCCTCAAAGCCCTGTTAACAGGCTGTGTAGCTGCTTGAGCCCCACCTCCTGTGGGTTTTGGCCAACAGCTGATGAAGGGAGGGTTTTAACACAGGTTGCTAATGAACTCTTTGTGAAGGCAGCTTTTTATTTCCTCTTGTGCCTGAAGATACTACAAATAAATGTTTAAATCCAGTGAAAGAATGTCCTCAAAGAGTCATCTTGTCAGCCTCAGTTCTCTTTTTACAGTGGAGAGAAGCATTTTGTGGTAGGATTTCCCATTCTACTGATTCTAATAGAAACCTAGATGGCAAGGTGGTGTATGTATCTTTGATATGATATATGCATATATGTAGGCATCTGCTTTTGATCAGATGACTCTCACATCTTGTGCTTGATAGTGGTACTTCGATAATATAAATCTTTTGAAAATTGTCCTTGATAGGAACACGCTGATGTAAGGTCAGGAGATCTTTTGAGGTGAAGATCTCTCTGAAAACTGAACATGAAGAAACTTCTAACTTACCATAACCCATGTTAACTCTTTGGCAGAACTCACCTCCCTGTACACATCACTAAAACAAACTAGGAACTGTACATATTTCTTTCCAGCCTACAGATTGCAAAAATATGTAAAGGCAATAGATATTGGAAACTAGTAGACATTAAAGCAACCCTAAGATATAAAATTGTGAATGCAACTCGAAGAAAAGAGTGACTTTCATTTAGCTGCTGCCTGGACACTACATCTGGGAGTTCATCAAAGTGCCTGGGGAATGCAGGCTGGAGAGGAGAACTTCCAGCATCTTTCTGAAAGATCACTCAGCTCCTGCAAAAGGATGCTGTCACAGCAAAGAGGAAGGAGTGGGCTGAATGATGAAATATTCAAAATGCCATAGATAATTGAATAGTTAATATGATCATTTATTCAAGTTCTTTAAGCCTCAAAATAGCATTTTGAAGTGTTTTCATTTTTGATGCATCAGTTTCACGTAGGCTCCTTCTTGGGCTCAAATACCTTCTAAAATGAGAGTGTTTAAGGGAAATGAATGGGTTGCCAAGCCCATGACCCCACAGCCCTGCCCACATGGAGCCACAACTGCAGCCTTCTCCAGCCTGTTGCTCTCCAGCAGAGGTCCCTGTGGTTTGGTGCTCAGAGGGTCGAAGGGATTCATTGCACGTAGCTTTTCTGAGTGAAATGCTTCAACCAGTGATGTGAATACGTTTCCCAAACTTTATTTCACTTTTATCTACACGTATAAAATCCCCACTTGCACATGAAGATAAAGTAACTGTGCCTTGATGTAGCACTTCCATGTGCAGATGCTGCTTAAGAATATACTTACCAGGCTGCTCCTCACCAGTGAGCACATTTCCTTAATCTCACATGCCTATTAATGGCCACATAAAGCACAAATGGAATATATTTAGCACTTTGTCATAGAAAATTATTATCTTAAGGTATGTGAGGCACTGGTGCCTTGTTTTACTTAAATCTTTCTGCTGAATTGAACAGCAAAAGGCTCTGATCTGCAAGGTTTTGTGGAGCAGCCTAGGAAAATGCTCTGCAGGTAGATGAATATACATCATGCCCTGGTGTACCTCTGCCTCTGTTTAATTGCTGGCTGCTTCCTGAGGGTATAACCCACTGGAAAAAAAGAAAATTCAGCTCTGAAACTGAGGCCCCTATGTCTTTCCAGAGTGGAGTTACAGTCATGACCTCAGCTGGGTTCTTCTGCCCATCTCCTCTGGGCTGGCACCCAGCAGGTATCACCCAGGGTTCCCACCAGCCAGGGATGATGGTGAGTACTGTCCTGTCAGCAATCAAGTGTCTGGTTTTGAACAGCCAAAACACAGGGGAAACTTCTTAATTCTTACAGAAAACACTGTGTGCTTGAGAAGCATGCATTGCCTCCCCCTAAAAGCTGTAAGATCGGCGTAAAGCGAAAGAGATTGAACAAAAAAATACACATGTATTCCCTTTGAACTGCCTTGTTCAAACACAGTTTCCATTTGAAGACTTTTTTTTTCTGTCTAAAAGTAGAGGCTCAGGCAATAGCGTGACTCCAAAAGCTGGAGCTTTGAGGGAGGAAAACATCCTTCCACTTTGCAGGAGACTCCCAGTAACTGGTGAGCACAGGCGAGGCAGAAGGGCTTAGTGGCAGTGTGCTGTTCACGGGCAGGTTAACAGCATTTGGGGACGTGAGAGAGCTGTGAGATTCATCTGGCATGCTTTCAAATTGGATTTAAGGGCTTATACCAGATAGAGCTGGTGAAGGATTCCAGCCTGGGTCCTTCGCACAGGGAAGAATTTCAACTCTAAAGCCAAATGCTTTCAAAGTTTCGGTCGACTGCAAGTCTGAGTAATATTAATGTCTTCTGATGCTCTGGTGCAAAGGGAAAGAAGCATTCTCTGCCGTGCTTCTGTAAGAGATTCCCTTCTCTTCTGATGGCATGAAGATATGTAGAGGGCCATAAAGGAGGATGGATGTGCTTGAGCAGAAGGCAAGCCCAGCAGAAGGCTCTTGGCAAACCCTGCTCACCGTGCCTCTCCATCTTTCTCTTGCATTGATCGCTCAGGATTGCTAACTACAGCTTAATACCCCACTTAAGACATAAAGAGCATTGACTCTGCTGGCAGCAGTGCTCTCTGGAGCATTGAACTCCTGGAATAGCTCAGTACAAGAGAGTTTTGCTGTGTGTAAATGTTTACCTGTCTGTGCTCCTGCTTGGAAGGTGAGAATTAAAGCAGCAGCCTGGGTGTATACCGCAGGTCTCCAGGGTATTTGACTGTTCATACAAGGCTTGTCTGTGAAACAAGTGGATCATGTAAAGACATTTTACCCACGGTGTGGAGGAAGGGTGGGTTGACCAGAGAACACACCCCTGAGAAGTGTGCAGGGCCCCTCTGCTCACCACCATGGCCACCAGTGGTGGGAATCAGCTGGAGCCCACCTCTGCTGGGGGAAACACCAGGGATGTCCAGGGCACAGCATCTGCTCCCAAACCCAGAGGCACCTCCAGGCACAGGGGAAAGGACTCCCCTGGGCACAGGCTTAGTGCAGGAAAGGTATTTCCAGCCTCTGGCACAGCTCAGTAGCATCTCATGTGGGAGAAGCTTGCGAGAAGATCAGATTAGATTTTAGGCACTCAGCTATGTGAATACAGGCAACAATTTCCCTTACTTCAGCTTCTCTGCAATTCTTCTGTATGTGTGTGTTTGCTTGAGATATCAAATACAATAGGAAAAAGCCACACAACTTGCTCAGGGTAAGATGAAGTCCACCCAAGAACAGGGGCACCCACAGCCTGATCTTCAGGGCAGGACTTTTGAAGACAAATTTTTGATCTCCAGGGGAAGAGCCTTAATCCCTGCCCAGTTGGAAGAGGTGTTCCTCTTCCCACCTCCCTGGTGGGTGCCTGAGGAATGATGCTCAGCAGACACCCAGCTGATGAAGCCCTCCCTTACTACAGGCAAATGGGAACAATTTGAAGAGAGAAGTTCAGATTTGGTCAGGGATGGGGTTTTTCTCATCCCTAGCCATTGAGGTGTGAAGGGGGAAGAACTCTCCTACTGTGTAATGAATTATGCCAAAATGATTGCTCAAATACGGTACAAATAATCAAAATAGTTAATCCTAGAAATGACAAACTGAGCTGTATTCTCATGTTTGGGATTCATGTTCATGTTTTGCATGGCTGAAGCTATTTGCTGAATTCAGCTTGAATTAGCAAATCACTTTGGCCACCCCTGATTACATTCTTCTCAGAGATTAAATGATAAATGAGGAAATAAAAAAACCCTCCAGCTGCCCTGAGGAGGTGAAGTTTGTGCTCCAGACCTGAGCAGAGAGCTGCTCTGTGGCTCTGCAGGGTGGTCAGCCTCTCTGCAGCAGGCCAGCAAACCCCTGCTGGCAGGCAGGCTCCAGCAGCTGATGGATACCAGGACTGCACATTTCAGCCTCTTATTTTTATTGCCATGGTTTTTCATGTATTATAATTTCTGTTATTTAGTCCTTGCAGGGAGCAGAGAGCAGAGTGATTGTTAATAGGAGCAGCTTCATGAAGCCCTTTGCTTGAGTCATAGAAAAAAATGCCTTAAACAATATAAAATTATAATTCCCCTGTGATTTTCAGTGCTTATTTAAGAAAAGAATACCAAACCCACACACACACAGAAGAAACTGCACCTTCGTTGCCTCAAAGGGCCCAGGCCCCCTTGGGACACATGGCCCCACAGAGGGACCTTTGCTTCAACCTTCCCCAACCCAATATCAAGGAAGACTCATGTCCTGAACTTTTCATAAGACAAAGATAATGGTATCCTCTGAACAACAAATTGGAATAAGTGCTGGAAGCAGTCCTTCAGACTTTGAACTTTTGTTGCTGCTGCTTAATATGGCTTTTTCTTACACATTCCCTGTGATTCACCAGGATGACAGACCTGAATAGCTCCAAGTATTGTACATAGGATGGGACAACAACAGGGTTTGGGCATTCCTGTTACAGTCTGTATTTTCTTGTATGCATAACTTGAAATAACCATGCCAATCCTCACTGTTTGTCAACCTGATTCTCTTCTGGCAAGGGTTTGCCTCTTCCTCCTAAACAGTTTGCAGTGAAAAATATGTCCCCAAGGCTGAGATCTTCAGAGACACTTCTGGCAGCAAAGTATGCAAATCCCCCCAAATTTCACCTAACCCTGTCAGGCTTGATTGAAAAGCACCCTCTCACACCACCCACGCTGTGATTCACACAGTAACACCCAACGTGGTGCTCTGGAACCCACTGGCCAACTGCAAACACTTTTTAAGAGAAGTAGACATCTCAAGGATGATCTGTGTCTGTATATTGGTGTGAAATTTAGAGATGAGGTGGGAAGACCTGTGTCAATAACCACACTGGGTAAACAGAGGCAGAATTGTTATATATTGATAGGAACTGTGATATATTGATAGGAACCTGGGTGCAGCCAGCTGGGGAAGGAGACATACATGAACTGGCTGGCCAGTATCAGCCTGCTGCAGACTCGTTAGCAGGCTGGTTTTTCTTCCCATTAGGGCTTTCACAGGGAACATAAGATCTTGGATCTGTATTTGATTGGGATAGTTGTATAAGAAATCAACCACTACAAATCCTCCTACTCATGTATAAAGATAGTGACCATGATGTCTGTTATTGTTATTAGTGATCATGATCCTATTTTGCTATTATTCCTCTGACAACAGTAGAGAAATACAGCTCTTGTCCTGTGTTTCTTATGATCTTGATTCACAGCACAAAAGAGCAAGAAATGGTGGGAAAACCAAAAGACAGGTCATTAACAATACTATTAAATTGGGAATAGATGTAAGTCTACTCCAAAGCTTGTGCTGATATACTACAATGCTTCCTTTTGACTTCAGTGGTATTTTCTTCAGAGCTTTGTGTCCCTGGGTGGATCCAGGCACACTTCTGAGTACTCTGAATAATAATAGCTAATAATAGCCAGATTGAAATGCTGTGACAAAGGGGAAAAGCAGTTCATTGTGCTCACTCCTCATCAGGTATTATTAGAATATGCCATTGATAATGCAAGAAAAGATTTTCAGCTACAGAAGAGATGAAACAAATCTGGTTGTGGAAAGGATAAGTGTAATACCGAATGCTTACAGCATGCAGGAGCCTCATACAACACCACAGTAAGTAACACCTGGAAATTGGCTTTGCTGTAAGACTACAGAAAATAGCAGCATGCTGAAGGAGGCCTGGGCTCACCCTTAGCCTTGCTATAGATTCAGGTTAGCATTTGCTTTCTAATTTATTGAAGGGAAATAATAGCTGTGGCAGGACTTGGAACTTAGAAATAAGCATTTCTGGAGCCTTGACCAGCCATCTCAGCAAGAACTGTTTCATGTGGCTGTAGTGGTGCTGATCTTCATTGAGCAGAAGGAGAGGGGACTGTTGGGCAGTGATGCTGAGGTCATTTGGCAGTCACCACCCATCACCATTCAACAATGTCAAACCAGCGAGCGCCGAATGGACACACCATAATGTACTCAGGCTCAAGGAAAAGATGATTATTCCACCTTCCATGAGACTGACAACCAGGACTATGGAAAGCAGGGATTTACAGCCTGAAAGCACTCACAGCTCATTCCAAAACACAGATGAAAGCCTGACATTTCCTCAGACCCCATGATTTTATACAGATCCCGGGAACTTTCCTTTCAGATAGCTGTGCAACATGCTGCTGAATCAATCTGTTGCGTTGGATGTCTTTGGAGAAGGACAGAAATAATGCTCCCACTGTCCCATGAAGAGAGCTGGAGAGGAAATGTCAGCCAACAGCATATGCAGGGTATTGAGTGTGCAGGAACTGCAGCCGTGTGGGGACCAGACGGGGCTGGGCATCTGCTTGCAAAGCTGAGGCCAGGCAGGAATGAATCCTGGCAGATGGCTGGATGGGGTGCTCCATCCTCTCCTTGTGCGATGGCCTTGCCAGCCACGCTGAAGCACAGAGCAGAGCCTCTGGGAGACTGAGAAATGAAGCAGCTCAGCACTAGGAATGCATTGCTCCTGCCACAGGCAAAATGGGTCAATTATTTTGCATTCACGTTCTAAGGCTGGGCACAAACGTGCATGCTGCAGCGTTGGTTAGCTCACAGGAGACTGTTTTCTTGAGTGACACGTTGAAGGTCGTGGTTTATCAATCATGTACAAGGTAAAGATGATGCAGTTGGCTGAGACAGCTTCCTCCTGTAAAACACATTCCAAGGGAAAATGATTGGGTTTGCCATGTTCTGTGGGAAAAGTGATAGACTAAGATCACTCTGCTCCTTTGAATTGTGCTTTTAGCTCCTCACTGTCTTTCCAAGTTTATTTCACACTTTCTGTGTGCACAAAGCAGCATGTTGTAAATATTTTTAAATATTTATCCATGTTTTCTCCTACACTTATTTTCAAAATCCTCTTCTTAGTGCCTTGCCTAGATGTAAGTGACTATGCAAACCTCTCGGATCTGAAGCAGTACATCAAGGCAACACCTTGGGAGCAGTCAGGGACCGAGACGGTGAAAATATGAAGCTTAACAAGAAAAGTCTCCTCGTATAATTAATTGTAACGTGGAATAAAAATAAATCAGAGCAATCCACGTTCAAGAAGTGACCGATGTGAGAAGTCTGTGTGGTGATGGTGAACTGGGGTGATTACAGAAACGACAGAGAAATCAAAAGCTCTGTGTGCATTCACACTGCCAAGAGCCAAGAGGTGTTTTCTGCACCTTTGCTCTAAGGAGTTTTTCTTTGTTTTCCATATACTCTGGTGTGCAGAGAAAAGAATTAAGAATGTCAGGAAGATGATCAACATTTGCAAGTGTACTGCTTGCATCCCATCAGGTTCTTATTTCTTGCAGCTAGTACTTAAGGAGAAGAACGTGTGGATTTTCTGGCTTTCACAAATTTCTTTTCCAAACCTGCCCATATTTTAAATGTGATCAGCAAGGGATGTTTACATTCCTAGGAGATCTTATATCAAATTCCGTTCTGGCGTTCATCAGGAGGTTCAAGGAGTACAAGTCACATCACAGAGCATTATCTCCAGACCTATCTAGGCACTTAAATAGCTTCTCTGTGTGGCAACTTCACCATCGTGGATGGATTCTAATCTGACAGTAACAGCCCAAGATACATCCCTGTGGTATTGACACCAGTCTGCAACTGAAGTAATAAAAACCTCACCAACTAGAAAATGTTCTAAATGCCTGACTGTGAATAACACAGCCATCAGATCTTCCTTGCTTTATTTCCTAGTTGAATACAGTGCATTATTCAGTCAAGGCTGTAGTCTCATTTTAGAAAGTTGCAGTGATGGATAATCCAACAAAACTCTTGTGAAATCATTCCAGGATTAATTACATCACTGCTTAGACGTTGTCAAACTGGGCCATGGGACAGAGTTTTCCCCAGGGTGAAGTGGTTGGAACTGGAGTGAAAAGGACCTGAGAAAGCAGGGTGTGGGTTGCAGAGACAGGGCCCCACCTTGCCTGGATGTCTCCATTGTGCTAAACCCAGCTGGGTATTTGCCTCCAGGTGCTATTAATAGACAAGGATGAAGCAGTAATCACTTTAACAAGATAGCATTGGAAAAAAGCCTATTTTCCTCTAAAAACCACAAGAGCCTCCTATCTGTGTTCAGGTTGGAAAATTATTGTTTTATTTCAATATATATATTTTTTTTAGCAGCCTAGTTTAATCCTTATTAAAACTCTCTCCAAAAAGTTGGAAGTATTAATTTCATTTCCCCCCCTGCCAGATATGACATTTATCCCTTGGCAAGTCTGCAAACCTCAGACAGTTCTAATGAGGGGCACATTTGGGTTTCATGCAAGGAGAGAGGCATTGTGTTGCGGTCCATTTCAAGATGGACTTGTTTGCAAGCTTTCTAAAGCAGAATTAATCAATAATTACAGCCATCATCAGCGTGTGAGCCCCTGGTGGTTTATTTATACTCCAGTCACATTGCTCTGTGACCTAGAGCAATATGCAGTAGTTTTGCCTGTTAGAAAATAAATCATATTACATTTCTGCATGCACATATAGTTAAGGCTTATCTTCTTCAGTTGTGAAGGAACAGAAATTTCTTCTGGAATTGCCTCTTTCATCTACATTTAGTAATCTTAATATTTGGGACATAAAATGATTTCCAAGCCATGTTTGCCATTTGGGTTTAATCCTTTGAGGTTTTAATTTTGAAATCTATATGACTATGTTAATTTGCAGAAGTGAGATTAAAATAAAAACATCTTTGAGTTTGTACAAAAAGTGCCGAGGTTTCCACACCTGAGTATCTGAATGAACAAACACCTATTCGTTTGAATTTCTGATCAGGAAATTTTCCACAATAGGGAAAGCCTCCTTTCTGATTAACTTTTGGAAATAAGTTCAAGTGTGTATTCAGGGTAAGAGGTTAAAAGTCTTAAAACTGCATTTCCAGAAATTGGGGGTGGGGGGCCAGGACACAGAAGGGAAAGCAGTTGTTGCTGCCACAGAAAGCACCTTCATGCTGAAAGAGAATTGGGAGAGTTGCAAGAGGTGAGGAAGTGGAACGTGAGTGACAGGTTCAAATGCTGTATCTGTTTCAAATATAGAGAGAATTAATACGTAATGAAGGTCGTTAGCAGTGAATGCCTATCTCATTCCCTTGCCTGAGATGAAGCTCAGTGCTACCTACACTGAAACACATTGTAGGAGCTGTAGTGGGCACCTCACAGTCATTGCCAAGGAGAAGGTTATCTGGATTGATAAATGAGTGAGAATGAGAAAGAGTGAGATGACATCAGATTTAGGCTCCAGTCCCTGCAAAATATTAAGTGCTTAAGCCTACTACAGGGACTAACCCTGCTCCAGCATGGACAGAAGCATGACCAGGACAGGGACTCAAAACTGCTGCTGGAAGGACTGATGGTGGCTTTCTCCATCACAGCTGCCCTGATGACCCATGGAGAGCAGAGCACTGGTTATGTTTGCTTTTCTGCAACACCAATATCACAGTGGAGCTGCAGGAGAAGAGGGAAACTGTCAGGGAGCTGTTTCCTAAATACTGGAGATATGAGAGGAAAAATAGTAATGTTTGAAAGCTGCTACTCCAGGTGGCTTCTTGATAGCTCAGCCAAGCATGCTGAGGTCTCTTACCTTTTGAAATACACATCACGAGTTCCTTTTCTGTCTGGTGACCTGTGCATTCTCCAGAGATTTGTCCTCCTGTGGAAGGAGTGCTTATCTGTAGCATGAATGAAATTGAGTGGCCCAGCAAGAACTGTGGTCTCCATGCTATACTGGTAGTATTTTGTGATCCTGTATCATTGTACAGGTTGCTGCTTCCCTCTTGACATTGACACCTTGCAGTGAAGCCAGGACTAAGCACAGCCACCACAAGAGCGTGTAGTGACAGGACGAGGGGTGATGGCTTTAGACTGAAAGAGGGGGGGATTTAGATTAGATTTTAGGAAGAAATTGTTGGCTGTGAGGGTGGTGAGACCCTGGCCCAGGGTGCCCAGAGAAGCTGTGGCTGCCCCCTCCCTGGCAGTGTTCCAGGCCAGGTTGGATGGAGCTTGGAGCAACCTGGGCTGGTGGGAGGTGTCCCTGCCATGGCAGGGGGGTGGCACCAGATGAGCTTTGAGGTCCCTTCCAACCCAAACCATTCTATGATGAGCCTATATTGAGGCTTTTTCACACTATGTGGAAAGTCTTCGAAACACCAGCTGCATGGGAGCTGTGATAGCTGTGCCCACATAATTCCCTAGGTTACTCATTGGGGTGAGCAGCCCAGGGCACCCACTGGTTCCTGGTGGGGAGGACTCTGGTTTTCAGGGCAGAGACAACTCCTGCAGGAGGATCTGAAAGAGGCAGGGAGTTTTTGCTGTGCATAAGTGACACTGAGGAACACACACAGGCAGGCAGACAGGCATCCAAACCCAGATGTGATCAAACATGGAACGATGCAAACACCTACATCTGCAGAGATATGTCCCAGCAGGGACAGCTGGAGAGAAGAAGTCATTTGCAGAGCACTCTGTTTTCCTTTAAAAGGTCTCAGGTTGACAGTGGTTAGCAAACTGTCTGCAGTGTCACAGCAAGATACACAATTTCCTCATGGCTTAAAAAGGCTGTGAATAAACTCAGGCTGCAGATTACAGAGATTTGTAACACCAGGAGCATCCGGGCTCCTGAATAGCTTCCCAGTGACAGCACCACTGAGAGCAAGATCAAAGTACCTTTGAAATGCAATATGACCAATTTATGAGCTCAATGGCTCACCAACCTGGGACTTCAAGGGACCTTATGCAGTCCTTGCACCCACTCTGCTCTTCCCAGTCCTCTGCACCAGCCTCCTGAGCCTGAGCAACCAGTCTGCTGGGGACCTGCAGCGAGTGCCCAGCAGAGGTCAAGGAGCTAAATGTCTTTTGTGACTTTCAGCAGCACCACCAGCAGAATATGCCCCAACCAGATGGTGTCCAGTACAAAGTGCATCTGTTCCACTCTTGCATCATCTGAACCAAGGCTAGGGTAAGGGATGGATTTAGGTGAGTTGGGGAGGAAGAAGCATGGGAAAACAGAGGCATAAGGGGATAGAAAAGGCCAGTTGCATGTTGCAGGGCAGCACAGTCTGTCCTGCCTTCTTATTCCTAACTCTTGTCCTGGGTGAAGTCTGTGTGCATGTGAGTGCATGGGGGCTGAGTGCAGCAACTGGAAGTGGCCCATGTGTCCCCGGAGCAGCACTTACTTGAATTGAAAGCCCAAAATAACCTGCAAAAAGCAAGAAGCAAACCAAACCCAAAACACCCAGTCAGAAACTCAGGGATTTTTAACCCATAAAATTATTTTCCTGAACTGAAAATTGTGTTGCTTTGTAACTAATCCCCTTGAAACCAAAACACAGCACTATGTTTGTTTCAGCATGTGAAACCTGGCCCTGAACCAGTCAGTATGCACATGGGTAGTTAAGGTGATACCCTAGTCTAAAACCAAGCTAATTTGCTAGGAAGGCTGTAGACCCTTTTCTTTACAGGTCTTGAATCAATGTGTCACTACTTGAAGCTTTGGAGCTTCCCATCACCTAATTCTTCTGGTTCTTGATCCGTGGTAAACCTGCTGCAAAGGAGTTTTTAACATTTTTATAGAGGTGGAGTTTACAGGCTTGGGGATCATCATTTTCTTTTGTTGTTTTTAAGAAAGAGCCTTTAAGGAGGGCAAGTAAATTTTCCCATTTGACAATATGAATAGCAGGATTTGCTATAATTCTCACCTGATCTGGGCTATGCACAATCATTAATGCTATCACCCAATGCCTTGGTATAATATAACTTATAAAAAGAAGCTTAGTTATCGATATAATGTGGGGGTTTTTTTCAGTAGATGAAAGCCTTCTGTGCTTCAGGAATATTGCTACATAAAAGTTAATGTGGAATAGATGATTCAATATCCTACAGCAAGCATAGGAACAAACAATGCCTAAATATTTAAAAAGCAGGAAGATAAGAATACCAAAGCACACTAATACGGTGTGCACATATCCCACATCTCTGATCCGTATTCTTTAAGCCTATAAAAACAACTGTGAATTCTTTTATTTACCAGTTTAAGAGAGAGCTTCATAAAACCTGATTTAACTGCTAAATGCTGAATGAAAACCTTTGTAGGGGTTATATTTAGAAACTCATGTTTATATTCAAGATGAAAATTCCTCTTCTCTGTGTTTTCCAAAAAAATTGAAAGAAAGAAGTCTGTGCTGTATATTTTCAAGTGCCTGGAGAGCAACTGGGTATGTGTGTGTGTGATACAGGGTCTTTCCCGCAGGGAAATACCTCCCCTGGGAGAGGAACATACAGTAGATTGTACATCTAATACTGCTGTCACCACCTTTTTTCTCAGTATCTTCCAAGTCACTGTAATTTATTACAATGGTCAAATGAAGCATGAGTAAAAGGGAGATTTCATATCATGGAATCACAAACAGCCTTGGTTGGAAGAGACCTCTAAGCTCACCCAGTCCAACCAGTAACCCAGCACTGCCCAGTCCCCACTGCCCCATGTCCCTCACACCACATCTCCACGGCTCTGAAATCCCTCCAGGGATGGGGATCCAGCTAAGAAGGAAAGCCAAATATTTACTCGAGGAACAAGCTCGTGCTGTGGCACCGAACTGAGATGCAAAGAGCCAGGCAAGTGGGATAGGTTCTCCACCTGAGTGACCCCTGGCAAGTCACTTATTTTCTCTCTGCCTTCATCACCCGGCAGCGAATGGAGGTGACATTAATTCCTGCATCCCTTCAGTGGGTCTGATTTGTCTATTGACACAGCACTGCTGGGTTACTCATACAGCACTTAGCACTGCAGGGAACAACTCTGTGGTTAACCCCATACCTGCCACTGAACCCAAAAAACCAATCAGTTACAAGACCCTGCTTGGCCCATACAGCAAGGCTGTTGCACAGATAAGAAGACTGTACATAAGACAAGGCCTGGGAGACAAAAGTTCTGCCAGCTTGCAAAGCTGCAGCGTTTCTAGCTGTTGTCTTGGTGCTGTTGCCAGGCTTGATGGGAGCACACAGGCTGCATAGGAGGTCATGCACTGACAGTGGGGTGTAGCAACCACACACCTGAGCACCGTGTTCTCCCTATGGAGAGAAGCTAATTCAGCATGGGAAGTCTTGGGGTTGCTTGGCTGACTCAGTAACATGCAGGGCCCTTTGCATCAATGTTAAATACCTGTTCACCCACACAGCCAGGAAAGGTGAGAGTGCTTTTGTAGCTACAACAAATTAAAGAGCTTTAAGTCTGCTCATCTCTGTGAGAACAAAAGCTGGGTGATGAGAGTGGGTGTCTGCCTGCACCCTGGCCCTCAAAGAACCACCAGTGGGTGTGTTCTGCTGTGGCTACTCACAAAGCTGGGAGAGGAGTTGGTGGTTGGTGCAACACACCTCGGACAGGACCTGCAGCTCCCAGCTGAGCTTCCCCCTGGAGCAGGGAAGAAGACCCTGTGCCCTCACACAGCATTGCAAGAAGCCCAAGAGGACCCTCTCAGAAGGCTCAAAATTTGCTCATCACAATTGCACTGGCAGTCAGGAGCAAATCCAACACTTTGCTGCTGAAACCTATCCCAGGAAAGCTCAGCTCTGCTTGAAGCAGGTGCTGCTTTTAAGGATACGTTTCATCCTAATTGATGTGAAAGCTGCATATTTCATCAAGTATATTGGCAACAGCTTCTAAAGGGAAAAAACCTGTTAAATGAGGTTTCTGAGAAGTGCAATTTTTACATTTTCCTTCCAACATACTTAGTGACCAGCATACCTTTGGAAACTCCTCAATGTTTGCAGTTCCCATCTACCACACTGGTGCTTTGGTTTTTGAGAGACAGCCAGTCCCACTTAGGAAAACGAGCCCAAATCATTTACTGAGAGAACCAGGTGTTTGCAAACAATCCTAAGCACTTTCACTCTGCTTCTCTGAGCTGTGAGTTGAACACAAGGCTTGGCAACGGAATGATGTGCTGGGTAGGACACATTTCATCTCAGAGATTTTCTTAAAAATGAAGTCACAAAGATGTGAATAAGGGTCATTTATAAGAAAATGCTGCTGCTCCTAATATGGGCTATTTAAATTTAAAAAAAAAAAAAAAAAGATCAAAAGAAAGGAAGCATTCTCAATCTACTTGCTTTTAGTGGGTGGGGTTTTTTTGAAATGTAGTGGGTTTTTTTTCTTTTTTTGCTTCCTTTTGATGTTGGATTATTTTCTTCTGACCAATGTCCTTATTTAGTCAAAGATAATTTAGATATTGCTACCTTTCATTTCCTGAATTGCAAAGCCATGCCTTGGTAAGTGAAATGCCACAAGAGGGACCTGCCTGGGGGAAGGCAGAGCTCACAACTGCCAAATTCTCCTCCCTGTGAGCTCTCGCACTGTCCCTTGCTGTTCTCATGCAAGTCAGTTTATGGATGTGCCCTGCAATCGTCTCTCTGCAGAGGAGGGCACAGTGGTGAGCACTCATGTACACACATAACTCCAACACACACTTACCAGGGCTCCTTGGGCTGGGGCTCAAGCAGATTAAATATTGATGTATCTCCATTACAGTCAGCTGAGCCTCTGCTCCCCTGTCCTCTGGTTAAACCATCCATGCTTTTGTTTTTGTGGGACTGTAACTGGGAGATTTGGCTCACCACTGCTTCACCCAGCTCAGGAATACAGAACCTGGGCTGGCTCAGTTGCTGTTGAACAGAGTTTTGTTATGGGGTGATCAGACACAGAGCAAACCCCCTGAGCTTCCCTCCTAGGAGGCTTTAAGTACTGAGTCATTAAAAAAGGCTTGGTTTCATTAAAGAGAGCTGTGAAATGCTCCTGTCTTTTTATTGTTTCTATTTTTAGTTGATGGGTGATCTGGTTAAGCTCCAGGAGCCTATATATATCTTGTTAATATTTAACAAGAAGCAATCAGGTCTGGATTAGCAAACTTTACTTCCAGCAGCCAGTTCTGGTGCCAGTGGAGGTTTCATCCCTCAGCTACAATTCCTCAAAATCATGACATGATGACTCATCACGTGGATGCATGACAAGCACCCCTTAAAACAATCATTAAGGAATTCATCCCTGGTAGTTCGTAAAAGTGGATGGATGGGGGTGAGCAGTTGCTGACTGCAGAGGAAATTTTGAAATAGGTTAAAAAAAACCCCAAACAACTGGAAAGAAAAAAGGTGTAAGCATTTCTCTATACCCAAGATGGCTCTAACAAGAACAAATCGTTTTCAGTTGTTGGAAGGAAGATTTGGGATAGGCATTGGAAAAGACTTTGTACTGTGAAAGGTGATGGAAGAGATGAGTGGAGGTCGTGGCATCTCTGTGCTGGAGGTCCTGGAGCACAGGTGAGGTGAGTACCTGTCAGAAAAGGGTTCTCTGTGATCCTTTCTTGAACTAAAGGAGCTGATTACATGGCTTCTGTTGGGTTCTGTGATACAGGATGAAATCAGAAGATCATTCATCCGGAGATTTTCCTTAAATCTTGAGCCTTTAAGTGTGATTTGGGATTTCTGAAAGCAGGATGTCTGTCTGAGATGAAAACGAAACACTCTCCCTTTGATCAAAACAGAGAAAGCTTTCGTTATTTCTTATTTCTTACACCAAGGCTGTCACCATGTATTGTCTCTGGAATGAGCTGAAAAGCCTGGAGCCCTTAAAGGCACTTTTTCAGAACAGCTCTCGGTGCACAGAACTCTTCCACCCCAGCCTTTGCATGCACTAGCACGGACCAAGTGGTTCAGGCCCTTGGGGTACATATTCCAATTGCTTTTGGCTTTGACAGTGAGCTGATAAAACTCCCTGACTGCTGCTTACAAGTCCTCTCCTATTAACAGAAACGTTGTCACTGGGCTGCCTTCATTGTGCTCAGCAGTGGAAATACAGAACTGTATTTCAGATCCCAGCGATTTTGTGTGTTGTGTGCCCATGTTTTAACAATGTTATCACTCTGCTCATCCATTGTGGGTGTCACTGGGGACCCTAACTCATCTTTATGGAGCTCTCATCCTTGTATCTCTTTTTTCTTCCCTGAAAACATTGCCCTTCTTTCAGCTCAAAGGCTACATTGCCTTACAGGTTTTGATGCCAGCTGGAGCAGGTATTCATTGCTCTACTGTCAGAATATATTATTCAGGCACTGAAATTGCTGTTGCAACATGGATTTAGGCAGAGGGATCCCAGGCAGTTGAAGCAGGACTCTTCACCCACCACTGCACATCTCCATGGCAGTCACGTGCAACTCTCCTCTTGCTCACAGGAGTGACAGAAGTGTCCTGGTGGCAATTCATCATGCTTTTGGATGAAGGGACTCCACCAAAAAAATGCCTGTTTGTATTTGCAGATGGTGAAGGAAGCCTTGATAATTAGCTCAGGATGCCAGCATCCACATTTCTTATAAGTGAATCCTACCCTAACCATCTATCTTACTAAAATGAGTAGTTGCTAACTGACACCAGATGGCACCGTCCCAGGGTTATAAAGTAGCTGGTGATGGGCAGGTGGAGGAAGAGGATGGAATCAGTGGGTTGCTTTTAATCCTAGTGATGGGTTTTCTTTGATGTGTCCAAGGCATTTTGAGCAGTTTTAGTGTCACTTCTCTGGAGTTAGTGAATCTGCTCTGATTTATGTCGACAGAGGAACTGGTCCTATACATGTAAAGAAACAGGACAGGAAACCTCATCCATCAAATCTTCTGGAAGATTTTAAGTACTTGTTCTCCTGGCCAAACTGATGGCACCAGCTTTCTCTGCTGACCAGTGCTGTTCAGCCATGGGAATGCTGAAAGACCAGTGAGACTCTCTGCAGGGAGAGGAGGAGGGATTTCCAGCAGTTCTGGGCTTTGAATCCCATCCTGGGGCCAGCCTAGATGCTGCAAGCCCTAGTGGACACTTCTACTTCAAGGTCACTAATTTTTTTAATTATGATTCCACAGTGGAGCTTCCCAAGTTGATGGGCTTTTTCATTTTGGGTTTTTTTTGGTATGTTTTAATGTATAGACAGGTGGCTCACCTGTAAGGGCTGTAAAGTATCCACAGGCTGAAGCCAAAGTATTCAAACAAGTGAGTGTTTTCACACCAACTCCAAAAAAAGGCAAATGGACCTTCAGAGGACTGGGAAAATAGCTAAAAACAAGAATTAATTCAAAGGCTTAATTCTAAGCATCTGTTAAAGTATCTCACTAAGTTTTGACCTTGCTACTAATACGTATATACAGTGTGTGTGTATGCACATTTGCCTACACGTGCATTTTATTTATTAATCACATTATAAAAATCTACATATAGTGAAGGAACACAGATGGCAATATTCCTTGGCTGGAAACAGTTTGTTTTATTTGCTATATAATAAAGAATTAATAATATTACAATCAATTGTGAAAAGCAATACAGATCAGATGTCAGATCAGATGTCATCGGTACGTTATTAAGTGTTAGGCAGAGTTTAAATTAGACTCCAGCTACACCCAAAGGCTACTGCAATTAGAGAAATCTCTTGTGATGTAATATTCTTAGCTTTAAAGTCATATCCTATAAATATTACATAGTTAATAACACTTTTTCATAATCAAGAAACCAATGCATATATCTAAAATATTTGCATCTAAGGAGCTGCTGACATGACATGGGAAACTGTGAAGAAAATTCTGTTTGGGAATTAATTCAGCTCGGGGCAAAATTCAGAGTTTTTTCACTAATTTTTAAGTGCAGATTGCTGAATACATTACACATTCCCACCCAGGTCTGAAACAGAAAACCCAGGTTTGCTCCACCATTAATTTTAAATGTAAGAGTGTAATTCTATGCGGTGAATTCACATTCGTGTTGTTACAAAACACTCCTGAGTACCTCACTAAATCAACAATTAAAGTGAAATTTAAAAAGAAAAGACCAGGTCCAGGCAGTGTAATGGAGTATAAACATTAATTGTTAGGGGATTTTTATTTAAGTCCCACGTAGAGAGCCCTTTGGGAGAACCAGTGAGGAAGTCACCGTGTAATTTAGCACTACAGAAAACATAGTGTTGGGAATCAGCCAGGTAGGTGAAAGCAGCTATAAAAATTTAGAGGTGTCTATTTTTCACATTTTAATGGTTTTTAAAGATTTAATTTTATTGCTATTTTTATTGTTATCACTACTGTTAAGCCTAGTATTATCATTACTATTTATATAATATAATTAATAATGATGATGTTTGTGTGGCCTCATTTAATACACTAGTAGCAATAATAAAAAAAGTCACATTGAGTGCAGGATGGGTATGAATAGACTGAAAACCTGCAGGACTAGATCATATTATAGCAGGCTCATTCAGCCAGAGAAAAATACAAGTTTTTTTCTTTGGAAGCTGACACAAGACATATTTAAGTTGGATTTAATGGATGGGGATTATGTGAATAGTTACTTTTTACAACAAATTCAGTGGGCTGTAATGGTCAGTAGCTTTAAATCAAGAAAGAATTTCTGATATAAAAATGTTCTGGGTTCACCTCAAGAATATTTGGGATCATTGAGGAACTGTCAGATGGATGCTGATGCTCACGCAGGAAATGGGGCTGTGTGACCAGGAGGGCTCTGCAGCTGGAAGATCTATGAAATCAGAAAAAAAAACACATGCTGGAAGCTGGCATTCATCTTCTGAATTAATAACATGGTATCATTTCTCAAGAACAATACATCACAGTGTAATGGCATGTTGTTTGTCTTTGGTTTAAACAAGCCATTAAGATAAATCTAAAGAGAAACAGCGGCTACTTAATTAGGATAAGAGTCTCACATTGTACACAGAGTAAGTAAACAGCCTGGCTTGTTGGTGGGGACAATTAGTAACCCACTGCTGACTCTCAGGTGAAGCCTTTTCTCCCTGTGAAATGAGATCCGTAATCCCTCTGCAGTCCCTATTTGTCAAGTCCTCTAGTCAGAAGCATCATTAATTTCAGAATAGTTTAAATGAGTATGTTGGTGTGATTAATTCCTGATGTATATTCATCATCTGGGCTAAAGTGAACGGTAATGTGTGAGTCTGTGTCAATTAAACTGTTAAACTGGGCTATGGAGTGAGCCAAAATCACTGGTATCAATGGGAGTCTTTGCTCAGATGCTCTCAAAGCACCTGTACTCATTCATTTTAGTGGGAAGGTGGGCAGAGCATCCTTTGGGAAGAAGAAAGCGGTCAGTGCTCCACATAGTCCCTCCCACCCAGCACATCAATAGCACAGCTGCTCACAAATTCCCTAATGAGGTCACCTTTTCAACACAACATTATAAAGGGAATATTGTCATCCATCCCAACACGTGCAGAACACCAAGTTTAGGAAGTTTGTCTCAGAAGCTGGAGTTTCTATAGATGTCAGTAGCCCTGCAAAGCTTAGCCTTGTGGAAACATTCATGCAAGCTTAATTATAAATGATTCTTCCTTAGCACCTACACTTCCTTTCACGTCAGTTAAGGGATAGTTCAAAATGTATCACAGAATCACAGAGCAGCCTTCGTTGGAAGAGACCTCTAAGCTCCCCCAGTCCAACCATTAACCCAGCACTGCCCAGTCCCCACTGCCCCATGTCCCTCAGCACCCCATCATATCACCCCTTCTCTCATATCTGTCTTATCACCTATAATTTCACAATGGAAAATCATAAACCACAGTTTTTGAAGCAGATCTATAAATACCATAACTCTCCTAAACTTATGTGTATGATGCCCTCCATTCCTTTATTTTCAGTGTTGTACACAGCAGTTTGTTGGTTTTCATTTCAGGCATTGTGCTGGGGGTGAAACAAAGGGCTGCTCAAAGGAGAGAAATAATTCATATATTTTCACCATTTATAAAATCAGGCAGAGAAATCAATTTTAATGAACATTTTCAAAGCATTTCTAGTGCACTTGCAAGGTAAGAAAGTTAGTAACAGGAATCAGCAGATGTGAAACAACAGAGATACGTTTTCTCTAAATAATTATACAGGTGCTGTATAAACCATCATCTATCTTTACTTTAACACATATTTTGCAGTGGGTTTCTACATCCTGGGTACTCCAGTAGGAGTGCTTTATCACTAGGAGAAAAAAAAAGGCATATGAGATTGAACAGCTTGCACAGTAAAACTCCTTATGTGCCATGGATGGAAAAAGCAATTTGAAGGAGACGACTATAAAATGAGAGCTGTGAGACAGTGTTTTGAGAAACAGCCATCTTTGGGTTTATTTTAGTCTGGAACTTCCTAAAACATCTTTTCTCTCTGTCAGGACTGAAGCCCTGCGAGAACTGCCGTGCTGGGGAATTCATTAAGCAATAGTTTCAAAGAGGGGTTTAACTCCAATCTGTGCCTGCTGCCTTTCCATTTTTTTTACTAAATGATGCAATTTTGAGTTTTACATAGGTGGGGTCCAGGACTCACAGCCCTCAGATAAGGAGTTTATGAACTTTCCCACAGACATGTAGCCCAAAATATGGGCTTGGACGTTGCAGTACCCACAAATATTGTATTAAAGCACCAACCTCTGCTCTCAAGAACATGATCTGAGATAATTTCAGTCTGTTTAAGCTGTGGCAGCAATTGTCAAACTGTCACAGAATTATTGCCAAAATATGTTTTAGGTTTCGTTTAACCTCACCTAATTATGTAGCATGATGCATGCTGTTAATTAATAGCTAGCAACATGCAATTATTCTGCATGGAGTGAACTACCTATGGCCCCTGGATCTGACCACAGGTTTTTTTTTCTTCCCATGAAATGCAGCAGAGTGACCAGGACAGGGATAGCTGAAGTCAGTGGGCAGTCCTAGATTCCCAGTTATCCTGGTTTGGCTAGGATGGGGTTAATTTTCCCCAGCAGTTGGGAGGGAGCTACAGCCAGGTTGTTCCATACCATGCCTGGGTGCCAGGGCATGGGGAGTGCAGGTCTAAACCACCACACCTGCAGCACCCCCAGCCCCAGTTGCCTTAAAGCACAAGGACAGCAAAGTCCTGCTAAGTTTTCTTGAGGTTTTCTGTTGTTATTTCATAATGCAGGAAATTGCTGTTCAGCCTCGAGAGAGGAGATTATTACGTGGACCCTCAAACCGAGCAGAGAGCACTAAAAAGTTATTGTGAGAATAATTTGTTCCTCAATGTAAAAAATCGAGAAAGTGCAGAGGCAACAAGAAAGGAATTAAAACAACTTAGTCAACACCCATTCACACACACAAAAAAACCCCCTAAAAATAAAAATCCTGAAAGCAGGGTACAACAGAGCTGTTATATTGACAGGGAATCGTTCCACAGTCCTAATCCAGTATCTGTTATCTCTAAAAACATGCTGCAATGAATTCCCTGGGCTCTGGAGGAGACTGTGATTTGAAAAACACCACTATCAATTGATTCCTCAAATTAACTGCTAATCCAAGAGTCCTGATTATGATTAGTCTGCTAATCAATTTATTTGATAGAAAGCTTTTTAAATTTTCCAAATTATAGTTCAGCTCTTCTCTCTCTCTTTTTCATATGTTTCATCTAATTAACTGTTTTTCCTAGCAGTGAAAAGCAAGATCTTTCTTTCTTAATTGCCTCTTGACCCTTTCTCTCTCTCCAATGTGGCTGCCTTTAGAGATTCTTCATCATGAGAAAATTAAAATGCTATCAGCGAATTAAAAATATTGTTTGGCCCAGAGGAAACTTCCCAGCATGTCTGTGAATCCTTTGGAGTTATATTTACACAGCTTTGCTGGGGAAAGTCTGACTCCCCAGTACACCGGATTGCCCTTCAGTTACTGCACGCAGATGAACGACCTCCCTGGTGACTGCAAAAACTGGTTTGGTAATTGCTGATTGCAACGCCAGCAAAGAGAGATCTGCAGTGCCTGAGTGAGCTGTGCTGCTGCTGGAGAAGGGCAGATGGACATGGAGCTGTTGGAGCACGTCCAGAGAAGGTCACGAAGATGATTCAAGGGCTGGAGCACCTCTGCTCTGGGGACAGGCTGAGGGAGTTGGGGGTGTTCAGCCTGGAGAAGAGAAGGCTCTGGGGAGACCTTAGAGCACCTTCCAGTACCTGAAGGGGCTATAAGAAAGCTGCAGAGGGACTTCTGACAAGGGCATGGAGTGATAGGACAAGGGGCGATGGTTTAAACTGGAAGAGGGGAGATTTGGATGAGATCTTACAGAGAAATTCTTGGCTGTGAGGGTGGTGAGACACTGACCCAGGGTGCCCAGAGAAGCTGTGGCTGCCCCCTCCCTGGCAGTGTTCCAGGCCAGGTTGGATGGGGCTTGGAGCAACCTGGGCTGGTGGGAGGTGTCCCTGCCCATGGCACCTTCAACTAGACCAGGTTTCTCAGAGCCCTGTCCATCCTGGCCTTGAATGTTTCCAGGGATGGAGCATCTCCCACCTCTCTGGGCATCCTGGCCCAGTGTTTCACCACCCTCATAAAAAAATTCTTCCTTATATCTAGTCTAAATCTACCCTCTGTCAGTTTAGAGGATCAGCATGAACTTCTGCTCTTTTGCCATCAGGCCCCAGACAGCACACACGAGTGTTTCTGACCTTTCCAGCCATCGTGTCTGGCTCACCAGTGAGTCTGTGGCCAGTCTTGCTTCAGCATTTCCTACCAAGCTCCTACTACCAGCAGTGACAGACTGCAGCTCCAGTGTCATAGTGCCATGTCATTGTCCATCACTGTCTTGCATGTGCACCACCTGAGTGTGCAGCAGCAAGCCTAGAGAACATATATTGTCTTCTCAAATGTCTCTTCCCATTACCTTAATAAAACACTTACTTTCTGAGCTGAACACAGAAGGACATTGCTCAGCTATTCAGAGCCCACACCCTCACCAAGGGGTACTTTATGTCTCTGAATATAGAATCATAGAATTATTTGCATTGGAAAAGACCCTTAAGATCATCAAGTCCAACCATTAACCCGGCACTGCCCAGTCCACCACTAAACCATGTCCCTCAGCACCACATCTACATCTTTTAAACTCCTGCAGGGATGATGACTCAACCCTGGGCAGCCTTATGCCCCTTCCTCCTCCTTCTTTAGCAACCAGAAGATTTCCACTCAGGCTCTCCTGAACACTGACTTCTCTGGGAACCTCCCCAGCTCTGCCCAGCCTTCCTTTGCATCAACACAAGGATGCTTGGTCAGAAATCCCTTCTTGATGCCTGCATTTTGTGCTTTCACCCCACCAACAGCCTCACGTTGGGTCTCAGCTGCTCTGAACCTCCAGCACAAGGCACCGCTGTGTGATTACACCACGGAGTAACGCTGCAGCTGGAATATCAGATCTTTGCCTCAAGAAGCATTGTTCTTATGCACAGCAGCTATCCAGCAGGGCTGCAATCTTTTGGTGTCAGTTTGATGTCAGTAAGCAGCGACAACCATCATGATTAAAAGGACTATGGATTTTTTCCAAAAGTACTAAGCATTCCCTCCCTCTTCTTCACAAGTGGCTTTATGGTAGGTGGGCAATTGAAAACCCATCTTTTGTATATGAATACGCTTTTTAAAATAGCAGGTTTTAACAGCTGAGTGATGCCAAGTTTATACCCGTGGTTTTCAGAATATTTAAAATAGTCTCTTCGTGCAAAGACGAGAAGGCCACGCTGTTTTCCCCATGAATGGAGAACACACATGCACTCACAGCTGATGACAGGCACAGTGTTCAAGTACTCTGTGATCAGTTACAGCTGAATGGAAGTTGAGTCATCCGATAGCTATAAAAACCATGCATTGCAGCAACGTGCCAAAAGGATGATTTTTTTCTGTAGCACGCAGGCCAGCGAACCATGATGTACAGGTGAGCAAACTGTGGGCCACACTGCATTTATGTTTGCCAGTCTGAGCCAGCTCTGACACTCTACAAAGAAAATGGACTTTTAGAAAACAGTTTTCCAGCACAGATTTAAAAATAGGCAGCGTGGGGGACTGTCAGACACAGAAACAACAATACGAGTGGATGGACACCATATCTGTAGCAGCTTGCCTTCCCATCAGTCTTGACCTGTGTTGGTGGAGCCACTGGTGGTGGCCAGGCTCAATTTTTGCCCAAGACATATCTTGCTCGTGATGCAGTCGTGCCTTCCTGTGGGCTAACCAACTCCAGCCTTCCCCAGGCTGGGGTGGAGGTCTTTGTCCCTGTGACCTTTTTGTGACTTTGTGACTTTCTCCTTGGGCCATCTCTCCCTGCTTCTCAGTGCAAGATTTTGCTGGTTTCTTCTAAGAGAAAAATGACAAAAGGAAGATTCAGGTTCACCTTTTGTTACTGCTTTTCAAATGCTTCTCATTCTTATATGTGCATTCTCCTATTGCCCTCTCATACAACTCCAAGTCCTCCTCTGGCTCTTCTTGGCAATACAAACATTTTCTTTCTCCTGTCTTAAGACAAAGCAAAGCAAAACCATATCTCTGCTTGATTTTTCCAACCATCACTCTGTCTCTATTTTTCCACAGCTTGCTTTCTTCTTTAGTGCCTTGTTTGCATAGACCGTAATTTCCTCAAGACATGTACTCTCTCCAGTTGGTATTTGTATAGATTCAAGCACTGATAGCTGTCCTGAGGCAGAGGTCTAATGCTGGTAGTATATGGGATTCCTCCAAGTTGTGACTGATTATCTTCTGTCTTCATCAGTTTGTCATTGACTTCAACTGAACTCTGACTCAGTGCTTATACCATGAGAGGTTTTTAAAAGAAGATCTGGAAGGAGAAGGTGCATTAAATACATTAGTGAGCACGAATGACTGATGTGTCATTTAAAATTAGCCTACATGTACAAACATGTTTTAAAATTCTAGACAAAACCCACAAATTTACATTCCTCTCAGGCAACTTTCCACCCATCTACTTGTTTTCACCTCCCCCTAGTTTCAGCTTACAGCCAGATACCAGGGTTGTTGTAGCACAGTGCTCACCTTACGTAGTGCTCAGGCAAAGTATTGGGTTTCCCATTAACACTGGAATTGAAAAACCACTCGATTTAGCTGCGTTGCAGAGGTAATGACTAGGTATTTTTCATTCAGATATTTATAATGAAAAATGGCTTTCCCATTCATTAAATTGTCAAATTCTAATGGACCTGTAGTTACAAGAATCTCACATACAAAATCCCAGTCTTGGCATACTTGCAGGTATTCAATAAGAAGATACCACAAAAGCACACTCAGTTCTCTGTGAGCTTGCTTGGATCCTGGAGCAACAGTATATTAAAGGAAAATCCTGACAATGCCAGTATACCCTGCCTCATCCTTCTCTGACAACATGTTATGGGCTTGTAACTGATGGGATGAAATTGGAACTGATGTACTGCAATCATGCTTGTTGTGCTCGAAATTAAGCTATCTGAAAAACCAAAATTAATGTTTCCTATTATATTCAGGCTTGGAGTTGTTTGCAGAATTGTCAGGAGCCTGTCTGTCATGCTGTTGCATCAGTATATGATGGGTAAGGATATGTTCAAGCACAAGCTCAAAGTAAAAGTAGCTGAAACAACAGTAAACTAGCAAGTTAGCAAATTATTTACCAGACACTTAAGGCTGTGAGGTCCAAAGTTGCCTGTGTAACTCACCCCTCTGGATGAAGGGACCAGGGGGTGAGAGGTTGTCCTAATGGGATGGCTGCTAATGGTGTCGTTAATAAAAGGTATTAGATTTCACCACCTAGCCTAAAATAGAAGAGAGAGTGGTACTCAGATGCAATTTCTCTCCATCATTTCTCTGCAAACCCTTATTTCATTAAAAAAACACCGCACAAAAAAACAACCCGAAACCAAACCAAAAAATATACACACACAAAAAAAAAACCCCAAGACCAAAAAAATCCAAAAAAAAAAACCACAAAAAAAGCCTACTTTACACTGTTGTTGTCCCTTAGACAAAGAGCTGTCCACCCAAAATTACTGAGAGCCTGGGATGATGCCTGCTCTTGGTTGAGCATCACTTGGAGGAAGTGCACAGTTTTAATCTTTCAGGCACTTGGACATTGTAAACCCAGTATCAGCTACTGTGCTACCTGGAGCAGAAAGCAATTTGCTTTTCAATTCCTGGCCTTTGTAGCATGTTGCCTAAAGAATTCTTTCCTGGGAGGAAATCCGTGTGTGTGCATCCAGGCCCTGACTTTTACAAAGATCAGCACATTTCTGGTGAAGCAACTGGAGCCACACCAGGGCAGGGATGGTGTTAATGAGAGGAAAATCCAGCAAAGCCTAAGGAAATTATCTAAATCCTCCTTATTTCCAAAGGATATGAGGTGATTGAGAGACCTGAAAAGCAGTGTTCTATGGAGAAAGTTACAATTCTCTTTCTTTCTGTTCTTCCTTTTTTTTTCTGCAGGTCAGTCTGTCCCCAAAGAGAGGAGACAGACTCTCCTCTGGTCCCTCCGTGCCAATGCTGAACATCCTCTGCCCTGCACATGCCTTGGTTTCTCTCTCCTTGTCCCTGTCATGCCAGCAAATGCCCTCCTGACCCTAAGCTTGAAGTGCTCAGGGATCTCTCATATTTTTCCAGACAATTTTAGAAATATTGCTATTTAAAAAAAAAAAAAAGAAAACATTCCAGGGAAGTGACTCCCCACATAAAAACTATTAACTTCCAAATAAGTCTCTTATTCCCTTGCTCTGACTTTGTCCTTATTGGAGCATAGTTTCTGAACACGTGGATCATGTTTGGTGCTCAGCTGTGTATGCCTATTTTGCATGCAGTTCTTTGCACTGAATTAAATCACTTCTTACTCCAGCTTCCTTCTTGCTCACCTTTCCAGGCCTGTGTATTGCCCAGCAGCTCTTTTTCCCTCCTCAATTAACCTTATGTTATTTCTTTCCTTGGGCAAAAATACCTTATACTGCAAAACAAATGTCCCTTCTGATACTGTTTGCTCTTCTAATAATAATAATAATAATTCTTTGCTCTTACTGCATTAAACTTTTTTTCTCTTTCTTTCATTTTTATGAGATGGCCAAAAAGCCCCCCAAAAAGCAGTCTAGTATTATTAATTGTGACCTTAAAGAAACCCTATAAAATTCCAATAATATTTTTATGTGCAGAATTTAATTCTTATTGATTTTCCCAGTAGTTTATGTCAGTAAGCAAAAGTAAGTTGCACAGTCTTAAATAAGAATTTTCTTTTCTTACCATGATGGTGGTCCAGGAATAGAAAAGATTCTACAGAGAATATTTTGCTGACTTCTGGGGAAAAAAGAAAAAAAGCACAAAAAATGCAAAACAACAACAAATTGCAAAGTGAAGGAATGAAATGAAATAAATAATGATAAATAAGTGCTAGGTTAATGGTTGGGTTTGATGATCGTAGGTCTTTTCCAACCAAGGCTATTCTGTGACTCTCTGATTCTATGATGTTGCCTGGAAACATATGTGGGAGCCCAAATCATAATTTGCTGGCACAAGTAATTAATAGCAGGAATAAGATGAGACACTGCTATTTATTTGCCTTCAATATAAGGCTGGAGACAAAGACAGACTCAGAATTAGTAACAAAAATAAGTAAATAAACCAAAAAGCACCCTACTGAGAAATTAATAACATTATTTTATAATTTAGGGAATGAAGCCATAGCATGCTTTTAGGATCACCAGCACTTTGTATTTCAGACATCTGGCCCTTTATGTGCTGCAGCATTTTTACTTCCATCAACACTAATACATAAACACAAGGAAAACAGCAGTAGGGTGAGATATATTTAATGATATGGATAAAGAGAAGTACCAAGTGATATTAGCTGAGAATTCGGTGTTTGAATCATGCTATATCTAAATACCTATATGTGAGGACAGAGATGATATATCATGCCATGTGTATGCATTGATGAAAAGATCTGGATGTTAACTTCAGCGAGCCAAAACAATTCCCACCAGCTGCGAATCTGCTTGTAGCAATATATGACAGCAATAAACACATGAAATATGCTAAGGCTTTTCCCTAGAGTAAGCATTTAGGGGACAGCAGCATTGGACAGTGTAAATCCACGGAGCTGTGCTGACAGCAGGGAAGCTAGCTATTAAAAACTGATATTAGTTGCAGCTTAGTCAAGCTTTTACACCAGGTTTCCAAGTCTGTCAGGTGGGACGTGTCTTGGTTCTCCAAGCTGGGAATCAAAGAATCACAGAATGGTTTGGGTTGGGAGGGACCTCAAAGCTCATCTGGTCCCAACCCCCTGCCATGGCAGGGACACCTCCCACCAGCCCAGGTTGCTCCAAGTCCCATCCAACCTGGCCTGGAACACTGCCAGGGAGGGGGCAGCCACAGCTTCTCTGGGCACCCTGGGCCAGGGTCTCACCACCCTCACAGCCAACAATTTCTGCCTAATATCCAGTCTAAATCTCCCCTCTTCCAGTTTAAAGCCATCACCCCTCGTCCTCTCACTCCACGCCCTTGTCAGAAGTCCCTCCCCAGCTTTCTTTGCTTTGAAAAAACATAATCTTCCTTAATACATACTGGCATTGTTGCTAATCACATCGTAGTGTTGCTTAACTACCCGCTGATTTATATACATGTACACACACACACATATATATATACCTATTTATATCCATATACATTCCCATCTCTCTCTCTCCACCTGCTGATGGGGGTCTCAGCTGGTGGGAATGTTGAAAAGATCCCACTTAGCTTCATCCACTGAGAGCTTGTGGGATCTGGGCTCACGTTTTTTGCAGCTGGGAGGACATTATAGCCTTCTTTGTGGCTATAGGTGAATGCTAAGCACTGCATTTCACTTTTAATTCGTACGCGCTGTCATAAAGCGCACGCTGGGAAAGCATTTCCTATGCAAGCTGATGAGTGATTAGTTATACATGGGTGTTTTTATACTTCTGAAGAGATGTTAGGCAGAGTGGCTGCAACTGCATTTTGATTCGATAATTGGGTTTGAAGGACTCTTAAATCGATGAAAATGCTTTTCACTCTTTAAAAAGGTGGTTTAAAGCCCCGTTATGTTTGATTTTGACAGCTGCTGGAATCACTGCAGTAAGAGATCAAATAATCAGTCAGAAAAGTTCTTGGGAAGTTTGCTACTGTTGTTTACCAAGGAAATGCTGCCCACCAAGACTGTCTCTTTTATATTTATCCCATATTACTGATTCACTATAATAAAAATGAGATTATTTTTTGTTATAGAATAATAAAATCATAGAATGGTTTGAGTTGGAAGGCACCTCTAAAGATCATCCAGTCCAACCCCCTTGCAATAAGCAGGAACATCTTCAACTGGACCAGGCTGCTCTGAGCCCCATCCAGCCTGACCTTGAATGTTTCCAGTGATGGGGCATCTCCCACCTCTCTGCACAACATGGGCCAATGTTTCACCACCCTCAGCATAAAAAATTTCATGAATGGGTCAAAAGCAAAAGGCCACATTGAAAAGTACCCTGGAGAGCATCCATGTGCCATGAATGTGCCTGAGATTGATGGCCCACGACAGAGCAGCTCCCAGGAGCACCAAGACAAGGCTCAAACTTGAGAAGATTGCTGGGCACAAACCATTCCCCAAATTTTTGGCTGTTATTTCCACAGAAAAGGGATGAATTTTATGTTACCTTTATCTTTTCCTCTAGCCCTGGTAAAGGTAAAAATCAATAAAATCTGTATTTGCTTGACAATTTATTGTGCAGTAGCGCATATATTTTAGGTAGAAACAAAAGAAAATTCATCTTACCTTCTCTGCCCAATTCTTCTCTGCTTTGGTCAGGACTGAGGGTGTTTGCTTTGATTAAAACAGGACATTAGCCTCCACAGCAACACAACCTGTGATGACATGTGTCTGGTGTTTAAGTTGCTGTAAAGACAAGATTAGTGGCAAAAGTGTCACTCAAGCATATTATAGCAACATATCTCTCTATTTGACAGGTGAGAAAATTTTTTATATTGCAAGATTAAAATATAGAGAGAACAACTCAGATTATTTCTGAGATTTTTTTTTTGCCAAGGTTATCACAAAGGAACTCTTAAAAAATAATAATGTAATTTTCTTTAAAAACTGGATTCAATACTCTTCATTGGGGATTGAGCATCAACTGGGAGTGTAAGGCTGTACTGCTGATTTCAAACTGGTTTGGACTTCAAAACTGGTTGCTGCTGCAGACAGTCATAGACAAGAGAATCTGTAAAGCAATATTGATATTTAGGAGAGTGGACTGCAGCTTGTCTGGTCTATAAGTGAAGATTAGACTTGGACATTTTGCCACTAAGTCTTAATATGTTGAACTAATTACAGTCAGAAATGATATATTATTCCTCAGCTATGATAAAGAAACACCTCACACTCCTCTGTTCATTCCCCAACACGTGCATCGTGCAGTTTTGTAGCTGTTTTAATGTGTTTTGCCTCTTTGTGCTGAGCTATCAGTCAAACAGTCAATAACAGCCACGTATATTCTGCCTTCAGTTCTCCAGCCTTGAAGAACAGCTTCACCAGCAATTGCTCAGAAAGCCATTAGACAAATACTCCGTGGTTCCACACTCCTATTCCTGGGTCTGTAATCACCCTCTTCAGGCTGTAGGCTTTGCCTTGAATGCAATTACACTGAGCTGGTCTCTCAAGCCTTGTCCACATGATTTGAAAGACTTGATGACTCTGTTAACGAGAACACACAGGTCCACATCATGTTCAAACAGCTCTGCTATTTCTCTGTAATAGATCACTGTTTTATTCCAAAGAATACTTTAAAATACTGAATCCAATATCTTCTCTTTTTCTTTTTTAGCTGCAACTTATTGAGTTGTGTGGGGTTTGTTTTTTTTTTTTCTGAAGTTGATCATTGTCCAAAGAATCAAGGCTGCTTTAATTATTTCATAACTCAGTGTGAGCCAGCCAAACAGCTTCACAAATACGTGACTCATGCAAAGAAAGGAAACAGGCACGTTCTGGCATAGAAAGACTAAAGAAAAGCTTTATGAAAATTTTTCAGTCAAAATATTGTACCCTGTGGAGCACACGCTCCCCAGAGAATATTGCATTCAAAGCAGCTCAGTATGTGCAGTGCCTTCAGACTTGTCAAGTGTTCTGACGTGTTCGATGAGAGGGTAATCCAATTGATCCTGACAATCTGATATAAATCTTCCTTTTACAAGAATTTTTCCACCACTTCAAAACATATACTCAACCCCAAGGCCATGACTGATGATAAAAAAACCCCCACAAAACACTATACTAAAAAAAAAGACAACTCTCCATTGGTATTATAATTAATTAGCTATTGCAAAATAAATTCAGGTGATAAAGATGACATGTGTCTTGTATGGAGCCTATGCAACAAGAACAATACTCAAATGAATACTCAAAATGAACAATATTTCCTGGTTAATGCAAAATACTCCCTGCTCTTTGGGTAATAAATTCTCTTGGGATGACAATTGCCCATCTCTCTGTACAGTCTTCTGTTGTTTCAAGCAATGAGTTATCTGAGAAGTGACTCCAGCTTTCAGAAGCAAAATGACTTGGGAATCTGAAATAGATTGCCTCCAAGTCCAATATCTCTGAACCCAAAAAAACAAAACAGTTTTTGATAATAATTTAAAACTGTTAAAAATATTACTGTTCATAACTGAATCACTTTCCTTTTTAAATGACCTGCTTCTTTTTACCATCTCTGCATCCAAACACATTATTTTGAAATTTGGGATATTCCTTAGCTTACAAGCATGACTGGATGTATTCCTCATGACACTGAAAACATTCCCTGGGAATAAGGAACCCTTGCATACAATGCAATAGCAAATAAGTTCACAATTCACAGTTGATGTGTACACTACATTTTCCCCTTCCAAAACAGCTGGCATTAATATCTGATTTTCTTTCTCTAAATTCTGAAAACGACAAGTGTGAATAGCAGAAGTTACATTCTTCATTCCACCAGATTTTTTCCTTCTCCAGTAGTTATAGAAGATGCACCTGATTAGGACAATTCTAATAAAAACTCAATTTGACTTTGACAGATTGTTATCTTTTCCATTTCTTTAGCTGTTTTCTTTTTCCCTTTCTGTGTGCCTACTCACATATGTGCTTGTCAACTAAGGTGATATCAAGATATGCAGACACTGATAAAAGCAGCAAAGTAAGAACCATATATACTGTATGTGCTACTGGCAATGAGTAAATGACTGCAGGCTATAAGGGGATCCTGAGTATAATTTCCACAATCAGGTGCTTCTAGTCATTTGACCATCACTAGAGCACAAACACACAGAGGCACATTTTCTGCAGTCTGGATAACTTTGGAATTAACTTTTTGAATGCTTATGCACTCCTGGGTTCAAGACCTTTTGCTTTGCCCTACATGCTAGGCTATTTTTAATTATATATTTATCAACTATTAATTTTTTTTTTTAATTGCAATAAGCAAAATGTCCAGGTTTCATCTCAGAATGATGTTTCTGAGGTCTTTTTTGAAGAGTTCACTTTATTTCATAGAATGGTTTGGGTTGGAAGGGACCTCACAGCTCATCTCATCCCAACCCCCCTGCCATGGGCAGGGACACCTCCCACCAGCCCAGGTTGCTCCAAGCCCCATCCAACCTGGCCTGGAACACTGCCAGGGAGGGGGCAGCCACAGCTTCTCTGGGCACCCTGGGCCAGTGTCTCACCACCCTCACAGCCAACAATTTCTTCCTGATACCTAGTCTAAATCTCCCCTCTCCCAGTTTAAAGCCATCACCCCTCATCCTATCACTCCATGCCCTTGTCCAAAGTCCCTCCCCAGCTTTCTTGTAGCCCCTTCAGGTACTGGAATTTTTATTTTGACCTACAACAGTCAATAAAGCCCAGGTTAACCTAAAAAGCATATATTGGTATTTCATTGCTGTCAAGTAATTCCATTGGCTTATGGGTTTATCCACGGTGTGTAAAACTAAATGTTTAAACTGGTATCTAATTTGGAAGTAAGACAGAAGATATTACTCCATAATTAATGTAATGCTAGTGAAATAAAATGCTAGTTCTAACTCTTTGTGCAGGTGCTAAATAAGCATGCCCACAAATATTGTTTCAACATCTGCTAAAACAAGCAGGAAAAAAAAAAAAAAAAAAAAGAGTCTTCAAAACTCCCCTGACTTTTAAAGCAATTTTCTAACTGTGGTACAATAGAATCACATTAGCCAAAACTTCAGAAATACAGTGACAGTTTCAAATTTCAAAATACCTGTGAAATGTCAAACCAGCTTACAAATTTGTCTTCAAATCTTGATGAAGATGATCTATTCTTTTCTCTGTCCTCTTGTTCAGAAGTTTAACCATCTGCATACTTGTTTCATAATTATTTTTCTTACTACAAAGGATGATAGATTTACAAAATTTCTAGAGCAGTGCAAGCCCCTGGGTTTCTATCTTTATTTGTTTGCTTGCTTCAGTTACCAACTAAAGGACAATTTTTCATTTAATTTGGAGGCTTGCACATGCTGCCAACATAGTCTGGCATTGTGGGGACTGGACTAAACAGTCCATGACCTCACTCTTCATTTCTCACATTGCACAGCTTCTTCTCAGTTTGAGTACTTCAGAAAAATTAGAGCTGGAAGACATTCTTCCCTTCTTATCCTTGAAGTACCTTCCTCTATAAAGTATATCGGCAAAATGGGAGGAAGAATGGAGAAGGCAAAGCATGAACAAATAATTTTTTTTTACTTAAATGTAATACAATTTTACCCAGCCATTTTCTGAGAAGATCACTCCAAACTACCAGATCACAGCTCAATCTAAGCAAAGAGCTTGAGAAGATTCAAATAAAAGTTTAAAGTTTGCCCAGTGCAAGAATTGGAGCTTATAACTTGCATTCAGTTGATGTTGCACTGGGAGCACGTAGCTATTGCTTCCAAGCATGTCACCAATAACATGGAGTGATGCCTACAGTTAGCCTGTACCTGGGGTAAACTGCAGCAGTTGTTGTACCACCCAGTGACCCCTCCCCAGCTGAGAAGGGGAATCAGGGAAAAAAGGGAGAAGTCCCATGGGGTGAAGCAGAAAAAGATTTGATGAAATAACAAAACTGATACCATCACCAACATGAAGTGCACAAGGTTCTGCTCACCCTGGTCCTTGGGGTCAGCAGCAGAAGGCCAGGAGAGAGGAACCCAGGAGGAGGAACTCCCCCCGCAGTGAGCTCCCTCCTTTTCTAAGGAGCATGATGAGTGGTGTGGGATCCAGCTGTGAGTCACTGCCTTGAGTGCATCTCCCACTGACTGGGGGCTGCTCGTGGCTGGGCTGGGGCTGTGCCTGGGGAACCAAGACAAGCAACAACATGTAACAAAAACCAGACTTTCACAGGAGCAACTGTCTGCAGACCTATTGCAAATACACCAGTCGACTGGTAATGGGAACTTAACTCCTTCCCAATCACCATGGGCCAAACCGACCTGAAGTGCTCATGATCACTGCATCTGGTGCCTGCAGATGGTGCTAATCTGTGGCTCCTTGATAGGTACAAACCTCAAAACTCTCGCTATGATCCCATAAATGTTGATCCAAAGGGCTTTATAGCTTTTAAAGATCAGAGCTCTGCAGAAGAAATGATAACCTAAAGTTAATGCTATGATAACATCCAAATATGGGCATATGTGTATGAGGATGCATACATATATATAAAAAAATACATATTTATGTGTGTTTGCCTTTATACAGCTACAATGCAGCGCTATCTCAGTCCTATTTTGCGTTCCCCCAATGCAGTCCTTGTGGCAGTCCCAGTTTTCATGAGTTATTTTCAGGCTAGAGGCCCCAAACTAACAATACTCCACCACATATTCAGGAACATTATGGGTTTCCAAGGAGTTTTAATTTATTTTTCTTCCTGACACAGATATAGATAAGAATTTTGCTTTTCTCGTGCCAACTGTATTTGTTTTTCAGTAAGTCTGAATGTGGGGTTTTTTCCCCTCTCCTCTTGTGATGGTTGAATAAGAAAGAAGCTTAATGCAAAAAAAAAAGAAAATGAGATTGCTGTTTCACATTTTGTGCCTTATTTATATTAATAATTGAATACATCTAAGATTACTTTCATTGAGGAAACAATAAATGTTTAATAAGTGAATGAGCAGTCCATCATAAAAGTAAGTGGTAGTTCTAAGACTTTTTCGAGGGGAGAACTGTTTTTGCTTTAAATCATGCTAGGGACACTTTATTGCCATCGCTGCATCATTAACACCGCGCGTTATCCCGCAGTGGGATGAGGTAACTACAAAGATATAATGAGATTTTAGTGGAGACAATATGCAGTATCATAAAACATGTGAGCTTTGGTGCTCAAATTGAGCTTGGAGGCTGATATACAGTAATAAAGCTTTTTCCAGCCTGCAGACACTACAGCTTCTGTGCATGGATGAGTGGTACTGCCAATCTCAACTTAAGCTGCTTTTCGGGCTCGAATTAAGCAGACGGCTCTTGTCAGAGCATCGCATGAAAGGTCTGAGACCCTGATTCAGCACAAGAGCAACGTGGTTAATAATTGAAGAGGTAAGGAAAACGTCAATACCTCGCTGAGGCCAAGGCAGGCGTTTGGATTTGGAACCAGTGTTATTGTCAGAGAACAAAAGGATGAGCCACAGCCAAACAAAGCAAGGAAAATAAATTAAAAGCATATTAGCAATGTAAAGGAAGCAGAAACACAGAGATAAGGGGAAAGCAAACATATTGGTGTTAAGTCCCTTGCTAATGCCTTTGAATGTGTTTAGAAGGATTTGTCCTGTAGGTTTATCCAACTACGTAAAGAAAATACCCACTTCAGACAGCTCTTTGGTGAGAAATGGATGCAGGGAGAAGAGGAGGTGGGTGCCATTGGCTCACCCCTCTCTTATTAACCAAGTGAAGGGGGAGTGAAGGACCTGCTCAGGAGGATTGACTGATCCTATTAATTGATTTCCAACATTTTGCATGTTCCTCGTATGAACAACACAGCCCACAAACCCATCCCTGATGCTGCTCTGACCTGGGTGCAGTTTAGGAAGGGTGCGTTTCAGATGAAAGCACTTTCTGCTTTTATATGCTGCTGATGCCTCCAAGATCAAAACTGGTGTAAGAATTAGGTCCACCAAGCCTCAGGTGGTGGCAGCCTCTGTAGTAGCAGCATTGGTGTCCTGTGGCCAAAGGTGAAGATGCACGGTGGCCACGAGCAGCCTTGAGCCTGGTCTCTGCAGACTGGGGATGAATTTTGTATCTGGAGTCACTACAATTCCTTGGCAAGTGTTTTAAATGCCTGTTCTGACTTGACCTCAGGAAAAGAAGAAAGTTGTTTGTTACCAGAGCTAATTGCTCAGGAAATTGCTGCCTAGGGTTGGATAGTTTAGAAAGCCAGTAACTTCCCCAGCTAGAGAGAAAGGGCGTAAGAGCGGTGATTAAAATAAAACAGCAACTTCTCCCTGCTGTGTCTCCTCAGCAAAATGCTGAAAGGAATCAGGTCATGGCACCACTTGCACTGTGCCATCAGGGAATACGGGAGCCCGTGCTGTGAGCCTCTGCGAGGGGGGTCAGAAGATGTCCTTACTTGGCACTTCCATTACAGCAAGGAGTTCTCTGCTGAAAATGCATCCCTGCATCATTCCCAGGTAAGATCTTGAGCCCAAAGATTTTGAAGGACTGGTTCATCCTTCAGCTTGCCAGGATTTTCTGAATGCAGGAGTCCAAGAATCACCTCTAAGAAGTAATGAAAGTTCGTTGTGGAGGGCATGTCTGTGATTAAGAAGATTAAATTCCTTTACTGGGGGCCTCTGACTCCCAGGAAGCAGCAAATAAGGTACTGAACCCTTATCTCAGTGTCATCAGTTTTCCAATTAGCTAAGCATCACTAGAACAGAAGCTTTAGAAGGCAAAAAATATACTTTAGTCATGTTTAAAGATGATTGCTTCAGCCCACTGCAGACCAATACTTACAGCACTTCCTCATCTGATTCAACAAAACCCATCTTCTACAGAATGTCCTCTGTGGTCAAACAAGTGACAAGGTGGGGTTGTGGGTCTGCAGCAGGTGAAATGTGCCATTGTAGGGCAGTGGTACAGCCATTCCTTGCCACCCTTCTATGGCCCTTTTGTGTCCTGTGACCCTCCTTTGCCATGGAGTCAAAGCCTCTGATGCAGTAGGAACACAAACATTTACTTAAAAGCCCATCTTTGCACATATTTTCCTGGATGTGCCTTGCTTCCTGAACACTAATGCCAGATTAGATCTGCTTGGAAGGACTGAAATTTGTGACAGCTGCCTCCTGATGCTACGAACACAAGCCCACATATGCTGCTCCACAGGGACTTCTCCAATATATGCTCATCATTTATGCCAGGTTCCAGATTTAACTACCAACACGGAGATTTTAATGGATCCCATAAATATGATTTCACGGCCATCAAATGTTGCTATTGGTTTCTGTAGCTTTGGGAAGTAGTATAAGAGTGTTATGAAGATGATAAATCTGTAAATCTGCTGAACCATCTAAAAACGCTGGAAAAGTAAGTAGATGTGATATATGCCTTCTCTTGCACGAGAATCTGCTGCCCAGAATAATTGCAAGTGCTGCTGGTGGTTCCTCTTATCACTGTGGACTGTGGGAATTATAGGGAAAAGGAGTGAAACCATTATCCTCTGCAATGCTTCATCCTGAGCAACTGCTGTCATGCAATATTGGGAAGGGAGTGGGTGAATACTGGGAATGAGGTGTAACAGGAATTGTGAGGAATCACCATTTTACTGATGCACAGTTCATCTTTCTTAAAATAAAATTCATTCTTACAGCTTGCTAGACCACCAGGACTGGGCAAACAGGCTCTCCAGCACAAGGTGTCTTCCATCCCCACTCCTCCAGCAAGACCATGGAAGGACCAAAAGCATTGGTTTGGGAAGTGCACAATCATTCCTCCACATGTGTCACAGCTTCGTGCTTTGACAGAAGGCAGCTTCTGGCTGCTGGGTGTGACACTGGAGTGTCCTCACTGGCTTGTGACTTTGCTCTGCTGATCTCCACACTTGTACCTTCCTCTTCAATTACTGGTGCTGACTGCTGTTAGAGAAAGGGTGTAGAACTGCAGCCTCAATTCAGTCAAATGCCCCCAGGTCCAAGAGAAAAGAGACATTTTTTCAAGGGCTGAAGACTATGCTTCTTCCCAGAATTTATTTGTGCTTCACAAATTACTTTTTATCATTCAGCATTAACATATTCAAACGTGAAAGTAAAATTCTGCCAGTTTGCCTCCTGCAGATGATTACTGGATGTGGTTGCTTCCTATATTCATAATTTTTCAAGCAATACAGATGCTGTGCAATTGGCCACCTCAATTGCTTGATAACGTTTCTGTTTGCTTAAACAACTCATCCCAGAAGGAGCTTTGGCAATCAGAGGTGTGGATGTACCCGCTGTATGAATGCACTATAGATGCATGATAAAGTTTCTGTGGTTATCAGAATGTCTCCTTCACCCACAGGGATCTTTCATCCCCACTGTGGGGAAATATTTTTCTTTTCTGCCAATATCCATAATATTCAGAACTTCCCAAAGGGTGCCTGGTCTGAGTGTTTATGGACTCAAACCCAGCAAATATTTGCAGATGCTTTGATATTTGCATTTGGCTTTAGTTGCTAAGTACAAGCAGTAGAGACATTCCAGAAAGGTACATGGTGACAGATGTCAGCTACCTCAGGGGAGGACTGAGGACTTATCGATGGATGCAACCTGGAAATCAAAGTGGGAAATGGGGTTTGAAAGTTAATAAATGAAGATGAAAGTAATGCACAGGTGGGAGCAGGGTTTGTGGTGGGAGGAGATAGTGAATGTGTGGAATTATAGGCAGGATGATCTGCTCATGTCCCTTCTGACTCTGTTTTCTAAGACAATGGGTACTAAGATGTTAGAGACTGAGGTTTCTGCTCTTCCTATTTCCAGTATAAGTATGTTGTTGTAGCTGTGACAGTACAGAGTCCAAGTCGTGGTGTTTTGACATGGTGCTCTGACCTGCAGTAACTTTTTCCATATGCTCTACCAGGAAAACCTGTTATATTGTGGACTAATATTTTTATATTAGTTACTAGAGATGAAACAAGTTTAGTGGGCCATATCCAGAAAGCTCTGTGGTACTGTATTATCTGTGATTTCAGCCCTTCACACTTAGTAAGGATTTATTGCCCAATATATCTCATTTCAACCTATTGGCTTCTGACTCTGAAAGATGGCAATAAATCTGGCATTGCTATTTTGATGTGTTGTGCTATGGACATGTATCTTCAGCAAACAGTGACCCAGCTTTGGAGACTGGAGTTTGAAGCCACAGAACAATGTTGGGAGAAGCTTGCAGGGCATGGGCAGCAGGTTTGGGTTTGAAGGGCTGGCAAAACAAAATCCTTTTTAAACTTGGCTCTCCCCAACCCCATGTATCTAAACACACTTTGCCTTCACTGCAGAAGTAAACAAAAATCTTCAATCAAATCAGTAACTTGAGGGATTATTTTAGCCAGGATACATGAGTATGAGTAACCAGTGCTATTAAAATCTCAACCAGGACATTCATGTGAAATTTCCAGTCTGCTCATTATTTACCTGGACTTTAGGTAGTTAATGCAAAAATCACAACTCTGTCTAACATATGGAGAAGAGAAGATTCCTAAGAATTCACTCTGGTACATGGAGGATTTTGCCTGTTTCCTAAAGAATACCTAGCCCATCACTCTAATTTTGCATCAGAAATTCATGCATCCTGACCCCATTTCTGAACATGGGGCTGCTGACTCTGCTGCTCAAGCTGTTTTCCCCCAGGACATGTTCATTTATCCCATTTCATGTAACTTGCTTTAGTTACATCCACACATTATCTTTTCTGCCACAGCCTTCTCAATTTTCTGTCTGTGCCTAGAACCAGTCCTTGCTGGGATTTATGAATTAGTCCTGGGATATGGCAGGCATCTGTTCCACAGTGGCTCAACCACAGCTGACCTGAGCCAAGAAATAAAGACATTGTCTTCCTAACATTAGTGTGTTTTTAATGCAAATATGCTCCCTTCCTCAAGGCTGGCAGGTTATTTTTCCACCTATTGTCTTCAACCTCTGGAGTCTGACACTGTGACTACGTGGAGGTGAACCAAAGAGCTGGTGATGAGCCTTTCCACAATATAATGCCTTGCTAATGCTGGAAGCAGAGGAAAAAAGAGGTAAGTATCAAGAATTCAGTCCACAGAAAGCTAACTTCAGGTACAAGTGGAAGCAGCCAAAGTGTCTGGAGCAGAAATGGTTGTGAATAAAACATGTCACCTCTCAGCCAGTCACTGCTGGGGAGGGCAGGGAGCTGGCACAGTGCTGGCTCACCTGTGCTGGGTGCAGGTCTACAGCATGTGCTGTCTCTACAGCATCAGTCATCCAAAATCATTTTTGTACAGGGGAATTCTCTTCTCCCTTATATTTATCATCAAGCTAAAGTTCAGGTATCTCCAGCTGTGAATATTTAGTTTCACCAGGTCCATGATCATGCCAGGACAGTGAGGACTGGATTACAGAGACACCATGGCTTGTGCACATATGCACAAACAGAGAAGGATGAGGTTCAGTTCTTGCCATGGCCATGATGAATTGATGGTTCTGAGCTGCCCTCAAAGGCTTATGTTTTAAGACATTTAGTCCAGCTACTGTGCTTAAGTTATTCCTGGAACACTTTAAGACAAAGCTCCTTGGATGCTTCTTAATGTCAAGAGAATTTCCCAAACTGGCGTGGAACAATAATAGATTTTCACACTTTTATCCCTGCTCTCCCATTCTGATTTTTTGGAAAAATGTTTCTGGAAGATACTAATAGGCTACATACACCCCTCAGAGACATTTAACTGGATAGATACCTCTGGATGCACAAGTGCAAGCTTAGACAAGTTTAATATTCATATAACCAAGCAACCCTTCCTCAAAACATCCCTGCTTTTTCCTTGCTCTGTTTAGTAGACTTGATGGCATTCCATCACTAGCTGGTTTTTGATGGCATTGCTAGCTGCAGCCAAAGAAGATGACTGACAATAACTTACACTGAAGTGTTCCTGAGGAACGGCGAATAAATTCACCGAGGAACGCTGAGGCATGTAAGCAGAGCTGTCCCATGAGCTGGCTGACATAATTCAATCTCATTTCCTGAATGTAAGATATAGAGTAATAACAGGCAATGGTTGCTATGTGCTGGCCATGATTATTTTTCTCAAAAAGATGTTTACTGCAAGCCATAGCTTTTATCCTGGGCTACTCAGCACACTGCATAAACCACAGTTAGGGGAAGTCAGTGATGTGTACCCTTGGATTCACTTATTTCATATCCCTATGAGATTATCTGTTTAAAAGGTACCAATTATTTTGGGGAGAAGTGTTATACTCATCATATGTCACAGGTTACCTCCAAAACCATGCTGCAATGGCCACTCCACCAGTACTTTTTCATTAAGTGCTACGAGCACCAATTGTGCCCTTATGGCAGCATCATTATTATGTTTTGGGGACATCCAATTGACTTGGAAGGAGTGTTTGCTCCCAGTGAATATCCTGTGCAGTTCAATTTTTCAGTTATGAAAAGAGACCATGTAAATTTTCCAGTGCTGATTTGCATCCCAAAGGTGCAGCTTTTCTTTGTGTCTCCCTGAGATACAGAATTCCAGCAATTATGATGAATGAAAGGAGAGATTATTCTATCTTGTCAGTCTATTTGGCAAATAAGGTTGTAGCTACTTGTACATGGCAAACAATCAATTATTGTATAATTAGTCACATTTTGCACCATTGGCATTAAAGTTCACCATCTCTGAACTTCTCCCCTGTCCTTCCCTGTTCATTAGAGCTTCATTCACATTCCTCACAGAACAGCTTAGTTTGCTTTTTACTTTTAATTAAAAAGGCAAACTTTTGGCATCTGCACGCTCTGAAAATGCAAACAGTTCTTAATTAAAGTGCAATATAGTGCCAAAAATAAGCATAATTATTTGGGCAATGCAGCAGTTAACAATGTACTTCATTCTGTGTATACGAAACCACAAGAAATTGCAAAAACAGGAGCAGAGTTTAGTAAAAGGAATAAAATAACCATAATAAATCAGTGTTGCACAGTTTTTAAATCCTTTATTTCCCTCATTACAATTACTCCTATGAGAATCATATCCATTCTCTCACGGTATTGCATTAAAATCTTGATAGTGTGTCTTCGTATTCAGTGTTATTAATAATCATGCAACTGCATATTTATCATTGCTTATTCACTCACATCTAATAGAAAACCTGGATGCTGACTCTATTAGAGTGCTATATTACATTGCATTACAGCAATAATCACGTCCATAATTTCTGCTGTAGAAGACGGATCCAAGTTGCAAAGCTGAGATCTGGGAACTGAATTTCCAAAGCCCTCGATATACGGATCCAGGGCTTCACTTGGAATTAACAGTGTGATTTAAACACCTCCTTTATATGTTAAAGATGGATTTGAACTTGGTTATCAAAAATCTGGGGATAATTGTTCATCTCCTCAAATAGGAAAATCCTGCCAGAAACAACATTCTCTATGAGCCTCTAAATACACAACTTTGCTTCTAGGTTCTTCCAGCTCTGAATTCAACCAACGGTAAAAATATGGAGATTCTTCAAATGCAGTTATTCTGAGGAATTCCAGCTGCTTTGCATGTCCTGCTTCCTCCATATTCATAGAATCATAGAATCACAGAGCAGCCTTGGTTGGAAAAGACCTCTAAGCTCCCCCAGTCCAACCATTAACCCAGCACTGCCCAGTCCCCACTGCCCCATGTCCCTCAGCACCACATCTCCACGGCTCTGAAATCCCTCCAGGGATGGGGACTGCCCCACTGCCCTGGGCAGCCTGGGCCAGTGCCTGACAACCCTTTCAGTTATTATCTCTTTCTAGGAGTACCTGATGATTAAACAAGTTTTGATTTGTTTGGAACAAAATCAATACAAGAGAAAAGAATAAAGCCCGTGAATTGCTCTTTCAGTACTGTCTGGGCACATCCATAGATGAGGTTATGCCTCTCTCCCCTGACTGCTTACAGATTAAAAAAAACCACAAATACATCCTAAATCCAAGTTACCCCTGTTTCAGGAGAGAGGTTCAGTTGGTGTATAGGAACATAACTCAGTAAACCTAAACCGGTTTAAATCAAACAAGAAAAAGATTTTATTTCAAGATGTTATACTTCTTTGTGTAAGCCCTGAGTTCAAAACCCAGGCTGCTCTTTGACAGGTATCCAAACAGCCATCAAGGAAAAAAAAAATAATACATTTAATGCTCTTCTGGGGCTTTCTCCAGGATAGATATTCTTTCTGTGGCCTTGATCTTCAGCCTGGCCTCCAGCTGATGTCCAGAGGAGCTCTGTACACGGATTACAAACAAGGTCAACATGCTCCAGACCTCCTTAAGGCTCTTTGAACGATGCTCACAGCCTGCTTCTCCTTCTCTCCCATTTTTCTTAAAGCAAAAAAACCCCATAATTTCAAAACTCCTTTTTCTTCATTTTGCCTTGGAGATTATCATGAACATGATCTAGTTTCTACTGAAGATAACAGAAAGGTTTTTACTGAGGGATGGACCCAGGCTCCTAAATATCCCACGATCTCATGAAAAATATCATGCCTGTTTCCATCCATCTTTCATTTGGATGTGAAAGAAAAAGAAGAATATGAAAGACTCCTGTGGGAATTAACATTTTTTTTTCCCAACCAGTGTAACCAGTGCATCCCTCCACACACATCGATCATAGAATCAGAGAATGGTTTGGGTTGAAGCAATTGCTTTCTTGCATAAATACCCCTGCCCAAAAATAAATAAACTTGGGAAGCATCAATTCTGTGCTTCAGAAACAGCAGCAGCAGCAAGGTGCTTGAAATTTCGTGGTTTATTTGGTCATATTTTAATTAGATATCTGCTCCTTTTGAAGTTAATGTCCTTGCCCAGCTCACGTTCTGGTGAAAAATATTTCTAATAGATGTTCTGATTTAAGCCTGTAAATCCTGATCTGAAGCTTTTTATGGGACTGACTGTAGAATAGGCAGAAGTCTAAAGACCAAATTAATTTTTCTATCTGTACTTTAACACACAATATTTTCTGTTTGCAATGGCTGGTAAGAATAAGGTTGCTTATGCACTCATAAATGCCACTTGGCCTTTTGAATTAATAATTGTCTGATTTACACATGCAAGCGTAGATGTAGAGAAGCAGTAGCAACTATTGATGCTTTGAGCAGGAAGCGAGGTCCGTAGAGGCCAGTCCAGCAGAAGTTAATTACTTAATTGATAAAGACATAAAAGTCATAACCCAGCCATGATTTAGAAAAATAATTTGCTAGTTTTTATGGTGCTGAAGGAAGCAAAATGGAGCAAATAGCATATAACTCACATAGTCCTATTTATGTCTCACTTTTTGTTTTTTAACTCAGATGACTCTATAGGCTGAGCTAGTTTTTGGCTGCTTATTTTAAAGCAAATATAAAAGTATAGTAAAGTTCCCTGCATGAATATTGCCATAGCCACCTGGCAGCTTTGGAAAATGGAGAAAAAATGTACAAGGACAAACTAAGCACCACTGTCTAGGAAGAAATAAATAACCCTGTGTGAGAACATCTAAAATACACTTTGCAATTCCACTGTTCTGCGTTGTTTAGCTCGGCCTCTCCATACAACCATTTTGGCATTATGGGAGGCTGCTTTGCAATTTAGCAGAACACAGAAATTGTCATCATCTCAGTAAAGCCACGAGGTAAAATAACAACCTACACATATATTACTGCTTAGCATAAGACAACCTAAAATATAAAAGCACTCTCTAGCAGCACTGCCTTCTCTGCTTTTAAAAGGGCCTCTAAAAGTGCAGTAAAGTATTTCAGATGGGAGACAGATTAAAAAGAACTGCAGCACATACACTGTAGGCATACAGCATATCTCAACAGGGATATGGCCAGGTTCCTTGGCATCTTCCTCTGGGTGACTGACATTTTCATTAGAGGGTCTAGAAATGCCCATGATTTCCTCGCCTCCAAAATTCCTGCAGCTCTAGAGAAACTGCAGGTTAGGTTCAGAGATGACACCACCTCTTCTTCACCCTGCCTTCCCTTTCACAATTTCATTCTCCTCTTGGCCCCAAGGAGAAGGTATGGGATTTTGAGCAGTGCCATGAATCTCTCCATGGTTTCAGCCAGCAGCACTGGGCTCTCCAGTGCAGTGTTTGCCCTAGGACATCTTGACCACTCCATGGGGCTTGCAGACAGAGGTGAAAGGCTGCTGGTGAAGGTGGATGCTTCATGTAGGTTTATAAATCTTCTGTCCTTCGACATTGTCCTGCCCTGGCTGGCCTAGGGAAATACTCTGGCCAAAGGTTATCGTGGGCTGCAAATGTACGACAAGTAGGGCTGGAAAAGGAACTCGGCATTGCCAGCTGGACTGGAAGCAGGAGAAGGTGTCGGTGAAAGGAGGTAGAAAATGAATCCCAGACAGCTTGCTCCTAGCACTGATCTGTCTGCATGTTCCCTGTTGCACTCTTTTTTCACAGCCTTTCCCATCCAGTATCTATATCTAGCAGATGACACAGCAGAACCAGGGTTGGATTCTGCATTCTCTTAGTGAAAAAGCACAAACTGGTGGTTTGCTCATGGCAGACCCTCAATGAAAAGACCAAAATCTGGCCTTTAGCACTCTGAAAATGCAGGAATCCTGGTAAGATCACTGTCAGACCTCAGTGCTGCTGCTGTAATACAGAGCTACGAGGACTTTGACACCCATCTCGAATTGTGACCATCTCTGAGTCAAATGAATTGTGCTGAAAGGGATGTGTCACTTACTGCAATAAATCAAAGGCTTCTTCCCACTTAGTGTGTCACCAAAATCCACTCCTATGTCTGTCTCACCTCTGAAAATTTCTTCCTCTCATTCATTACACCAGTGAGCTACAAAGGGGTTCAGCTCATATGAGTTTAGCCAGATGACAAGTAGCAGTCTAGTATAAATAGATACCTATGCTCTTCCTGCAGACAGTGGAGAAATGCCAAAGATCACCCAAAAAAGCCAGCAAGGCCCAGTAAATTAATTCAAGTCTCTTGTGCTCCAGCTCACTGCTCTTTTTCAACATCTTTCTGAATGAATGAAGCCAAAACCCCAAACCTACAGTGCAGCCAAAATCTTTTTACCATACTTGTGCTTCCAAATCCTCCCTAAATTATCAGTCTTACGAGGTACTTCTATTTAATTTTCTTCAATAATACTACAGAAGTTATTGTTTTGACTAGTCCTTGTCATTAGCTATTTTATAAGCCACTCAGCATAACTCTTTGCTTTCCAAAAGTGATATGTGAGCTGAGCTGAGTATTTCTGATTTGTCACCTCTGTCACATAGTGTGGCCATGCTTCAGATCCAGTTGTTGGTGTGAGGATTAGCATGGGCAGTGCCAAAGTGTAGTGCTGCAAAGACTCAGTGGCTGCTAAGCCCCTTGACATCACATTGAATTTCCATGGAAAGGCTTCTCATTTTGTTATTTCTGTAGGTTTTCTACAGGTAAAGCTCCCTGGTAGCATACCTTTGGAATATGCCCTCAAGGACTAAGCTGAACCCTCTTCATGCATAATATTCATTTAGATGTATGTCTGGATGTATCTTCATAGAATTTGTCCTGCTTATCTCTAATACTATGAACCTAATATCTCATCTGATGCATGTGATGTGTAATATTTAGTAGGTAAGTTAATATTCCCCTGGGCTGGGAATTAATGATGGAGCATCACTGGGCTGTATCATAGCCACTTGCTTCCAGGGCTGCTGAAAGGGTTTGTGAAAAATTTCTGCCAGCACAAGGACTGGAGACGATAAAAGTGTGAATTTAGAGCCTGTATTTATTGCTCAGGCCCTGTTTGTATAGTTAAGGCTCATGGAATCTGAATCTATATGATGCCAGACTAATTCGTGATATGCCTCCATCCCCAGTTTGGACTTTCTGCAAATGATGATAACATTATAAAGCAACAATCATTTCATTCTGCTACTCACCAGGCTACTGCCTGGAGCTGAAAGTGCTTCCTGTTTTGCTGACTCCTTTCATAAGAAGAGGTGAAAGGACAGGAAAGTCCCTGGGGAGGCCATGGGTTGAGAAGCAAGGTCTGCAGAGGTTTAAGCAGTTCATCATCTGGCTTTTTAAAGGCTCCAGTTCAAACTTTAGTTATGCACCAGCTCCATTTTGAATGCATTCTCAGTTGACTCATTTGTAGACAGCTCTGTGTCACAAAACCATTCATCTTGGGTATTCTTTACTGAGCAAACTCCTGAGATTGCTGCCCCAACAGTGAAATGAATTAGGATTGAGTTATCAGTAGATGTGGCAAACTTGTGTCATGGCCTGATGCTTGTTATCTATAAACTCAAGACATCTTATTCTTAACAATAATTTGACTTCGAAAAAAACAGATAAAGAGGAGGAAAAAATATCTTATGTGTATCCTACATATGTAATCCATTGTATAATTTGGTGGATTATTCTATGTGGAATAATTGTCTGGTGCAGGAAATAAATAAAAGCACTCTTAAATCTCACAAATGATATGAAAGTGTTTCTGATGTGCCTCTATTCTAAGATAAAATGCCTGTGGGAAGTGAGTGTTTAGGTAAAAGCCTTGCAGGAGAAAAATCCTACTGGGAGAAGGATGCTGCTTCTCTGTAGAGAACTCCTTAGAGCAAAGTGTTTTTTACTGAAATGTTTCTTTCAGTTACAGGAACAGTAAACTTTAAGAACTGTGATTCCTTTTGGGCTGCTTGGGAATTTTACAGGGGAAATTTTCAGAGCCTGTGAGTGATCTGGGGCAGAGCACTGCTGAGACATCTGCCCTGCAGCTCCCATGCTTCTGAAAATGGGTCACTGAGATAAATGTCAATACAGGCTTCCCCTCTGGGAGTCTGCATCTATAGCTGTGCCACTACAGAAATGGCATCACAGGAACGATGCAGTAAAATGGATAAAGAGCATACTTGAAGAAACGAGCATGCTGCTGGTTAATACCAGAACCTCAGCGCCATCGAGTCACCATGCAAAACCAAACAAAGATGACAATTCATTTTGTTTCAGAAAATAATCTGGCAAGGCAAATGTCTTCTTTGTTTGTCAGCCTCTCAAATCAAGGCCTTGGTGCCAATGGTTGGTGCCAATCAATATATCCATTACTTCACAACAGTTTCAGAAAGAGAAATGGATGTTTGAGACATTATCAAATAAAATCAGTCTCTTCCTTTTATACATGCGTGCACTCCCTCCTCTCCTAAATGTCTTCTTCCTTTCTAGACATCTGCTGAAGGAAAAAAAAAAAACCTTGTTAAGTTATTAATTCAGAAGCATCCTTCTACTAAAATAAAAAGAAGCAAACTAAAATTGAAACATATCCAGGATGCTTTGGCGCAGCTCCCAAGCTCTCATCCCACTTGTAGCTGATGATAGGATGCTGCTTGGTTGAAATGATTAATCAGTGGCAAAAGGGCTCTTACCACCTAACCCTCAGCTAGACTCTCCACAGCCCACTCGTAGGAGTTTGCTCAGCCTCTGAGTCTTCTCCTCCCCTCTTCTCCAAGGGACAATGGCTCCTGCTTGAGAATCTCACAGGTCAGACTCCTTCTTCCAGTATGCAATGCAGTCCTGAACCCTGTGGACCAGGTGTAAGCAGTGAGAGCTCACTAGTAAATAATAGATTTATTTTAATCATGACCTCCTGCTGATGCAGGAACAGCACGAAAAGGCTGTAGACCCCAAAGGAAAAATTTCTTCCAGACTCCCAAAGCCATTGACCAGTCATTTTCAAAGCCTCCTAAAAACAGAGCTGGTCAGGAGCTGCAGCAAAGAGGAGCAGAGGCAAAGGGGTCCGAGGCACAGGGTGAGAGCTGTGTTATTGCTGGAGAGAGGTGGAGTACAAGACAACCTGAGGCTGCAGGAGATGAGGGTGCACGTTACGCTGTCCCTGCTCTGCCCCTCTGAAATTGCAGATAACCTCTGGCAGAGGCAGCCTGAGCAACCCTGAGCAGGTGCAGAAAGGCACATCTTGAAACACAGAAAATACATAAAATCATGTGTGGAGTTGAAGAGTAAGGACCGCCCAACCTTTCCTCTCTCCTTTAAATGAGTTATAAACATGAATGCTCACTGAGTGTCAAATTTTCTGCACTTTACTCTCCATCATCTCAGAATAAAAATATGTAAGTCCAGTGCAAGAATGAATAAATTCAGCCTTTAGATTTATCAATTATTTTTCTGGTCACTATCTCAGCGCAGCTCTCGTTAGCCACTGAGTGACAGACCAAAGCTGTCACTGCCTATAAAAATCTGAGCTGTAATCCATAATAACTATTGTAGTTTCTCTTCCACTTCATTGCAGATGTGAAGATCAGGATTTGCACGTGATGCCCCAGCAGGGTTCCTGCACGCACCGCAGAGCTCCTCTCACCTGATCAGGGTGACTTGCTTACATTGAACCGTGCTGAGCATTTTGGTATCGAGCCCGGGCCTTTCCTTTTATGCAGTAACTATTTTAGGAGGGTAAATATTTAGCATTCATTCTGTGCAGATGCTCTATTTATATCATGGGACAAGAAGGAGGTCGTTGCTCGTGCAGAATTGCCAATGAGACGCTGGTCTGAGCAGAAGGCAGAGTCCTTTGCTAATGCAGTTGAGGCATGTTTTCAGTTGGGTTTTTGGAAAAAAAAATCTATTTTTAAATTCTGTAGTGGATTTTGCAAGTGTAATTTAAGTTTAAGAGTAACCTAAGTTGATTCTGCATTCAACACAGTATAGAGAGCTTCTAAAAACCCTTCCTTCCTGGGTGTAAGAGCAAAGTTACCACCATTATTGGGTGTTCATAGTGACACCTATCCCTAGCACATGAGAATCAGGCCACGTTCTCCACCAGCATGGACTGGCACTGCTGTCTGGATGTCAGAAGAGCAGAGCATGTTGAATTATAAGAGATTGTTGCAAGGAGCATGCCCATTGCTGATGTCAGGATTGGGAAGCACCTTCTCTTCTCTCACCAAGCCTGCTCTCAGACCTGTGAGACCTTTCTTCTCCAGCTGCCTGGGGCAAATGACATTAAAAGATGTCTGAAGGTCTGTGCTGTGTGGCACTGGGACCCTGCTATGTATTTAGAGACAAACCAGTTTACTAAGTTCTCACCTAAGGACTTTCTTCCTGCACGTGTCCTACAGGGAACACTCCTCCCAGTACTGATGGGCACCGGTGGCCAGCATGTGCAAAACAGTTTTCTGCAACTCCTGCCCTAACACTTAAAGAGTCTCTGAAGCATTTTGAGGAGTGCAGATGGATGTGGGATGCTCTCACCATGCAGACAGGCCTTCAGGTTAATTTTCATCTTGTCTTTCTAACAGTGTCTTATTTCCTCAGCTTGTCTGTCAGGCTATAAATTTTAGGCATTTCATTGCCACTCCAATAAAGAAAGCAACCTGGTTTATAAGTTCCCTCTGACCTTGTGTGCAAACCCACACTGCTGCCACAGGGCTCTTGCAAACCAGCCTGCTCAAAGCTTTGTTGTCTTTCCCAGGTAGAGCCTTTTTTGGTCTCAATTCTGCCAGCACTCAATACTTTCTGCCAAAATGCAACCAAGAGCACAGCCACATCCAAGATGCCTTCTGAGATTGTGAGCCCATGGGGGAAGCAGCTCCCAGCCGTGGGGACCACAATCCCCCTGCATCCCTGGGAAAGAGATGGGTGCCATGCTAACAGGATGTGGCATCCAGGGGACCTCTTCTCCTAGGTTTCTGTGGTTGGATTACATTAAATCCAGTAAGAAAAAGCCCAAGTTGAGATCTTTACCACAGCTTGGACATTCATTATATATCTTTCACTTGCTTTTTTTCTCTTATATGTGGGTCCCAGTGTTTTGGGTCCCAAAATACTGATCTTGCACAGAGGCTTGTCTTGCAGAGCTCACCTCCAGCTTTTAATTGATTTCTTTACTGGAGCCCCAGTTTTAACTATAAACTATGCCAGGCATTACGAGTACGGCTGTTAAAACCAGATTTTTAGGTTGTGGGGGTTTCATAATTCAAATACCAACAGAGAGAAAAAAAAACCCAAAGATCTTTCTTATTCACTGTGTATCAAAACATCCCATTCTCCAGTTGTAATTCAGGTCAACTGACATACTTTGTACTGCTTGTTCCATCCCATTTTTCCTTTTTAATTTCTTCTAAAAGTAGAAAAATGAGAAGTCCTTTCAAAAATGCCAGTCTAAAAGCTCCTTTTGAAAAAAAAAAATTGCTGGATTGTTCTGACCTTTTCAAAACACTTTTCTCCCCCTCCCATTTCTGTTTCAAACCACATTGTTGTTTTTTTTTTATATGTGACAAACTTCCATGCAATGCTTTTTGATGAACAGAGACTTTCTGACTCCCAAACATTTCACTGGAAATTTTCTAAGCAGCTACACCAGCTCTGTAGCCAGTGGGATATGCATAGGTGATGGTGGTGGCTCCTCCAGTGAGCAGCAATGGTTGAATCAGGCCTTGCATTACCCTATATGTGAACTTTCTGAAAAGTTCATCACCCCAATCATTTTTTCTCGAGTTTGTTCTTCATCTCCTTTCCATTTTTAATATGCTGCGGACAGAAGCAGAGACACGAAAGGCTGAGCAACCTGAGCAAGCAGAGCATAGGGAATGAAGCTTTTGTAGTGGTCAGCACCATGGCAAGTCTGTCCATCCTCCCTCCCTCCCTCCCTTCCTTCGTTCCCCCTTTTTCTCTTGCTTTCAAGCCATAAAATCCATGGCAGAAACAGAGCAGCATTTGCTTCAAAGCAGAAATGCTCCTTATTCTCTGTGAATTACGAAGAAACTATTTATTCCACCTGGCTCTTCCTCCAGAAGAGCTGGCTTTATCTCTCAGATTATAATAAGGATTTATTTTGAAATCCTGTGTTTATTCTCACCCTGCAGTACACAACTGTATTCTCTCCCAGCTTCGCATTCAGGGTGTGGGGTAGTAACGGGAAAAGGCTTCCAGGACTCTAAAACTAAACTGCTTTTTCATTAGGCAAACTATTTACTGAAATGCTTTGATGGGATTTGCATTCAGACCTCGTTCCTGCAGTCTCCTGCAAGCCCTTCTCTGCCATCTGTGCATCTCCCTCCATGCTCCGTGTGGGCTGCTCCATCTTGTCATTTAGCAACTGTTGTTGTGTCTTTTGTGCCAGCTTTTGTTACCTTTATGGGGCAGGAGTTGGTAATAAATTGCTGAACTTCAAGCACTGGTGTTCAACCTCTTCTCCAAGAATACCTGCTCCAGAGTGCTTTGGGAAAAACAGTGAAAGGAAGGCAGCATGAACATGTTTCTGCACAATCTGTGCAAGCACAGCTTCTAAAAGGACCCGTGCCTCCACCAGAAGCTCCTTGGTCATTCAACACAGTAAGAAAAAGGCTGAAAATTGCTGCTGGGGAATTATTTTTACCTTGTCTTTGCGCCACTGAAGGCTCCCAGAGCAAGTTTTCATTGCAGTCAAAGGTATCTCTGTGGTGGACATCAATGTACCTTATAATCTCACCACAGCTCAGATCATGACAGCGCCCAGGTTTTTATGCATCCCACAGGGAAGCCAGTTTCTGTCATAGAATCATCAAATCACAGAACAGCCTTGGTTGGAAGAGACCTCTAAGCTCACCCAGTCCAACCATTAACCCAGCACTGCCCAGTCCCCACTGCCCCATGTCCTGCAGGTTCTCAGGCTGCATTGCATTATAGCTGACCTTGACTGCAAACCCAAGGTGGGAGAAGTGGTTTTACCCTAGTATCCTGTGGCCCCAGAGCCACCATTTATCATGCATAACGGACAGCAGGGTGACCATGAGCCAGCAATGTGCCCTTGTGGCCAAGAAGGCCAATGGCATCCTGGGGTGTATTAGAAAGGGGGTGGTTAGTAGGTCAAGAGAGGTTCTCCTTCCCCTCTATTCTGCCTTGGTGAGGCCACATCTGGAGTATTGTGTCCAGTTCTGGGCCCCCCAGTTCAAGAAGGACAGGGAACTGCTTGAGAGAGTCCAGCGTAGAGCCACAGAGATGATGGAGTGGAACATCTCCCTTCTGAGGAAAGGCTGAGGGAGCTGGGTCTCTTTAGCTTGGAGAAGAGGAGACTGAGGGGTGACCTCATTAATGTTTATAAGTATGTCAAGGGTGAGTGTCATGAGGATGGAGCCAGGCTCTTCTCAGTGACATCCAATGATAGGACAAGGGGCAATGGGTGCAAGCTGGAACATAGGAGGTTCTGCATAAATGTGAGGAAGAATTTCTTCCCAGTGAGGGTGACAGAGCACTGGCACAGGCTGCCCAGAGAGGTTGTGGAGTCTCCTTCTCTGGAGACATTCAAAACCCACCTGGACATGTTCCTGTGTGACCTGACCTAGGTGTTCCTGCTCTGGCAGGGGGATTGGACTAGATGATCTTTTGAGGTCCCTTACAATCCCTGACATTCTGTGATTCTGTTTTTCCTAGATGCTTTTCCAGGTGCCCAGCAGTCCTCAGCTGCCAGATGTCTGGAAAAATGACTAATGTGCACATAATGATACTTCATGTACTCGCTGTAGATCCAAACCTAAACTCATCTGCCTGCTGTATGTGCACAGAGCCACAATATCACTTGAGCAGCAGGCCTCCCACATCTCATTCAGCACACACATCAATTTGTCTTTCTGGGACCATCACCAGCTTCAGCATTTAAAATCTGGCAGCTCAGTGTGACCCATTGTCTAAACATAATGTCAAGTACATTAAGCAGAATGTACCTTCAGCTGCTGGCTCGTGGGTCTTGCCAAGAATATGGAGGAGCATCAGTCTACCATGACAGGGCAGCGGCAGCCATAAGAAATGGACAGATCACAGGGCTGAGCAGGCTGTTAAAAAGTAAAGTGTCTCCTTTAGTATTTGTTCCTTATACCCCTATCTTGCTCTCAGCATGTGGGTACTCATTTTGCAGATCAGCTGCATGCTTCATCCCAGGCTTCCTCCTGTCCCCAGGTACAAAGGACACATCGCTCTCATGATATAAACCCCCAACTCTGCTGAAATTATTCCTCAGTCCTCTTTATATGAAACCCCATTTTCCATACCTTGTTTATCTCTGCAATCAAATGTTACAGGCTCCTGGCTTAGCATTCCTGCTGCAATAAGTCTTCCTTTGGAGGTGACAGCTTCCTTCTGCTGACAGCTCCCCTCTCTGCTGGCCCCTGGCCAGCCTGTTGACAAGGCTCACCGCCAAGATATCAACTCGCTCTTGCTGTGGCCAGCACATGTTTTTAAATCCCTTTAAATGAGTCATCTCACCAGCCCATCCCAGCATCCGTGATTCATCAGAACCCACCTCCCCTCAGCCGTTGTGCCGAAGAAGTTTTCATAAGAAGCCCTCTTTGCAGGGATGACTACATCATTATTGTCTCCCAACGAGCTGGTGGAGTCCCAACCTTCTTAACCTTTCTATTTCCAGGACTGGCCTCTCCAAAGCTTCACCACTTTCCTTTAGACAAAGTCCACAACCACCTTCAGACCCTTCCGTTGGTCCTTTCCAATCCCCAACCTTCAGCTGAGTGCAGTCAGTCACAGGCATAGCTAAGCTAGGATCAAAATAACGTTTGTTGGATCAATTTTCTTCACGCTGTAAAACAAAGCATGTGTGAACCACAGATCCAGCAGACAGCTCATGGTCAGGTGGGCCATTCCTTAACATGATGATTGCATGCTCACCATTTAAATCCCTCTCCTTGCCACATGGTCTCAGAAATGTTCTCTTCATCTTTCTAGATGGGTCTATGATCCCTGGTTCTTTTTACTGTGGTACATGTTAATTGAGGGGATTGCAATTATGTGATACAGCAGCTGATACCTGATAATGGAATAAAGGTTATCTCTTTTTCCATGGGTATGGTAAATGACAAGAAATTAGCAGAGGTGCAAAATCTGGGCCTTATCTTTCACTACCATAATAGGGAGAGAATTGGGGATTCCATGCACAGCAGCTAATCCCTAAATACATAAGCTATAATCATCACAATATCTTATCTTTCTCAGATGCTGTTTGGGAAACAGAGAGTCCAGTGTGTTTTGCTAGAAGAGCTATCCAGACTTTGCTAACTTGCTAAAAGTCCTTGAGATACATTATTTAGGATGTAGAAGCAAAAAGGCAAAAAACAGAGGGATATTTGCTGCCACAAAAGGGGAAGAAAGGATTTGTGAGCCTTAAAAATTAAGAGGAATTTACACTAGTAAATACCAGCTGTTCTTGTACGATGAACAATGTAGGGGGAAAGATTTGCATTATTATTATTTTGTACCAAGCTCAAGACAATGGAGTTCTGGTCTATGATTAGAGTGCATAGATGCCATCACAAGTTTTTTGTCTTGAGGGGACTGAAGAGCCACGATTTTTCCCTCTCAAATTTGGTAGCAGATCCCACATCTGGTTGTTTTCTTTTTTCTGATTCTGGTTGGAGAGGTATCCCTGTAGGATTTTATGATCTTATGATTAGAATCTTTATGATTCACCATCTCACTGAGACATTGCATCAGCTCTGATGTCTATTGATCAACTGTTTTTACATTTCTTCTTGGAGACACCTCTACTCTAGGACTCATTTCTCTTCCAAATCTAGATTCTGTCAATCATGGAGAAACAAATTAAAACCAGTGTTTTTTGATTCTGCACTGTATTGACAATGTCTTGTTAGTGTTTGACTTTCTAGTCACAGAGATAATTTATTGTATGTACGAAATGCATGTGATTTGCAAAAATATCCTCAGCTGAGGAAAACACACTGGCATGGAATGGCCAGCTTTGCTGGTTTTGTAGTTCCAGCTCCCAGTCTCTGCTGTCTGGATTCACATCTTCAAGCTGGGCTAAGTTTACTTGGGTACTCACTGTGTGCTGAAATCTTCTGACAATTTATGTTCTCATCAGCTAGCCAATTTATGAATATGAGATGAACACAAGACAACCCTTGTGGGTCTTATGTCTACAAGGAATGGCCGTGTTGCCCAAGTGTCTCTGTTGAGGCAGCAAGCTCAGGGGCAGTTCCAACGGGGTTCTGTTTTCAGCTGCAATAGTCAAGTTTTCTTTTCCACCATCCTTATATATAATCACCAAGGGCTACATCCTAAAGCCAGATCCTGTTTCTGTCCATGTTTGAAAGTCTCTGAACATGCTCTGGCATTCAGCTTTGTCCCTAAACACAAACTTATCCTTCTGCAATACAAAGCACAGAGTCTAAAACTAACCCCAAAAGAAGGAATAAAGATATATAGCAGAGGCTAACAATTCTGCAAGGCCTTCTGTACATTGTAAGCTCTTTTCAAATTATGTTGACCTTTTGTTTTTCCCATCTTTCTTCCAACTTGTCCCGAAAGGTCATGGCAGGATGGAGAACCAAGCCAAGTGAATGAGGCTAATTTGGTCTGTAAATTAGATGAAAATTTAACACTGGTTTGTGTAGAATTCAGATTCAGCACAAATCATATCCACATCTGGTGCAGTCCCAGTCCACTAAAACAGATGTCCCACAGGAATTCCATCAACAAGAATGTAAGCCATCCATTTAGAATTGAATTTTTGTACAGAAGTCAATCTAACTGAAGAAATTGGATGGGTGAAATGGAAAAGGGGGTTGTAGGCAAACAATTACACAGAATCACAGAATGTTAGGGATTGAAAGGGACCTCAGAAGATCACCTAGTCCAATCTGTTTATTGATTGGAACCACCAGGTTTCTCTTAAAAGTCTCACAAATAAATTCAGGAGAGTGATGCACAGGATGAAGATTCTTTTCAAGAGCCACCCCCAGGAAAACAGTCTGAAACTGAGTTCTTGTTCCTAACCCTCCTTAATTTACACATTTCACATTAAATAATCATTGCATGAAATTCAGAAATGCTGAAGGAGGCAGGATCCAGAGTTCAGGTGTCCCTGTCCCTAGACCCATACTTGCAGGCTTCTTCTTCTCCTCTTCTTCTCCCATGAATCTTGCTTTCCTTTCTGCACTGTGGCACTATTTCAACATATGGGATTTGCTGTGTTTCTGGTTCTTGCAGGCTCAGGCTGGGGCATTCTGGGTATTGCACTGAGGCAGATTTGCTGTAGCTGGAGAGTTTTCCAAATGCAAACAGGAATCCCAGGTGGACATGGGGTTTTTTTTGGACAGTATGCTTGAGTTAAGCAATCAAAATCAACTTAAGGCATTGTTTAGGAAACTTTGACCCTTGGTCTGGTCTCAGTCATGATTCATGAGAGTCTTACTGGAAGCAGCCTCTGTACAAGGACAGTGATGTATAGTCCTCCATCACAGCCGCTATCACTTTACAGGGACAGTTATAGCAAAGCTTTGACATTGCCTTCTGTCTCCTGGGACAGAGCAAGATAGGAAGTGAGGCAGCAAAACAAGCTTTAGATACATATCCCCAAAATGGCTGTTTGGGTATGAACTTGCCATACTCCACAAGCAAAAGGCTTTAATTGTGTCTGCTTTTCCTCCTACCCGTTATTTTCCGCCTACGTTTTTGGTCTAACGCCAGCAACTTCCTGGTTAGTCTTTTAACCCAGAAAATTTAATTAGGAGAGCTGATCATCAGGGCTTCCTGGGAGATTTGGACTGTACAAAATGAGACTGCTTCTTTAAATGTCTCAGTAGCAAGAAAGAATGGCTCATTTCTCAGGTGAAAGGTTTTGGCCTGAAATTTTCCGTTGCATTTGGCTACCGACAAATAGTTTAACCAAGCTTTTCCTGCAGCATTTCTCTCTCTGCCAGAACAGCTTGCTGGGGCTGAGGAGTTACATACAACGAGGAGTGCTCTTGTGGCTGCTTGGCTTCTCCACAGAAAGCACCCAAAACGTAACTGACTGAGCAGCTGCCATCATCTCCTCCTGGATGTCCCAGTTGGAACTGTATGCATTTGATTTCCAGTTTGAGACCAGAAGCATAGGTGCTAAAAGCCCTACTGCCCCTTTCCAGGGTCTGCTTGGACAATCAGGTCTAAAGGAAGTGGCCACCTGATTTCTTGAGTTCCTTTCCAATTGTTTTTTCTATTATTCTCTCAGCATTTCTAAGAAAGGATGTTGCTCTCATCCTCTTACAGATATGACAGTCCGACTGACAGAAGAGTCTTTGATTTCTTCTTGACATTTCCAGGGAGAAAAGCCAGACCTAAAATTAAATTAAGTTATGCAGCAATTCTCTATCATTAGATGTCTAATTCTATTCCTTTGGAATAAAAGCTGTTACAGATGCCCTGAATGCGATGAAAAATAAAGAAATTATGCAGTTGGGCAAATAATTTTTAGCACAAGACTCTGTTTCTTCGGCAGAAGCCAGGGGAAGAAGTGGCTCTGCTGAATAAAGCCACAAGGTGTAGCACTGGGACAAACAGGAAGATGTGAGATGTCACCCTACATCCCTGTTGAGCTTCCCACAGATCACTGATGTGGAGCCAAAGGGGCCACCAGGACCCTACAGCCTCAGCTTGTGTGTAACACAGGCTGCAGGACTTTCCTGAAGTAATTCCATTTTGATTTAAAGCACAACATTTGAAAAATAATTATCCAGTCCTTTTTCAAAATTGCAGACGACAGAGGAACCGCAACATCCTCTGAGGGGCTGCTCCAGTGGTTAATTACCTTCATTATTAATAATGCTTGCCTTATTTCCAGCCTGATATTTTCTCTGGCTCTGAGCTGTACCCACTGCAGTGCCTCACACCTTTAGTTTTTTGATTGAGTAGCCCATTAGTACCTTTTGTTCCACTTGTAGAGGACCCATTTCTTTTACTATTTTTCACTGAACCAGCTTTAACTCCATGAGTTTTCAGCCACAGATACATATTCAAGCCTTCTGGAGGGCTCTTTCCCATTTATCAATGTTGTGAATTTGCAGACTGTAGAGCAGGATGCAGCAATCCGGAAAAGCCTCTCCTGCAGCACGCTTGTATTTCCAGACATATTGTGCTGACACCATGATTTGATATTTTTCATTTGTTTTTTTTTTTTTTTATTTGCAGTTTGCCCTCTGTGTAACTCAGTTTCTTTGCCCTGGAATTAAATGCTGAACTGAGTAAGGAAATGTGACTTTCCTCTGATTTCAACAGGTTGTAATCTCACCTGTTTTAGACAAGTGGGGAAAGAAAGAATGCTAGAGATTAGAGCCAATCTGGTCCTTACACCCAACATAATCCCCTCTTCCTATTGAAGCTCTGTGTAAAATGCTTCCCCTTCAGACCAAGCATGCATTACACACAGGTGGCAAAGACAGAGAGAGAACAGGCAAATCTACGTGATGTTTGTTATGATTACAGGTCACTGGAGAAGTGTCTTAATTCTTTACATCTACACCTTATTGATGAAAGCCATGCCAGGAAGATTTAAAAACTGTCTGCCAATTACTGCTGGGAGTCCAAAACATTTTTAATACCTTTTTGAAAGCCTATGCATTTGTTATCAGACCTGCATAACATTATTTAATGTTAATACAATGATAATAATGTTAACATTATTTGTGCATTATTTAAAACTTATATCTTCTGAGAGTTAAAGAATAACTAAGATATGATATAATCCTTCCAGGCAGCCTTGCACCCCTTGTTACAAGAGGCAACTCCCTTGCCAGAAGAGCCCCTGTGCAGGAAGGACCTGTCACACTGCTGTCATTTTTCAAGTGACAGAACATCTTTTCATGCCTGATAATATGGGAGAAACACTTGAAATTCTATTAAATATTTGATATCCCTCTTGCCACAGCATGGTGCAGAGCACCAAGGTTGACTCTAAAACAGTTCAGTACAGGAGAGTGGGGAGGAAGGAGGGGAAATATAGAGAAATGTAATGAGCCAAAGAGTGGCTCTTTCTTAGAAAATCCCTTACCCACAAACATCTATGTGCCTGCACACATATGTGAGGAACAGCTCCATCAGGGCAAGGGTGTTCTGCCAGAGCATTTCACACTGCTCACAGCTGAGTGGAAAAACACCCTAAACAGCACATGAGGGAACACCTACAAATCCTCCCTCCCCTCATATGAGACATGGGCTTGTCAGCACCCCCTTTCCCTTCCTCCTCTACACATGCTGGCAGCCTTCACCAACATCCCACACATCTCAAGCATCCATGCCATGCCATGCCATGCCAGTCATCCCATTTCCTCCCATCCAATCCCACCCCATCCCATCCCACCCCACCCCATCATGTAAAATAGAACAGATGATCTGCTATAACTACAGCAGTACGTACTTCTAAAAGACTCATTACCAAAAAATGAGTTCCACCTCAAAGGGCTTTGAAAATTCAAGCTTTGGGCTATACTAAATCCATTTTAATTTCAGAGACAATAATCTGGAGATAGAAGGATCAGTGGGGAAACAAACATACTTTCAAGCTGATGGAGCTGGTCAAGCAAACAGCAGAGAAAGGGGATTTCACACAGTGCCTCCACTTCATGGAAAGGCAATGGTTTTACCCAGCTTCAGTGCAGAAGGATTAACTCCTGGATGGACAAAGAGAGAGACCAGCAGCTTCTGGTGACTTTATTACAACCCTTGGTACACTGGAGGCATATTGCTCTGGCCCAGCAATTGGGATTATCAGGTTATAAATTGCTCTTCTGTCTGCTTTCTGGTGTCATTGTGTCCCAGGTGATGCACTGGTGGCTTCCACCCATGTTCCTCCCATTGCAGATGACCTGGCTATGTGTTGCCATATCATACTGAAGAGCCCTCCCCAAGATTTCACGAAAGTCTTCCAAAATCTCCTTTCATATTCCACATTTAACAATTAGAGAGTTAATTGTGACTGCCACTAGAATTCATCTCGATAATGGTTAGTAACAAGTTAAGGTTTGTGGGAAGAATAAAGTTGAATTATTTTTTTTTTTTTTTTAATAATCTTTACAAGCCTTTTTTCATGTCTGAACTAGAAGCATAATTCTCAAAGCTAAATGCAAGAGCAATTGTTCTGAACTGGACTAGATATGTTGACAGCAGCCTTGATTTCAGCAGGCAGCCTCGCCGAGCTCATCGATGTGAAAGTATTAATGGAGTTAGCCTTACAGAGAGGCTGAAAGCAGAAACAAATGCTGTGTGCTCCAGCATTCACATCTGGTGGGATGTGCTGTTAATTAAATGATCTACATCTTGATTCAATCTGTGCTTAACTTGAAAGGACTTCAGTGGGACTCATTCTGCACTTAAACGAGGGCAGAAGCTTAAGTTAGAGCAGGGCTGTGGTTGTTTACAAACCCAGAGATTTAAGCCCCGGTGTAAAAGAAATTCTTTAAAAAATTAAAGTACTTAAGCACATGTTCAATTCCCAGATCAGACCTTGACATTTACTAGTTGGTACATAGGACATAATCAGGGCTGAGTTGCTAATTGCAAATATCAAAATAGTCATGAAGGCAGAACAGTGAGAGTGATAACCTTTCCCAGGGTAAGTGGAGATGCTCCGCTTGCCTTCGCTCTCCCAGTGCCCTATTATGCAGTGTAATTTAGAGGATTATGGGGCAATCATTATGGGACCTTCTTCTGATGAAATAAAAAAACAAAGGCAAAACTGCTTCTCCTGAATTTTGTATGAATACATGCTGGTGTGACTATTTGCCTTTTTTTTCCAAAAGCAAATATCTATTTTTTCAATCAACTTTTTTTTGCTTTCAGGTCACAAAACACGTTTGACACTTAGGCCATGCTGGGGTCAGAAGAGAGATCACATCTGATATTAAATGATGGAAATCCCTTGTCTGCTGGGTTTATTCTTCTGCCATAAATGGCTCCTTCTGAGATCCAGGGATGGCTATAATTTCAGGGTTAGTGTTTGAATGACCTTTTAAAGAAATATCTTAATAGTAGGAGAATGTTCATGTCTCCTTTTCTCTTATCACCCACCTGTCTTGTTAGCACAGTCATTATAGGGGCATGGACGTGGGCCTTAACCTCTGAGCCCATGGAGGGAAAGGCTTGCAAACATTTAACAAGGTAAAAAGATATCAAAGGGACAGAGTATTAAGGGAAAAGTTATGTGGGTGCCTTTAATCCAGGCTTTGTGTGGTATATGGAGTCCCACATTTCCCCCCTTTCACATACAAGTGTTTTCACTCTGGGATAAGCTATTGCACACTCATTCACATTAAATCTGCATGGACAGATACTGCCAAGCAGCTGATACGTGGTACCTTCTTTGTGCCTCAAAGCCCTAAATGCCTTAAAACATTCACACTAATTTTTCTTGCAGTCCACCTGTAGGGAGGGCAGAACAGCACTGTGGCAAACTACTGCTGTCTCACCCAGTGGTGGTGCTGAGGCAGCAGAAGGATTCAGGATCTCCCAAACCAGCATCCAGCTCACCCCTTAATCCATGAGGGTTTATTCCCTCATACCTGAGTATATCAAACCACCCTCATAAAAGACAGAAAGTGAGGCAATCTGTGCTTTATGCAGAAAATTATGTTACAGAGCCCACCCATTCACCAGAACCCTTTTATTTTTCCCAAATGTTTCCATAGCTACCCTAAGATGAAGACCCATAAAAGTGACCATGCTTTTAATCAATCAACATCAGAAGATCCCATGAGGACTTAATTATATATTTAGGCTGAATGAACCTGTCATTTTCAGATTATCTCCCCTAATGCTGCCACTTGGAATAGCCTGCATCTCCAAATGTCATTCTTGGCCTGAAGTGATGCTCAGTAGGCAGCAAGACACCTATGCTATCATAGCAGTGTCTTTCAGCACAGCCTGGGCAGTATGACATCCTCCTGTCCTGCAGGCTGGCCTGGCAACAGAAGAGCCAGCCTGGACACATCTGAAGAGCAAGTTAATATAAAGAGTCTGTGTACTCATTCTCCTATTCACAAATAAACTGAATATTCGACCCAACCTGTCAGAAGAGAAATGACCAGACAGATGGTCTGATCACACATACAGACAATTAATACTGTGATAGTCCTTTACTTATCAGTGGTAGAAAAGTATATTCTTAGGAAGAAAGGGATGGATTCCCCTTAAAGTGAAATTTTGGTAAATGGATATAAGGATTGAACTTTTCTCAGGATTAATTCAGATCTGTGTAGGTGTACATAGCTCCGTGGACTTTGACAAGGTATGCCTCTGAAGAGAGCAAACACCCAGGATGCTCCTGACTCTAGTGTTCTCCAAGTGAAGCTTCTCTGGCAGGGGGGTTGGACTAGATGATCTCCAGAGGTCATTTCCAACTCTGACCATGCTGTGATTCTGTGTCCCTGCAAATCACTATTCTGAAAATTCAGTAGAGACCTAAAGCAAACATAGCTTTGCTTTGGCCCAGAGCCTCAAATAGGTAGGAAGGAGAATAAAGAGAGAGAAGAATGGATGGAGAAAGGGAAATTTTACAAATCAGACATGGTTTTATTTCGATTTTTAAAAGCAGAAACTTTCTCTAAAAACTAAGTGTTCCCATTTACTACTTTTTAGAGACAGTATCAAGATAAAACTAAATTACTTAAATTGCATTCTATTGAGTCTATAGAGTACTAGTTTACTTATTTGAAGACAAGGTTGATTTCAGGTCTACTTTCAATCATCTTTCCTCACACCAGGACACTGTTGTTCTTAACCAATCAACAGTTTATTCATTCATCTAGAACTACACGCATATCTAACCAGACTTTCATCAGGGTACAATTAGACTCTGAAATATTTTCAGTGAATACTAAAATTGAAAAAAAAAAAAAGATTCTCTGTAGGCTTCTTCAAACCTTATGTTGGTTGCCAGAATTCTGGTCTGGTTTAATGAGCAGCTCCTTCTGAAGTTAACAGAAAGAGATTAGCATCCACACAGGGCAGTTTATTCCAGTTTAGGATAAATGCCTTAAATAGGTGGGATGAATCATCTTTGGGCAGTGTCTGTTTTGTTCCATCCTCTATAAAGAAAAGTAAATGATAATTTAAAGTAGATGTCTAGCTTGTAGGCAGCAAAAATTGCATGAAATGCATCTTTTGTTGTTGTTTTTCTGTGTGAGTTTTCAGTTTTGGGTTTTTTTTTTTTTTTCAGGCCATCTTAAATAAGGCCAAAATTCATATGAAAGAAAAGATGAATTTTTGTAGGGAAGAACATCCTTAGGATGTCCCAGAGTCTAGGACATCTTGGTGCTAATCCCTGCCTTACAGTAAGTAAAGACTAGATTTGAAAATGAGCTTAGCTCTAATTAGAGAGATAATTATTAGCTAGAGGGGCTTTTCAAGATGAACAGTGACTTTTGCTGAGATTGTTTCAGACTATGAAATATTTAATAAGTGGTCACTGGGACAAAGAAAGTGAACAGGATGGCTCTCCGAGCTGAGGGTTTGGATATTGCTCCATGAAGGGACTTCCAGGATTGTTTGCTTATTTTAATGAATTAGAAGGATTTAATGTTGACTGAATGAGAGTATTCCTACTCACAGAAGTACCATGCAGAAGGACAGCTCATGTGTTTTCCTGGGGAATATGGGTCAGTTTCTGATAGACAGGAGAAGAACCATCCATTATCTCCAGTACTGGTCAGTGGGTGAAGACAATGCCTTACCACCAACTCCTTTCTCTTCTTATGTTTTGGGGCCAATGAAGCACAAAGTTTTTAGATTCCACTTCGAAAAACAAAGGAGGAAAAAAAAAAATCTATGTGGTCCAAAAAGCCTTTTGATTCCTGTTTCTCAGGTTTAATGCTAGAAGTAGAAACTCCAGAAGTACATGTAGAGGGGTCATTGGGTGGAGTACATCTCCTTGGGTGGGAACCCTGGCAAGGGGAGACCCTGTTGGTGACAGCTGCCCTCCACTAGAAGAACTCAGCCATGCGTTCTTTGTGTGCAGCAGCCACCTCCCTGTGTCCTGGGATGATGGTGGGAATAGGAAGCAGTTCATAGCTCTTAGACAAACCATGCATGACCATGACCTTGGGTTTGGTGGCCTTGGGATTTCCACACTGTCGCTGTCCTCAGGTTTCCCAGTTGCCCCCAGAGCCGCTGGGATCTGCTCTCTCCCATGTTCTCCTGCTGCAGCTCAAATCCAGTAGATGGCGACAGGATATAAAGCATTTTGTGAGTTCTTCCACGAATTGGCGGGGTTTTATGTTTAAATCATTCTAACATTCCCCTTTTTAAATAAATTTATTTTCATATTTCAAAGTCAGGGCTGCATTTGAGTTTTTATCTTTCGGCATTCTCTTTTGCTTCTCATGCCATACAATTCATTTCACATGTAGAGTCACAGCCAACCTCTTCTTACTCTTGCAACTCTGGGGGAACTGCTCCAGCTGTTCCATGATTCTGCAGCCACCTAATGCCCCAGGACAAGGGATGTCACCAATACCATCATTTGGGGAATTCTCATCCATCTGCTTTCACTTCTAAGTCTCCGACTCTACTTCTCAGACCTGCACTTGATTTTTGTGACCCCCTGTAAGATTGCTACAGCCATATGGAAGCTCAGCCACCACACTGCTAGGGCTCAGAACAGAACTCCTCCATTATCTTGGAAAGATTATTATTTTTTTCACCTTAGGCACATAAGAAGTGCTGTTTACCTGTGAGCAATCAGAATCTTCATTTCTGAAAGCAGAGTGCCTATACGATGGGAAAATGGGGAAAATCTAGCAAATCTGGATTTTGCAGATCCCTTGGAATATTCCACTCTGGAATTACAATTGTATTAAAATAGCGAAGCAATCCCACACCTGAAATCTCTAATTCCCTTCAAGAGTATCCATCCAAGCACAAGTCATGGGTATCCCAGTCTGCCTTATTTAGAAGGCACTCTCAAGAAATACAGTTTTCAACACAGCTTGCTTAAATCTCTTCAGTCGACACACCTCTTGACTTGGGATACACACATTTTCTGCCATCGTCTCTATCTTCTTCAGGATGAAACAGGCACAGAGGTGATTTCTAAAATCCTGGTTGTCATGGAGACAGGAACAGGCTGACCGCCTCCTGGTTGCAGGAGAGAGTGGGCTACAGCAAGTTGTCACCAAGAGATGTTTCAAAGACTTTTGACATCTGCAAGTCTGACATAGAAACACTTCTTTATCACGGAGGGCAGTTAAACCATAACTCTGAGGCACTGGCTGTAGTAATGCAAAAGCATTTAAACAAATGGAAGAATATTTCTTATCTTTTATTCAGTGCTCTTGACCAGTTTGATTACTTCAGAGGAAAGAGACAATCCCACACATTTATCCTCTTAATAACAGAAGCAGTAATGACCTTCATTAGATACCTTGGGGTATCTAATCTTCCTTGGGGTACGAGAGAAACAGAGGGGATGCCCATGGAAAATCCTAACTCCTCCCTTTCTAGGAAAGGCCACCTCACATGTTTCAGAAAATCTAATGAAAGTATCTAATCTCCAACTCTCCTGAGCACCAAAGGGTATGTCAGGCCATTAGCTAACAATTAGCCACTTAATTACCATAATTGATACACCAATAAGTACAATTTTTCCCACCATTAATATAGACAGTAACCAGAAAGATTTATTGATTTCTTTTTTCCTTCGAAAGCAGGTGAAAGCTCTTATGGAAAGCTTTATTGAAAACTTATTCACCATCTGGAAGCAGAGGAGCCATTTAACTCACACCCAAGTAGGAAAAAAAGTAATCCTTACTTCTCATTTTCCAACACAGCTTTGTAATGCATGGCCTTGGGTGTCACAAATCTTTGTATGGTAGGGACACCCATCTGGCAGCAGTCTAACATCTCCCATGGTAGGACAGGTGCCCATCTCAGGTGCCACAGGTACCCAGGATTTGGGGGAATATTGCCTTAGGGAAAAATTAGCACCTCGAATGGACATGCCTGATCATTAAAGATGCAGCTCTTTCGGATAGGAATTTGCACTGCATTTGAACCTGTGACAAGCTGGTAGACCCAGTAGTTTATGTGGACCAATCCTTCAAGTGCTCTGTGTCAGTCTTAGCAAACAACGGTGCTCATTGGCACTGCCCATGTGCAAGCCCTTGAATGCTGCCTGTGAAGTTTTGGTGCTACCATAACTGCTCTTTCTTTCATCAAATGCAAAAGAAACTGCTCACACCTTCCACAGCAGCCAGGAAGACCCATGCTTTAACAACTCAAAGCAACCTATACTTTTCTAACTGAAAGCAACCCATACTTTAACAAATCAAAGCAACTCATACTTTACGAAAGCAAACCCTGAACAAATGCGCAGTTATTCCAAATGGATGAAAAGATGTGCACTGAATACCAGACACCTACTGATAAATTACTGTGCTAGTTACAGCAACCTCTTTGCCGTAACGGGTGTGCTGAGCCAGCTGCTGAACAACTTGAACCTTAACTGCGTGCAGTTATTATCCCCAAACCTTCATTTTTCCAGCCGAGATCCCACTCTTCTTTCCATCATACCATCATTAACATTAGTGACTCATCCTAGTAAAGACTGGAACTTCCCAGCTGATGTTGAGAGTCTCAACTGCACAGGCCAAGTGAACTTAAGCACAAGAACTCAAGGCAGATTAGAAATACCACATAGGTGGAGTCAGCCAAAGATAAGTAAGGAGAAAAATAGGAGAGAGTGTTTCAATGTGCTGCAATTTGAAATACAGCTCAACTAATTCTCTGGGTAGTTTACAGGTCAGAAATCTCAGAGCCTGACAGGTGCGTGCTGAGGTTTAAATGACATTTTTTCTGATGCAGCCAGCTTTTCTGACTTTGAATTGAATGCTAATTGCATGTTGCATTTGGCATGATTCTGTTACCTGGGCTGAAGTACCTCTGCTTGATCACCTCTGCTGCTGCATCAGCCTCCTTTGGGAAGTTCCCTGACCTAGAGAGGAGAAGAATTTCTCTGCTAATTTCAGTGAAAAAGCTTTTTCCTGAGAAATAGGATCTTACATTTACAAAAGTTTAGGATTTGTAGTGGAAAAGAGATGCTTTCTGTTTACAAGACTGAGTTAATGTAACTGTTTCCCTGCAGAAAAGTGAAGACTGATATACCAGAGAAATGAAAGGAACAATAAAAGTGGAACAAAAGCAGATGGAGAAATGGTTGAAGTGATTAATTGTGAATCAAGGAGTGGCAATTCATTTGTGCGTATAATCTGCAATTTGCATAATCCTATACTGAAAGCCAAATTGTTCAACCATTATGCCTGAATCAAGCATGAATATGCAAAGACTCAACTTCTTCAGGATCTGAGCACCTGCTCATGAGATTTTGCTGAGCAGGGGTGGGATAAATCCTGTATTTAAAGTCAAGTGTGTCATTTGCTGAAAGGATAGTTATTTGTGATATCTGGAACGAGATCACATCTGATCTGACCATCTAGATGGTAAATCAGGTGAGCAGAGCTCCCTCTTTTCCCCTTCTAATAGCAGAACCTGTTCCAGGTAGGTGAGGTTGGGAGGCTGAGAAAAGAAAGTCTTCACTCTTTTCTCTAAAGCTTTATGGGGAAAAAAAAACAATCAACAGCCAAACAGCAACCACAGAAAAGCCCAAACAACAAACTGGCATGAGACAGGATTATGTTTCCTGAATCAAAACCTCAGTCCATCCTGCAAGTTTACTCTTAGACATGAAATATCAGCCTTTGTGTAGCAGTGCTAGGATAAACATCAACCTAGCTCATGCTTTTGACTTTAACGAAGAATTAAGCTGAATTGGAACCAGTATTTGAGCTTAAAAATGGGATTCATCAAGGAATCAAACTGTAGTCCCTGGTTTTGTCGTTGCTATTCAGGGCAATAAGGAAAAAAAAAAAAAAAAAAAGATACAGAACTGTCTAGCTCCTGTGCTGGAAGGCAGGATGTTATGGGAATGGTGGAACATGTTAAGAGCAGGTTTGTACCCACACTGAGGGAACAATAAGTCTTTTTGTTTATTCCTTGAAGGTCTGTTGTAACGCACTATATTCAGTTAAAATATAACACAACCAAAAATCCACTTGTTTTTCAGAGAATCACAGAACAGCCTTGGTTGAAAAAGACCTCTAAGCTCACCCAGTCCAGCCATTAACCCAGCACTGCCCAGTCCTGTTTTGACAGCCACTAGGCCCAGTACAAAGGACACAGCCAGCAGCAGAAAAACAATCCAGTGAGTAGATTCTATTGCGCGTAAAGGGGTCAGTATTTAGGGGATCGCTGGGGGTACAAACAAGTCAGATCACAAATAATAGATATCAACCACAGGAATGACATAGCATGACCCATAATAGATGGAACACACAGAGATACAAGGTATCCCATGGAGAAAATGGGAGACAACCAAGTCAATAGGGTGATCGCATACGATAGAGGTAACCCCATGTTGCCCCCCCACCAAGCCCACGTTTGTAGGTGCCAGACCTGACTGGGATCCAGTTGCATGAGGAGCCAGGAGGTCCTTCCCCAACAGGAAACTCTGCAAAGTGCATCCCCCTCACAGACAGACACTGCCCCCTTCCTGCAGGTGGTCCCAGCTTTTATCCCCACAGCAGGAACCTGGCACTCATTGACCCAATGGGGGCACCTGGGGCTTGGTTACCCAAGGGCTTTCCCTGCAAGGTCAGCTGCACCCTGGAGGAAAGCCAAAAGGCAAACTCATCCCCTCCTCTTAAAGGGCCATGGGGACCACCCATATGTCACCCTTAATTCAGGGCTTGGGGTTCAGACCCCAGCACTTCAAGTCCCCACTGCCCCATGTCCCTCACACCACATCTCCACGGCTCTGAAATCCCTCCAGGGATGGGGACTCCCCCACTGCCCTGGGCAGCCTACAGATTTTAGAAAGAACAGACACCATCACCAGGGAGAAATATACTGAAGTGCCTTTGCTTCCATACTTGATGAACTCTGTTTCTAAAGGGAATGAAGATTCTAAGAGAGAGCTGAAGCAGCATGTGGAAAACAAAAATCTTGTTATGTTGTCCTAGACTGACCATTCAGTGTAGGATAACCCTAACTGTTGATTACTTGGTGTGCATAGCTATTGCTGACAATATTAGTCATTGAACACTATTTTTTAACATGACTGAGATGTGTGTAAGAGTATTTAGTGGGAGTTTTGACAGGTTGAATGCATATGAAATTCCCAGTGTGCTTCTGTTTCCAAATGCCTTAAAATATTCAACCCAGAGGCACAATGGCTCAGTTTTTTGATTGAGGTGTTCCTTTGCTTGTGGGTGCTATGAGGGTAAATTTTACAGTAATGAACAGTGAAATTCTGGCAATATTTCACCTGAAATAATCAAGAATTACCACTGACTGCGTGGAGGAACAACTGGATCCAAAATAGTAATCTGCAGAATTGAGAACCAAAGTCTGCTTCTTCCAGCCTTCTGGAAGGAAGCTGGTTCTTCTCATAACTTACTAGATAAGAGCTGGAAACTGTGTTATTGCCCACATGTAGGTACAGGGCTGGTGAAGCTCTTGCATGCGATTGTGTCTTGTACTTAACACAGCCCAGAGGGAGCAGATATGACCCTTTCCTAATTCTCCATTCAAATTTAATCTGGTAAATTGATCACAAAGTTCATGGCAGAGTGTAACAGCCTCATCTCTGTCTTCCAGCATCACTGGTTGAGGAAACTATGCTCTGAGACCTTGGCTGATTTGAAGGACTCAGACTATGAATTCAGAGTTCATAAGAGCAATGGGAAAAAAAACAGAGTAAGTTGTCCCATAGTTCATCTCCATGCTAATGCATAATTATTCCCTATGTATTCTCCATGATACAAGAAACAAGAAGAATATTTCTACTGCCAAGCCACACCACCACATGCTATGAGGTGGGGCAGAGTAAAAGAAGGGGAAGGAAAGAGGTAATTATAAGAAAAATCCATTTCCCAGACTCACTCAAGTAGTTTAGATCAGTTGAGGGACCAAAGTCTGCATTATAACTGCCAATCAGTTTTGCAAACCACATATATATTTGTCCGAAATATTTGTAAATTAGGTAATGGAGATTCTTCTAACATCATCTCTATTTATAAACCATTGGCAAGACAAGTTTGGGATCTTTTCAAAGTTATCTTTAGCAGCATTGTGATTCTGGTGATGTTATAATGTAACTGCAAGATTAATCAATAGGACAAGTCATGTAGTAAGCATATCATGAAGTTCCTAATCAATTACTGCTGCTTGAAATGCACACATGTATTATGTAGTTTATGGATTAAAATATCGTGTTCACAGAAAAAAAGGTAATGCTTTCTGGATAAGAGATCCTTGACATCCGTGCTTTATCTTGTTTTCAAAGCCAGAAAGATCAGCTATAAATAAAGGAACAGCATAGGATTTGGGTTTTGTTAGAAAATGTAATCCATGATTCCTAATAAAGGATTCTGAACAGATATTCTGCCAACATACGGAATTTTCTGCAACATTAATATTTCTGTGAGGCTGCTGAAAGGATGAATCAAGTTAAAGAATTTGTCTTTAACTGGTTCTTTCTTTATTTATTTCAATCTCGCCGCTGATAAGCCTGGTTGTTAAACCCAAATGGAGTTAAGGAGCGTGCATTTAAACCCTGTCAGGCTGCCAAGAGGCTCCAACACGTCGCTGGTGTTTCCTGGTGAAGGCTCTGCCTCCACAGCAGCCCTTTGCCTTCTGCTCTCCTGAACTTGCTGGCAAATGCTCTCAGGGCACATTTAGACAGAAAGCAGCAAATTGGGAGCATAAATAGATGCAGAGTGCTGGATGCATGGGTAAGCCCAAGGAGAGGTGGGATTCAGGAGATCAGCCTTGATCTCAGGCTTTTTTCTCCTGGCTGTGCTATGAATAAGGGCTGGAGAGGCTTAAGGTGCTTAAGAGGAGATGTAGATACCTAGGTTTTTTTGATTAGCTTTCTCTCCTCACACCAAGTACCTAAAATTAGTCTCTGCACTTGGGAATCTATGTTTTTGCATCAAATTATCTCTGCCCCCACACCTTCTGCAGGTGGTCACTGCTTATGCAGTCCTCATTTTCCAGGTATGAGTGAGACCCTGATGATTGCAAATATGCTGAGCATTCACAGCTGCAGCTGAAGTCAGAGGGAACTGTACTTCAAATAAAAAGTGCTATATCCAGGTAAGCACCCTGAAATATCAGATGTAAGGTGTCCTAGCCTGGGTATCCAAAATCAGTGAATAACTAAATGAAATCTCATTGTGCCTCACTTCCCTGCCTGAAAACAAGGGTTAATAATTCCCTCTTATCTCACTGAGGTGGCAAGAAAATCACCAGATTGTATTTGTGAACTGTTCAACCACTGTAGCAAGACACATCAGAGAGAAAAGCCTACAGGAAATTAATAATTCTGTCTTCAGAGCAAGGTTTGAAATGCGTGGAGCAAATCAACCCTGCTGACACCCTGAGAAGCAAGAGAAAACAAAATATAGAGTATCTGCTCAGCTGGGGGAGAGCAGTCCAAGCCATGAGTGAAATGGAGAAAAATGTGGCATGATTTTATGAGGACACACGTTGAGATGAACAGATGAAGAATGTCCCAAGGGGCCTGAGCTAGGGCTTTTTTCCCCAGCCTTAACATGAAGTGCTCTGTTCTATTTTGCAGCTTTAAAAAAATATTTTTGAAATTTAGAGACAGCGTGTGCTTGTGAGTTGTGCCATATCTGCCTCTCTCTTCTTCAGGGACTCCAGGGAGAGGGGGTTTGCTCCAGAGCAATTTGTGCTGTTCTAAGATCACTAAAAGATGGATAACTCACCTGCAGAGCGAAATGACTCCAGAGGTCCCTCACTCTCCTGCTCGTTATCAAGGGAAGTCAGATGATTAGCTGAGGAAAGGTATTTAACATTTGTTTTCAGCCAAAGTTATGGGAGATGAACCACAACCTATGTGGTTTTACACATCAGTTTTAATTTACTGTCTGTGTCAATGTTTGGTGGGCATGTGAAGTAACTCATCAATGAACATTCTTATTCATAAGTAGAAAAATGTCCTCATAGTAGCAAGGTGAAAGCTTTGACTTGTAGACAGATGTAAAACACGATCTGCTTGATGATTTGTGTGGTTTAGAATAATGAATGCATTGCTGATGTCAAAGGTAAGCAACACAACCCACTCGAAACGTCTCCCAACAGTGCCAAACACTCCAGACCTTGAAGGTTGTTTATGAAGCCGTGTACTCCTGAACGGTGCCAGCAGCAAAGACAAATGGGCTTTGACAGCTGCCCAGAGGGAGACAGATCCTCAGAAACTCAAATCTCCTCATTTCAGTGGGAATTCTGGCAACAAAAGACCTTATTCCCTCCAGGCTACCTGCACTCTCGTGAGCAAATGTTAGCATTCCCTTCAATGCAACTACAGCTCTGGTTTCTAAGTATTTTGCCCATGGGTGCCTTTGTAATGAATAATTGGCACCTACCATTTAATGTTTTGAGGTGTTGCACAGCCCTTTACATGTTCTTTAGGAATGGCTTCAATTCCTGTAAGGGGTTTTTTCTCTGGTTAGTGAGATGCCACAGTCTGGGCTGACTTTCAGACACTGTTTAGGTCAGGGCAGATTTTGAAATGGTGCTTTGGTATCTGTCCTGAGACCCTACAGAGGAAGAAGGCATTTTGGATAAGGCAGCTTGTAAGGCTTTCTTCTGCTCTTGTATTACAGTGAAAACTGCAGTAGCTCAAGCATGCACAAATGAACTGGCAATGTCTGAAGGAATAAGATTCCACGGTGACTGAGTCCTACTCAAGATATCTGTAGTTAGACCAGAAAATCTATTCATCTAAGCTGATAAAAAATAAAATATACAATACCCTTTCCTGATATCTCATCTGATTCATTACATAAGATTTTAATGATAGTAGTAAAGCCAATTTCTCCCTTCCTGACAGTACTTATGCACAAACTGTGAAAATTATACACCAGTGATTTGATTCAGTTGTAAATCACGGGGCAATTTATCAATTTTTATTTTTCCTTTTTGAAGAGACTGAATACTTTCTATCACCATTGCTAAACAGAAAGGCACATGCACATCTCCAATACATGAGAGAGCAAAAATCCCTCTCCTATGAAATACATCTTCTGTGATAGATTCTCTCATCCAGCAGTTTCAGACCCTCCCAGCTGTGCTTTTTTAGGCTCTCTACGATCTTTGTGCTTCAAACATTAGGGCCAGCTGTAGTGCACGTTCTCTGGGAGCTGCTGGAAGATGCAGGTTTATGTGCCTGGTCCTACACTGGGCATGCAGGAACGGCTGTTTGCAGCCCGCAGCTGCTCTTTGCAGCATGGTGGAGACTTGCAGACCTTACTGTTTTCTCTGGTGCTTCCAGTTTTATACTAAAGATTCATCATGATCTGAGCTCTTGCATAGTCTTTGCCTAAACCAGCACCTGGGAGCGTGGAAGACTTGATAAGGAGCAGCTCTCCAGTAAATGTTATTAAAAAATGAAACCAGAGTCTTTGAGTGGGGAATCATAGAATCATTTGGGCTGGAAAAGACCTCAAAGATGATCAGGTCCAACCATTACCCCAGCACTGCCCAGTCCCCACTGCCCCATGTCCCTCAGCACCACATCTCCACGGCTCTGAAATCCCTCCAGGGATGGGGACTGCCCCACTGCCCTGGGCAGCCTGGGCCAGTGCTGGGGAACCCTTTGGGGGAAGAAATTCTTCTTAATATCCAATCTGAACCTCCCCTGGCACAACTTGAGGCCATTAACCCTCATCCTGAACCTGCAGAGCATGCAGCCAAGGAGTGAAATTCCCTCCTTTAGGGACAGCAGTACATTAAAGGGTCTAAAATGCCCTTCCTGGCTGCAGACTGTTAAATTGGGTAACTTTTCTAGGGAGCTGAACAGCATCATGGCAAACAAGCAGCTGCAAAATGACCCTTGAGCTGTGCAGAATGAGCCTGGTGTCTGTGAAGGCATCAGAAAAGATAAATAACCTCCAAAAGTCAATGTGCTGGTTAGATGATCAGGCAAGGTGGGCTCCTTTTAATGGTGAGTCATGCCAAAGTCACAGCAATGTGTCTGAAGCCTCCACAGAGGAGTGAAGGTTTCCAGAAGCACATCTGGATGTCTTTGCTCACCAGCTGGGTGGCAAACAAACCTTCTCTGCTTCATCATCTTTGCAAGGCACCTGCAAGTTGTTCATGAGAAACGATTCTAAATTAAAAAAAAAAAAAAGAAAAAAAAAGATTGCATTTGCTGTTTAGATTAAGAAAATGAATAAAAGGGACCTCAGGGATCATCAAGCCCACTTCTATGGTATTACAAGTGACCACACAATATTGCTTGCTTCATAATCGTTGTTTAACTTCTCGAAAGTTGCCATTAAAGAGTGGCAATAAATACATCTCTCTGACTTCCTAAGGCTGTAAGATAATAGCCATAAATTGAACTTTTTTTATTGGAAGTTTTGAAGTCACCAGTCTCTAAATGAGTTAGAGATGTTTTGAATGTTTATGTCAATGTTCATTCACAGACTGAAGGGAATACAGCTATTCCTCTGGTTAAGTCAAAGTCTTGGTCACTTGGGATGCTCTTCCAAAATTTGGACCAAAAATCTAATGGAGCAGAGATTAAAAATGAAAATATCTTCGTTTACTCTTGAGCAATGCTACAGATCCCAAAGAAGCAGCAACTCCATCCTTGGCCAGTCCTGATACACCTGAGCTGACAGTGAATGAAATGCAGTCGGCCAAGGAGTATTTGAGGCAAGAACAAGATTAAATGATTGTGCAAGTCATATATACTGATCTTTGGTTTAAGTTTTCTTTTATTTATTTTCCACAGATAAACACTCTTCTTCTCTAGAACTTTATTCTGGACAACAATCACTGTCATTTTTGTGGTGCAACACAAAGTACCCAACTGAGCCTCCAGGCATTAACTCTGACGAAGAGAAAAGTTGTCCCCAGGTAGCTGGATGCAAAAGCGTGTTTTATTTCACCCAAACATATTCTTCTTTCCAGCTCTTTCTTTTTTTTTTCTTGCAGAGGGACAATGTCCCTAGACCTGGTTTGGTTGGTGACAGGATGAGGTCCATGGATAAAGTCCTAGGGCAGTAAGGCTTGGAAATACAGCACGTTACTCTCTTTGCCAGCAAAATTACATTACTCCATGCAGTGTCTCATTCAGAGGAGAGCTCAAGCATTTGTCTGCCATCCAGTTAAAGCAGATGTCTTCACTATAACGGACAAATGCAATAAATAAATTGAAATCCTTTGATTCTAGACTGAATGTAAGAGATACATGCTAATCCTCCACATAATTTAAAATAATAGCTGCAGATCAAATTAGATCTGACCTTGATTATATTCATTTTTCTTTATAAATAAGATAGCCTTGTTCTATGCCAAATTCCATAACTTGTGTCACATAGCATCAAATGTTTGAATCAATTTGCTGTTGAGAAGCTGATACAGGATTAAATTAATCCAGTTTATTATCATTCCCTTCTATGGCACATGTATTGTTCGGATTTGTAAGAAATTACAAAATAAAACCTTCAAGCCCTGAAGAGAGTTGATCTCAACACATCCTCAGAGTTGTGATGTTTTCTTTATCTACACCTTTCCCAGAATGGAGATGCAATAAAAAAAAATCTGTCCCAGTGCAGAGCTCATTCCAGTGCAGTCAGGGAAATAGTTTTGACATATTTCTTGCATGCTTTTAAAAGATAATTGGATTGAACCACCAGTAAAACAGGCTATTGTAGTAAAAAAACCTTCATCACCAGACCACAGGTTATAAAACCTGTGATCCAAGGTGTTTGAGCTCTGGCTCTCGAGATTCATTAAATGCTCTTCTAATTATCCTCTCTATAATCGACATGTCATTCTGCATGCCAGCCTCCACACACCCCCTCCAGCTAAGGCTTGCCTTCACATGCAAGAAGCTTTCTGACACGAAGGAAATGAAGACAATAGCTTTGAAATTAAACTAGCATTTTAATCATCTATCGATCTGTTGTTGTAACAATGTGAAGCTACATCTTACATCATGACCATCTGTAGCTTGCAGTTGAGAAATCTGAAATCATTTTGACTGCAAATTACTTATATATATTTTTTTTTTTTTTGAGAAGGTAATTATGGAGAGGACAAAAGCTTTTTTTTTTTTTTTTTTTTGGTATTTTCTTGTTTAATAATAAAAAAACAGATGTACAACTGAAGGTGAGGAGGATTAAGCCACATTATCAAAGTCTCTAAAGTAATTAATCTGGTCTTTGGGGGATTCGTAACCTGAACTACATCAAGCCAATTTTTTCCTTTCCTTCCTTTTCCCTGTCAGCAGTTAGAAACTGCTGATCTGATCCCCAATCCCTGCTTAAACATCCCCTGGAGTGTCTGGAGGGGACTCATCATTCATTTCAGTGTGGTGCCAGACAGGTTTTGAGGTTTTTCAGCCCCCTCTGCTACACATTTATAGTCCAGCAGGTAACAGCAGAGCAATTCAGCTGATTCACAAAAGGTTGCTGCCATGCCTATGGTATCTTAGGCTGAAAAACAATCATTTCTGCTTGTGGCTGGGTCCAAGTAGATGAGTACAGCCAGCTGTCAGTCCCACAGGTCAGATCTTGCATGTGCAGTCTGGTGGGAATACTGCACCTTTGTCCACCTGGGGGATCCTTTAAAGGAATAAGACATCACAGACAGAGCAACAGATTGTGAATCAAACCTGCACCATTTTCAGCAGCGCTTTCCACAAGCTTTCTGCAACAGGTATGCAGAGTGCAGGTCTGTTGGAGCAAGGTGTGCATGCTGCATCTGTTAACACTCAGTTCAGATCCACACTTAAAGCCTTGCTCACTGCTTGCATGGAAATCATGATAGTGTTATCTTGAAATCATATGCTGTCTACATTAATTTCCAAATTCCAATATTGTTCAGGTCATTTAGTGCTGGGAGACACCCTGCCCTTGGCATCTAAACTGGCAATGAGGTTTCAGCTGAGCAATTCCATGGGTCACAGTGAAAAGTGCATGAAAAGAAGGTGAACTTTATATCAGATATTCCAGAGTTATTGAGCAGAATTTGTCAATATTCCCCTGACACAATCATATGGCAAAGGCAAAGGTGGGTGCTCTGAAGTCAAAGTGTTTTGCAGGACCTTACTGATGGGTACGAGGGGCCTTACAAGGGTGGTGAGGTACTGGAACAGGCTGCCCAAGGAAGCTGTGGATGCTCCATCCCTGGAAGTGTTCAGAGCCAGGTTGCAAGGAGCCTTGAGCAACCTGATCTAGTGGGAGATGTCCTTGCCATGGCAGAGGGGTGGGAACTAGATGATCTTTGAGGCCCCTTCCAACCCAAACCATTCTGTGATTCTATGATTCTATGATATGGAGATACTTGATAGCCAGGTCTGCTTCCTCCCTCCTGATCACCAGGGACTTTCCCAGAAGAGGAGTGCCTGCCTCATTACTGATATCTGTGCTGTGGTATCTCCAGCTCCAAGGAGAAGCAGTATTATAGAAATTACTAAAGGATGATCTTGCCTTTAGAGACACTAAAGCTAAACCAAAATGAGACATTGCACATGAAAACAACAGAGTGCAAGAGCACAGGTCAAGACAGGGACTTCATCACCACCTGAGCAATTACCCCTGTGAGAAGCAAAATAATTTGGTTCCTTCCAGGGTATGGCAGTGCATTACGCTTTGGCTTTCCCATGGCATCTCCAGCCTGAATGTTAGCACATTAAGTGATGACATTTTAAATACTGTATTTACTGGCATATTATTTGATTTTATGATAGGAAATGGTCTGGAAAATGTACAGAAAATGAGAATAAAACTGTTTTATATTTTCAGATACCATGGGATCACACTGTAAAGTTGACATGATAGCCTCATTACCTTCTTTCTCTCGCAAGGGTTATTTTACCGACTGGTAGGAGTTAGTTAATTGGTTACTGTGGCCTACTGCAGATTATTCCTTGATTAGTTCTGCCTTTCTCATTTTAGGAGAGTGAGACACAATCTGCTTGAGGCCTGTGGCTTCTTCTCTGGGAGGCCTGTGTGGATGTCATTTCAGTGGGAGAAGGTTTCAGAAAATAATACCATCCTGCTGTTGCTGTGCAATTAAGTGCACTCTATAAAAATACCGTGTATTGTCATGGGCATTTGTTCAATCACAAAAATCCAAGAAGAATCTTACTCTCTATCTCACATACCACCTTCTTCAAAAAGGTATTTAACAGAGAGGTTTTCCCAGCTCTGAAGGTGAACTGAAGTTCATCCTAAGCCTTTAAAAGTTGTCTGATCCCCAGCTCAGAGGGCAGGGATGACCTACTGTGTCACCCACAGCAGTGGTGGCTTTGTGGAAAGCTTCGGTCTTGAAGCTCTTGATGACAGCCGGCTCTGTGATGAAGAGGATGGTCTGAAATTTAGGTGTGGGGAAGGACCACAAACTCTGTTCTCCCTTTGGCCAAGCTGCATGCAATGTTTGCATCTCACTGAGCAAAAGCCATATCCAGTTTTCAAATGGGAGTCTTTTCTTTCTTTCTTTCTTTTTTTAATATTTCATTTTCCCTCTCTCCTGTGATTCTCACAAACCAGTGCCAATCACCCCCATCCCTGGGCCTCTTTTGCACTGAAAACTCAGCAGCTCTGTGTGGGACAGATCCAGCTCTGGCTTAAGCTGCATGATTCAAATGATATGGCAACTTCATTTACACGAGGGCTGAATGCAGCTATAATTGTCTGGAAGTGATGAATAGGGCACACCATGCTGTGGCAATGCAGGTTGTGTTTTGGAAGATGGATAACTCTTTCAATCTAATAGCTCAAGTACAGCAGTTTAACCCTGGAGTGCATTTTCCAATTGTTATACCTTGCTTCAGCCACATGATCCAATTGACTTTAATGGCAGTTGAGCAGCTAAAACTTCTGTGAAGCTCAGAAAATGTATCCTCTGATGTCAAAAGAGAACGTGTGATACTGAAAGCAAATTAGATATCCATCCAAACCACTTGAAATATGAAAAAAACATACAAAAGGAAAGTTAATTTTGATCTTTTTCCCCCCAGGAAACTACAGAGCAAAGCAAAAGAGTAAATCTGGCTTTCATCAGCAAAGCCATTGTAACTGTTCACAAATAAGATTTGTATTAATGAGTTCATCAAAATCCCAACCCTCCACTATATTTAATCACTATATATATTTGGGCAGCTTTTTAATTAGACATTTAATCAATGACTTTTAATGGAAGAGGATTGTGATTATGCAGCATTAACAGATACCTCAGCATATCAGATTTTACCTATAACTGGTACAACAAGACAGTTTTGAATCAATCTTTATTTTCTGGGCTTAATATTTATTCATAAAAAATGGGTCATCTGAAATACCAGTTTGTCCTTTGCTTAAGTGGTGGTTTTGCAAAAAGCTGTTAATTGTGGCCCTAGCACAAGAAGAGGCTTTGCAGGAGGAAAGGCACATCTACTGCCCATTGAAGTCAATAGGAGACACATTACCTGCCGTGATCGTGATGAAAGACCTGAGAAACAGAGAGAGGAGGGGGCAGAGATGACAGAAAAAGGCATAGCAGAGGGGACAAAAATAATGGGGTTGAACTCTGCAGGAAAGACAGGCAGGAAAAGCAATGAAAGCTAAGGAGAGCTGTTTTGCATGCCAAGTGAAGAGGAACAGAGCAGGGGGCTGAGGTTATGGAAAAGAAAGCAATAGCTCTAAAGCCTCAGAGAGAGAGACCTGGATCTTTATGGAAAAGACTTTATAACCAATACTGTAACACAGTACTTTATAACCAATCCTGCAACCAGGTCGTCTGTGACCCATCTGCTTGAACCAAGTGGCTTTCACAGGCATCAGCCTACCATGGACCAGATCTATCACACCACCTGCCTGGAGTTCCAAACCTGTCCATTTGCAGCACTTGCAAACCCACGTGCCCTTTTCTAAGAGATCTGAAAGACAAATTATGTTTATTTTAAAACACTCTCTTTTTTTTGGGGGGGTGGGGTGGGTGGAAATTCAAGAATGGATCCAGCCAAGGCATCCCATTACTATTATTATTACTATTATTATTATTATTACTATTATTGCTCTTGCCATTATCATTTACACTGTAATTTATTTTAACATGCACAATTTACTGTGCCTTGAAGACATGATCACATACAATGGTGACTGTGAATATATACTATATAATAAAACAACTTCAGCAGGCAGAAATCAGCACAGTTCTGCTCAAGTTCTAGCAGCTGACAGCTTGACTCTTTACATGTACAGTCTTAAAAAAATGAACAACTCCATAACATCTCTGAAAGACACTTCACCTCATCTGTGTTTGACTTGGAATGGTTTCATCCACAAATGTAATCACCACTTTGGACTCTTTTAGAAATGGTCTGGCAAACCACATCACCTTGAGGATCACGTAGAGGGATATTTGCTCTTTTCCATTCGTTCGTTTTGCAATGTTTAGTCTCAGAGAGGACCTCTCAGAGAGGACCCCTCCTTTGCACCTTATTGTTTGCTGTCAGACACCCTTGCTTGACAGATCATCCTCTGCTAGGGATATCTATCATTTTGACTACATGAAATGAGCCATTTCAATTTTTCAGACGTTGAAGCTGGACACAGAAGGAACGGTGTGCTTATGTGCATGTCTTAGGTTTAAGAAACTTAGCAAAAGCCCTAAAGTAGTAATATTAATGTAAGGAGAACTGGAGAGTGAAATAAATCTTTACAATGGAAGTTAGGTGCCAACCTCCCTAGCAGAATTAAAGTTCAGAAAACAGTAGATTCAGCATCAGCTCAGACGTTCCAGAAGGTGAGCAGCACTCCTATGTGGAGATGTCCCACTGGTGTCACACAGTTAAACCACAGCACTTCAGGAAGTCCTCTAGTTTCTATCACAGCCATCAGTTTTTCACTTATCTGTCCAGAATAGTTATTTACGGACAACTCTGGACAAAGATCCATGCTGAGGGTGCTGGCTCCCTGGTGAGACAACTGGATTTCTCAGCTCCACGTCCCACCAGCCAGGCTGAGGAACAGTGAAGGACCAGGAAGCTCTGGCATGGCCATGCACTGGATGCCCCTGCGTTGGGAGTGGAAGCTGCAAAGGAAGAGATGGCAGCATGCAATTAGGGTGATATTTAAAGACAGGGCAGTGAGGAAGCAGGGTATTTGCTGAAGGAGCACAAAGAGCCAGGTTTGCTCCCTTACTGCAGCAGCAGACTTGCAGAGCCCAGCAGCAGAGCAGTGACCACCTCCCTGTGCAGTGCAGAGCGTGGAGCCAAGACTCTTGTTCAAAACATACACAAAAAAATGTCATTGACCCCACAGAACAGACACTGCTGCACATTCCCGAGTGCCATCTGCTGGTACTTCATCTAGTTTTTTTGTATGCAACCATAGCCCAATGTGGATGTTACTCAGCAATGAGACAGCTGCAGCTTATCTTGTGGCTTGCAGTTTCCTTCTCCATACCCTCAGGCATGATCTAACATATCAGTTAATGCTAGACAGCATTTTCATTTCATCATATTTTAAGGTTTCAAAATTTGGTCACGTTCAGCATTGGATAGAAATGTGCACAAAGGGTCAGATCCTGCTTCTCTTCCCTCTTCCTCATCCTTACACAAGCACCTTCAGCTAGAGAGGAAGCCTCCAAGTCACCCAGTAGTAATTGATCTGTCTTTCCATTCCTGCTCCCCTCAAGTTAGGGTCCCAGCTCAAGCTGCATCTGGCCTAGAAATGCCCTTAACAACATGCTTTAGCTTTTGGTCAGCCCTGAAGTGGTCAGGCAGTTGGACTAGATGGTCATTGTTGGGCCCCTTTCAACTGAAGTGGAGATTGCTACTGCTCCTACCCCTCGGCTGGCAGCGGTTAGAGCTGGAGTGGCTGCCTGTATCCCTTGCACTATCCACAAGCTGAGCAGAGCAGGTGATAGCAGACCCAGGAGAAACCCTCAGTGAGCTGCTCCAAAAACAATACTTGGGAGCAATGGCTGGTTCTGCTGGAGCAGCTTCAAGGCCAGTGTGTGGAGCGGTGAACTTAGCAAAGAGCAGGGTGAGAGGAGAAAGGCAATGCCAAAGTAACCAGCCTCTTTCTAACCAGAGCCTTCTGCCATATTCACTGAAGTCCATGGGCAAGCTCCCACCAACTTCAAAGACAGCAAGGACAGGCTCTGGGCTTTGCTTCATCATCATTGCCCCTCAAACTGTACGTGGCCAGAGCAGTCATCCATGGTACCAATCCCTCCTCTCCTGGGGACAGGATGGCCAGCAGCCACTAGGAAATCTAAGAAATAGCATGAGAACAACAACCACTGAGCGTGGGCTGGGGGAAAGCAGAGCATACGTTTGCAAGACAGAGTTTAAGCTGTGAGACGTGTACGAGGCTGTAGGGGCAGGATCCAGACGGATGAAACAGGCAGCCCAGCTACTGAGATAGCGAGCTCGTTTATGGCAGTTGAAAGAGAGCAGAGCAGAATAAAGCTTTAAGGAAGCTATAAAATATTTAATTACTTCAGATTCTCATTTGAGCCAGTGAAGAGCTACGTTTTCAAGTCCTTCTGCCCACATTTCCATTAATAAAATAATTCAAAAAGTCATTTGAGAGGGAAAATGCCAGCACAAAGCCAAAACTAAAGAATGGCTCAGCAGTGACCCAGTAATTAATTTCTTTCCTCCCACTTACATTTGAATAAACCCTAGCTAAAAATCAACATGTATCTGGCTCAGCCTTGGCGTTGTGAGCAAGGGCTGCAGCAGATAAATGGATGTACTGTTCAGAAGTACCTTTAGAAAATGCCACCCTTCAGGTGTCCACACAAATACCAGATGCTAATGAAGAATTATTTTACCCCAAATGGCTAGGACCCAGTGACTACTTCTTTTTTTGGAACTGAATGTCACTAAGTGTCACTGAAATGAAAAAAAAAATAAAATCCAGTTGAATCTGGATGGCTTCTGATGCACAAAATGCTCCGGCATGCAGAGTTGAGTCTCACACTAGTGAAGGGAGATACCCCACCGAGAGATGGGAGCTAAGAGGCTGAACTGCCCTATGCTTTGAAGTAATGCTATGAAGCAATGAGTGAGGGACTAATTAGGAAACGGGCACGTCCAGCCTGACGAGGACAGAAGCGCAGTTCTGGGCACCCCTGCTCAAAGATGACGAGAAACTGGAGAGCAGCCAGCAGAGGGCTACCAAAAAACATCCAGGATAGCAGGATCCATGATTCTGTGGGACAAGCTGAGGAAAATGGGCACATGAAAAACCTTTCATTACAAGAGCAGTGTAAGCCCTGAGCAAGGGCCTGGGGAGGTTGTGCAGTTCCCCATCCTTGGAGGTTTTCAGGACAAGTCTGGACAGATCCATGGCTGCCTTCATTGGTCGTCAGTGATATTCTCACTTCAGGCTGCGTGGGCCATCAGCGGACTCCTCCACCTCTATAAGTCAATTAAAATAGTGCTCACTGATGGTATAAGAAGCCTTAATTAAACCATTACACATAAACACACTGAAGCAGCCAGGAGTCAGAAGTGGATCCCACAGTCAGCACGGACATGTTCCACCTCCTGTTCCCCTGTGCTGTGCCCGGGGCCACATCTAAACTTCCAAGAAGGCCCATTCCCCACCCTGGGACATGAATAATGTGTAATAAGGGTCCCATTTGTAAGGAGCCTGCCGGCGAGGCCGCTCCAAGGTGAGGGGTCGGATGCTTTCCCTCATAAACAAAGCGTGAGGCACATTGGGAAGGCGGCAGCAGCTCGCCCAGGCCCGAGGCGCGCTCGGCCGCGCGGCGCAGCCCCCTGACCCAGCCCCCCCCACTCGCAGCGCCCGGGCAGCCGCGGCAGCCAATCAGGGGCGGCGGGGGCGGGGCCAGCAGCCGCGCGGGCCCCTGGGGAGCGGCGGGCGCGGGGCGGTCGGGGCGCGCGGGCGCTGAGGGCGCGGCGGGCGCTGAGGGAAGGAGGAAGAGGAGAGGCTGAGGAGTGTGAGGGGGAGACAGCGCTGGTGTCACAGCTCAGCCCCCTGAGCCAGCCCCAGCAGCCAGGCGGGGTCGTGGTGCAGAGCTCCCTGTCCCCTCTGCCTGGCCGGCCGTGATGGCTCACAGGACAGTGAGCAGCGGTGACAAGTTCTGCACAGCACAAGTGGTGTGGGAAGCGTGTCCCTAGGGGACTGTGCCACCTCCCCAGTGACCCTGCAAAAGAGATACGATGCTCTGCAAGGGGAACCAGCCAGGGATGAGAGTGATGGCTTGCCAAACTTGCCACTGAGGCCAAGTCAGACCGTGCCTCGCATCAAAACCTCCTCGCTTAGAAAAAAAAAAAAGGCAGATCCTAGGCCTAGGTGTCTCGCTTCTGAAGGGAGTGGAAGGCCCTATATGCAGGCCAGAGCCACTTCTTGGGGAAGTCAGCTTTCTCCCTGGGGCCAGGATGAAGGATATACAGAGAAAACTCCCTCCCCTGGCTCAGCCCTCAGATCACTGCCCATTACTGATATTACAAATAGGCAGGGATGAGGGAGCCACCAGAAGTCTGGGGGCAATGAAGAGAGACTTCAGGGCCCTGGGGTGGCTGGTTAAGGGATCAGGAGCACAAGTGGTGTTCTCCTCCATCCCACCAGTTGCAGGGATTGATGAGGGGGTAAAGAAGAGCCCAGCAGATTAACTCCTGGCTCTGAGGCTGCTGCAACCAGCAGGACTTTGGTTTCTTGGATCATGGGTTGATCTTCAAGACACCAGAGACACTGGCAAAAGGTGGAGGAAGCCTAACCCAAAGGGGGAGAAGAATCTTAGGACAAGAGCTAGCAGGGCTTATTGCAAGGGCTTTAAACTGGGTTTGAAGGGGGGACAAGGGTGGAACCAGAATTAATCAAGTGATGCCTGGGAGCAGCGTGCCCGTGCCTTTTTAAGGAGTGACATTATTCAGCTGGCAGTCAAGTTGCAAAAACAGTGTGGTCATGTTATTGCTGGGGAGTAATGACTGCTGATAACTCTTTTCAGAAAGTTTATGTGCTGCAGTTGCCTGATGATCGCAGTTTTGGAAGGGCTCAGTCGGCCATTCCTGGGCTCTACTTTTGGAGGAATTTACACCAAACCTGGAAACACGGTGCACTTGGGAGAGCATTAGTTGAGTCACTGGGAACTGGTGTTTGCAAAACAAGTAATTACCACCAAGGGTCTTCACTGTCACGGGGGGCAAGGAGTTTTTCCTAGTAGTTTTGAATAAACAAGACATTCAGCTTCATCAGTGGTCCAGGTCACTTCACTACAGCAGTTCCTGAGTGTTGAAGGAGGAAACCTGGCAAAGGATAATGCCTCCTTCCAGCACTGTTGTCATTAGAATTGACATTACAAGTGTCAGAAAAGTCAGTTGCTGATGAGTTGAGACATACGGTAATTAATTTTGAGTACAATTTTGTATTACAATGAAAATTCATGCTAGAGAGTCTGGCAACGGAACCTTTTAATTACAATAAAATAATCCACCAAACTGCAGCAAAAGAGTTACTTTCCCCCAACAATTATCCAGTTGTACACACTTCACATGTTTTGTGAGCTTTTAAACTTTATTGGTGTCATCTAGGGTCTCTCTTTCCTCTTTTTTAATTTTTTTAAGACTGCTTTTAAGTAGGTTGTGTGTAGCTGAGGTGAAGGAAAAGATCATTCTAATTATAAGTGTATTTACGTTTGAATTGTCCTTTAAACTGTAAATGTCCAAGTCATCATACCTATATAAAAAATGTAAATGCTCCACTAAGGTTTATAATAGTTGCACTACCGGTGCCTTCATTTTCAGGTCATGCTTTTATCTCAGCTCATCTTGCTAGTGAAATGATCATTTAAAACTGAGCAGAGGATTGTATTATTCCAGAGCAAGCATTGAGAGTTTTGGTTAAGATTGTTAATATTGGGGTTTTTTTTAATTTAGCATCGTTTCAAGTGTAAATTTTTTTTAAAATTGAAGTTTTCATTTTAAGCCTGAAGTTTTAAGAAATACAAGTTAGTATTTTGCATATTTCAAACCCCTGAAAATATAAAAAGATGACCTTGACTTTGTTTTAGGACAGGAAGGAAATTGGTTGCCTCTTTGGTGGAAATCCTCTCTCCTTTTCAGGTCAGCTCTGCACGTGCTGAGTTCTCATTTTTAATTGAATCTTCCAACAAAAATTAAAGGAGAAATATTTATGCAAAATACCCACTTTCATCCAAATTAGTGTCAATAACACTACAAGATTCAAATGAAAAAACTGAAAGGATGGATATTTTATATCACAATATTCCAGTCTGTGACTTTTAGTGCATTTCAAAAGATTCTTTGTCTTGAAGAAAAAACACTACAGATTTTTTTAATGTCGCACTTTTATTTTTCCTCTGGAATTTGGTGTGTGTTCTGTTGAAAAAGTTTAATTAATCAAACACAAGGAAAAGTGTTTTATGAACTCTGTTCTGTTCCACACGATGGAGAATTCTCCAAGCTGGAGCTGAAGTAGTTCACTCACCAAGTGCATTGTTTGACCTTGTTACAGCAAGGAGCAGCAGAGAGTTTGTGGAGTTATTCTCTTAAACCATGAATACTCACAATTCTTCCTAAGTACACCTGAATTTTACCCCTAAAATATCTTTTGGTAATAGTCACAGAAGACTCATGGTCTCCCACTTGTCTTTGTGTGGGGTATATATACTTCAATCCATATAATTTATATACAAGTATTTGACAAGTTATGGATATGCATATGCAGTGTAGGAGACTTAAGACATGCACATCTGGCAAAAAGTGATTTGCCCAAGTTTCTTTAGAACATTTTGGATGATAGTAATGCCAGACTCCATGTTGCTTACATCCTAGAAATCCTCTGCAAGAATCTATTCCTGAAAGGCTGGAGGTCAAAACTGATTCATAGGCAGGGAATCACTGACACCTAAGGTTCCAATAGAAGAATGGAATGCAAAACCCAAATTATAACTTTGAACAAAATGCTGATTTGGCAATAATTTGGCATTTAGCACTCCTGAGGTTTTGTTATTACCAGAATGAATGTCTCTTTTGCTTTGGCACAGGGAGCTACAGTCTGATGCTGAACTTTGTGTCAAGTATTTCTCGTCTCACCGATGGAACATTTTCAATGTATCGAGGACATTTAGCAAGCGATGCCTGGAATAAAAAGTGTGTTTGCAAAGAACATTCAGTGGGATATTCAGTATTTCATAATGAATTTAAAATGAGCCTCTGGTTTTAAGGTGCCTTGGTGTTTTGGGTACTTAACCTCTACATTTTCATCCTGTAAATGGTGTGCAGGAAGGGTTGAGGAAAAGCTTCATTTCCCTGCCTTGCTGTTTTGATATTTCATAATTCATTCTCACTGTAGTTACTGTGCAGGGAAAGCTCTGAAAATCCTCAGGCAAGACATCATGAATGGTGATTTCTTTCCCCTCTACAAGCTATTTACTGAATTCACATTACCAGATGCCCACTGAACTCTGGTTGGCTGACATTATCAATAAAAGCGCAGAAGTGTAAGTGCTTGTACAAATTTTTTTCTTTCTGGGAGTGCCGCCGGATCTGGAGCTGTTCACCCAGGAGCAACCTGAAAAAATTATTTTCAATGTCACCTCCAATTTCTGCCTGTCAGCCTTTCAGACCACCTCTCACGATCGTTTTCTCCTCCACCTCCGCAGCTCCTTCTCCTCTCCAATTCCCTGCCTGCTTTTACCTTCGCCGTCCCACCACCCACTCACCTGACATGCTGAAAGGGTAACTTCCCTCTCCTGTCAGCTCATCCCCAGTCTTTTTTTAGAAGAAAGAGTGGAGCAACACCAATTAATCCCACCAGTTCTTGCAGGAGTATCATTTAGCAGGGAAAGAAGCTCCTAATTAAACATTCGTATGTAATTTCTCTCCTATTGTAACGCTTCGTCAGAACTTTCCCATCTTAAAATAAACTGGTGACTAAGAGTGGGGAGATTCAGCTGAAATTTGCCTTGTTTTGTTCTCAGGGTTATCCCTCTAGATAATATCACCATTTTCACTCTTTGTTAGAAAAATTGGGTGAACTTAGAGATACCCCATCCTACCTTACCTGCAGTAATTGAGGAGGGGGTAAAGCTCTACTGAATGCTGGATTTCAAGGAGCTTGAATATGTGTGGTTTCAAAGACTTCATGAGTCAGCATAAACAAATATATTGTTAGTAATGGTCGTTATATAGACAAGGATGTGAAATGCTTAGGAAAAGAGAAAAAAGGGACAAAGAAGTTAAGTTGTGAGTTTTGAGGGCCATCTTTTGATCCCAGCTCGAGACTGTTAATGTTCAGCAGTTATTCTCCAGCAAAATCCACTAGAAATTTGGACCTGCTCAATGTGTGATTTATTTTATAGAAAACAGCTTTGCTGTATATAACAGGATCTTCTTTTCATGGTCTCTAAAACATGACTGTTCACCAGCTATTCAAGCCTGGAGAAATAAGGAAGCCAAGCCAATCCTTGTAGTCGCTGGTCTAGGGATACAAACCATCTGCATCCTGAATTTGATGGTGGTGAAATGAAGCACAATCATTTATGAGGCCTGAGTCTGAACATTGCCTCTTGACATGTGAAATCAGGGGAAGAAAGGAAGCTGGCTTTGAAAAGCAGGAGACATCTTTGCAATTGGGGTGTTCCTTTCTTAATTGAAGCTTCCAGGTGCCATTTGGAGGAAGCAGCCTCTGCGAAGATGGGTTGGATGTAGATGCAATTAAGTGAACTACAGCTTCACAGCGCATGATAAAATGGGACATAAACTGCAAGTTCACTCTTAATTTTAACGTGCAACTTTTTGCAAATAGGATATGTTTTCTTGTGCTCCAGAAAACAGGCCCTTTAAATACCATCACATAATAGACCAGGTATTAGATTTTAAAAAAAAAAAAACTATCCTGATGAGTTTTGTCAATGGAGGCTTCTTAAATCTCTGCTTTATTCTACTGTGGTTTAGAGAAGTCATAGAAAAAAATCGTATTCTCCAACATCTTCATCCTTATACCAGTTACACATCCAGAGAAAATCCTTAGATCTCCTCACGCCTGTTTATGGTGCCTTTAATTCATCATACTTTTAAGGTCACTGAAGCCTTTTGAGGGAGATCAGGTCTTGCTTAAGGGATCAGATATTTTAGGTAGTCAGCAGATGAGCATTGCTAACGATAGAAACAGTGCCACTGAAGTAGGCAAAAGCAATGTAAATAACTTCTGCAGGTGGCAGACAGCCTTTTCTGTTGTATTTTTGTGAAAATCTGTACTTACCAAATCATATCTGAAATAAAAGGAATATTGGATATTCCTTCTTTATGCCTAGTATCCAGTTAAAGAAAAAACAAACCTCAAAAGAAACAAAAAGTGAATTGTGTAGCAGTAAAAAAAGGAAAAGAAAAAAAAAAAAAAAAACAGGGAAAAAATGGGAAGTCTAATAATTAATTTTCTTCATGTTCTGTTGATCATTATGGATTTATGATAGCAAATTAGACAACTTCTGAGATCAAATATTGAGCTGGTTTTGATTTGAAATACACAAAGCAGTTTCATGTTTGTTTGTTAGGTCGTGAGATGTGACAGCGTACATCAGTACGCCACAATTAGGTGATTTACAAATGAAAATGCAGTTTCTTTTAGACAATCTTACCCTATTTTGCATGTCTGTTATAGTTCAGGAGGATTACAAAGACACATCTACTGACAGACGTAGATAATTTTTAATCCTGGAAGTATTTGTGATCTGCTGAGGATTCACAAAATCAATCATTTTAACGATTTGGATAAGACGTGGTATTAATTCTGAAAATTCGTATTCTGAATGAAAAAGAGAGCTCAGGTTTAATTCTGCCACTGCTCTTACTGGGAGAGTGACACGTCCCAGTTGTGCCTGGGAGCTGCAGTTAAGGGAATTCAGCACTTGGGTGACAGAAGCACCCATAGATCACTGTCTTATGCTGTCTGCAAAGGCTCTTGCCCTCAAATACTTCCCAGATGCTCACAGCTTTACGTGTTTGCTGTAGGACTAACCATAAGGAAGTAGGCAACTTTAAAAAAAAGAGCTCAAAATTTTTACCAATAGTAAATTTTACCAAAATTTCCAAGACTGGCTGAAAACCCCAAAGCAGAATGACTGATGTCTCTGGAAAAAGCCTTGCTTGAGTTCTAACTCTGGATATTTCTTCTAAATAATTTATTTAAATCAAAAATTCATTAAAAGTGGATTTGGCAGTCCTTCCTCCATGTCTTATCTCTGTCTTTTCTGCAGATCACCCTGTGTTGTAATGCAGCTTTTTTACTGTGAGGCCAGTACCTGAGCATGGGCTGTCAGCAGTGCCCAGCTCCTCCTGGGGCACTGGGACTCCCTGTGTAAGAAAAATAGGGCTGATAAAGAGGTATGCTGGCTGTGGGTGTCAGTCCCTCCTTCTGAAATAGCCATCTAGCTGATGGAGTTGTTTTCTCCAGGTGACCTTGCAGGAGCTGCATTTTCCTGTGAAAATAAAGCCTCCTCTCTGCAGCACTCCACGTACCCTTCCTGTACACTCCAGTACTCACAGAGCCCCATTCCAATCCCCATTGTTATCACAATTGAATGATCAAACACTTGATCCACCATAAAACATTTCCCAAGAAACAGCAACCGTTCTGATTGCAGGAGACCTAAAACCAACCAAAGTCTGGCACACGAGGCTGGTAGCTGAATTTAACTCTTTGCATCTCCCTTGAAAATCTTTGTTTGCACCTCTGCATAGGGCCAAGCGGGGATGCTCAAGCCCTGAGACCACCAAAGTGTGCTGGCTGCTTATCCCTCCTCTGGAACCAGAGCCACCAACGTGTAGAGAAATGGGTCAACACAGTCTGAAATTGCGTGAGCTGTTTTGCCTGGAGGTGGTTTTAGAATCATAGAACCACAGACTGGTTTGGGTGGGAAGGGACCTCACAGCTCATCTCATCCCAACCCCCTGCCATGGCAGGGACATCTCCCACCAGCCCAGGTTGCTCCAAGCCCCATCCAACCTGGCCTGGAACACTGCCAGGGAGGGGGCAGCCACAGCTTCTCTGGGCAACCTGTTCCAACCTCTTTTCCATTGCTCAATGGCCTGAAGTGCAACACAACCACAATTCAAGGAAATATATGCTAGCTGCTTTCTCTTTAGATTCTTCCTCACCAAAAATCACACCTTACTCCCTCTATATTCCACAACAGAAAAGGAAAAGAGAACCTTAAAAACTTTTTAAAACAGTTGTTAGTTTTCTCTGTTTTCAGTAAACTGTATAAAAGATCTTTAATACTGTAATTCACTTCCCCCTAAGCTTTAAAAATAAAGCAATGAGGTATAATTCACATCTACAATCTTTACACATGGCCATGAAACCCAATTTTCATCTCCAATTTACAAACATGCTGCCACACAACTCATTTTCCTGGGTACTTTGAGATGTGATGCTTTCAGAAATCTTTTCAAAACAATTTGCCCTGTAAAACAAACCAAAAAAAACCAAAAAAGGGAAAGGAGAGGAGAGGCCAATATTTCTATTTTCCTTGGCAGCAGAAGTGATAGTAAATTGCAGAGTGCTCTACTTGAGCTCGCTTTCCCCACGCTGTTGCGAACCCTGGTCGCTGGTGCAATTTCTGAGCTGTGGACACTCCAGCTGCTACTGAGCTCTGAGTACCAGGTGCATTGCAAATTATTCATCTCTTTTCTTGCTCGAATGTTGCCCCTTGCAGCGCCTTTGCCGTCGTCGAGCCTTTAAGTCTGGTGTAAGTGAATGTTTCTCTGTGAAGAGCTATTCATATTTTTTTTTTGCCAGAGATTGCCTTGACTGCTTGCCCCTCTTTTGTCTATTTGCTTTCAGTTCTTGACCGAACAAACACATTTACAGGCAAAGATGCCTTTTCTAACAATGAGCATGAAATGAATATCGTTTCAAATTGCTCCAGTAATCACCAGCATTTTCAGGGGAAACTTCAGCCTTAGACTCATTCGGTCAGTGGACAAGAATAATATCATGGCACAGAAGGGCCCTGTGAAACACCTCATGTTCCAGAAGGCAAATATTGAATTCCCAGCAATGTATTTGCAGTAAATGGTGTGTGAGCTGAAACATGTTTGATTTATACATTGAAGCTTTGAGCCGGCGCTGCTTTAGAGTTTCTTTGCACTGCTTCAGCAAACACAGATGTCTCTCTCCTTTTTTTTTTTTTTTTTTTGGCTAAATAGACAGTGAAGCAAAGGTCATCCACAGAAGGAGAAACCCTGGGTCCTGCATCCCTTGGTAGAAAGTGTTGTGGTGTCCCTTGTCCATCTCCCACTACCAGGCATGGCTGGAGAGCCTTCTGTCACAGGAGCAGTGGGTGGTACCTGGGGAGCCTTCATGCCTCAGCTCCATCCCAGTTGCCAGTAACCTACCCAGTAAGATGTCTGCAAGGAAACAACCAGATGTACCACAGCCCAACCACCCACATGTAATATCACATTTAGCAGTGCTGGTTTCAAGCCAACACCTCCCCATCACTCCACCAACTTGAACACGGTGGCTGAATAGAGCCCAGAGCAGGACACTTGTCCTGAGTCACGCTGTCACAAAGACCATGCCAACCCACTTATCTGGACAAAATGATATGAATGTATGCTGTGATGTCAGAAAATTTTACTTGGTTGACAGTATTTGTTCTGCTGGATGGCATTCAGCAAAATCCCTCTTGGTCCCCTGGAACACTTAGCACTTCTCCAATCTATTTTCTTACAAATGACCAGAGACATCTGCATCTGCAGTAATAATTTCTTGGCAACCAGAAATGCACTCAGGAACCATTTTTCTTGGTTATGGTTGAGCTTTTTTATTAAGCAATATAGAACTAGTTCCTGGGGAAGGGTGACCCCCAAAGTTTTATAGGCTCTTATGGTTTGTTTTGATTTTCGCTGGAAAGTCTCCTAAAAAGTCTCAGAGTATTTGCATCCAAAAATTGTCTTTATAAAGCTGTTAGGGTCTCCAGTGCTCATGATGCCCAGGATCTACCTGGTACTCAGTGAATCTCTGCCTGTGTAAGGGAGTGATGCCCAACACAGAATCACACAGAATCACAGAACAGCCTTGGCTGGAAAAGACCTCTATGCTCACCCAGTCCAACCATTAACCCAGTACTGCCCAGTCCCCACTACCCCATGTCCCTCAGCACCACATCTCCACGGCTCTGAAATCCCCCCAGGGATGGGGACTGCCCCACTGCCCTGGGCAGCCTGGGCCAGTGCTGGGGAACCCTTTGGGGGAAGGAATTGTTCCCAATATCCAACCTAAACCTCCCCTGGCACAACTTGAGGCACACATGTTGTTCCTCAGATCCTTGTTTTTCCTGGACATGTTGTTGTGAACAGCTCCAAAAAGGTTGGAGACCACAGCTCTACCGTACTCCTAGAGTGTAATGAGAGTATGTATGTTGATACAGAAATCTGTATCACATGCAATAGGAACAAAATAAGGCAGAGGGGCCTCACAGGGGCACAGACAGACCTGGCTCCATCAGCGCTATCCCCCAACCAGAAGCACTGACTTGCACAAAATAAAGTGTGCAAGAACTCTGCTCAGACCAGAGCAGGATTTCAAGTCCAGGGGTGCACCCACAGAAGACCTGGCTCTACCAGAAAGCTCTAAGTAACTGCGTGACAGTGTTGACAGATGGGTTCAGCTCCACATGTCCTCCTTGGGTCTGCCAACAGTCTACTTATCTTTGCACAGTGTTGTTAATAAGCTCTGCTTCCTGATCTGAGCTGTAGATTCACTCCTTGTCTGACCAGTAGATCTGGTTTCCTTAAATTTAAACCTGGCTCAGCCTCAGGAAGGCTTTGGATTATCAGATCCATACTCCATTGAACAGTGCTGTCATCTCGCATAGCCATGAAGTGCTGATTTTTCCCTTCATAACGACAAATAAAAAATGAGTCACAGAAAATATTTCCTTTACCTTGTCTCTCATAGGGAAAAATCTGACTGAAAATGCTCTGTCTGCATCCTTATACGAAGTAGTATTTATCAATGGGAATGCTATTTCTTATCAGCTAGACTTCCCCACCATTTCTAAATGCAGCTGCTCTTAAATCAGCAAGTCCTGACGTTCGTGTAGGGTTAACGATTCTCCTTCTTTCCCACACTCTTTGTGGCTCTTCCATCACTAATGTCAGAGCAAGGCAAAGACATACATGAAAAGCAGAATTGCTCAATTTTAGGCATATGTAGCTAAGGTGCTTGGACACATAACTGAGAAGTAACTGCTTAACACAGAGCTGAGCAAGTTATCTGTAGTCCTTTAAAGAAATAATGAAAAATTTAAGGACACACCTGTGGCATCGTGGTTTTCGATGTGCAGACTACAAATGCCAAAATTAGTTTTCAAATTTTTATCATTCCTAAGGATTGAATTATGTATATTTAAAGGGAGCAGTGAATTAGTTACGCTCTGTGGATTCAAGCTGTACTGCTTCATCACAAATACACAGCAACCTCTTGCTACCTGTGCTGTTCTCTGAATAAAAGAACTTGGATGATTAATGTGTTTTGAATCAATTCTGGTTTTAGAGGAAAGTGAGCGGGTCAGGATCTCTGGTTTATTGGCCAGGCTGTCTCTGGAGCATTTGGTATTTGTACTGCCCAGTGGAGTATCCAAGACTTCATCAGGATGAACAGAAAAAACAATCAATGGGAAAATGAGACTTGGGAAGAAGAAATCAGCAGAGGTCTTTTCATAAGCCGGTAGAAACAAGAATTATTTCCCTGTTCTCAGCTGGTTTGCATTCACTGGTGCTCCCTGGCAGGGTGCAGAGATGCAGGTAACCATGGTAATTAAGGCTAGCTGCAGTTTTGAGAAGAACGAGACAAATTTGGGTAGAAATGGTTACCCTTCACAACCCATATGGAAAAGATGATTCATTCAGGAGAAAAAAAAAAAAAGAATCCTAGGGAAAAAGAAAAAAAAAGACAAGGCAGTAATGCTCAGGAAGAAATATCAGACCTTCAGCCATGAGATCTCTAACCACCGCTCTGAATCCAAATCTCTGACTCTTATAGGAACCCACAGCTGAGCCAAAAGCCAAGAAGACTGCAGCAGGTTAAAGCTTGTCGTTTTTCCTGATCTGCTGTCGAGGAGTAGCTGATTAGAGCACATCAAGCTTTTGATGGAACAGTCAAGGGAAATTTTCCCAATTAACTCATTAGTACAAATCCCATCAGTCTGCCAGTTTTGGCAGCGTAAACAGAGACAGAAAGGGAGCCTATGGTTCTGCTTGTTTGAAGTTGCATCTATTTTATGTGTTTCCTGCTTTTTTATTTCCCCACATAGCGAGTGGTTTGAAGAGCCAAGTGACTGAAAAAAACATGGAGAATTGAGTGCAGCACCCTTTTGCAGAGCAACCTGTGCCGCACTGCGGCCATTGTGGTGTTTCCTCTTCATCCTGGAGGCTGTGACTCACCACGTATCTCCCAATGAATGTCACGTTTTCCTCTCAAATTAGAGAAGCTGTTGGGCTTGAGCAACTCTCAGACTCAGCTTGGTGGGCCCAAATCCTGAGGCTGCTTTGGTCCTTCAGAGAGTTGTGCCTCTGGATGGGTCTCGTTAGAGTAAGAACTTCTGGTGAGATCAGTCATAGAAAATTCCTTCCTCATGCTTGCAGCTCAGTTTCCTGGATTTTGCTGTTACAGGAGCTTTCTCTAGCTATGATTATTTCAAGAGGATTTCCTGGGAGCTAGAGCACTCTCTATACATCTTCATTAGTATCACTCATTACAGCACAGGTTGCCAGGTCATTTGATGTGAAGAGATGAAGCAATTGTGGTGTCCCATCCCATTTACAGCATGCCTGCGCGTGAATCTGAACCCTCCCCACCACACATGGTGGTGGTAGCAGACTGAGCAATTAAAAGCCAACCTGGTTTCCTTGTGTTCATCATATATTGCCCTTCAGCAAAGAGAAGCTTGTTGCATTTCGTGGATGTAGTCAGAAACTCATCTCCCACCATGCCCCGTTCCACGCTAGAGCAACCACCCTTATTCTCCACACTTATGGTCTGATGTAATTGGCGTTAACAGAGCGTTAACAAATTGCCAAGGGGCAGCCAAACACTCTCCATTAACTAGCATGAGAACTTAAGGGTGCATGTACAAAACAGAATTAAAAGGATTTCAGAGAAAATTGCTTCCTAGCATGGCAGTCTGATTAAGCAAATACTCATATCAGAAACCACTTTGCCTTGGGGAAAAAGTCGATGCACTGTCCTGGAAATGTCAGAAGAATAGAGATGAGCTGCACCTTCTTGCAGACTCTCGGCACCAGCTGCAGCTGCTTCCCCAGGAGACCAACTTCCCTGGGGGAGGACCAGCTCACTGCTCCCAGAACATTTTCATCAGCTGAAAATCTGTCTGGAGGAAGCCACGTGGGAGCAGTTTCTCTCGTTCCTTGAACACGCACAGCCCGGGAAGGATGCCTTTAACTTAAACAAACAAATCAAAGGTTGTCTGTTGAAAAAGTTAGCAGTAGGAGCAACATATCTGATGTCCATAAATATCTTTAGTGCAGAAGCAAGGAGACACTCAAGGTGCTCTCTACATTTTTACTTCATCTCAAGACTCTATTACGTTGCTTTTGCTAACAACAGTGCCATTTAAATTCTTTCCCCTTTTTCCAGTTGCCATCTTTGCCATAGATGCCACATGTTACCCTAGACAGGTCACTTTACTCTGATGCACCACTTCTGTACAGTGAGGATCATAAGGTACGATCTGCTGGGTCTGCAATTCCTCTTCTGTGTGACTCTGTGTGTGCACGTGCATAAAGCCTAAACAGTAGGGCTCTTTGGTGGGGACTCTGGAGGTGTTCACATAGTTGTGTTGCAAAGGATACTGAGGATCTTGCAGCTGCCATAGCATCGTTGCATAGCAGTTGCTAAACTGTCATGTTTTTATGACCTGCTTCTGGGAATAACCCTGAGCAAATTGTACTGCTGCTGCATGCTAACGCCAGCCAGGGCAGATAGATGTTTGCAGCATGAGACCTTTTTCTACGTGAGGTATATGCCAGCTAGCTCAGTCCCAGTGTCATTATAAAACTGCTCTCTCAGCAGCCCCTTGATGCCCCCCATAAAAGCAAACTCCAGGCTCCTCCTGCACAACAAGCAAACAGCAGGCAGGGATTCATGCATCACAAACAAATTATCTTGAAAAATCCCCAGGGTATATTGGCTATTTGCAAAGCTCTCACACAGTTACACATGCCTCACTTGATATTACTGCATACCTGGCCCAGCTGCCATAGGCACCGAGCTCTCGGGGTGCACAGCTGTGCCTTCCTGGGCAGCCTCCAGAAGGTCTGCTGGGTCCTGCATCTCTGAACACATCAAGTCCTTCTCAGCTGGGCCTGGAATCCTTTAATTAAATGCCTGACTTTGCCCCCTGGAGATGCTAACCAGGCTTTCGGGTCCCATGTTTGCTCTGAAATTGGTAGCTGTGGGTCTGTGAACAGAAGGCACGCGTGCAGGGACAGCCATCTGCCAGACACACTGCAGTCAGGCCCTGAACATCTTTTTCCAGCAGAGATGTACAGCGTTGGCTAGCACGTTTCCCAAACTGGCTGACCTTTAGCAACCTTTAAAAACTCCTCACTAAATTGTTCTCATGGGTTCCTGTGCGTTTACAGCACTTGATCTATTGAAGAGGAGCCTTCCAATTACAAAGATGTGATGGATTTTCTCTAGATCACAATTCAGGCTTTCAGGTATTGGTTTTCTTTAATTTTTAGCCTGCTTTCATGATGCATTGTAGGTCCCAGAAAATGTCTAGGCTGAGCTGGGAATGCAGAGACACTAGAAGCTGGAATTTGCATCAGGTTGTTACTGGAGACACACCTGAGGTTCAAAGCTGAAATGTTTCAAGGTTTGAGGTAAAGATGTGTGTAGGAAAGGTGAATCTAGTTGTGCCTGTAACATCTGAAAGATTGGGTAAAATGAGTTTTCTAAAGGCAATGGATTGCAAATCTCGATTTTAGGTAGGATTATGTTAGTAGTGGCCAGGCACCAAAATTTTAACTTGATCAGAACCTGCACTGGGAATGGGACTCATCTCACCCAACTTGAGCAGTTTGGATCCTGGCATGTGATCTGAGCTGCTCATCTGGGCTGGCCATCTCTCTGTGCTGTCTCCAGAAGGTGACTCAAGCAGTTCAGATTTGAGTGTAGGATTTTTCATTTCTTGGAAGTGCTCATCTCTCTTTCCGTGACTGTTGTGGGAGTTACTTGCAAGGCTAAGCTTCAGAGTTTCAGTCAGTAATCTTTCAGATGGTTACAGTTAGGTGGGGTGAATACTCGTCTTACAGATCCCTGATGAAATTTAACCTCTGTCCCAGGACAGATTAAAACCTACTGCAACCAGGCAGAAGACAAATATATTGACCTCTTATGCAGCACAGAAATCACTTTACAATCTGATTAAAATTACTAGGGCATTTCATTATAAAAATTGAAGAGAAATGCCATACTTATGTCATTATCACAAGCAGTTTCTTATATCCACATTTCATGTTGGCAATTCAGATATAAATTATTACGTTAGCAGACCAGCCCTGCTATCTGATCTTTTCTTCATGTCTGAAAGTCAATACTAAATGATGGAGCATTTGAGAAAGCTTTAGGTTGTAAATGTGGTGTGATTTCTCCTGGCATTAGGAAGGAAGGAGAGAGACAGAGTCATTTTACTATTTAACCTTTCCTTCGTTTCCCTTTTCCTTGGGACATCCAGCTAAGCTGGCAAACTGTCAGACAGTGCTGGGCCAACTCACAAGGGCAAAAGCACAGGTATATATTTAAGTATGTAAGCATCCCTGATGATTTAGACAACATTAACTGCACACTCAGAGATGAGGAACACACTGTTTTTCCCTGTAAGGTTGTGAGCTCCTGGAGCTGAAGCACAATTAGTTGCATCACTGAATGGATTACATTCTTTTCCCACTTTTTCTTTGACTTGAATATCATCTCAGGTGACCAAAGACTGATCAGTTTACTCTTAAAGACCTTTCTTTTCTCAGTACTCTCAGGATTGTGGCAAATACTTCTCCATTTTTGAGGACATGTTCTCATTTTATACTAGACCTGAATGAATGCTATTGGAAATATGGAGCACATCTTTCCAGAGCACAGTTAACTCCCTTGCCTCTGGCTACCAGCTTTAAAATAAACTTGGAAGTATTTTAATACCATTTAAGTAGACTTTCCCATGGTGCAAAACAAGTTCCCTAACGTGGCCTTTCCCAGCCTGTTCTCCTCTGCACAGATGGGATTTCCTTTGTAGTTATCTCCTCCTGGTAGCTCTGAAATGGAGAGTTGATAGTATGAGTGATGCCCACAGGATCCCCCTGCAACACAGTGTCTTCAGTGAGATCAGGAGATCTTGTTCCCACCTGGGCTGACTGTGGACTGAAGACAGGATAACACTTTGAGCATCATGACCAGTCAACACTTGCCCTGTGTCTTATGTCCCTGATCACTCTCCTCAAAGGCCACCAGTGTAGATGGACCTCCAATCAATTCCAGCATAGCCATCCCTATGTCAGCACAGGCAGCTTCATTTGCTATTGGAGGTCTGCTGGCCACCAGTTCTGTGAGTGACTTTACCATAGTGCTAATAACACCAGGCTGAGAAGTTATGATGGTGGGATCAGGGGAGGATGGGAACAGGAAAAGTCACAAAGGATGTTTTTGAAGAGATGAGAAACCACTGCCCACTCCACTTGTGAGCCAAATTTATATTAAATGTAGACTGAGATAAGCAAGAATCAGTTGTCTGATGTGCACCTTGGACGAACTTCTACTGACCTGAACTTCTCCTTTTCCAGAAGCGTGTTCCCTTCCAACTGTGCCCCCAAACCCACATGCCCTTCTGTCTGCTGGCAACGTTGCTGAAGGGCAGGAGAAGGCAGACTGTGTGCTCTCATCATCCAGACAAGTTTTTACAAATATTTATCTGCTTTGATGCTCATAGTTGGTGATGTTGTAAGGTTTTTTTTAAAAAAAATTTATCTATACTTTCATACAACATCCTAATTGTTTGACTTCTAAATACATGGTTTCATTAATTTAATCTTGTGCTGCAGAAAATTTTATGAGATCTTAAAGAAATTTCATACTGTGCATTAATTTCTTTCCACATAATTGTATTTATATTTCAACAAATAGACTTGAAGTACATTATTATTCTAAAATGAGTGCTAATGGGTTTCAGCACTTTCATGCAGCTAATCGTGCATTTATTTCACAGCTTTGATGGCTCACAAATACTTCCATTTCTTCATTTACATGAAACAACTGTGAAGAATAAATTAAATGGCTGCTTATTTCATCTACAGATTTTTTTTCCTGAAAACTCTACACAAACAGCCCACTGTTGTGTACCATTTGTTGGCATACAACAAATGATTCCTTTGAAAGATGCAGACCCCTGCCAGGAAGACAGCTCCATAAATGAAAAAGGGAAATCTTCATCCACCTCCCACCCTGAAAATAAAAAAAAAATATTAAAAAAAGACCAAAATACTGCTCCTCTTTGCATCATGCCACACACAAAAATGAATGTGTATTGCATAGCAGGGTGGACACAGATTTTCTGCCATTTGCTTTCAAGCCAAGTCTCAAAGGACTGCAAAGGAGGGAGGAATGCAGATGTTCAGGAGAAGGTTATGCATTACCCATAAGCTGCAGAGATGCTGTGCATCAAATCTTGTGTTAAATGTGCACTGAAGACCACAGGGTGACTGGTTCCTCACATACCCAAACTGGGCATCCTGAGCACTGATAGCCTAGAGGGCAGGCTTGGCAGGGGTGACCTTCAATAAGCAATTGCCAGTGAAGGCAAAGAACTACTCTCCAAATGAGCAGGTCTTGACTCCATGGCTTATTTGCCAGTGGAGAGGCACCAGATGCGTGGAGAATCTAGAGACAGCCAAGACCAACCAAACCAGCTTGCTGTGGAGTAAGGCCCACAAAGGTTACTCCACTCTATAAGCAGCAAAGGAAAATTGCCTGGGACACCATTTTTCTATGAGCTGAGCTCTCTCTTCCTCCTGCCCCAGATATCAATAGCTGGATCACTGAGCTCCAGGGTGAGCCTGAGACACTGTCAGGGGGATCACTGAAGCCCTCCCTGACTCTGAAGGGGTGCTCCAAGGAGTTCCTTCTTTGGGCAGGAGAATGGGAGGTTGTGCAACACTACCACCAACAAAATAGCTTCCATTACACTCCGATAATTAACACCACAGTTCTTATCCCCTTGTGCCTGTGGACCTGTGACAGCACACCAGGAGACATGGACCTTCCTCTGAAATGCTGCCAGAACAGGACTAGTGCCTGTGCTGCCCTGGAGAAGGAAAAAAGCTCCCAGCCCACCAATTGTTTCATTTGGGCCATTGTCCCCCCTAAATAGCCCCACAAAGGCCAGATTTGGGGTATTTCTGCAGTTTTCTCAAGCCATAGAGTCATCTGGCTTCCATGAAAATGGTCAAGCCTTTAGCTGGGTAGCATACTGCTACCTGGATTGAGCTCTCCCTTTCACAGCCAGTTTTCTTCCAAGGAACTGAAATATTTTCGTATCAGATAATGATTTTCTTTTTTCTTGAAGAAAAGCAGAGAGAATGAATTAATCCACAACAGCATTGATGAGGGGAAGAAAAGTTAATTGAAAAATATAATGAAAACACTGAGCTTATTCCACCCTGTGTATGCAATGGAAACACTGATATTGACAAAGAAAAATTAAAATTTGCTACAGAGTTCAAACACACTGTTAATATATGTATGATTATAATGCACAGGAACCTTGGTAAGGAGCCTTAGGGCACACACTATGCTTATGCAAATTTTATGGAAAACTACCATGTTAAATACTATACATTCTACTTTTTTAAAGCAAACTGAGTCTGGTAAACACTTCAGCCCAAGTTCTACTTAAATTTAGAGCTTTTTTCATTCTATCAGGAGAAATAAAAGGTGCTGGAAGTGGAAGCCTACAGGGAAGGAGGATCTTTTTTCCTGTAGAGGGCAACTCTCCCTCGTCCCCCACGATCCACCTTCCTGTGGCAAGCGGGGCTCTGTCAGAGGGTGTTCCTCTGTTCACAGCACGATGAATATGGACCCTTAGGCCACTATTCCATAGCACAGTCCAGCAGAGCCTTTGGACTGCCATAAAACAGTCAAGGGGCCAGATGGGAAGGTGGTAAAGCAATCACTCTTCCCTATCCAACCTCTAGGACATGCTGCCAGCAAGAGCCAAGAAAAGTAAAGGACCAGAATTAAAGAACACTGCCCAAACTGGATCCAGGAGCTCTCTAGGTTTGGTTTGTACGTGCAGTTACATGAGCACTGGCATATTGCATTTGGGTGCTGGCATCCAGGTTCATTCCTTCTCATGAGGCTCCTCACTGAGATGCTGTAGCAAGTGATTTATCTGGCTTCATCCCGGGTCCATGGAGAGGAGCAAGGATGGTCAGAATGACTGTGGCTGAAGTCTTCTGTCTTTTGTCACTCCGTTTGCTGTAGCAGTGGCTGTAGCTCGGGTGACTGAGCCTCTAACACAATGCCTGGTGTTAGGTGGTATTAACTAGGATCTTCACATATGAGGGAGTTTTGTACTCGGAAATGCCCCATCCTCAAAAAAAAACCCCAACAAAAAACCACAGGCAGTTTTGTTCCAAACGTGCAAAGGTGGTGAATGAACCATCTCAGCATTAGAAGTGGGAGGGAAAAGCCAAGCCCCACTCTAGACCCAGTGTAAAATACAGGCAGAAGTGTCAGAGATACTGCAGGGTGAGTCCTGGGGTGATGCACCCACTGTCCCCATGCGTGCGCTTTGCTCACATCATGCTCCCACATACAAGAGCTCCGGTCAGCAAATGTTTGCCTGCAGTAAAACCTCGGGGCTGTGCTGAAACAATAAGTCACATTTCCCACCACATTTAGTCCTGCAGCAACAGTTTTTCCTTCCTCGTTCCAAATTGGCTTTGAAGCAGTCCTTTAATTTTCAATATAAAGCATCATCATCGCTGGCTCTATGGCTGTGACATACAGGGAGATAAAAGCCTTTCTCCACACAGCCACTCTCATTGACTCCTCTAATGTCTGTGTTGGATAGTTTGTAACCCTGCCCAATTAATTTTGTGCTCAGTGGCTTTTCCTGAACACAAAGTCTTAAAAAAAGATCTGCTAAGAAATTCATTAACTTTACAATGCAGTTGGACTTACTCCAGCCAAATTATTACATTTCTATAGCGCTAAAAATAAAGAAAAGCACTGTATAATTGGAACAACCCACACACAGAGCAAGATTTCTCTCCGAGAGGCTGTGTGGACACCAAACGCTGGTTAATCTGCACCATGCAACACAGTGCTTCACATGATTAATACAGAACATGAAATGGTTCGTGTTTTCAAACAGATTCCCTGCAGGTAGTAAATTGCATGTCCCAACTGCATGTTTGACAGCTGACCCTATTGTACATTTAATCAGTGAATGCCAAACGACAATTTTTAAGCTGCAGCACAACAACTGCAGCGTTTTGACAGTTCTTGGGCCAGTGATTGCTCTCCAATCCGTCTGTGCCTCTTTCCTATAAGCTACAAAACAAAGTGCAGAGCCTCTATTTCGATTTCATTTGTCATCCCTGCAAAGTCTTTCCTCTCCCTCCGGTGCTCTCTCGTGTCGGATGTCATAGCTGGCAGTTACACCCTTTGTGATAGCCAGTCTCCCTACAGCACCCTTCAAAGCCAATACCAATGTCTAGTTGTTCCACTGCAGCGTAACCAGCACCTAGTGAATCTCTTTGGCTTAGTTAGTCAAACTGTCTTATAAAAACACAGGATTTCTGGCTCAGATTTCCAAAGGAGTTTAAGGGAGTTAGGATCTCATATCCCATTAAAGAGAAATGCTAAACGAATGCCTGATGCTTTTAGTCTTTTTTATTCCTCCCCTTTTTTTTTTTATATGAAACCACAGCCTTTGTGGAAGTGTACCTCTGCACCCATTAGGACATTTGCTCTGTCACACAGCATATCAGAGATGCCATTTCACTTGAACAGATAGTTAGTGTAATGACAGGCTGCATTCTATCAGAGGATCTATTGTGAAGAGATATAACATGAAAGAAAAGTCATTTTCCCTGGGCTGCTATTCTTTCTGCCAGGTAGGTAGGTGAAAATTGACGAAATCATCTCAGTGTATGGGTGAAGTGTTCATTTTTGAAGCCAGCCAAATACCAGCCAATATAAAACAGAGCTATCTGCTTTGCATTTCTGACTTTCCTGCCTCATTACTTCCAGCTTAACTAACAGTGAACCTGTAACCAGGAGGTATTTTTCCTGTTCTAACTGTATTTTCAAAAGATTCTTCTTTTTTATCTAATACTCTACAGCACTGGTAATTCATTAATCCTTGCATCTTCCTTTAGTGCTCCCAAATTAAATTTAACTGTATTGTGCTCTTAGCAATAATACTGTTTAGCCCTAAACTTTTTTCCTTGACCACGAGGAATCTGGTAGCTGAACAATTTCCAGGTTTGGTTGATGTTTGGCACTTCAGGTTTGCATTCTCAGTGAGTTAGGCTGACTGCTGTTACAAGCTCTGGGGAAGCAGCTCTCCAGCAGCTCTGAGTACACACGTTACTGCTCAGTGCCATATTCTGTTTGCACACAACAAATGCAGCAAGACCATTGCTATCACTTCCCAAATGCATCTTTTCAAGTCAGTGATAAATGTACTTCAACCCCCACCAACTCCACTGGATCTCCAGACTAGATTTACCCAGCCCAGCACAGAATTGAAATTATTTTGGTCTACATGCAATGCAGCAAATTGTTCCATGCTAAAGACTTCACGTGTCAGCTCTGTTTTTTCTCCAATATGTTGTGAGGAGATGCTTAGGAAGTCTTCTTCTCCTATTGCAATAACTAATGCCTTGCCTAGCATTTTTAGTTCTACCTATTAGAGCCTTAGTTCCTAAATGTCAAGATGCTGTGATCATGAATGCTCTGCAACTAGAACAGTGATGGTGTTTCTGGATGTCCATCCAAGTGAGAAAACCTTTACTCTTGATATGGTGGAAGCTAATGTGCTATAAAATCTCTCCCTTTCAGTAGCTCCTTGGCTCCTTGCTTATCTACAGTATTTGCTGCTCTCTTGCTAAAGGGTCAGCATGGATTTCTAAGGCATTTGTGTAAGTATTTCTCTTTCTGCTTCCTTTTTGTGTTTAGAAAGCCTTGCAGGTCAGTGGATTTGTGCTGGGCGGATTACAGATAGTCCGGTGTGACTTGTCACCAAATGCATTTCTCATGCTCAAGATATTTCTTATTTTTCACAGAATCACAGAATTGCCTAGGTTGGAAAATACGTTTAAGATCATTGAGTCCAACCATTAACCTCACACTGACAGTCCTTGACTATACCTTATCCCTGAGCACTGTGTCAACATGACTCAAACACCTCCAGGGATGGGGACTGCCCCACTACCCTGGGCAGCCTATTCCAACGGCTGACAACCCTTTCAGTGAAGAAATTCTTCCTAATATCCAGTCTAAACCTCCCCTGGCACAACTTGAGGCCATTACCTCTTGTCCTTTCAGTGATGCTCTTCATTCCAGGAAGAAATGGTTTGTCCATTTGTCTCCAGCCCACTGGGAAACATCCCCATCCCACTCCTTCTTTGCAAGGAGCCCTGAGGGAGGAGCATGTTCCCATAGCAGTTTTGGGTGCTTTTCTGAGCTCGTCTGCGTTCAGCTGAGCAACAGCTTTCAGTTGCTTTTTCTGCTCTGCAGGACCTTTTGTCTAGTCAGTCCTTCATTATGCTGCTTTCAGTGATCTAACTCAGCACATAACAGCAATTTGGATCATTCACCTTCCAGCTTATCCTTGGCGTTCTGCTGATTCTGGTGGTCTGCATTTTGCTGTCCTTATTTCTCAATGTCACCGGCCTTTAGTGCCTCCCCTGTGAGAGCAGGAGCCGTAGTAAATGATCTGGGGATGTTTTGTGACATTTCCCAAGGTAGTCTTTTCTTCCTCAAGACTTTGAAACTTAATCCCCAGCACAAGTTTGGTTCACAGGCAAACAGTTCTCTAGGTAAAAATCGAAATATTCTGATACAAACCACAACAGGGAGGAGTTGCTTTCCATCCAGTGCAACTGAAACAGCAACAAAAAAACACGTGAAGTCTCCAGATGTCCTCTGTGATCATTTCTGATGTTGGCTGTTTGCTGTTCCTGTTCAAATGACTTCTGCTTTGCTGGGCTTAATGTTGGCCTTTCCTTCCTTTTCATTAAAGGCTATCCAGCAAGCTCACAGCTCAAGTTCAAAGGCAGCAGTCCGGCCACACACGTGGAACAAAGCATTCCAGAATCAAAGCTGCTTTCCAAAAATCAATGGTAAGAGACCCAGAGGATCTGCTGGTTCAGTCACCTCAAAGGCCCAAGATCAGCAGCCTGCTCCTGAGAGCAAAACCTGGAGGTGGTCAATTGCTGTGGAGCTGCTGCCTGGCCTGAGGTCTGATGTGCAGTTCTCCCCTCCCAGACCCATCTCAGCATCGCTCCTCACTTACAGCAATATCTGCCTTTTGTGCAATACTTTTCGTTAAGCCTCATTAAGTTCCTGTTTGCTTTCAGATTTTGCTGCTCTGTTGAAAATAAGTAGCAAAAGAAGGGCTGATTTATGGACAGAGTAGACACCAAATGAAATACTTGGTCCATGTGCAGTCAGAACAATAAAGCTGTTAGAAGCAGCATATGAAGGGAAAGTAAAACATTCATTGAGAAGTTGAATACTGTTGAAGAGGGAGATACTGTAGAGAAAAACAAGCTAAAATCATGCTGAATTAGATTTCTCTGGACTTCTAGAAATTGCTGTCCCTAGATATCTGAAGTGCCATCAGCTGCCTGTATGTCAGCACAGTACACAGGGCTCTCCCTGCCATACAACCCTGCCAGACCTTCAGGTTTTGTACCAGTACTATCACCTACATACAACTTGCAAGACACTATATATACAGTCCAAGGAGACAAAGTCTGATGATAGCTACGTATTTTGTGTCAAGGAATTGCTGCAAAAGAGAAGAAAGCTGCAGGTGATACTACTGTGTGAGCATCTGTAGATGAACTATGAAAACAATGTGAGAATTGAAAAGTGATCTTGCAACAAATATTTCAAAACAAAGGATAACATCTAGATGGCCTGGACTGAAGCAAGTTCCCTCAGCTATTAGAGAGGGCTGGAAAGGAAAAAAAAATACGATGCTGGAGGATGGGCAAGTGCTGTAAGAGAAAAAATAGTGGAAAATTTTGAAGATTCACCTGAAAACAGCTCAGGAGGCACAGTTTGTACTGGAACCCAACAGCCTGGTAGCACCAACCAGCCCACCTCTGTGAACACAAGGGGAACCAGTCTGCTGGGAGCTGGTTGTTAGACTTGCTGTTTGAAACTACCCAGCTAAACCATGCCTCAGTCAGAGACCTGTCTTCCATAGGAAAAGGGGTGTTTAACACAGATATTTTCAATGAGCTTGTTTCCATTCCTTTGACTACGTCACAGTTCTAAGGAATTTTTAGCATTTGCAAAGGTGAATGATTCACACAATGAGAAATCTCTACATCAGGAGAAAATCCTTCAAAAGGACAAGGAGATATCAAAGAATATATCTAAACTCTTTTATCCAGTCCCATAGACTCAGGAATCCTCTCCAGAAGAGGTCGGGCTCAGAGACCTCTCATCAGTTCTGGTTCTGCACAAATCTAGTTTAATGCCCAGGGCTGTGAATCACCACAGACCAAATCCAAGCTTGGTGTATGGATGAAGGATAAAGAAGTGGTACTGCAATTAAAATGCAGAAAATTATCTAATCTAATGGTACAGGTCCAAGGAGCTGGTGGTAGTTTGATGGTACTCAAACCAGTATGACAATTGAGGTCACATGGACAGAAACTGGCAGTAAATTTAGGTAAAGTTGCAGGTGCTCAAGTTTTCTCCTATTAGTGTAAACACCTTTCAATGAAATATGATGGAGCTGAAATGGCAACTGAAGTCATAACAAATTAGTTTGCAGAGAGGAAAGATAACTCATCTCTCATCAATGTGAGTGCCATCACAGGATGGTGCCATGGATGCACCTTCCTGAAACATCATTCCCTCTACCTATGGGGAAATTATTCAAGCCAAAAGGATGCCAAGGCTGACAAGCATCTTGGTGCATTAGAAATGGCAAGTTCAGACTTCTTACTGAGAGGAAGCATTGGCTGCATGAGGAGACAGATAATTGGATCACTTGTCAGTTGAGAAAGATGCAGTGCTTCCAATGTACTTGGAAGCTTGAGGCTGCACTCTTTAGAGCTTCTGTGGTTAGAAAGGGCTTGTCAATAAAGCCCTCACTTTACATACACAATTCTGTGCAGACATTTATTCCCTCCAATAGGCAAAAAAAACAGTAAACATACATGTAGAAGTATACAACAAGGAATGCTTTCAACTATCTGTTCTGATAACAGAGACAATATTTTTGCTCTCCTGAGACAGGGCTTGAACACCCATTGCATGGGGCAGAAAAAGAAACTGACTCAATGTCTCCTTTTCCCAGAACCTCGTTAGAAAAAGAGGTTACTCCCCTTTTCCATCCTGCTCCTACTGTTTGGTTTCCATTGAGCCCTGCTTCTCAGTAAATCTCACTGTTTAGGCTGGTATTTATCCGCTTGAATTAAGGAAATGTTAGGGGAAATGAAAGGAAAAAAGTCTAAAAGACATCTTTAGTGCTTTTTCTCAATTTCTCAGCTGCTTTTGGTGTTTATGTGGAGAGCAGAAGTTTGGGGTTTGGTCTTTTGTATGTGAAAGATGCACTCTTTACTGACCAAAGGCAGAACTCACAGTGCCATTAAAGCAAATACTTTATACAAGCAGTTCATGGGCAGAGACCAACCACAGATCTTTCACTGAATAAAAAATTGAAACTCACAGCTCACCAGTAAATGCCTAAAAGGCAAATTGTCAAAATCCAGCACTTTGGGTTGTTGGGGTTGTTTTCTTTTGTTGCAAACTGTTTTCCCAGCTCTATTTTAGAATCAGATCTGTCAGAAATTCCCTGGGGTATTTCTGTTTCTTTGGATTTGCAATGGGAAGAGTCAACATGTGGAGAAAACTTCAATGTGCTGCTTATTATACACAGCCCCTGAGTACAGTGAGCAAGCAGTTCCTGCAATGCTGGGCTGCTGTTCAGGCAAGCTACATGGCAAGCAATTTGTTGGCCTGTTAAAAGACAAAGATGTCAAGCTGGTCAAAGCTCCTTTGTTAAGCTTATAAATATCCATTATTCTAAGCAATGGGAAAAATACTGGGAATGGACACGTGATATGGTAAAAAGGCACCTATGAGCCAGGCTGTCCCCAAACTAAAAGAAAATTCAAATGAACATACTTGCAAATGTTCCGCTCCTTGCACAGAAATAACAGAGCCAAGCAAAGGAAGGCTAAAAATATACCACCACCAAGGGCCAGTGCAATGCAGAATCATTTTATAGCAGTACAGCAAACTATTTAGTCAGATAAAGAAGCTTAATGAGTTGTGTCGTAGTCAGGGAGAAAATAAGAGCTTTGTTGCTTACTTATTTTCTGAAAGTGTGTTATTGTGGCCGTATTTTATTTTGTAGAGATTTTCTATTGTGTGTGTACATTTTAGGTCTGATTCTCAAGAGGCAGGATTCCATGCACTAATTACAATGCAGCTTGTGAGATCACCAGCTGAGTGGCTTTTACATGATTTCTAAGCACACTGAAATACAAAAATACTTCAGGAAAAACAATTTTATTTCTAAAGCAGTTCCCTGCTTTTACTTATATTGATTTGGAAACAAAGAAGATTTTGGGGAGTTTTCTGCATACTACTGCATCAGGAGTCTGCTCAAATCAAGTTGTGATGTCCAGTGTACCATTGTCTTTCAGTCTGTCCAAGTGTCCTGTGATCTGATGCCATTTCATAGAATCATGGAATGGTTTGGGTTGGAAGGAACCTTAAAGCTCGTCTCATCCTATGGGCAGGGACACCTCCCACCAGCCCAGGGTGCTCCAAGCCCCATCCAACCTGGCCTGGAACACTGCCAGGGAGGGGGCAGTCACAGCTTCTCTGGGCACCCTGGGCCAGGGTCTCACCACCCTCACAGACAACAATTTCTTCCCAATATCTAGTCTAATTTCCTTACTATCATTTAAAAGGGTCAATAATACAGCATGAGTGGGCATTGAATCAGACCCACAAAGATCATCTCTAAGTGCACAAAATGGCTTTAAGATTTTAAAAATTATCTCAAGAGGTGGAATGCATTCACAACTGCTGCTGTGTCACAGGTCAACACTGACTTTTGCAGAGTTGCACAAAAGAGATGAAAGGCAATGCACATAGAGGTGAGATGGTAAGCTCCACGTAGATAAAAGAAAAGCAGAAGAGGCTTGGCTGCATGGTTTTCCTGTGCTGTCACAGGCTGAAGCTCTAATGAAAGCCCAGCATTTATGCAAGAGTTGATTTTTAACCATCTTTTTTAAAGCTTGTTATGAATAGGCTCCTCGTCTGAATAGGCTTTAAGTGCTACTGGACTGGGGGGAAAAAAAGTGAAGATGGAAAGGAGAAAACAGAAAATGGGGACCAGAAAGGGAAATTAGTACCTACCATGAAACCTCTGCAGGACACATTTAAGATCCAAATGGAAAGCAATGCAGTGGTTTGGCCCTTCAGAGTTTAGGAAGATACGCACCATCCTCGGACATCCTGCTTGAGGCCTCTGGTGTTATTCAGTCCTGTGATTGCAGCATTGCTCACTCTTCCTCCCCAGCTTTGTCCTCCACTGGTTGTTACCCTTCCTATTGTGGCATTAAAGCAGTCTCATAATTACTGGTGCCAAGTGAGGCATCTCATTAATCATCACCAACAATATGACAGAAACAGGGAGGGAAAGTGCTCTAATCACATTCGTACTGGGACAGCCTGATTTTTGTTTCTCCCTCCCACAGCACTGGTAATTGCTCCAGTGAGGAATGAAAGTAGGAAAATAAGTGGGTTTAAGGTAACTTTGACTCCACAGAGGCTGAAATAAGAAGAAAGCTCCTGGTAGGCAGGGAAGAGAATTTCTGGAAGAGTTTCTCCTACTAGTGGGAAGGAAAAGTATACTTAGCTGTCTGTCTGTCCCACTCAATCCACTGAAGATGGATCACATTCATTTATGTGGTCAGGATCTAGTACCTTGCCCTGGACAGTCAGCGAGGTGACCACTAGCCTGCACTGCACAATGTGCCCACCAAATAGCTCTCAACTAATGCTAAATCCCATCTAAATTCAAGGCAGGACTGCACAGACCTTCTCTTGCCTGGAGAAGAGAGGATAGAAAAAGAGGAATGGGTTTTCCCCTCATTAGGAGGTTTCTGGTAATTATGGCCAAGAGGATATAGCAGGAGACATAAGACCTGGGCAATTTTACACTCACCACAAAGCAACGTGCAGCCAACCAGGAGGTACTTCATTCCCACCATGTCCAGGAGAGTCTCTCAATGGTCTTGAGCTTCATTTCTATCATGTTCTCTTGACCTCCAGTTAGTAATTGCTAGCTCTGGATGCTCCTTACTGTATTTTCTGTACATCAGTCCCAGGATAACACTGAATCTGGTTCCAGAATGGCACTGGGCTCTTGACAAGCAAAACAACTTTAAGATCCAGCAGGTATGAAGTTTTCTGAGGGTTGTTCCCTGAAATGGGTATGCCTTTTTTTTTTTTTCTTATTTTCCTTTAATCCTACTAAGTGACTATAGACATGCAGCAATTACATCCAGCAAGTGGGACATTCCAATTTGCTTTGAATTTAGCCTGGGCAGGCAGCTATCCAGACTACATCAGTCAAAGTAATGACAGCAAAGGAGATATTAAAAAAGAAAGCGTGAGGAGGAGGATGACACTCCAGGAGATGGAAATTGAGGAACTATGAGAATGTTCATTGAGTTTGACAATTTCAGGCTAAGAGGCTTCTGTCCTAGCAGGTATTTTATCTCCCACTTAACCCTTCACATCTCACCTCCCTGCCCAGCCCCACACCAACCTTAGGGAGTTCCCAAAGTACCCTGGCTGTTGCCTACCCTGGTGAGTCATTCCAAGGTGACCAAGAGCTGGTGACCCAAGCAGAAGAAATCAACCCAGTCCATCACAAGGCACCTAAGGCCACACTGCCCCAAACCCCATGCACACTTCTTCTAAGAGGATAGCCTAAGGTGGACCAGCCAAGCAGTAGAGTATAAAAACCCTGGTGAAACCTAATGTGAGGAGGTTATTTCCCACTTGGTCTGAGGTCTTCTCACTGTGCTGGCCTTAATTACCACTCTGTGATTAGATGCCTCACTCAGAGATGAGTCCCACGTGTTGTGATGACTCTTCCTATGAAGAGTTAAGGGAAGAGAAAACTTAAACTCTTCCCTGGTTGCTGACCTCTCTTCTTGCTGCTCCTGCCCTGCTCTTGGCCCTACCTGGTCTGATCTTTGTTGCTTTTGCTTTTTTTTGCTCATTTCTTTCTCATCTGCTGCTGATGCCTGTTAGCTGTCTGAATCAAATTAATTCCACTAATGTTTGAGGCAGCCTTTTCTGTGGTTGTGGAGATTTTCTTTCCTCTTGCACACCTAGGGAGACTGCCAGAGTTAGTTTCTGTGGCCTCCTACTCATAACCTTCCTCTTCTCTCTGTTTTTTTTGATGAACTGCTAAACTGCTCTGTAGCTAGATGTCTTCAGGAACAGAGTATTTCAGGTTGTACTGATGAACTTCAAATGTATCTGGGGTGGGATCTGATAAATACAATGATTAACAATTCTAGTGCATTCTGGAACAGTCAGTTCAGCACACCCACCACGCAGTTATATCCAACACACACATCAACAACTCAGCTGGAGGGGTTGGCATTTACAGCAAATCACTCCAGTCTGTACCTCTTGATTTCTCTGCTGCTCTTTCAGCACTGCAGAGGCACAGAGATTTCAAGGTGACAGGGAGCTGAGGTGAGCTGTGCAGTGACTTTAATTACTAAGTAAACTGAAGAAATAGTACAGAGAAATGAAAGCTGACTTTTATCTTCATGAGTGCAAAAGAGCCCTAATTAAATGGGTTAAATCACGTTCCAGCACGTGGAGGGAAGGAGCACTCCTCTGTTATTCTGCTACATGCAACCTCTGCCTTCATCCCAGCTCTTACTGGCTGTTATGAGGTTGGACTACTCACACAGTGAAGTTTCAGGATTATTCCCTCGCCCAGCTGTTGGATTTATACAGAGCAGCTGCTGATTTGAGTGGAAGAGGTGATTTGTCCTGAAGAAGTGTTGCAAATGAGGAAAATAAGTCGAACACAGCATCCTCTGCCACAAAAAGAAGTCTCAACAGTTTCTGTGCACTGATGATCCTTGATGAAAAATCTCAGCTCCCAGATAAGCCTTAGAAACAAATCTATACACAGGAATTATTTAGGGCCTGATCCAGCTCTGCCAGAGTTCAGCAGCAAGCATCCCTCTGTAGGCATGGTCTGCAAATCAGGCACTCTGTGCTAAACTTTTAATCTGTGATACAGCTCAGTAACTTTATAATCCAGGAGACTGTGGTGTTAAAGTTTGAAGTAACCTGATTACCCAAGGGACCCTTCTAGCCTTATGTTTGTTATCATCCTTTCCATTCGGGGACAGTGGACCTTCCAAATAACCTTCCCTGCCTAAGCAGTGGTTCTGATTCCAGCCAGCTTTAACATATAATTGTTAAATGAAGCAGGCAGTTGACTTACTGTATTCAGGACTGGCTTCTCTACATCAATTATTTTAAAGATCGCTATCTCCAAATTCCGCTTCCATAGCGACCTCTTTAATATGATTCTCCTGCAGAAAAAAAACCCAAGCGTCAGCAAATGGAATCTGGCAAGAAATGAATCAAATAAACTTAAAATAGTGTCATGGTGCCTATATTAAATTTCATTTGAATGAAGTCGTGCATCTGAGAACCCTACTGTTTGTAGCTAAAGGAGAAAAGAATTGATGACATCAGCGATTTACCTCATTATATCACTGTAGGATGATAAATAACATTTTCTCCAAGTCCTCCTGAGTTCATCTGAAGTGGTTTTAAAGATTATATACAGTATATTTGTACTTAAATTATTCTACTTTCAGAATCTCGGAGAGCTGAGACAGCAGGAGATAATTTGTAAGACAGCTTGAGACACTTTTCTAACAGTTTAAATATTGCTGCAATTGTTTTTTGCTTCCTACAAGGCACAGAACTAGTGTTGCATTTGAAGCCCTCTTCCTGGGCATGCTCATCCCCCTCCTCCTCGGGATGGAGCTTTTCGTAAGAGGGAAAGCTTCCCCTGAAATCTGGGAGGTTTTTGTCATTGATCTCAGTGGCAGCAGCACCAGGAATCATAGAATCATTTTGGTTGGAAAAGACCAGTCCAACCATTAACCCAGCACTGCCCAGTCCCCACTGCCCCATGTCCCTCAGCACCACATCTTCCACGGCTCTGAAATCCCTCCAGGGATGGGGACTGCCCCCCTGCCCTGGGCAGCCTGGGCCAGTGCTGGGGAACCCTTTGGGGGAAGGAATTGTTCCCAATATCCAATCTAACCCTGCCCTGGCACCACTTGAGGCCATCTCCTCTCATCCTATTGCCCATGCTAAGGGTGCTCCATCCCTTCATGCACTGTTGCTGTTACCCTGATACAGATCACGTCATACTGCAGCAGTGAGACACAGCTGGGATAACTGGTGTCACAGTGAACCTGGAAACCTCAGACTTTTCTGAAAATAGCCTGGAAACTTCAGTCCATCACAGAAATTCCTCCCAGTCAAACGTTATGTGACAAATGTATGTAACCTTACAGATGTATTCAACCAAATCACCATCTCAAATTTCCAGGATTTGTTCACTGAAATTACAAGTTTCAAATGCTCTTTTTTCTCTTCCAGGCTCTTGCCTTTGCAAAGCTGAAAGTCTTTGATTGCCTAAAGAAGTAAAACATTAGATGTAATATTAACCCTGTTCCTTTCTTCTCCTCTTTCCTCCAAATCTCAGACTTTGCCTGGGTAGAGGGATGAGCTGGGCTGCAAGAATGAGCAAGTTCTAGAGAAGGGTGAATGTTTTTGAAAGGAGTTTCTTTTTCTCTGTAGGCTGCCCCAAATCTCCTGCTTGCCACAGCAAACACAAACATTTCCTTGTTCCCCAAGGTCAAGGAGCAGGCAACCCTTGGGTGTCACAGAGCTGAGTCTTTTGGGGGCAAGCAGTATTTTGGCAGATGGTGGGAAGTTTCTCTGATCAGAGGTGGCTCCCTCTGTATGTACTGAGATGCCCCCAAGTGAAGTCCTTGTTCCTGTCCTTGTTCCTGTCCTTGGACCTCTCTTTATCTCCTTTTTCCCCACCATAAAGACAGGGGATTTCCTCTCATCTCCATCACAGACCAGTTCTTATATTACTTTGCTGTTCTCCAGCCTCTGAGGGTGGGAAGGAGGGTTGTTCTTCACTGCAACATACAGGGGGGACACATTCACAGTAGGAGTGTGGTCTTACTCTAGAGAGGACACTAATTCTAGCAGTATCCCCCATGGTTTCAACTGGAATAATTTAGGAATCAGCAGTTTCCTAAAACCAGAAAGTTTTTTTCAAACAAGTGCACTGTGTTTCTCTACAGCCTGCAGATCATACTTTACTAAATTTGTAACAATGGCCATCACTGCTTGGTTGCTGGGAATTAATTTCTAAAAATTCTCCAATGTTCATATTAGATATATCCCATTAGGTATCCCTTTACCTGAGTCAAATCAGGCTTTCCTTAGAGAAGAATGGCAAAGAGAAAAGCTCACCAGAGGCTGTCACACTTCTACAAGATTATGTGCTAATATAACTATTTCCATTTTTAAATGTGTGGGGTTTTTTCTGTCTTTAGTCTAAACAATTTAGTGTCTCTTGGAACATGAAACAGCCTGGATTTTTAACAATGTGCAGTACAAAGAACTTCTACGTTTTCTATTCAAGCAAAACTAAAGAGTGGAAGCAGCAGCTTTGCATTGCTCAGACACTTTCATTTCTCTTAAAAGGAACTGGTGGTTTGTTTTCCTTAGCAAGCTGCAAACCCTTTTTACTGAGCTTGCACACTAGCAGTGAAAGCCTGGGAGAAATAGTCTCAACCCGTTGATGAAAGCCACTTTCAATTTTTGACAAAAATGCAAAAGGGAGAATCAAAATAGAGAGTTACACTCTGGGACTGAAAAGGGAAGCAGTCTTGTAAGAAAATGGTGAAAATGGAATGTTTTCTGCCACCAAAAAAAAATTGTTTACTAGTGAAAAGTGTGAAATACGGTGCTAGAGAAGATTCACAGCCACTCAAAACAAGTCAGTATTGATGTAAAAATGACAAAGGGGAGAAAATACTGGTTTTCTCAGGAATCCCATCTGTGTAGTTTAGTTTCCATCATTTCAGAGGCATAAATAAACACACATACAACCCTGCGTACGTTTGTAAGTAAATATATGTCTATAATTTATGTGAAGAAAATGAGTTCTGTGTTTTTCCTATTAACTCAGAATATTTTCACCTTTGTTGTTGTTCTGTTACTGGTTTCCTATCTATAAATTTCTCAGTTCCATAATTTCACTTATTGTGGAGTTAAATTTCCTTAGACTACATTTCTTGTTGTAAGTCAGGCTATTTTTTGATAAAATAGAACTCTTTCATTGTGGGGAAAAAATACCTTTTCACCCATAGATCGTTGCTTTAAGTCCTGACTAGTGCCAGTAAGCAAGGACTTCCCTTAAGTACAATGCTTTTACTTCACTGGTACAGACTCTTTTTCATTCCAGAGAAAATTAGTTTCATTAATTAACGCAGAAGCATGGAATATAGACTTGAACAAAAAGTTTTCCAAAAAATGACCAGCTTTAAATAAAGGGGAAAAAATGAAGGGATTTTCCAAAATGTTCTCTTTGGTTTTGGACCTACTCAAGCAGAGATCAGCGCAGGAGTGTGGCTGTGCAAAAAGTCATTGCTTTGTGATGGGCAGTTCAGCAAACCTCAGTGAACGCCCTGACAGCCATAATGAGTTTGCACAGTAATTATACAGCCTTCAGACTACTTGACTGACTAGCACAAACTCTTGAGGCTGTTTTTTCTTCTTTTCCCCTAGACATGCCATGAATCTTTACGTTCGCGGAGTGACTTGTGGGTAAAAACTCACCACCCATCAGCTGAGCTCTGATCATTTTCTAGATGCATCCCATTAACCTGCAGCAAATGTAAGATAACTGGGCTAGTTTAGCCCTCCTTCATGAGCCCACAGCAGAATAGTTGTGCATAGTATCTCCTGATGAGTAAACAATGCAGCTCTGGGAGAGTTTTGCATAACCAAATCCCTTAGTGAAAGCACACATCACTCTTTGAGGACAGTTTGGTGCGCTGTGGTATTTATGCCACTAAATCTAGGCATAGTTTCTGTATCAGAAAGAGGCAAATGTTCAATTATTAACATTTCAGAACTGTGGGTGCTTGACCACACCAGTTGGATGATCTCAAAGGCATCAGCTCTGCAGCGTTTTGAGCTCAGTATCTCTCAAGATCACAGAGGCAAACCCAGAACTCTCTGTCACATTGTCAACACCATTTGTATATGTATCCAATTTAAAAATCTGCAGCTGAGTCTTTATTGGGAGAGTATCTTTTTACATTGCCAAGTCTTTCACGCACAAGTTGGTTTTGTTTAATCTTCAGGCTGACCTTCCAGTCTAAAGCAGCCTTGCATTAACTTTCCAAAGGTCGTATCTGCAGAATGCCAAGTCAGTGGATCTTGCAGAGTGTCAATATATTTTTTTATTGAATTCTAGGCCCTGATTATACTCAGTTTGTTCTGCATGAGATCAACAAGGCAGGCGGAAAATCATCCTCACAGGGCAGCTGACGATTCTCCACAAATACTATAAACAGGAATGACAGCTGCATATGGATTTTCACTCACCGCTGGGGAGGAGGGATGTGCAGTGTGGGTCGATAGTGGCATTCTGTTAAACTGGGTTGTTCCAGTGGCCATCTATGCTTCTCAGTAGCCAGTGGGCAGAGAGGCACCTCCAAGGCATGGTCTGCGCCTTAGGAGGGAATAAATCTCTCTCCATCTGGTACAGAAAGACCAGATAACCTTTTTAGAACACTTACCTTGCACATGTAAATTGAAGTGGTATGATATCTGTCTTTTGGGGCATGGGGTTTTTCTCCTCTCTTATCTTACTCTGCACACCCTTTGTGGGGCAACTGCAAAAGTCTGAAGTGAAGCATCTCCTTTGGATTGTTGTGGGAGCAGAAGGAGTACCCAAACTGCTCAAGATAAAGGGAAGGGAACAAAACACCTTTCCTCCCTCTGATCTCCTGCTATAATGGGAAGCAAAAGTCTTTTGTATCACAATAGATCCCTTCCTGACTCTGACACGGGATTCAGCGTCTCCCACCTGCATCAACTGCCAAAATAATTGTAGTGTAGATGTCAAAATAAATGCAGATACATCTAGATGTTCAAGACTTCCTATAGAAGGCTTGTCAGGAGTCTCCAAAGTAGAATAAGAAACATTTCAGCTCAGTCTTGTGTGTGCTGAAGGCTTCTGTAGTCAACTCTGGTCTTCATGGGGCCTGCCTATTTTGGCTGGGAGTCCTCAAGGGACTGAATGTACTGTGAGCTACGCCATTACTTTTTATACCAGCCTATACACCACTCAGTGAGGCTGAACCACACTGACTTTATCATCTTCACTTAGTCTTTAAACCGTCCAAGTGATGTGCAGTTTTGCACACCAAATAGTTGTGGCATTCATCACCCACTGTGCAATAAAGGCTTGCTATTCCAGACCAGCTGTTCTGTTCTGGGCTTTACTGGTGTATAGCTGAAGTACCTCTACAAGAGATCACTCTATGCTGAAGTATTATTGTGTCCTTCATCTTACCAATGTCTGTCCCTATCCAAATGGAAATAGAATCATAGAATCATAGAATAGCCTTGATTGGAAAAGATCTCTAAGATCATCAAGTCCAACCATTAACCTAACACTGCCAGTTGACCACTAAACCATGTCCCTCAGCACCTCATTTCCATCTATATCATTTCTAAGGTGTGTAATGGAAACAAATTGTTGGGAATGATGAGATAGTTGTTCTGGCTCCTGATATGAATAGAAAAAGAGGTAAAGAATTAAGAGCTTCACCATTTGGCATGCTCAAGATACACTTGAGAGGATCCTGCAACTAACTGACCTTCATTCAGTCCGCGTGATGTACCTGTATCAGTCCACAACAGCTAGAGATGCATCTGTACATTCCTTAAAATACAGTGGTAGCTTGATTCCTACAGCAGCATAAATCAGGTGTGAATCCAGAGCAGAGCAGACCTGCACTGCTGCACTGAATGGATGGATATTCAGGTGTGCATCCTATTCTTCTGCTGTCTCACACCGGGATAAATCTTGCGTTTCAAAGTCTTGCCCAACACTCATTAAGTTATCAGAGGACAGGAGACATAATATTTCTCTAAATGAAATCCAGCATCTGAAAAATAAGAGACTTTGAGCCTTTCATTGTGCTGTACAAGATATTATACAACACTCCTCAGTTTTACACATAGCTTTTTATAATCTTTGATATAGTGAGACTCTGATGCTCTTTCCATAAACTGAGCACAGGAAAACAGCATTAATCTCATGTTCCTCTTCTTTTCAAAGAAAATGTAAGGTCATTTTTGTCTCCACAGGTCCGGCAGAGCAGAACTGCAAAGAGAAGCCAATTCTAATAACACTTTATAGAGGTAATAGAAGAGGAAGAAAATGGGAAGAAGAGAAAGTAGAGAGCAGCAAAGAAAATTATATGATATGTAGGCTTATCTGGTGAAACCCAGCAATTGGAGGAATTTTCCACTCTCTTTTATTAAGCACTTTTTAATTAAAACAACTCCAATAAACCCCACACAGATCAACATGACAATGACCATTTTATCATTGTGGCCCCAATTAAACACTCCAAAAGGTTACACTCTGACATTGATTTTGGGATAATACGGGAAGGTTGGCCCCTAAACAAAGATACACCATGCTCGTAAATCTTCCACGGATTCTGGCTCTGTTGTATGGATTTAAGTCATTTGAATTGTTCTGTGTATTTGCTGACCTTAAAAGGGGATTTTGATGCAAATTCTGACCTACTCTTTAGCATGTGAAGGAGTCCAGGCTTGGTCAAATGTTAGAGCAGCTAGGCTGTATCTAGGGTGATTTCATCTAGATGGCCTGGCTACCAAATGAGATAATCCCTGGAAACAGGGTTTCTGATCTAAAGCCATTTGGCATTTTTTGAGTTGGTATTAACAGGCTTTGGATTTGGTCCCTGTGGCCTCCAGCATTTCTGCAGTGCTGTAGGAAAGGAAAATGGAAAAAGTCCAGGATTTGAACCAAGAAAGAAGTTAAAAAAACAGATTGTATAGGTGGAATAAAGCAGGGTTTGGCTGGTGGAGGTGGAGTTGAGGGTCGTTACTTGCTCTCTAGGTGCATCATCTCCACAGGCTCTCATCTTTGCCTGATGGCAGAGGATGTCAGGCTTGGAAAAGCCCTTCTGTTTCCTCCAAGCCTTGCCTGTGCTTTTTGCAGACGCAGCCAGTGGCAGTGGTGGAGCAGAGCAGGACCTCAGCTGGGCTGTGCACTCCCTGCACTGCTCCCACCCTGCTTCCCCGTGAAGGAGCAAAATCAGAAGGCTGTGGGCAAGCAGAGCCATGAGTGTTCTCCTGAGAGACTCCCCAGGACAGGCAGCAACCCCAGCAGTTTCAGTGCTGTTGAGGCTACAACAGCTTACAGCGTTGAGAGGTTTGATGCCTCAGGGGTGTTAGCAGCAAAGCTTACACGAGTTTGCAGCCCATATGGGACAACACTTGCTTTTCAGTCCAAAAACACCTTCAGCTCCCTCCTGGAGGAACAGGAGTGGGGACAGAGCTGAGGGCAGCAGAGACGTGCTCTTCTGGCTTCAGGATGATGTGAAAAAGCAGAAACTAACCCCAAATTCCCTTGAGAAATATATACCAGTTCACCCTTGCCACATGTGATTTCCCCTGCTCTGACCACAGGAACATGTTTTGCTTTTCCTGGTGACTTTGCTCTGCCAGAGGGTTGTGTCGACCTTTATTTCTGTAATCAGTTTCTATAATGAACACACTTTAAGCACATGCACACGCAGAAAAAAATTAAGTGAAGCCTATGCTATTATGTTTATATTTAGACACCCTAGAGGCACAAGGCAGGTTGCTGATTTTCTGTGAAAATTCTCTTTCCAGACAAATGTACCTACATCTGTTGCACAGTGAATGATTAAATCCCCAGTCCTGGAAGCAATAGCTACTCCTGCCTATTTATGAGGGCTTGCACAAAGCCACAGCTTGTAACAATGATTGCAGTCCACTCAAGAGAAATGCCCTTTATGTTTTCTATTTGGTTTATCAATAAGAGAAAGTTTTAAGAAAAAAGGAATGCAGGTGGTCTTCATTTGTTATGAAGTGTATGGCTTTAGGTAGCACGGGGAGACCTGAATCTCATCAGGAAACTTACCCAAGAGCATAAAACCAAAGGGTTCCTAGGTCTGCTCTTTCAACATGAAAGCAAAAACTTGAAGGAAGAGTTTCTTTAGGAAAAGCCTCTCCTTTGCAGACCCCCAGAGCTGATTATAACTCCCTGACTCTGCTTTCCTTAAGCCAGATTTGAGAGGTAACACACATCACAAGCTTTTGGCACCACTTCTGTTATTCCTGCTTGTGAGCACGTGAGGTTCCAGCTAAGTCTCAGATTTAAAAAAAAAACAACAAAAAAACAACAAAAAACCCCCCACACTTTTTCTTTCTTTTAATGGGGATTTGGATTTAAGGAGTAGGAACTGAAAATCCAATGGGATAAACCCAATAGAAAATTTCAATATAATGCCCCTTGTCCTATGGATTCAGATGCAAAACTCCCTTGCATGTATTTCATTACAGCCCTGGCCAAGTCTTCAAACTGAGTTTAACAGCATGCAAGGACCAGTGTGCTTTAGTCTGATTGATACCACAAAACCAAACCCCATCCAATTATACCCTGAGGAAAATCAAATAAGTTTATAAGTGTTCCAATGGAAACAGGTGCATAGATTTCCACCCACAGGACCAGGTGGATTGGCTGAAATCATTTTTTAAATGCAATCTTTTTCAGCAATACCTGTAGAGAGCAATGTCTTTTTGCCAATTTGTAATATTTTGTCAAATTTCCCAGGCCAGATGAAGTCTGGAAATAGGTCTGCACCGTAAAAGAGAGATTTTGTTTTGAGAAACTAAATGAAATGTTTTGATTTTTCCAATGCTTTTGTTTGGAAATTGTCTTTCTGGTTTTGTGATAAAAACATTAAAATTTGCTCTCAACCAGAAGAAAGCATTAGTCTGGATGCAGATAAAACAGGTAATTATAATTTTGAATCCTTTGTAAGAGGGATTTTAATTCAATAATTTAAAAAGTTTTCAGTCAATCCAACACATTCAAAATACCACACAATGAAACAGCCAAAAAAAAAGGGAAAATTTGTCATTTCCACAATTCTGCCATTGAATAACAGCATGTCTTGCAGGTTTAGTTAAATTATTTTCATGCAGTGTTTTGGTTTCATGTTTTCAGAGAAATATATTTGTAGTGGCGACCCCTTACTGTGTGCACAAATTGTAATTCCTTCCAGCAGCAATATGTACCTGATTGTGATTCATGTGCCATATGTTTCAAGAGAACGTAAAGAAAAAAAAAGCATTAAACCACGTTTGTCTTTAATTATTGTTTCTAGTTGGGGCAGTGACTTGTGATTTCTGGCAGTGTAGTGTGGAAAGTGGAATTGTGATTTACATACACGTAAATCATCAAATAAGGACACAATATGACTTTCACTTCATCCTTACATACACCTGGAGCTTCATCTTTTCTTTTTTTCCTTTGTGGCATTCTGGATGTCCCAAATGGGGCATTAAAATTGTCCTCATCACAGCTGAGAGGCAGCAAAAGGAACCATGATTTCAAATGTCTGATTTCTCTTTTTATTTTCCCAGTATTTGACAACTGAGAAGCACTGACAACTTACCTACATCTCCTGCTCTTGTGCACTCACCTGAAGTCTCAAGGGACTTGGGTTTTTGCTTATCTCTAAGTGGGTCTTCACCTGAAATTCCAAGCTAAACAAAACCACTAAAAAGTTAATGTATATAGTTGTACAATTATTTCAAGTCTTATTTTGCTTGCTTCCTGTGTGTCTTGACAGAATCAGACACATAGAATGGTTTGGGTGTGAAGGGACCTCAAAGCTCATCTGGTTCCAACCCCCCTGCCATGGCAGGGACACCTCCCACCAGCCCAGGTTGCTCCAAGCCCCATCCAACCTGGCCTGGAACACTGCCAGGGAGGGGGCAGCCACAGCTTCTCTGGGCACCCTGGGCCAGTGTCTCACCACCCTCACAGCCAACAATTTCTGCCTAGTGTCTAATCTAAATCTCCCCTCTTCCAGTTTAAAGCCATCACCCCTCATCCTATCACTCCATGCCCTTGTCAAAAGTCCCTCCCCAGCTTTCCTGCACCCCCCCAGGCACTGGAAGGTGCTCTAAGGTCTCCCCGGAGCCTTCTCTTCTCCAGGCTGAACACCCCAACTCCCTCAGCCTGTCCCCAGAGCAGAGGTGCTCCAGCCCTTGGATCATCTTCATGCCCTCCTCTGGACCCACTCCAACAGCTCGATCTCCTTCTGGTGTTGGGGGCCCCAGAGCTGAACGCAGCACTGCAGGGGGGGTCTCACAAGAGCAGAGTAGAGGGGGAGAATTGCCCCCCTCAAACTTTGGCATGAGTATTTACAGTGGATTTATGATGATGGTCTGAGGCAAATGAAGGTTACCAGCCATTTCCATTCAGGTAAAAAAAATGACATACTTTTTTTTATAAAAGGAAAAAAGAATTTAAAAAAATCGATTGATCAGAAAAGAAATCTGCTCTGTTTAAAAAAAAGGTGGTTAAGTCAGTTTGAGAAAACAAGTGGCTTTGGAAGGCAGCTCCTTTCCAGTGTCCATTTTCACAAGAATATCCCTTATCCTTTTACCATTCTGGAAACATTCAGGAAGTCACAAAGTTGTGGGGAAAATATAGTCCTTGAAAGGTAAAACCCATTTTTCAGCCAGCATGACTGTCCTCCCTGAGCTCACAACACAGTTTGGTTCATGCTAAAGGAGCTCAAAGCAAAAGCTAAATATTGCACAGTGATGGCAAAGGCAATTTAAAAAGAGGGGGGGGGGGATTCCCTTTATTATTGGGTATTGTCATAGCAAAAATATGTTGTCCCAGCAAAGCTCACAGCTGATTTCTGTTACTGCTGCTCACACAATGCACCCCAGTGTGTGTTGCATACACTCCATTGCCTTCCCACCCACACAGCTCACGCCAAGGCCAGGGAAACGCTGGTGATGAACAGGGCAATCTATCAGAAATCAATTCCATGGTCGAGGAGTAATTCATCATTCTGTGTCGTACATCAATTCATGTTGGTTAGTGAATTAAAATGAAACTAATATGGTCTTAAGCAAGGCTGAACAAACAAGATCATTAAGTAGTTAAAGAGATTGTCAGAAACTCATTTTGCGTTGTGAAATTTATTGAATTAGGATTATTAAAACCACTGGCAAAATCCAATCCCTTTTATCAGGCTAGACTGTCAGCAGCCCCCCCAGCACTCATGCAGAAACCAGGAGGCAGGCAGCAACTCGAAAACCGAAATGGCAATGGGTTTTATCTGCTCCTCATCAAGTCCTTTTGCATTCGTAAGCTCAGTGCTAATGAGGCACTGCAATGAAACTCATTGTGCTTTGCCACCTTGAAGTTCCCTATCATGAAGATGAAAGAGATGCTTATTGGAAGTCTTCTTGGTTTAAATGAGATTTTTTCTTTTATTTAATGTTACAGTAGAGCAGTGATCATATAACACACATATAGTTTTCTGTCTAATTGCTCTGTGTATGCAGAGCTTTGAAGTTAGTCCATATAAATATCTCTGAGATTTAACAAATACTGCTTTTGATTTCCACCCGAGGCAAAACAATTTTATTTTCTAGCGTGGATGGATTCTGAGTTGCTTTTCGTACTAAGGAAAACCTCAGATACAAAAATTCCTATCCAGCTGCTCTCTGTAGTGCAGAAATTTTTTTTAAAAAAAGAAAATAGAAACAATCTGTAATTCAGAATTTATTGGCAATTTGCTAACACACTTGTATGCAACATCATAAGCCCCATGAACAATCAGAGCACGGAGCTGTTTGGTCTGGAGGCCTTAAGAGAAGGATGTTTGAGAATGTGTGAAGAAATTGAGGTTATAAAAAGAGCAGCAGAAGCATTGAGCTACGTAGGACTAGAGCAAAGTTAACTTTGCAAAGGGAGCAAAGTCAGACAACTCCTCTCCTCACAGCCTCTAGTGCTGGAAGGCTGAGGGGAAGAATCCTGAGACAAGCTAGAGAATAATAGAATTGTATTTTCTTTATTAAACAAAGCTTCTGGTCTTAAATCATAGTAAATACCTCATCTAGAATTCTTTGAGAAATACTTCTAAAATACAGCTGGGTTCTGAATTACCTGGGCAAAGGAGCCTAGCCACATTATCCTTTTTAAACAGATGTGGTTTGTAAATATACTTACTATGGCACTTTAACTACATCGTTGGGTGCTGGGTAGATGAGGCCAGCTGTGTCTCCTCACCAGTTTAGCTCCCCAAACAGATGTCCCCCCTCATGGGAAGGCAGCATCCTGCAAATCACCACCTTTGAGAAGTGCCACCATGGAAAAACACCGAGACATCCATCATCTAAACATTTTCTTTTCCTACCTGAGAGCAAAACTGTAGGAGGATCTAAGTACCAGTCACAGGATGGATGGATCCTCCTCACACTTAGCCTGAGCTGAGTCAGAGCAGGCATGACTCTAACCCACCCTGCAGGCATGCCTGTGTGGCACACAGCTACTTGAGGAAAATCCTAATGCTGAAGGTTGCTTTTATTTGCTCCACTGTAGAAGGGCTGACATGCCAAGCTAGACTCAGGCCAATGAGAGAGAGAAATTGGGCTGCAATTTGCATGAAAGGAGAACAGCAGCACTGAGGAAAATCCAGTGCCCTCCCTGCTCCTCTGCTAAAACTGTAAATTAAACTGGAGTCATCATAGCTACAGTTTTGGTGAAGTTTAAAGAGTGACAGGGCTTTGGGGTCCCACACCAGAAATGGGACTCTTGAGAGACATCACCACAGCTTCTCCTGCCTGTGACCAATGGAGAAGAACGATAGGCTGATGTCTCCATACTGCACCTATATTACAGCCCCATCCAACCTGCTCTGAATTCCTCAGGAGTTTCAGCTGGCAAAGGGGATTCAAGAGTGACTTGAAAGCAAATTGAGTGCCTCCAAGACACCACCCGTGGGTTTTCCTTTGGTCTAATCCTGCCTGCTGAGCTTGGCACCATCAGCCACAGAAAACAATCAGTGCTCCTGGATGCCTCTGCTCTGCCTCTTCTCCTCTGCCATCCCATTGAACCTCCACTAACAGCCTGTGAAAGGATCCACAGGGATACAAACCTGCTGTGTGTACTGAAACAAGCCTTTAGAAAGGATCAAAGCCAGTAAACAATTAGCAAACCATCCTGTAACTACTATATACAAGTGTCCTCTAGCAAACCCAGGAATGCTAACAACACTCATTGCCACAAACTTCTTGTCACGCTGTCACATGGCTGAATTCGCTGAATGAAACACATAATTATAAAGAGGAAATATCACTTGCCAATGTCCTCTTCCCGCTGAATGAAAGTTGTTTACTCCATTTTCTTTCTCAGGTGGTTAATAAAGATGGTGAAAGAGTCCTGGTAATTTAGTAGTTTCCTGGCACTGAATTTCCTCTTACTGGATTTTATTTAATCAACTCTAATTTTTCTTAGCAAATCTTAACCTGTTCACATTAGGAACCCTTCCAAATTAATTAACATAAAATCTCCTTCTTATTCTTGAGTAATCAAACACACTCCCCCCACAGGTGTTCACATGGAGATCAGCAGTGGTCTGTGTCCTCCAAATGCTCTTCCAGATCCAGTGACAGGGGAAAGGACACTTAATCATGATCTCTTAGCCTGAGATCCGTTACATAGCCTGGCTTTTAAGAAAATCTTGAAAAGAATGCAGAATTATTGTCTTCCTGGCTAGCAGTCAAAAAAAAAAGTCTCAAGCAAAGGACATCCAAACCCAAAGAATCAAAAGGGAACTTGGGTTCGTTTGCAAAATGGGTGAACTGAAGAGTAGGAAGGGGCAGAGTCAGTGGCTAATTTATCTAAAAACTGATCTCCATGTGACGTGGAGTCCTGTGCTGCAGGAGCCTGGGCTCCATGACCAGCAGTCCCTTACTAGTTCTATCAACTAACTGCTGGCCTGGGAGTCGGTCCATAATTTATCTCTGTTAGTTTTTGCTGTTGTAAAGGTGAGCTCTTATTTTAAGCCCCAGGCTCCTTCAGCAAGCAATGGAGAGAGATGGACATCTCCTAAAGGCAACTCATCATGCCTGAAGGGAAGTGTATCTAAGATACAAGAGATAAATGGCCATGGAGGAAAGTTGAGTGTCCAGCTTAGATGGGAACCTCATTTTAGACAGATGCATTAGTAGAGAGGAATCTTTCAAGTCAAATGCTGATTTCTTTGTATGTCTGCTCTTTTGGGTAGTCATTTAACACAGAAGCATCAATGATTCCCTTTGACTTGAACTGTTTGGTATTTCCAAGTGACATAAAATCCTTTTGCATCACTAAGCCACACAATAACATGATACACCTGGTCTTTCCTTCTGCATTAACGACCCAAATCTTACCAAGAAAAATACAGATTCTGTACTGTGAGGCACTAGAATGTGTGATAACCATTTAGCAAGGGGAGCACAGAGTCTGTTTCCTAACCATAATACATCACTCACAATCCTGGCTTCAACTTACACTTGGCTTTTATGCCAGTAGTATATGTGGTTGATGGGGAAAGCAGATCCTAAATGCCTGACTGACACATTAAATGTGATGGGTCTGTAATGCAGACAAGATGACTAGCAGAAAAGGCCCTGCTATTTGTTTGCTTAAGATCCCTAGGTACTTGGTTTTAAAGCCTGCTTGGAGCCAAGCGACAAGAATCTTTAAAACAGCAAAGCCAAAAATAGCTCCGACAGCCCAGTTAGAATAAACTGCAGATAATCTCTTGTGACAAAATTATGGAGTGCAGCCTAGTGAAAGCAAAGCAAACTCTGATGGGGGCTCCTGTAGGCTTGATGTTTTTTCAGGTAGCACTGCATCATCCTATTTAATTTAAATGTTATCTCTTCCAAGTGATGTTGCCATGCAAGTATTTCTCAGTGAAAGAATTGTGTGGTTTCTTTAACCCTGGTCTGTACATGGAACACCCTGTGCTGATCCCTGGTCCATTCCTCTCCTCATTGCATCCCTGGTGCAAGATTTTGATAGGGTTTCTAGCTCTAATCTTCTCTGAAATCCATATGGTGGATTTCAGTCCATGCAATAGATGTCTGAGTGTTGTGGTGTCCTGGTCCCCACGAGCAGCCCCCAGTCAGTGGGAGATCCACTCAAGGCAGTGACTCACAGGTGTATCCCACACCACTTACATTAAGCTCATTATAAAAGGAGGGAGCTCACTGAAGGTGGAGTTTCTCTTCCTGGGGCTCCTCTCTCCTGGCCTTCTGCTGCTGACCCCAGGGACCAGGCTGAGTAGAACCTTGTGCGCTTTGTGTTAGTGATTGTGTTAGTTTTGTTATTTCCTTAAATTTGTTTCTACTTCTCCCCATGAGGCTTCTCCCTTTTTTTCCCCAGATTCCCCTTCTCAGCTGGGGGGTGGTAGAACAACTGCTGCAGTTTAGCCCCAGGTACAGGCTAAATGTAGACATGTGGCTTCTTCCAGACTCACTCCAACAGCTCAATGTCTTTTTTATGTTGGGGATCCCAGAGCTGAACATAGCACTGCAGGGGAGGTGTCAGAAGAGCGGAGTGGAGGGGGAGAATTCTCTCCCTTGACCTGTTGGCCACGTTGCTTTCGGTGCAGCCCAGGACACAGTTGGCTTTCTGGGCTGCAAGCACACATTGCCAGCTCATGTTGATCCTTTCATCAACAAACACCCCCAAGTCTTTCTCCTCAGGTCTGCTCTCAATCCATTCTCTGGAATGGATTGTGCTCATTCATGCAGCATTTTGCAGCAAACCAGTCTCTGCAGAGCCAAATCTGGCCAGAACAAGTGAGCTTCTGCAGCAATGGGCTGAGATACAAGGAACTGCCACTGGAGTCTGGAGAGAGCTTGTCTCTCTCTGAAAAGTCAGGCAGGTGATGGAAGGGTCTGGCCTTTGATACTGAAGTACTCACCTTGGCAACTGATATGGTGCTGATGTCACCAGCCAGTGCAGCATCACGTGTGACAGCTCGGGGAAGTGACGTACAAGTTTTGTGGCACCCAGCGAGGGGCAGGTGGGACAGGTCTGTGTGGGATTTGGCTGCAGGACACCTGGAGAAAGTGTCACTCAGCCCAGTGGGTTGTGCACGAAGGCCGTTCCCCCATCTGGGCTGTGGTTTTGGAAGGAGTTTGAGAGCATTAGGAGCTCAAACCTATGAGGCTTCAAGTGGTGTAGCTTCTCCAAACAGGGTCTGATCGAGTGTGTCTCCAGGTATTTCTCCTTTGTGTTGCAGAGCTGTGCAGAGCCACCATTGGCTCAGGGGAGTTTGATTTGTCTCTATTGTATACCTGTGTGTCTTGCTCACACACATCCCTTCTGAAAAGAGCTGTAAATGACTTTGTATGAAAAACAGGCACTCGCATACCTATTATTTCTTTTTGTGTCCGAGAAAAATGAGCTTTTTTATTTAATTTGCTCCAATTTCTCCTTTCAGTCCTCCCAATTACAGACCTGTAGCCTGCAATTATTGTATGTTTTATCTGCTCTCACAAAAGGGCAGAAGGAATCAGTAACACAAGTGTCAGCAACGCTGGTGTGGGGTAAAGTGAAGCTCTGCTCTCAGCAATCAGAAGTACATTATCAGCTCAGTCATTCCTAATTTTTTGGTTGCAGCAAGGAGGACATGGATCTGGGCCAGCTTTGAGCTAGAATCATTATTTTTAAAATACAAATGTTTCTGCTACTGTAGCCAACATGCAGCATAACTTTGGTCTGCTCTTTACACCTATCTGCTGACCAAACCATACTTGATAACTAAATGTGATGATCCTCTTTGACCCTGGTGGGGTTGGTTGGCTGGCTAGTTGGTTGGTTGGTAAATTTTTCTTGCCCTTACAGGAACCCCTCATCTTGCCCAGATCAGCGTTGCTCTCTAGGGATTATTTGAGCAGGTGAGTTTGGGTCTGCAGGGATTCTTCCTCTCATGGCCCTGGAGATGAGGGTGGTTCAAGGCTGTACAGCCAATATTCAGTAGCCTACAGGACATCACAGCATTTTTCTCACGTTACTTTGAGGTTCATCCACAGGCTGTGCTGTTATACAAACACTAATTAGTCTTTGAAACTTCTAGGGTAAATCCAGAAATTCAGTATTTTACTCCAAGTAAACCTGGAAAAGGGTTATTTCACACTTAAATTCCAGTTTTTGACTAAGCTTGACACCTCAGTAGACCAGAGATATTACAAAAAACTGACAAAAGGAGGGGGGGGGAAAAAAGCAATTTTTTGAACTTCATTCCAGTTTTCCATTGTGTTATCCAGGAAGTCCTTGGCAGCTACCAGATTGTCTGAGGTGGGCTTTTTTAGTGTCAAGACAGTAACCTACTAGGGAGAAACTGAACCTCTGTGCTGGTCCCAAGCTGCTAGCAATCCTTTCGGACAAGGCAGGCATAGAAGGTGAATGCACTGAAGGTCAGGGTATTAAATGTGTTTTTTAAAACTCTGACTAACAAAAAATTGGGACTTTTGCAACTAGTTTTGCAGGGAATATGAAAGGCTTTGTGAAAAGCTGCATTGTTACTGACACATCTGCCAAGGTTTCAGAAGTCCTAGCTTCAGTGCCATTTCCTGCTTGAATCCCACCTGAAAGGTGGGAGGAAAGAGTTGAACAAATCTGAGGGGAGTGGGCAGGTGTGAGAGACTAGGGAGGAGAGAGAGCAAAAGAAAAAGAAAGTACTTATTTCCAGGAATTCATGATGCCTCCATCACGGTGCTGATGTATATCAGATTAGTCAAGAGAAAAAGCATGATGGAAAACTGGCTGAAATCCTAAAATGCAAAGTTTGGAGAGGGGAGGGATGGCACAGTGGAAGAGTTCACAGGGAGGGGAGAGCACTTCTATCTGTGCAAGGGAGTGTGCAAGAGTTCAGGTGCCATCACACTGCTGCAAAATGTTAGAACTGGCAACACCTGGAGGACCTTTGAAATCCTCAATGTCAAGAGCAGCCTTCTGGAGGATTTATTACAGTAGCTGTGACCTCAAGCAGAATGGCTTGGAAGAATTGTAGAATTATAGAGTCATTTCAGTTGGAAAAGATTTTTAAGATCATTGAGTCTGACTGTAAACCCAGCACTGCCCAGTCCCCACTGCCCCATGTCCCTCAGCACCACATCTCCACGGCTCTGAAATCCCTCCAGGGATGGGGACTGCCCCACTGCCCTGGGCAGCCTGGGCCAGAGCTTGATAAGAATGATTGTTTCATGAGAAACTGCAAAAAAAGGCACTCATCAATTTTCCTCAAGTTTTATGTTTTTTTTTTTACAAGAGAACCTATAGACTAAATCAGCATGTTTTTTCCATTTCCATTTTTCACCTGAATTTTCTTCCTTATTTCTTCTCCATCCTTGTTTTATCTTGTTAAAGGGATGCAACAGGAAATTAAAAATAAAACCAGGGAATATGGAAAAAGGAGGAGGTAAAGAAGAGAGAAGTGTGTATTCTTGTAATATGATCTACTTTTTTCTTCATCATGAGGACTGTATTTTCCACTGACATTTCTTAAGGGCCCTTTGCTCTAACAAATCAGTGATGATGAGGTAGAGCTCTGTGGCCTGTTCAGTTCCTAACATAGACCTGGGCTTTGCTGGGTGGGGGTTAAATTTGGGAGCAAAATGTGCAGTCTTCCAGATGAAGCAGATAGTGCAAGGAGCTTCCTCAGAATCCCTTGGTGACAACGTGACCCATCTGTAGGACCCACAGGGAGAGAAACCTGGGTCCAGCTTTGTAAGAATTGGTTAAGGACCTCTGGGTAGATAAAAGAGGAAAACCCTGCTGTGATCACTCCCAGGAGGTGATTTAAGTTAACTAGGCAATTTTGGCCAGCATTCAAGCAGGAAGGAATGTGAGCCCTCTCAACCTTCCTTTGAAGTTATAGATATGTATGAACATACTGGGAACATCTTTGATAGGCTCCCAGCTTTTGAAAAATGAAGTTTCTGTAATCACACTTTTAAAACCTTTTTGAAAATAATCATCCCATCAAAGTGTCCTTTTATGGCTTCTCGTGTCAGGCTGGGTCAGCAGCATCACGCTGTGGCATGTAACATGGCATTAAATCAGAAAGTGGTGTGCCTTAACTGCAGGGATCAAATATTAAGCAGGGGAAAGAAATACATGGCACTGCTCTGTGCTGATCCTTTTACTCTTATGTATATATTGATTACTTCATCCTGGCCAGCCTTCTCTTCTGGTCCCCACTGCGTCCTGCCTGCTGAGCACTGGAGCAGGTGAAAGGCATGGCCTTTAGAGACATGGAATTTTAACAAGGAAAAAAAAAAAAAAACAGGATAATTTGCAGAAAGCCTCCCACACATGCTCCTGGGCACACAGCAGAGCATGCTGCTAAGGGTAAGTGCTTCAACAAGCCTTTGACTTCTCCTCAAAGACAAGGAGCTGATGCAGGACCACAGGGACAGGCATCCATGGTGGGCAGGGTTCTCAGAGTTTTGAGGAGGTGGAAACCATCTGGGTATTCACTAAAGCAACTTTTCACAGCTGATCAGTGTCAAAACCTCAATAGCTGGGCCTGCTTTATAAATCTCTGCAGAAATACACCATTTTTCACTATCCTGGGCTTTCATCATAGTTTGTCTCACTTTTTCTTTAATTTGCAAATTTAATGTTCTGAAACTATTCCTAATTTTCTTTATTTCTTCTCCATCTGTCCCTGACTTCATGATATTGAATTGCTTCTCTCTACTCAGTAGCTTGTCAATATTTTTTTCTTGTGTTTCTGTATTATAGTAGCTTGCTTCTGATAAAAGCAATGACTTCTCTCTGTCTGGAGCAGTATTAATTGTGGGAAGTGTTCATACCCCAGTGTTAGAGGCTCTCAAAGATATTTACATGACCCATTGCCTCGGAGGCCCAGAGAGCAGCTGAGAGGTGTGTCCCCACAGGGACTCAGATGCTGCAGGACCACATGTATGGTGCTGGACTTGGAGTACTGTCCATGAGTATCTCCTCATCACTAAGAGGTCTATTCCAACCACTGTGCAAAATAGTCCCAGCCTGGCCCACTTTCCTTTCTTTTTTCTGTAGTCTACTTAAGTATTTTGCAAAGGAACACAGCTCCAGAAGGGGGGTCTGAGTCCACTTTCAGCCAGAGTAGACTGCAGACTTGGGGCAAAGGCACTCGCCTGCAACAGTCTGGTGTGAGCAGGGGTAGGAACCAAGTGTCCCATTTCCTGGTGGCTTTTTTTTTAACTATTAGGATATTAGGAGCTAAAAATGAACAGGAAGAGATCAGAGGACATCAAGTGTAAATATATTCAGTCAACCCAAGCCTTCAGGAAACCTAAGTGGACAATGCTTAATTGCTGGCTCATGGTTAACTTGGTGTCCACCAGGACTCCCAGGTCCTTCTTCACAGAGCTGCTTTCCAGCAGGTCAACCCCTAACCTGTATAGGTGCATGGAGTTGCTCCTCCCTAGGTGCAGGACCCTGTGCACTTGCCTTTGTTGAACTTCATTAGGTTCCTCTCCACCCAACTCTCCAGCCTGTCCAGGTCTCGCTGAATGGCAGCGCAGCCCTCTGGTGTGTCAGCCTCAACAGCAAACAGTGGAAACCCAGGGCCAGGGCAACACATCTTCAGTCCTTGAATAGCATCCCCACAGGGCTGGAATTGCAGGATTCACCTCTGTCTCATGGGCTGCTCCTTCAGAGAAACAAGATTCCTTATGCTTTCAATTTCTCATTTTCTCCCTCTTCATCTAAGATGACACTAATGTACTAGTGCTCAGAGCAGAGAAAGTTGTTGTTCCCTCCACACACAGAGCCTGAAGCTTGGTCACAGCTGTGGGAAGGATGTATTACACTAATGGAGTTCTCTTGTTTTTTATCTCACATTGAGTAAATCCACGGCAGGGCTGCATCTGATTTCTAATCCATTAGTCGCCTCTTCCCCCTGCTGGAAAATGCCAAGTTATGGTCTCCATCTCCCACCTCCATTAACTCTAAGCCACTTCCAACTTCCTGGTTTTAGCTGCAGGTGTGCTTTGCATCACTGCTTGTCTGGATCCTGGTGCTTCTTGTGCCTCTTCCAAATGGGGCGACACCTTGGGGACGGATGCAAAAGGGCTCTGTAGTCAGGACTGCATGACATGGCCATCAGTGAGAGCAGGAACTGGCCTTGGGTACCCTCAGTCCTAGTTTTGCAAGTGCACTGATATGGCATTACACAAAGCCCTCCAGAGGGTTGGTTGCAACCCTGTTCATTCAGATCTGGTCCAGAATCTTCCACTGAAGGCTTGCTTGCTGTGTCCCAAGGCATTTGGCCTTCTGTGTCCAACCTTAATTGGACACAGAACCTTAATTGTCCAACCTTAAATTTAAAATTATTACATCTTCCATTTGCAAATGTACCTAAATGTCAATGAAATGGGAACTGGACAAATTGGGCATTGCTTTATTCCAGGTTTACGCTGCTGTAGCTTCTTTGAAATCCAGTGGAGTGGTTCAGAGGTTCATGCAATTCATATTACATAGGATTGCAGTAGGAGTTAGACTTGTGATTTGTTCTGAGTGTACTTTTTCCTACCAAGCATTGCCAAGTGCTAATGTTGTCCTTGGAGAGGTCACAAAGAGTTCAGTGTTCTCAAGAATCTCACGCTTTGTTTTTTGGCACTAGGAGCACAACAGCATCATTTAAATTTAATTCTCTTGAAAAGAAAAAGACAGCCATGCCTCTGAGTACAAGATTTCAGGCATGTTTGTTAGTCAATAATTACTCTTCATGGCCCTTGCAAAATAATCTTGTTGCTCACAGATAATGATCTGTTATAGGAATGATTACATTACGCTTCCAATAAGAAAGCTCACAAATTGATTTGTGTTCTATTAACTGATCAAAGACTGTAATGCATCACAAAGCTTGGCTGCAGGAAGGGTAAGAACGTGCTGGACAATACTTGCTTCTAGCCTCTAAAATAAGCCATTACAATTTTAATAGCAAACTGCTATTCAGTTTCTTCCATGACCGATTTTCCCATTTGTTTGCTACCTACTTCATGTTTTTTGAGGTCATTCACAGAATCACAGAAGTACAGAGTGGTAGGGGCTGGAAGGGGCCTCTGAAGATCATCTAGTCCAAACCCCTGCTAGATGATACCCTCTGTGCACATAGTTAGTGGCAAGACATGCCAAAATATGCATTTTCCCTTCAGGTCAATAGAGAACCCACAATATCAAAGAAACACAAACACAGACCCAGCAGGAAGTGAAGAGAAATGCGTAACTTGGTTGTGTATGTGTTCCCTCCCTCCATGGTACAAAAAAGTGCAGATATCAGACAGCTTCTGGGAGGAGAGGGCTGCTGAGATGAAGAAGGATGCAGCCCTGATCTCTTTGCTCCATGCTGGGAAGCACCAGGATCTCTGGCTTTTCCTGCAGCTGCAGACTTTTGTCTTTGGTCTGGGCCCATTGTGAGGAGAGACACAATGGGATCTTTGGGGCAGCGTAAGGGCAAGATAAGGAAGGTCTGACTGCAGGATTGAACGTGCAGAGGGCTGTCTAGCAGGGCAGTCCTGGTTTCTGACCCCTCTGTGTGTCAGCTGCAGCAGCACCAAGAGCAGCTTTTGCCAGCTGACCTCAACACAGAGATGGATACCCTCTGCTCTTACCAGCTTTAATTCCCAGGATACCATGTCACCTTTTCCTTTCCATTCCCTCTGCTCCTTTTGAGCTTCAGCTTATTCTCCTCATGGTGGCCAACCAACAGTATTGGTCTGAAGAGGCAGAGGTGCCTCCCACAGCTGGTGTGGGCTGGGTTGTTTCCCTTCCAGCAGAGCTGGGGTTTGAACTTGGGGTCCATAAACTGTGAGTCCACTGCCATATGAAGTGAGTGTGGCAGTACGTTACCTCCTGTGATACCTAAGGAAAGCATGACCTGCTGCTCCATTTTGAAGCAATCACAGAAATCAAGGCTCAGGAGAAGGTTATAGGCACGAGCTGATCAACAACTGGATACATCCATTTTCCCACAGCCCTGTTGGGATGAATCTAAGCTTTGGGTGGTGCAGGATTTAGCTCACTGGATGCCCTGACAACTGTCTGACAGAGGCACTTTGCACCCAACACATGCAGTTTTCTCTCTTGCACTGAACACAGATGGCAGCTCTGCATCTGGATTCACTCCAGATCATCCACCTTCCTTGATCCACAGTTCAGAAACCTGAGTTTCAGGTAGGGAGGCAGAGAAATGTGAGGGGGTGACAGATAAAGATAAGTGGACTGCTGACATCAAGGGAAACCCTATAAACAAGTCCTGAAAGGATAAATTATCACCTGTAGATGGAGTAAGGACATGATGTAAAGACAGTTAGGGTTCAAGGAGAGAAGAAAAGATTCATTTCTGAAGTGTTCCATCAATAGCATTCACAGCTCTAAAAGAATCTGTCTTTGTGAATTACAGAAAAGCTAACAGGTTTTTGAAAAGAACATTTGCCTCTCAAAAACTATCTGGGTTTTGTCTCTTGAAAACTGCCTGGATGCAATTACTCACATGAAAACCTGGGCTGACAAGACTCTAAATACTACCTTCCATCTATTTTGGGTCAGAACCTGATGATGATCAGATCCTACATTTAGGGCACATGCTATCAGTAGCTGAAGTAGCTAGAACATGTAATCAAACTGAACAATCAAACATGGTACTGCTTAAGAGCAATGCATGACTTGGATTTATGTGCTTAGATATCTAGTTAAGGTAAAAGACTAGGAAAGACCAATGCAGGTACCAATGAGGAATTAATTCAAGTTCAGTTATGTGCAAGGATTTAGAACAAGTTCTTAAAAGTAGTTGAAGACATGGTGATGATGAAAAATGAGATAAAATTAAACAGAGATATTTAAAACGTTTTCCTTATGGCACAAGAGCTCTCAATCCCAATGTGGAAGAAGTCAGGAAGGGGAAGCAGGAGGCCAGCTTGGCTAAGTCAAGACCTCTTAGCCAAACTAAAACACAAGACCAAAATGTATAGGAGTGGTGGCAGGTATACACATCCTGGGGAGATTATAGGGATACAGCCCAGGAGAGCAGGGAGGGGATGGGGAAAGCCAAGGCACAGCTGGAGCTGAACTTGGGGTTGTTTAGCCTAGAGAAGGGAAGGCTCTGGGGAGACCTTATAGCAGGGTTGGAACTGATCTTTAAGGTCCCTTCCAACAGAAACCATTCTATGATCTATGATTCAATGATCTAAATTAGTAGCGTTCCCATTAAATTCTTTGGAGCGTCATCAGCTCTGAGTAAAGCAGGAATATTGATAGGAAGAACTGGATGACCTTAAGGCCTAGAGAAAAAGAAGTCAACTCAGTCATTGTGCTGACATTTAACAACACATCTGAAGAGACAGCAGAACACTGTGAAGCACAATGACATCTAGCCACCAGTGTGGTTGGGCTGGAAGAAAAACCAATTCAGAAAAACCTCATCTCTGTGCAGTTCTGGATAGGTTCATTGAAGAAAAAAAAAAATGGCACTAGAACAGTTGCTAAAGAGGGCTATAAAGAGCATCAGGGACTGGTGATCTTAAAAGAGAAGATGGAGGAAGTTTGGGCTTGTTAGGCTTACTATAGGAAGGCTAAGAGAGGATTTCACTGCTCTATGTAAATGTCTGGGGAGGGACATAAATACACCACAAGCAGAGCAGACCAATTTAAAGTTAAGGATGATACTGGGACAAGAATACATAGGGGCAAAGCTGGATGTCTGAAGATGTGTAACTATTAGGCCAGCAGTGCTGAGGACTCATTTCTTGTTAGGAGACTGAAGGTGAGCTAAATGATTTTATGGAAGGGACAATGTGACAGTGGGTATCAGACTTTAGAGGTTCCCCTGGTCCCATTGTGGTGCAGAGAGACCATTATTGTGGATGCAGAGTTGCGATTCCTTAGGGATGCTGCTATCTTGACTCATTCTTGCTTCACTGAACGTTTTGCTAACACCTCTGTTTATTTAGTCTAAACAGACATATAATAAATGCCTCGATAACTAAAACAAGGATCAGTATTCAATAATTCATGACTGTGTGAACACTGTATCCTTTCCACATTAGTAAGGTGTTTATTCTGTGACTATCTTGAACTGAATCAACAAGGCTGTTGGGAAACAACGCAGGAAGGCACAATGACACACATTTTTATAAATGATTAGGTGTTCATCATTACCAGCAGTTGCAAATCCACAGCAGTGAACATTACTCCTGCCTAAAAATAGGCAATTTCCTGATAAGAAAGCATGCTGGATAAATTACTGTTTCGTTGCCTCTTTCATGAAAATCTGCAATTTATACTACCACAGATACCGAATGGACCACCTTCTCTTCTTATTTCATACAGACCTTTGTATTAAAGCCCGGGGCATTTCCAAATCCAGCATTTAATCAGGAGGTGTAAAGATTGCTCTTTAATCTCCAAATCCCAGACAGCTGCTGTGCTAAATACAAGGATACATTATCCCTCTTTAGTACCTGGTCCTTAATGGAACACATTGAGGATGTGCTGAAAACAGACCCTCCTTACTTCCAGCATCTGACTTTAAATTCCAGATTCTCCCTTTAGATGTTCTTGCTGAACAAGTACATCACTGCAGGAGAATAATGTGACCTGCAATAAGCAATCTCCAAATACAGCAGCACAGCTTGCCAGAGGAGTTTTAGATTTTAAAATTTAGATTTTAAAACAATGCTTTGCAGGGCAGAGATAAGTGTGTAGAAGTGGGCAAGTTATTTAGTTTTATTTCAAGTCTGGAAAACTTGCCAAATAGCATGAGGCTTAAGAAGTTCATCTTGTTTAGATGAACCAAAAGTGGGAGTGATGATTTGGTCTGTTTTCTGAGTACCCACATAGAAGATTTTTTTTCAGGTGGGGTCTTCCCAGGCCACCAGACAAAGGAGTGAGAAGATCCATGCCTGAAAGCAGTAGCTGGGAGAAATCTGGTAGGAAGTACAGACTACATTTTTTGAACAATAAAGCAATTAGCCTGTGGTGTAATTTACCTGTGAAAACAGTGGATTCTCAGCCATGTGAAGTCATTAAACCAAAGCAGGGAGATTATCTAAAGGAGATGTTTCAGCTCTGTCAGAAAACAAGGAGTTTTCTGGAGCACTCCCATGGGTGCTTGGGAGGAGGTCAGATGGGGTCCTAGCAATTTCCTCTGGCTCTATGATCTGTAACCCCGATAAAGATGGATTTAAAACTTTGCCTAAAAAAAAAAAAATAATAATTGTTCTATTCTGCGAGTAGTATCAGCTCTGCAGTGTTCAAAATAGTGGTCAGGAGACTGCAAAGTCTTGTAGGTGAAGACTTGGGTCAGATGCAGGAAAACCTGAATTTTTCTTTTTATTTTCCAATGACTTGCTGTGTTGCATTTGGCCAAATTTATGGTTTCTATTTAGTTGGTAACTTCCAAGGGGTCTGGTCTGCTGGGACTGGAATTAAAGCATCTGTGAATAGTATCACAGCACTCTGAGAAAAGATAGAGATGGAGGAGAATGCTTTGGTGATGAGAGAACCCTCTCTCCCTGCTGTGAAAGTTTTTTTGTCTTGAGTCTTTGGCTCCATTGCAGATATCTCAGCTATTCTCTATCCTAAACCACCACTTTGCAACAGCCCACCAGTGTCCTGCAACTCATCTCATCACTGGTAACTTACTAAGCCATGGCAACTCAACTGCTGCATTCACATGCCCAAGTCTTGAAGACATGGCCTCAGAGTAAAGAAGTTACCTTTCTTTTTAGTCTGTTTTATTTGCTGGACCCTATATTGCTGCTTAACAGCTCTTACTACTTTTACTAATGAATTTTCAAGAAAATTCATCATTTGACAGTCAAATCTGGACGGTGTTCCTGTCCCACTGCCTCAGCATTCTTACAGTTTAGAAAATGTGTTTTCAGCCCAAGTTGCTATTTGAAATGGAGTCCAGTTTAAGCTCCCCCATCCAGTTAGCAATCCTCTCCCCACATTATGGTGGAGTCCAATATGAAACAGGAATATTCATCTTCCAAGAGTGGGCTTTTTGCAGGACCAGTTCTTCCATGCTGCCTTCTGCAGCAAGAGCTGACAGTCCTTCACCAGCAGCCACATGGATACGGGCAATGGCCTCATAGCAAATGCTCTCCTTGGAAAATCAGGATCACAACTCTTGGCCTGTGGTGGGTTTCTCAAATGCTGTCTCTGACATTGCATTTGATAATGCTTAGGGGAAAAAAATTAGGTCCCATTCCCTGCAGGGAACTCGGTACAGCAGCATCTGATTTATATCACAATAGCACTGTGACACTTAAATCATGGTTTTAAGAGGCTGCTGATCAATCTCAGAAGCTTATACACCTCTCTTCCTTTGCTCCTGAAGCATCTGAGCTCCTCATAATCTTTGGCAGATTTAAAGTGATAGCATGGCTTGCTATGAATTGTCCTCATTTTACAGAGAGAAATATGAGTGACAGTGAAAGTAAGGACCTAATTTTTCAGCCATGGTAGAGGTCACCTAGCCCACCTCTTTGCACAAAGGCTGTTTCAGCTCTTCTCAATCTATGACTCAGATTCATGCTCAAACACCTCCACTGATGGAGGGAGATGCTCCCACCTCCCCAGGCAACCTACTCCAGTGACTTTTGGAGGCTTCCTTACTGGCTGATCCCTCTCTCCCTTACTGCAATTCATACCTGTGACTTCTTGCACTGGATATGGAAAAAGGATATTTCCTCTCTGCAGCAATATTTTAAACATTTAAGCTATTGTATATCTCCCCCCTGCTTTCTGTTCTCTAAACTAAACAATCCCAACTCTTTCAGTCCTCATGTTTTCTAGGTTCCTAGTCATCTTTATTGTTTTTTTCCCCTAGACTGTCTCTCATTATTTCATGTCTTTCTTGCTTCTTGGGGCTCATATCTGGATGGCTGAGACCTTTCCATAATTGCACAGAAGGAAGGGTTTACAGCATTCCTGTACACATGCCCAGAATGATTTTTAATATTTATTCACAGCAGTCTGAGGTTACCTCCTCTGATTTTTTGCTGTCTCTTCATTCAGTTGTCCCCAGCTTGTATACAAGCAATTGCTTATTCCAAAATGTAAAAGATCTCCAATTTGTCTGGATTGTTTGTACTTACAAACCATCTTCCATCACTGAGGACACTGGATTCATTCCAGTTTCTCCAACATTCATCCTCATTCCAGTTTCTGCAGTATATCTCCACAAATGCAAATCACACGGCTCGTGATTCCTCTCCCCTTTCCTGCCTCTTTCTAAATACAGCAATGCTTTCTGATCTTCCAAAGCCTTTTGGCCTCTCTCCTGTGCTCCACGCAGAGGGAAGGTGCTAACAGCTGAAAACTTTGACGTCGTTCCTGCTGAATCCATGAATATTCTCAGATAAATTTCAGCAGGCTCTGTCAGTATTTAAAATGCTTATGTGCTCGATGATTCATATTGTATTTTTAGAACTATCTGCAGGACAGTTTTAAGGGAATTTAGATGCTAAGGTGATCAATTAGAAGATTTTTTTTTTTTTGGAAACTTAAATGTAACCAAACAGTATGAAGGCAACTAAAAATCCTTGCAAATTCCACCAGGACCCAAAATCTTCAAGATGTTTATGGCCCTACAAGTGTAGTTGATTGCCTGAGTCTCTGGTAAAATTCATTTTTTTTAGTTTATGATAATTCTAACTAGATAAAATGAGGGCAAGGCTGTCACATGGATACCTAACAGCTTGGTAAGTCTGATTGTGTCCCAACCTGTCCTCACAGCCAACCCTTGCTGCAAAGGAGCAGACATCTTCAATACCTCTGGGAGAAAGGAAGAGTTACAATGCCATGTTTCCAGCTAGAGATTCAGTGCAAAGAGTCATCCAAGTCCATTGATGTATAGGTTAATATGCTGCTTAATAGAAGTAGGTTTTTTTCCCAAAGCCATGCTCCAAATATGTGGAAGAGCTGATTTTGAGCTCACATCACTGAAGAACAAGTGAGGGATGTCACTGCAGTATCACAGTCTTTTTCGACATACAGCCAGATCTCAGTGATTGCAAACACAGGCTCAATTTTTATGTATTTGAGAGGCAATGGAAGTGGGATTTCATTTCCCCTCTTTTAGAGTTTTTTACTCACTATGCAGTTTACTACAGGAAAAATTAAACATGTAATTAATCTCAGCTCAGCTGATTTATATATTTTGCATACATTCAACAGAAACTGGCACTGTGTGTGAACATCCACTTCCTGAGACAGCACTGCTTTATTTCTGCATGAACAAAACTGTCACATCTTATTTATTTTCTGAAGTTAAATGAAGTGTGACCCAATGAGTCAAATGCCAGTTATGCTAGTTTATTTGACAGTGTTTCAGGTGTACAGTCATAACACTTTAACAGCTTACAGCATTGATGTTCAGCTGTAGCTTACTGTCTCAACAGGAGATGGGCCTGAGAAACTCTAAGAACCTTCAGTATTAATAAAAAAGCAGCTGATCAGCATGTAGCTGGTTGCATACTGTCCTGGTTTCCCAGGAACAGACTCAATGGGCCAGCCATGGCCCTGAGTCAGTGGGAGATCCAACCAAGGCAGTGACTCACAGGTGTATCCCATACCACTTCATCATGCTCACTATAAAAGGAGGGAGCTCAGGGAGGGTGGAGCTTTTCTTCCTGAAGCTCCTCCCTCCTGGTCTTCTGCTCCTGCTGCTGACCCCAAGGACCAGGGTGAGTAGAACCTTCTGCACTTCATCTTGGTGATTGTATCAGTTTTGTTGAATCTTTTTCTACTTCAACCCATGGGGGATTCTCCTTTTTTTCCCCAATTCCCCTTCTCAGCTGGGAGGGGACATCAGGTGGTAGAACAACTGCTGCAGTTTACCCCAGGTACAGGCTGGATGTAGGCATGTGGCCAGTATTCCATTCAGGTTGAAAAACTGGATGGTCAGATGAAGGTTTGTCCTGCTGAACCTCTGCATCCTTAGTAGCTGTCACTGTTGGTGTCATCTCAGCGTGTGGTTTTGTTCCCTGTTTTAAAGGAGCATTTAATATCTGGGAAAGATTTGCAGGTGTTGGTAGCCTACAACTCTCTGTGAGTGAACCATGTTAGTCAAATCTCACTGTGAGATATTAACAGGAGAGCTGGCAGTAGGATTTGAGGTGCTACCCCATGTTCTGAGCACTGTGCTTTAAGGAAGGAAGGTGTAAGAAAATGGGAAGAGTTTGCCGGAGAGAAACAGAAGTTTTTAGGCATCCAGCAAGCATGAACTGCTCAGACAGGTGGAGGGATGTGGACAGGTAAAGGGAATGGTGAGGATAATAACATAGGTAAAATGGGTCATAAATGTGAAGGCAATCAATTTTTCTCCACCAACTGAGGGAGAAATTAAATTATCACCTCCAAGATTTCGTTTGGCTTTTAGAGAAACATCTTTAATGCCAATGAAGCAGGGAGCTGAGGAGTCCTCTACAGTGAATGTTTGCAAGAACATGAGATGAACAGCCTGCCCTGGGAGCAGAGCAGGAATCAGGGATATTCTCCCTCAGTGCAAAGCTTTGATGTACCCAGGTGGTTTAGGTTCCTTCTTACACTTCTGTGATTTACACTGCTGAATGAACTTGTTGATCTCAGGCTATACAAAGGGGCCCTGGAGGCTCCAGGTGAATCAGAGGTTTTATTTATTACATGCTACACAGATGCAAACCAGGAATCAATTCCTGCACAGCAAACCTCTCTTTGTAAACCTGAGAATTTTTTTTAAAATAAGCTAAACAGCCTCAGTATAACTGTCAGTCATCTGGGTTTCCCTGCTCTTTGCAAACTTATTTTATTGTCTAGAACAATCATTCAGGGGGGAAAAAAAAGGGGGAAAAAAGAAAGGCAGAGAAAAAAATTATTCTTTTCCTTTGTCAGGATTTGCAGTTATCCAGCAGTCTGCTAGGAGATCTTGATGTCCAGAAGTCCCCTCTGTCCATGCTGTTGGACCAGTCTACGTGCAGAGCAAGTCCAGGGACTCAAAAGTACAATGTACTTGTTGCAGATCATGGAAAAATCTGCACACAGCCTTTGCAGAAGGTTGAGCAGGGGATGTGAGAGCCACCATACGTGTTGTACAGCTCGTGTGGTCTGTGTTTCTGTGCAGTGCTGCTGAGATGCAGCAATTAGGTGCCTTCAGCTTAATCCGATTGATTTCCAGTGGTGATATCGGTGTCAGAATTTGAAATGGAAATTAGATCTCCTTGTGGCTAATATAATGCCTGGACTGCAAGATTATCTGCCTTTTCCCAGGAGATTTAATTATATTAAATTATCACTGTTTTTTCTCAAAATAAAACTGGGATTGCAGGCCCAGTCAGCCTGCTGATAACTGCTGGTTCTTCCTTAATCCCCATTTTGATTGTCATGACATTGCAGTGGACAGTGCAAACCACCAGGGGTCTTTCTCCCTTGCCATAGTATTGGAAAGATGCACTTTCATGTGTTGGGTTCAACAATTTTGAACCTATTTCTCAGAAGTGACATTTGAATTCTCCAAGTATGGTCCCCTACAGCTATGGTACTTAGAGGAAGGCTCAAATTTGTGTCACTCATTTCCAAACTATTCCTGAGATAATCTGCAGGATAACCCACAGGTTATTTCATAAACAATGTTCAGTGAGTGCATGTAGGACTGGCACAATTCTCCTGGATTAAATGTCTGCTACTATGTAAAAAAAAAAATGAAAATTGCTCTTTTCAATCTCTCTCCAATGAGATGAAATAGGTTTCCCTATTGTCAAGCCAGTGATAAATTTACTTTTTACATCTCAAAGTACAGAGAAATCTTTCAATTTCTACTTTAGACTAAAAGGTGGTCTTTGAATCATGCGAGCTGCCATAACGTACCCCTTGCTCCATTCCTGAAGCTGGGCTGGGAAAGAAAGGGGATGGAACAGACCTTTTGCCTTGCACTTGCACCCACACAATATATTTCCTTTAAATGAAGTAGCCAAGAAGCTGCTCCACAGAAATGCAGTGTTAGAAGCAATTTCAGCCAAGACATTTTAAGCATGGATTGTGCCTAACAAGCCACTCCGGCTGTACTGAGAATGACCCTTGAAACACTTTGTTTGAGCAACAAGAACATGGTGTGAATTTGACTCAGCAAAAAGCCCTTGCAGTCAGGCTTTATTTTTTTTCCAAAATAAAAGAGATTGAGGACTTCCATTTCTTTGACTGATGGAAAAAGCTCTGACTTCCCTCCAGAAATAATTATTGAAGGCAGAGACTGAGCAAGTAGAAGCTACCGAGGAACTGAAGACAAAGAAATCCCATTTAACTCCTGAATCTTCAACTAACTTGGCTTTCCATCATGCATATTTAACATTATTTTCTCAAAGGTTCCCACTTTCTGGTTTTTGAGGTCTCCTCAGTATATCTCTAACCACAGAAGGAAGCCTAAGTGACTCAGAAGCTTCAGGACCTGAAATAGCTCTTTGGACAAATGTAGCTTGTGTAATGCTTACCCTCCAGTGCCATTTAAAAGGAATGCTGGAACCTAAAAATTGCTGAAAAATATTTATCTAGATGGCTACCTCTTCTACAACTGACCTGAAGCACAGAAAGAACTAGGGCTCCACTCACAGAGAACAGGGAAATCTCACATTGACATATGCTTGAAGTAGATTTAATTTGCTTGGGAAAGAGACACAGGAGGAGGGCAAAATTGACCCACTAGTTAAAATTAATTGCACACATCTTTCTCACATGACTATGAGGTTTAAGATACATATTTAAGATACGTGTAGATGTGGTGCTGAGGGACATGGGGCAGTGGGGACTGGGCAGTGCTGGGTTAATGGTTGGACTGGGGGAGCTTAGAGGTCTCTTCCAACCAAGGCTGTTCTGTGATTCTATACGTACCACTTCACACTAGGCTGCTCAAACCACTGGAGTGACAGATGCTTTCACACACATATATGTATTCAGGCTTTAGATGGTTCCCATCTTAGGTTACTTGAACACTGTTCCTTAAACTAAATAAGAGCCCGTGGTTTTAGAATGAAAAATGAGTGTTCAGAGTGGGATTTGTACCAGTTTAATGGAAGCATTTGAAATTCACACTTTTAATTAACCTCTGTCAGTCTCTGGGACTAAAATGCCTTGTGTTTCAGTGATGGCTGCCCAATTAATTTCTTATCTTGCTCTGCTGGCTCCTCTGACTTGACACAGCCTGGGTGAATGGAGCCTGGGTGCAAGGAGTCCATCCCACTTGTGCCTTCCTGGGATGGGGGCTGCCAGGAATGCATTTGGGGCAACTATTTGGGAAAATCCTTCATGTGGTTTATAAACAAGACTAGCTCCAATCAGGCCAGAGCAGAGGGAACTATAACTGTTCTTGTATCTTCACATCCTAATCACCAGAGACAGTCAGGAACTCATAGATTATTTAACCTGAGGTCACCCTTGCTATCCTACAAACTATCTGTATGATATTCAGCAGATCTTCATAGAATCATCAGCATTTAGAAGAAATACTTCACTGGTTTCCATCTTTCCCATGATAAGTGTATTTATGTGTTTCCCAACATCCACCCAGTGGTCCCATTGGTTAATTTGCTCTCATCATCAGGCGTGTATCTTATTTCTACTCTTAATTTGTCTAGTTTCAATTTCCAGCCACTGGAGCTTGTTACATATGGGTCTGCAAAACTCAAGAGCCATTATCTTAATTTCTATTCCCTTCTCTTGATACTTGCTCATTATGATCAAGTCATCTTTTAATCTCTTTCTAAATGACCCACATTGTGCTCCTGCAGTCTGTTGCTACCAGGGCGTATTTTCCCCCATTTTCAACATTTGTTTGGTTCCAGTATGAGCCTTATTTAACCTATTCACCTTCTCCTGGAGCTGTGGACAAAGGACCTAGTGCAATAATCCAGTCACACTTGCATCAGCACTAAGTACCAGTGCAACAGAAACCCTTTGCTGCTACTCAATAGGTCTCTGTATTTGTATCTAAGTATTTCATCATCTGTTTGGACTGGTGCATTGCATGGAGAGGTCTTGTTTGTCTGACAATCTGCCACCTCCTTCTCAGATCACTGCTCCCTGCAACAGAGCTCTCTGAGGATCTTTTTTTTGTAGTATAGGTTTTTGCAAAGCATTATTTAGTGCACATGCTGCGACTTCTTTTCCTTTCATTTACCATCTGACATAAAATAGTCTGTACCAGTGGATTGCCCTTTTCGTTTTTGTCGAATAGATTATCTTTAACCATGTGTAATTGCACAGTTTTCCAATATTTTCCAATGGAGACCGTGGCCTGAGAGCCACAACAGATGCTGGACTGGAAAGAATAAAACTAATCCAACTTTCATTGTATGCCTGCAAGCCATCTCCACATTATTTCCTGTTCTGTCATTCTCATTTAGCTCCATAATGGACTTAGCCTTAAATGATGAGCTCAAAGCAAAGAAAATAAATATATGGTTGGGTTTTTTTCCTGATGAGGCGCTCATTTACTGTAGCTTGTGAACTGGCAAAACCCAGGCACTAATATACTCTATCTGCAAAACTACTGGCTGAAAACCAGCCAACAGGAGCAGTGTTTGTAATGAGTGGTGGTCAGTATATTTGCATGACTTTGTGTTTATAACGTGGTACTGCTACGTCCTGCAAAGCAAAATAGAAATTCAGTGCTGAGAATAAAAATCAATTTGGAGAATAATACCAGGCTTGGCACAGGAAACCTAAAATTGTACAAGAAAAGCACATTGCTGTCCAATATATGAATTTTTAACGGCATTGATCTGGCTGCCAACCTCTCTCTCTGCTTCCTGCCAACACGCTGAAAGATTTTTCAAGGTTCCTCTGTAAGAATGCATTGCTTCAGCCTCAGAGGCTCTTTACAATTTCCCTTCTATAAAGGGATCAAACTTCTGCCTCCCTGAATTTTTCCCTAGATTCAGCTCCTCCACTTCCCTCACCTCTGCCAAGAGGCTAGTCCCCTTCTTGACATAAATTATCTGCTCTGCTAAGAGTCCTGGTAGCACGGGGGCAGAGATTTAATTTGCTCCTGCAGGTAGAAATCTTTACAATCTCTTTTTGGACTTTATCACTACAGAAGTACTTCAGGCCTGGATGGACAAGTGAAAGCAGTGAGTTATCACAGCTTAATAAATGTATCACTGTCAGCCAGGCTGAAGTAATTACCCACCATGTGTATGCTGCTGCTGCGCCGGCCGGGCAGAGCGCGCTCGATCCAAACACCCGCGCCATCGCTTGCTCGGCTGCACAAACACGGTGTTTTGCAACCATTTGTTCATATCTATTTTTTGCATTCTCTCCTGGGCATACAGTCAACGTGTTCCTCCACTTTTCAGCTGTGGAATTCGCTACAAAAACACCCTCTCTGAGCAGTCTCGCAGCATTTCACCGCGACGTTCCTTTTCCGCGGAGTGCTTTGAGCTGTCACGGGTTTAACAAGGATCTCAAAACAAGGAGTGCAGCTAACCCACACTGTGATTGTCACTGCTCTTCACAGACATTGGTTTTACCTCCCTGCACTCGCTCTTTTATTGACAGCACTCTGCTTTTTCCAAGGATCAGGATCTATTTAGCTCATTTACAAGGAGACCTTGAATCCATCTCTGAATTCTAACCAGGTTGCTTCCCCAAATCCCTGCTCTAACTCCTGGCTGGGAGTTACAGGTGTGATGCAGTTTACATCTCTGACCCAGGAGATGCCTGAGGTCAGGCTGGATTTTTTTAGAAGCCTGACCTTAATGTCTCCATCAGTCGATCACAACTAACAATATTAATTTCTTCTGTGGTCAGTTCAAGCTTCTTTTATTTTCTGGATTTTGTGTTTACCTTAAGTACAGTGTGTTTCTAGGGGCCATCATTTATAACATATTCCCAGATACACTTAGACATATCTGTGTTCATAGATAACAAAACTGGACGTAATAGGAAAAGCAGAGAGGTGTTTGCTGCAGATCTCTATTCTCAGGATTATTTATACTGCTTGAAATGGTGTAATTACAGCACTTCTTTGTCATGGTCCATGGAGATTCAGGTGCTCAAACTGCAAAGTATGTGCAAACTCAAGAGTGTTTCCTTGTTCACCCATTCATTGTTTGGGTCATCCCTTACAATCTTCCAGTTCTTTATCCCAAATGGTAATATTTCAACTTATTTCAGTAGATGGGGTTTGTTCCTTACAGAGGAGGAACAAAAATTTTCCAGGAAAACTTCCCTTGGCTTTCCTTATTACCTTTTTTTTTTTTTTGATATGGACTCTTAAATAACACAGTGGCAAGATTGCTGCCTCTTGGTATTTTCTTTTGATAATGCCAGTGAGTTCAATTGCAAGTAACTTCTACTAACTCTTTCATGACAGCTACAGGCTACCTGGCCTATATATCCTCACATTAAGCATGTCCCTTCTTTCTTCTGTGACAGTTTGTCAGAGGCAGACTTGTGCTCTAGAAATTGAGCTACCACCAGGCATTTTAAACCAATTTTGCAGCAAAGTTCACACTGAATCATGGAGTAATTGGGATGGAGATTCCTCCAATCCCAATAAAGGAGAACTGCTTAAGCAAGAACAGCAGTGAAGAGGAAATATGGGGGTCAGTAAAGCCAATCCCTGCAGCCACAACCAGCTGCACCACAGGCTCTCGTCTGGCAGGATGCTCCAAATCTCCTCTGCAGCACCAAATTGCACAGGACTGCTCCAGCCACTCTAACAGCCTTAAGACCTGTAAGAAAAGATTAATTTCCTTTTCTATTTAAAAAAAAAAAAAAAAAAAAACAAAAAAACCAAACAAAAAACAACTTATAAAGGCCAAAAGATATCACCAAAATCCTGTGGTGCAGGGGAAACCTTGCAAAATTCTGTCAAAGCAGAGGATGTTTTAAACACAGCTCCCAGGTTACACACTCAGCTCCAGTTCTGATCCATGAGAAGCAGCAGAGCAGTCCTGCAGGAAAGTAGTGAGCCAAGGTTCAGCTGGATCTAAACCCACTTCTTCCAACCAACCCAACCTTGGTTGCAGCTGGAGCTCCAGAAGGAGATGATCTCTTTTCTTTCCTCCTGCTCTTTAAGTCTAACTTTCAGCATCAACGTGTCTTTTCTTGTAGAGCTTGTGAGAGTTAACTTCTCACAAGCTCATTGTACTCAGTAAAAGCCCCTTTGAGCTGTGAAATATCAGCAGACTATGTATTGACTCTGGTCTGTGCACCTCTACTAGCAGAGAGCAGCACAGCTACAGGGGTCCATGGTCCAAGTCAATCTTGTCCCATGTTGCATCACCACCACCCCTGGCTAGAGGGCTGCTGCTGGGATCTTGTGTTTATTCTAACAATTGTATTTTTAAGCTGGGAGTCAAATCCTCACAGAGTACAAAATGATGTCAGCATCACTGCACTGATCTATGCTGAGTGAAGATGTGTCTTTGACTCTTCATTGTGATACAGTCTTCAACATCTATTCCTTCACCAAAAGCAAAACCCATTACCAAAATGATTTTCCACTGTATGCAACATAAGGACTGGTTAAAAACCTGATGGAGATACTTTTTTTAGTCAACTTTATATAAGCTTAACAGATTGAGATGCTACTTTTATTGTAGTATTTAGTTTTCAGGAATTCTAAAATAGTTATTAGAAGGTCCATAATTTTACCATAAAACACATAATTATTCCTTAGGGATGGTTGTTAATATCTGAAGGCTTTTACAACAATTGAGATGTAAATACTAAAATATACTATGAAAGAAGACATAGCTATTAAAATAACAGAGCTTGATGACTTCTATAATAAGTTGAGATAACATGTCCAAACTAGATTTCTCTTAAGTAAAACTTTAGGAATCATGATAAATAAATTGTAGATACGGAGTTTCCCTTTCCATCTTTCCCTCATTGTGGAGGTTTAATCAACTTGCTGATATTTTCCAGTCTGAACCACTCAGGAAAATCTCCTTCACACTGGTTTTGAAGCATCATTGCAGAGATGGCTGCCTGGTAAGAAGGTTCTCACCATCTCTGACAGTATTTTAAACACAAATATGCTTTCTTACTGACAAAGTAGGAATCATGCTGCAGTTATCTCAGTCCTGGTGAGCCATGCAGTCATCTTGATCTAGCATGATTAGCCCTAATATTACACAGCCTGCTTTCAAACCTGTGGTGTAGTTAAAAACTCCCCAAATCTCCTAATGGGCTGTGAAGGAAAACGTAGAGCAGAGATGCAAAATGCAGGAGAGCTAGAGCAGGCAGAAGCATATCTGTCAGTGGATGCTCAGCTGAGGCTTTAAAACTGCAATTATACACTTTCCTTTTAATGAATGAACACTTAATTGGTGTCTTTTACTGAGAATAGTGAGGGGCACATATATGTGCAGACAGCTTCAAGAAAAATAGCTGCAGCTCACCTCTGCTTCCATGCTGAGCAAATTCCCTCACTCTTCAAAGAAAGTAATTTTTTTATTTGTTTATGATAAAGATCTATTTCTTAAGTGGCATAAGCTGTTAACCAACTCTTGTAAAAAAAGCGTTGTATCCTGCTTCATTCTTCATCTATTTCACAGCACTGATTAACTAAGCATAATGCACAAGAAAAATGCAATGCAATATCTGGCTGCCTTCTCCTTCAAAAGGCCAACACAGTTGTAAAAGAATAAGAATTCCTAAAAAACAGGTCAGTCTGTACTCTGTGAGTGGAAAGCTGCTCATATATTAAACATGACACTGGGCAGTGAGGGCTGTTCATTTTACCAATGACCAGATCAAAGCTCCACATCCAAAAAATACATGGAACAAAGAAGCAATAGAAAAACATGATAGCCACATGTTTGTGGAATTAAATAAAATGTTTGAACAGTGAAATACAGGACTGTCAGTATTGGTCCAAGCTTGGGTGAAAGGAGCATTGGCTGTACAAAGACATCCAGAGAGACAATCGAAGCTATCTAGTTGTCTTCTCCATCCAGAAATGGAGGTCCCAAGCAGATGAAAACCTGTAAGAAGGTACCCAGAAAAATTCCAAAATAACAGACTTCATGTACCTCTGGCTTGGCATATTTTATTCTTTGTTATTGGGAGGCTTCTTTACTGTCATTTCACTTGGCAGCTGCCTTTTCCTAGAAAATAAAATGGAAATAAGGCTACTGGGTATACGTAGGTGGCCAATGAGAAGGTTGAAATTTAGTCTGGGAATGGTGAGGTCGGGCTCACTTCTTTCTCATGTCTCTTCATGCACAGGCATAGAGTTCAGTACCTGAGAACCAACATAGTTTATGTGTGGAGATAAAAAATAGATTTAACCATGTCCATTAACTTCTCTAGAAACACACACTGACATACTCTGTTAACTGTTGCTCTTCAGACATTTCTCATTTACAGTCTCCAATTCCTGATTCTAAGGCATTTAATTACTCTCACTTTGTTATAAGATCCTACTAAATCTCTTGACTTATGCAATGCACGATAAATAAGACCCTTTTCCCACATTGCCTGGTTACTTTATGATTGCACTGGTTTGTTGAAGACATCTGCATCATTTTTTATGGGATTTAATAGTCCATATCTTTCTTGTGTACCTTTTTCCCTGTGAATCAGAACTGACAATCACTGCCCTAAGTACCACACGGTGTAATTACCCAGAGGATTAGTCTCCATGTGTATTACTGTTTGTTGTTTTTTTTTTCTGCACCATTCTAGTGTTGTAAATGTTCGTGCATGACTTTATTGGGATTATTTACAAAATAGGATTAAGGCACCAGGCAAGATTTATTTGGGAAATTACTCATCAGCCTACCAGGGAAGAAGGTCAGGAACTTCATTAAAACAGATTAATGTAGAACAACTGTTATCTAATAAGACTAGAAACCTGGAGGACCTTCTTGCCCGTTGCAGAAATACCCTACTAACATGCATTATTTGTGAGAGCAACAAAAGCTACTTTAGAAACACTGCAGCCACAGCCTAGAACATGACAGGAGATACATTCTCTTTAGCCACTCCAGCCATTGATAAATTAGTTCTTGCCTGAAATTGGCATTCTGTCAGGAAGCTGAAGGCGACTGCAGCAAGTGCTACAATTAGTGCTCCCCACGGAGCGAAGGCAATGACAGTGTGCCTGCCTGCAAAGCTGCTGAGAATTCCTGGGCTGGTTTATTATGCAGCCTTTACGGCTTATCCACTCCACTCCAGGCTCCAGGGAACGGCCTGGATAATAATTCTGTAACTTGAGTACTTAACCTGCTTGCTTAGTTTGCAGATCCAAGTCTTCATAAAGGAGTGACTCATGGGGAGTCCCGCTTCGAGACAGGTTGAGAAGGTGTGGGCTGAATTAGTATTGTGGAGATTTAATTTCTTCTTTTCTTCCTTCCATTAACTATTTCAGAAAGATAACTATCAACACCTACTCCCACCCCATTCTCTGAAGCTTGCCAATTTGAAACAAAGCAAAAGTTAAAAAGCACAAGAGATCTGACAAGAGATTTGCACGTACGTGCACACGTGTGTTTACCAGAGGGGGCCTCAGAAACAGAGGTATAAGGATTATAAAAATGTAGGCGTAACAGAAATAGCTCTGCTACGTTTATGTGGTGCTGCAGTCCAACAAGTGACGAATTCTAATGGGTGGTTGCAGCTTCCAGAATAGTCTCACTCCTTTGTCCTTGGTGAGTGATACACACCACAGGCTGAAATTTCTTACACAGATTTATCACTGTAAGGCTTTCCTCCCTGAGCTCCACACTACCTGTCTCTGCTTTTTCTAACCACTGACATGGTGTTTTATATTGAAGTACTAAATGTCGCTAGGAATAAGGTAAAGGCAGGCAAAGAAAAGTCATAATCCACACAAAAACGTAATTTTATTAGTTTTGTAATTGAAAAAAAACCCCAACAACTAAGATTTAGAATGTGTGATTGAGACATGACCTACCTGAAGGGAGTAGAAATTCAGGTCTTTATCCAAGCGTTTGAGATGACTGGGAAAAATTTAAGCTCACATTGTGCCACAGCAGAGGAGGATTTATAGAAGGCCAAGGGTCTTGGAAGATGTCTAAGAAGTCATTGGGTAAATATGCTTAGATTTGAGAGATGACTTTACCTGACTGCTTTTTAGCTGGGTCAGTATGATGAAATGGTTCTTCTCTTTCCCAGCTAGTGTCCCCTTTTGGTCAGCCTCTTCCATGTACAGATCTCTGAATCTCTCACTCATCACATTTAGCAACATTTACACCAAAGAATACACCCAGGGAATACAGATGTAACTTCCAATGCACATGGTCTGTAGGAAGTACATCGAGGTCCACACAGTCTCCGTCCTGGTTCTAGAGGCAATACTTGGAAACAGCATACTAGCACTATACTAAAACATTGCTTGGATTCCTCTGCCTTAAAAATAGAGCTGTTGTGTTTTATTATGAAGTCTTTATTGAAGTTTAAGCCCACAGAAACAGAGGAACTGAGATTCAAACACTTAGTGGAGAGGATCAGCGTGCACACATTTGTTGCTTCTCAAGGTAGCACAGAAGTCAATTAAACTCCTCCTCCCCCTCCTCTTTCCCTGTGTAACCCAAAGGTCATACTTTTACATTTTTTGTAGAATTTTCATCTGCTCAGAACACATGCAAAATGAGCACTGACCTCTCTCTGAAGTCCACAGGCTTTGTGAGTGCAGAGCACATTGTAGGTTCAAACCTTTCGTATCTGTACATGCAACATTTATAGCCATTTTTAAGGCAATTTTGTCACTCAGAAAAAAAATAGTGGTGCTGTCTTCATGTATAGTAAGTTCTTTTCACAAGAGCCACCAAAATAGCCCATCTCAGAACATGCACATTCAGAATGCATCCGTGAGGGACCACCTCCCAAAACTGTGTCCCATCGTGCCACTTCAATGTCATCTTACTCCAGCATGGCTGATGTTCAGACCAATGCCTTGACTGTCCTTTCCACATGATGAGTGACACCCATAGAGTCAGGGCATGGAGAAGACAGAGCCAGACTCTTCTCAAACCTGCACAGCAAAAGGATGAAACGGCACAAATTGCAACCTGGGGAATTACAATTAGATATAAGTGTTATTTCTTTTTCATTGTGAAAGTACTCAAAAACTGGAACAGGAACCTGAAGAGGCTGGGAAATATTTTGGAGATACTCAAAACTTGATTGGACACATCCCTGAGCAACCTGATGTGATCTGGAGAAGTCCAGAGATTCCTTCCAGCCCTTCTGTGATTCTATAAAAAACATCACCATGGGAAACATGAGTTAGGTGCTTGTGGAGAACAAACTGGTCACATCTCTCAATGGGCATGCGTGTCTTGGGACTTCTGGAAAACACAGCCCATGGGTTAGCTCTGAGCACATTTAACAAATGAAACTGCATGGAAATGAGCACATAGTAACAATCTGCATTTTAGATGAAATCCTGGTGCACTTGCAGAGGAAGTGGGAAATCCCAGTGGAAGTATTTACACTCTGCAAATGCTCCTGCTAGGATGAAGCTCACCAAGATGAAGTCCCCCTCCCTCTTCCTGCCCCCTTGCTTATGCCACTTTCTCAAATTGTTTGATGAAATGAGAAAAGGTAAAACCTTGCAATATGCTCATGGTCCTCAGGAGGGTGTTGTTCTGAAGAGAGGAAAAAAATTGAGTGTTCATAACAGGTTTGATTCCTGCAGTCTATCAGATGTTATTTTAATCACTAAGGCGAAAGTGGTTTCCCTAACAACAGTGCCTTTGTTTTACCTTGTCTGTGTGATGGTTGCAGAGACATGTCCATCTTGTTCTGACTAAGGAGCCTGTTTTTTTTCATGACTTTCCTTTCTCTTTTTGATGTTATTAGGATACGTTACTTGAATATACAGTTTGACATGGTAGCACACGTAAGTGCAAATATTGGAGCAGGATTGTGTGTGCTAGACAGTACAGAGGTACACAGAACCAAGATATTCCCAGCCACAAAGGAATTAAAATCTGAGCAGTAAGAACATAATACAGGCAAATGAAGCACGCAAAAGAATTAAGATCATTTTGGTCAGCACCATAAGACAAGCTCTCATCTAATCATTTGCCTTATGGTCATGCAATTATGAGGATGTTACAGCAAAGGCAAGGTTTCAGGAGCATGTGACCTTGTCCAGACCCCATCTCTGCATGCTAGGTTTCCCAGCTCCTCACATCATCTAGCTGAATCTATTCAGTGCCAATATCCAAAATACCCCTGCTTCTTCCTTCAGACATTCTGCATCTAGTTCACAGCCCTAAACTCCACACCCAAAGCTTAGGCTTCTCTCTCTCTGTAAAACCCCATTCTGCTGGAATTTGGTGTTTGTCTAGGTGATGTGCCATGCAAGGTATGCAAGGTGCTCCAGTAGATGCAGAGAGGACACTGTCCATTGCTGTGGTGAAACAGGAATCCTCAACGTTACTGGTCACCCACCATCAAGAATGACAAATTTTTTGCCACTGCAGAGGTGATCAATCAATTGCAAAGTTTATTGGGTGGTAGGATGCTCAGGATACTTTCATTGTGTTAATTAGCCCAACATTCACAGCTAGTTAGATCAGAAATTGTTATTCACGTTGTTAAACCAACTGGTCCTTACTCTGAGCATGCTTGGAAATCTTCACTGGAACCAGACCACTCACAGAAAATGGTTTGGATGTTGGGTCTCACAAAATGAAAGGGAAATACATTTTTAAATAAATATAGCCAGAAGGGGGAGGGGAAAGGAGAAGAAAAGAAAAGAAAAAAGAAAGAACATAAGGGAATTGAGCTATTTAAAGTAAAGAAAAATGCTGAGACAAGAACTAATGGTGTTTGAACAGGCCAGAAGTTGTTCTAGGCTAGAAATTAGAAAATGCTTTAGCTGACTTCCTGTGGGAGTATCAATGTGTGCAGGAAGTCAAAGTGCTTGTAGCTAGAAGGTGAAGTTTGCTAAGTTTTCTGAATGAGAGGATAAAACACTATTGTCCAAAAATTAAGGGGTGAGGGGCAGCATGTGATTTCTGTGCTACCTTAGGCCTGTGGTGTTCCATGTGTACCTGCTGGGCATGATGTGTGACTTGGTGCATAAACCCCCTTTGCACAGAGCACTTTCCTCCATGCCAGTGCAGCACACTTAATAAATTATAAAGAACAGCAATAATTTCTGAGATTCCTATTTCATTTTACAGCTCTTTATTTGCTTTTCCCATAAGAGACTGGCTTGCTGGAGCTGGGAGATAAGCTTATTAGAAACCATAGCACAATACTTTGAGCACGTGATTTATGTGTTTTCGGGCCACTACTGGGTAATCAGCTTATTCTGGATTCCATCCAGCCAACTTTGCTTGTACTTTAATCAGCCCAGCTGTGATTCACCTGGACCATTCGTTTCTAAAAACTTGCAGAGCCAGACTCTCAGAGGTTTAAATTAACTTCCTCCCACTGTCAATAATGGGGTATTGCTGATTTACACCAGCTGAGTAAACTGTCCACGGTCCACAAGTACAGCAGAGCTAGCACCATTGATAAAAGATGGGCAGGTAATAATTTATTTAAATGAATGGTGTTGATGCATGCTGTAATTGTGTGAATTCATCAAAAACAATATTTAGAACTTGATGCAGAAATAATATATAAGGTATTGTTCATAAAATCACTACTGATTAATTTAGCCTCTGAATCAACAAAGCAGTTAAACATGGACTTTCTGCAATGGAATGCATGTACACACCAAAGTGCTTTGCTGAATTCTGATTTTAAAGTTGTGCTTGCTTAGATAGCCACAAAGATGCTAACCTCTGTAGACTTCTGACCTAAGGATTCCTGCAAGGACATCTGCTCATCACCTTACTGTCCTTTCCAGGAATGAAAAGGAGATGTAGCAAGGAATTATTTATCACCAGGGCAACTTCATTGTTTCAGTTTTTGCCACGCTCAGCTGTAAGAAGTGCACATTATTAATGCTCACACATTTCACTAGCTAGTGGTGCTCTCAAACCTTGGACCAGGTGAGATGCAGTCTTCTTCCCTCCTGTTCAGTTGGAGAAGACCCAAGAAGCTGCTCCTTCTGCTGTGCAGCACTCTGCCCCTTTCTCCATGGATAAAGGAGTGCACCAGCTTCCTGTTGTCCCCTCACATCTCTGCCTGACAAAGGCACTTGGCTTAGGCTGGCATGGCTCTGCCAAGACTTTCCAGCGAGGGAGATAGATAACTGCCCCCGTGGCTTTGTCCAATGCTCTTCCCAGGAGGCTTCACCATCTGCAACAGGAGTTGTGCCCAGACCACTGGTGTACTATTAAGCCCAATAAAAATGAGTTCTGTAACTCTACTTCTTCGAACAGTGTCCTAGATCCTGGCAGACATTACAGCAGTACCCTCACTCAAGAGCTGGAGTGAGCCCAGCAGCTGTCCTTCAGCCTTTCTCCTCCCTCCCACCACGCTGCAGGATCAGCTCTGCTCCGTAGCACCCGGAGGACCCAGCCACAAGCAGCCTGTTCCTGAGCACCTCACTTCCTACAGCACAGCTGGCCTTTCTGTGGCGCTCTGGTGTTTTCCCTTCTCTTTATATCCATCAAATTCTCCCAGGTTGCCTGATCTGCTCTGATTTCAGAGAGTTCCTCTGATGCCCCACAGGGTTTCTCATTGGGCTCATCTTTATTCAGCCTCCACAAGCTGCCTTTCGATTGAGGTGATCTGAAGATATGGATAAGAGATCAGTTTGTATGCAGATGACATGCAGATTTATGTGAAGTTTATTCCTAATTATTCTTTCTCTTCTGTTTTCTCAGTTTGTCTTGAGGACATGGAGGTGTACATGTCATTTTTTTTTTTCCTGGTCTATATTTAATACTCCTAAAACTCAAAACTTAATTATTGGTTTCAGGCATCAGCTTAAATATGCTTTTTTCTCAAAATCTGATGAATACAGTAACAGTTATCATGGCTGGCCAGGGCAGTGCATGGTTCATCCCTTTGCAACACAGCACTTGTGAGAGTCACAAATCACATCAGTACTGCTTCCCTCATTGCAACTACATCAGTTGCAGACCTGAAAGTTCAGGTTTATTTAGCCTTTGCTTTAGCTACTTTTATTTTTTCAACAAGGAAATTCTATATTAATAAAAATATAGAAGGATATTTTTCCATTCCCTTTGAGAAAAATGCAGTTGTGAACCAGTGCTTTAACAGTTCTCCAAATAGTTCTTAGGCAACCTCCATTTACTGGTATTTCAGCCCTTTCCAATAACAACTCAACATGAGAACAAAACATGATGACTACAATTCTAACAGCAGCAAATTCCAACAATGACATGCAGTTTTGATCTTGGTGCACAAACCACTGGTAGGTGTTATAAATGAATGCAACAAGTTACACACCTCATTCAGAAAGAGTAGCTGAGCAGTATCTCAAAGTTTCTGACACATTTTATTCTTAAGAGTTTCTTTTTCTGGTAGCTCATGATGAAGAATGAATTAATGTTTCTGTTCATGTGCAGCACCATGCTGCAACACATTACATCTAAAGAATTTATTTTGCAATTGCAGATGCTGAAATAACCATTACCCTGAAATTTAGTTATTGCTCAGTCATGGTCACAACTCAGTTCAGAGCAGTCCTGAGTCAGTCCCATATCTTTTTTTTCACTGGCAATCCGCAGATGAGCTGTCCAACAGCTCTCTTTGGTACATCACTAACTAGGAATAGGAGGAATTTTTCCAGTTATTAAATATTTCTTTATGTTGTTGCTCACTGGCCCTTCTCAAAATAGCAGCATGCAGAACCTTTGAAAATATTAATAAATTAACAAGCTGCCATGAGTATTAAAAGCAGCTCATGATCTCGTTTCAAGAGTATGACTCACTTCACCAGGGAACTCTATTATTAAAGTAAAGGGGGTTTGCTGTAAAAAGAACAATACAAGAATTATATAGCAGTCATTCCAATGCTTCCTTTTCCTTTATACAATCTGCAAGCCTTATATTCATCATCTTTTCACTTTGCTGTCCCGTGACTGTGACACTTATAACCAAGAGGGGGTAAATGACCTGTTGTATGTAAGAAGGGCTTTGCTGAGAATACAAGAAAAAGGTATATATAAACTGAATGTCAGAGCAAGTAGTCATTCGTCTGCAACATCCAAGGCCTGAGTTTAATTTCTCCAAGAGAGATGCTACACTATTTCTGTATGACTGAATTAGTCAACTAGCAAATGAATGGGAGATATAATATCATTAAACATTATTTCTTCCCCATGACTAACAAGTTATTGTAAGCCAGGGAAGATTGGACAGATGGATGGAGATTCACAAAGCTGCATTAGTCATTTCCCATTTTCAATCTCTTTATAGCCCCAGCTCATTGAGAAAAAATATGCAAGGAGAAAAACTCAGGTGAAGTAAATCAGCATCTTTCCCTGGGCTTAATCGAGCTCTGCTGGTTTACCAGCACATGGCATTCTGAGACAGTTTCCTGTACAAAAATATTCATAGAACAGCTGAGAAATCAAATGCCATCAGTGTGAAATGTAATTGAATTTGATAGTATTACCAGGAAAGGAAATGGCACCAAGCTTATTCAGACACACCTTGCTGGTTTTCACCCCACGTTCATGTCTTGAGAACAGGCTGAAAGCAGCCTGAAAACGAGTGATGTACGTTGCAGGATGGCTCAGACCTGCATCACCTCTTTTAAATGAGTAAGTATGGATCATGTGATTTTTCCCTAAGGGTCATTTATTCAGCTGGAGGTCAGCCAGGATCAGCTCTGAACAACTTACTCCATGGAAATGACGCTCGGTGACATTTTGATCCCTCTGCTCATCATGAGAAGTAGTTTACTCATTCAAGAGTCTCATTAAAATCAGCATCACTAAGCACAAGGTCAGATGCTTTTCAGCAGGATGATGATAAGAACCTGAGTTATCGGAGACTGGAGTCACCCATGGAGAAAAAAAGGGGTGTAGCATTTTTCCAGTGGAAAATATGGGTTTTCTTGAAATAGAAAATATACACGTTGGATCTCGTGTTGTACTGGGGAGAGCAATCCAGAAGTTGCATGGTTTTCATTTTCTTCATGTTGAATACTATATTAATATTTTCCCCAACGTGAATTGTTTTGGATTTGGTTGTTTGTTGAACTAGATTTGAACATTCCCACTTTTCCTTCTGATTTATGAAAGAAGGCAATTATTTTAAGATCAACGTGCTTGTGCAGCAGTTCTAATTGATGCTATCCCTAACATGAATGGGTGGAAACCTTCTTGTAACATAAATTCTATTTTTGTTTGCTTATCCCCTGAGCTCGCTTTGAGCACCTTTTCTACCATCCAGCCAGGACTGACTCTACTTAAATGAGTTTTCTTGGAGACAACGAATTTGGAAAGAAAATTCTGAATTCATAAATATCAGTTCCCCCAGAAACTGAACTTTAAAATTCACATTTATCCAGGCAAAGAACAGAATCGTACTGCGTGATCTTAAGTCTGTGTCCAACGACACAGCTTGCAGTTTGAATATCAAAAACTCTGTTTCCACGTATCATGCTGATGAAGATCTAATTTACAGGATTTTTTAGTGAATAAGGCAGGGTGCCATACAAATTATGTATTTTCTCATTTTAACATGATTCCTACTGTCACTGTAGTATTTTTACTCATTTGAACCTTAACTTCACATTTCTTATTTCTCCATTGTTTCACTAATCTTTATCTGATCTCCTGTTCACAAATGGGAAGTGATCATAAGGCAGTTTCATATCAGCACCATCATAACTTCATTTTGTCAAAGTACTTCTACAGGAAGTTTATAATTTATTAAAAACCTTTATCTATTCTTTAATCATCTCTTCATTGTAATTGATCCTCTAGAGCTCACAGAAATTCTTCCAAGAGCCTGTTTGAATAAGATTGCTTCAGAACAATGAAAGGCATAAAGGAGCCTATTAAAATTCCCATTGGCCTTTTTTCCATTATATAAAGCTTGAGGGTGGGCTTGTCCATTGGGAGAATAATGTTGGGTCGTGCAGCTTGGGGCAGGGAGTTGTATGAGAGGTGAAGGTTGGGGACATGACTGCAGTGTGCTCAGGCACACAAGGGAGCAAGATAAGTGGCACAGATAACCCCTCCAACCAGCAAGGCAACAAAAAGGCACGAAGAGATGAGGTCTGGAAGCTCACACTGAGCAGGGACTGAGGCCAGAAAGAGTTTTGGGAGCTGCAAAGGCTGACATGGAGATCATCTCTGCTAACTGCACCACCTGCTTGGGAACCCTGAACCAAATTTCACGGGGAGCGTGGGAGGAAGGTGTGCATGGGATGTTGTGCCTTGCACCAGTTACAACACCTACAAATGTCTGCTCACTGTAGGATCAAAAAACAAAAGTGAACTTCAGGTAGAAAAAAAAACCACATTGGAAGGCTGTGATCCTGCCAGACTGTGAGAGTGCTGGATCATTAGCTGTCTGTGTGCTAGAAATTCAAAGACAGGTTTCACTGAGAAGAAGCACCCAGACTTCAGATCATTACCTGGACCTTCTCAGGCAACTTGAAAGGGAACAACTCAGCTGAATAGCTCAATTACCTTCCTTGTAAGACCCTCACTTATTCTAGCTCAGGCAAGTTCTGTGAAAAATAGCATCTATTTATTCTGCTGTTACCATTCTCAAAATTAGACCTTCAAATATTAAAACATAACTTTTAAAAATTATCACAAAGTTGATTTATCTTCAGATTTACTTTTTTTTTTTTCTGAAAATAACCCACCACTATTTTTTGTCTGACTCTCAATTCAGAAACTTAATTTATTTCTCATGTCCAAGCTTCTTCTTTGGAAAAGCTTTTCTTGAAACCTATTTTTCAAATCAAAGCTGAGTTTCACTTTCTGTCTCTTGGTTTAGGCAGCAGCAACTTTCAGGGAAACAGATTTCCAGAGCAGCACAGAACAACTGAGTCAGATCTGGCAATATTTTAATCTTTTTCCCAACTTATGTGACAGTCCCTGAATCTTTCTGTGTTTTTATACGTCTCCTGTCTTTGGAGGAATCTGAAAGTGCCTGGAAACTGAGATCTGCATGTAATTAGATTTTGCACTCATTTGAATAGGAAAAAAAAAAAAAGCTCAGTGCAGATTCAGTTCTAATAAGAAGTGCTAGACCAGGAGGGGTGTTTCTTGTTTCTCCAACTTTATTCAAACCCTCTCATCTGTCCTCTTAGTGAATACATCAGTAGCACTGCTGTGTAGTGAATTCTCTTGACCTTGAATCAGTAAAACCCTGAGCAGGAACAGAAGAACGCAGGCAATGGTAACCTCAACTTGTATTTAGAGAAGTGCTTCAGTGAGCAGGCTTGGATGGAGAACAGCACTGTCTGACCCTTGGGCAAAAATGTTGAGTTGGAATGAGTAGCCCCTGTACAGAAATGGGCTCTGATGGTTTGTGTAACAGGCACACGACCTGAGGCTGCCTGCATGACTCGTAGGCTGTGCTTCCTCGGGGTTTTTTAGATAAGCCCCAGTAAATTAGCAGGGAAATTAGATAGGGAGTGCAGCATGGGCATGCCTTAGATCTGCAAAGCTGAAATGCTCCTCTTTTTCCAGACCACAAATTTTCATTTTTGCAGTTAGCACTAATAGGAGGTGACATGAGCTGCCATAATAAGATGCTTTGTGTCATGACTTAGTTAATAATGCCCAACTAATTGGCAAGTAAATGTTATGTGAAACAACAACAAGGAACCCTGCTTACCACCAGAACCTTTGGAAATCTGGTTTCTCTGTGTAACTCCTGCAGGCCATCATGGTATTTTATCTAACCTGCGGGGATGGAGCCAGATGCTCAGATGTACACACAAACTAATTGCCAACAAACCCTGCCTTGTGCAAGGCTTAGATCTCAGCTACTGAAACTTTCCAAGATGATTTTCTCCTGCCACTGTTCTGCAAAGCCACACCAGCTTGGAACCAGCATGGTTCCAAAGTCACTTTTTTTTTTTCCTCCCTAGTACTGGGAAATGTTTCCTCTTGCACAAGGTGTCCCACCATAGAAAGCTTTTTCCTCTGAGTCCTGTGCCAAAGCTGCTCTGCCTGCCCTGGGAAATGCCACATGACCAGGTCAGCCTTGGGGAGGTAAATGGGAAGGCTTTGGAAGAACAAGTCCCCACTTACCTCCCAATATCTCCTCAACTGACTTGTCCAGCCGCTGTCAAACCCAACAGGATTCACCAAGACTTCTTCATTCTCCATTTAATGCCAGTGAAGGAGGTACACTCTCATCCAGCTCCTCCTGGGAGGGGTCCTGCTCCTGGCTCCAACTTTTCATATAGCCACACATGACATCAAGTTGTACCCTTATTCCTGAAATGGAGACCTTCAGTAGCCTCCAGGTTGAGCTGCCAGCAACCACCAGGAGTTCTTTTAAAATCCCTGGGCACCCCAAGACAGTCAGAAATGTTGTGCTGGCTTTGATAAGTTGCAGCTGTAAAGTCTCTGCTAGCTGATGCACTGCTGCTGGTTTTAAAAATATAAATCAGCTGCTCAATTTCTCATCAAAATTTTAAATCAAACATTAGGTTGAGGACCTGGGAGAAGTGGCAGAAGGAGGGAGAGCTGCATTATCTGGACACAGTGGGGCATTAGCAAAAGAGCACTTCTGGAAAGCAAAGAACATTAGGTGGTGTTTTTTGGTTTTGTGTGAAAGCTTCTAACGACAGCTTTGATGCTAAAATGAGAGGGAAAACTATTGCCAGATTTGGTGTTATTTATTACAGGTGTTACTAAGGCACTTTCAGACTCACTGAACACCTTGAGCAGATTGCCTCTTCTGCAGCCTGTTCCCCGTTATTGTTATGATCTGGATGTAATTCTGCAGTTGTCTTTTATTTACATAGATGTATTGCAGTAAATGAAGGGCTTGTGTGCTTCCGTAATGCACACAATATGACCTTTGTGGACCAGTATCAGCTTGGTGGAAAGCAGAGCTCCAGCTGTCTTCTAGCTGTTTCAGAGGCAGGCAGATATGTCAAGAATATGGAAATATGGGAGCAATTTCTCTGTATTCAGCAGAGGTTGAAAAATTTGGGGCCAAATCTTTACTTTCCAAAACCTTCTTCCTGCACCATGCTCACCTATGCCCAGCAGAAGATACCACCTGGGGGCATCTGTCCAACAGACCCAGAGCTCCACAGAGGAGCTGAGCCTGTAGGCAAATATCCAAATCAGGACCAGAACTGTGAAGGAGGGTTGGGTTTCATGCCTAAATGCTCTGAAGGGCATAAGGGCTTGCAATGGGCTTGGAGCCTTTGCTCCAGCCAGTTCTGCTCACCTTATTCTTCCTTCCTCCATCCCTCCACAGTCTGAGTTTGCATTAGTGACACTTATGCATTCAAATATGGGGGAGGCAACCTCAGAGAGCAAATCTTGGACATTTAAAAATATCTTCCTTTGCTGTGGTCTCTAAAAATTCCCCTGAGGAAAGAGAGCATGAAAGAATAGCTACTTGTGCAGCAATTTTAATCAGGCAAAAATGAGGCACAGGACTGATTATAAAGTTATTTAGATGCTACACTTCTGACTACAGCTTTGTAATCAGACGGCAGCTACCATTCAGCCATGTAATAACCAGACGACTGTACATCTGCCTTGCTGTGCATATTTATAAAGAACGCATGGCTAACACTTATTTACCTTTATTAGCTGTATTCTCCATAATTAGCTCAGCTACTCTGAGCAGTTTTTAGTGCCTGGGCTAGCAGCAACTGTATTGGAATTAAAGCTGTCCAATCTTTCAATGTCCTCTTGGAAGCAGATGAAGATTTGTCAAAGCTAAAAGTGCACATCCCATAATCTCAGAATAAATGGGCACATTGAGGAAGTTCACTTCACACAAACACCAGTGTACTGGAGTCACAAAGGTGTCTGCAGTGGGAAGTGAGGGTGTCAGTGCTTGGGTCTAACAGTCACAGAAGGAGACCAACCTGCTGGTAGATGTTACAAGTCAACACAGCAGCTGAAAAGCTACAGCAGCCTGGAAATCAGTGTGCAGGGTCTAGGTGGCTTGTTAGGTTACAGAAGTAGTCTAGAAGGGTGAGGGATGAATTCTGATTTCCTCAGATCTAAGAAAATTGGTAGGGTTTTTTTTTTTGGTTCTGTTCCTGAACATGTCATTGGGGAGATAAAAAATCATTTTGAGTTGATCTAATGGGATTGTAGGCTCCCTCCACTGACACGGTTTTGATGACACTATGCTTGGGTTCATTTAAGATGCTGGTTAACTTATGCTAAATATTGACTATAAAGAGATAGGATATGGATTTTCTGTGGCAAAGGACAGAATAAAACACTTCACACCAGAAGGAGCTCTGTAGATGACAGGACAAGCACCCCTCACTAGAAAGGTGAGTCTCTGGGCTTGCTAATGTCAGCAAGGCTTCCCACCTAACACACATGTAAGACCAAGACCTATTGGTTCAGGGTATTTAAAAAGGGTTGCTTCACCTGGCTATATACAGGCTGAACCTCCATAAAGACATATGTGTTAAGCAGAGCCCATTTCCATGGAGCCACTCAAGTCTTCCATAAATTTCACTGAAGACAAGAACATCTGTCCCTTTAGATCACATCTTTACTGGCATTCAAACATAAGGCACAACTGATTTTCAAGTTATTTGGGTTGGAAAGCATGTGCTCTACTGTTGCTGAAATTGCCACAAATTAATAGCCCAGCAGCTAGATTTGGGGATGTGCCAGCGTGGGGTGAGGCTAGTCTGTCAACTCTTAATACTTCTAATGCTCCATGTCCAAAAGTTTCAGCTGTCACAGTTCCCTGCACAAGCAGCACTGGGGAGGTAAACCCTCTGTGGGAGAGCTGGGTGGGGATTGTGCCATGGGAAGAGTCATCTCATCAGAAGAGCTTGGGGAGCATCTTCAAACCTGGTGTGCTGTGAGGACATCCCTACCCTCCACAGCAGTGACAGCTACACCTGCCCTGTGCTTCAGCACGCAGCCTGGGAGGTGGCTGCTGGTCCTGCAAGACCTTCGCATCCCGCCCCCATGAAGCAGGGATGGGAAAATGTTCTTCCTCATCTTGCTCTGGAAGTTATCAGAGCCATATTTTTCTTCTTTTTAAAACCCACACTGCATCATAACTTCCAGCAAGTCCAAAGAGAAAACAGGATTCTCTGTTTTCTCATCTTCAAACCAAGAAATCCCAAAGGGGTGGTTTTTCTTTTATGTGGCTGATATCAGTAGCAATCTGATGTCACATTCCTGCTGATAATAACATTCTTTGCCCCCAGTATGGATTTAATCTATGAAAATTATATGGGGAGATTGTATTTCCATATGGAAGTTCTTTTAATTAATGCTCACTTCTTAATGCCTCAGAGGCTGATATCATATTGGTTAGGAAGAGGAACTGGAAGGATATATTGAAACTCTTATTAGCAATGTTATATTGAGATAAGGAGAGACCGTGGAAAAGATCCAGGTGTACAGATATGCAAATCCAGACCTTTCCCCAAAGCTCAGGTACTTGCACTCATATGAAATGACCTCAGTGTGGAAGTGGTTCCTGGCATCACTGAGTATCCCACATCTTTTTCTGGTTTTCTCTGTGTAGGAACCATAGGTGCATATCTGAGATACCTTGCTGGGCTGGGAAGAGGTCTGAGTCTCCATATGTTTTTAGTCTCCACATGTTTTAACCCCTCACCCTACAGTCCTGATTTTGACTGTGGTGATGAGCACCTGCCATCATTTGTCTTTCCAATAGGTTTTTAGAGGGCTTAGTGGAAATGATATGTTGCCCTGCCCTTATAAATAGGTGTCTCCTCTCAACACTGAAAGCATTAGTAGATTAAAGAGAAAAAAAAAAATGCCCATGTCACTAATGGCTGGATGGTTTGACTATCTTAATTATACCCCTTGGAGAAGGGAGCCTTTGCTGCATTTATACAATCCACTTTTTGTATAAAAGCATCATAGAGAGAAAATGTCCTTCTGCAACAGACCAGTCCTGTTTCTCCTGTTGTTTGAAACCATTCAGCTGATGATGTTCATTAGGCATTGCCTTCAAGAGCTTAACAAATGCTGTGGTCACTACAAAAGCCTACATTAAGTGCAAGCTGATTTAGTGAGCACCTATGGATCTTACAAAAAAAACAGAAGTAGATAATGATATGATGCTAGCTTTAATTTCACGATCATATGGCATTTTTATGCTCAGGTCCTCTGTCTCATTCCTTGCACACAGAATAGAGGACGTTCCCTTAATAAAATAAAATCAATATTTTGCTTTTTAACATTGTTCAGTGTGCCATCTAAGCCCTTATTTATTCTGTACTCTGCAAACTCTACTCCAAAATCAGATGTATTACCTACCCATCTGATTTTCTAGGTGGAGGGCTGTTTTTTCAGACTCGGGGCAGCTGCATAGAGCACTCAGGGTTGAAAGCCTCCACTAATTGTGGGCATCAGTTTTGAAATACCAATTACAGTACTTTTAGCCCACTTAGCATTATTAACATCTTCTGGATGTGGGACTCCATACACAGCACTTGTGCAAGCCTACCACCAGGGTTTCAGGGCATGCACCCAGATGCATTTGAGTTTTCCCCTTTTATTTCAGAGTTTATGTTGACTCCTTTCCCAGCACGACCTCCACACTTAGCTACTTGTGCTGCTAAAGAACTGGGGTTCATAAACGAGGGAGCATGAAAGCTGTGCAGGACCTACTCCACCTGCATTCCCATTTCCACCAGCTGCAAGCTTGATAACAGAATTTATGGCCAGCCAGACGTCATTACTGACAGATGCCAGCCAAAACTGTTTGTTTTCATCCAGAAATGCTCTGTGAAAGCTTGGAGACAGAACACTTCCTGCAGCGAAGATATGAAGTATCTGCTCCTATGAAGCCCTGGTTTTTATAAAGACCTCAGTACAGAACTGCTGGTGACTGCTCTATTCATTAAGTTTGCTGGTTTAGCACAAGGCTGAGAATGCACTCATTTACCTGGGTTATGTCTTACTGAGATGACTGGCACAGGGCACCCTCCTCTCTTAAAACAAAAATCATGATGGTCTTAAGAAAAGGAAACAATCAAAACCAACCAGAGAACGGTCTAAGAGGAGCAAAACAAAGGCTAACCATCATAACTCTGCACTGTTGGCTACGTCTGTCCCAGTAAATAAAACAGCACCTAAGCACAAAGTCAAGCTGAGGACCATAATCACCTGAATTTGAGATATATTTCCTTTGGTCTGCTTCAAACAGTGCTCTCCTAAAGAGTGCTTTAGCACAGCTTGGCCAACAACACAGGGTAGGGATGGTGCCCAATGGGCAAGATGAAGCAGCTCACCAGTTTTATTTACTAACATAGAGGTGACTGTGTTGATCTAGTCCACAGAAACATTTGTGTCACTGCACTGATTGTATACCAACATCTTAACACCATTAAGAGATATGGAGGACTTTTTTAGCAACCAAAGATGCACACAGTGACCAGAATCTGTAGACTGGATGTTCAGAGTGAAAATCCATAGCCTATGTTATCATCCCTGGGAATGGCATCCTGAAGAGCCAGGCCCTTCTTGCAGGTAACCAGAGCTGAAGAGTTGAAAAGGATAGGGGAAAAATGGTTTGTTTTCACATTTCTGGAAGGTAATTATTATCAGAATAAATACACAGGGATTTAAATACACTCAATTATCAATAAAGCTTCAAATGACTTCTGGTTTTCTCTATACACCTGGGACAGCTAAATATAGATCTTGTAGCACTATCATCTGAACAAAAGTGTCTGGGATGTTTTAGGTGATGTCTGCAAACTTCATACCACTGCAAATTTTGCTGGTGGCGGAGAAATTTAACACAGGCAAGACAAAGAACTTTTGTAAGTGTCAGGCAAAGGCTTTAATGAGGAAATAGCTAAAAAAAATCAACTGAAACACTGGCTTGTACAGACAGAATACTCTAGGGCTGAAGCAGGAATAAATGCCCATCAATTTTATCCAGTGTAATGGCCTCAGGGATGCTGGCACAAAAGCCAGTGATGATGGAGACATTCCTCTTTGGATACACACCAAAATATTAATTTGTTCCCTTAATTAAACTTCCAGACAGGATTTTTGGATTGGTTGCTCTCTAAGATTATGCTGTGTTGTGCATTCCTTCTGAGGCTGAAATATTTATAGCTACATGCACCCAATTCCTTAGATGCTCTGCAGTCTGTGTCTCTTACAACAGCAACTGCTGCCATTGCAGTGTTGCATATCTTGTTTATCTGCATGGGAAAGGACAAGAGTGAGATGAGTCTGGGCCTGTTGCCTGCAGGTGATCAAAGCTGAGAATAAGCAGCAAGGTGGGGGATTTTTTCCCTCTGACTAGAGTGTTAACAAAACTGAAGTTGATGTCCTGATTTAATAACCCTCTAGCCATGACAACCCACAGCTTATTTTCACCTTCAGAGATGCTTTTTGCTAGGGAATGGACAAGAGGGAGGTTGTCACAGTTGGTCCTGATACTGTCATGCTGCCATGCCCATTGCATGTCAGAAAGTCTGCTCAATTGCCCTCTCTGCTCTTGCTGAACTTTGATTTTGCAGGGAAGGAAGTGAGGCTCTACTGCCTGTGCTACAGTCCATGTAACTTGTCCCAGAAGCAGGAAAAATAAACAGTTTGGGAAGTTTTGAGAGCATTACAGCCCACTGAATGTGCACAACCCAACAGGGAATGTGTTGTATGTTGCCCCAAAGCTAAGATGATATTTTTACTATACTTAAAAAACCCACACCAGTGAGTATTTACCCAAAATGCTGCTATATGGACCACTAGAAAGTGTAATTTGTCATTTCATGTGGCCGTAAAACTCATTAATGCACAGAATCACAGGGGCTTTGTGATGATTTCCTGTAGCTTGCTAGAGTTTTGCTCAGCCTAATGTCTCCAGCAATGGCATGTATTCATCCTTTTCTTCTGGGAGGCTTTTCCATAGTTTAATGCCACCCAAATTCCACTGCAAAAGCTCCTCATGACTGCTCAGTCTGCATCCCTGATCTTTTTCCCCATTAGATTTCTCTTTGGCATTGTAGCATACATCAGACAACTTATTTTTAATATTCCTTTGTATTTAGTGAAGAAATGACAGAGAAACATAAGGTTGCACAGCAATTATCTTGCTTCTAACTAGGACCTTCTGCAACCTTCTTCTGAGCATCCCAGTTGTATTAACACCAATGTCAGCCATCTGCCTCAGAAAAAATGTACTGATGGACTCAGTGACCTTTCTGGAATCACTTTGTCATGCCTCCTCTGTCTTGTTTACAGGTGCCCACCATTGGGGAGTATTTACTACTCTGATTCAACTGTGCAAATAGGGATTTTTGGACTTCTGTAAATTTTTAAGCTGCTTTATCAGGGGCATTGTTTGTTTATTTTTATAGCTACTCAAACCCATACAGCAAAGTAGCTGGGAGACAGGAATGCTCAAAAGACCAGTTCACATTAACATAGCTCATGAGTAATTCTAGCAGTACAGTTGTACTTATATTAAGCAGCTGATGTTTTTTAAGATGAAATGTTCCTAAATCAGCTGTTGATACAATATCACAAAAATCTGTATCAAGATCCTCAGTGCTGGGCAAATGCATTTGAATATGATGCACTGAAGCCTTGAGCAAAAAAGTGAGATGCTTCTGAAGAGCTACTCTTCTGAGGATTTATTGGGGACACAATACAATATATCAAAGAAGGACTCCAAGGAGCTTCTTATGATTGCAAAATGGCCTTGAAGAGGGAATTTGTTGCATGTAAAACAGAAAAGCCACATGCCACTTATGCTGGAAATAGTTCAGCGTTCAATTTGGATGGTGACAGAAGCAGCAGAAGGGAAGGGAGACAGCTCAGGAAAGACCCTGATCTGCAAATGAAAGCCCAGAAAATCTTGTAGTTACTTCACAAGATAAATTCTGACTGACAGCTGCAGCACTTTTCCCTCTTTCTCTCTTCCTATTTTTGTTTTGTTTTGTCTGCTTCAACCAAAGCTGTTTTCTTACTAAAATCATAGCGAGAAGAAAAAATCTTCACTTGTGTCATGTTGCTGCAGAAACACACAAGCTGTCAGCATCTGTCGCTGGCATCTTTCCTTCCAATCTGATGAAGCCATCACTGTCCCTTCTGCTGCTCCCACTGCCTTTTGATCTTTCCACCTTGCCATTTCCTCTGGTGATGCCACTGTTTGATACACTCAAACACCCCAAGTGAACAATACCCAGCTAGGGAGAAATAAAAATGACTGTGTGCCTTGATTTGTATCACAGGGGTTAACTGAGGTGAAGGAAGAAAATCTGGGGTTCGAGCTCAGAAATGGCTAAAGAAAAAGTGAGGCATCAAGGAAAAGGAAGTCACTGGTGAAAGAAAAGGGGCCTCTCTCCCTGATTATAAATAGAGTGTAAGCTGAGTTACAGCTAGGCAGACATACAGAATTACAGTGTTTGAGCTGAGATCACTGAATCATTTGTGTGACTGTCCCATATCACGGAAAACATTGAATTTCACCTTCTTTTAACCCTAATAATTCATGCTTAGGTCAAGTGCAACTTCATTCCAAAGATGCCTAGCCCCTGAGTAATGCTGAGGCGATGTGAGATGAGACACAGCCAGCACGTTAAGACATCCTTTGATCTCCCTTTGCTTTTCACATCGCAGCAGTAACAACAGCGCAGTGACAGGAGGGAAACCTCTCATTTCCTTTGACTGCAGGTGCCTAGAGTGGTATGATGGCACCATAAATCACACTGCAATTATGAAGATGATTCTTCTTAATACGTCGCAGTCTTCTATCCCTTTCACTAAGTCAACGAGGGAATAAAGTTGCATATAAAGGTTGATAAAAATCCACCGCTTAAAACCTTCTCTTAGCAGAAGTGTTACAGCTTAATGTTCATCAAAGCACAACTTATCAATCATTACAAAGATAAACACAAAATATGCAGTCAAAACTCACATTAACTCTTTTCTTCCCTCTTATCTGTGGTGAGGGGTTGTTACTTATGAGATGGCAGCATCTCCCTACCCTGAGGAAGGAGAAAAATCATGGAAAAGGTGAAGCTGCTGGGTCACCAGCATAATTGCGTGCAGGACTCCTGGACTAATGTGACTTTATCATATGAATACTTGCAAATCGACCAATGGGGTGTGTCACTGATGCTCTCACCGTGTTTTTTCATAAGTCTTTGTCTACAAACAAAGAACCTGTGCTGAGCTCCCTGCCCTGCTCCACTCTGCACCCTGGGAATAGAAAATCATGAGATATCCGTGATGAGACTCTCCTTGGAGGTCGTGCTGGGAAAGGAGTCAACATAAACTCTGAAATAAAAGGGGAAAACTCAAATGGCAAATGTCCAGCTGTCCCCCTTGCCCAGCAAGGGTAGATTCGGGCATCCTCTAGAACAGCTTCACTGAGCACCATGACTTGGAGAGCTGCCCAGCAGCACTGAGCTCCTCATTCTGCCCAACTTGGCCTCCAAAATTTAAAAGATCATGGCATAGATAGTGCTAGAAGTGTCTCCTTTTATATGTTACAGGGTGTCTACGTTTAGCCAGTACCCAGGGCTAAACTGCAGCAGTTGTTCTACCACCCAATGCCCCCTCCCCAGCTGAGAAGGGGAACTGGGGAAAAAAGGGAGAAGCCCCATGGGTTGAAGCAGAAAAAGATTTGATGAAATAACAAAACTGATACAATCACCAATATGAAGACCACAAGGTTCTACTCACCCTGGTCCTTGGGGTCAGCAGCAGGAGCAGAAGGTCAGAAGGGAGCAGCCCCAGGAAGAGGAACTCCCCCCTCAGTGAGCTCCCTCCCTTTATAATGAGCATAATTAATTGGTGTGGGATCCAGCTGTGAGTCACTGCCTTGAGTGCATCTCCCACTGACTGGGGGCTGCTCATGGCTGGGCCATGGGGCTGTGCCTGGGAACCAGGACACACAGGAAATAAAAGGCATTTGGCATAAATCTAGGTACATCATTTCTTGTTCATGAGTACACCTCACTTTTAGATTCTTTTATCTATTTTTTCTCTTCTTCAATGGAAGAACAAAATGAAATGTTTCATTTTGGTTTGCTTTAAAGAGGAGATAAGGGAACCTTAAAATAGGAAACCAAAATTGTACAGAATCTCAAATCACTGCAAGTCCAACATTAAAGTCAGAATGAAGCATAATTTCATTTCCAAATTATAATTGTAACAGACATTTTCATTTTCCTTATTTCTTGTGATTACTTACATCTTCCCATGGAAAGCAATAATTGCAATGGTATCAAACTTTTCCTGCAAAATTTTTAAAGTAGAGAAAATAACCATGGGTTGGATTGGAATCAACTGTCATCTTGCTCTCATTTTCTGTTTTCTTATGCCACTTTTATGCTAATGTCACTCCAGTGATTTCAGTGATTTTTTTTTATATATTGGGACTTGGATTTTTGAAGTGCACTAAATATGAGGGGAGAATGGATGAGCATATCCACTCTCAGCTAAATTGTCATTTAAGGAGGTCTCCGAACAGGCTGGGCAGCACAAGCCTTGCAGTGCAGTCACGTTGGTAGCCCATAGAGTACAGCAGAACAAACATCCTAAAGTCCTCATGGAAAATAAAGGCAAGAAGAGAATAGACCAATCTTCTGCCTGTTCACGTCTGTGAACAGTGGCAAGAGAGATCAGTTATCCAAATCTTGCATTGAAAACAATATATCCTGCTAAAGTCCTTGAGCAAACCAGTCATCAGCATGGCATTTGGCTGGTGGAATTGCAGCCCCTTGAACTGTGCCTCTGCCAGGAACACATTGATCTGAGTTTGAACAAAACCAGCCTGAGAACTGCTCTGCAAAGCTTCCAGAAGTCATTGAACAGCACCTCAAAGAGCAGGCTGCTGTGGTCTTATCAAAAGCAGAATAAATCAAGTTAACACACTACAAATACACAAAGGCTGCGGGGTTTTGGCTGGTTTAGTTTATATTATTACTAATAAAAGAAGATGCTCTAGCAGAGCTCTAAAAGAGTAATCTGGTAAGAGCTCTGTCCTGAGGGATTTGCAGACCAAAAATAGCTCAACTCTAACATCTCAGCTGCAGAGCTAAGGCTGGCGTGCAGGGAATTAGAAGTGCAGCAGCTTTGAAACTGGTCCCACTGTGAACAGAAGTTTACTCTTTGCTGACCATATCTACATAGCCACGTTATGGGCTGGCAGAGGAGGCTGCTTGCAGGTGTACAGCTCCAAAGTGCCTCCATCAGAGGTGAGGGGACACTTTCTGCTGCAGCGACAGTCGTGCTTGGTCTGCTGGCTGGGACTCTGCTCCAAGTATCCCCCTGCTCCATGCACAGCACTGAATTATTTCCAGGAAGAGGAAAATAAGGGAAAGGATTTAGCATTTTATTAAATCATTAAGGAAATAAGAAATAGCAGGTGGCTATCCACTTACAAAGATATTCTAGCTTGGTCTAATTAGGAGACAAATCTGCTCTTTGGTGTATTCTCACCTTTCTATTAAGTGCATCAATTGAATTTGGGGAACATGCAGAGAGGAAATTATCTGGCTTGATCCAGACTGCATCATGCAGCCCACACAATTGTTTAGGAGCTGGTTAACCATGTATGGCTACGTGGAAAAATGGACAGAAATCTCCCAAATGCCACAATGATATGGTGCTTCCTGGGGAAGGAAGGAGCATCCTTTATTCTGGCAGCTGATGAGAGAAGCTTTACTGCCAAACAAGTCACTCTCTCTTTAACTCTCATCACCCTCATCCTCTTCCCCACTCTCTTTTCTTCCCTGTTCTCCCCCACAGCTCTATTACTACTGTTTCTTCCTGTAGGTTTGCCCCTTCCTGGACTTTTCTGCCCCAATCCTCAGCACCTTAATTCTGATCTTTCCCACCCCACAGACCTTCCAAAGGACCCCTCTCTCTCTCTGACATTTCAGTGGCATGTATTAGCTACTAATAGGGGTTATTAGCAAGGATTAGGGAGTAGGTGACAATACAAGGCAAGAGAAAGCCATCTTATCTTGTTCAGATCACAGGAATTGTATTGTTATGAATTTCTGCAGTGCCTGGTACAATGGAATTGCAGAGTCAGTCACAGCAATGCAGAAAAAGAATGAGCACTGCAAAATCTATATGGTGGCTTCACTTTGGTGCCTCTTGTCAAAAGACGAAGAGCTGCCTTCATTAGCTTAACACAGAATTAACAAAGGTTTCTGCAAGCTGACACACCACCAGTCAGTTTTGTGTCTTTCCCTTATAAATGCCTCTATAAAGCCCACAAACCCAACAATTGTATTGTGCTAAAACAAAACTCCAGCATTAACCCAGAAACCCAAAGGAATTCAGCGACAAAGCTAAACTCAGCGAATTTCCAGTTCTTGGCTAATGATGGCCTTTAGATGTTTTGTTGCCACACACTGAATGCAGGATTCTCCTGCACTTTGGACTTGTTGGTGGGTGTCTGGGATTGTTAAACATTTTTTTTTCCCAGGTTATTTGCCCACACAATTGCAGGGTAGGTGACTAAATTTAGGGAAGCGTGCTTACACGTAAACCAACTGCATGCTTCTTGCTAGTGGTCACACTCATCACTAATTACTATTAAAGCAAAGGCCATGACTTGCCGGTGGTACGATGCCAGCAAGCTGCACATGAGGGATTTGAGTGCCAGCAAACAAGCACCCAGAGGTCCTGTTTCCTAGCTGAAATACAATTTGATTGCCTTTTTGGTTATGCATGCAGAGCAGCGGAGAGAAAGACAGCGCGTTAGCCAAGGGAGGCTTTCTACAAATAGGCAATGCTTGGATGGGCTTAACCAGATGGGATGCAGCCCAGGATGCAGCGTGGTAGGTACCCCATGCATCAGTCATGCAAAACACTAGTAAAGGAACTGAACTCTTAGTTTGGGGACTTGCAAACTGATTGCTGTTTCTTGAATGAGACATCAGCCTAGCTTTTGGCCTTTCTGATCTCTGCATATTCTTTAAGCCTGCCATTTCACCTCTTGCATCCTTTGATTTTTACAGATCTCAGCTTGCTCTGACTTTGTATTTTTCTCCTGCATCCATCACCAAGTCCATCCTAAACCTAATCATTGGCACATTAGCATCTGCCACCAGTGGAGAATTTGGCCTTCAATTAGTTGTCAAGATAGCACTGAACTGTCATTTCCAATGCACCCTCTGGCACTGGTGCCCATGTGGGAAGGTCCTGTGGGGAAATGGAGACAGGCAGGACCTATGGAGACGGGCTGATAGCTGGCAGAATGGAGAAGGTGCTGTGGAAAGCGAAGGATCGCTGCCCTCAGCCCTAAACACAAGATGTTACAAGGAGGAGACAAGGCTGCAATACCCCAGCTCTGCCCTATTTTCTGTAGTGCCTGGGGGCAATGCAGACCTGGTTGGAGCAAAGGATCTGGCTGGAGTGAAGGGTGCTGCTCCAGCTGCCCAGCCACTGTGGGTTTGCACGGGTCCCCTCTGAAGAGATGCTCGAGCCTGGACTTGTCTGAGGAAGCAGCAAACCCCTGTGAGCTTTCATCAGGCAGGCAGAGGATTGTCAGGTTTGCAAAGGAAAGGAAGAGCTGGTGCTGATCCCTGAGCAACAGCATTCACCCCAGGGCACAGTCCTGCCAAAGGCAACCTGCCAGTAATGCCTTGGTGAAACCACTCCTGGCGAGGGAGACTGTGGGGATGAGCTGGGGAAGGGAAGTGACCCCGTGAAGACCTTAATCTTAACATGAAAAGAGATTTGTAAACCAGCATGCAATATTTCCTCACATGTCTTAAGAAAGCATGAGAAACACCTGCAGCTGAAGGTAAGTTTTAGCTCTTAATTTGGAATAGTAATTGGAAGGCAATGAGTGACTCCATCACTGGCACACACAGCATTGATGATATCCCTGTATCTCCTCTTTTTCACAGCTGTTGCAGCCCTGTTCCCACTCTGGCTGGTAGCTAGCTGGACATTTCCCCTGTGAAACCTTGGTTATAGGTCTGACAGCCTGTTAGATTTCCTACTCCAGGTCCCTTCTGCAAATTAAACAGTTATACCATCTCCGAAGCTGAATAAAAGGAACAAAATGTGTATACTTAAAATATGCTGGGTGGTTTAGTCTTCTAGAAACCCTGGTTTGGAGCAAGAACAGAGTGAGAAGGTGGGGTACGTGTGTCAGTCCCCTGTGGATCACTGTGATGGACCCTGCTCCAGATTGTTTCTTCCAGCCCTTGCTAGGTCTTGCTGGTGAGGAGGAGATGACCTCCAGCCATGGCTAAGGGGCTGTGAAGCAATGCCAGGGAAAGTTCAGGGACACAAGAGATGGAGAGTGATTCCAGTGGTGCCAAGAAGATATTTTGGGAGGCAGAGTGAACACTAATGTCTAACCCCTTCATCCAAAACTGTTTCACTAAACCATCCCTGCACGAAACAGAAACAGCTTTGGGGGCTACAGTCCACCTTGCTGTTTTAAAACACAGTGGCAACCACAGGCTCATTTAGGCAAGAGCACAATTAATTTGTGTGTGTTACATTTGCTCTGAGCAGCTGCTGTGGGTGCCTGGGACAAAAAGAGAAACAGGCAGTTTCTGATGCTCCATTAGCTGGGGAAATTCAGGAGCCACAGAGGCATTTCTCTGTGACCCCCTTGGTACTGAACTGCTCCCAGAGTTTTGGCTGGGTATAAATTACATAGAGATTTGGGGAGGAACTTGCTTAATTGCCTGAATCCCATTTCAAGACCCTTAGTCATCTATATTATCTAGGCAAGATTTTTTGGTTACCAAATCAGACTGACCTGAACGTGGCACACAAATATTATCAAGATATTCACGTGTAATCCTCTGAACACCAGTCCTCCCAGTCTGTCATACACCATGCATGAATTGAATTGCCTGCAAAAGGCTGGAGAGTCACCAGTGAGAAGGGAGGTGTCGCCCAGATCTGCTTTTCTTTGCCACCTCCTGCCCACAGTGCCACACGAGGGTCACAGAGGGTGGCATTTGGGAGCAGGGACTTGTTTTGATGGGTAGGCTGTGTCCCTGCTCCGTCCTCCACGTCTCCTCAGCCTACAGGGAGCTCGTACAGCTTCCTTAGTGGCTCCAAACCCACTCCTGGCCGGCGGTGCTGCCAGACACGGGGCTGTCTGCTGGAGTTCATTACCCATGTACGAGGCACATCCCAGCAGCATGACAAGATGAGAGATGGGAAGGTATTTAATAGTGAGATTCATTAGCTTGACTTACTCGCTTTCTCTGTGGGCAGCAGGTCGCTGCACTGCTGTTACAGGGGTCAGGGCATCTCCATTGCAAATAGATTCCCTTTAGAAACCGCTTTCTTTGGTTGTTTCATAAAAATCCCAGCGATTATTCTGTCACAAACCAAACCACTCTGCTGCATACTAACACCAGCCTTGGGTTTCACCTCCCTTTAAGTCTTCATTTGTAGCCTGGCATTTCAGGGCATAATTTGAATTTATAATAACATCATTGAAGACCTATTTTGTGGATTATAGTTCCATTTGGAGCCTTTTCAGTCATACCAGAGTAAATACTGGATCGTCTTTGCAAGAAACTTCCAAATTAATATATCTGCCAAACTTTCTGGCTGCATACAAATCACTTGCTATTACTGGGAAGTACAATGACATCTGTTCCAGATGCAAAGAACAAGCACAAGAGGAAAAAAAATCTAAACAAAACCCCAGAGTGTTTCTTTTCTCTTTGGTATTAAATTTATTGACAGCTGCTCAGGCCTGGTGAGGAAACAGCCCTTTAACTTGTCACTTCTGTGCTGTCTCAGTGGCTTTGCCCAGCAGCAGCATTGGCTGGTGTACGTCAAAGCTGGTTTGCCATCCCTGCTCCTTGGCAGGAAGGCTTCTCATGCTCTCTGCCCGCTGCAAAACGTTCAGGGTGAGACCCTCAGCTCCACAGGATCTGGCTTCAGCGAGCTGTCTGGTTTGGACATGGCTGCTGTGATTTGCAGGAGCTGAAAGTCTCTCAGTCTCTCTGGCATGGGCATTGGGAAGCCACATGACAGGTATATTTACATGGATTTCACTCGAGATTCTTTTAGCATCCCCTCTTGTACCAAAGGTGTCACCCTTATTTGATTAAGGAAATACAGTCCCAAATATCCTGAATTTCTACATCAGCTTCCAAATCCCAGAGGACACCTTTCTTTAAATAAATTATTGGGTTATCTTTCAGTTGCACCTCTGAATTTTTGTAGTCCATTGAGACTGGTTTTGTTGTGGATTTTTAGTTTATAAACTCTCCCCCCTCAAACTCTTCATTGCATTTAATGCACTTTGTTCATCCAGCTACCAGCTTCTCCAACCAGCACCTCTGTCCTACTGCATTTAATACATAAGCCAGGAGTCCACCACATCTAGAAGCAAAAAACACTCACCTTTACAAGACCAGATAACATTAGACTGTCTTTATCATTATACAGAAGCCTCAAATATCCTGAAAACTTGCCTCAGCTTATTTAAAATAAATAAATAAATAAATAAACACTGAAAATCTTCTATAGTCCCTTGATGCCAGGACCTAGGACTTGAAGAAAAGTAGGCACAGATGTTTACAAGGCTTGTGTAACCACATGAGCTAAGCCCACAAGCCTCTGCACTGATGTCAAAGGAGGTGTTTTCTCCTTCCACTCCACACTTCTTTGCCAGGGCACCTCTTCTACAAAACTGTTTTGAGCAAAGACTAAATGGCAAACCTTGATCTTTATACATCTTTGAAAATATGATCTGGCCATACAAAAGTAGGAGATACCTTGGCAATGTCCCTAGGTTGAAACAGAGGGGAGATGGGGAGACCAGAATTTCCAGTTGTGTAATTGTCATGCTGCTCAAATGCCAAATCTCAGACTAGCAGCAGCTGGGATTTATTACTTTTTCATTTGCTATGTAAATCAAAGTGAAGGCATCAGAAGGAACAAAGGGAGAGGGGGGGAAATGCTGTTCAGAAGGTGTCATGGACTAATCAAATGTAATCCTTTATTCAACACTTAGTTGGGAAAAAAAAAAAAAAAAAAGAACTTCTGTCATCCAGGCTTGAATTACATGGAAACACTGAGTAAAACAAGACAGCTCCCCTATGAGTCTGTAAGTGCAGGGGTAAATCTGTACATTAGGTATGTACAAATGCTAATCAAGCCCCAGTATGGGAAGGCTACAGGTATGAAGCATCTCATTCTGAATGTGTTAAAGGAATAACAGAGAAACAGGGCTGGACAGGATGATTTGAGGAGGTTGCTCTATCTGTGTGTCAAACAGATCTACAATTATAGGAAGAACAGCACGATGAGAATTACATTTACATTGCAGTCTGCCTCCTGACCTCATTGCATGTTATTTTAGTTTCAAATCTCAAGGCCAGCTGTAGCCTGCAACGTTTTCTCTGGATCTCATACGTAGCAGAACTGTTGGCCAATAAAACAGCAACATCCCATTGGGTTAAAGATGGGTTATTGAGTCATGGACTTACCAAAAGATGAAGTAACAGAGAACTGTGAATTGTCTTCTGTGCAGAAGTCCTTCACCCTGGGAGATGGCACTGGACCAGTGACTAAAGGGAAGGGGGAGGTGCGGATCTGCAGGAGGAGATCTCCTTGATCTGGACTGCAGCTCTTTGATGTCAAAGTCCACAAATTTGTGGGAATAAAAGCCCTGAAAGCTGGAGGATCTTAGGGTTTGTAGAGGGTTAGAGGTATATATTATGGGATTTAGAAAAGAAGAAGGAATAAAAGATTTCAAACATGGCAGGAGAATCATGCCCTGGGAGGGAAAGATCTTTAATGACTGCCTGTAAGGAAAGGCCAGTGTAGCAAACTCTGTAAATCTTCTCTTTTTCATGCATTTTAGTGTCTCAAAACACAGGTCAATAAATATTGTTTTCACTGGGTCATTTAATGTATAATAGAATTTCTCCTTTGCAACTTTATTTTATGGCAGTGACATGACAATGGAAAAGTCTGCCTGAAAGTTCAGAGGCAACAAGCATTTCTCATCAAAAGTTTAAGGCTCTGCTGTTCCACATCAAGGTATTTTTTAGTGTGTTCATGCATTATATGAGATGACACTCAGCACCAGCAAGTGGGAGTAACACAAAAGCTGCAAGCAGGTCACTTGCATTAAGTACAATGCCACATAAGCTGCATAATGGCCTCTGGCAACCTCTCTCAAAGGATCTCATGCCACTGCAATATGATTTAGAAAACAGAAATAGCTCCACATTCTGCTGTGTGTTTTCTCCTCACCTTGCCTCACGTATTTTTACCGTGCACTTGGCTAAGGTCTCCCAGAAAAAAGAACACAATCTTCCATGTTTTTCATTACCTATTTCAAGAGAAGGTTTGGGGAAGCTGCCAGAGCAGTGGCCAGAAATTGAAGTCCTTTATGCAGAGCTGCAAGAGCATCAGTTCCTCAGTCTCTGAAATGATACCAGGATGGGGCGGGGCAGGTCTTCCCTTCCCTTCCCTTCCCTTCCCTTCCCTTCCCTTCCCTTCCCTTCCCTTCCCTTCCCTTCCCTTCCCTTCCCTTCCCTTCCCTTCCCTTCCCTTCCCTTCCCTTCCCTTCCCTCTCACTCCTGTGCCTCTTTTACATTGATGTGGTCCAGTGACAGTGCCAAAGGGGAAAAAGAAACCCTGTCACGTGAGGAAATGAATGCAGATGATCTGCTAATGCCATATGAGTCCCCAAGGATGCCTCCAGAGGCAATAGTTATCAGCTTCTCCTGACTTGGGTTGGGTTTCAGCCCACACCCTTGCCATGCTGGGGAAAGAACAGAGACCTTCATCCAGCCTATGTGCTGTGCCTATATACTGATCCTTACACACTGGTCCTTATTCTGAGTTGTGTTACTCCTACCTGGAACAGTCACAAGCTGCTACAAAGTTCCCACTATGTTGATGCCATGCTTTTATGTCACCAGCCAGATGGAGTGCGAGACACTTCTAGAAGTGAATTTCCAAGAAGCTGTGGAGCATTTAATTGTGTGACTCCCTTTAGAGTTAATGGAACCATAAACCTCTATATTAACAGTAAAATGTGTCCTGTAGCAGTGTGAGCTTGACATGAACATCCGTTGTAAGCCCTGTACCCTCTTTTACCATGTGTTATGGAGATATTATTGCAACACACCACTCATCTCAATGGCTTTCACGGGAAATTAATTTGAGGTGAGGCACTTGAGATAAAAGGGAACTGCCTAACTGGGAGGGCAGTAATAGATTAGGAAACCTCTCTAGAGAAGGAGCTACTATAGCAGGATAAAGAAATATGCAGTCCAATCGCACAGTCAGGGTCGTGTCACTTGTATCCTCAGACTCAGGTGATAGTTAACAAAATAGGAACCATTAAAACAAGGGAGACAGATTGGAGCCTCATTATTAGGCTGCAAACTGACAAATGGCTGAGACTAGCAGTGTCACATTGAAGGCAGAAACTCTTAAGAGTCAGTACCCAATACCCCTCCATCCATTCCAGAGCTGATTTTCTTTCTTAATGATTTAACATGGAATCTTCCTGTAAAAAATGGCTCTTTAAATACCCTAACCTTTGAAAGCTGATCAGTGCTACAAGTCAACGCGATACACTTCTTATTTGACCTCTTACAAGGAAATGTCTAATTCAGCAGGCACCCAACACCAGTTGAAGCACAGCTTTTGGCAGGACCATCTTCCAGTTTTGGTGGTCATGTCTCACAAAGTCAGAGGAAGAATGGTCTTTCTAACAGCGATGTTGGCTGCCAAGTCTGGTAGATATTAAGATGCTTGAGATGTTGATTCCTCAGGTAGTGTTGCAGCCTGTTACTAACAGGAGCTTTTGTTTCCTGACACCTTGGCACCCTTCCTGTCACTTCTGAGGGCCCATGCCTTCTCTGCCTGGACCACACCTCATGTTTTCATGGCTGGCTTGCCCTGCACGAGCCATGCTCATTTTGACATTGTCACCACATGGTGCCTTTCTAGTTTTTCAAAGTGAATTTTTAATAGTCACTGTGCTTGCTCTAAGCATCATCTTTATCCTGAGAAAGTGTGGGTTTATGGAAGGAGAAGGAACATCTTTATTTCTCTGGTTGCCAAGAATTATTGGAACTCCTCTGCTCAGTTCTCATTGAATGTGTTTATTTATCCTGCAAGCTTTGCCCCTCAATTAGTACAAAGTCCTTTATCCTGCAAAATACTGTGTGCAGGAGAGGGAAAAAATGGGACAGAAGTCCTTCTTGCCATCTGCCAAAGTAACCCTTTGTCCCTTCCAACCTGGTGTCTCCAGACGGATGGCTAGAGAGCCAGGGGCACATCACAGGGACCTCTCCCAGGTCAAATAAGGATCTGTGAGGCTGTTTCTGTGAGTCCAGTTTCAGCCAGTTTTAGAGGAGAGGAGGGAAAAATGAAGGGTGTGGAGCACAAGGGTGATGGGGAGTGGCTGAGGGAACTGGGGGGTTCAGTCTGGAGGAGGCTGAGGGGAGACCTCATTGCTCTCCGCAACTCCCTGACAGGAGGGGGTAGGGAGGGGGGGTTCAGTCTCTTCTCCCAGGTAACAGTGACAGGACGAGGGGTGATGGCCTCAAGTTGTGCCAGGGCAGGGTTAGATTGGATATTGGGAACAATTCCTTCCCCCAAAGGGTTCCCCAGCACTGGCCCAGGCTGCCCAGGGCAGGGGGCAGTCCCCATCCCTGGAGGGATTTCAGAGCCGTGGAGATGTGGTGTGAGGGACATGGGGCAGTGGGGACTGGGCAGTGCTGGGGTAATGGTTGGACTGGGTGATCTTAAAGGTCTTTTTCAACCAAGATGATTCTATGACACATACAGCCCCCTTTCAACACCCTGACCCCACTCCCACATCCCACTCCAGTGCCCTGCACTCCCAGGCACAGCTGAGCCTTTCACTGCACAGTCCTGCCTTTAGCTCAGACACACTTGTCACTGTGGGAATGATGCATCAGTGCTTGGGGACATCAGCCCTCCTGATCTGACACAAAGCCGTACCCCCAAAAGCAGAGATCCTGCAGATCAGTGAATTATGAGCTAGAATTGATTTCTATTCATGCCAAGGCTCTGAACAGGAGGGAGAGAAACAACATTTAAAATCATCTTCCTTCCATCCCCTTTCCTGCCTCCCCTGGGTTTCTATATATCTCTTAGCTCTATGCACAGGTTTAACAAGCTCATATTTTTAATCAATGAAATCATCCACTTGTAATTAACCAGAAAACATCAGCCTTGTCAACTGACCTTTCTGTTTGATGGAATAAATATAATTACATTGTCACTTCAGTCTGGTTTAACAAACAACCAGAAAATGTTCGTTAATAAGCTGCCACACTGAGATGACAGTTTATGATGGTTTAAAAGAATGTTTAATCTTAGTTAATTAATACTGTCTAATCTACCAGAACTAATGAACTTTCAACTACAATAGTAGGTCACTGCCATTGTATTCAATGACATGTAAACATTACAAGTGTCAAATTTATCAAAACACAAATTCCAAAGGATAAAAGTAAAATGTCACCTTTATTAAATTTATATCTATTTTAATGTTCCTCCTGTAATTACATAGTAGGAATTAGAGAAGGAATGACCTACTTACACGCAGCAGAAAGTTGTCAGGGTTGGAACCCTACAAATGCAGGGAGACAAAGCACCAAAATTAACAACCAATAAAGTACTATTATTATCAATAATGACTATTTATTAAATCGTCTGAGTAAGATTTCCCCCACCCACTCCTGCAGTCCCACTTATTATGGACAGCACAGCCATATTATACAAAAGGGAAAGGAAGAGAAAGCAACGGAGGGAATTGCCAGCAGTGCCTGAAAGGCTCAGCCACAACGTGGGAAGAGGATCACGCTTTCCTGACAGCTTGGCTGGTGCACAGCCCATGAGCTCACGCTGCTCCTCACCTCTCTGCTACCTCCCCATGCTCCTCCTTTGTCACCTTTCCCAGTTCCACAGTCACCAACATAGAGGGGAAGGTCAGACCCCTGGTACAGGCAGTGGGATAGGGGCTCACACCTCCCTAGGGCCTCAGAAACTTTGTGATGTGAGCACGTCCTGAGCATCATCTATGGAAAACAGCAGGAAGTATTCCTATCCAGAAGTGTTGGTGAAACATCTCCCAGGCCACTCATAAGTCTCATTATTTTAAAAGACAAAGTCAGCAGAGGAAAATCAGACAAACCCAGATAAATTTCAGTCGAGAATCCTGAAGAAAAGTTACATGAGAAAATCTCTTCCCCGCTGCTATTAAGTCTTAATAAGTATGATGAAACATAGGAAGTTCCAGAAGACTGGAAAAGTCTGAATATGGTGTTAATATTCAAAAAAGCAGTTGTGATGAAACAAGTGACTTACAGGCTGATTAATCTGCCCTCATTCCCAGGCAAAATAATGAGGAAGCTGATATGGAAATCAGTAAGGATTAGAAGATAGGGATATAATTAATTCCAGTCAACAGTGTTTCATGAAAAATAAGTCATGTCAGACAAATCTGATTTCATTCTTTTATGAGCTTATAAATTTGGTGAATAAAGGTATTTGCATGGAAGCAATACAGCTAGATTTTTGTAACAGACATTAAAAAAAAACACAGTTACTTACCATGGATTGATATCCTGCTACATTATTTGCAGTAGACATTATGAAAGAAGACAAGATTATTTCAATAATACTGTAAATAGCTTTGGTTACCTGTGCCCAGGGGAAATGAGAAAGGTTCAAATAAGTGATTCTGGGATAGAGAGGAGAGAGAAGCCATTTAAGCACAGGAAACTACAAAACCTGGTGATAGTTATGCAAGCCCAATTATAACTGAGCAGTTCACATGTGGTAGACCTGCATTACAAAAGCACTCATAGCACCAAGAAGGAAAAGGAAATATATAAGCAAAAGGCAACATGGCACCAAGTTTGTGCAGTTTGATAACCATGGTTGATAGCCTGGGAAGGGATCTGCTGACCCACCCTGTCTGCTGTTCCTAAAATGGGAACCCCTTCCAACACCTGTAAAGTCCATGGAGTTCATGTAGAAGTGGCCACATCACAGACCAGTACTCATTAACATCAGTAACGTGATGATGAAATACCAAGATTAGCAGAATGGTAAATAAAGCTGAGGACATTGTATTTACAAAGAGCAATGGGCTTGAATAAGGCAGGACCACCTCAGCAGTGATGTTTAATTAGTCTGGCTCAGGGTCATACATCTGGTCATACCTGCGAAACAGGGACCGTGCTGTGGAAAACAATGACTGGAAATCATGATAGGTTTATAGCAGAAAATAGCAATTCAGCATAACTTTGAGACACAAGCAGCAATCTTTGGGTGCACAGGTAGGACTGCAGAAAGCAATTTATATAAATCATCCTGCCAGCCTGAACCTGCACAAGTCTGCCAATAATGTATTGTAGGATTTGCATCATTGTAATACATAGAAGGACAAAGCAGAAAGTAGATTTCTACATCCCTGAATATTGTATTAACACCAATCCAAAGGCCAAGCTTGCTAAGATACTGTTTGGTTCCTTGATGGATCTGGAGATCTCTAGAACAGATGAGGTTAAAAAGAGATTTGCTGCCCTGGATGAATTAGGGAATTTCATATATGCCCGAAACAAACAGCAGAGAAAGAAACGAGAGGTGAAATTCTGCAGTGTTTGATGTGCAAGGTCAAGACTAGATAATCATGGATTCTTCTCACCTTAAAACTTACAAATGTGTGAAAAACTATTCTCTTAACTGAACTGGGTGTCTATAGAAAAGGAGGGGAAAAAAAGGGGAGGGGGTGTGCATCCCTTCAAGAATTTATGGCCAGTTTTACAGTTTGGCACCCACATAAAGTCATACAAACAATTTCTATGATCAGACTTGTGGACTTTCAAATGCTTTTCATTACTAGTTGATGTGCGTCTATTTAGCCACCACTGGATTACAGATGTACAGGCAGGAGATGCAAACTCAATGTACTACGGTTCTCACGGAATTTGTGAGAAATAAGGATGTGTGGGACATTTCCATTGGTTGGTTTTATGGTTATTGTATGGTTTTAAAAGCAATTCTGTTCAGCAGTGAGAATACTGTTGTTCTGCCACAGCTGGTTGACTCTGTGAAAATAGTCTTGAGGGAAGTATGTATATCACCTCGCATGTTTGTGGGACTCAGAGGGCAATGGGTTACTGAATATTCATGACTTTTGTGGAAAGACTTGCAGGTTCTCCGACACCCTCTGGTTTATCCTACCACTTATTTTTCTGCAAGCATCCCTGTAAGGATGGATATTGAGCTCTCCCTCCACTTTCCAGCTGCCAGATGTGATATGCTTCTTTAAAAGAGAAATTAAGTTAAATTTGACCCTTAGCAGAGGCCCATGCTTCTGCATGAAGATAGAGACAGAATGGTAGAGGACTGGCTTAGACTTCATTGAAGCAGGAGAGTTGAAGATAACTCACCTGAGCTGACTGACTGATGGATAGTCTGACTGATTATTGTTCGTTAGCAATAAGGGAAGGTCAGCAAGCATCAGAAGACTTCAGCCCTTTTGGATCAAGTGCGGTTATGAGGTTCTCAGCTGGAGCTATCCCCCAAGCCAAAGACAAAACCACATCACAAGTGCTTTGAAGGCAAGTTCCTCACAGGATACAGGGCTAAATGAGGTCATTTGGAAAAGGTGTGTTAGGAAAAACCTGCACATCTTCAAAATCTGATCCAGGGTTTGAAGACTCCTGAGCTAGGCAATGAACAGTAATTACCAATTTGTACCTTTGGAAGGTGCCCAGTGAATCATATCTCAGACATTCAAGAGCAAAGGCAAACATAGTCAAGGACAGATGCAAAAGAAAGAAGGAAGAACATAAATATAATATTGGCATTACAGAGGCTGTGAGACAGTGAAAGCAGTGTGTCAGATGTGCCAGACAGAGACATTACTCATCTACAGCTGTCTCATTGTCACCTCTCTACAACAGAGACAGTCCTTCCCTTGCCTGTTGAGACTAGGATGTCCCTGTAACAGAGAAGTTTTCCCTTGGCACTGAGGTAATCCAGCAGGACTATGAAAGAGCTGGGACGTGAGCCCGGATCCTATTCAAATATCTTTCACTCAAGATTCACTTTCCAAAATTATTGATCTATTTTGTGCCAGTTCTTGGACCGCCTCCCTCCACCCTACCAGCACCTCACCTGTACGAGACATCTCGCACGGAACAAGCTGTTCTTCACAGATGTCAAAGTCTCTTCGCTGGCTGTAGAGAAAGCCAAGATTACAGATTGAGGACAAGTGGCAATTATTATGATGGCTAAGCTAGGATGTAATGAATGCCACCAAGGATAATTAAGGATAAAAATGGAAGTAGGTCTCTAGGCTGAAGTAAACGAGATATTTTTAATTATTATTCTCTTTGCCTCCTTGAAGTTCATCATTATATAAAGTTTGAAAGCTCACTGGCATGATCAGCTTTGATTATTTTCATTTGATTTTCTCACTACACTTTTTCCTCTCCATTTCTCTTATTCATTGTGTTATTACATCCTTAAAAGGTATTTTAAATTAATTTACTGCACTCCGTGAACACTAGTAAAAATATTAGCTTTCAAAGAGTTATGTCAATGAGGAAAGCTTGTTCATTCTTCCTTGAAGAAAGTATATTATAAAAACTGTAACCCATAAAACAAAGGCTTACTTGCCTTTTTCTGCTCTTTAAATCCATCCCTGAGCTAATGCAAGGAAATTTAGCACTTAATTTATAATAAATATGCATGGAATAACCAGAACACCTCACCAAACAGGCATATTTACAGTGTCAGCCAGGAGGAAATTATTAGTATATCAAAGGAAACGCTCATGCTCAGCAGCAAATACAAAGGGTGCTGATGCAAATTTTTATTAATATATTTTTTTAATGTTACTATGAAAAGCCATGGCACTGCAGGTGACCATGCCACTACAACTATAATTTTGGCATGAGAACAGGAATTGACTGCTAATCTTTTTTAGCTCCCAAGTTGCAAACACCTTTCTACCACAAAATTTAAGACATAGAGCTCTTCCTACAGAACTGAGCTGGACAGAAAATAAATCTTTTTTTTTTTTAACCCATAGCAGAATCAAGGTGTTTTTCATGTGTTTGCCAAAAGGAGGAGGTGACTGATGAACCCAGAATCAAGAGCTGCTGAGCTACTGGATTCCATCTTCTTTCTCATTTGCTTTCTCATTCTCTTTCATACCTTTCCTCTCCTTTATTCCTGCTCCACCTAGGCTTGACCAAACCCCAACAATCTCGTTCTTTCCCTTAAAGTGTACATGTGTCTCATGATCAGCTCTGGAAAGTGGAAACTAAAGGAATATTTGTACAAGGTGACATTTTCCAGAAATTTGTTGTACCAGGTAGGAAAATCTGCATCAAGAACAAATCCGTGTGCTTTAAATTCATTATGATCTCACCACCAGACAGACCACTGAAGTGTACTGGAAACCCAGAGAGGAGGAAATTCACTACATCTCTGCCATCCATTTTTCTTCCAAACATTTTCAACATCAAAAAAATTGCAAGGGCTTCCAAAACTACAATAATAACAAGATTATTTTTGACAAGCAAGATAGGAATCAACTGGAAAATAAAGGGCTTTTAAAAAAAAAAAAGTCAGAAAAAGAAAGCCCTCAGAATATCTGGACATAGATAGGTCAAGGGGGAAAGAGGAAGGTTCAGCAGGCTTCTGAGGGGAAAGAAATCCACCCTAGCAGGGAGAAAAAGCATAAATGGGAAGACAAGCAGATGTATGACTCTCCATGGTGGAGATTTTATGATCATTTAGTACTGGAAACAGCCATGATGCACCCAAACTGTGGTGTTTTCACTTAAAACTTGAGCTCATGGCACTTCAGCTACCAGCACTGGAGCAGTACATAAATCAGAAGCACTTTCTACATCACATTTTAGTGAGGGATTTAACGATGAACAGCACAGAGGCCATATTGTAGATGTGTGTGAATAAGGTGTACCTGAACGTTGGGTTTGCAGCTTTCCAACACCAGTGTTGCACTTGATGGCTTTTAAATCCTGAGTGCTTGACCCCCCACTTTGAGGTGACAAAGTCATGTTTTATCCAGGTGGAAAAGAACTGATCTGGAGCAGAGAGAAGACAAAAGTTACTTTCAGTATATCTGTAAACTAATGGATATTGTGACTGACTTGTGAAATTGCTTTCAGCAGGCTCTGCTCGTGCAGTATCTTAAAACCTATCAATACCTAAATTCAGCCTCAAGTTCCTTTTCATATCCTAATAAAGCTGTCAGAATAAAACGTTTGCAGAAGAAATTTCCATTGAAAGTTGTCTTCTGCCAGAGTCTTAAAAGTACAATTGTTTTATCCAAGTCCGTGGTAGCAGAGGAAGCAAATGCAAATTGATTTGCAGGGAAAATATGCCAAGACTGTAATTCTCTTTCTTCAAGTAAATGGATTCCTCTTAATAGGCAGAGGCTTCCAGCTTTATTAATTAAGACACTGTAGACAGGAGAGGAGTTGATTTTAGAAGTTTTTCAGATCAGCTACAATGTATTAAGTTTGATGTCAATGCAAATGATTTCAGCAAAAAGCTTTGAAACAGGTCTTGATTTTTCTTCATTCTTTGCTTCCCGTATTTTAAAAAATAATAAACCTGTCCCAGGAGAGGAGCAACCTTTTGGTCTGCTTTTATAGCCCTGATATTTTTTTTTTTAAAATTATAAATGAAAATTAAAAACCCAGATGATAATCCAGGCAGCATGAAAATAAAGGGAACCTCTCTTTTACTGAACTTGAAAGGCACTTTCTTTGCAGTAGCTGTGCTCACAAGAATGCAGTTGCATGGCAGCCTGAAGAGCTTTAAACCTTCCCAATGATTTCCATTGAAATTATCATCCTGAAAACTCTAGCACAGCCCTCACCAATATACATAATAATGTAGATTTTTGTTATTCCTATTATTTTTATTATTCAATAAAAGTATTGAGTGAAAACAAGCTTCATCTAAATGAACAAAATTGTATTTGCTGAGCTCAGAGAAAGGGGGCATCAGGAAAAAAACCAAACATACCACACTGAGCACAGCTAGAGCAATACCGTAAGCAAATTCTATACTTGAGTCACCATTCATAGCTCTCACAGTCATTGTTAAAACTACAATAGATATATTGTTTTCTTACAGCTCTGAAAGCCTAGAATTTAATTTCAATTTTGCTTTAAACAGTCAAGTTTACAGCTTCAGTTTAAAGGGGAAAGTTGGAAAATATGAAACCAAAGAACCAGAGAAGAGTTAAGAACTAACAAGTATTCTTTAAAAACTTCTCTCATGTTTCTTACTCCAAATTGATGAACCTTGGGACCTGAGTCATAAGTCTTAATTCCTATGTTCAACAAATTTGTGGAGAAGAAAACCTCTTTTTGCTCTTATTACAACTGCCAATCTTTTCTAATTGGGTACCAGGTATCACACATTTGCATTCCAAGCTGGAAAGGCACAGATTCATCCACAAGCGAAGCAGCAAGCGCTGAACTCTCAGAGCTCTGAAACTGAGAGCCACAAATCCTGATGCTCGACACAACTTCTATTGATTAAAACTACTTTATTACTTGAGCTACAGGCACAGATACTCAACTACCATGAGGTGGGGTAGGCTGCCTGCAATCCATACACCCCAAGAACAAGCCAGAAGCAGAGAAAAACTTCAGTGTGCTTCTGGTGTCTGCCTTTGAGCAGGGCTGCACTTCTCATCTAACTCTTTTTACCCAAAGAGAGCATGTATTTTGAGGTTTTTGCATGGAAGCAGACTTTTGCAGCTCTCTTTCATGCTGAGTGAGAACATCTGACCCCATAACCTGCTTGCCAGTCATCTGGAGGGTTGGGATGCTACTTACCTAGTTGGCCTGAGAAAGCCTGTCACCACCATTGCAAAGCCAAATTTTTTCCTTGATGCATCCCAGTACTGCACCCAAAATGATCTTTCCCTGATTTCTCAAGGGCATTTACTAAAGACCACACACAAAGAATGATGCCTGTGATTCCTGGTAACTTGGAGTGTTTCTGTGAGTCTCTCCAACAAGCACGCTCCAATCCAACAGCTCCCACCCTGTGTTTTCACACAGCCCCTGTTCCAGGGCAGCACCCATGCCAGATATAACCAACATTAGATGGGAGGGATGTCATCAAAGCTGCTGTCTTCTCCCTGTAGGCTGTTCTAATCCTCTTGACAGGAAATTATCTAGGAAAATGGAAAAGGACGACACCTGCAGTGATATTGTTGAAAACCGATTGCATCTGGTTTCAGAGCCAGAGTAGACAGGCTTGTTAGATACTGGCAAAGAAAATGAGGTGTTGACAGCTCTGGCTTTGCTATGCCCTTGCAAGTCTGCACATCAAGACTGACTTTTAGGAATCTTGCAATAATACTAATACAAAATGCCCTTGGGTGTAAATTTGAAAGGAGGCACTTTCTTTTCCAACACATCACCATTTTACTCAGTTTCTTTCAACTTTGTTCCTAAAAGACTACCCCACCCCATCAAGCCAACCTGGAGCTGAATGGGTAAAGGTAAGAAAAGATGAGTTCTCTCAGGACTGGAAAAGATGCAGGTGCTATGCAGGCTGCTGTTGACACTACAGCAGATGGTTTTCTGCTGGGTCGGTATTTCTTAGGTGCAGTATAATGGTTATTCATTAATAATGCACCAAATGGAGGCAATGAGAAGAGTTGAAAGGACAGATTATTATCAGCCTTGTGCAGCAACCAGGTACCAAATATGCAGGTCACTATTTCAGCTCATTTAAAAGCTTCTTATCTTAGTAGTAACATCCAACTAGAGTGTACTTTGTCTGGTCATGTAAAATGTTTTTACTTTGCTGTACTGCTAAGCTGCTGCCATGTTGTGTCTCTGAAGCTGTAGTGGTTTTAATTGTGGGTGAAGCAAACTGTCTACGCAGAGTAATTTTAAGTGAAAGGTACAATCAGTCAGTCAGTCATTATCCCAGCTTAAGGGCATTGGAGTTTCAACCACTTTATTGCAGAATCTCTTCAGTTTCTCTCCTGTAACAATACAGCTGTCATTTCTCTGGTTTTACTTTGTTTATCCCATCTCAGAGAGCTGTGCCCTGTTGCAATATTGATAACAGAACATTAGAGGCAAAAAATGAAAAAAATCCTGCTCTTACAAGCTCTTCTTATTTCTGGTGGGATTGTTCCTTCCTTTGCAATGCATGTCAAAGCATTCTCAGCTATACTATTAATGATGGGGTTCCCACCCTCCCCCCAGTAATTTAATACAAACACTAATACTGGAAGGAAATGGAGAGCAGAGCCAAGAATTGCACTGTTTTACTTAAATCTGCCACTGTTCCAGTTGCTCTTCAAAACTGGAGTGAAGCAAGAAAAGATCCCATTGATGTCACTGGATGGGTTCCCACAGAAAGCAGATAAAAGGCAAACTTCAACTTTTCCTCAAAGTTTGCTCTTTTGCCTCATTCCTTGCCAAGCTCCTGTGCTTTCTCTGTGTTTTGAGAGTCATTCAGCTGCAGGTTACATGTTTTTGTTTACACATATCAGTATTTTCTAGGTTTTTTCACCAGATCAGCAAAAGGATTAGATTTAATTGGCAAGGCCATGCATGAAATTATTTCTTTTCAGGCAAGTAATGTTACCAATTGACATCAAGAGAAGAAATTATTAGCTCTAAAGCTGGTGAAATGCATGAAGTTAAAACCTTTTTGACTCTACTATAGCTACAGAAGTTCTTTGAAATGTTTCTGGAGGAAGTAACCAGTAAAATTTTAATTTCTGCCTATGCTTGTAAGAGCAGTCTGCCTACCAGAAATCAAAGTCTGCCCCTGTAAGGATCTCTCACACAAATTTGGTTTCATGTCTCCTGGCTTTCAAGAGCTGATCAAAAATAAAATGCAAGGATGCACAAACAGACACATCAGTTATCAGGGGACTGAAGCCCAGGGTTGTTGTTCTGGCCATGGCTGGGTTGTCCACCCAACCAACATGGAAGTTCCTGTGACCATTCCACAAGAAAAGGGAAATCTGCAGCCCCTGAGCTCCCTTTCAGGGGATCCTGCTGAATTGCTAGAAGTTTTTGTTCAGGTCTCTTCCTCTATTAAATCCAGAGGGCTTAAAGTATGCAGTCTCTCCACAAATCCAGTGGTACTAACAAATACCCTGAACATTTTACATTCACTAAATGACAGAGCCAGACTGGGCACGCAGAAACCCTTAGACTCCTATAGAAAAAATAAAAGTGCCTTTCCCAGGAAGGACTCAAGTCATTTCAGCCACACAGCCCTAAGTTCTCCAGATACAGAATTTAGCCAACAGAAACAAAAGCTCTCAACACTCATTGGGAAATTGATTTGGAGATTAAATACATCCCACTACCTGATTCAGAACATTAGAAACAATGCAGTCTGTCTGCACACACGTTGAACAAGCCTGAGTTGCCAGGGACCACCCTGCAGAGATCTACAAGATGCAGAATAAATTGTAACGGGGGCAAACAAGTTCTTGAGGGCAGGAAAAAAAAAATGTTACTGCAGATTAGTCAAGAATTATATCCTAATACTGTCAAAAAGCAGTTAGAATGCCAGTAAATCTACTTTACATCAAGAAAACAATAAGTGTCTGGCTTGCTTTTATGAAGGTGGAGACAGTTTGTATTACTCTTGATAATACAACAAAGACAAGCAAGATCAAGATGTGAAAACTCACTCATCTGCTGTGCCCTTGCTGCCAAGCTGTGAATGTTTAAAGGGGAGATAGTTCAGTTTAGATAAGTGTCCAAATGAAATCACAGAGTCATAGACTGGTTTGGGTGTGAAGGGACCTCAAAGCTCATCTGGTTCCAACCCCCCTGCCATGGCAGGGACACCTCCCACCTGCCCAGGTTGCTCCAAGCCCCATCCAACCTGGCCTGGGACTCTGCCAGGGAAGGGAAGAAACAGCAGAGCTTCTTTATGATGGCAATGGGGGAAACAGAAATTTCCTGAAAGAGCTCCTTTCCCTACTGTATGTCCAGTATATCACAAACACAATGAAGTGCCCACTCCCCTTGGTGATTGGAGCTGGTGCATCGAGCAAGCAAGAGCATCGAATTTTAGTCTGTGCTTGAGTGGCTTGAGGGAACAAACCCACTGCCACTGTTACAGAAAGGAGAGACTTTGACGTGAATGAGAGAAAGCAGTAGGCTGCTCTCAAATGATATGAAAATAGACCCATCACCTCTGACACAGTTCCAATTTGCAGATGGAAACTTGCTAATTGCAGTCACTAGCAGGCTACAGGACATGAAAACATGAGATTTGTTTATAAATGTACCTGAAATGCAACTGCAAGTATAAATCCATTCTTGCTGCATCCTCACATATCTGGAGGTTCTGAGCTTTGTCAAATACATTATCTGCACAAAACCCTTAATACCTAAAAGTGCATTAATAAACTTTCGTATTTTATTCCAGGTTACAAATTGCTGTATTCCGTTTCTTTTAAGTCAACTCTTTAGAAGACACTGTAATCACTCACCTGACATTCATTTTTTTGATCTGGCTGAGAAACACTGGGCAAATGCACAAGGCTTGAGCAATACAGCATTATTGAAGATGTCTAATGACTTGCTAATGGCCACAGATGAAAACTTTTGGCCACTGCTCATGGCAGTTGTCTTTTCAGTAAGATGTGATGTACTGAATGGGATGGGGCTGGAGATTTTTATACAGTAAACTACACAGTAATTACAATCCCATCAGGGAATATCAGGCAGAATTCACACCATTAGTGTAGAAATTATATGCACTGTCAGGAATGATGCTAGTTTATGCCAAACAGCTTGTATGCTCCTAGAAGAATGAATTAGGAATTAAGCTCTTTATTTTTAATACTAGTCATGGGTATTCATTAAGATGACTAACATTAATAAGATAAAATGTATGTACAGATACTCTCTAAATAGCAAGGATTAGACAAATTGGGAAAAAAGAAGGGGGGGGGAGGAGTTAAATACAAATTTAAGGAAAAGCCAAATGGGGTTTATCATACAAGGGTGTTTCAGTAACTCCAGTTTGTTTGGCAAAAACATTAGCTTTGGAGTGCCAAATGGGGTTGGTTGGCTTGGCTTATAGCCTAATGTAGGATACATGGATGGATGATGGGGGAGTGATATTTTCTTCAAGAGAAGCCTGTTTAAATGGCTCTTCCATGTCTCTTCCTTCTTATTTTACAGCCTGTGGGCCAGCAAAGTACAAAAGAACTTTGGAAAGTCACGGTCATTCCAGTGTACTGGAAAGCATTTTGCAGCCTTTGGGGTTTGGCAGCTTTTGGAAGGGATGCTCTGTGGATTCTTCTGGCTGAGATACCCATTACCAGCTCATCTGCAAGTACAAGAGACAAGTACACTTAGTGACCCTGACTGTCTCCCTTCAGTCCCACATACCTACCACAGGTACAGCACTACTGGTCTGCAGCCTACCTAATTACTGCCTTCCAGCAATAAATGGAAAGGAAAAAGGAAAATCATCCCATGGCTACAGCTGTATTTGGGACGTATGAAACAAGCAATTTAGGACCCTTATCAACCTGGCCTCTTTATAACCCATGTTTTTCCCAGCCTTTATCTTTGACTGCACTCCTTCCCCTGCCATGAGATCACAGCTCAAGGGTGAAGAGATTGTCCAGGGGAGGACCTGGAAGAAAAGGCCAGTTCTGTCTTCTTGGTTGTCCCTCCTGATCTTCCTCCTGCTTCACCTACTGCCTGAGCACCACAAATGTGCTCCAGACAGCAAGCAATGACCTTGAAAATATTCACTTCTTAACCTGCTTAAAACTGAGTTATCGTTGCATAAACCACTCTTTCATGATGACCGTGCCTAACAGTGTAATCCAACCTTTCTGTGCCATGTTTCATTCCTTTTTACTGTAAGCCATTTGCAACAGGGGTCACCATTCTCTGTGTGTTCACTAAAAACAAGAAAGCCTGGGGATTTAAAAAGAAAAAAAAAAAAAGAAAGGTCATTCAGGAAGGGGAAGACATACATCTTGTAAATCAATTACAGATCTTTTGTGCTGTAGCTCATTCAGCTTAGTGATGTCTCGTTCTCATCCTTTGTAGCCTAAGATTTTCTCACTAAGAGAAAGTTAGTTAGTTCTTTGGAAGCTGTGTCTAAAGAGGTCTTACACTAGCTGCAAATCAGCTTTATTGATCTATATGTCCTGAAAAACTTACAATAATTGAAAAAAAAAACCCTAAAGTTAGAAAGGAAGTGAATATATTTCTATTTGTCATGACCTATACTGAAAAATCTTCTGCTTAAAGGCAAAGCTTCAGATTAAGCACTTTTCCAGGAAATTTGCAATGATTAACTATGTTTGTGACCCCAGTTAAGACCAAGTCCTGTACAGAGATACAAGCTGGTAGAACATCAGGATATAACATTAATAACTTAATTGCATTTCTTATTTTTGTCCCTATTTGGGGATGCTGAGCAGGCCATTTGCCAAGCTCCTTCTTGACTGTGGTGAGAGCTGGGAAAATTCATTATATCTGTGATGCATCCCTCTTTTAGCATGGAATTTGGGGAATGTCAATGGGATACACAGTGGCACAGCCCTCTGCACTTCTGGGTGCTGCATGCAGTCAGGATGCAGGAAAGCAATTTTAAAATCAATGGCCCAGCACAGAAGGAATGGCAAAGCTTTGAATGAGCAGCTTATGAACAAGCAAAGATACTGAAGATGAGTACTGACCACTGCAATTCAGTCCCTGGATGATTTCTAAAGCCAATAATTCCAGTCTTGGGGCATTTTCTAAAATCCATCTCAGGAAAAGCTCTAGGGTAATCTAAATGGTTTGCTATAGAAGAAATAATGGAACTCAAGTTTCTACAGCATCTTATAAATGACCATATGAAAAAACAGCCATTTAAATATGAACACCCAGTTCTGTCATGGTGGTTGTTGAGGTAAGATGTGGGTGTAACAGCAACCAGGGAAGGAGTCAAGCAACAGAGCTGCCTTCCCATCATATACCACAGAGCTTGCAGTACACTGGATACTGGGAAGGGAGGGTATTTCAGCCCTCACCTCCAAAGAAATCTGTCTAGTAAGTACAGATGTAGTCCCACCCCATTCTGTAACTCAGAATAATTTTTTTTAAATTAAAATCTGTTTCCAAGGTATCAGCTATGAACATTTCAGAAAAAACACTACAAGTCATGCATTGCCTCACAGTGAGCTGAGAGGAATATACTACGTTTTTTCATATGCATTATTATAATTTGTCTTTGCACAGTGCAGTAGTACCTTGTCTTCATGCCTCATACAAAGATGTTTCAACATGCTACTTGTTAGCACCACAAAATGATTAAGAGAAATGGCTCTAAAGAATAATCCTTGCTATATAAAAATCCCCTCTTTTTTAAACAGTATATTCTGTCGATCAGTAATAAATTTTCAGGGGTTTTTGTTTCTCCAGCTGGGGAAAGAAGGGATAAAAATTACTAATAAAATCTACAGAGTTTAATAAAAGTAGTAAGCAACAATTAGACATCAAACTACATGATTACATTGTCACGTATCTCCCTCAGCCTTCATTTCTGCCGCACCAACCAGACGAGCAAGCTTTGCTCCTGAAGGTAGGCACAATTAATCAACGTAAAGTACAGTTAAATTAACGTCTTACAAATCCTCCTGCTAACCCATTTAACTTCATAATCCTGTGAAATATCCAGAGGAGCAGATACTCAACATACCTGTGGCATGTTCGACGCCACCGCGCACAATACCTTAAAATGCTGGGTCTGCACAAACCATGCAATAGCAGATCCAACAGACCAGGGATAATTTACATCCACTGAGGATCTGGTTCAATTATCCTGACCAAGAATAATTTGCAGACAGGAGCACAGGAATTCCCAGACTGGAACAGAGCCAAATGACTGACTTCTAGCAGTCACTAGCAGAGGAGACTTTTAAAGGGAGTTCCATGAAACACTACTGATAGGCAGGTGAAAAAAAAGCTGCTCCTGACAATACGTTTCATGCTAATCCTAGAAGAGGGAGATTGGTTTAAATGCCATGAAAGGGGATTTCCCCCACTCTTCATTATAAGAACTCAAGCTATTTTAATTATCCAGCAAAGCATGCGTTTGGTAATGCTGATTCTGGCTTTAGTTGCATCATTTGGTGGTTTCACAGGCTCAGTATAAACTGCATTGAAGAGTATTTTTTTACCTCTCATTATTTCTTGGCTTTTGGTTTCATTGAATTTCATCCCCTTCTTGTGCTCAGATACCAGGGATGGATACTTGTGTTTTCAGACTGTGCCCCTTAGACTGGCCTTTACAGATGCTTTCACACCTTATGTTCCCTCCAAGAACAAAGGTGCTTTCAGATGCTCTTCAGAGAAGAGGTTTGCTTACCTCAGCCTTTATCGTTGTCTTGCTCTTCTCAACCCTTTTTAGTTCTGCAATATCTTTTTAATAAATACCACACAGGGCTCCCATCCAAGCTACATCATCGATTTCAAATGTTTTGTGAGATTGGCCCTGAAGGTCTCTCTCACAGCCCTTTCTTACCCTGCTGCCTTTTTTTTTGTAACCACACTGCAGCATCTACACTAACAATTTGGTCCTATTTCTGAAACAGTAAAATCCTGAAATCTAACAGATTGTTAAAGTTTTGCTCCAGCTGACTCTTCAGTCTCACACAGCCCCAGGTGTCCCAGGGTGTTTAGATCTCTTTGATGTCCTACCAATCTTTTGTCAATGTGGCTAGCCTGGAAAAGAATAAGAAATACTTTGCTCACTTGAACATTTTGCTAGCTCAGAGCTTACCTTTCCAATTATTATTTATTCATACTTTTCTTAGTGTTTTGGGGGAAGGTTAATAAGAAATGGATTAAACCATTGCAGCTTCTCTGTAATCCTTTTCCATGATAAGAATGAGATTGCTATTCTTACCCCTTTTTTTAGGTCCTTGCCTGTGATATTTCTCCCAGCAGAGGTGGCCAGCATAGCTAAAGGGCCAGTGACCCATTTTGCCCTTGCTCTGATCCTATACCCTTTCCTCTCTAGGCAAAGGGTTGTGTAGGCTCCAGGTTACAGAGCTCCTCTATGCTTCTGGAGTTTATATTTCTTTTACATCTGTATCTGGGAAAAGGGGAGCCCTCATCTCACTAGTGCAGTGGTAACTACCAGAGTCACAGTTATTTCCCTGCATTTTGCCATTCCTATGTGAAAGGAGAAAAATCACCTTGTAGAGTCTTCTTTAGTCTTGCATAGAGTTCACAAGAGAGCTCCATCAAGAACTGCTGCATATACAGAAGTCACATCTGGCATAGAAAGTCTTTGAAGTTGAAAGAGATGGAGAGAGGAAGAGCTCTGGGGGCAAAATATTAATATAGATATTCAGGTTTAATTTTTGTGTCCTCCCCCAGGCACTCATTTATGGTCACTGTTGGAGATGAGGATATTGAGCCAGATGAATCTTTGGTCTTGGCCACTGGACTCATTTTTTATTAGACTATGTTCTGCTTCCTTACATAATAAATTCTGAACAGACATGTTCAGAATGTGTTTTCCACATTTCTTAGCAAGATAATGTAACACTGGGAAGTTTTGAGGAGCAACACTACAGCCTCCTTTTTCCCCACAATACCATCTTGAAACTATTTCTGCATATTAGCATCAAGAAATCTTTTCTTATTATCAAAGCAATGTAGATCAGCCAGTTTTGCAAGAGAAGTCGTTGTGGTTTTTTTTTAAATGAACTATACCCTGCTCAGCTAAAGCTGTCTTTTTCTAATGCAGATTCTAAAATATTAATTTTTTAATAGCAGTTTCAGCTCTCTTCAAACTCAATATAGTGTTATGCAGATGAGTTCCCTTTTTTTGCAGACATCATGGAAAGGAATTCCAATGCTATATGGTAAAAACTTCAGAATGTTTGAAATATGAGAATATTATAATTGTAGTTTAATATGCTAATGGGAACTGGGAAGAATGGAAGTAATTTGCCCATATATTACTACACCCTCTGTGGCAGAGTAATATGGGAATTTGGACATCATTATTAATTGGAAACATTGCCTAGAATTTATTGGACATAACCATTAAGTGGAAACATTTCTTGAGGTTGCGAATAATAAATCCCCCAAACTGGGTTTACTTCTCAAATTGTTTCTTAAAAACCATTTCAATCACCAAAAAATGCATCTGAAAATGAAAATCATAGATTTTATTTGATGTTTTGGATCTCTCAAGGTGAAAGAGATGGAAATTAGAATCAAAGCATCACTACTAACTGCTGAAATTCACTGTATGTACTCACAATTTATGATGTTCATATTTAGACAAAAGGGAGACATTTTTCACAATGATTTCATCTATCCCTACCACATTCTGTCCAGCATCTCATAAGTCCATTATCACGAATCCAAGTGCCTAAAGCCTCCACATTCTGTCATCCAGAGCTTCTCAATTTATTAAGTGCTGGTGCTTTAATTAAAGGGATAATTTTTAAACCAGTTTTGCTAAACCAGTGCAAGACTCCATAGGGATAATCTGATATTAGCTTAACCTGAACGTTTTAATTAGCTTCTGTTGATTGGGAAGAAGTTTAAGTAAAATGGAATTGGCCATTCTTAGAATGGCATAAATTTGCCTATGAAAATGTGGAGGTTTTGCCCAACAGATCTAATTTTCCCTGTGCATAAGCAAAACTAAGGTTGTGAGCTACTCCTCTCAACTCAGAGTTTTTCCTCAATATCCATCCAGTTATTCATCACATGCTAAATGAACACCAGCAGCTTGGAGCCACGAGCAGCTTTCCTCCTGGCAACCACCTCCAGTCTTGCCAACTCCAAATCCATCACCTCTTGCCACAGCCACTTATTCCCCATTGACCAATACCCCCAAATTCACAGAGTTTACAGCTTGAAGGGGCATGGGCAGCATCTTTCCACCCTCCTGTATAACACCTTTTTGTCTTCACCTTCATACCCACCTTCTGAGCCCAGTCATTTCATCTCCAGCCTGGATGTTCTGGGTGGGTCCTGTTCTGCTCCCCCTGATACCTTCTGCTGAGCAGGCTGTGTGCAGACCATCGTGGCAGAAAGAACTCCAGGGAGAAAGCATCTTCTGCAAATACTCAGCTCCATTCTAACTTCAGTTTTGGGAAATAAACCTAGGAAGCCATAGGCAAGTAGAAAATTACTTTCTTCCTTCTACTCCATGCTTACTTTGAGATTCACTGTCAAACAAATCATCCTCAGTTCCAGATCAGGAGATAGGAAAATAAATACCCTTAACACCATATTATATCTGCATCAGCATGGTACCAAATAAATTTCCTAATACCCTGAAAGAACTGAAATAAAGGGACTGGAACAAATAGCTCTGTAATACCTGAATTACATATGCAAACAGAAGATTGCCAGAATTTTATGAAAGGAAGTCCTCAGGATTTTGCCCTTTGAGTACTTCTAGGAGGCAATGTCTAACGCTAGCTCCATGAGCACACCAGGTTTGTCTGAAAAGCCTGCCTTGCCTGGCATTTTTTTCTGAGCCATCATTGCCTTTACTCGCTAGATGATGGCACATTGCAGGGAATCATAGGCTCAGAGCAGGATTGATCAAGTCAGTGCTGATATAGCAGAAATATCTAGGGAGTAAGCACAAAACCTGATCTTAGGATTGCAGCCTGCAGGCTCCCCACCACGGCAGAGGGGAAGGAAGGAAGCTGAGTGGATGCAGAGGAACTAGGTGCCATTCTGCTTTTTAACACAGCAGGAGCACAGCAGCTGTATTTTCCCCCTAAATTCCACTCAGAGCTCTGCTTCTTCCAAGCACATCACTATTTACAGCATCTCCAACAGTTCCGCTCCTCGTGGCGTGGAAAGACAATTCAGCCTTCCCCATTTGCAACATGACAGGTTGATAATTTCCAGCTTCTTTTTTTCCACTCCAAAAAAAAAGACAGAGAAAACCAAGTATGCATGACCCAGAGCTGGTTCTAACTAATCTTCTTACCAGAAAATAGTTTGGACCCATGTAAAAAACTGTAGAAATATTCCATTCTGAGATTAATTTTAAAAGATTACTGATGGCTTTGAGGTTTTACCTCTCCCCTCCAAGTTAAAGCAATTTAAATCAAAGATGCATGAAGAATATTTTTTTTAAATCTTTTTTTTCCCTTTTGCATTTCCAGTTGATGAATATTTTTAGGGTTTAAGCTTTTAATTCCCATTTAAGATTACTTTGTTATTTCAGAATTTTTTAGAGAATCTCAGCTCCTTCAGGACTGAATAATATGTCTCTGCCAGCCCTGGCTCCAGGGCCATTCTCAGGTACATTTTCACTAGCTGCTACCATAGGAGAACCTGCTGCAGACAAGGGACCATGCCCAGGGAGGATCTGACTGCCATAATCTCACCATCCTTGAGATGGAGCTGACAGATTAGAGAAACACAAGCACCTCAGTAAGGCTGCTGGTGATGCTGAATTATTTTTGCTGTCTACATGCACTCACCACTTGACTCTGGGAGATGCAGAGCAGCCAAGGTTCACACTATCAGCAGACAGGAATACACAGTGGTCCTACAATAGGACTGTAGCCTGGGCAATAGTATAAAGGAGAGAGGAGGGACACATCACACAGGCATACAAAGACATCTGGATCCACAACTGGAAGTCCTGACACATCAGGATCAGGACAAACCAACCCAAATTAGGGATCTTGTAGAGCTCAGGTGTAGGGAATGCAGACACAGCTCCCAACCTGCCCCATGTATACCCTGAACTGGTGAGCCCCCACTGAACTGCACTGATTTATTGCTGCAGATTGGCATTAGCATTGTAATTTCTGCATCATGCTTATGACAGCATGCAGACCTTCTTCAGTAAAGGATTTCTAATGGAAATAATCCATTTCTGAAATCCCAGTCTTTCCTAGTAACTCCCAAAGTATGGAACAAAAATAATCCAGGTCATGGCAATCTCTCCTTTCCTTCTGCTCAAAATGGATCAGCCCAAGGAGAGGATGGAGCAGAGCCCTCCCAAAGGGAGAATTACCACCCTGCCTTGTAGGGCTTTCTGAAGCTTCTTGCTCAATTAGCAAACCCTTGGGTAATTAAAGCAAAGAGATCTAGACACAATTTGGATTTATGTCCAGTAAATTAAAGCATGTTGCTACATGGCTCAGAGGAGAAAACTAATGCAAACATGTACTATGAGTGGTTAAGAAGAGAAAGAGCCAACATGTCAACAGATCCAATGCTTCTGTAATCGCAGGAGGTTTCAGGGTTTGGGGTTTCTTTGGTTTGGTTTGAAATGGAAGTTGGATTATCTCCCCACTACAAGGGAGAAATATTTACTGTGTAATGATACACAGGTTCCTCCTTACACACAGGAAACATAACAGACTATCTGCATTTGCCCAAGGATGCAAGATGCTTTCCTAAATTACAGTTCTGTCTCTGGAAACATCTGTAGTTTTCCTGTACCTTTCAGGGAGCTTTTCTTTACAATCAATGTACGAAATGAGAATGCCATAACCAAAATTACAGCCACTCAGGAGGGAGAAAATAAAAGACATGAGAAAAAATGAAACCCAGGACTGGCTCAGGATAAAAAACAGATGTGCCTATAAGCTCCCAAAAATGAGTGCTACCTTCTTACTCCTAGGTGTGTACGTAAAGAGACCAAATCATATTTTTAATAAGGCACCAGGAAGCATCACAGGTAAATGTATGACACAGCCTGAGACCACATAAATACCTAGGTAACAATCTATATTTTTCTGATACCCAAATTAGTGTCCAGCTAGAGGAGAAGAAATGTAACCATGACCTCCTAAAGAAAAAAATTAGTCACCCCTTTGACTTTGGGTTTTTGTTTTTTAATGTCACAGTGCCTATATGCTGTTCTCATCCCTGCTTAAGCACACAGAGACTCTCCCACGCCGAAGCACACAACTCCTACCCCTTCTCCTGCTTCTTATCACTGGAATGCCTATGATAATTTAATGAGAAATTGAATCAACCCAAATTATACTGAGAATTTTTCCCCTACCTTTCTGACAATCCTATTGCTTACACACAAGTCATTCCAAGTGTGCTCATACACGGAGCTGCAATACCTTTCGCACTTATCAGGTATCTGATGAAGATACTGCTTCTTGTCTCTCAGGACCCTGATCAGCAGTTTCTTTCAACTTGAAGAGCTGCAGCAGACATTTGGGAGCTCGCAGGATCAAAAATTGGTCTAAGTGTATAATATGTGATGGGAGCTGCAGCTTCCACAAGTTTGACTTAATTCACTTTCTCCTCTGCATTGCTCACACTGTCTTTAACGTGTACACGATGGGACCAGAAATGACCAAGGACCATGACAATGATTCTGGCAGCTCCCTCTTCTTTTTCCAGGGCTTTCCCAAAAGCTAGAGGACAATTTCCATCACTGAAGACAGGTGGGGTGTTTTTTCAAGACCACAGGAAAAAAACAAAACAACAAAATAAAATAAAAAAAATATATAAAAAACATTAGAAAATACTGAAAATTAGGAAAACCAAAAATACCTGAGTGTGAAGAACCAAGTCTGAAAACCAGTTTTCAATTTGACCCTGCTGCTGTGATTGTCCTTTCCTTTCTTGCAATTGCAGCAATCAGCAGTGTCTTCTGAGGCTGGGGTGAACTACAATCTCCTCCCAGCCTGCAGGAAACCTCCTTGCCTCAGGATTTGCTCCCAGGACAGGCAGCTTTCCTTTTCCTTCAGGTGTTTTCTCCATTGCACACATCCATCTATCTCCCTGATTATCCTCCCAGATGCTCACCAGATGCACCAGGAGGATCTCCAAAGCCCAACATGCTCAGATACGCTTTGGGAAGATGTGTTTTTCCCCTTTTCTCCTGTTTAGGAAGCTTCAGCCGTGACCAAGGAGCACTGGTCAGGACAGGACAAGCACACAGCTTCTTCTGTAGTGCATGTTCTTTACAACTGGGAACAAACTGGCCCCACCAGATGATGGTCAACCCCCCTACTTCTGCCATAAAAAAGTTACGAATGGACTCTGCTTCCTCCATATTTCTTTTCCACAGTGCATTTTGCAGCATCTCAACACCTGGCTAGATGGTGAGTGGCAAATGACCAAGGTCATTTTCTGTCCCATTACAACACCCCATATCTCTCCTTTGGTCTCCCTGGCTCCCCGTCCTCTCCATGCTGGTGACACAGGTTCTGGTCATTATTCCAGGTGTTTCTGCATAGCCCCTCAGACCATGGGAACAGGACCCTCAGAAAGGTCATTAGCTCATGTTTTAAACCATACCCATAACATTTCTAGACAGCTTCTAACCCTCAGCAAAGGCGTGAAGCAGACTTCCTTTGTAAAAATGATCTGTTCTGTGTCTCCCAAATAACAAGTTCTCTTTCATCATAGGAGGAAAGAAAGAACAAGCTGATCAAGACAATTTGTTTCAAAGGATTTCTTCTTCCTTTGTTTTTGGGGTGATGCTGCCATGAAAATCTCCTAGTTCCACTCACAAGATGCAAGAAAAGCAAGTGCAGCTGAATTTGCTTACTTTGACACTTAGATAAGTCTCTGCTGTGGAGTCAGCAAGTTCTTGCAGAAAAAAATCACTTGGCCTGAATGTATTTAAAGACAGGTGCAAAAAAAACCTGAATATTTTGAATTGTTCTAAATACACAGTGTCCTACATGGAAAGAAAGCCCTTCACATTAAATACCGTTACACAAGGAAGTAATTAAAAGGTGGAAAGTAAAAAAAAAAAGCAAATGGTTTTTAGATGTTATAACCTCTGCATTGCCCTCAGACAATGCAATGAAACAACACAAAATACACAAGATAGCAGGAAAGTTAAGAGCAGTCTTAGTCCACAGCCAGCACTCTTATCAGCATTTGAAAAAAGACAATATGCATTGCTTCACCCTGATTGCATCTGGGGCAACCCAGCAAGGCTGCACACCTTTTGTGGGAGAGCAGAGGGAAAACCTGTGGTTCTCTAGGACCTGGAGGTTGCAGGATGTTTTGTAGCTCCCTGCAGAGTTCGTTCTCCTCTCGGTCTCTCCCTGAAGGAGCCAGTGCAGGTCAGAGGTGCTGCCTTCAGCCCTCTGCTCACCCCTCCTGGACAGCAGTAAGCCTGACAGAGTATGGCACCACAGGGAAACTGTGCTGGGAAGGACTTGGAGAAACCCCTTCCCTGTAATCAACCAATCCAACCAAATGTTTGTCCAACCAGACCTCCACAAATGGAGACTACACATCTCCATAGATGGTCCACTGACACGTCAGATTGCATTTCCTTAGCATCCAAGGTACATCTCTCCTGTACACCGAGGTCAGTGTCACTCTCTAGAGAAGGAGGTCACTCCTCACACAGAGGAACCACTGCAGGAAAATGAGGGATTATTTCACAGAATCACAGAATGTCAGGGATTGGAAGGGACCTCAAAAGATCATCTAGTCCAATCCCCCTGCCAGAGCAGGAACACCTAGGTGAGGTCACACAGGAACATGTCCAGGCGGGTTTTGAATGTCTCCAGAGAAGGAGACTCCACACCCTCTCTGGGCAGCCTGTGCCAGTGCTCTGTCACCCTCACTGGGAAGAAATTCTTCCTCACATTTATGCAGAACCTCCTATGTTCCAGCTTGCACCCATTGCCCCTTGTCCTCTCATTGGATGTCACTGAGAAGAGCCTGGCTCCATCCTCATGACACTCACCCTTTACATATTTATAGACATTAATGAGGACATTTTACTGCAGGTTTGCAGACCAGGAGGGTGGCAAGGGGAGGGTCTTGCCACCCTGCCCTTTCCACATGGGTGGAGAGGCATCAGCTTTGCTCTGCCTGCAGGGGCATTCAAACACCCTGAGAATCACTGGGCTGTGGGAGACCTAGAATATATTTGCAGATTGGGTTTTCTGTACCTTTGAACAAAGTGTTGGGATTTTTAAATTGGAAGGGAACTGAAAGGGTGTGGAAGAGGTTGGTGATATGGGTGCACAGGGATTTCCACTTCTGCCCAAGCTCAGCCCTTGCTGGTGAGCCAGCAGGCATAGCCTGGTCTCCCATCTGAACCAGAGTCCCAGCATCCCACTGCCTTGGTGACGTCACCAAGGCCATAACTCAGCAAAACAGGAGATTTTGGACATTCCTTCCTGACCAGTCTCCCCAAGCCAAAACGAGAGACTTCCTCAGTCCATAACAATCTGTTAGGACATACAGTTTCTCCAGAGGACAAAAGCTCTCCCCCATGGCCACCAGCAGAGGTGTCTCACTGCACCCCAAGTCCAATCCACCCTGCAGTGGATGCAGACAGCTGAGCTGCTCATGTGTGCTGTCCCATGGGGGAATTTCTGCCATCTTCAGCAGTTCCCCCACCGCAGACCTTGTCGGAAAATGCACTTTGTGCATCGGCTGTGCAATGTTTCAGTTCAATGGCACATTTGTTTCAAAAACCCTGACTTTGACTGTCTGTAAATCGTTCTGCTGACACTTCCCTCGTTCTGCTCCTAACAGCGGGCATCTTTCAAACGGGGAATGGCCAAAATAGGAGTGGGGTGGAAAATATCTAAAAGCAAACCTTCAATCTCGTCTAAACCACCAAACAGGAGCTGCTGACGGAGGCAATCATTCCAAGGGGACTGAAACCCAAGTCTCCAGATAAATTACACGTGAAAACACAAGGTGCAAAAAGCCCTGAGTAAATATGCAGCACTTCAACCGTGTCTGCAATTGCAAAGGCATTTCAACTGCTTATAGCCTGCCCTTTGCCTTTACCCCCACTGACAGCAGGGACCTTCCACCTCCCACCCAGGTGTACGTAGAGCTCACTTCTTTGACAGCTTTGTGGGTGTGCTCAATACCTAAACTCACATTTCCCTGCTCCCAGCACTCTAAAGGTTAAACCCCAAGCCAAATGTCCTACTTTCTAAACACATTTCACTCAAGTTAGTAACCTTTCACAACAAATAAGGCAACAAAGGGTTCAACTGTCAGTCATGTCATGGGCAGTTAGAAAATGTGTCAATACCAGGGAATGAACCAGCAGGTGAGTCTGTTGTAATACAGCACTCAAGAGGGGAAATGTCCTAGGAGTGAAAGGACACGTAAGAAATGGTTAGTGACCACAATATTCCAGCAAGGAAATCTCTCATTGTCAACTACAGCTTTCCAAATTACAAAGCAAGGAGACAGGTCAGCTCCACATGAGCTGCCCTAACATCACTGACTACAACAAAACTCTGGGCAGCTGAGGGTGGCAGCTATCATCTGCCACTCACGTGCACCTCATCTGCCATTGCATGCACAGGTTGCAGGTGCACTTATACCTCCGACACTCACCAGATACTGTACTTTCCTCCTTTTTCCTGGCTACCAAGGTCTTGGCTACAGACTGGCCTACATTGTTAGCTGGGCAACCCACCATTCCTTTTTTTGAGATACATCAGTTTTTCAATGATTTTGATTAGAATCTCAGATAACCACCTCCAGAAAAGAAACAGTTAACTATCTGGTGGAGGAGAGCATGCCCTCCACTGTTGAACTTGACATTAAGAAGAATTTCTTTCCCAGGAGGGTGATCAAACACTGGAACAGGCTTCCTGGAGAGGTGGTCGATGCCCCAAGCCTGTCAGTGTTGAAGAGGCATTTGGACAATGCCCTTAACAACATGCTTTATCTTTTGGTCAGCCCTGAAGTGGTCAGGCAGTTGGACTAGATGATTGTTGTGGATCCCTTCCAATTGAAATATTCTAGTCTATTTTAATTTATTCTATTATTGTATTCTACCTTTTCCATCTCCTCCACACCCCACTGGAAGAAAAATCCTTCACAAAGAAAGAAACACAGCTAACATTAAGAACCACCAATAACAGCAGAAACTCATAAAATGTCTCTGGATACCACTGCCTTTCCAATAAACAGGAAATCCATAGGAACAGATGGACTGGAAAACAACATGGGTTTTCCCAAAAGACTAGCAGTATCTCATGATATTTAAACAGAAGTATATCACCTGCTCCAATTTTTTCACATTACCAGAGCATTAGCCATGCCACAAAGGACTCTGGAAAATTAAATTCAGAAATCTTACAGAATTACACAGAATCCCAACACCTAAGCCAGCACTCTGTCTATCTGAAGATGAAACAAAAAGAGGCAGTGAAGATCAAATAGCTGCCTGCAGAGCCTGATACAAATTCCAGCCTTTTTGCTAATATAGTCCCATGAGAGCAAGAAGCTAAAGAGGAAAAATTTTATGCCTAAAGTCTGGCAAGGAAGGACAGAGAGAATTCTTTTATTTGGAGCCTCAGCCTGTTATTTCACTGCACAAGACCACAAAGTATGTGCCTGTAAGACACTAGGTACAGTTGTGGAGGGATGTTCAAGCTGTCTCTGCTAAGTTAGCTGGGATACTGGAAGCAACACTGCCAGGTTACCATGGCATTCCTCCCAGACTAATATTCACTGTTTCTCAGCAAAGCTACATGACACAAACAAAATGCCAACTCAGCATGGTGGAAATTCCCCAAGCACCAGCTAATTCAGAATGAGCTCAGGTCAGGCTACTCAGTTCTGCGTTGTACAGATACTCTTCATGGGATGACTCCAAAGGGACACCAGCAGGTACCAACACTGTGTCTGAGATCAGCCCCAACCTTGCCTCTGCTCCTGCAAACCTTTCCAGGAAGCTGCAGCAGGTTCACATCATCCAATCCAAGCACCCATTTCCAGGTGTAACCCAGGAAGCAGGTCCCTCTGGTCATACCTCTGTATGTGACCCACGCCAATATCAAAGCTCAGACCTCCAGAGCAGAAAAGAGGAATGGGAATTCTGGCTACTCTTTCTTTTTCGGGGAGTAAATAAGCTCTTCTTTGGGTTTGTTCAGAAGAGAAACACCTTGACTGTGCACATTACAGACCTTGCTCAGTGTGTGGCCATGTCCTCAGCTCTGCTCCAGCCGCTCCACGTCACTCCACAATGTGCTTAAAAACCTTTTGAGGATTCCTCCTTTGCATGGGTTTGGAAATGAAGGCAGAGTTTTCAGGACGAGTTTTACCTCCTGCCATTTGGGAAGACTGCTGGGACTTCCCAATGTGCTTTCCCTCCCACATTGTGCAAGGCAAGATCTGCAGGACAGTCAGTGTGTATTATCTAAAAGAAGTATTTTGCCTTTTATATATTTGAGGTATCAAAAGTGGTCCATGCAGACAATGGAAATACTCTCAACAACATTTCAGGGAACATTAAAAAGTAGCCACAGTTTAGGTAGAAGCAAGGATGTCTTGCTGTTTCTGAAAAGCAGTAAATACTTGAATATGAACTACAAAGTTGAACCATAAACACAGTGTTACATCAAAAAACAGCAAGAGTTGGCATACAGAGAGTTGCACTACCCACAGAGCTTAAAGCCCTGAGAAAAATAAGTCTCACACTCCCATATCTCTGTGGAAGTCTCAGCATTAGCAAAGATGCAAGGAGAAGTGAAATGCAGATGCCAAAGGGAAGGACCTACAGCTCAGTCAGCGTGTGCTCAGCCACCAGGATTCAGCAAACGCGGAAACATCCCGAGGTCAGCAGTGCACTGGGCCACCAGCACAAGGCAGATCACACAAACCCACAGACAAGAGGGAAGCACAGGTACAAAACCAAGTGCTTTTATCCTGCCTGCACAGTAGCAGTACACAGCAGATGTCTGCAGAAGTACATGAGCAGCAAACGTCACCTGTGCCAGAAAACCCAGCAGTCAGAATCAACACTGACACCTTCTGACACGCAGGCAGCATCCTAGGCAGCACAGACCTGGTGTGCAAGGATGGCATCAGGTACTGTCACAGCACTGAGACCCACACAACAGTTTCAGGTAGGCACAGCGTGCAGAGGTCAGCCGAGACAATGGGAAAGATATGCCTTCCAACAGGTTATATGGAGCAGCCTCTGCCCCGAGCAGATGGAGATTAATCAGTACATTGCTGGCACTTCTATAACAACCTGCTCATGCCTCAGGATGGAAGACAAAGACATATTTGTTTGAGGGCTTTGGTATGAGATTGGAGTGCTGTGTCTCAACTATCATCCATCAGCCTCTCTGCAGGAGCTGTCCAGGTACATGAGCTTAGTCCACAACTATGCAAACTAAAGGCACTTAATTCTTTTTTGTTCAGTACAGACCAGGAAAAGATGAGTTCCTGGTGTTGACCACAGCTTGGGGGCACAGATGGGAAGTGTATGTGTAATAGCTTATTAAGCTGCAAAACCTTAATCCTATGTTTCAGAGCAAAGATAACAGTTAGAGAAAAGGGCTATAGGTACATAACAGTGCTCTCTGCTGAAAATAAGCAACTAGGATGATACCCACCTCTTTAAAGACCAAATTTCTGCAGAGGAAGAGAAATTTTATGTAAATTTCCTGTCTTCTTCCAGGGCCCCAAAATGGTAGAGCGTTCACCTAAAAAAAACCCTGAGGGCATGGCAAAATAGGAGTGATCAGGAACACCCAGGCACAGGGAGTCAGTTAAAGAGCAACGTATAAAAGCAGAATTGTTTTGCCTAGTTCTGAGCATCACTTCTACTGTTTGTTGCTGAAATGTGTTTGACATAAATACCTGCAAAAGCTGAGCACACCACATCTTAGTTATTGTATTCCCTCAAGCACAACAGCAGCATTTGGGGAAAATAGGCTTAAATTCACTGCACCATGTTGTGCAAGGTTCTTCACTGGTCTTTGAGGTCTGAGTCAGGATATCTTTCTTTTGATCTGAGGATAAAAAGCATTAACTTAGCAGCCAACGAAAAGGCCAAGGAAAAAGCTGTGAGCCTATTCCAACCCCAGCATGATTAAAAACCTGGAATCCACGAGTAATTTCTTCTGCCACATTGGAGATGCAGTAATTGTGCATGTGTTCTCATGCTGGTCCCAATCTCCCTCTGCAAACTGAATTCATCCAATGAGCTATCCTGATCAACAACCATTGTTTATATCCAACAGCCTTTGTGAACAGCATCCTGGATGCCCATGGATACCACCACAGCGTAGTCGTCTTCAAAAGTCAACCCAATTGCATCGCTCTGCCCATGAATTGCAGAATATCAAAGAATTCACAGGCTTAGTATTTTAGATGCCTTTTTGCAAAAAAACTTTAGCAGTTCAATAGTGACTTCAGCAACTTGACTCACTGTCAAGACTTAGCCTGAGTTCTTAACCCAATGAATTCGGTTGCCAAGCTCATTCAAGTTGTAATACAGAAACAAAACAAAACAGAACAAAAAAGCCAGTAGCCCTGTATCTGTCTTTTCCCCCTGGTTTGCAGATCAAAAGGCCTTTGAAAGCTGAGCACAGATTTGGCCTTTTGAAATCCATCACCTTGGCAACCCAACTCACAGCCAATGGACAACTGCAACGGCCAAACGCCTGAACCTCGGCATCTGATGAAGTCTGCTTGGCCACCCTGCATCAAAGGTAAGCATGATGGGCAGCTCCTTCAAAGGGCATACTTCTGCCTCACGAGGCACTCCCATGCAGAGCCCTACAGAAACACAGACCCCTCGTTCCCAGAAGCCTCATTCAGTGAGCAGGATCTGTTGCAAGATAAGCCGTGCTGAGACTCACAGCCCCTTTTGCAGAGCTGCAGTGGGAGGTGTGTGCTGGTGTCTTCCAGTTTCTCAGAGCACAGGGAGGAGATGCTGTACCTCTCTTTGTTCTTCAGAGAAACTCTAAAGCAAAAACTCTACCTGCTGATAAACTGGAAATGTACCCCCAGAATCTCTGTGATGATGAAAAGGAATAAAGCCTAAAACAGGAAGAATGGCCATAACATGGAAAGTTGTGGTGTATCTGCTCTCCTTTTATTCAACAGACTTACTAAGGATTTTTCCCTGGCTGAGGCTGATCTAGATAACACAGATGTGATAACTAATTACTGTGGCTTCTTTCTGTGCTGTGGGTAATGAGTTTCTCATTTCATGCATAAGTTACAGATTTTTCTTCAGTTAGAACAGTTTCCTTAAAACAACCAGGGCAGCTAGAGACACCTTGGTTTGCTGCTTGAGCAAGGGTCTGGTGTACTGAGGAGATTTCAATTTAAAGGTTTGTGGTCCTTTTAAATCTTACAAACTAGCCACATCTCTTCAATCCAGAAGCTGTAATTTCTATGAAAATAATCAGGACTACAAATAAATGCATGTGTACACAAACACCACCCAAAATGAACAAATGAAAATCCTTGAAATTGGCTAAAATCACTCATATTGGCTAAAGTCACGCTCTGTCAATGCTTCTGGTTCATCAACCAAATTTAATGCTCATGTTACCACTTACTCTGCTGCTCCTTCCCTGCTAGGTGTCACCAAGGCCCCATCCATCAAGATGATGTCACCTCCAGAACAAAATAAGTCAGCATTGGCTGCCAATGTATGACTACACATGGCATCAAGGGCCCTTTGTCCTTCCCTGCTGTCCTTCTTGGTGGTTAAATGTCCAGGCCAGCAGCTGCTACAGATCATGGACACAGGCTGAGCTGTTTGTACACCAGCCAAACCACCACTGGCATCCTGCTGCTCAAGGAAATGGGAAGTGTGAGGACTGATTGAAGGCAGAAAAAGCAGGAAAGGTGGTTTTCCACTCACCTAGTGAACATGTTTGGAAGGAGGAGCATGCCATCTCCCCCAGGTCATACCAAAATTTGCTTCCTGAGCAAGTGAAAACATCGAATTCTCTGATTATAACAGCAAAACTGCAGACAGACATATTGGATAGTTGGTTGTCACATCCATGTATCTGAAACACAGTTAATAGTTGGAATAACAAGAACCACCCTATCCTCAGCCTTGCACAGACAGAAAACCCAGCAGAGCACAGCCACTGCTGCTCTGTGCATATCACCTCCATCTAAAGCTGCAAACACTGACGTCAGATGAAAGCTGCAAGGAAACAGAGATACTTATCACAAGACAGGCAGAGGTCCAAGCACACTGCTATTAGCTCCTAGGGAGGTCTTTTTGCAGGTGGCACAGCAAAAGCAACTTGCACACTTATTTGCAAGCAGCAACAGGAAGGAGAAAGCATGATGGTGTGTGTGTTAGAATATAAAGGTTTGGGGGTGGAATATAGGTTGTTTCACAGATCTGAAGAATGAGAATGTTATATAAAGCAAGTTTTCTTTCATTGCTCAAAAGAGATATTTCAACTGTGAGGCAGCCACTAGGAACCCCTCAGCAGTGCAAAGGAGTGGGCAAAACAGTGCTTGACTCTGCAGCTAGCGTGCAGGGGATTCACCTTTGCTTTGAAGTGCAGTTTGTCTTGGCCAGGGCTCATGCCTGAGCCTGGGATACCATCTGGGAGCCACAGATCTTAGCCCTGGAGCCTTGAAGCTGAATGGTTTGAAGAGCAGTAGCATTTCTTGAAGGGCAAGGGAGCCAAACCCCAGAGAGAAATGGGCTGGATGATGGGTGGTCAATACAGACCCCTATCCAGATCCCACAGGGGGGAAACCCTGCTATTTATGGGGTACAGTGGTGGCCCCAGCAGCATCAGATGCATGGTTGTATCTCTACTCCCTTCCTCCGAGGCAGACTCAGAGATGCAGCATCACCTCGTTCAGCTCTTAGGATGCACTTTGCTTCCCCATGGACAACATCTGGCCTGTCAGCCATCAGTTGGGGTAAAGCTCATTCTCCTCCAAAAGATTTCTGCTTGATAACTCTCATCCTTCTCCTTGCCCAGCTGAACTAAGTGCATCTCCACAGATTTTCTGAGCACTCACAGGACCATTTCACAGGCCATTTTTCAGTTCCAATACAACAGTCAGTAACCTTCTAACAAGACAGTGAAAGTTCCTCGGGAAAGTTCCTTGGACCAGAGATGAAATATAAATTTTTGACAGATCATTGCCACTCAGGTCTGTGAACCAGCAATCAAAGCAAACTCCTATTTAAAAGCCAGCTGAATGTTCATGAATAGTGTTCATTTCCTTCTTCTCTGAGACTTTTCTCAGAGCACTTTTCTGCCAGAAGTCAAAGCATTTCTAATTTTTAACCATGCTTCAGGTCTCTATTGATACTCATTTTAATTCAATTAATTTTGGGGGGGGTTGTGGTGGTTTTTTTAGTGAATACAGTCCCTCAGCCCCAAAGGGCACAGCGTTGTGTGCAAACATTTGCAGGTAATCTGAACAGAATATCAGCTGCATTCTGCTCCTTTTCAAGGCTTTCAAAGATCCAAGGGTTATTTTCAACCAGGATCTTTGTCATTGTTAAAACTGCATTAATGAATAAAGTTGGCTGTTTCCAAATGGTTGGGTTGATATCATAGCTCTGTAATATCCTCATTGGAGGCAGCAGATGACTCAGAAAGCAGATGACTCTCTGAGAGAAGCTTGGTAAACTTAAAATCTGTCTAGATGGTCAGGGCAAACTGATCTGTTGCTGAAGTAGGTGCCAAACCCCATAAATAGGCATCGATTGCTCTATCAAAACTTGCAGCGAGGAGCCACAGCGTACAATGAGGGAAGAATCACAGCACTCCCTATATAAACTCTCATCCCAAGTATTGCTGTATCTAATCAGTCAGCCACACTAATCCTAGTAGCAATAAACCTGACACTGTTTTTGCTTATTTGCACAGGAATGGACTCAAAAAAAAAAAACCCAACAAGATGGAGGAGTATCTGTAACCACAGCTCTGCTCCTCTGGCACCATCCCCTGGGGTAGATTTGAATTGTCACAAGGAGTTTCTCTTGAAATAACACCATATCCTCCTCTCATCTACAGAAGTTATCTCTTACCAGCATAGCTGGGTCCACAACCAGGCTCCTCCTGCAGCAGCCACACCATCTGTTCACAACACATACTGATGCTCACCATGCAGAAACGTATAATATTGACCTAGTCTTTCTTGAGTACCTTCATCATTGTATGCTTTGCATGGTGCTTTAGAGTATGGGATTTGGGAGCCAAGTTTCCAGCTGGTAGAAAGCAGTGTCTTTGATTAGCAAGGGCACTGATCTGGTCTCTCCCCAGAAGTCATCACTCAGGACAGGAAGAACAGGAAAGGTTGTTGGATTTGAATAACCATGTGTCTGTATTTATCATCACTTGATTTACTCCGTTTTCAAGAATCCTTTTGATCTGTACAACCTTTCTCCCTAAATTTTGGATTTTTCACACAGGGATAGATTCTATTCTTTCTCACAGAAACTCAGAAATTCAGGATTCCTTTACTATTTAGCTACCTTTTACTTTTTTGCAGAGAACAGTGGAAGCTGCCCCGCACCTTTTGGCTGAGAGCTGTAATCTAATGACAGCAGTGAGAAGATCTGTCTAATAAATACCAGGAAACTTTTGAATTCTGTGTCCCAGTAGACCCCAATATCCCATTTCTGTGGCATAGACGTGTTTCACCTGCACATTCCATCTTCCCCTTCGGTCTCTGTATTATATATCTGCTTATCATCCAATCACATGTTTATTTCCCATTCAGACATTGCCAAGGAACTGGAGTTCCTAGAGCTCTGATAGGGAATTTGCTGCCATGTCTGACTTAAGAGACTGTCTTGAGGTAGTGGATCAAGGATATCGGTCTGGTGTTTTAACCCAGGTAGTCATCCCATCTCTTCTTTTAACAAAGCTACCCTAGAAATCAGAAATATCTCAAGGTTCCTCTCTTTTTTTTTTTTCCTGTTCTCCAGTCAAAAGCAGAAGCTTTGCAGAAAACATTTTGCTTCCTTTTTAACTGAATATTTATTAAATCTCATGTCAACTCATTTCAAAAATCATAGGCTGAGATAAGAGGAAATAACAGCATCCCTTTTCCAGCCAGTTCTTATACGTGGTGCTGTGTGCTACGTATATCCTGCAAGATGATGAAGAAAATAAACAGATGTATCAGCTCCCTGCAAGCTGAGTATCGATCACACAAAAGAAAAATGAAACCTTCTTCGAGGATTTATTTCAGATATAGTCACAGATCTCGGGAAAATAAGTATATAAAAGGTTATGTTCATCCTTATTGACTCTGTGCAGTTATGTGAAGGATACAAAGCTTTCCTATACAAGCAGTATAGCCATGCATTTATTAAGCCCAATGTCCCATTAAGGATTATGTGTAAGCCATTCAAGGAGGCAACGGTAACATCCTCTATCTTGTCTCACAGCAAAAGGAAGGGTCGGGGAGGATAAGGTTAGCCTCAGTTTGCAGGATGCAAGGCATCAGCCCACGGTGATGAAGTGAGATGGTTAGCTGACTCATATGTATTGGCCAGTGCAATTCCCTCTTGGAAAGTGCCTGGGAACCCATGCAATCCATCCTGCCTGAGGCATTGTGTCAAAACCATGAAAGAGCTTGTGAAGCATCACAAGGAATTCTTATTAAATTGTCAGGGATCTTTGTGCTGGAGTCAGACTTCCAATATTTTATGGCTGACATTGCCTTTTTTACATGCAGCAGATGGGGACCGCACTGTAAACCAAGGCACTCGTGAAGATCTGACAGATCTCTGCTGCTCCAGCTATTAGTCTTCACAGGAAGAGCTGCTGGTTTCCCCTCCATCCTCCTCGATCCTTCACAGCTAAAGATGCAGACAAGGATAAGTAACTGGATGAACTGGGATGACCTCCCAAAAAGCATGGTCCAACTTTTCTATGTACTGCTGGAGCACAGGAGCAGGAGAGACAAGCCTGCAGCTTTGGGGGGAGAGGAAGACTGTTCTGCTCAGCTTCTTACGCTGTCCAAAAACTGAGTGTCTGCACCAAACCTGTTGCCTAAGCTGTCTCTACAGTCAAGAGATCAAAAAGATCTCCCACGGGCCATCCTTTATTCAGTCTATATTTGATACCTACCCTTTAGAAAAGGTTGTTCCCACCTACTGACTAGAGAGGGGTTTAGGCAGGCAGCTTAGACCAGACACCCAATTGTTGCATGTCTACTGAGATTAATGCCTCCCTTTCTGCCTGTTCCAGGTGAGCAGCACATGAAGAACAGGATATTTCAGCATAAATTCTCTTCCTCTCTCACTTCCAATGACAAAACATTCAACATTTTTGCCCCCCTTTAGTCATCTGTATCTCATGCTGTAGATGTTTAGCAGGCAAAGCAGTCATTTGCCTCCTGGCCAGAAAATTTTGAGCTGGAAAATCACAGAACAGCTGAAGTAGGAAGAGACATTCAGGCTTTTGATGCAAGAGTATCTAACCACTGAAACAGCTTATGAAGGAACTCTGCAGCTCTTACAGTCTCAGTGATAGCAGCTCTATTTTAATCAAAAATTATTGAGCTCCATGCAGGTAGTGTTGCTAACAGTAGCTGGCCAGTGAATAAAGGATGTCAGGTTAGATATTCACATGATTAAACACTATTGTGTTTCCTATTCCAGTCTGGGACTATTTGTATTGTTTAAGATGCAGCTTTAGGATGATGACTTAATCAAAATCCCTTATTTTTGCCTTGTTAAGACTCATATCTTGGTATTTCAAGAAAGAAATACTGCTCACAGGAGCAGGTTTAGTCACAATAAAAGAGTAGCTCATGGTCTCAAAAATTTTTCTTCCAGATGAAAATTTAAGCAGATTAATAGCGTGTTGTTTAGGATGCATATGCATTGACTTGATTACAGCCTACGAACACCTCACATAAAAAGAAAATACAATATAAAAATGATTAGTCTTGCTTTAGAAGACATCCTGAAATCTAGCAATGGGTGACTGAGCCCAAATAAATTCAAACTACAAATAAGATATTCTCTGTTAGCAGTGAGGTTAATCAAACGCTTACAAAGATCAGTTTATACCTAGACTACTTTTCTTGCAGCTCTGCTCTAGCACATCTCTAAATGCTGAAATCCCTGCCTGACATCCAAGCCCTGTGGATGCCAGCCTGGCCAGCCCCCTCTGCCATGGGTCACCGAGGACCTGCTGCCCTCAGGGACAGTGCTCGCACAGTACTGTACCATTTGATGAAAACTCCCCAAATAAACACTGAAGCAAGAGGAATATCAGTTCAGCAACAAGGAGGCTGGTTTGTTATTTTTTCTAGCACAGATCCTGATTTAGATCCAGAACTGTCTCAGGTTAAGCTCTATAAAACACTTATATACATTTTAACCAAGTTTAACAAAGTTAACACATACATGCCTAGCACCCAGTGCACACAGATTTCAAAACTGAGAAATCTCTGCCAGGTTCCTCCTGGAAGAAAGATGAACTGCCCTAAGCCCCTAACAGAACTGACATCATTTCCATCAGTTTCTATTTGCAGCATCTCCAGTGGTCTCTGTGATGGGGCTCACTGCTCACCCTGGCAAGGGATGGTCCTTCTTTCAACCCAGTAAATGTGAAGATGTCATGAATCAATGTAAACACAGGCACAGAAATGGGGAGAAAATACAGTTCTTATTAAAAACTGCCCCTTGGTTACAACCAAAACCACCATGGGTTGTTTTTTCCCCACTAAGCTGTTACTGTACCATCAATAAGAAAAGCCCTTTCCACATGTATTCTAGACAAGGCAAAAGATTTTGTAAATGCTGAATTGATAAGCCACTTGCAGGCAAAAAGAAATCATGCTGTGTAGAACAAAGGGTCTCAAAATTGTTTTCAAAAACTTAAAAATAAGATTTAAGAAATATCTGTGTTAACAAATTACTTTGGGTGGAAGAAGCCAACACTGTCCTAATTTTCCAAGGCAACTCACTTTGTTTGGTAACATTTCTTCCTTGTAAACATTGAAAAAAAAAACCCAGGGTGTTTTCTAAGCCCGTGTTTTGCTGTAGTTCACCAAATGCAGGTGTAAATAAATGATGATCTAATGAACCAGACAAGGGAGAGACACACCGCCAGTGAATCACCTGCTAACACCCTGTCTGCGGCTGGGAAAGAAAGCTCATTTGTTTACGTGCCTAACATATCCTTGTGCACAGTGTGGGATAATTTAAGAGATTTTATTTCAACTGTTTGCTTATCTCTAATTACCATATGCTGGGGCTGTGTATTATTTCAGCAGCAAACCCTCTTAAATACCTAACCAGGAGCCATTTTGTCAGCAAGTTGTGTTACAGGAGCTCTGCACGCTCTCCTGTAATCACAGAGCAGCATGGTGGAAATTTTTTCCAAGAAAAAAACCTTCCCTGCATACACTGTCAGGTGAGAACATCACTCGCTTTGCTCATTGGAGGATGTCCAGATTTAAGGCAACAAATACAGTAAGCATGAAGAGAAGGGTGAGTCCAAGCAAGGCAGGCCCTTGAATACAAATTTAGGGGTAAAAGAAAACTGGAGAGAGGTACCAAGTGGCAAGAAAAGGGCGTCCTCAGCAAACTCCTCAACAGCCTCTTGGGGCGGTGGGTGGGACATGGGGACAAATGGGTCAGCAGGTTGAGGGAGGTGATTCTCCCCCTCTACTCAGCTCTCATGAGACCCTCTCCTGCAGTGCTGCATTCAGCTTTGGGACCCCCAAGATAAGAAGGACATGGACCTCTTGGAACGAGTCCAGAGGAGGGCATGAAGATGATCTGAGGGCTGGAGCACCTCTGCTGTGGGGACAGGCTGAGGGAGTTGGGGGTGTTCAGCCTGGAGAAGAGAAGGCTCTGGGGAGACCTCAGAGCACCTTCCAGTGCCTGGGGGGGTGCAGGAAAGCTGGGGAGGGACTTTGGACAAGGGCATGGAGTGATAGGATGAGGGGTGATGGCTTTAAACTGGAAGAGGGGAGATTTAAGACTAGATATGAAGAAGAAATTCTTGGCTGTGAGGGTGGTGAGACACTGGCCCAGGGTGCCCAGAGAAGCTGTGGCTGCCCCCTCCCTGGCAGTGTTCCAGGCCAGGTTGGATGGGGCTTGGAGCACCCTGGGCTGGTGGGAGGTGTCCCTGCCCATGGCAGGGGGATTGAAATGAAATTATCTTTAAGGTCCCTTCACACCCAAACCATTCTATGATTCTGTCATCACTCTTCTCATTTTCTCCTCTGGCTGCCGACCTCCCTCCAGGGTCCCCATTACTACCCATCCTCCATGGCTCACCATTTAAGCTATTTGTATTCCCTTACAGTTTTATTGCATAGTTTAGTTTTCAGCAACAATTTATGGTGGGGCACATTCAGGTGAGCTCTGAGCACCCAGGTGGGGCTGCACTTTGCATTGTGAGAACAGAAGATGCACATTTACCAGGGAGCACCAATGGTAACAAGGAGGGAGCACCGGTACCTGGACCCCTGTCCTGTACTTAGGAGGCTGTTTCTGCTGGTGGAAGCCTTCCCTGAGTTGTAGTAGCTGGGTCTGTTTTCTGCTATAGATTTTAAAATTTGAGATAAATAAGAATCATTGCCCTGTTAGAAAACTAGACAAGAGCTGCAGGCAGACATTGATTAGAGGAGAAAAGACAATTTGCTGCTGAATGTAACACTGCTAAATCAACTGAGATGAGCAACTCTTACCTACGCAGGTTATTGTGCTTGTCAAATTAAGCCAGGAATGTCCTGCACAAAATTAATTATTAAAAAAACCCCACAACAACAGTAGGGAAAAGGAAGCATGACAGAGGCATAGTCCAAAGGGCAATTATATTTTATAAGCATGATTAATTATCACAGAAAATATGTTCAAGGATACTGAGTGCTGCCACCAAGCAGCCGGTGGAGGCTGTCACCTGCCTGCCACCAGCCCCCACCGATGGCACAGGGCACAGTGCTGTGAGCCCAGACGACACAGCTACAGCATCTCTGTGTGCTCACTCAGCACTGTGCCCATGCAGCTCTCATCCCTGATTTGCTCTGCAGCCACTGCAGGGAGACCTCTTGGCACAGCCTACCAGTGCTGGTACATCCAAACTGGGCAGACAAGCAGGTAAGGAGTGACTAAAACCTGTTCCCTTTCATTATTATTAACAATCAGGTCCACTGCTAGCACCAACACAAAGGAACAAGTTTATGAGCCACAAAAGGCTGAGCCAGAAGCAGAGAGCATGGCTTGGAAGGAAACCTTCCCGTTGGAAGTCACGGAACAGATGTGACACTTGACAATCTCTAACCTGTCTTCCAACACACCCCCTGATGCTGAGTCACCAGAATAACAGCAATGGCATTCGGCACGTTTTAAGACAGCTCACAGAATCACAGCCAGTCCCACCAGGAATAAATCAACATTGAAACAGAGGGAGAAGAGTTGATTGTGGCAAATGCAGGAATCACCAGTGGGTTTATTACAGACTATCCAAACCAGCAGTAACATCTTTTCACTTACTCATCAAGTGCTGAATCCTCCCTCAGCTGGTACCTAGGGGCTGCTGGACAACAGTGGCTTCAGTCTTGCACTGACCTCCCCAGCTTTGGCTGTGCATTGCTCTGGTCTTCCCTCGGGTGAAAAGCTCTACAATAATAAAACATAGTTGTTCTTTCCCAAGGTGCTCATGCATTTTAATTCTAAAACATTTTAATTGGAAAAACAAATAAATAAAATAACAGCTGCTAGAAACAGGGCTGGGAAAGGTTCACCAGTAGCTTATCCGATTTTATTTCTTGTTTGAGTAGCTTAAGTTGTTGTCATGCCTGAAGCCACAGAGAAACCAAATTCCTTTCTATGACCCCGCTTCCTTTTAGTTCATTGCATGCTTAACTACGCAGAAATTAGTACTTGTTAGTCCTGTGATCCAGTGCAGCTAATTCTGCCTTGCTCCTTCTGTCAGCCAACAGGCAATAATTTAGAAATGTGTAGTTATTTCCTTCCTCTCAGCCAGGAGCTGAACAGCAGCACTTCACTTAAGTCTCCACTTTCACAGCTGGAAGTAAATCAAAGCGCTGCTTCACTTGCTTTAAATGTGCTGCCATCTCCTACCCGGGTGGTGCTGGATGCACGTGTGAAAGCTGGTTTGGTTGTAAGCAAACACTACAAAACATTAAAACCAGAAACCTATTTGGAAGTTAGGAAACCTTTCAACACCCCACCATGACAACAGTTCCTCTTCTCAACCCCCATTTCGTCCCATTTACTCCATTTACCACCACAGAAAAACACAGTTGGATGCGCTGAGGGCAGCAGACAATCAAACAAAGTTTCTTGTTGTAAGTGGCTGTTTGTGTTCAGGGAAATTAGGAACTGAACGTGGGGGTTTGTAAGTGAAAAAATCCTCGGGGGCTAGAGCTATTTCCAGGTTTTGTTTTTAATTAATGAGGCTTTGGAGTGGGCTTCAACACAGCAGTTTCCTGAATGATTCAGCTTTTCACTTCCAGGGAGGTAACAGTCATCAGCCTCTTAGCAAAGTACAGCACTTATGGATATTTTCACATCTTAAGCAATGAATAAAAGATTTCTCCATTATAAAGCAAATCCACCCAGGAAGAACATCAAGTTCAGCCAGTCTTCAAGCCACACAGGGGGGCACCTATTTGAAGTGCTTAATTACTTATTACAAATCACACTCCAAACTAGATTTGAGCTGGGGCTTAGGGGCCTACAGAAGGATTTAGGCTGGCTTTAGGTGCCTATATGTAAATGCAATCTAGAAATGATTTACTCAGTGGGAAAACAACCCTGGAGTCATCCAGGCTCGGTAACTCCTTCCATGCATGTATTCAGCACTCTGCCTGTGCAGGGCTGTTTCTGGGCAATTCCAGAGTGGAAATAGGATTTGTGAGTGATGCTTGTGCCTTCTGGGATATTTTGGTATGTTCTCTTAGCTTTATACTTGGACTTGCCTGCCCTCTTGCTCCCAAAAGCACAGGGGTTAATCTGTCTAGCCGACACGTTAGTGGAAGTTCAAGACATGTAGCCAGCCATAAGAGATGACTGGGAAATTTGTTCTGAGAGCTGAAGTCTCCTTATCTTCCATACTTTGAAATCAAGTGAGTTTTTTGTCTCCAGGCTGTCTGATGCCTAATATGTCTGATCAAGTGTCACAAACCCCTGCGCCCTTACACTGAACACAGAGTTGCTTCTTGCTGTCACCAGAGAAAAGCCATGAGTGTTGGTCACTGAAGCTGTTCAGAGCCCCACAGGTAGTTGGGGAGCTGCTAACAAGGAGTTCTGCATCGCTGAACCACCAGTTCTTCAAAAATGTGCCCTTTATTTCTCAAAAATCCTCTGGTTTCCAATGAATTTTGATTGTACCTTTTCCAGCTTTTCCCAGAAACACAGGCAAAAATGATCAAAAAGGGCTTGAGTTTTCTGATTTGTAACCAAAAGCCCAGTTCTACTAAGTTGATCTCACAACCTATGCAACAGATTGTGCCACTTTACCTGTGCTGGACTTCTCTTGGTCCAAAAAAAGGAGCACTACTGGGAACTCAAGAGATCAACTTGAATGAGAGCATTACAGACAGGTCCTCCCCACGTGCATCACCTCTCCTCAGAGTGCTGCTAATTGAGCCTGCTCCCCATAGACACAGGGTGAAGCCTGAGGTGTTTGCCAAACAGTTTGAACAAAGGACTTCCAGCCTATGTGATGTTTCTAGACAACTTCGTTCAGTGTTTCTGAAACACAGCCAGCTGCCAAAGTACATGGAATTAGACCAGCTCCCTAGCTGCATCACTGAAAAGATTTTTAACCAGGAAAATAACTACTTTCCAAAACTAGATAAATAAGTATTCCCCTTCTGGAAAATACCTTTTCAACATGCAGGACTCAAAAGCCTCGCCAAGAACAACCAGTGGCTGTGGGAGCACTCACAAATAACAGAGGGGACAAAAAGCAGAACTTAATGCTCTGCTTTTATTCTTGTAAACATTGCTGAATCTGTATTTTTATTATTCATGCAGCATGAGGTGACCAATCCACTAATGCTGCATTAAGTAGGACACAGAGTAGGAATGCGTCCCAGCACTTGTTTAAATAACAAATATTTCAGGAACATGAGGCTTTCATGAAGAATCAAACTGAGACAGGATAATGCTGGGTTTTCCAAGGGCATCTACGGATCATGAGCATCCTTAAAGCCATCCTTGGAAAGAGGACAGCTTGCTTAGCACCCTGCAGAATTAATCCTGGAGATGTATGTGTCAACATTAAACTGTCTTATTCATCTATTAACCTTGATGAAAAATTATTTTAATAGCCTTCATTATCTTATTCATTTATAATTAGTGTGAGATCAGGAATGAATAGCTGCTAAGCTTACAAAAATAGCTCTCTGTATGTTTATTGTGCATAAAGGTAAGTAATTGTCTCAGTTGATCAGCTCAGCTCACCCAGACACCCCTCCCAAACCCCAGAGGGACCTCCACCTCTCTCCCTCTGTCCCTCAGAAGATGATCTGTGCTCAGCTGCTGGGGATGCCATCCCTGGGGACCCTCCAGAGCCCACCTACTCTGTTAATTGCCTCCTTCCCACACTGATCCTAAGCAAGGCGTTGTACAAATGCAATAGCCTCTTTCTTGGTCCCCAGGGATGTGATTCAGAGACACAGAGCTGCACTTGTTCCCAAAGTTGGGGGCTGGAGGTGTCTTCATCCTTGTACCCCTTTGAGCATCCTGCAGGGCTGTGGGCTGACCTCAGAACCATATGTGCTGACCCTTAGTCACACTTGTCCCTATTTTCCTTTAATTATGTCTTGAGTAATGCTATTGCTGAAGGACCTGCTGGGTTTATACTGGATGTTGCTGACTTGTAACAAAAAACATGGAGCACTGGAATCTCTTCCAAGTGATCACATCCAAAATTGCTCCATGTGCCCAGTAGGACTAGCAGGGTACTCAGCATCTGTGCAATAAAAACCCAGCTGCGGTGGGTCTTTTAGGCATCTTCCTGGAAACCACAAATGGTCATGTATATCCCAGTCTGTCCATTCCCAAAGGATTTCCTAAAATGAGAAGGAATTCAAGGATTCCTCTTTTATGCATTTTCCTCGTAAAAAAAAATACAAGTCAATAAAGGAAAATGCCACTATTTTCCTCCTCTAACTTCACCTCCCTTTCAGTCAGATATGCCTTTAAGGCAAGAGAGCAGAGGGATAAAAAGTAGAAACCTCCTTCTGCAACTACCATACTTATAGTATATTAAGCTACAGTATATTATCCCTAACAAATTATTATGTTTATGGGTTCATCTGGAAAATCTTGACATGCCTGTAACACACACCCATATCCCATTCAGCATCCTAAAATGGGGCTGTGGGCACTTGGTGGCCCAGGACCAGACTGAGCTGCTGCTGTACATGGGTTGAGGAGCCCACATGGGTCGAGAGGAGACCCTGTGGGTCAGCAGGGTGCCATGTTGAGGGACAGACGTGTGAGCTGACTCCTGACAAAACACCCTTACTGGCATCACTTTTCAGGTTTGAATCTGCTTTTCTTTTAAATCTTGTTTTCAAGGCAAGAAACAAACCAGGTTTTGGTTTCTCTATCAGTTAAAACTTCTCAGTTTAGCTAAAAGAAAAATAATAATAATAATCTGCCTTTCATCTCTTCCAGTGATGTACACAGAACGCAGTCCTGTGGAGAAGACAGCAGAAAAGCTAAAGGGTCTTGTTTTGTTTAAACCCAGCTAGGCAGTGAATGGTGAGATATTTACTGAACTCTTTTGTTTGAGTTTCTTGTCAGAAAACCTTACCCTACTCATGGGAAAATTTACAAGAAAAAAAAAGCTTTCAGCATTTTCTGTGGAAGAAACAGATCTGAAGCAACAAATGGCATTTTTTCAGGCAATTCTAATTGCAGGTCCTTATCCTTGTTTCTGTAATGCAGAAGGAAATTTGTGGTGGAATCATTTATGTAATGGGCTGCAATTCAATTCAGCCCAGGATAAAATGGTGGATACACACAGGAAGAAGTCTTGACAAGAGCAAACAGCAAACTGAACCATCCAAGGTCTTTCAGCCCCATTATAACATCAATAACTAAGCCTTCCTATTAACACAGAAGTGCTTTTGAGTTATCTGTAGGATCACAAATGAAGGCTCAGTATGGAGATGTTTACTACTGGACCTAACATTTATTACTAAGAGAAAGCTCAGTTCCCTGATGGGTGATAAGTGTTGATTGGACTTCTGGCTCTGACAGATGCTTTCTGTCTTACCAATAACTGAGAGATTGCTCAACTCCAGCTGATGAGAGAGTATATGGAGAGACAAAAACAGAGAACCCTCAAACTGGAAATTCACACAGAATACTGGGGGTAAAAACTGTACATTTCAATGATCCCATTTTATGTTGACATTATTGCCAGTGTGAGCTATGTAAGAAAGTAAAAAGAAAAAAAAACAAGAAGTAGGGTCAAGTCTCTATCAGCAACACAGACAGATCCTTGTGATGTGAATAATACTAAGCATCCTCTGACCCAAAATGAGCTTCACCCAGATATAAGCTAATGAAGGGGTTTAGTCTAAAAGATGCCAATCTCCTGCTTTTTTTTTTTTGAGATGGAATTCATTGCTGAAAACTTAAGGAACACATTTCTCTCTTCATAGTTTAATCCTTCAGGAAGCATAAATCTGTCATAAAGGCTGTGTGGGTTTTAAATGACACCTTAATGACTATAGTTGAAGATAAGAACCAGTCCATTTCAAAAGACTTCCAACATTAGAAGAAAGATGAGACTGAATTATTCAGCCTGCCTGCAGTGTTATTGGATAACTGAGTGCAGGTTATTGAGTTTAAAAAAATGCAGGTATTGCAATAATCATAATTTATTGTTGTATAGAGCTTGAGTTCTGGTTCCTAGGAGTATTAAAACAGCTGACTTATGAATAACATTCCTTTGGTTTTAGGTTTTGTGGGTATTTAAAATAAAATCTACAAGCATGGGAGATGGTCAGAAGATTCTTGAAGAGGTGTATTTTCAAGACTGCTGAATCCAAGCCCTTCAGTCGTCACTGCAAAAAGCAAGACAGAAATTGTTTAAAAATATAAAATGAAGGGCTTGGTTTGTGACCTGGTAATGTTTGCAGGTGAAAGCCCCAACCAAGAGCCCGCTGGTACCCACCCATGCACAAACACATCTTCTACAGGTGGATGCCAGAAAACTGCTCTCCTCCAAATGGCACCAGGAGGAGCTGAAGCTGAGGGCACCCCTCAGCTGCCTTCAGCCCAAACAGTGCTGTGGCTTGCAGCTCTGGAAGCCAAATCTTCCCATGGGATGGGCAAATCTGCCACAGGCAAGCCTGCCAAACTCCCTGCCATGCATAGCCAGAAACCTGCACCACCAGGCACCTCTGCAGTGGGTGCTCTCCCCTCCTTCCACATCAGACAAGCCCTGGAGACATTTTCCCCTTCTCTATTTTTGGTAGTCCCTGTTTTTTGGCACTGTCACTATGTCAACATCCTCACTGCATCCTCATCCTCTCTTCCAGGCAGGGGACACGTGTGACACCGTGTTGTCTCAATCTCCTGTTCTGTGCTCCAAGCTTGATTTCTTCCTGCAGAAATCACGTCTGCAAAATCCCTGGAAAAGGGGAAATGTCAGGCCTCCACACAGTACAATTAAAGCCTTAGTCTACTGGAGACGAAACACATTCTGTATAATTAATTTTGGAAGAAGACAGATGACATCACTCTCTATCTCACTCCAGATACTTTGTTCTTAGCAGTGAATGATGAGAGCTGAATTTGCACTGATTTTTAATTACTCCTGTTTGGTCTAGATCTCAGCAAAACAGCAATTAAATACAGACTATTTATTTCACACATTTGATTCCAGTCTCATTAAAAAGAGGGTCAGAGAGGGAGGGAGCATCACCTCCATCTTTCATGTGCCGTTCCTCATTACTGAGCTAGAGGCTGGAAAGTCCCTTCTCTAGTGAGGTCTCCTGTGGACCTATCTCCCACCAAGGCAACCCAGGAGTACAGCAGCTTGGTAAAGGAGCAATGCCAGACACTGCAAGGTAAGACTTGGCACTACCATGTTATTTCTCCCCTGCATAAATCTGCCTCATTCCCCAGACCAGCACCATCTGATCTCACTTATTCTGCACTGCAACACTGGCAAAATATGGCAGCACTGAAGTCTGCAGAGAAACGTGGCCGTGGCTCGGTGAGGCTCTTGGTGGAGCTGCTGTAACGATGACAGGCTGTGCACTGCAGCTCGGAGCACACCAATTTATGGTCAGTCATTTCACTAATGAATTATCCCATAATCTGGCCAAACAGTGGTGATGGAAGCAGGTGGTGTAACTCAGCTTTGTTATCTCTATTTGGTATTTGGCCCAATTAACTCTGGAAATTTGTTGTACAACAAGGACAGCAACTGGGTTAACACCGACACTGGCACATCCTCCCTACTGTGGCTGCTTGGAAAGGTGAACCTCTGCCCATCACCAGCTCCTCTAGGCAGAATTCATTTCAGTATTTATTAATTCAGCCTCAGCTGAGGATACCTTCAGCAGGTAGAAAGTTATCTGAGTTACTCCAGAACTTCAGACATTCCTCCACTTGGCTACTGCACTGCCATCCATTCTTCAGCAATCTATCTGCAGCAGGCTGGTGCTCAGTCCTTTGCAGAAGGACTTGCACTGCATCAGACACAAATTTCGGTGACACTGCAGCTACTGCCTAGCACTGTCAAACTTTCTAAGAGTTGCCAAGAAAGGCTGCAAAGATGACTTCACCCAATCGACTTGATTTCTCAGTAAGAACAGACACAACATGTAATCTAACAAATCTAGAAAATAATTGGAGGTGGGATTTTTGCCAACTAGTTACTTTTTCTTGGCTAGAAACCCACAAAAAAAAATAGCCATAACTATCATGGTCTTCAGATTAAATTAATGTCATAAATCAAGTTGTTGGTTCCTTATAGTGGTAGGATTGCATGGGCTTGTTTTCCCCTTATATTAGAATAAGTTAGAAGTTGGAAGAAACTAGGAAATATAACATAGAAAATAGAAAAAGAAGACACCTCATGCTGTTCCACCAAGTATGAATTGCATATAATGAGTTGCATTTACTTCTCTATACAAATGCAGCGAGAAACTCATTCAGAGAATGAGATCCATCCAGCAGAAGGTTTTCTATTTCCAATACCCAACTGAGCATCTTCAAAATACAGAGAAATTAAAAAAGCTTTCTGCAAATCTTCATCATTCATTTGGCTCACCATGGACCAAACCTTCAAATACCTTCCATTTTTCCACATGAAAGGTGCACAAAAAGGCTTACATTCAGTCTGTGGAGACCAAAGCATTTAAATGGGAGAAAAAGTGGATGGATACATTATCACATTTTGTTTACCACAATAGAGCACAAAATTGCCTGCATTTTAGGAGAATTTTAAAAGATGTTGACATTTACTTTATACCCATGAAACTTGCAGAGGATAAGCACATGCATGTGATTTGGGAGGAGAGATGTTTCCCTTCATTTACAATATTTCGTTAGCTTTATCTCATACTGATGAAAGCTCACAAGATTTTTCTCCTGTTACCATAGGACAAGTCTCAAGTGTCCAAAAGGATAACATTGCTGCCCATAAAAACCTAAATATGCTTATATAGCTTCTGAAACACAGCTTTTATAACTTCTGAGTTGCTTCAATTTTCTTTAATATTCCTTTTTATGCTATCCATGTTCAAAAGGGTCCACACATAACTTGGTTGTTCAAATAACTGCTTTTTATATCGTATTTAATAAAAATCTTTCATGCCACGTGGTAAATGCACTAGGAATGGCAAACTGGAAAACTGAGACAATTTGTTTAACAGTCATTCCATAAGGATGTGCATCCTTCTCACATCAGAGTATCTTTCACAAAACTGCAGTTTAAACAAAGCGTGATCGTTAACACAGCCAAAAAAAATTAGAAAAAGAACAAACAAAACCAACAGAAAACCCAAACCAAAGAAACCTCTTCATATATCTATGCCTTTCTAAAATAGTTTCTATTTTAGCAGAATTTTGGAAGCATGTAGAAGCAGAAACAGAAGGATTATCCAAGCCATTAGGAAAGCTATGAAGCAAGCCTTCTCCATCCCTCTCTGAATGGAAAATTTAAAGCTACCCCAAGGAGCTAAGCATCTTGGGAAAGTAGAAAACAACAACAAAAGAGAGAAAACAAACCATAGACTTTGCAGAAGCACTCTACATTTGTGCAATTTTAGGAATATTGAGGGTTGGAAAACACCCCACAAATGCTCCCTCTAGTCCTTGTTTTCTTATAATAGTACAAACCTGAGCATTTGATGACAAGTCACAGGAGATACAGCTGTGACTCTCATGTAACAACTGCCCAATACCCTCTTATCTAAATAGAAAAGATGGTTTTGTACAATAGCAAGGTCATTTAATGTCAGTGCTCACTATTAATGTGAGAAGTCATTTAAATTATTTAAGTGGAAAAATTAATATTAAACTAGGAAATCAGTTATCTGACAGAGCTGCAGCTACTTCCTTACCAGTCTCAGACAAGAGTTACTTCTCCAACAGTAATTAAAAAGGAAGGACGGTGACTTCTTTATTGACTCTTAAGTTATGAACTCTTTAAGAATTAATTACATTTGAAAAGAGAGCTGTAAGGCATAAAAGTAGTAGGGTTCTTCGGATTTATTTAAAACAAGAATTTGACTCCTAAGAAATTCTGGTGAAATTAACTCAGCGCCCCAGAAAATGAAATAAATAGCTCAAATGCTAACTTAATGGATGTGCCAAGAATTCTCTGCCAAAAAAAAAAAAAAAAAAAAAAAGAGTGATTAGAAATATGCTTCATATGGATTAAATGGACTTTCTGTTCAGGGAGCAGAGAGGCTGGTGAGATAAATTCACAGAGAAGTTGAGCAGTAGGAAAGGATGACAGCAGCTAATTTTGAACCTACCCAAGCATGGCAGCCTTGTGGGTTTCATCCTTTCAGGAAGTTATGGAGAGAACAGGCAATACAATGCACCTGATCCTGAGCAAACACATCTCTCCCTTCTCAAACTGTACCTTTTATCACAGCTCACCCCGATCGCTTACACGAGCAAGCAGCAATTAGGCTGGCAGAAAGCAAAGGAGACACCACCACAGCATAAAGGGGATTAAACCTTTCAGGTTCCTCTGTCCGTACAGCCACAGTGAGATGAAGCTGCCAAGCCACATCCCGACAGCACACATTGTTTTAACAGCATACAGAAATCGGAGTGGTTAACGCTTCTACCTGCCGAGTACTCCACAAAGTGCCTCGCAGACCCCAGGGAATCATCAAAGGATTCAGAAGAAGCTCAAAGGCTGCAATGCATCAGAAAATGCTGGGCTTGCTCACTGGCCATAGCTCAGCTCTTTGTGGCAGAGGAGCAGCTGCAGTTGCTACTGGATTTATGGCCACAAGGACCACTAATGCCCCCCCAAAACCTCTGGTGATCTCCAAATCTCCCAGCTGACACCATAGTGCATTGAATTTCCACTGCTGGAGAACATCCTGCTGGGAGGAGAAGGGACAGCTCTGGGAAATGGAGAAGAGCAGTGGGATTCCCTTCAGCTCTAGGACTCTCTGTAGTTATTGATCTGTCATCTTCTCCTTACATGGCTTCTTGTAAGTAACTGCCTTAAAGGCTCCCATTGCTTCCAGAAAGCTTTAGTGAAGATTACCTACCTACCAAACAGGATTCACCAGCTCTTAAATGGAAATCTTGGCTCCTCTGTAACGTGTTTTATCTTCAGCAATGTTTCACTAAGACAGGATTGACCAAGAACTCAAGGAAAAAGATGCCCCAAAGACAGACCTCCACTTAAAAGCATAAACTCTCTTAAAACTCCCTTTAAGAGAGTCTTAGAAAAGAAACTGCAGACTAAAGCAACCATTGCTTACTTCCTCTGTGTTACTACTAACACCCTTTCTGCTCTTTATGGAGGAAACAATTCAGCAAGCTTTGGGTAGTGTTTTCATCCATGTGTCCCCTGGCACCTGTGGGACTAATAGGAGCAGGTCACAGCCCTGACCCTCATTCAGATTATTGCTGTTTGCAGCTAGGACACTTGTTGGCTTTTGGTTCCTCACATTATGAGCTTCCAGTAGCTGGAGGTCAGGTAACTTGTCCCTCCACAACCAAAAACATTCCTTTCACCTTCACTATGTCTTCTGCAAATTAACAGTATCAAACAAATACATGAAGATGATTTCTACAAAAGCACCTTTCCAGTGACTTTATGGGTACTGGGCTAGTCATAGTCCAGCCCCAAGAAAGGCAGTAGCCACTACCATTAGTCAAGAGTATCACTAAAAGAAACTGCAATTATATTTTTTTCCCAGACATTCCCAAATGGACTGATGGTGGAAAACCAGCACTTCCACCTCTTCAGCAGGTTATTTAATCCCTTGTTTAACTGTGAAACACAAGCAGTCCCTCTGCAATCAGGGGTTATCTCCAACCAAAATACCAAGTTAAGGGAAGGGATCTCTTAAAAAAATAAATACTGTAGGCTTGCAGATGCTTCAGCTGGCTCAAGAAATTACATCTATTCTTCTTATGCTTGAGAAGTTGATTCTCTCCTGCCTCCTTGCTGGGAGGATAACATAGTCCTGCCTGCTGAATTGGAAATTTAGGAGCACTGAGGTAGGGAAACTGCTGCAGGACTTCCTCTGCTTCTGCATCATTTGGCAGGAGGAATACTTCCATCAGACAGTGAGGTGGTTGCTCTTGTCTGATGGCACCTGGAGAGAGGGGGAAAGCAGGTACTGCTGCTTGACGGGAACAATCCCGGCACTCCTATGGGACCCCAGAGATGAAGTCATTAATCATCCTTGGAGAATTTCTCTGGGATCTCTTTGCCCAGCACAGCAGTAAGTGATTCAGTTTGCTGAGCATTTGGGTAGATGCTTTCTGGGGAAGGAAACTTGAAGTATCTAATAATACGCCAACTTCAACTGGAATTCCCCTGGAATCCAAAGGTAAATTCCCATTTTCTTTGAAGTGTGTCCTATTTTTTATTGGCCTGCATAATGCCCTCTTTCACAGTTTCCACCCATCTACAGGAGTTTAACAGCTCGCCTGAGTGCAAGATAAAAGGTTCAGAAATTCAGAAAGCATTTTACAAAATGTTTTATTTTACTATGCAGTAAGTTTGGGGAACGGGAAGCTTTTGAGTGAGGTGAGGTACTAAAGGAAGTGCAGACAGATGAGAAGCAAACCAAGACAGCGTTGCAGATGTGCTGCCAGCACAAGAACATACTTGCAGCAATCTTCTCCAAGGTCTCCAGTCAAGCAAAGCCCAGAGAAAAGTTTTCTATACCTTTGCCCATAACCCCAGTCAGAGCCTTTGGATTTTACAGGGTAAAATTAAATAGTAGTTGAGCCTTAATGAACCCAGACAGTACTTTCACTTCTCTTGCCCAGAGACTGAGGGATTAATCTGGAAAGCTGGAACAGACCTTGAGAGATCACTGCCCGGAGCTGCAGACTGCTTCACTGCAAAGAGACAGGGCAGAGCCAAGTGGGAAACTCAAGGGAGACTTTTAGCCTCCGTTTAAAATGCTTGAGGGGCATCTTAGCTCTTCTCCATCAGCTGAAGCTTTGTGGTGGAAGTGTTGGAAACGCTGTCAACAAGTGTGAGTCGGGTGAAGGATGCAGGGAGGGAAGCAGAGGAGGACCTGGCACAGGGGAACAGTGAGCACAGGTCATATCTCCAAAGACTGCCAGAGCACATCTGCTGTAACGCTCCTGAATGAAGCAGAATTGCTCTATTTCACTTAACAACCAGTTAAATAACAGAGTGATGCTGTCTGCTCTATGTAAACACAGCCATAAAAGCAGATTAATGCAAAACCAAGCAGCAATATCCAATTTTCCTTCAGAAATACAGTATGTGTTCCTTAAACAGTGAAAATTCCACTCTAGCACCATTATTCTTTTTTAATCTCACCCTGTCACATTTTTCAACACCTTGGTTAGGTAAACCACAGCTTGGCACTCCCAGGGACTGCAGCTTCTCCTAAACCAGCTGCTGGTCCAAGCCACCCTGCACATCAACAAGCACATCTGCTTCCAGGACTACAATATTTGTTTCTTGTCACTTGATTTTCTGATTCAACTCAAAAATAACTTCATGTTTTATCACCCACACATCACTATCTTTAAAAAAAACAAGGAGGGAAAAAAGCATCCGACCACCACTGCCAGTCTCCCAAATAGCTTGCCTGGGGTAAATCCCCCAACTATGCCAAACTGTACATAAATTCTGTTATTTGGGAAAATTCCCAGAGTTTAAAAATGTTTCTCTGGTTTTCCAATGAAAATTAACACCACAAGTCTTTAAAGTGTCTTTAAAGACATTCAACTTTAGTCATAAAGAGACTTCCATAGGTTTTGTTGGGTATTTTTCCCTTAAGCTTCAATCACTGAAAGCACATATATTTTGCAGGGATGTGAACCACTCTTGCAAGCAGATGCCTAATTGGTCACATTGTAGATAGAGTAATAAACACGCAGAGCAGCTGCACGTATTGATTTCAGACCATGGGAGAAGAGTGTATCAGCATAGGCTGCAGATATTAAAAACACTTTTGTTGTCAAATTCAGAGCCAAGGCAGTTATTGTTATATCTCTGAGGGCTTTTGGCCTGCACAGCTCACTGTTTGGCTGGGAGTCCATGGAGGGTTTGATTTGTATTCCTCAAAGAATAACACAGACTCAGTCTTGGGGCTGGGTTGTCCTAACCCCATGGAGCAGAGCCCTTGGAGGGAGTCATGGGTCTGAGAAGAGCAAAGGTTCCCTAACACAGGACACAGCTCTGCCTCCAGCAACTCAGCCTTGATCAGTTGATGGCAGCCAGGAAAAAGCACTGTGAGAAAGAGTGAGGATGTCATAAGTGTATTTTATTTCTAGTAAAACAATAAACTTAGGTCCCCTAGACCTAAGTTTCAGCCAACCCCTTCAGCACCCAATTTCTGCCAACAAAGTATACTTACAGCCTGAAAATTGCTCATGGAAAATATGCAAAAAGTGGAAGTAATTGTGCAGCACAGTTTAAAGAACTGAACAAAATGGACCTTTAAAGGTTTTATTCCCGTTTTACCAAAATCTGTAGTGTACCCAGGGAAAAAAAGGTATAAAAATAAATTGCCAAATGCTGCTGGAGTGCTAAATGACACATTCCACAGTTATTGTGACTTGCAAAGCCTTTTTACAGAGTCGTTCGTATCCTACCAAAGGACTGTCTCACAAATCAACACCCAAGATAACTGTAATCTTCCTATTTCATGGGGCTTTATGCAGCCACATGTGGACATTTCCTCTCCACCCCCAAGACTGTCAGCAGATGCAATTAAGACAAATAGAACAGGATTTTCACAAGTTCTGTACAATGAAAGCTTTTGTGTTCTTTCAGTGCTGGCAAAAGGCTGTAAGGCTTTTTTTTTAAAAAAAAAAAAAAGAAAGGAAAGCAGTGATAAATTTTTCATAGAAATTCATAACGAGTTCTGCTTGGTAGCTGTTAACATGGGCAATATGGATCTTGCTTTATTCAGCAGCTCACTTGCAAGTTGTAAAACACCGTGTGTGACAGCAAATGCACGAACACCAAGAGAAGTATTTCTGTACCACAGAAAAGACAGCAAAAAAGTCAACCCCTCTGAGTGCTCACAGCGAGCAAAGCCACGGTCCTCTCATTGCACAAGCTCTCAGCTACTGCCCCGCAATGGGGTCAGTCCCTCACAGCTACGACGTGCTGGAAAAGGCACAGTCAATATTGCTTAATACAAATTTCTCAAGGAGAAAAAGTTTGACCTGTCTCTGCAAGTCTGCAATTCCCCCTTTCCCTCACACTGCACGTACACCGGGTCAGGATCTCATCTCATGGGCTTCGAGACTCATGGTTGTTCAACCTTTGCCTGAGATGAGCAACAAGAGGGAGTTATTTCATCATTATTTTTCCATCTTCTTGATGAATTAAATCCCCCCATGGAAAATTACAAAGGAAGATATGCCCATAGATTCTTCTTCACCTGCCTCAAGCATTTACGCTATGATTCTCTTAAAAGAATATAATAAGGACATACAACCAGAGACTGATATAGGAAAGAGAAAGACTAATATGAGCAGATGGCTTTTTGTAGCTTTTACAGACGAGTCAGGGTGCATTTCATAGAATGACAAATGGACAGAGCAGCCAAGTAATGACTTCTTTGTGCCCAGAATTCAAATGCTGGTCCTTTGAGGCTGTTTGGTCAAGCACTCAATGGCGGGCTGCTCTTTTTGTTGGACAATTCCTTCAATAAAGCAGAAAAAAAAAAGGAATGCAGAGCTATGTAAAAAACCAGCAGTGAAGGGAAGAGGCAGGCAGATGGATGAGAGAATAATGCACTGATGTATAAATGAGCATTTTTCTTAGCAATTCTGACCATCCCTATTTATTGCCCATGTCTACAATTTCCTTTGCTCTGCCATGGCTCCATGCACTCCCCACCTGCTGCAGGTAACGGTTCTGCTTCTCTACCCTTGCATGGCCTCTTTGGACTGAAACCCCCCCTGTCCCTCTGACACAAACACAAGCTCCTTGAGTCTCCACCAAAAGCCCTGTCTTTTATTTGTAACACAATTTAACAGTGGCTTAATTATTCTTAGGGGTGGGAAGGGAATCATTTGTGTCCTACGACAAGTACCGTGGGTCTGGGAAGAGACAAAGCAGAAAGCTGAATCCTGGTGTACCTGAAGAAAATAATAGTGACTGGAAGCAACAGCTGAAAGCAGCTCACAGGACTCTGATTTCATTTATCCCTGAAAATTCAGAGAATAACTGCTTGCAGCACAGCTACTGCCTTGAATACATGCTGCCAGCTGGCAAGCTGAGTGGGCAATTCATTACATGAAGTTCTGGATTTCTTCTGCATCTTGACAAATAGAGCATGTACTATGCACCAGTGCCAAGAAACATAACTCCTATTAAGAGGGAAGGTGAAAGTACCTGGAACTTTATGGAAAGCATATAATTTGTGACTGAACTGGACTTTCTTTGGTGCCCTCTCATTGCCTGCTCACGGCACAGGGCTCTAGGGCTGGATTTACATACAGGTTTCATAAGAGGAAAAAAAAAAATAAAAATATATTTACATGTAGATTTCCTGCTAATTAAATACAGCCTGACAAAGGCACTGGCAGGACAGTCAGACAAGTTAGATATTTTATTATCTGGTTTGGGCATACAACTGCTTTTTTTGCACATAGAAGCGTAGGCATGTAAACCTGCACCACTGGGGGAAACATGGAAAAAGAAATCTGATTTAAAACAGTCACATTGTTGAGCAAAGAGATCACATTTCTTCAGCTTTTCACAAGCCTCTTAAAATCCTTCTGTAGAAAAAGGTGCTTCCTGCACCATGTTTAAGTTTTCAGTTTGTGCTAAAGTCAAAGTCGTTGGGAATAAATCCCTAGTTTTACACCCCATTATGACTCCAGACCAAATTCAACTCAAGTCCCAAGTACAAGACCCATCTAAAACCAAGTGAAAAGCTGAACTTGCAGCTTGTCTGAGCAAAATTTAAAAAAGACAAGACAACATGTCAGTAAAGGGGAACTTTTCCCTGGTGTTTCCATAGAAAGAATTGAAACAGCAGTCCGACTTGCAGCCCAACCACAGTAAGACAACCTGGGAAAGAGAAGACTATTTTATCTGGATTTGAAGGCACTAGCATCAGCAGGGAGCACAGAACATTTTCTACCTTCAAGGGAGCCCAGAAGTTAGAAGTTCTGCCATTTGCTTTCCTTGGTGCAAATTTACTCCCCCAAAAAACAATAACCACCAATGCCAATTACACCTAAAATACAATATCACAGAATACACAGAGTTGGAAGGGACCTCCAGAGATCATCTAGTCCAACTCCCCTGCTTAAAGGCAGGATCCCCTAGAGCACATCACTCCAGACTGCATCCAGGCGAGGCTGGAAAATCTCCAGAGAAGGAGATATGAGCAAAATTTTGCGATCTCTCTACCACCAGTCTGACTTGAGTCTAAGGGACAGCATCCAGGATCAACTGAACTCTGTAGCTTCTGATTTTCTAATTATTTGACGTTGCACGATCACCAAATGAGCTGGACCACTCCTTACAAGGTCAAAGCCACCTGAGACAGGGCAGAAGTCTGCAGGGACACCAGAGGAGGGAAGAAACAAGACAGTGCAATCCTTCTCCTTGCATTAACACAACACATGGCTCAAATGCCCCTGTTGAGCAGCTCAGAGCTGACACATTGCGCTCTGCCTCTCCTGCCCTGGAGGCCCAGCATTTTTTCTGCAAAAGAAGTAAGGAAAAGGGGCCAGTAGGCTATAAAGCCTTCACCTTCACTAGGTTTAACCAGTAATCAATTTTAACTGGTGCACACACATTAAAACAGTAGAAACAAACCATGCAAGAAAGAAAAGAAAAAGAAAGAAGAAATAAATCCATGGTTCAAGTCTTTAATTAAATGGGTATTTTTTGTTCCTGGGAATGAGGAAGAATCACAAGTCCCATGTCCATGGAAGTGAAGTCCAGATGCAGTAGCGTATTCTCAGTATCAAGAAACTTAAAGTGAAACCAAACACATGATTACAGAGTTCACAACATGATCTCTGCTGGCTTTAAGCACATCTTCAGCATCACAGACAGGAGCCTGTATACCATGAGCTAAGTTTCATACATGCACTGCTTATACACACACTTTACAACATCTTTCCAGACTAACGATGGATGCCCAATGTCCCAAATGGCTGGATATACTAAAACACCCCAAACTGAGCATTTTCACAGCTGAAGGTCAGCCACACCAGCCTGGCTGCAAGGTCTATGCCAAGAACAATGCGCAGAGCTGCTGACCCAGTGATGGTGACACTGGGCCAGCGCTTGAACAGAGGCTGGAGCGCTTCCACAGGCTGGTAGGCATGAGCAGGGAACAGACAAAGCATGTGTTGTATGCCATAGCAAACCCTGAAAACCTCTGGCAAGAGCCCAGTGGAAATGCAATCCCATTCCCTTCACACAGCTCAGAGAAAGGATTTTTCCTTCACGTCCAGAATGGTAACATCCATATTGCCATTGCAACCCTTTCCTCAACCTCCCTTTCAAAGTTACTGCACATCATAGCTACTGCTGCCTTCTTGCACCAAACACTTCATCAGACATTTTGCAGGCTCTTTCATTACGCATTTCTGTTGATGTTGCAAGAAATAATCACACGTTATTACCAGCCCTAGTCACAACACGCAGCCACACACTCTTTTTGCATCAACAAACTGATCTCATAGCAAAAACAACATCTGTGCTTCAGCCTTTCAAACACAGGGACAATTACCATATCACTTCACCACTTGCAACGGAGAAGGCAAAGAGGGGACAGCTAGGCTGGGGATGTCACCACATGGGCAAGGTGCCCAGTGGGGATGCCAGGACACCTGCATGTCAGTGCAAGCAGCAGCACCCAGTGGAGGGGCATCTGGATTTGCCCCAACCAGCTGTATGTAACCTGGATGCTCATAAAAATCACGACATGGGGTAGCAGCCACGACACTCAGCATGAGCACACTGATGGCCCTGAAGCTGCATTATATTCCATGAACTCATATACGTTGCTTTGCTTCACAGCCCTGCAAGCCCAAACAAGGTTTTATACATGGTGACCTGCACGTGCATTGGGAAACACCCAGACTCCAAGCTCCTCCTAAATCTGGGGGATGAAATGCTATCAAATCACTGCAGCTCAGCAAGCTGCCACCCAGCACATGAGCCACTAAAGCCATCTGGATGCATCCCCTCAGATCCCAAGAAAGCCAGGTAATTTCATGTAGCAGAATTCTTGCTCCTTGCTGCTTACACCACAGGATATTGCCTCTCTCTGCTGCGAGCTTAACACTCACACACAGGCAGCAGTGGAGGCTCTGCTGACACATGATGATCTGTTAAACTCTAATTTAATTGCACATGGGCCTGCCCTTACTTTGAGCTGTGATAGCTGTGCATTGCCTGGTTTACACATTTGCGTTTGTAGATGCTTGTTAGTGCAGTGAAAAGACAACCTAGAGCTTTTTTTTTTTTCTTCTTCCCTCCCCCAACATAGTCAAGGCTTCTGAAATCTTAAAAGCTTTGCAAAGCCTCAGTTAATGATTTTTCACTTTAATCACAAAGGTTCCCCAGAAAGGTACTCAAGCAAAAAGCCTTAATCATCACAACCAATCTAACACAAATGAAGACTCCAGCTTTGCTTTGAAAGGCACCACACAGACAGTCACAAAAAAAAGAAACCACAAAGCCTGCAGTTGCTTCCACAACCTACATTTCTTCATGTTACAGCAAGTTATTTATTAATATCCCCTCCAAAAATAGGAGGGCAGATCTGAAGTGAAGGAAGGGTCAGATGATGGAAGCAGGAGGTATAGATACAGAAAAACAAGTCATGCAGATTTCTGAGAGCAGAAGGAGCCATAACAATACTCCAACTGTCTATCTGTCATAGGCTGGACATGTTTGAGCTGACCCACAAGTAAAGAGTCAGAAATCACTCATGGTTAGGTCACTGCCACCAACCTCCCAGGCAGTGCCCTCCCGTCCCTCCATGGCTGTCCGGGCACACCCAGCCACCAGCCCACCAACCCTTTCTGTATTCACACGTGGGATTTACCCACAGAACTTTCCCAAACCACTTACCCTTCCCAGGCCTGCTAATTCCTACCCACCACACAAAAAATCCACAGGCTCTACCTACACTGAAGCAATACAACAGAAATTCCCCGTCCCTCCAAGCCTTTCCTTCCTCTACCAAGTCAGCTACATGCCTGCACAGACCCTCCCATCTCATTAATTAGGTGTCTGAGATAATTGTGTCCCTATAGTTTCCTCCTGCATAATCTACTCACAACTGTAGCTGAATTTTTATGTATGAATCTCTTGTTTATTTTCTAATTTTCTTACCCCTCTTCCCCCAGTGAGAAATAATTAAGTTCCTTCCCAGGCTCAACTCCATTTCTGCCCTTCTCCCATCCTTTTTAAACACCTCCCTCAGGAGGTGTCAGACCTCAAATCTTTATCCCTTCTGAGCTGAAATTTTAGGTCTTTCACGTGTCCAGATTTGCCCAAATTCTGCCAGTTTTTTGAATCCAGCCATCCCAGAGGAGTGGCCCCAGCCAGTTTCCTGGGGAAACATCATCCAAACATCTGTCAGATATTTGTACATCTGATGAATGTAAAAGCCTCCTGCAAACACACTGTAAGGTCCCAGTCTCTGAGTCCCCCCTTGCACAGGGTACTGTGCATGCCTGTGGCTCCATCAGGAGGTCCCACGGTGGAAAAAGGAGTGCTGGAGTTCACTGCTCCTGCTCTTCTATGCAATATCCTTCTCTCTTGTCAAATTAACCATGCCTGAAAATTTTCTTGTCCTGACATTGTCTCTTAACAAGCTTCAAATTTTAATGAAGACAGGAATTTTCTCAGTCATTATTTTCCCTTCCTGATTGTTCAGGGGTTTCCCCCTACAGCTCCCTATTAAGCAAAGTCCATGCATTCATGCAGTAAGCAACCCTCTAACCAGGTCTAACCAGGTCAATGCACATTATTCATTAATTATTCCAGAGCTCTGCTGCAGTCAGCTTGATTCATTTTACCTCCCATTTTCAGTCTCCCCAACCCCCTTTTCAAGCAAGGAAAAATAGTTTCCATGCTGCCAGTTGCCTATTAGAGACTCCTTGGGTGCCCACAGCAAGATCCATGTGGCTCTGCCTTGCAGCAGCAGCAAAGCCAGCTCCCATTCCTGCCCTCCTTCCAGTGCCCCTTAGCAATCCTATTTGGGAAGCCAAACTGCTTCATCCCCAGTTGACCCATCAGGCTGGACCACGAACTATTTACTGCCTACCCCAGTGGTTGCCTGCTGGTGCTCAGAAAGAACATCCCTCTACCACTTTACTTTGCACATCAGATCACTTTCTGATTTCCTGTTAATCATTCATCACTGGTATCATCATTTCTTAAGCCACTGACATCCCAAGGAGACCCAACATTTGGTAGAGGCAGGGAAAGGATGAAAAGGAAATCAAAGTACTCATTTAGCACAGCAGTACTAGGAAAGGAAAGGCTGGAGGAGGAAAGGCTGAAGAAAACAGCAGATCTGGCTTGTGCTTGTCTTTGAGAGGAAAAACAGGACAGAGTATTTCTATGCCAACGTGGGACTTTCCTGTTCAATGCAAACTCCAGCTGTGAATTTAGTTGTCTGACATCTTAAATGAGCACCCACAGAGCTCATCTAGATCTGTCCCACGCTGTGTGCTTCCACACATGCTCATCATAAGAAAACAAGCGACCTTCATCAAAGTCTTTTCTAAGAATGCAGTGGCCTTTTGGGCACAGAAGTGAACTGAAAAGTACAAAGATGACAGTCACCACCAGTTTTGTGAAGTTTCCTTCTTAATCCTCCAGCTTGAAGTTCAGGCAGCCATCATCTTTAAGGTCACAAAACTGGGTCAGATGCTGAGTCTCAGTGATATCCTTAAACAACTGAGCATTTACATGGTTTTGTATTTTACTTAGAAATAAAATTCCTTGAGTTTCTCCCCAGTGCCTGATTTCAGCTTAACAAGGGAGAGTCCAAGTTTGCAGATTAATTTTGAATTTAGCATGGAGCAACCAATAATAATTAGACATATTCATGGTCCAAATCACTTGCCACCTCCCCCATCAGCGTGAAGGATAAGAGAAAGCAAAAAATTGTAGTAAAAAGGAGAAGAAATTTAAAAGAATAATAAAATATTACAACAAGCCATCAAATCATAATTCAAGTTCACATGTTCCAGTTCATAAGCACTTATACTGAAAAGGGGAGATATTCCTAAAAGAGTTTGTATTTCATATTACAGAGCTAGGGGCCCTGGAGGTGAGGCTAAAGGAAAGGAGCAATGAAGGACAGAATGATGGAGAAGACCAAAAGATGAGTCTAGAAGCAATTTTGGAACTTATGTTACTAGGATCAGGAGGATAAGGGCCAAAGCTGACGAATCCCTGTTTCAAAACACCCAAGGATGCCAACTTCAGACATACACCTCACTTGAGCCTGCGTTACACCCAGTCCCAAAACAGCCTCCTGAGGTTTCCTTTAAATCAAGTCACAAGTGTAGCTTGGATGAATGGCAGTTGCTGTTATTGCTGGGTATAAAACCAAAAACCATTTCAAAGGCTGTGAGGGGAAAAAAACAACAACAAAAAAAAATAGGTGCTTTATTTCCTGATGTGACAGGGTGGTACAAAACCTCCTCCCCACCGTCACCTTCCAGGTGAGAAAGGAGTCAGATGCTCTGCTGCTTTCATTTCAGCTGGTTTTCACCACTCAAAGCAAGAGCAGCCCAAAGCTGTTGTCTCATCAGTTATAACTCTGCTGTCCCTCCTAAAATGTCTCTAAAACAGGACCTATGATCCATCTCTGAATGAGCAGCTTACTGCCATTTGCCACTGGTAATTAGTTTTAATGCATAGCTGATAAAATGTTGAGGGGTAACCAGCTGTCTGAAACTGCTCCATCTCCTCACACATCCTCTTCTCCTTTTACTGCACTCTTACATAAGTTTTCATCTTCTCCTGTGACCATTAGTGTAGCAACCAGGTCAGACTCGATGTTGTGCATCCTTCTCTGCCATCTGCAAGACAATTTCACTTTGCATTTCACTCAAAGCTTCCTCTTCAACTTGGCATGTTGGCAGCTTCAGAAGGAGATGTGCTCTAGCTGGAGCTGCAGCCTGGTGGCCCCATCCCTCATGCTCCTTTCCAGACTGCTCTCATTGAGGAGCTCATCTTAAAGGAGCTCAGCCTGACTTTGAAATCACACCTGCCTGATTTTCTGCCAGTAAGAATGAACTGTCAGCCCATATTCTTCTCCTTGTGCAGATTATTTTTGCATTCCTGCAAAACAATGGGCTTTGGGCTCCACAGCAATGCTCAACATCCTCCTTCTGCTTTAATCTCTTGGCCTCTCCATGCTAAAGAGAAAGGTGTTGATCACATATTTTGCTTTCAGCCCCAAAGTGCATGCACAGAATCTGTTTGATGGCAGCCCTGCCCTCCTGTCCAGTGCAAGCATCAAGGCTCAGTCTCCTCTGAAACCCTCCTTCTTAACTTGCTGCAAGAATGGTTGATTAAAAATCAAGCGAAGATTCTCTGTAGGGTTAAACTCTGGCATGTTGCTTAAATTCAGTAATGCTCTTTTTCCTGCAGGCTTTTCTTCTTCCCTGACACTTCATATCAGTAGCAGAGACTTCTCCTGGCTTGTTATTTCAGATGGGCTGGGACTGGAACATCTATCCTGCCAGGTGCCCTTGAGTACTCAATAAATTAAATAGCAGATATACCTTCATGTAGTCTGAACACAAGGGAACCACACTCGTTTTATATTTTTCTCTTGAAGTATTGCCTTTCTGCACTTGTAGAAATGATATCGCAGCATCAAATGACTATATTAGAAGTGCTGTGATTACTTCATTGGGAGAGACTGCAGAGCCAGCCTCAAATAAAAACCTGTCATTTTGGTACGCTTAGATTGATAAGGCACCAAGTGCTGGCACGGACACCATGTCCCTCCAGCACCACATTTGAGCAGTATTGCTAAATGCCAGGTGACAAGGGCTCAGCAAATAAAGAGCTCAGACTGCTTTAGAGGGTTGTAATTAAATTTATACACAACTTTACATTCAAACCCTTGTGGAGACCCTACCTATGTTCCCACCAATTGTTTGCTACTCTTTGATGGCGAGATGGCCAACTTCCACAAGCATCACAACCATGACACAAGAGCACATCTGCCAATCTGTGTGGCATTCGTAAGCAAGGGTGATCTGAAGCCGTGCTACCTTCTTCTCTCCTTTCACAGACATTCCAACAGCAATGATGACCAAACAACACTGACACAGCACCAAGCTCTCAGAGAGAGAAGACCAAGAATGGTGCTCCACAAGTCTCAGTGACTATCAGCACTTTTTCCCCAAAAACCTTTCAATCCCAGAGTCTCAAAGTCTTTCCCCACCTCTTTTGAAGACCGCTTTGGGGATCTCTAAGGCCTTATGGACTAGTTCTACAAATAATCCCCAAATAGTGAAAGCACAAGTTGGCTGCTTATGTACCTATATGGATGTGGCACCAACATTTTTACTGCCACCAGCACAGGAAATCAGACTGATCCATAGAAGCATCTGCTTAAGAATTTCATAGCAAACCATGAGACAAAGTCAGTGTTTTTATCCCAGAGTGTGTGATATGAAAGGTGACATGGACTGGCTTTGACCCACATAGAGAAGTGATGCTGAAATTTAAAAAAAAAAAAAGTAGTTCTTGGCAACTAGATATCCAGAGAAACACTAAAAGATCCATAAATACCTCTGAAAACAGAAGACCTGCATCACATTAGGCTGCTCTCACAAATCCCACAAGCAAAGAACAGTGTTAGGGGGAGGCACAAATATTCTAGGCAGCCTCTGAAGTCCTTCTAGGACAGACAGCAATGCCCAGTAGACCACCTCCCCTGGGCTGCTGTGGTTCAGAATGGGAATTATTTTTGCTGTACCTAGCCCAGGGCAGCACATGGATCAGTTATGAGCTCAAGGCACAGCAAACATGCAAATCCATAAGCAAGAATCACAAGAGAAAGGCACACTTAATTAACCCCAAAAAACCCTATGCTTTCCTTTTTTTTTTTTCCCCTGTGCATTTTAACACATGTTGATACACTGGTAAATTGGAAATCTTAACCTTGGGTCAAAAATCCCTCAGGTTTTGTTAAAATAATAAATAAGCAAATATGTGAACTGAATAAATAGTTACCTGAAGGTAACTGTGCAGTGCACGCAGATGGGTGCCTGGCAGCATTTGCTTTGGAAACAGCAGTTTGCATTTTCTCTCTAAAACTCTTGGTAACCTCACAATAATCAAATCTTAAAAAAAAAAAAAAAAAAAGAAAAAAGAAAAGGAAAAAAAAAAAAAAGAGGCAATAAATTTCTCATATGTGTCTCTTAATTATAGCAGGGACTTTGAACAACCAGTCTCAGACTTGCAAAAATTGGCATTTCCATTCAGAATCATCAGTCACCATCACAACCTGTAATCAGGAAGGATTTGGAAGAGATTTCCTGGACCAGATATCCTATTTAAAAGCATTTTCATACCCGCTGGATTCATGATTGCAGAGAATAACAAGTGAATCAGTAATTGCTGGCCATTTGTTTTAATGTCTTGCCTATCATATTTCTTCCCTTTCTTTTTGCCCTCCTCTGGAAAACTGCTTACACATTAATTTTTTAAGGCTTTAACGAGGCTTCTTTTGTTGCACCATCCATCACAGCTGGTTATTAAAAGGGATTGCAAACCTCAGAGGGATGAGAACAAAGCAAAGGAGCTCGCCCCAGGAAGCATTACATGAAATTCCTTCTCTAAGCAGCAAACCCCCAACCAAAGTATGAGACCTTGGGGCAAGCCGAGATCCACAGGTAGCAAACCAAGCTGCTAGCATCATGTTTTACTTGATGCTGAGCAGGATAAACAACCCCTATTTGCTTTTGGTGAAGTCTGCCTGATGTTTGAGTCACTTGGCAGACTTACAAGCCATTCACAAGACATTATGTTTTTAACACGTCTTGATATATTAGTGCAATTCAAGGCACTGGAAGAGAACTCATGTCTATGCACAGCAGTGGTAGGCAGGGATCTGGGAAGCTGCAGGCTGAGAACCCTGCTGCCAGCCCTAAGGAAAATAACAGAAAAGTTGTCACAAGAGCCAACAAAACCAACTAGAAAGTGATTTCCAGTAATACATCAAAATCTGAAGTTAATTAAAGGTGCACTGAGACAGTGTAGTAGGACTTCACAGAATCAGAGTGGTAGGGACCTCCGAAGATCATCCAGTCCAACCCCCCTGCTAGAGCAGGATCCCAGAGTAGATCCCACAGGAACACATCCAGATGGGTTTAAATGTCTCCAGAGACAGAGACTCTACCACCTCTCTGGGCAGTTCCAGTACTCAGTCACCCTCACAGTAAAGAAGTGTTTCCTTATGTTAAGATTGAACCTCCTGTGTTCCAGTTTGTGCCCAGTGCCCCTTGTCCTGTCAAGAGGCAATGACTTGCATGATAGTGCAACGGGAGGAGATGAGGTTCTGGCTGTGGGACTCAACACCACCAAACTTGACTCTCACTTTACTCAACTGCCTCATTAAAGCTGAAAAACTCCACCTCTGAGCAGGGAAATTTTTCACATTAACTTTTTTTCTCCTTCCCAAAAAAATGGCATCTCTTCACAACGTTTCAGTAACAACAAATCAGCTTTTTCTGACAGTTTGGCACGGCTGTAACAGCGAATGGTTTGTTATCTGCTAAATCCCTGGGGAAAGCTTCAGGCTAACAAGTATGTTACCGCAGCTCTGCGCACAGGCAGGGCACACATCTCTTAAGACATTTTCCACTAAAAAGGCTTTCTTTCATTTGCCCAGAACTATTAGAAACCCTAGCTTATTCAGCTGCAAAGACAAAAGGCCATATCCATAATTGCCTTCTGCAGAGCAGGAGATGGTATAACCTAACATGATGCATCACACAGTTTCCAGTCGCAGTAGCAAAAGTAAAGGCTTATAATGCAGGGCAGCCTAACGATGGCTGTGTCTTTAGCAATGTAGACATCTGCCCTTGGAAGCACTCCCTGCTGCCACACTAAATGTTATGGTGATTTATATCAGCACTGCTCAGAGCTGGCCCTCTCTGGAGCAACGCACAGCCCTTACCCAGATCCCATGTAACACCCCCATGGTGCATGTAATTAAAATACTCCTGCAATTATTTCATTGCAAGGGCTAAAGTGAGGGCTGTAGCAGAGGCCACCACAGCAGGGTTTTAAAAGCATGAGACAAGGTTACATGATGCAAACATGGGGAGCCCTGCAACAGTCCAAATGTGCTGGGGCGGTGTCAGAGGACTGGGGGAACCAGGTGGAGCTTGGTGCTCATGCCACCTTAATCCTCTTAGTGACCAGGATAACATCTGGGTGGAAACACACCTCAAAAAACTGCCCAGCAGTAGAGCAGCATGCGTGTCCACAGGGTGATCAAAGCACAGAGATTCCATGAGCAAATTAGGAAGATAAGGTATTTGCAGCATCGCTGCCCAAGAGTAGAGCTCTGAGCATCTTAGTGAATTAAACCAACACAGCCAGCCCCATCCTCAGTCCTGTGCAGAGACCAGCACCAGCTACCACCAGTTGGATAAGTGAGGCATACTCTTCTGGCTTTTCACATTGTTTTAGGAGAAGCCTGTGCATGTACACACACTGGCACAGGCTGCCCAGGGAGGGGGTGGAGTCGCCATCCCTGGAGGTGTTTTAAAAACAAGTGGATGAAGCACTTGAGGCCATGGTCTAGTGGTTAGAGAGATGATGGGATAAAAGTTGGACTTGATGATCCTAGAGGTCCTTTCCAACCATGGTGATTCTATGTAAGGTTCCTAACTCAAAGATATGTTGTCATGAACCCTTGGTGGGGCACTGACAGCAAATGAAAAAAAGAAAACCATCACATGCAGTATATTCTCTATGAATTTCCCCAGGAAGCTTCTGCTACCTGTATTAATAAACTCCTCTGGGTAGAACCTCTACATTTTACACATTCCTTCTTAAATAGTGAATTAATCATTCAAGGGTCTCAATGCAAAGATTTTTTTTTTTTTTTTCCAACAAGCAGATTTATAGGAAAGTGAATTGAGGGCATGACTCCATGATGAGATACTGATGCTGCAGTGCATTAGGATATATTATTAGTAGGCTCTAATTCTATTTTAATTACTTAAAAGTTATCATTATTGAAGTCAAAAGATCTCACATCCATGGAAGACCAGCACGAGGGAGAAGACTTCAACAGTGGAGGCAATAGAGTGACAGTGATAAGGTAGCACTTTTGTCAATAAGACATGTTGCTTTGTTAACAGTATGAAGCACTTAACGATTAAAAAGCAGCTTTTTGCTTATAGTATCAAGAGATGATGTTTATTATTGATGAGCAGCTGCTGCTTTTTCATAAAGTGACTCTGCAGCAGAAATAACAGAGCAGACTGGTATTGCTGGGAACAGCCTGATGTCTGTGGAGTTTGTGGACTGGCAAATACAGCCCTATTCCGCTAGTATTTGAATCACCAATAAACCAAATTGCCCATCTCCAGTTTTATGAGAACTACAAGTTCAGCCAGGCTGGAAAAAGATCTAGGATTTAAAAAAATAAAAAAAAAATAAAAAATGGGTTGCACAGATTGTTTCATTTTAATGAAAGGTTCATCTGCAGATGTCATTTTTTTCCTCATCCATGAAGAGTTTTTCTTCCCCCGTATCTTCTTGTGTTCTGCTTTAATATCTTTAACTCCATGCTTTCACTCCCCAAAAGCAAAGTATATGGCCCACTCAGAAATAAATACAAAGAACACCATGTCATGATGCCTGCAGCAAGCAGAGACCATAGCTGACAGCACATATCTTCATCTGCTATAAACCAGCATTTTAATGCCTTCTGTACTGTACCAGTCTCTTTGGAGCTACTCTGGAATTTCTACTATTCGTTTACACCTGACCAGCTCCATGACAGAGATGTTTACTGTTGGTGAGCAAGTTAATGGAGAAGCTCAAGGGACACAAGTTCCAGATCCTTTACAAAATCTGTTTGGTTGCACCTGACAAACACACAGAGAGATGTGCCCTGTGCTTTCCACAAATGTAAAACGTGGCTCGATACAGACAAATCAAATTGCTGGCATCTAAATTTCAGTTTCCAAAAAACAAACATCACTGAAACACAGCACAGCAGTAGTCAAGAGAAATAACAGAAATAAAGGGAATAGAGGTGTCTGGGAATAACATTCCTCACTGTACCAAAGAGTCAAGACTTCCTTCCTAAAATGGCAGGGTGATGAGCCTTCAAATATTACCTATTCACCACCAGTGCAGGCTCTAACCTCTAATCCTACAGTCATATTCTTCCTCAAGTCAAACTAATTCACATTTTTTCATGCAGCAGTCATTGCAGGTTTCTTTGCTGCAGGTGGACAAGAACCTCTGCCAACACAGGCTCAGAGCACCAAGCAAGCCTTTGTGAAGTCCTTTAAGTAACAGGGATGGGGAGCAGGAGTAACCCCAAGGTGGTAATATCACCACTGAAGCATTCTAGACACAGAAAGCAGGGAGACAACTAAGGCTGTCTAGCAAGTTCTCCTGTAGATATTTCATTGGACTAACACAGCAGCTCTCTGGACCTGCTCGTGTTGGTTCTCAGCAGGTCCTGGAACAATGAGGAATGAGCTGGCCAGAGGGAAGCTGCCACTGAGTTGATGCTCAAAAGCAGCAGCAGGATTTTCATGGGCATCTTAGGCAGTTTCCCATGCACCTGCTTTGCTGGGCAGGTGGACAGCTTCATGTCAGCCTGGTAATGAGGGATGGAGGCAACACCGTGGCTCTTCAACAGTCATGCAAATATAAACAAAGAACATGCCACCTACTGTCAGGAGGTGGGATGGCATTATAAATAACTGATACCTAGGGACTCAAGTCTTCTCAGCCTCACCAGACATGACCTCCCATGATGGCACTGGGTCTAGGAGGAGTGTACTGGTGAAAGACATGGAGGACAACAACTGAGACACCAACTACTCATTGCAGCTGGCACACCAAGAAGATTAAAAAAGCGAAGAGGTTAGAGGAGAGTCACAAGGATGACTACAGGATTATGAAAATGTGGAAAACTTGCTTTAGGGAGAGAAGCCAAAGGCTTGTTAACTAAAGGAAGATTGAGGACCTGACATGTGATGAAGATAGGTTGATTTTATTGCAATTAATACAAAGAGGGCACTAAGCCTGCAACCTATGGAGTTCAGATTAGATATCTGGGTCTGTACTTTGTGAATCTAAAAGCAATGATACTGACAGGATTATAGAAAATTACTTTCTCCAAAACCCTTGCCATACTTTATTACTGGTAATTGGCTTAATCTGAGATGAAAAATCTCCCAAACTCCACCACAGAACTGCTGTTCTCTCCAAAACAAAGCAAGCATGTTTCCATTGGCTGTACATCATCCCCTACTTCATGTTCACCATCACAGGCAAGAGTATCCATCATGTCAATCATTCCCACAAAATAAGTTTATTAAATGTAGGGTAATGTGACAAAGAAGAGAAGGGGAAAAAAAAAAAAAAAAAAAAAAAATATCAGCTTTTTCTCCTAAACTAATTTTTCTAAGGTGTTTTTATAACTTGAATCAAGTGTAAGGAAGCAAAGAGTCCCCTCTATTTCTTTTCAATTTCAGTAAAATTTCATTGGAGTCGGAAGGTTTCTCTAAAAGCTTTGAATCTGAGGGAAACAATGTTTTCCAAGAAAATGGTTCTAACAAAGAGCACATCAGATTCTTAATAACATCTTGTCATGTTTTTTGCTGTGTGCTAAAAGCATATTCAACAAAATACACAACAAGCACAAAGGCAGTCAGTCAGCTCCTAGGACTTGGAAGCTATAGGACAGACTCCAAAAGCAGAGCATGCTGGTAAAAGCAAAAGATGTTAATTTACATTATGTCTCTGTCTCCTTGAAAGCAGTTCAGGGGAATTTAAAGCCCTCTTTCAAAATGGGGCTATTTCCAGAGCACAGAGAGGGAACAACTTGGCAGTTTTCATATTTCAACATTTCATGGATCAAATCTGTTTCCAGTGTCTCTCTCACCTATAAATCATTTTACAGCTGATTTTCATACTTTTTCAAGCTAGTACTTGTCCAACAGCTCAGTTCAAAATAACCCCCCCATACTAATAGACAAATTAGTTTATTTCCCCAAATCTAATGGCTTTTGTGTGTCCCTCAGCCTGTCTGGGGAAGGGACACTTGGATCTAAGACCTAATCCAGAATAAGTGTAATTTCTTTAATAAATTGCATGCTTTTACTGCCACAAGTGACCACCAAGTCCTCTAACAAAATCCTGTCCATTGTATTTCATCCAGCTGCTGTTCCATACAGCCTAACAGATTACACATGACTGAAGAATTACAGTCTGGATAAAATACACTTTCTATACTAGTTTTCACTAGTGCTAGGGAGACATCAATAGAAGCCAACAATTACTCTAGCAGTCAATAAGATTTGTCTATTTAAAAAAAAAAAAAGGGTCTAATTCATGTTTTAATTTTTATTTCTTCAGCTTCCAGCTACTGTTCTTTCTCTCCCTTTTTACTTTATTAAAACAACTTTAGGAGCCAATATATCCTCACCAGGAAGTCATTTAGACAGATCAAGTCACCTTAATCTCCTTTTTTGATGGACTACACAGATTGTGTTCCTGAGGTCTCCTACTATAATGTGTTTTTCACAGCCCCAAGGCCATTCTGTGGCTCTTTTCCCCCCTTTCTGCCAATTCTTCAATGATCTTTCAAAAAAAATTGGATCATTGCAGCTAAGCGCTGTATCATAACATCAGTCAAATCAATGCCTCTTTGAAGGATGAATTTCAATATGAGGGGACTGCTTGGGCAGGAGGACAAGCCTGACTTTACAGAATGGTGCCTATGTGAGCTGTAATTCCTGCAGAATCATCCAAACTCATGTCAAAGGTTAAAAAAATATCCAATCTGGTCTTCCCAATGAGGAATTGCCCAATGCACAATTCCAATTTTCAAAACCTGTAAAAATACCAGAGTAGGAAGTGTTTTGCCAGCAATATATCAAAATTAGACTGTCCCTACTAGGAAGTTTTAAACTAGAAGAGGGGAGATTTAGATTAGATATTAGGAAAAAGTTCTTTCCTGTGAGGGTGGTGAGACACTGGCCCAGGGTGCCCAGAGGAGCTGTTGAATCAATTGAAAATACTTTTTGCCTTTTTTTTTTCTCCCCAACATTTTATCAATCGTGTCTATATGCATCACATGTTTGTCACCCAACATATTTTTCTCAAAGAGTGATGAAGAGGGAGCAAGTGTATATTTTATTATTTGGATGGAAAGATCAATTTCAGAAAAAATATTTGGTCTATAATGGCACTTAGACTTTCTTGAAGTAGCATTCAAATTAAAAGCAAGTGGTTCCTGTTATGGAAATCAGATGCTGAGTTAAATCCCCAAATTCCCCTTATGCTAACTGGGGAGGGCTGGGTACCTAAATCCCAACTGCAGAGCTCTAAAACTGAGAGGGGATTTTCAGTAGGGAGAGGCTTATGTCAACCAAGTAAGATAAAACCTAGAACAAACTGCCTTTCACTCAGTCTTAGTTTGCTAATGCTGGGCTACATTTAGACATCTCTTCCAAATAAAGATTCAGCACAAAAATCCATTGCACTTGGGCATCTAAATCATCGTATTTAGGTGCAGACAAATGGCTCAGTTTTCAGCTCAGTTGCTAGAAATGGCAATTTACAGCCAGAACAGATTAGAGGAAGGGGGAGTTAAGCCTCAGACTACATCTGCCAAAGGCTTCAGAAATACAGTATTCCTTCAGATTATATGGAGTTGGAGCCAATGGACTTTGATTTTTACCTACCTAGAAGTCCCAATTTGCAAATTGTCCTTAACAAGCAAAGCATCACAATCTTGGATGAAGATCCACAAAGGCACTTGGACAATTGATTTCTGTGATGGAAGTTTGAGGGTGCTCAAGAAGCACCTGAAGTCCTCTGAAAACCCAAGTGTCAGGTTTTGAGTAATGACTAAATCCTGATGCTGGCACCCCACACATGCAAGATACCACGATTTGTTCCCCAAAATGCCAAACTGCATCCTAAGCACGTGTTCCTGCACTGAGACAAATACACATCTATCCACAAATGCCAGATTGCAGCATGAAAATTAAGATCATAAAACTGCTAGCAACCAAATATATCTATTTGAAATGGAAATATCTTTGAGTACGAGCTCTGGTACTGGCTCAAATGTAATAAGAGCTTTCCAAAGTAAGACTTGATTATTTCTGTATAAAGAAAAATATACAGCAGATTTGTTTATACTACTTGAGATAGACCATTACTTTTTTTAGAAGTGGAAACTAATGCATCTGTTGAATGCAGATACAAAAACTTTTGCAGTATCTCTAACTCCTCCATTTAGCTATGCAAATAGGCATTTGAGTGTGCGTGTCTTGCACACACAAAGGTGTTTATATATATACTTTCTGCTTAAGTAAACTCAGTGCTCAGATTAATATCTATTCTCAGTGTGTATGGAACTATTCATTTGAAATATCAAACTTACACAAGTCAAGAATACCAACACTTTCATCTTTTGAAACATAACTAGCTGTAGGTGTGGGGGAAATAATGCATAATAGATGTTTTATTAAACATCCAGACTCTAGCTATGCCTAAATCCACCTCTGAATGAGTTCTGAGCACTCCAGCACTTCTGTTGCAACTCCTGCTGATAGTCACCTGCTAGGAAAAGTTGTTAAATTAATAAAACATACAAGATTCTTACAAAATGCCCCGTATTAATTGAAGCACTCGGTATCTCATTAATTCTGAGAGTACAATGGGGTTTTGATTAGGCAGTTTAAGCATCTATTCCTCTGTGTTCTCACCTGATTGCAGTTAGCACCTCATCAGGTGTTGCAGCCATACCTGCAGAGTACGAATTGTTGGTGCACCTCCATTCCAGGATAAAACATGTTAAAGTAATCCTGGAGCACCCTGTTGTTGGTTGGGGACCAATTCAGTTCCTACAACAAAATTAAACTGAAAAAAAAACGACTAACTGATTAAAATTGCAGACCAGCAGCATGCTCTAAAGGAGCACTGGCAGCAACATATTTTAAGATCTTAAGTACTAAAGGTGTTTTACTCATAATTTAATTGACAAAAGCAGCCTCCAGGGCTGCTGACCACAGGACACACACTTTGTACTCCTCCACAATGCAAACACTTCAGACAGCCAAGAACTCCCCAGGTCTCAAGCAGACTAGTCGGGGTGAGATTTATTTTTGGGTATTGGAATACTATTGCCCTTCTGTGCCATATAAGCTCAGAATGACTTTTACAAATAGGACAGAGCATGGGATTTAGGAGTATCCAGATGGATGTCTTCAATTTCTTCTTTCCTTTTACACAGCCACAGTAGTCACTAGAAATCAGTGGCCCATCAGGATTTAGATGCTACCAACTGCCAGTATAGACCTCTGTATGAGGCAGTTGAGGTTCTCCTAATCATCATGGTGACCAACATAAAACAAACTGACATTGAGCTGTGCAAATTTCTATAGGTAAGAAAACTTCCTGGAGTCTGAGACACACATTCCTACGTGGGAGAGGAATCTAACCAGCAGGACAAATTGCAAAGGAACTGACTATCATTGTAAGGTTTCCCGTGCTTTCAAGGTGTTAGAGCAAGCAATAAATAAACAACTGAAGCTTTTCAGTGTTTCCTGTCAGTGTTCACACTTCTGGTCCCTGGGAAGCACCAGGAAGAACAAATAACACAACCATGAACACAAACCTTGTTGTCGAATCGTTTATCAGTGTGAAGACACAGCGCAATGGATTATGGTCATTAAGGAAGGTTGAACCTGGATATTTTTAAATATGGGTGAGGGTTGGAAATTAGCCTTATGTTACTTCAGTTGCCAGAAAAATGAATGGAAAGCTCCAGATTTGGGGGGGAGGAGGGGGAAGCCAAAAATTGTTGTAGTTCTTCTACAAACTACAATTTCAGATTAAAAATAGCTAAGTGACACTAGAAAGAGCCAGGTGATGCCACACAGTTGTCAAAGGTAAATGAGAGTGGTTAAAGAGCAAGTATAAGAATTCATTGATACAATGAAATTATTATAGTTTTACAAATACAGCTTGCAAGCCTTTTTTTGCTCAGTATAACACAGGAGCATCCAAACCCTGAGGAGATTTGCATCATGATCAGAGTACCTGTGGGCAGCACGAAAGCACCTGTTCAGCATACAAAATCCTTCGCTTCTGAAATGGAAGCAGCAATTTTCCTGCAAAAATTTCAAGTTCCTGGAACATGGCACGCTCCCACATGCCGAGACATGATGTACCTTCACTGCATCTACCCACAGCACTGCAGTGCTGGCTGCAGCCCCTCACCACCCTACAGCAGAGGGCAGCCCCTCTGAATAATTCAGTTATTCTGCCCCCATATTAAGAATAACTCATAAATCTGATGGATCTCAGCTAGATCTCAGACAGTTTAACAGCACTCAGCAGCCTCTGCCCTCACACCCCTACCTGCACACAGCATCCATCACCCCTGAGATCTCTCCAGTCTCTCAGCACTTGGGCTGTTTGCAATCGAGTGCTTTGCATATTGCATAAGGCAATTACTCGATCTTCGCTTTAGAAAGATCTTCTGGAAATACTTTAGCTCCCAAAAAACCCCTTCGATATCTCCCATAGGGCCAGCCAATTAACAGGTTTTGTATCTGGCAATGCACATCTTTTCTCTGCTCCTAACACTCAGTTCTTTGGGCAAGACTGCCAGCAAAATTATACAAGAGGCTGTCATTCAAGGGCAGAAACCTCCCTAATGACCAAGGCCCTGACACTTAAATACATGCAAGCTCTTAATATGCACAATAATCCACTGGCTTAATTACCCACAGATATTTGAACATCTGGACTCAGGCAGTTGCAGGCAGCACCGAGCCCCAGCGACTTCTGTGCAGTCAGGCACTGCCACTACCTATTGTGCCTCGAAATTCTCTCCTGTAAGCACGCCAAACACCGCACGGCTCTGCAGTAAGAAATAACTAACGAGCTCCTGTCATGCCTATCAAAAAGCCAAGTGATGTTACTAAACATGAGAACCAGAGCTGTATTTGAATTGGTCTTTGCTCTTGTTAACTAGGCATATCAGCCAGTAATAACTTCTTTTTCTATTAGCAGTTGCATTCAGTTACATAATAAATAAACTAAATTAGAAACCTACTGCTTTGTCTAGACAAGCTTATTCCTTCAGAACCTCGTGATGCCAGGGGAAAACAAAAACAAAAAAAAAAACACCACAAAAAAAAGTATTCACTCACTGTGCCAACACCAAGCAAGAGCTCACAAAAAGAAACCAGCCATAAATGCTTGCATTGGATTAGAGTCTAAAAATCTTTTAAAAATAAGCTATCAATCAGGTTTGTCTCGATCTGCGCCGAGACTTTATCAATGCCATCAACTGTCTGTCTCCCTTGCATTCTCTTCTGTATATATTTTTAGGCTTTTATTGTTAGGTGATTTCCTGATTGAATTCAAAGATCTCATGGAACTGTGTATTAGCATATCTTGAATATAGATGCAGACTCTGTTATGGGATTCAATTTCTCTCTGAATTTTAATTCCGAAGCTGTTCCTTTCCACATTGTTCATATGAGTAATCAGAATTTTAATCATTTTTATGCATCTCTGAGTGTATTGTGAGATGGGACAGCAGAAAAATACAGTCAAAGAAAAGAAGTTTTTCAGTATCAAGTTTCTCCCCAACACCCCTTGAGCAGCACAGACAGCATTTTCCATACAGCTTCCAGCTGCAGAGTTTTAATGGCCACGAGCCCAGATGCTGCACAGTGACATCCAGAAATGCGTGTTGGGAATTCATCCTAGCTATACATTCAGCTCACAGTGCAAGTGGTGAATCCCCAAAGTCATTTGTATGCCTCGTCATCCGAGTGACCTGTGCCATCACAAAGCAACTGGTCACAGCTGAGTACAAGCAACATCATAATGAGAGCTACATCATCATTGCCTCCCCCATCCACAGAGAGTGGCTGGGAAGAGATGGCAAAGGATAGGACTGGGAAATAATTGTTTGTATGAGATGTATCAGAAGGTGATGAGTCAAGGAAAGGAAAGGGCCAAGAATCAGCGAGAGGAGAGGAGCAGAGAACATGGCTTGGGCAAAAACCTGGGCATGGGAAGGTGGGTATGAGCAAGTGGAGAGGTTCAAAGCAGGCAGTGAAGCCTGAACAGCAGATGGTGGAAGAGCATCAGTCAGGAGAATATTAGCATGGGAAACAGGAGCAGTGAAGGGAAGTGGCTGCTAAAGGACTTCACAAGGACTTGAACAGATTCCTCCCCAAGGACTCAACACAGAGCCTGGGACAATCCTCCTCTTTCCACTGACTCCAGACCTATGTGCAAACAAGGACTTTTCAGAGGAATTAGGCATTCAGGTCCCATTACATCTCCAGCTGATATTACCTCCACTGAACACTGCAGTCTCTGCTCCTCAGGGAAAAACAATAGCTAGTTATGAATTTCCCATTTCTGATTGTCCCTGAAGTGCATTAACCCAGAACAGAGGAAGAGGAAAGACAGGCTTCACTGTTGCCTGATGCAAAGTTTCTCCCTTCGTGGGTGTAAGCTGATCAGTGGCCAAAGTCATTTTAACCAAGACTTGCTCTTTCAGTCAGGTGAATCAAAATCAAATACAAATCAATTTGCTTAGTGTGATGCCAGTCACTTAGCATCTGATTGTGTTTTCCTTTTGCTTTCCTTTGGGGTAAGGAAGTACAGTGGTAAATGCATTCACTTCTTTTTCATCAAATCTGTGTCTAAGGGTCATAGATTTCACTGGGAAAGCAGTTTTAGGAAAGAAAGAAAGAAAATATGAGAAGAGTTTCTAGAGCCAGCTGGTTTATTTGAAGCTCCAGTACTAAGAAAATGTTTGCATCCTGAGCATTACCTACCACAGCCAGTTAACCATGGATCAGACAGCACTGCACTCCAGCCCAAAGTTCCTCATCCTAGCCAAACTTTTAAGTTATTTCATGACACACAGAATTCAAAATTCATTAGGACTTTGGCTTACTGTGCTTATTGCCCAAATTTGAGATAAGTCACTGCCTTAGCCCAAAAAAAACCCTCAAAAAACAAACCACAACACCCAGATAAATTATAAGCTCCATCATTCATTATACACATATTTAAAGCAAAAAGCCAAGTATGCCATTTATCTATCATTTCAGCAAGCTGTCACACAGAGACTGCAGCAATGCAAGGAGAGGATGCACAGATCCCATTTCCTTTAGGATACTCTCCAGGAATCCTCCCCAGCTTTAAGGACACCAGGCTGGTCAGGCCAACATCCATTGCTATTATCATTTGCAGAGCTAAATAAAAACCTTCAGACTGATTGCACCAGCTTGACAAATCCAGGGATGCTGGAATCAGCACCTGAGCAGGGTTTGAAGCAGTGCAGGCTCAGTGTTGGCTGTGCATCAGTAGCTGTTTGCACTGCCTGGGAGATTTGGATGGGCTCCACGAAAGCAACAGCTGAATTGGAAAAAAATACCAAAAATCAGAAAAATAGCTGCTCCAGATCCCAGTGAATCCTGTCCCATGGTGGTAGGAACTAGAAGTTTAAGGGAAAGTAAGGCATATCTAGGGATCCTTTAACTGGGACACCCAGGAGCTAGTGATTTTATGCATTGGTAAAAAAAAAAAAAAGATCATAATTCCTTTGATTGGTTTTAAAATTGATAAGAAATAATGCTCTGATTCTGCTGGATCTTGTACCCAGTATGGTGATGTTAAATTTCTCTCTGCTACCTGTGGCCTGAAGTGACTTACTTCCCAAAGGATTTCCTGGGTAAATGAATAATCATCACTGATCACCATCAGGTCATTTCAGAGAGCTACAACACAGCAGGCCTGAAAACAAAGATAATTTGGCAAACCACTATTGCAAATTTTTAACTGAAGTCACATTTAAGGATGCTAATGAGGGACCATGGCACTGTTAGAGCCAGTGTTGAGTAAATGAGATGCACCGAGATTATCTCCGTTGTGAAGATAATCTCTACAATACAGGATTGAAATGAGTAAATGGTCAGGTAAAAATAGGAGTTTGTGAAGCAATAGGGTGGACATTTATACCTGTATAGGGTACCAAGACCAAAAACGGAGAGCAGCTCAGTCAGAAACATGACAACATAAGTGGATTGGTCTGTTTGCCTTTTGTAGATTCAGCACAAAAACCTTCTCAGTCAACTGCCTCTTTTGGGATGCTGTCTGTACCCAGCTCTGTACTTCTGCCTCAGAACACATTCATACAAATCACCCATGGAGAGGTAATCCATCACTATTCTACAATTTCTCTCTGGAGTCCTCAGCACAGCAGAGAACATCCAGCAAGCAAGAGACAGAGGACCTCTGAACACAGAAAGCAAACAACCAAGACAAAAATCCAATGCACAATGTAAGGAGCTTACCTTCCTCCAGAGCACCCACCTTCCTCCAGGGCACCCACCTTCCTCCAGGGCACCCACCTTCCTCCAGGGCACCCACCTTCCTCCACCAGCAAGCAGTTCTGTCCCCGACCTGCAAATGATGGCCCTACCAGAACTGCCCCAGGAGCTACTTGATTGAGCCTTTCCAAGACCACCTCAGCCAAATTAAGGTGGATTAGCAGCAGCCTTTAAGCATCAGGTCTTCATTAACCTAATTTCTTTTGCCTGAAGCAATTAAGGAGGGCTGCCACAAGTCATTTCTATGGGAGGGGCAGCAAGAGCAGAGGTTTCCCCAGAGAGGACTTTTGTGAGGGCATGTCACAGAATCACAAAATGGTTTGGGTGTGAAGGGACCTTAAAGATCATTTCATCCCAACCCCCTGCCATGGGCAGGGACACCTCCCACCAGCCCAGGTTGCTCCAAGCCCCATCCAACCTGGCCTGGAACACTGCCAGGGAGGGGGCAGCCACAGCTTCTCTGCGCACCCTGGGCCAGTGTCTCACCACCTCACAGCCAACAATTTCTGCCTAATGTCTCATCTCAATCTCCCCTCTTCCAGTTTAAAGCCCTCATCCTAAGGGGTAGAACAGTGCACGAACACAAGCTCTCTCCTGAGAACTTGCAAACACGAGTGCTGTGTTCAGTTTTGAGCCCCTCACTACGAAAAGGACATTGAAATACTTCTGTGAGAACCCCAAGTATGAATTTGCTCTCCATCACCTGTGCCACTAATGCCACCTCCTAAAGGGTACTGTTGGAAGATAAGAAATAAAATGTGGCAAGCTTTGATAATAATCTGATGACTTTTTCCATGGTCCCAATTCTCGCTGTAAGCACTCACTATTGCAGTAAACATGGGCCAATACCTTTCTTTCCTCTCACTACAACCTGCTGGGAACTGGAAATTGTTTTTGCTGGGATCAAGCAAGCCCTGGGCTGGAAGGAACTGCAAAATCTGGTGCAAGTCCTTTTAATTTGTTAGTGTCAAAATAGCTCCTAATCCTCCAGTTGCAGTGGGTGAAGGGGATGAATAAAGAATCATCCAGTGATGCACCCAGCCAGCACTTAGCTAGACACTGGCTGGTGCTATGCAAGTACATAATTTACTACCTCATTAGCCCTGAAAGAGGTTAGTCCCAGTTTGGGCAATTCATGCAGTGCTTTGCTCTGGGAATCCTTGCCCAGCTCCTTGCTGCAGTTCCCCATCGTGCTCACAACCCAAGGCAAAGGGACACGAAGACCTGGGGTCCTGCTGATGCCCTCTCCAGAGGGTCCAGGCAGTCACCTTGGCTTTCCAGTTCTCTACTTTGTGCTTTTGTGCTTTCTTATGCTTTCCTAGCTAGACTGTGTGTTCCTAATGCCACATTTCCCATCAAGGGAGGTATCACTTCAGTTATCTTACTCCAGGAAGGTAATAGGTTAGTCTGGCATAATCTAATTTTTGCCATCCATCACAGTGGGGTTTACCCTGTTTTTTATTTCCCTTGATGCCACTATCCTGTAGAGCACCAAGGTCAGACCAAGCAGGCTACAACATCATGAGACTGTGGCATGCTGGGGACCATCACCTCATACACCACAGTCTGAGATGCTGGGAAACCTTCTGCAGCCATTAAATCAAAACTACACACTGCAGCTTAATTGTGAGGCACAAAGCAATGCATGTGTCACCTCTGATAATATAATCTCACCCACAAAATGTCACTAAGGTATCCCCAGAAATCAAGGGACTGAGGGAGAGGTTGTCAGAGGAAGAAAACACATTTAGAAGTGTGATGGGCTGCTTAACCTCGTAACCAGAATGCAGCACAATTGATAGAAAAACTGCAGTTCCAGAAGAGGCTTCGGGGTAACTTTTATCATAACTTGCTGGGAATCAGGTGTGCAGCTCCCCTGCATAATTCAAGAATCACATGTCTAATTTCATGCCTATTGAGTTAAAAGCCACCTACTGATTTTACATGATGCTATCTGGAAGACATTATTTCATTTAAGCGCATTCTCTTTCATCCACATGCATTTTTACTGCAGTCACTGTTTATTTTGTCCTAACTCATCTTCTGCATTAACATCATCTTTGCCAGGTGGAATTGAAGCAATAATTCAATCTGTGTTAAGTTCCAGGAAGGACCCATGGCCTGGGTGTCTGCTGAAGCTTGGAAAATTGATTTCTTGGCTTGGAACAGGCACTAAATTCTCCTTATAAACCACTGAACATCTTCTTATAAGATGTGAATGGCTGGTGTCACAGCAGGTGCAGTTTGCCTGATAAACTCTCAGAGTTGGATTGCATGGATGTTTGGACAGGAATCAAGCCAGGTTATTTGTTGGTTTTCTGAGCTCACACTGTATGCTTTGGAGGCAAAGTGTGAACAGGCAGAATGGGAAGAGCTTTTTCTTATGGAGAAGGAAGGAAGGAAGGAGAGGAAGGAAGGAGAGGAAGGAAAGGAAAAGAAATCAACTATCAACTCTTTTCACATAATATTTATGAAAAATCCATCTTAGGAGATAAGTCTTTGATATGTAGGTTGCCTTACCTGGAGACTTGCAAGATCTCCAACGCTTTACAGGTTCTTGTCAAAACTCAGTTGAAGGCATCTTTATTCATGATGAGACTCATCAAAGAGAAGCGTGGGCGACCTGTCAGATAAACTGGAGTTTCCCTTTGAATATTTTTAATGTAAATATATAAAGTCAATTAAGTTTCATGGATTAATTTCCCAAACTGCTGGACAAACTGGCAGATATATTTAGCCAGCTAAGCTTGAATGATGTGGTTTCCATTAACCAGATCTTCAAAAAAAGTCTTTTATTGTAGGAAAGACAGCTTTTGCCACCTGAGCTGAATTCTTTTTAGTGTTCAGAGTAAAAGCTTAACTTTTAATAGCTTATAATTCTGCTGCAAAATATGTTTGGGACAACTACAGAGTGAAGGTCTCATCTTCAGAGAGATGACTGGGGTTTAGTTGATTAAAACTGAGAAGCATGAGTTCACTCCTGTTAATTTGAGCAACAACAAAGTAAATCAAGAAAATAAAATTCCTTAATGAACAGCTCAAAAAATGCTATCTGTATTCTAAAACTGAAATATGGCAAATGTTCATCCTTTGATGGGATATAACTATTTTGAGGGTAGTACTTCCATAAAAAGGCAGAAAACAATCAAAGTAAAAAATGGCTTCAGAATACATCTGCACTTGATAGCTTCATGGGTAACTTGTTCAACTCCCTTGGCTTAAACATTTACCAGAGATGTACATTTAAAGAACTGATCAATTGCCTTCTGCAATATCACTTTACATTTTCATTTCCTCTTAAATCAAAATTATCTTTCCCATTTTGAAATCATACTTTATTTTGATTTATCTGCTCAGAACTAAGGATGCCAAGCTCTACTGTCCCACAGAGACAGAGAGTTCCTCTGCCAATGATACTGGTGCCAATTTAGTTAGAATTTCTGCATCACAAGGACACATTTGTCCTACTGGCTTCAGCTCAGGAGTATCAAAAGAAAATGTTTATCTCTGAACTAGAAAGAACTAGAAACAGAAAGAAAGTGAGTGCTCAAAGAGAAATGCCAAGGGGCAGCTTCTCAGGAGGAGACAGGCTGAGCTTCCCAATGTAGTGGAAGAACTAAGGCAGCTTTCTGGCTTTTAACTCTGCTTTATTGCACCTTGTCCACAAAGAGGACAAAACTCACATCTATTTCATAAATATCTTGAAATTAGTTTCAGCAGCTTTTCACAGGGGAGCTCAGATTCTTCTGGTCTGGAAGGGCACATGTTCACTTCAGCTGGTGAAAAGCCAAGCTCATGGTACAGCTCTCACCTCCCTCCTAAAGCCATTGGGAGTTTTTCCCCTCCGTTGTCACTCCTCTCTCTCCACTGCCCCAAAATCAGGTATATACAATGACCTGACAGGCAAAGTTGGAAGAGACATTTCCAAGCACTAGAAATGATCCATGGTGTCCCCATGAAGCAGAAAAAAAGGGTTCTGAGGAAAGCTTAACTGCTGCTTTCCTCTAGCTTGATAAAATATCATTTGTTTTAATGTCCATCTCAACTCTGAACAAATACTAGTACCCTGAGTAGCTCATACTGTGCATTGCCTGCTTTGAAAGATATTGCCATTCCTGGGAAGAATTTTAATCTTTAATTATGAATCCATGTCTTTAGTCACAACTCCAGATCCATGTAGATTTTGCCTAAAAATATCCTTGTACCAGAAAAAAAAAAAAAAAATCTGATTCATTAACAAAAAACCCAGAAAAATCCTTCTCTGTGAGATTTCTAGTCAGTGGAAAATATGCACTGCAAGCTTTTGAAGTATCTATGTCTATAGCTATTTGTCTCTGTATATACATATATTTTTATATTGCTGTTAATGCTTAGTGAAAGATTCCCTGGCTGCAATGGAACTTTCTCACCACTTTATGTAGCTGCAGGAATTAAAATAAATTGAAAGCCTTTGCGTGAATTAGTGTTATCTTCAGCACCTAATATAGTGCTTACTCCTGCCAGTTATTAAGTGATGTGATGACACCATGCAACAGTCACACAGCTGGAGTGTTTCAGTGTCTATATCTCTAAATGTTAATGATTTGAAAGGCACTTCAGATTCTTGAGCTATGTATTTCTTACCATTTCATAGATTTCTCTTAAATATAAATGCCAGCTGAAAATTTCCTGGGTTAATAATTCTTGACTGTGGAGTATTTATTGAACTCAATAATTTGAGCTTTTTTTTCTCTTTCTTGCTGTGTTTTCTCACACAGGAGACCCAGGAAAGGACACACAGAAAACTTCAGGCTTTACCCAGGAAAGGACACACAGAAAACTTCAGGCTTTACCCAGGAAAGGACACACAGAAAACTTCAGGCTTTACCCAGGAAAGCCTGAATACACATCATTACCAGAACAAACTCACCAAAAAGCCTGAAAAAACATCTCTACTGAAGGAGACAAAAAAAAGAGTACACTGAGGTCTTGTGTTCTGTCCTCTCCAGCACTTTCAGAATAGCTCATAATGGGCTGATAGAGGGATAGGGACTGATGTCTTCTGCATGCCAGGTAGGACTAAACATACCCATTGTTAATGATATGAAGATTTTCAACATTCAGGCAGTATCCCAAGAAATTTCCAATGTGCCCACAAAGACGTCCAACTTTTCTCTGATTAGACAGCTGCCACAGAATGAAAGATTTCTCAGCACTGTGTGCCCTTCTCCTCAAATGTCAGGCTCGGGAAGCAGGAAGAATGTTTAATTGTTATGTTACAAGGCGCTGAGAATGAAATAAGGTCAGCAGTCAAGAGCCACCTCAAAAGCCAGCTTTGCCCATAAATTGTCATCATTGAGCAGCAGTAGCTGTCTGCTCTCCTAAGGCAGCGTGGTGGGGAACTCTGTAATGTGTTGCAGTGAGTATGACAAGCATGTGACAGGTCAAAATATAGCACTTCAGACCCAGACACCACAGCAAGGAACAACTGGAGGGGTGGCTACTACAGTGCTGGACTTCTCTCTGCCTGTAACAACGTGCCTCAGTTGCAAAAATTTATGCTTGGGGTTAATAAGCCCTGCAAAAAAAAAAATGCCCCATCTCAGGCTCTCTACTGCAGAGCAAATGAAATGCAAGGACTGTTGTTAAAAAAAAAATAATAAAAAAATAAAAGTAGAGTTTTCAAAGTCTCCCGGGAAGAATCTGAGATTTTTCAAAAGAGGATTTGGACTGGCTGATGCGCAGGGAGCACATCTGCAATTCTCCAGCCACAGGATTTAATATTAAAATGTCATTTTATTTATTCTTTCTCTGTGATATCAAAAAATGGTAACTAGGCAACATCTCAACTACTGAGTGGACTCTAAATCTCAAACCACTTAAATATGAGATCAAAGTGAAAAATGGCAAACAGTAATTCATAACTTGCTCTTTTTGTTTAGATCCAGCCAAGTCAACCATCCTGCCCTTACAGCCCCTGTATGGAAATCTTCACATGCACAAGGACCCTCAAACATACAAACACTGAAGGAAAGAGAGGGAAAAGGAACTTGCAGGGAGGTTCATAGACAAGATGCTAATGGCTCCTCCATGGGAGGGATAAACACCTGGATCCAAGGACAACCCAGTGATGTTAGCCCCAAGACAACTGCCTGGCACTGGTTTGAATCTCAGTTGCTCAGCTGGGATTTTCAATACAAGAGAGAGCAGAGGAGTGGCAGTAAGATATTAGTCTATCACTGAGTATGAGGGCTTCTCCAAACCCAGTGTACAGCCCAGTGTCTTGGTCATGCGAAGCGTTGCCTCTCTGCAAAGAAGGGACCAAGGCACAGGGACATTTACCCATCCGTTGGGCACTAGTGTCCCATGTGTGACACCACTACCTCTCCACCACCAATAGAAGACCCATCTCCAAATGCCCCTCCAGAAATGCACATAAGCGTTGCACATGGGAACATTCAAACTGACAATTGTTGCTTGTGTTAAGTAGGACAGTCACAATGTCCACCAGTCTGGATGAACAGGAGAAGGAGCAGGAGTTTGGTTCACATGTCTCAGGTCTTCCTGAAATCTTGCCTGGAGGTTTTCATAGAATCATAGAATCATAGAATGGTTTGGGTTGGAAGGGACCTCAAAGCTCATCTGGTTCCTGCCATGGCAGGGACACCTCCCACCAGCCCAGGTTGCTCCAAGCCCCATCCAACCTGGCCTGGAACACTGCCAGGGAGGGGGCAGCCACAGCTCCTCTGGGCAACCTGGGCCAGTGTCTCACCACCCTCACAGCCAACAATTTCTTCATAAGATCTCATCTCAATCTCCCCTCTTCCAGTTTGAAGCCATCACCCTTTGTCCTGTCACTCCATGCCCTTGTCAGAAGTCCCTCCCCAGCTTTCTTGTACCCCCCCAGGCACTGGAAGGTGCTCTAAGGTCTCCCTGGAGCCTTCTCTTCTCCAGGCTGAACAAGCCCAACTCCCTCAGCCTGTCCCCAGAGCAGAGATGCTCCAGCCCTTGGATCATCTTTGTGGCCTCCTCTGGACTCGCTCCAAGAGGTTGATGTCCTTCTTATGTTTCGGGCCCCAGAGTTTTCTTGCGTTTTACTTCTGCTCTGAAATGAACTTTGATTTATTTTGCTCTGTGCAACTGTGCTTTGATTTCTCCAGGTACATCCTGTTTCATAATGGCTTGAATAATTAACACATAAATGAGAAGTGGAAAAATTTGGATGTTCAAAACACACCCGCCTCCCTTCTCTGCAGTGAAACCGTTCAGAACGCGGCAGATAGTAACACCATCTGCACTATTTTAAACACAGTTGCTCACATTTCCATGTAAGAAATGAGCTCCTTCCCACGAGTGGGCGAGGGGGCTGGAGCAGATTTTGTTTGAGGAGGTGCTGGAGACAACTGCTCTCAATAGGTTTTATTAATAAAAGAAAAAGCAGCCACTTGTATTTTCTGACAGCCCCAGAGACATCTATGTGAGCTTATAAATCAGCTACTGCAAGAGCTGTTTGGACTGATGGATCCAAAATGCTACAGATTTGAGAGTGCTTCATGGGAACCAGGACAGAAAGGCAGCCATGTGAAGCCTCCTTTGACTTCAGCAGCCTTTATGAGTGACACAATCAGCCACAGAAAACAGTTTAGTGAGAGTTTTTGTCTTGCTAAAACACAGCTGCCACATGGGAATGATTTAAGTTGCTAATGAAATTACTCCTGTGAGTTGATATTCTCCCCCTCTCATGTACATATCCTGGTTGCATAACTGATAACTAATTTAGACAGGCATGGAAAGAGGTTTGCCAGGCTGCTTCCAACATGGTCCCTTCGAGCAGCAAATACCTGCTCTGCAGTCAGGCAAGACGTGTGAAGGATAAGGGCTGGACCGCTGTGCAGAAGGAGCTCCTGAAATAAACCCCTTAACCACGGAGAGGTGAGCAGGGATGTTTAAAGATCTCAATAAAGACTGATGAGTTTTTGGCAAATAAAGCCTATTTCTCCTCTTTGTCATTTCCAAACACAGTAACATGCACATTAAAACACTTATTATTATTCATGCAATAGTATGAATAAACAATTTAGACACTCTGTGGGTCGCTGGCTGAGTTCACCATTCACACAATGACCTTAACCTATGCTTATAAACATCCACAAATAACTCACAACTGAAAGAAGATTATTTTTTTTTAGAGCTCAGGTTATCTGATAAATCATTAAAACAATGCTTTGCCAATTAGTAGAGTCTTCACCTGATCACAAGTAAACACACATAGCAGCCCTCTTGCAAAACAGCTATTTGCTTGATACAGGCACAGAACTTCTCCTTGCAGGTATTGGTAAAGACATAAAAATAGCAGCTTGCTCCTGAAGAGTGCACAAACACGAGAAAGGAATTAAGTTCACCAAATGGTTCAGCAGCCTCCATTCACAGCACAAAAATCAATGGGCCACTAAAAAGCTGTAGTGCTGCTCCTACACTGGACACCTTGAAAGCACTGAAGATATTCCTCCCAGGTCCAGAGGGATGGCACAGAGAGGCATTAGGCAAAGGGCAAGGTCAGGCCCCAAATGTCCCTGTCATCAAGCTGATTCATTTTGATAGCTCAATATGAGTAATCCTCGAAGAATTTCATTTACTTTTATTTATTTATAACCTGCTAAAAATGCAGTCATCATATTAGCTCTGGGTACAGGAACACTGCGCCACAAAAAATAACTTGCTGCCAAGTGCAATCTCCAATTAATAGCTCAATTATTAATTTAAGCCCATAATGCATGCACATATCATTTTGAACTTAGGGAAAGAAGCAGGTATAATTGAAAATCTTTAGCAATTTTCCAAAGAATTCAATATCAGTGCAACGGATTCATTTGTTAAGCGAGCTGTCCTGGGGAGGTACAGCTAATGCAGTGAGTAATTGTTAAGAGCTGTAACAGCTAAGGGATCTTTTCTTTACCCTTTAAATTACTTGAGGGTGCAAAAACTGCAGAGGAGCAGCAAGGACAGTTCTTCAGCTCCAGCTCCCAAGCAGTGATCAGCAGTGCAGATGACATGAATGACCAAAGGGTTTTCAGGGCTAATTAGCTGATGCTGCCATTTCTGCACACTCCATCTGCTTTGGTGCTCAGGCAGGGTTACCCACCCCTCATTGGAAGAAAATCATTTAGATCAAGTGATGTGGAAGTCAGAGGAGGACTTTTTTTCCCCCCCCAAGCAATAGGGAAGCCAAGACTTGGCAGAGTTGGGCAGAGTCAGCCGCTGTCCCCTGGGGTCCCTCTGATGTCTCATGGGTCAAACCACAAACCACAGATCATAGAATCATAAAATCATAGAATGGTTTGGGTTGGAAGGGACCTCAAACCTCATCTGGTTCCAACCCCCTGCCATGGCAGGGACACCTCCCACCAGCCCAGGTTGCTCCAAGCCCCATCCAACCTGGCCTGGAACACTGGAACACTGCCACAGCTTCTCTGGGCACCCTGGGCCAGTGTCTCACCACCCTCTGGGCACCCTGGGCCAGTGTCTCACCACCCTCACAGCCAACAATTTCTTCATAAGATCTCATCTCAGTCTCCCCTCTTCCAGTTTAAAGCCATCACCCCATATCCTATCACTCTTGTCCAAAGTCCCTCCCCAGCTTTCTTGTACCCCCCAGGCACTGGAAGGTGCTCTAAGGTCTCCCCGGAGCCTTCTCTTCTCCAGGCTGAGCACCCCCAACTCCCTCAGCCTGTCCCCAGAGCAGAGGTGCTCCAGCCCTCAGATCATCTTCATGCCCTCCTCTGGACCCACTCCAACAGCTCCATGTCCTTCTGGTGTTGGGGGCCCAGAACTGGACGCAGTGCTCCGGGTGGGTTGTCACGAGAGCAGAGCAGTGGGGAAGAACCATGAGCAACTCCTACTGCTGAAATCCTACCAGTATCGGCACGTCCTTACTGGAAAAGGTCAGGCTGCCCAAGCAACCCGCCAGCATCTCCTCTTTAATGAGGAAGGGGGAAAATCTCTGACATTTATGAGCTGGCGGTGAGCCCACGCAGCGGCCAGCTGGGCAGGGCAGAGAGCAGCCGCTGCGCTACCGTGCTGAACCAAACTTATTTCTGCAGGAACAGCACAAATTCACTCTTTCCTTCTCCAGCTCTGTTCCCTGTGCAGCAGCCATGCTGACTCAAGGCAGGCACCAGAGGACACCACCCTTCCCTCCTAAAGGCACCGCTCTTTCCTTTACATTAAAATCATAACTTTTAATGCATTAAACTGCCACAAGGCAATTAAAGCTGCTAACCCTCAGAGCACAGGAGACAATTAAATAGTTTCTTTGCCATCCATTAGTGTAATGGGGTCTAAGCATGGCATTAAATTCAGCAAATAAAGTCGGAGTGTGTCTCCAGCAGCGGTGCTCAGGGCAGGGCATTCAGCAGCACACATCCTGTTATTAACTGGGGGGGGGAGGAATTATCACATAAGGGCAAAATTAGGATGATAAGTAAACACAAAGAAGGTTTTTTTTAAAACCTACCATTTGAGGTGATGTATCTCCCACAAAAGACATTTAACCATCTCAGATGACAAATATTTGTTTGAGAATATCTCATTTGCCTATTGTACTATGGGCCAATAATTTAAAAAAAAAAAATTAAAAGTACATCCAGAGACATAAACTCTTTTTTGATATGGCTGCATTTTCTCAATACAAACAGACACTACAAACAAGTGACTTCAACACATCCTCCTGTTGATTAAAAAATGATTTATATTGAATTACATCTTCAGGGTTGATTAGAAGATGTGTTTAATCCCACTCCCTGCCCTCCTCCAGCCTAATAATATACAATATCACCTCTGCAATAATGTGATTATATTAATGGATCCAGTATTGCCACTGTGTTTCAGAGCAACCATTGTCAGACGGCTCGTGCTTCCCAAGGAGATCAATATTTTTAATTTTTGTAAATGAAGAGCAATTTTTGTAAATGAAGAGCAGAATAAAGTTACATCTTGGAAACAGTATGGTGTTTCCTATGGGGAGCAGTGTCCTACAAACTATTACCCATACGTATATTAAAATTCCAGTGTAGTGACAAATAATCCATTATACCATGTTCCTGTCTACCACCAAGAGAAATATGTGAGAAGTCGCTGGTTCATTCAAGTGTGCTAGGGCTATAATTATTCTCCGCTGTAATTATTTCTTCCTACTTTTCTTGTGCCAGTGGGACAGGTCCATTACGAAGATGCTAAGCCAAAACATGAGCGTGGTGGCTTTGCCCCCACAGACCAGCTGGCTGCCAAGGGATGGGACTGGGAGGCAGGGAGGCACCCACGTACCCCACGCTTTGGTTTTTGGAAATTACCTTAGAGAAACGCAGATTTTTCTGCTGTGTTTCCTGACCATCTCAATTCACAGAATCATAGAATAGCCTTGGTTGGAAGAGACCTCTAAGATCATCAAGTCCAATCATTAATCTAACACTGCCAAGTCACCACTACACCATGACCCTCAGCACTTCATCAGAATGGTTTAAATCTTTTGGGGTCAATTTGCTGTCATAGCATTAAAAAAAAACAACACAATAAACTTTTTTTTCCAGACCTCCTGCCTTTTTGAATAGTCAGTGGCAGTTTCAGGTAGGTGTAAAATTGTCTGGTGCATAATTTGGGCAAAAGTAAGGGGAGATGGAGATAAGGCCAGTGGTTACATAGGTATCAACAGAATAATTTTAGTGTTCAGTATTGATGGAGCCCAACGTAGATAATGCTTTTAAAAACTCTATGAAAAAATGCACCTCAGGTACAAACTAACTAGTTCAGTTTGTACCTGAGGTGCAAATGTTGCTTTGCTAGATCCCATTTTTATTTGCAACTAATTTTCTTGCAGTAATCTCATTAATTTGTTCATAAACCTTTTTCGGTGCTTGTTTCCTATCAGCATTCACTTAAATGTCAAGCCTTTTGTAAAAATGTGTTGAGTTATAGATAAACAGAACTCTACATTATTAGATTGGAGAAATAATGAAAAATGAGTGGTTTATGATTTGGAAACCATGTAAACATCATTGTGTCTTTATTGCTGGGATGGAAGAGTAAACCACTAAAGTCAATGCAATCTTTAATTTAAGGAGTATTTTTATGATGTTTTCTGTTAATCTTCTAAAGCTGTTTGCAGAATATAAAACTACGTTTGCTATAGGAAAGTCTTTATAGTATCAGTGATAAAATACTCTTATGTGGGTTTTGCATCCATTGCATCATTTGAATTTAGTAAACCTTGGTCCTTATGAGCAAAGCAATTATGACTATTATGATATTAAATTGGGAAAATATTCTGTTTAATGAACAGGGAAGAATTACAATGCATCACCACCCTTGGGAAAAGCAATGTGTTCAGCTCACACATAGCACTGCCAGCCTCATCGACACCAGATGTCCAATTTTCAAAAGTAGCTTCCTAAATTCTGAGTGCAGCGCCGAGGTTTCCGCTCCAACACAGCCCCTCGTGCGAGCAGAAACGGGGTCCTCAGCCATCAGAGCATCTGAAAAGCCACTTGTATGGCTGTACCACAGCCACCTTCTGTCTGTTAAATGCCTGATTCTCCTTTGTTTCTTTGAATAAAAGGAGTCAAGAATTGTGTGGTCCCAGACTAGTTCCTGTCCTGTGTCTGCAGAAGCCACTTACTCCATCATCTACCAGTCTGGCACCACCACCACCGCTTCCAAACCTCCAACAGGGCTCCTAAGTATTAAACAGCAAATTGAAGCACTTCAGAACCAACTTGCAAAACTCTTCTTACATCTCAGTGTGTCAGAAGGAAGGGCTTAAGAGAAAATGCACTACTCAGCTCCTTCTCACTCTCTCAGGTGCAGTGTAGAGTAGAAATGGAAATTCTGGCTCCACTTCTGCACTCCCCTGCTGGGAGGGAGAAGGACACCGTGCCACGTTTTGTAGGCAAGAAAAATAATAGTGCTTGGAAGGGACAATCCAAGCCTGGTGGGAAAGCTACTTCTAAAAACATCGGGAAAATGTTTTAAACTGTATCTTTTCATTCCACAGCAAATCAGGGACACATTAATACTGACTGTATTGAATAAATATCAAGAAATACCTTCTCAGGATTTACTGACTTTTTAAGTGTCCTGCTCAGTTTTTAAAGGGTGATCTAACAGGACTCTGAAAAGTGTCTGCTCACTGGCACTATTAAATCCTATCTTTTACCTAGTTACAGGCCATAAGTTTTGCCCTAAGTTTACATGGCCTCAGCTCTGCTCTGCCTGAATTTCTCCTGACCTGCCTGCAGCTTTCTCTAACTTGGTTTAGCTGTAACAGCAGTTTTTCTAATTGACCAGCTGTCTGTGGCTAATTTGTTTTACTTTTGTTTATCTTTGTATGGTTTTATACAGGCTGCAGTAACAAGCAGTTATTCTAGGTAGAGCAAGATTTTTATCACTAATGCATCGATGAGTAGACAAATCCAGAGGCTTTCAGAAGTGGGGACCTGGGATGCAGCATGGGGGGCTACAGGCACCAGATGGTAAGAGATGGGCACAGGCTGGCATGGGACACCCCCACACCTGCACACAGCTCTGTTAAATAAACACAGAGCTGAAAAAAAATGGTTTCTGGGGTAAAAAAAAAGAGAACAGTATCTCTGTATTTTGCATTTCAGATACTCTGAAATAGTATCTAGTATGAGTAAAAGGCACCATGTATAATAAATTGGAACATGCCAAGGAGCTGTGGACCAATGAAGAAAGGAAAAGGCACAGAAGTGTGTTAGCAAACATACAAAAAAGGACTCCAGGTGACGAGGAAGAAGAAGCCATCAGCATGGACATCCTATCCCAGCAAAGGAGTGCTGATGCTGACACTCGCGGTGACACTCCCAGGGCCAGCCCCAGGGTGAAACCCACAACTGTAGCACCCAGAAAAGCAGAAGGAACATAATTCCAGAAAAAGGGGTAGGAACTATAGAGTATGTGAGTAACAATTTTAACTGCATTATTATTACTATTACTATTAAAAGGTTTTCTGCATAGATATATTCTTTCCTTAATAAATACATCTGGGCTAACAATGATGATACTTCAATTAGACTGTTAAGATTTCAGTAAATCTTAAAATTAAACTTGGCCTTTATGTGTCCTGAGTGCTTCCTCTTTGCTCATAAATGAGGTTTTGGGAGTTGATATACTGTGCATGGTAGCCCAATAGCTGTATTTCCCACCCTCATACCCAGTGCTCACTGATTTACACCCAGCAGCAACCACCCTGCCCAGGCAAGCTCTGGGGGTGCATCCCATGAGTGAGCCTGCCCACCTCCCCATCTTCCCCAGACTGCCAAGTCAAAAAAAAAAGGGTATTCACACCAAACTCACACCACTGCAAGCACCAGCAATGCACACAGCACTTCGTAGGTGAGAAAGGAATTAAAGGATGTGTTGGAGTGAGGTGTGATTTCATTAAGCTCTTCCTTGCCACACCGTACTGTGGCTTAGAGAGAAAAGGGTGTTCATCCAATTCATAAATCATAATTATGGTCAGCATCTATTGAACAGAAAATCTATGGAATTGCAACCAGATTGACTCCCCACATCAATGCCACTGAAATAAATGCAATGGTGGAAAGGAATTTCACAGGCAGATGTCTGCACCACACTGAATCGTGCACCTTCCAAATCAAACACCTCCTTCCAGCTAACTTTTAAACAGGGAATCTTTGAAAAACGTTTGCCTTTTGATTTTAAGCAGCACCGATGAACGTCCTTCATCCCGCACCTCGCCGTTATTTCTGACAGGGCCTGCAGAGGCTTCTTGCTAGAGAGGGTGCAAACAAGAGAAACACCATGGTGCAGCATCTGAGCAAAAATTTCCCTTGGGAGCCAACTTATAAATATTTCTGCTCAAACAAGCAAAATGTTTTGCTCATCCAGAAAGATTCCCCTGGGAGGCAGAATGCCCTGCTTCTAAAACTAGGAGAGCCATTGATCCTTTATCTTCCTTCAGAGAGTCCAAGGTTCATAAATGCATGAGATGTAAACATACCACTACACATTTCCAAAGCATTGCCCCAAACACAAAGGGAGAAATGCCTCTGTTCCCATACATGCACTGTTTGCACAGAACCAACTCCTGCTCTTAAATTACACCTAATCCTTGTAGACATTGGCATAAGAAGCACAGTTGCTCCAGCCATCAAATAAATTAAACTGAGGGCAAGCCTGTGTGTGCATACACGTTTATGAACAAACCTCTGTCAGTCCTAAAAAAATTATAAACATCTCATTTGTATTGCAGCGGTGGGGGGGTGTTTGGTCCTTTTTGCACAGTGCTGTACAACCAGATGGGCCCTAATTAATCTGTTTTTTTTAATATCCAAGTTTAGCAACTTGGAGACAGCAAGTACTACAATCCAAGAAGCAGCAGTTGAACACAAGGCAAGGAAATGATGATACAGCATCAGTCAGGATGGGGGGTGGTGCTCTGAGCACGTTGGCTCTTTGCTGCTGCTAAGAATTGAAAAGGAATATGGCCAGGATGACCTTCAGAGAGAGACAGATATCCCTAAGAGTAAATAAGGTGATGCTCTGCATTGCATTCTGGCTAGTCATAACAGAGCAAAAAAAATCACTTTTACTGATGCAGTTTGCTTAAACTATTACAAAACTCTGCAGATTGCCTCTTCTATGCTGCTCCATCTCTGTTTCAGGTCTCTACCTCTTGTGGCTAAGGGGATAGACACAGCCTGAGCCACGATGTTCCTTACCCAGAGCCTGGCTGCATCCAGCTGCAAGAAGCCTCTGGCTAAAATCCTCTCCAAAACAGGAGGATCACGTAGGACTTGGCAGAGATCACCCTCAAAATTTTGGCTATGGAAAATGCTAATGCCAAAGAAAGGGCACCACTGATATAAAAGGTGATAAAAAGATGAAGTACCTGTTTAGCTGCTGTCTGGGAACACTCCCAGGCAACTCCTCCATGTTGGCCCTTGCAGCTGCCCAGGGACCCGGCTGCACTTGATGTTGAGCGAAGGATTGAGAAGGGAAGAGGGTGGCCAAGTCCACTGTCCAGGCAAAGGCAGAGAAATCAAAATTAACTTTAGCAGAGCCACCAAAGCTGAGGCACCAACAAGAGGTAGAGAGGAGGAAACTGCTGGGCCACTAAGCACATCAAGCAGAAATGGTCTAGGGGGGAAAAAAATAAAATAAAGAATTCTTCAAATTTGTGAGTTTAAAAATTAATTTTTTTTTTAAAAAAAAAAAAAGCTGTTGCTACCTTCCCTGGGTTTAATAGATGGCACTGAAACTCTCACACAGCCCAGCCAGTCTGCATGGAACAGAGAGTGTTTGCAAGGAGCAGAGTTTAGTGCTGCGATGGGTGATAGAGCCCTGCAGAGCCTTCTGCTCCTGCAGAGTTACCACTCTTTGGTTTCAAAGAGTGCAGTGAACGCCAACCTGCTGGAAATGTGGTCGACAGAAGGACACATTTCTCGTGCTGACTCCCCTCCCTGGTCAGCTTTGGTGCCGTTTTGTCCCATGCCAGGCGCCGCACAGCCAGTCAGCTCAGTGCAGAGACTTTTTCCACTTGAGACAAACTCCTTTGCCAGTAAAACCATCACCCCTACCACCATGAATCCTCCTGAGTGAGATCCACTAGTAAAAGCTTTCCAAAGGAAAGGTGTGAGAAATACATACAAGTATCACTGACTGTATTTTACATTTGTCTCCGCACCCAATCACTTGAATTTTGTCCTGGCCCAAAGTGGAGCACAACCCCAGCCCTGAAGCAGAGGTCTTTTCCAACCAAGGCTACCCTATGACTCAAGCCACAGCCACACACTCTCCAGGATATTAATTGCAAGCAGGGAACAAGGATCAGACATATTTTAGACCTATTCAAGTTCATGTTCTTTAAGCAGTGGGCTATTTTTTAAATTCAATTATTCCTTAGTCTTTTTTTGTCTGTTTTTAGCTTAATTAGCATAACTATCATTTCTTCCCACTTAATCTCATTTCTAAAAAGACCAGTTATCTCTAAAAGATGCCATTGGCTATGGGATTCACCCAAATCCCCAATTATATTACTCTACACCTAGGTAAATTTGAACTTGATTATATTATATAAATGCAGGATAATCTGTATTTTCTTTCTGTGTTTACTTTGGGCTCTGCAGTATTGATGGCATTTTCTCCTCCTGAATTTATTCAGAATTTAAGCCAGCAGATTCCTGCGACTGAACTGAGTCAATGAATTTAAACCTAGGGTTTCTCTTTTATGAATAGTAAATTTACCAAGGAGTCGAGTTTTGGTGAAACTGAAGCTATTTCTAACTCAGGTCAAATTCATCAGAGAGTTCAGACTGCAAATTAGCCAAGGAAACATTCCTCATGTCGAAACAATTTATTTAAAGAGGTTTTTTAGGCGAAATGTATTTCAGCTGAGATTTGTTGAGAAGTGGATGGGCTTTAAGTAAAGTATGAGAAGGGAAAATAAGACTATGCATTAGGAAAAATACTTTTAAATGGTAATCCTTACAAAGCACTAAAACAGCTTGACAAGAAACATGATGGAGTAGTCATCACTGGAGGCATGTTAGATATATGGGACCAGACTGGCCATCCTGAGGTCTCTTCCACCCTCTTTCCATTGCCATGATCATTTCTAATAGTGTGACATCTTTCATCCAGCATCCCAGCACAACGTTCTCCTTCTGTCAGGTTCCACTGTGTAAAACATCCTGGCACACATAGGATTTTTTAATATAAATAAATCCAATATGTCCCTAGTTTGATTAAAGGCAATGGTATGGAAAATCCTGGCTTCCAATTAGACCTAAGGGCTGCTTGAAGTAGAGCACCAAAAAAGCAACCTAGGCACTCATCCTGTAATTTTTCCAAGCAGAACAGAGGAAAAAAGGAGGTCAAGTGAGACACTTCACCCTGTGATGTATGTCTAAGGTAGGAACTGCTGTGCCATGGGGTGCCAATGTCCCCCACCACTGTGCAGTTAGCTCCAGTTAGCTGGTGGCACGGTCATGCAGCATGCACTCAGTGACAGTGTGCCAGGGGAGGGTTAGATTGGATATTAGGAACAATTCCTTCCCCCAAAGGGTTCCCCAGCACTGGCCCAGGCTGCCCAGGGCAGTGGGGCAGTCCCCATCCCTGGAGGGATTTCAGAGCCGTGGAGATGTGGTGCTGAGGGACATGGGGTAGTGGGGACTGGGCAGTGCTGGGTTAATGGTTGGACTGGGGGAGCTTAGAGGTCTTTTCCAACCAAGGCTGCTCTGTGATTTTCCACACACACGCAGCAGTCACGGCCTCTCCTGGATAAGACCTGATGGAGCCAACGGGGGAAAAGATGAAGTGCAGTGGTTTAAAATTTATTTGTGGTGGCGGTGGCTCGTGGCTGCTCTGAGGAGGCTCCTTTTTTTGCAGACACAGCATATTCATCGGGCGCTCCGTGCTTCATCAGATTTGAGCTGCTACCTTTTGATATTCTATGGAATCAGGCCTAAGCTATTCCCCCAGGGATGTTCCCAATGTGTAATTAGTTTTTGAGGGGTTTATTTGTGCGCTGCATCTTGCAAATAGAGCTGGAATAGGGGTTAGCTATCCTACACAAGGTCCTGGGGGAGGCAGCAGCAATGTCCCCCCTCCCAGGTTCACAACCTGGGAGAGAGTCTCAAGGACGTACCAGCACGAGGGGCAAGGACAAGGAGCCCCATAAAGCACATGAATGAAAACATCTATAAAACCTGTCTACTGCTATGGCTGCTGTAAGGATCATTTCCTCTCGAGACACATGAAACCCAAAGAGGTTTTTTTTGGTCACCACCTTTTTCCCACCAAATACCACAGGTTCAGATACATCAAAATATTTTGCAAGTGTGTATTGGCTTCCCTGAAACTTCTGCCTGGGAAGGAAGGGGAGAAGAAAAAAGAGGAATACTCTGGGAAAGTGAAAATGTTTCATTTTCCCATTTCTTGAATGAAACAACTTTGCTTTTTTTTAATGTTTTGAAACAAGTTTGAACTTTGGGGGTTTTATTTATTTTAAACAAATGCACCTCAGTTGTTTATTGGTTTAGGTCTTTAGGAACACAGTAGAAATAAGAAGGAAACTGCTTATTCTTAGCTAAATTAATTGTTCCACTTAACCCAGCTTTCCTCTGGATCCATCAAGGAACAGCAAATTTAGTTATTTCCACAGCTGGAGACACAGAATCCCCCAAACCACTTCAAAATCAGTGAAAAGACTCTGCTGACACCAGCCAGAGAAGAGACCCAACATGCAAACCCTGTGATCTGATGTTGATGGAACCCAAAATATTTTTAAAAGCAACTTTGGTTCTGACATACAGAGCTCTGGGGAAATCTGACCCAGGCGTGCTGGGGCTGTGGAAGGTCTCTGTGTGACACCTCCAGCTCATTACACTCTTCCAAACCCCTATTAAAGTTCACCTTTGCTTTGATACCAAACAGAGACTTCACAGCAGCTTGCTGTTGGTAAACTGAAGTCACTTCATGTGGCCTTTGCAGTACATTAACATTTTTCCACGTCTCTGGGTTAGTAATTAATTTTTTTAAATTTTTTTTTTTTTTTAAGTACCACCATTTTTGCTTTCAGGGCAAAGATTTCCAGATGTTCACTGAAACTGAAAAATAAATAAATAAATAAAGGATTTTACCTTTTTGACTAAAAGAAGCTTTCATGGTAAATACTTTTACTAAAATTCCACAGTGAGCAAGCCTCAATACACAGCACTAACACATCAGCAAGGCAGCTGTAAATGGAACACAGAGGTGAAAGCAGAGTGAGCATCATTTCCAGCTAAGTCACAACTGGGATCAGCCCTACCTTTATAAAAAAAGGCTATTCTGTAAAATAACCTCACGACAGTTTGCTGCCCACACTAGTGTAAATACATCTGTTTGATTTAAGCCTTACCCCACCTGCCCTGCAGAAAGCAGTGCTCCACAAGCAGCACAGCTGCTACACTTCAAACTCCATCACCTCATCCCATGTTTGCTTAGACATGTCAGTAAATGTTTAATCACCTTTGGACTGAAGCAACAAAATCCCATCTCATCAGCTGTTAATTCAGTTTTCTGCTCATTAAAGCAGAGGTTGGGAGGGGACTGAATATCATCTGCTGGCCATGCTGAGCGAGGCACAGCGACACATCATGCGTGGAGGGGAGTGGGGAAAGGTATTTGTGCTTTTTCAGCTGTTATCCCACCAAACAGCTGTGAAATCTATATCTGGCATTTTTCCTCCAGAGGTGTAAAATAAGGAAAAGAGGTTGAGGGGAAGGGAAATAGCTTCTGGCAGGACCTTGGCTACAGCACTGTAAGACCCCAAGGCCTCACACATCACTGCACCCATTTTTGAGTTGTACCAGCACACAGCATCATGAAATGAGCAGCTTTTGCCCTTTTCTACCCTCTCAGTCTTTACCACCGAGCTGCTGCAGTGAGAATTGATAATCCAAAGACACCGCGCGGAGATGCTGTAGCAGGGATACTTGGTGCACCCACAGCATCAGGAGGGCAGATCAGAGGACAATGGTGCCACCATGCCACTGCAGACACCCTCTATCCACCCTTCACACTCACCCCCAGCAGCTTGCAAGGATGTCCTGGCTCTCAATGCACCAGACCCAGCAGTTTTGGGGTGTCCCTGCCTCTCTCATTGCCCTGTACAGTGGCTGCAGCACAGCCAGCAGCCTGAAAAGCATCCCAAAATGTCCAAAAAAGCCCATCATTCCACCCTTCCAGACATTCTGGCTTCCCCACTCCACAGAAGCATGATATTACTATCAAACCATTCTTTTTTTTTTTCTATTAAGTTTTCCCATGAAATGGAAATAAATTATTTCCAGCAAAGTCTATCAGCAACAGAAAAGGAGTAAAGCAGGAACCTCCTCTCCTTATTTCTTCTTTTAACCTTTCCCATGGAGAAAGGGCAAGGAAAAAACCCTCAAACGTGATGGAAAAGCAGAGGCATTGCTTTTGCCATTTCCCCACTCTCTCCTTGTCCGGACTAAGGGGATTTTTTAACTCTTTCCTTTTGTGCTAATACCAAAACCAGCACAGGGTAAGAGAGAAAAAAGAGCAATTGACCTAAAACACAAATGTCATCATTCACAAAAGAAGGAACAATGCTGTGCATGCAAATGCAGCGTGAGCTCATTCACATTTTCCCTTTGATGTTTCTGTTCCAAACTTTACAACTGAGATCAAAAATCCCAACTACAAATGTTCTGCTCAACAGATCCTGTGGAGAGGAAATGTTAAAGAACTTTGGAGGATTTGGGTATATAAGATATGCTGCCACGAAAATTTATCACCAAATGTAAGTTTTATTCCTTCTAAAACCTACTTTGGTCGCTGGGAAAGCCAGCTAAGCACAGTCACAGCTGTTTGCACCCCGAAAATCAGATGGAGGCATGAAAGCAGAGGAAAGGAAGCCTGTAGAGCCACGCTGGGGAGAAGAAGGTATGCACAGAAATGTATTTCCATGGTCAGCAGAACAGGGTCAATGTGAGAGAGCTCAAGGGATACTTTTTTCCCATTTTATAAATGGAAAGTGGGGCCAGGGACTGAATTTCAGTGCGTGGAGGGGTCGGACACACACCAGAGAGCCCAGGGTCAGAGAGTGCTGGGTTGGTCCCTGCCAGGCAGTGCCTAGCATTGAATAAAAAAGCAGCTGTCTCCAAAAGGGAATCCTTTGTGAATGGTTTTCTCCCCCCATGCATCATCTCACATTATAGAATCATAGAATTGTTTTGGTTGGAAAAGACCTCTAAGCTCCCCCAGTCCAACCATTAACCCAGCACTGCCCAGTCCTCACTGCCCCATGTCCCTCAGCACCACATCTCCACGGCTCTGAAATCCCTCCAGGGATGGGGACTGCCCCCTGCCCTGGGCAGCCTGGGCCAGGGATGGGGAACCCTTGCAGTGAAGAAATTGTTCCTAATATCCAATCTAAACCTCCCCTGGCACAACTTGAGGCCAATTCCTCTCATCCTATCACTGTTACCTGGGAGAAGAGACCAACCATACATATAGCTGCCCTCACAATGCAGTGTGGAGCTAGAATGTATACGATGCATTGATATATGAGCTGTTTACAGAGTAGCTCTTTTAATTAAAAATGACTGCTTGCTTCAAGCACATTATTTTAATAGATTTGCTCAAAGTGTGGAGTGCTGCTTTTCAAACTGCTGAGAAATACTGCATGTTCCCTTTTCACTGTCACAAAATAAATTGATTTTATTTGTTCTTCTCTTAAATGAAATATAATTAAAGAGTGGGAATGTTCCCAGTCAAGGGAAAAAAAAAGAAAAAAAAAAAGAAACAAAACAACACAACATTCAATTAAAAAACAATCTACTTTATTAAGTTAAAATTCAATTTCAGGTTTTCATTACACACACAGCTGCATTGAAGTACAATGCCGATAGTTTACATCTGCTCTGAGATATTTGGATACTGCTTTGCCTTTGTAGATGTAAATTCCTTAGTCTTCAGAGGAAAACGGGCAGACTTCGAAATGTAATTTTATCACCTAATCCATTCTGCTCTGTAACCTCTATCAGCAATTAATGGCTTGAAACAGAAAAGCAAAGTGATGAGCCTATAATGCATTATAACTTATAATGACACTTTCATTATGGGGAACACTACATATATTTACTGCAGACCTTTTACTTCTGTTGGTAGTTGGTATTTCATCAAATTAAGTTTAAATAGTATGCAGACCTGTACGGTACATTAGCTTTTTTTGTCTTAAATGCATTAATGCTTTGTGTGTGCATCTGTCGAGCATTTGTGAGAATCGTAGAATCACTGGTTGGGAAAGACCTTTAAGATCACCCAGTCCAACCATCAACCCAGCACTGCCCAGTGCCCACTGCCCCATGTCCCTCAGCTCCACATCTCCACAGCTCTGAAATCCCTCCAGGGATGGGGACTCCCCCACTGCCCTGGGCAGCCTGGGCCAGTGCTGGGGAACCCTTGCAGTGAAGACATTTTTGCTAATATCCAATCTAAACAGCATGTAGGTTGCCAGCAGTACCTGAGAGAACACAAGCAGGATGGTCCCCATGGTGATCCCACCTGCAGTTTCTAGGTCTGCAAGTTCCTCTGCCAGTGGCTGAAAATCCAACACAAAACACCTTCATCTGCCCCAAATCACACAGCACTCAGGACAAACCTTCTCTTGTAGCAGCTTCTCAGGAACTGTTGCTGCTAAGAAATGTTAAAATTGAGTATTCCTTTCTCCAAACCTCCCTGCATCACTGAGCTCTTGCAAACCACCAGACATCAACACTATATTGACCATGGGGAAGCCACCAAAAAGGTGCAAAATGAGAGAACACACAGACATTAGCATCAAATACTGCTTTTGGTTGAAAAAATAATTAAACTCAGAAGAACATGCATGGTTCTTCCAATGGAGAGCCAAGAGCCATGTTGGGATGGGATAACATGGTAACTCTCTGAACTGTCCCAGGGGCAGAAGTTATTGGGGATGGCGCTAAGGGGAAAAGCTAAGCATGAAATAAAGCTATGAAAGGTTTAGGCTGACAGGGGGAAAAATCCTCTTTCTGACAGAGATTTATTAGATTAAGGAACTGGCTCCTACGGGAACTAATAGCAGCACCCACCATTGCTTGGGATATTTAAAGCTCTGCTGCAGGGAAAAAAAAAAAAAACCAAAACAGTGCTGGGAAACGCAGAGCTGAAAAACACAGAGCTGAAGAAAGAAACTAGGCAGGGAACAGCCTATTTGATTAATTCTGCCTTTTTCAGCAGTGGAAAGCCCACAAGCAGCCTGTGGTTTCCTTGCATGGATTCGTTACTGAAATGCATTTGATGAATAGTCCTTCAAACCATGGGTCAGCCGTGAATATCCTGAGCAGAAGTTGTGTCTGCCAAGATTTCTGGTACTGTCCCCAGGAAGCAGTGAAGAAGTTGCCAGGATGGAGATGGTGGCTAATGGCCTTGAAAGGCCATCCCAGCAGCACCACAGCCTGCACCCTCCTTAATTTTGCAAGCTCTCCCAAAAGGCAACCCCAAACTCCCTCCCTGTTCTACCATGTGGGACCACGAAAGGTGGCTTTGTCCCCAGACTCATTACATGGGCTAAACCCAAAAGCCATCCACTGGGTTCAGTGGTTCCTGACAGCATTTTTAGGGAGAGCTACTCGCATTAATGATTTAGTCAGCTTCACTAAATGCATCACGTTCTTGACATCACCAGCATTAGTAATTCATTGCATTTCATTTTATGCTCTGTAGGGTGAGAGAATACTGTTGTAAATTGAATTAATGTTTGGTTTTCCTTTGAAATAGTAATACCTAATAAATAATTTAGTCCATGCACTGAAGGGAAAAAAAAAATAAGATAATAGGAAGAAATTGAAGTCAGCTCTAATATGCATTACAAAAATGGGTGTTTACTTCAGCATTCCTAACTGTGAAAATGTTTTGTGGATTTAATTCCAAGGAAATTAAAACTTTTGTCCACAGTAAAAATGTTGTGTTAAAGATATAAAAAGTTTATGCTGTTAAAGCAATGTACCATTTAGCCTTCAGTTACAGCATTGGGAAGACAGGAATATTGCTGTGCAGTGGACTGGAGAGAACTTGAATTAGTTCAGTCAATTAAGTCATGATTAATTTATGTTAGATCTTGTTCTCTTGAGTCTATAAAAACAAAGACTTTAGTTAACTGGCAGCATTTAGTTTAATAAAAGTAAAGTCTTTAAAGATGACTTCAGGAGGGGAAAAAAAACATTGATGACAAAATCAATAGACTGCAAGATTCCTGTTTAATTTGTGTCAATGCAAGTTAAAATAACTTCAGAGCCTAATACAAAAGGGATGCTCCCTGCAAATGGAGAACCAGATTCTCCAGATCATGATTAGTGCAGCTAATCCAACAGCTCTGCTGGTACGTGTGACAAATCACAAATGCAGAAAAGTCCTGCATCTCCTTTCTGTTCACCATTTCTCTGACTTTCCCATTGGGTCGCCTGTGGCCTGATTTGGGCAGAGAAAGATGAGTTTCAGAACTAGTAAAATTACAGTAACGCAACCCTACACCTGTACCCAGGCTGTGATTACCCTACTGATCCCTCTCTAATGCAGGAAAGTGCATTCTGCACATTTAATTACTCTAAACCACAGAGGGAAACTTCTGAGAGCCAGACAGTGTCTTGGTGATTGCTGGAACCATGCAGATGAAAACTCAGTTTGCTTCTCTGTAAGCATGGAAAACACACATTTATGTGTGTATACATACATACTTATATATAAGGTGACAATATTGATACAGATGTTGATGTGTCAGGTAAGGACATGGGGATTATGCTGCATGGGGGCGTCACAGCAGATGGCAAGTCCATTGTCCTCACTCAACCATCTCAGAACTGGCCAGCTTTCCCCATGGTGCACAGGTACCAGGGCACCCATCACTTGTCCAAGTGATGGGTGGCATGTCCAAGAGGTTGGCCTCTGCCTAGTGCAACAGGCACTGCTCAGGATTGCTGCCCAAAGACATACCCAAGGCAGAGCACAGCACCCAGGTGGGTTTGGAGAACCATCAAAGTCATCCTTCTTTCACTTGACAGACAAGAGAGGTGATATGAAATCTCTGCTAGCAGGATGTTCAGAGCCTCAGAAGTTTGATTCCAGCTGAAATCAACAGGAAGTGAACTCACATGCATGGATATCTCTAAAACCCTCCCCCATGTAGTCTGATGCAGCCTGCAGGCTGGATGTTAGCCCTTCAGCAAGCCCATTGCTGCTGGGGGGTGAGTGCACACCCTTTAGAAGCCATTGCTATGAGATGTTCCAGCATTGCAAGGTGGTTCATTAAATATCTTTGTATTTAATTGCTATCATTTTGGGTCCCCCTTCAAATCACCAGGCAGCAGCAGCACAGGATTAAATAAACTGAGCAGTCTTAAATTTATACCTGTGCTCCAACAACCAAGGATTCATGGCATGGCTGAGGATTTTTCACTCTGGCTATCGTTATGCTCTTCATTAGGGTCCTACCTCCCTCTCTAGACAAGGAAAGTACCTGCTCCCAAGAAACAACAAGGGGAAAGAAACATCCTGCATGATGTTTTCTGCTCTTGTGCTATCCCTTGTGAAGCCCACGCTTGTGGCAGGACCTCCACGTGCTCCAGGCAAGAAGGAAGCCACACTCCAGCTTCACAACATCTCTCCTTTCAGCTACTGGCATGAAAGATTTCCTCCCTGAAAGTCAGCCAGCAGAAAATAATGCAGTAGCTCAAATTATGTTATTTCTCAGCAGTAACTGCCACAATTTTCAATGGTCCAGAAACTCAACAACCTTTTTCTTTTTTGCACAATACGTTCGAGCACGAGGCAAACGGCTCCGTAGCGTTGAACAGGTGCCGAAACCAGCGTGAGGGCTGGAGAGATGAAGCAGGTTGAAGTGGCAAATTCTCAGGCTGAAAGACTTCAGAGTCAGAAGAACAGCACGATGAGCTTTGGCTGGTTCACAAAGGCTGAAAGAAAAGGCAGGCAGGAGCTAAAACACGAGCTGCTGGAGAGGGAAATCAGGCTGTCAACAGCAAAGCGAGATGGTGAGAGTCAACAAGCTCCCGAGGCCATGCTGCAGGGGGATACTCTGCCTCAGGGGGGAAAGGACTCAAGACTTCCCCACTGGGCCTTGGTGTTGGAAAACATGCTGGACCAGGCAGACACAGAGAGAGAGAAAAACAGAGGGCTGATAAAAAAAAGAGTCAGCATTCTTATGAGATAAGAACATTTTGCTGAGCTCAAAGGATGGCTGAGCAAGGAGATTTGGCTTAGCAACAAGTGACTGACAATCAGTCACTTCATTCCAGAAAAGCCCCATCCCATTCTTGATGAGGTGGGATTCTTACACACTTCCCCCGTAAGGTGTGTTTGATTTTTTTCCCCCCCTCAAAAAGTAACATGAATCCCTATTCAATAGTTAAGCTAGCTTTAAAATATTACTTTAGTCATTTTTCTAGTAAATGCCCATAAATAAGTAGTTGTAATAGCAGCAGATATTCTGATTTACGTTCTTTAGCCAAATCACCTTATCATAACTTATAATAAATTTTACTTTGTCTGGATATACGGTACAGTCTTCCATCCTTAAACGCATAAGGGACACGCATGCTGAGACAAGCTGGAGGGAAATCTGGGTGATCAGTCTCTTCTTGTGATCTCAGGTTTTAACTTGGATGAGAAAAGCCCGTGTCCTGCTCAGCAATGGAAATTTCTTGCTTCATTCCACATCTATGCCTATTCACCCTCCTTTGGGAAGTCTCATCCCATTGCCCAGTGTCAGTGAAGGTCTGGGAAACGTGCACCAGAACCAGTTCTGCTGTCCTAATGCAGACTGTCTTCATTACCACTATCCTGAAGGCACCAACAGGGCTTCATGGCCCTGACCAGCCTCACCAGAACGCCCACTCAAGCACCCTCTGCTTGGGCACCCAGACCCTGACGGAGCTGCTCCCTAGGTGTGCTTGTGCCCAGTCTTGTCTCCTGGTTTTATGCTGTAGCTTTTCTGCAGCCCCATCTTCTCTGTTAACACCACATCTCTCTGCTACAAGCACTGATTTATGCAATGTGTCACACCTCCAGTTGATTCCTCACCAGTTTTATTCCTTATCATAGGGAAAGCTGCAGTGCACCTCTACTCCCTGCTTCATATCTCCACCAAGACAGGTTGAATTCCTCAAGTTAAGGTCCTAAACATCCTCCAGCTTCCCCTCCCTGTATCAGCTCAGGCTGCATCTGGCTATCAGCATTACAGGACTCTGAAAACCATGTTCTCCTCTGCAGCATCTCCTATAAATCATTAGCTAGTAAGAGGTTAATGGTGGGTCGTTGCTATTCTGGCTGAGTGAAGAAGCAATGAGTGCTTTCCCCTCAGTAGGAGTCGGGGAAGTATGAAGAGCTCAGGCCATTCCTGCCCACCAACTGCAGAGCCCTGCACACTGCCAGTGGCTGCTGACTTCTGCTGGCCCCACAAATGCAAATGCTTTTCCTCCCATAAACCACGGGCACACTTGACCCTCACAGCTGGACCAGCAACAGAGCTGCTCAAGGCAGTAGAGGATATGATAGAGGTGAAAAATATGGTGTGGTGACAAAGCAGCTGGGCCAACCCCAGGAGAGCACCCCTCCCCACAGGAATGCCCAAATGACCTCCTGGCTGCAGGAGAGGAGCTTCTGCTTGAAGGCAGATGACCACAGAGCAGTGAAGAATAATTCAAAAAGTTAAAATAAAGTCTCTATACAGCCTATTACTGAGTGCCAGGCTTTGAAAACATGAATATTTGACCCAGTTATTCTGAGAGTTACACATTTCATTATTCAGAACCAGCAGCTAGAGGACTGCTGTCTATTTCCACTTACCTGGCCATGCAGAGCACTTAATTCTGTGACATATCAATCAGAGATATAGTATGAGATATCAATTATACACTCAGAGGGAGAGGAAGCAAACCAAACAAGCCAAGTGATTTGAAACATTAGGTCAGATAGTTGAGGCTCTTAGGAAAAAGCTGAATGCCAGCTCACATGGGCTCCTTGTGGGACTTCAGGGAAGCTACAAGCCCAAGGGTCAGGCATCCGGGTCCCAACTGGGGAGGCTGGCAGCCTCAGCCAGTAGCAGGATTTCTCTATAAATGCCTTTGACCTTTTTTTCCCCTCTATATCACAGAATCACAGAATGTTAGGGATTGGAAGGGACCTCAAAAGATCATCTAGTCCAATCCCCCTGCCAGAGCAGGAATACCTAGATCAGGTCACAAATATCAGGTCATATATACGTTTGGACACCTCTGTTTGCCAACTTAAAAGACCCCAGAAATGGGCAGCAAACCCTGCACTGAACAAGTGCTGCCGTGGTGGGTCCCCATCCCATGTTGTCCCTCTGCCTCTCCTGCCTGTCCCTGACTGCACAGCTGAGTTGCCAGGATATACACCACCAGGCTCTCTCCCATTTTCCCACATTAACAGTTTATTTGTTACCAAAACATGTTTACACCCTCTGCACTGAAATCAATACTTCCCACCTGCGCCTACACGGTGGAGTCTGGTTTGGTGAATAACAGTAAAAAAATCAGTCTAAACAAATTAAAGTATAAATAAAGTAGTGTTTTCTTCCCAAAAGTATAGCACAAATCATCTCCATGTGCTGATACACTAGTCCTTACATAAGGATTTACAAAAAAGTGTCAACATTTAGTGACTACCATCTCCCGCTGAGTCTCATGCATCACTCATTCCTCATTAAGACAAACTCCTTTGCAAAGAGATGTGTCTGAAACGCAGTGCTCAGCTCTTTTCTGGCACATTTTGAGCTCCTCTGCACCACCCCATATTTAAGCACTCCTCAGAGCTCCAGGGAGTCTGAACCAAGGGTGCTTTCATGTCTGTGAAACTCAGATCTGTGCTTTCAGAGCTGGTTAAAAATAGTCCCTTTATTTTCTTAGGGCACCACTGCTCTTCATCCTTATGGTAGAAATGCTTTGCACCCCTCAAGAGCTGGGGTAGGAGGAGAATGAGCTAGGTACTGTACAAAACACTCCAAAAGGTTTGTTTCTTCTCTGAACATCAGGATAAAACAAGGTGGACAGCGGCAGAGAAGAGGGGTTTCACCTTCCTGTAACAGGGCAATATTGGCCTCTCCATTGCCCCTTGTCCTGTCACTGGACACCACTGAGAAGAGTCTGGCCCCATCTTCCTGACACCTGCCCTTTAGATATGGATGAGCATTGATGAGATCCCCCCTCAGCCTCCTCTTCTCCAAGCTAAAGAGACCCAGCTCCCTCAGCCTCTCCTCATATGGGAGATGTTCCAATCCCTTCATCATCTCAGTGGCCCTGCACTGGACTCTTTCCAGTAGCTCTATGTCCCTCTTGAACTGGGGAGCCCAGAACTGGACACAATATTCCAGATGAGGCCTCACCAGGGCAGAGTAGAGGGGGAGGAGAACCTCCCTTGACCTGCTGGCCACACTCCTCTTAAGGCACCCCAGGATACCATTGGCCTTCTTGGCTGTGAGGGCACATTGATGGCTCATGGTCAGCCTGTTGGCACATACAGACTGTCCCTGCTTCTGGCCATCTCACCCCGAAATATTAAAAAATCAATACCCTTGAGAAAACATCTTTGAGGATTATAATATTCCCTCTCTGAAATTGTGATCTCTGCTTGTGAGAGGTGGTAGTATGTGTGAAATAACCAGTGAAAAGGGCAGACATGGCACTAGACCACACTGGTGCTTTTGTTATCCTGCATATACCTCAGCCACCAGGAGCTACAGCTGGAGGTCCCACCAAGGATTCATCTCCGCTTGAGGTGCCCTCTAGACTCCTCTCCCACCAGCAAGGTGAAATGGGCACCTCTGGGATGTGCTTATTTGTTGCTTCACACACATCTGCAAGAGATTTCTGCTCTCTGAGACCTTCATAAGGTGCCCAACATGAAACCTTACCCCTTAGTGACATGACTAGCTCATACATTTCACAACTGCAAGCCATGGAACAAACTCAGTACCCCAAATTTGTGCTTTTGGGTCAGGCCCTAAGAGGTGCAGCACAGAGGAGGAATGCCATGAATTCAAAACAGCAGCTTAAGCAATCGCTCATCCTGTCACTTTTCCATATAAAAGGTTGAGACCAAATAGCAAAATCCAAGACCTGCAGCTCAATGTCACCTCGTGACAACCTCCAGGTCTCCAGGAAGGCATCCAGACAGCTGCTGGCCCCTGTACTGGGAAGAGTTTTGCTGCTTCACAAGAAGACTGATGTGACTTCAGATGTCCAGGGGAAACACAGCTCCTTTTGCCTCTTTGCAGCAATGCCAATGTAAAGCAGATATGCTCTGCTCTTCACTTTACTGCAACTGAACTCCAGAATTCACACAGGATAATCTCATTGACAGCAGAAACTGAGTGATGGAATTACACTTAATGAAAGTATATGGGCTATTAAACAAAAAGATTCTTCCCAAATAGGATTATTTCAGCTTCAAAGTGCTGCTTTATTCTCTCCTTCTGCCTTACTAAGTATCAAGGTCTTTATGAAGCCAGGAGCCCTGCAGTACCTGGCTACAGATATCATTTATAGCAGATTGCTTTTTGGGTTAAGGTAAAAGAATTGGAAAAGGGGGGTATTTATTTATTTTATGCTGTATGGGAGAATAAGAGAAGATATGCTGCCTGGTATTACTCTGGACTTGACTTACACACTTACTTCTTAAAAGAAGGGATATTAATTAAATTATGAAAAAAAGTAAAAAAAAAAATAAAGAAAAGAAAAAAATACGGCATAAAATTCAACAGCTCCAACACTGCTTCTAGGTTTACTAACTTCACAGGAACAATTTGAAATGCAACAACAAATTAAAACCTGTCTGTCATGCTCACGTTCTTGTCTGCGGCTATGTCAAAAGCTGGATGCTTGGAAAGGGTCTGTAAAAATTCTGCAGTTGGCAAATGAGGGATAATCACTTCCCGTATACATCCTCGTCCAATATCCTAAAAGCAGAGAAACAGCCTGCACAAGCTGTGCTAAATAGAGTATAGTGTATGCCAAATATGCAAAGTAAATTGTACTCAGGACTGCAATTTAAATTTTAATGAGGGATTTTTTTTTTGGAAAAATACATATTGCAAAGACAAAACATGAAATATTTACACAGAAGATTCGAACCTGAAACAGCAGGAACTAATAGCCAGTAGGTGCTTTGGGTTTTAAATCTTTCCAGGAAGAAAGGAAAGAAGGAAGGGTAGGAAAAGGTACATAATTCAATTATTCTTAATCTTATATATTTTGCAAATTTTCAGATACTTTTTATAAGTGTGGAACAAATCTGAGCAAATGTATATCACGTACTTTACAAAGCAGAAGTTGCCAGTGTGGCTTTTCGACAGTTGGAAGATGTCAGAGTTGCTACCTGCAAGCACGCTCCCTAAGGATGAATGTGTTGCAGTGCAAGAAAGATCACTCCTCATACTGCTACCATCATCTCAACTAAGGCCATTACCGTAAGCTACGCTCCAAACAAGGTGTGCAATTTGTAAAGCTGTAACAGATGCTTAACCACAATGGAAATATTTTCCTTAAAGGATGACAAGTAAGTGATATGCATTCTTAGATGCTGCCCTGCAGGGAATGAAAAAGCAAACTGGGGTATGAATTCATGAGTCTGTTCTATCCTAGTTTTCACCAACAGAAAGTGCTATCGTGATTGGGTGGCAGCTCCAAGATGCACAGGCTGACAGTGGCCAACCTGGTACCCAAGTCTGGGGGTCTGTGAAAAGCACACGGTCTTTGGGAGGAGGAAGCATCCACAATTTGGGATCCACATCTAATCTTTGCAAGGCAACATCTTTCATTTATGAATCTGAACTACCTGGGGTCAGGTATAGCATCACTGGTATTTTATGTATGTAACAGGAAACCCGTAACTGCCCAGATGGGGCAATGTTCAGCAATTTCAGTATTATATATGATCTTAATTCATATGTATGAGCTTAATTGCTCTTGTACACTATGCACTGGGGCGTACCAGGCTGCCCCTTCATAGGCAGCCATGCAACCATATTTCCTGACCAACTTAACTGACAGATCCTTGCTAAGCTCCAGAGCCACCAGGAGAGCAGCTCATACCTCCTCATCTGTCAAGTTTTTATCTTGTACAAAACTAAAATACATTTTTGAGAAATGGAGCAGGGACAAGCCTTCAGTTTCTCACCCCTTCTCTTCCTTAACCCAAATTGCCAGACCCTGTGGCCAGCACACCTCATGCCACTGCCAAACCACTGATGGTCCCAGCCCTGGAAGAGCCATGGCAGCGTATCATTCTCCAAAACCAGTTCAGGGTCATCTTATGACTCTATGGCATGATAGGTACTTGTAGGGAAAAAAAAAAAAAGAAATAAAAAAGAAGAGAGTTCAAGGATATTTCACCTCTCCTCCAGTGGAAGTGCTTTGGCACTGGCTCCTCGTCTCTCCAAATGACTTCAGTTTTATGCAGATTATAAAGTGAGTCTCCTGCTCCATTAAAAAAAAAAAAAAAGAAAAAAAGATCTCTTTGCTCAGGCACAAATTAATGAAAATTAGACCCAGTGCTGTATATTACAGTCTCCCTTCTGAACAGAAAGAATTGTTTAAAGGCTACCATTAGAAATGATTGGTTTCTGTGTGTGGCGGAGCTAACGTTTTTTGTGAAGCTAATAAATCAACGTAACGGTAATTTGACAAAGATTCAAGATATCTGTGAGACTTCCTAGAAATTAAAATCTATTCAACTGGAGGAGAAAATTAAGTTAGTGACCTAGGTACAAAAGGAGAGTATTTCAGATATCTGTTCTTTAGTTTTCTTTTCCTGCTATTCATTAGTTTCTTTCATTGGCTCTTAACTCCTTTAGCTACAAGGTGAAGCAGAGGCACACAGGCACACCTTATTATGCATATATTGGCATGTATTTGTATGAGGAAGTGCATATGAAGAATCATAACTAATAAAATTAGTTACAGCTCATCCAAGACATGAAAATAAAATGCAAGACTAAAAAACTAACTTGCAACAGTTCCTTTCTCAGCAAATAAAACCCTTTACATGAACATGTCCATGTGAAACCTATGCACAACAGAGGGCATTTTCAGAAAGTTTTTGGCAACCTAATAATTGGGCTGGTGGAGTTCGTTTTCTATAAGACCAAACAAAAAATTAAGCACAAGACCTATGCAATTCAGGCAAACTTTGTTCTCCATATGCCAGAAAAATTCAGTTCTTCTTGCATTAGAAAAGTCAGAATACAAATTTTTCTCCACTTAGGTATCTAACAAGGTGATTTTTTTAGTTTAGTTGTTTGGACATGATCTTGGAGAGTGTCTGGGCAGAAAAAGTAGAATATAAATGCCATGTCTGGGATAAGAATAAATGAAGGACAACACTGGAAGAAATCTTACCCATGGGAAGGATGGCTTTGGGCAAGGGCTAGAGTAAAGGCAGGGAAAAGAAGGGGTGCATGGAATCTTCTGGGAGAGGAAAGCCAAGCCAGGCTGCTCCCTCCCTTGACCCAAAATTACAGCTGCAGCTGAAAAGACTCATCACTCAGCAGCATCCACCCTCATCCTATGCAAGCCTCAACTGTGGCTCCACACCACGGACCTTCCCACGTGTCGCCGATATTGGGGTCTTTGCAAACCCACAGCACGCAGTGAACCCATTTAGGACATCAGGTGCTCCCTGGTGAGTTTTATCAAAGTCAAGTGTCCCTGAGCACGGGTGATTTCCCTGCAGATCTTCATGCTAGACCTTGTTAACTGAAATGGCCTGCCATAAAGGTTATGGATCATCTTCCCTGTGGGCCACACGGACAGGGAGAAGGAAACTGTTCTTCACAATTAGGTTGTTTTCCAGATCACCTTCTCTGGGATGGATCAGAGGAGCATTTCACCTCAATAAACCTCTTCTTCAGTGCTTGGTCTCACTCACTAATTAAAGTAGTCAGCTTCTGACCAAAAATTGCTGTGTACATAAGCACCATGCGGGATAAAAGAATAATTATACATAAAGTAATATTAAACTCAGTGTTTTGCAGAGAAGCACTAAGTTATCTCAACTCCCCATCAAACACAGTTCGTAAGCAACAGCCCTTCTCACTACCATCCCTCTCTGCACACACATCTGGGTGTTTGCAAGACTTTGATGTCCATAGCAAGAAATGCTCCCAATTATCAATGGATTCTTATCCTCAAGTGTAATTAACCTCACTATCCTTTCATTTGCAACGATGCTAAAGTAAGAGATGGGCTGCTGGAGTTCAGCAGCCAAGCTCTGTGTCTGTCTGTGATCAAAGCACCCAGGACATTATTTCTGTGATTATTCCAAATCTCTATCTGCACTCTTACAAGTGATTTGCAGAGAGGGGGTGGACACCAACATGAATAGGTTGCTAAAAATTGGGCTATAGGTCCAGTTTACAAAAACATGCAGAGAAGCAGCTGATATTATCTCTCCTGCTATGAGAAAGTAGAATAACTCAACATCAAGTTTCCACTCTAATTGGAAGAATAAATCAGAACCTCAACTTTGCAATGAAATACTGTGGAGAGTTTGGTATTGTCCTTACACATTCATTTTTGATGAGGTCAGAGCATTTCTTGTAGGTTAAAACTTCTCAAGTTTAATTGCACTCTGCTTTTTGCCCTGACTTTATCATTTTGACTTTTACATAATGCACAGCATCCCTGAAGAGTTAAAAATAACAAAGCTGAAGCAAACCATTCGGATGATGCCCTTAGGCACTCTCACAGAATACGGATTTAAAAACACAGCACCAGAAAATCCTCCATCAGAAAACTGCCAGCCCAGCCCTGCTCACCAACAGCAGCTCCCAGGAATATTTGCTTAGCTTCATTTATCTACCACCGTGGGCCTGGTGGTCTCATGAAAAATTACTCCCTCTAATGAAGGAGTTTCTGGAAATCCAGCTTTTTAATGCACTGCACTGAAATACAGTCTGAGAAAGAAAAATCATCTGTGTGAGGAGCAGGTCTAAATAAAAGCAATCAATTACTCCTCTTGCACTTAATAGCATAGATGTCAAAGCAAGTACTAACAAGCTCTTAGTATGTTGTAAAAAAATGAAACCATATACTAAGGACAATTACAGCAGCAATGCAAAACTTGGCCACAATTCAGTTTATTTAAAGTTATAAATCCTTGTCTCGTGCATTCCCCAACAGTAGAGGTCTAAATTCTTTAAGGGTGAAATTAGGCTCTCATAACCCTATTTTACATATGGGAAACTGAGCCAGGCATAATTAATTAGGCAGAAGGCTGGAGGTCAGGGAGGAATCAAGGTTTGCAGAGTCCTAATTCAGTACCCTGTCCATCAGGAATGGTCTCTCAAGCTGGAATGGAAAGTTGCCCATAAAACTGTGCAAACTTAAATAGCAGGTCTATAAGTGACTACACGGTCTTTGCTTGCTTGCTCTTTTTGCATTTTATTTCATAAAAAAGCACGAAACTTTAAAATATTCATGTTCCTACAAGTCCCTTCGTAACAGTCACATCACAAGACCATTTTTTTGAGAGAAATGCTGAAGAGGCAAGTGCCAGAGATAAGATATAGAGAAAATGTGGGGAGCTCATCTATATTATATGCTGCTGTATTTTATGCTTTAATACCCCACTATGCAGCTGAATTTCTGTTTCCACACTCCCAGAGGCTCTCCCAGGTGCCAAAAACACATGAAGGCACATCCTCCTGCCCCTGTTTCATCATGTCAAACCACTTCATTTCTGCCAACATGCCCAAGTTAGGACCAACTGATTTTCTGGAGCTGCCTAAAGCCAGACCTGAGTGAGGTGGCACCAGGGATGGTACAAAGCAGTCAAAAAGACTCTCCAAGAGAAGGTATTCTTTCTCAGCAAAAAAATAGGGAAAAAGGGCTGAAAAGAGATCATTAGGATCACTAAATTTTCCTGCTATCCAGGCCACATATTTAGTGCAGTAGAGTCTTCAGGAAAATCAGCAAGGAGGTCCTTGGTCTCCATGTAGCAGTGCAAAACCAAGCCCCCATCACCCAGCTGCATGGAGTAAAACACAGACCTGGAAACAAGCAGGACCAGCAGTGACAGGGTGAAGGGTTGGGTTAGAAGCCCTATTAAAGCTCAGAATCTTGGGATAGTTTGGGTTTGGTGAAGTTGCTGCAGCCCAGGGATGGGGATGAACCATTACATCCCCTTTCCAGGCTGCCACATGCCCTGCAGCTCTGAAGATGATGCCATGACCAGGGCCACCAGTAGCACTGATGGGAAGGAGATGTAAGGACAAGGCTATTTTTGGAATAGCCAGGAGGACTAGAGAGGATTTTGAAGAATAAGAAAGGCTTGATGTGCAAACAAGATAAAATCTCTGATCAAAAACAATTTCAGAGATGCTTTTAACATGCCAAGAACTGGAGGCTTAGTGCAGAACTGCGTCTCCACAGGGGAGAGGGACGACACTATCTGTGGGTCCTGACCTCTTTGTGTTCAGAAAGGCACTTCAGCCCTCCTCAGCCTTCTCTTTGCTGCTACAGAAAATGCTGCAAGCATCTGAAAACATCAGCCACAGATGTTATCTCTAAAAGGGACATAATGGTGAGTCTTAGCCACATCAGCCACTGCTCCTGGTTTGCCTTCCCTGTCATTACTCTTCATTAATTCTGCTGCCCTGTTCATCAGGCTGAGAACTCCTCCAGAGGATTTGAATTAAGTAAGTGGTCTCCTTTAAGGATGGAGCTAGAATTGAATAAATTGGGAGAGTGCATTATGAGAGCAGGACCAACGCACAGCACAGCATCACCATTTATCTAATTCAAAGTTTGTTTGGTTTTTTACAGGAGACTCAGCTGTTTAATTCTTTCCTGTGGGCAAACTCCGGAGGTAATGGACAAAACACCAGGGTGAACACAGAAAAATGATGACATCCTCCAACAGAATAAATACATTTTTTACAAAAATAAAGAAATAAATAGAATTAAGGATGGCTCTGCAGGCTGCAGACTAGCTTAGCCACTCGAGTGGAAGCAAGCTGGGAATGCTGCAAAAAACCTCTCCAGGAGCCAAAAAGTGAGAGGAGCAAATGGGTTTGCAGAAGGAAAAATTTCCTTCCTTTGCAGAAGGAAAATGCAGCACAATTTCACAGGCACTGACTCTAAGCGTGCAATGGGGTAGGATGGAGGAGAGTGTTTTTATAAAGCTTCCCCTGGTCCATCACTGTGCACCAAAGCACTGGGGGAGCACAGAGTGTCAATGTGGGCAATGAGATGGGGAGAAATTGGGGAGGTTATTGCCACAAGGACTTGTACTGCCCCAGGTTGGGGGATTCCTCCATGCAGAGATGGAGATCTGGGGGAGACTCCAGGGATGGGGACTCCACCACTGCCCTGGGCAGCCTGTGCCAGTGCTTAACAACCCTTTCAGCAAAGAAGAAATTTTCCCTAATATCTAACGTAACCCTCCCTGGGCACAACTTGAGGCCATTTCCTCTTTTTTCTGAACGTGGTGGAAACAGCCAGAGAACAGGTCCAAAGCAGCAGCCAGAAACATCATTGTTGTTACAGGGAAGAGCTGTGCTCTAGCTATCACACTTCTCCTGAGCTTTTGCTCCAACAGTTTCCCATCAGGACTGAGATGCTTATGATTAAGAGCTCTTGGTCCACCCCCTCTCTTGACTCCTGGATTTTGTCCCAGAGCTCAAGCACCAAGAAGGAACCACCCAAAGGGGTGCCCTGCACTCAGCTGAGTAGAACTGAAAACAGGAGGCTAAAAAAGGGTAAGGAGTTCTTTCCCCTCTACACAGGGAAATATATGGGAGCAATCAGTGGTCCCCTCCTGCATTTCTTGGTACCTCTTAGATATCGATTCCCACCTTTCTCCTTACCACAGATCCCCTTCTACAGTTCCTACCCCTTTCAGCTCTCTTGACCCATCAGGCACCCTCAAGCTGGATCCTCCAGCCTGCAGGTGAGCACCCCACGTTCACACCAGGGTGATGCAGGGGGAGCCTGGACACTTGCATGGATGATGGGAAATCCTAAGCAGCTCTTTGGAGCCTCAGTAGCAGTGCTTGTGGCACAGGCAAGTTTCACTGGAAAAACACTTGTATATAATTGTTGTACGCTGTGAGTAGCTAGTGAACCTTCAGTTTGGTAGATTATTGCCTGTAAATCAGTAATCTTCACCACACTGGGAACCAGGCCATGACTGCCTGGTGATTAGGAGAAGTAATTTGCAACCAAAACTGAACATTGCTCCAAATAAATTGAGTCGATGGCTACAAACCCAAGGTTCTTTTGGGTACTCTTAATGAGGAGGCAGTTGCAGCAGATAAGTGTAGGAATTTTGTTTTCCAAGAGCCATGCAAGGATGGCAGACCACAGAGCTGCCTTGCAGATAAGGCAGCTGATGCAAGTGTCCAATGGATGGGTTTTGAGGGGATGAGGGATCTGACTAAGAGGAAGCACGAGGCAAAAAGTAAAATAAGCCCTGAGCCACAAGGCCAGATGATGAATCATTCAAAAAGTATCTGTTAAAAGTCCAGAGGATTTGTTTACCTGCTGTTCCTGAGAGTTATATAGTGACACTACCTTGAACTTGGAGGAAACAAGCTACATGAGCAAAAAAACCCTTGTTATTTGCCACTATTGTAGCTCAGTTCATACCTTCACTTTTACTTTGCAAAACCTAACACTGCAAACTGCTTAACCAGGTTTTTGTTCCCTTCAAATTCACAGTCTGTGGCATCTGAGAGTCACACCAAGGTCTCACCTCCCCTCACAGTGTATGGACCAGCACACCTTGGCCATGCTCTGGGTCTGCAGCCACACGAGCGCTCCCAGAACACTCTGGCAGCAGCCAGAATGTATTGGGAGCTATTGCTGAGCATTAAGTACCTGCACTGTAAATGCACAAACTGAGGAGTAAGAGTACTATGGTGTTGGAAGAGAGTAATTTAAAACACATAGTAGCAAAGCATCCGCATTGTACTGTCTTGTCACGCTGCTCATTGGAATGAAATAATTAATTTTACTCCATAGATCCTGTATTATTTTAATAAAGCTTTCTGTAAATGAGCAAATTCAGAGAGAGAGATCTTATCTTCATTCCTTAAATTAAAAAGAAACAATTTAATGTTATGGCAAACAATGGATAGCTAGCAAAGGAGTTCACTAGTGTGGAGACAAAGACTAATTGGAAACCTCTCCCTTCCAGTTCTGCTTTGCACTGCTAATCAGGACCATAACTCCAAACGAGCACAGCTATGGGTGAAGAGTGGGTGTGGGATCAGGGCACAAAAGGTTAATTAAAACACTTAGACAAGAACAAGGAAGATGATTGCAAAGCAGCAGAACTACCTTTAGCTATGCAGGATATTCTACAGCTGGTCCTTGCTGAAGGAAACACTGTTTTCACATTGCCATAAGTGGCATTTAATTGTTTTGTTCAGATTTGCTGCATTACTATTCTCTTTCTATTCCAAATTCCACTGGACCTTCTCTGAGTTCCTTGCAATGCCTTTTGTTTTTTCCCCTTTTTTGGCTGAGTTTTGCTGAGCTGAATCACTGCAGGGACTACGCCAGCCGCTCACTTTGTGCTTATGGCTACGTGCCTCCTACTAAGGACACTGGGCATATTTTGAGATCCTCTTTCAAAAGCCCTAACCAGCTGTCATCTCTGCATTTCCCTTCTCCAACCAATCTCCTTTCCTACCTCCAGACACAAAAACTCTCAGACAATCTGTTGCAAAACTGATGCTTGCTCCTCTGCTGCACAGTCCCCATCCCCATCATGGGAAGATGCCACAGAGCTGCAAGTAGCTTTTGTTTTGTTTCACCTTTTTTTTCCCTCCCTTATTTTTGTTCTCATTTAATGTTAAAGGCTGTGCAGAAAGCCTATGACACCATGAGTCCTCTGCTAACAAAAGGGGCCATCATGCTTTCACCATGCCAGACCAGTAGAGAGTGCCAGGGAAGCACTGCACCGTCCCTCCACAGCTCTGTGGCAATCACTTTCAGATATTTTTCTTTGGTGGCTTTCTCTATTTTTTGGCCATCTTGAGCCTTAATTTCAGCAACACAAAGCACATGCCTTATCCCAATTGAGCAGTCCCAAAAGAGAAACCTGATGTTTCAGGCACCCAAAAAAATCAAGTGTTCCATAAGTCACCATTCAATATTGAGATTTAATTGTTCCCAGAATACCAACACCCTACCTAAACCCTGTAGGAATGAGACTTCCCTACAGTTACATTTTATTATGGTATCACTTTTCTTGTATCACATGAAATCTCCTTTGTATTGATACAAATTCAATGCAACAACCAGAAATTCATTGCCTTTACTTTAAACTACAGGCAGACTTTATTTTTTAATAAAACCATATGTTGCAATCTGTTGTTAAGCAGGACCTCCCCACTAGGCCACATGCAAACAATGCTAAAAAAACCCAATATATCTAAAACCCCAACGTTTTCAGGAGTGAGAGTCTCCATGGGATCCCTTCAGCCAGATGGAGATAGTTAACGTGTGGGCACTGGCAGCTGAGCCAGGCAGCCAGACTCCAGCAGCACAGGAGGAACAAATCCCTTCCAGCACACAATCCATCCCCACCTGGAGCAGACACCTGAAGCAGGTGAGGTTTACTGTAACCCCAAAACACTTCTTCTCTGCCACTGGGACAAAAGGAGCTGGGACTATCTTAGTGTGGCAGGGAAGTCTGCATCCCATAATTCAGCCAGACACATCCTATGCACTGGGAAAAATTCCTCCTGCTGAATGAAAGCACTAAAGGAGACCCCCAGGTCCACATGGAGCAACAGGGATGCAGTGAACCCGCCCACTACAGGATGCTGCACCAGTCAGAAGGATGCTTCCTTTTGCTGTGTGTGACAGTGTGCTCCCCCACACTGCCACATTTACTGTCAAACTTTGCTAATTCACTGGTTTTATCAATAAACATATTGATATTTTCTCTTATGAGTGAAGTGCCTCACTCCATCCACACTGTTAGCCAGGGAACAGTAACAAAATAAAAAAAAAAACACCAGCTAAATACCACATAAATGGTTCACTCAGCTCCTGCTTTCCACTAACAGCCACCAGGGTATGCTAAAATAATTATAGACTTTAACAAATAATCCAAGGGAGCTGTCACAGGACCATCAGCTGAGCACTGGGTGATGCAGAACAGACTCCAGGAGCAGAAGGAAAGCCCATGAAAAGCAAATGCATCTGGATCCTAAAGCTCAGAGAAGGTTCAAGCCAATGGGGACCCCCACGAGCTGGGGTGAGGAGCAGCAGTTTGGCTTTTGCTCTCCCCCACATAGAATCACAGCACAGCCTTGGTTGGAAGAGACCTCTAAGCTCCCCCAGTCCAACCATTAACCCAGCACTGCCCAGTCCCCACTGCCCTATGTCCCTCAGCACCACATCTCCACGGCTCTGAAATCCCTCCAGGGATGGGGACTGCCCCACTGCCCTGGGCAGCCTGGGCCAGGGATGGGGAACCCTTTGGGGGAAGGAATTGTTCCAAATATCCAATCCAACCCTCCCCTGGCACAACTTGAGGCCATCACCCCTCGTCCTGTCACTGTCACCTGGGAGAAGAGACTGACCCCCCCCTCGCTACCCCCTCCTTTCAGGGAGCTGCAGAGAGCAATGAGGTCTCCCCTCAGCCTCCTCCAGACAGAACCCCCCAGTTCCCTCAGCCCCTCCCCATCACACTGTGCTCCAGACCCTGCCCCAGCTCTGGTGCCCTGCTCTGGACACACTCCAGCACCCTTCCCATCCTCTGAACCCTGCTTTCCCCAGACGTTGAGCAAGAGACACAAAAAACATTTCACCTTTGTCAGCTTGTCAATGCTGTGAGTGCTTCTCCATTTGTCAGGATTTAAAGTTAATCAAAAGATTTTCCTCCCTTTTATTTCTTTAAACCACAGAATTTATTTATAGCCAGCTGCTTCTTTTTGTGTAGGTAAAAAATGAACCCTCTAACACATCCTTTTCATTCTGATCTTTCCTGATCGATACAAATCCCCTCAATCCTTATCTCACTGTTTTGAACAGTTCATCACATTCATCATGAAGGCTGAGTCTTGCAGCATCAACCTGGTTATCCCAGTTGACTTCCTCAACTTTATCAAAACCAAATCAACCTGTCATATGTATCACAGGTGTGGCCCTAAGCCAGGGCAAGTCGGACAAATTACCTTGGCTGAGGTGATCGGGAGATAAGGAGATGCAGTATTTTTTGGTGAATGTTTGAACCTCCCTTTTGTTGTCAGAAACCCAAAGCCTTTTCCAGGAGATATACCTGTTATTTTCCAGCCTGCTAGTTAGGAGGTCACTGGTGTCCCCAACAACTTCTGTGTTATGTAAGGAGCAATTATAGATCATGAAAGGCAACCTCTGAGTGAATCAGAGGGCTGTGGTGATGTGGAGATCACAAATCAGCTTCTAAACAATGTAGAAGGGTGACTTTGGTACTTATGGGAACTGTGGTAGCACAGGTCTATGTCAGTACATCCATCCTCACCTCCTGCAGTGGGTACATACATCCTAATCTGGGGGTAGGAGAAAGGGAGCCTGAAATATCTTCCCACACCTCCTCATCGATGGTCTGATGATGACTTCTGTAGAGACCTGCAACTATTTTTTTCTTGTTTGCCATTGTCCTTTTAGCAAAACTTAACCTAAAGATGGGCTAAATCAACCCAGATAGGTCACATAACCCATGTGAGATCATGTGGCAAATCGGTATAAGAACTGGGATCAGGGTTTTTGCTCACCCAGTCATATCTAAGAGCACCTAAAGACAGAGGATCCAGATCAAGCACATTTTTGAGGGGAGCAGGATCGTGTAGTTACATTAATTCCTCAGCTTTCATTTCTATTTCATGGGAGCTTGCTTCTCATTAAAAGCAGCTCTGGCATTTTCTTAAGCTAACTGAAGTTGTCTTCATTAATAACATAGTCACACCTATGGAGAATCAAAATACGTGACTTGCTCCATTATTGTCAGTATTGTTTGTTTCATTTGTAGGAAAATGTCCATAATTGGCAATATTTCCATAAATTAGTTGATATCGTGCTAACAAAATGTTACAGCTTGGCACAAATGAAAAGATTTATGTCTACAAAGTCTCAATTCATCCTGAAGTTTAATTATAAGAATTTATCGTTAACTTTCTGGGCTTTTTCCTTAGTAAGTGCCCTAAGACAAGAAATAATTATCATAAAATGCAAACATGGCTCCCGGAGGTAAGCAGCACAAGAGTTATTTATCAGCTAATAGGGTACCTCAGCATTTGATACCATGCAAATCCTTCATCATTATGGAGATTTAATTTCCACTTTTCATTTCTTTTTCTTTTAGTAATCATTTACTAAATCCATTTCAGATGCTGAGTGTTATCCATTATCACAATAATTGTACCTCTGATTTATTCCTTTTTGGATGTGTGGCATTGCCAAGAAAATAGCTTATCACTTAGTGATATGAAGGGTCCAGAGTTTTGCAATGCTTTCCTGCAATTCAAAAGCCATATTAAATAATAGTTTCCAAAACTGATAACCATTCTTGGGTATTTTGGTCATTGTGTGAAGGTCTCCGCAGGTCACCAGTTCTCACCTCTCTTTTCAGCAATTCAAAAGTCACAGGCTCTCAGTTCTCCTTCTCTTGAAGGAGGCACAAAATTGATGTTCTCCCCTTACTGACAGCATTAGTCCCTCCAAGCTGCACAATTGCAATTACCTGTGGGACTCCCAAAACCCCAAGAAAACCACCCTGCAACTGCATAGCTCAGGTTCATTTAACACCTAAGGGCTGAAGTGGAGGAATAGGTGGGCAAGCACCTTCACACTTGGCCAAAAACCCCTAGGAGAAACCGAACTCCGTGCTCACCACTCATGGAGCCTGCCCAAGCAAAGCAGAGCTAGCTCACAAAGTTCTGCAGGAGCTCCAAGTCCAGCTTTGCTGTGGGCATAGGCAGCATGCTGGACTTCATGGACCATGGAGGGAAGTCCTTCCAGTGCCCAATATGCAAAACCCTGCTTACAGTTCACAAGCAGTCCAAGGAAATTCAGGTTGGAGAAGAGTCTGTCCCTGTCACAGCTCCTCTCCAACTTCTCTCCTCCATGCATCCCACATCAGAGGTATCCAACATTACCCACTGCCACCTGGAACCTCCAGACAGCATCAGCTGATAGAGAAATCAAACATCATGGGTAATACACACCATGAACAGCTACACCTCTCCCAGTATAAAGCTAGTGCAGTTTACATAATTATTTCCAGTCTTTGACCAGAATTAGCTGCAGATGTACGCGGTACGTGCCCACCGTTGGCCATTTCTTAGCTGCGGCGCAGATGCTCGGACCATATTGTTGTCAGTACAGTTCCCCATCCTGATACTGTATCCTAATGAAGCATATAATGTGCCAATTTACAATGTGGATGGGCTGACATCTTCATAAGGAGCAGTGCCGCATACCACGGGGTGTGAAACACCAGCCTGAGCGCTGACTTGGTGCCCAAAGAGGGGTTTCTTTTCCATTTTTGCACCAAAATAGATGGAACATCCCCCAGGAAGCCCTTGGGACTGAGCCTGCACATCCCCTGGGTGCTTGCCACACACCACCCAGACCACACCAGCAGCATGTGGCAGATCAAGGCTGATCAGACACGTTTGCTCTTCAAAGCTCTTGTAATGGCCATCTTCAGCAAACCACCCCAGCTATGAACAGACTTTGCTGATGCTTCACTTTCAGTCAGCTCAAGGTCATTTTACTACAGGTAAGGAGAAAAAAAACTTGGTGATGGGTTTAACACTGAGAATGGAGGTCAGGACTCCTGGATTTCTATTTCCAGCTCTTACAGAAATTCAGGGTATGCCCTAAACAAGTCATTTGGACCTGGTTGTCTGAGAGCCCACACGGGGTCCGAGAGACTTGTGGAGGCTCAGCACTTCTGAAAATCACAGCCTTGCTTTGTGCCTCGGTTAATCCAGCTGAACAAGGGCATAGTGCTGCCTCAGCAGGAACAGGCAGAGCTTTTTCAAGGCTTGTAAAGCTCCAAGATCATCTTTTAAAAGAGAGTGGCACAAAAGTGCAAAGCACTGTTAAGAGCACAGTCGTGCTTGCACACTATATAACCCTCTCAGCAGCTTTTTCACACGCTTTCACTCTCGGTCTGCTGCCTCATGCCAACCACAAAGCCATAACACAGTAGTTGCAATAGTAACTCTATTATTTTAATTTAATTTTTTTCTGCTTACAAACCTAGGCAAGTTCTTTTTAATCGTGAATATTCATGTCAAATATAGAGGGGTGCCTAGAATACACGGGTGCAATTTTTATGGGATGACAAAGACAGCCCTGTGACAGCAATTCATTTTGGCACAAGTGCAAGAGTACTGCCAGAAGTGCCCAAGTTTGGCTTTTGCTAATGTAGAAATGATTAATATTTTTGATGTCGATATCAGATAGAGGGATGTAAACTTATGCTGCAGGAGAATAAATAGCCTGAGTCATTCGTTTTTCTTTCTTTTAGAGACATTTGTTCAGTGCTCCTAACCTAATTATGCCTGTATTTCTACAAGTTTTATTGCTTAATACTCAAAATCAAAATATACTTAAGATCATGCTGTGACATTTATTCTAGACATCACACAACAACAAAAAAAAAATCACTATATAAGAATCTCAAACAAAGCTCTTTTGCGACTGTTGTAAAGGCTCCTAAAAAACTTGGGGTTTTCCACAGTGGAGGTTTTTCAGGTGATGACACAATTAGGAGCTAGTGGATGGGGAGGTGCAGGTGTACAGCACATGCACAGACCTGCCCTGCTGCACTTTATAGCAGTGTAATTATGCTGCCCACTGAAACAGGCACCCTTAGAAACCCCCTTCTGTGTGTGCATGTCCTGATGTTCAGACACCTCTGCTTCAAAAAATACTTAAAACACAGGAACTAATCCCTTGCAAAGACATACAAAGGTGCTGGAAGCATAAAACATGGGGCATAAATCAAGGCAAATGCAAACTAACTGAATGACTCCTTTAGAAACTTTTTTTCCAGTCTTAAATTTCCATAACCCAATGAACAGGAACTCATGCCAGCACATCCATTAAAAGAGATACCATCAACAAATTGTTGTTTGAGGAAGATTTTCTTTTTTCTTTTCCTTCTGTTTCACTCTGATCACTATTTGTAGCCCACTTCTCATCTTCAAAGCACATTAATTCTCTGAATATTCTTGTGATGCAAGTGATTATTGGTCTCATTTTACGGATGAGGAAAATGAGGCAGAGAGGTTAACTGACTTGCCCATAGGCCCAGCTCTACAGATACATAAAGATAGATATAGAGACATGTTTTACATTTATTAGTTTTAATATCCTCTCAATCCTGCAGACTTGGACTTGTGGTAATGAAGGCAACTGGCTCTAACAGGCAGTGATGTGCAAGGTGAGGAACCAAGGCAGTTCTTCACAGCCACTATAAAACATTTCTAAAATAACTTTCTTGTGCTGTACAGGCATGTGCAGGGTGAGAAGGTTTTTATCCTCACTCATTTTGGACTGTGGGTGGGCCCTGCCTGGTGTTTGGGTGCTCAGGAACAGCCTCTAACAGGCTCAAATGCAAGGGAATGCTCCCCAAAGCAACACTTTCTGCAGCACTTAGAGATATCTCACCTTATAATTCAGTTAGTTCATGTTGTCCCTTCCTGAACTGTACTGTGTCAGCTAAGCCTTGCTACATGGAAAAAAACAGAATTTCCTACATAGTCTAGTGAGTGAGTGAGAGTGTGTGTGTGAGCACCTCTACCAAAAACACCTGGATAGCTTCTTAACTTTAGACTCTTCGGAAATAATTTGGTTTTTAACGTACAAATTCCCAGGAAGGGCAACTGAACAGAGATAACTTCCAAAATTCAAACCAATCACAAGCTAAAAATCAAGCTGTCTTTATGACTAATTTTTCCAGCTGCAACCAGTGCATGAGAAATATGACAGAAATACTTTGGTTGTTAAAACAATGCATAAACCTCTAACAAGGATCTTTCAGATCCTTGTAAGCTTTGGTGTCTCAGTATGTACCACTACAGCATTCTGCTGGGCCTGCATAAGAAGCCAGGTAAGATGCACAGACCACTGCAAATGGATCAGTGGGTTATGGTGTGGTCCTTGACCTTCCTGAGAGATTTTTTTTAGATCGTTTCAGAAGTGGCATCCCCTTCTGACCAGAGGAGCTTTGTGCATAGCACTGTGTGCATGGTGTTGAACATGCTCCCCATGGCACCAGCTGCCTCTGGAGAGCCACAGCGATGTCAAACCTTGATTTCCTCCAGGCAAGATTAAAAAAAGTCACTAAAGACATGACTTGGATAGTTAGTAGACACCAAGACACCGATTTTGGGTTAGGAAATGCCCAAGAAGCAAATTCTGGGAATAGTATTTTGAGGACACATCTCTACCTGCTTGCCTTACTCTCTTATTCCCCGGGCTCTGCTTTTGAATGCTGGAAAACAAGACATGAGGAGAGATCAGGATTTTTCTGATCAGCCACACCTGGTCTACTGGTTTTGTGTTATATGTTACAAAGTCAGTTTGCAAGCAGAAACAATAAGACACAGAAAATGGGTAGCAAATGCATGGGCTGCCCATGTGGTGTAATCCAATAAAACTATCACTAGCAAAACACTCACTTAGAAAGGAAGAGTGGAAAGCAGCATCCAGAGAGAAAAAATACATGTATAAATAAATAAACAAACTTTCTGAACAAAACAACCAAAAGCCCTAGGAATGACTGTTCTGGAAAAGCACATAACCTGTTTCACCTCTTCTTGTGAACTGCCTGTAACTCTTCTTGCAGGAATAACACAAAATGCCTGGAGAAATCTGTAGCCTGCCTCCCGTCTTTATTTTCAGAAACAGAAGCAAAGCATGTGGTGCTTTGCCTCTTCTTAAGCATAGAAATGAAATACAGCCCTCATGCACAGATAATAATAAGCTACTTGAACTCAGCAACAGCCTCCTGCTGCTCCCCAGACCTCTAAAAGGATTCACACAGCAAAAGCCTGGCTGTCCACTGGTGCTAAACAAGTATTCCTGTTAAATAGCTCTATTCAAGCCCCTCAAAGTGCCTCTAATTGGACAGCATGGCAGCATTTTAAACACACACTCCCAATCAGATCTGAAGATATCCAAGTAGAAGGAGAACATCTTCCTCAGAGAGGTCATGTAAGGAAGCATCTTGCACCAGACTGGGTTGCTCAATGTGACCAGAGACAGGATATCACATAAAAGAAGCAGTTTCCTGCAAGTGGTCTTGTAAGCCATACTTTTATAATTACTGGGTTTCTAATATACTGCCAGCTGATTTCTCAATGCAAGCTCTGGAATAAATTAATTACACAGTGCCTGACCCACAGCCTCTGGTCTAATCATCCCGATGTCAGCGCTCCCTTGTATTTTGAAGATGTAGTTGCCGTTTGATAAGGATCTTGCTCCCCACTAATTGTCCCTTGTAATGAGCTTTCATGAAATTTAATTTCTTTAATGCATTTCTCTGATCTGACCGATACGGACAGTCCGACACTTGGCTTTGTGTCAGCGTGAATTAGAACGCCTGCTCTGCTTGGCCGTTTCCCTTTTAAAAATAGTAGTGATGTTCAAATGCATATACAACATCAATGGAAATGGTTTGGTGCAAGTCTGTGGGAGAGAGAAATCAGAGTGGGCCCAGTTTGGAGCAGAAGAGCAAAGCTCCCCTCACCACAACAGAAACACCTTGTCTTCTACGTTCCCCCAGTTTACCCCAGCTAACCTGACAGATTTAGTTTGCAGTAGAGGCAATGATGGCATTGATTAGCACATAGTATATTAATTAAGCAGGTTTCTCCATCTATCTGACCATGCTGAGAACCTCCACTGCATCTCACATGATGCCCCAGCTGACCCCCCTGCATCAGCCTGTCCCTTCATCCCATCAGCACCCCATTCTCTCACTAGATAAATCAAGGAGGTGAACGTGGAGTCCAAGCACTATATTTGGTTTCAGCTGAGGTGCAAGGCATGGGACCAATCAGGTCTGCCAGGTTTCTTTTGGAGCACAAGGGCAGCACAGCTGCAGAGCGGGAGCATTCGCCTGCCTGCCAGAAAATATGACTTTCAAAGACCATATTTTCTTGAGTCTTAAATTATTAATCCATTCTCTTCAGTTTTGCTATCAAATCGTCTCAATGGTTTTGCAGTTTATTAAAAATGTCCTGCACATCTGGTCTAATCAGCCAGAGGAGAATCACCCAATTTAATTGTCAATAGCAATCCCAGGATATCAGCTGGATAATCACAGCATTTTCCACCTCACCAGCTCCTGGGAAGGGTGGGTTAATCACCACTGGCGTGGAAAGGACTCTGAAGTGCTATAGGCACAGTCCAAGCAATCATACTGCTCTCCATAGTACCAGAGCCAGCCTTTTGGGGTGGAAAACATGGCACAGCAGGCAGAGCAGCCACCACAATCATCAGCAGTGCCCGTATAAGGGTCCACTCACATCTGCCATCGCAGACCAGCCCCACCTCCTCTTCTGGATCATGGGGTATCAGACAATGCAACTTGTGGCACTACCTTTCCTACACACCACAAAACCTTTCCAAGCCTGGTGCTTCCTGTGCTTCCCTCTGAAGTCAGACAGACCCTGCAGAGACAGCAATTTGAGACAGTATGTGCCAAGGACAAGACACCCAAAGGAGTGCCCCTTGTCACACCTTACACGTATCTTAGCACATGGGAAATATGTAAAGGTTATAGCAATCCTGGGAAGATTTGAAACTCCTTTCCCTCAGTTGCCAGCCTGAGCTGGAAGGAGAGATTTGATACGAAATGAAGAGCTTGTTTTCTATACACAATCTTTGTGTTTCTATATATGTATATATTTAAATACACACATCATCCTTGACACTGAAGAGTTCATGAGTTTGAGAATAATCACTTGACCAACCTGCAGCTATTCACAGGAAAGAAGAAACCTAACAGGTTAGATATATCAGCAGGAAGATTTATTCATCACCATTGGAAGTGCCTCCACCTCTCCAGAGAAATGCATGGGGAGAACTGGAGCCTCACCATCAACAGCAGAATATTTATCAACATGTTCTTGAACCCACCATTACTCCAAGCACAAGTCATTCAGAGAAAGGAAACACTGTCAAAAACCATCCCTAAATTAAAAGTCACAGCTTACACATCTTTTCTTCTCATCTGGGACAGCCTTACCTTTTGTTATATCCTCTCAACCAGTTTCCATACTCAAGGATAGGCTTGATGCTTTGAAGAGTTCGTTCGTGTTAAATGTGGGTGTGTGGAGTTTTCTCTAGGGAAAATGTAGGGGAACATGGTATCCCTGCTTGATGCACAGGTGTAGAAATCAAAACACAGTGTATGATTCACCTCCTCACAGAAGCTGCAGGGGCATTGCCTCTGCCATGTACCGTAGAAAAAGACCTTGGTAACTTTTTTGAGAGGCACTGAGTTACCTGAGGGAACTGAAGCCTCAACGTAGAAATATTAAAAGACATTTGCTTTCTACTTCAACAAGAAGTGCAAAGTCCTGCAGCTGGGGAAGAACACCACCATGCACTGATACATGCTGGGGGCCACCCAGCTGGAAAGGAGCTTGGCAGAAAAGGACCTGAGGGGGTTGGTGGACACCAGGCTGAATACGAGCCAGCAACATGCCCTTGCTGCAAAGGGGAGCAATACCCTCAGCTGCACTAGACCAAGTATGGCCAGCTGATGGAGGGAGGTGATCCTTCCCCTTTATTCAGAGCTGGCAAGGCCACACATGCAGTGCTGTGTCCAGTTCTGGAATCCTCAGTAAAAGAGAGACATGGTCTTACTGGAGAGAGTCCAACAAAGGGCTGCAAGGATAATTAAGGGTCTGGAGCTTCTCTCCTATGAGGAAAGGCTGAGAGAGAGGGGACTGTTTAGAGAGAAGGTTCAAGGGGGTCTTTACCAATGTATACAAATACCCAAAGGGATCTTACCAATGTATACAAATACCCAAAGGGAGAGGATCAGGGGCAGGACCAGAGGCAATGGACACAAACTGAAACACAGCATGTTCCCACTGAACATCAGGAAAAACATTTTTACAGGGAGAGTGACTGAGCATTGGCACAGGTTGCCCAAGGAGGTTGTGGAGTCTCTGTCTTTGCAGATAGTCAAAAACCTTCTAGACACAGTCCTGGGCAACTAGTTCTAGGTGGCCTTACTTGAACACAAGGGTTGGACCAGATGACCTCCAGAGGCCTCTACCAGCCTCATCCAGCCAGTGATTCTGTGATTCCACATACGTTTTTGTTGTTAACATATGCACAGCAGTTATTCTGCAATAGACTTAACATCCAGACAGCTGCACAGGACAGACAAATCAAGCGTAGCAAGCACAAAGCAAAAGCAGAGAGGCTTAGAGAAAGCACACGCAGGAGCTGCTCACACCCCGTGCTGATGAAGGGCTACCAGCATCACAAGCAGCCACTAAGTACCTACAAGTCAGAAATGGGTCATTATTTTCAAGGAACAATTTAATTCATTAAATACAACACTTCTCTTTCTGTCACTGAATGCTCTGTGATCACATGATGATGCTTTTAACCATGATTGCTGTTTACAATTGTCCTGAAAGCCTGTTGCTCCCACACTCCACATTTCCCATTATTTTCCCTATGTGAGAGCCCCTTCTTGGGCAGGGTTATTTATCATATTTTGAGGAAGAGGATTTATAAAGTGCCAAAGACTGGCAATTACGAGCAGTTGTAAGGATCTGTTCTAGATCTAAGGTATAATAAGAGCTGCAAAGATGGCCATAAAAACATACTCAATGTGATGCCTCCTGTGTTACTAAAAGGGCTCTTCTGCAACAGAAAACCTCCCCAAAATACACCCGAGATGTATTTTCTGGGGTCATTGTGCTCATAGAACAGGGACTAAGAGAGCTGACAGAGATGGCTTGGAGAGGTGGATGAAGAGCTGGTGTCATGCTTGGTGAGCTTGGGCTGAGAGATGGATGTCCATGAGAAGATAAAAGAGAGAGGCGAGGACTTGATGAGAACAGGGAGACAAGCCTGGACTACAGAGTTTGGCAGGTGAAACATCAGCATTAAGAGATCTAATGTGCACTGGAGAAGCATAATTCATGAACTCATGATTGGAGGTCAGCCACACAACTCTCTTACAACCCAAAAGGAGAAAGAGAAGATCTTGTAGACTCTGAGGTATTTGAGAAGCAGAAAGAACCCAGGGAAAGTGTCCTGAAAGGAAGGAATACATTCCAAGAGCAGCAATGTCCATGCCCAGACCCAGGTATCACCTAATGCATAGATGATCTCTGTGGAGCTGGGCCAATGGGCCAACTGAGCATTGCTGAGAGGGCCCTTTAAAAGCAATCCAAGTGCACTCCAAAGAAAATAGGAACCTCTGCCACTTATTTGGTGATATTTTATTATTACTTTGTTTAAAAAATCTCATTGTTTTCAAAGCAAAGTAATGACTTCAGACAGCCTGAGCAGCTCCCAAATTAAAAAACTGACCAGGAACTGAATTCAAAAATTTAACTCATCAGTGGGGGTCTTCTGGATTTCTTCTGCTTCTTTGGCTTTGGCCTTCAGAGACTGGCAGGGCTGGGTTAATGGTTGGACTTGATGATCTTAGAGCTCTTTTCCAACCAAGGCTATTCTATTATTCTATGATTATAATCAAAGCAAAGGTTGCAGGTACAAAATACCTCTGTCCTCAGCATGTCACTTGTGTCAGGGACAGGCAGGCTGGTGACAGAGACCAGACCCTATCAATTCCAGTCCTTTTAAGGGATTATTCTTTGCAAATTATATCAGATATCCTAGGGGACTGTATGATGAGTAGCCTCCCTTAGCAGGGCACAGGGCTCTGACTCAGGAGGTCATGTCCATGAATTTATCTTTTACATTAAGCCAATTAATCATCCATTAAGAACTGCAGTTGCATGCAAGTTGAAAGCACATAGAAAATACTATGGACAATACAAGTTTTAAAAGAGCACAGGGAGAGCTGAGCTTTTCAGCACCTGCATGCAGCACTGAAGAGCAGTGTCCTTTTCAGATGAGTGGTATTAAACACTGTACTTCCAATTTGGAGGGTTTAGGGTGGTGGAGCAACAGGACAGGATACTCCTGCCTGTGCCCTTTTTATGTTAAAAGCTAGTTCATCCCTCCATATCCAGAGAAGCAAAGAGCTCAGCCACATAAGCAAGAGAGAATTATCACTTCAGAAGCTTTACAGGGTCCAGTCTTTGGACAAGACCAAAAGGAAAAGTTTCCTATCTCATTTTCAATTAAGGGTGAGGAGAGGGGTTGCACACTGGGAACAGTCAGGCCCTACATGAGATTCCATATAATCATTTTTAATTATAATTTCACAGCAAGCACCTTGCAAAACAGACCCACCATCTCATCCAAGCACATAAATGTTCCAGTAATGAAGATAAAACTAAGACCCTTAATCTATTCCTTCCTCTTCTCACTACTGCTCATCCCATCCCTGCTAGGACTGGAAGTCTGCAGGAGCAAAGGCAGCCGAGTGTTTTGTGGCAGTCTGTCACTTTCTGCTAATCTTCCAATGCCAAAAATCATTTTAAATCCATTCCTGTCTTTTTGCATTTGCATGACTGTCTAGAAAGAAAACTCTTAAAAGGCAGAGTCTGATTTAGTGTGAATGAACATGTCATAAAACATTTCCAGCTCTGCAGCACTTGTGTAAATCTTTCATGATTTAAAAGTTGCCAAGTTACCAATACCAGGAGTGTTATAAAGTACTGGGCTTCACAATCAGTATACACACACAGAGAAAAGACAGTTTCAAGTTAGGCTTCCCTTCCCAGGAGCCAAGTTTCCTTCTGAAAGCAAAGACGTTAGATACTGAAATTATTTATCTTCAGTGCCAAATTAGATTTGAGGAAAGTTTAAAACATCTGCTGACAGTTTGGGTGAAGAATAAGGATGTTCTATGTCTACACTTTCCTCTGCTCAGCACCCAGATGGAGCCCTTGGGTTGCTCTAACCCTTGTGGGCTGTCCAGCCAAAGGATGGGGTCACAGCCAGCTGCTGGCCATCACAAGAAGGACCCAAAGCTCTCTTGAACAACAGATGTCCAAAATAAAAACATCCAGCTACAAACTAGCAGGCAACATCTGTGAATCCCAGCTTGGCTTCCCCTGTTTACCAGGGTCAAGACCTTCCCAATGTGCTGCACAGCACGCAGGAGTGCCATGCTGCAAGTAAACTTGGAAGTATTTGTGTCACCAGCAGGTCCCCCTGCATGTACCTATGGATCCTGAACACTGAGCAGCCCTCACTCTCCCCATTAAATGCCTAAGTTATGGCACAGAGTGCTATGAATAGAGCAAAACTCAACTTTTTGCCTCCAACAGAGGCAAACCTTCCAGCAACAGGCACCCACCCATGCTGAACAGCACACGAGGACCTTTCAGAGGTGTTGCACATGGGGATCTGCTTCACACCACCCCCGAAAGCAAACCTATCTCTGCCCCAGAAAGCATGTTGACAAAGGAGATCCCTCCCCATCCTGTGGCCAGGAGCTGCCTGTTGTCTTCATCTTTCTTCCCATAAACAGAATCACTCCATATGCTTTATTTCCTAACGCTCTCTGCACTGTACAGCACTTTAATTTTTCCAAGCACAAGTCTTTTTTCCCCAACATTCCTCACATTCAGATACTTGCCACAGGATTTATTTATCCAAATTATTCTTTTCCCTCAAACTGGCAGAACACCTCTGGCAGAAAAGCTGAGAGATCTCAGAAACTGATTTTCCAGTGAGATTTTCCCTAGCAAGAAATACCTCTGCTCCTGAATAAGAGATGATCACAGCCCCTAAAGTTTCTCTCAGCATGAGTGATAAGACAATTTTTGCTTTGTATGCCAGCACAGAAATATCAGGAAAATCATTGTAGCCCCCTCTAAGGGAAAAAATGTAAACTGCCAGCACTGTTTGTTCCCATTAGCTTCTGAACGTTGTCATTGTAGGTCCATGGAACCCCATCCCTGGTTTCTAAGCCAAAGCAGCCTTACAGCCTCAACATCCCCACTTCTCACTCAACAAGCATCAAGATGTGCAGAATCTCTGCTTTATACCTCTAAAGGGTTATTAGACAGACAAGGTTTTCAGAAAGAAGCAGTATCTTGGGTTTAATCAACTGAATGCAGCTGAAAGTATAATGAGCACATTGATGCTCGCAGGAGCTGCTTTTCAAGTGTGACACACGGAGCTGAAAACCTCAATCTAAGCACAGATTAGGGACAATTGCTCCAGGTTTAAGTTAATTATATTAACCAATTAGACAATCTGAGGGGACAATGCACCTGTAGAACATAGAAATGGTGATCATCCTTTTCACAATATAGAAAGGTAAGAAGTCAGCATAGGTTGCTATTAGAAGGTTTTATAGGTCTCCTTTGAAGAAGGAGTTGCAAGTCCTAGTGTTTGTTTTTCTCTGGTACTCAGGCTGAGTCAGGGTCATGAAGAGGTTTAGTTTAGTCTTTATCATACTGTATATTCCAGCACTGTGCTGAAGGGAGTCTCAAAATGATGATTCTCTGAGTTTGCTCATAACAGCTTCCCAGCACCTCATGGGAGTGATACGAACCCAATTGACCATGCCATGGCACAGGAAGATGGACCAGAGGACTCCATGCCCCTTCGAGCACTTCCCATTTGCAGGTCTAAGTACTCAGCTGAGAATAGCCATGAGTTTGTTTACTACATGAATGTATGCCTTGAATCAGTGTGGTTTAAATATAACTCATGATGCATTTTTTCCCCACCTGTTGTCAAACTAACAAAGTTCTGCACAATTCTCCAGCGATATCTCTTATTGTAAGTTTATTGACTTCATGCCAGAAGCACCAGGGAAAACAGAGAGCAAAGTCTGTTAAGTGAGACAGATTTCACAGCAAAGCTTCTAAAAATAAAACCCAGAATATGAAACCGAAGTGTTTTTATCAGAAATGAGCAGACCTGTTACAGGTATTTTTGAAGGAGGATCCTCCTCATAGCCTACACTTCTCCTACGTCCCAGGAAAGCAATCACAGCACGGACTGGACAGCGGTTCCATCCTACAAGGGACCACTCCTCACAAGCAGAGTACTCCATGAAATGTGGTTAACAGCAGAGGTACTCTGATGGTACCTACTCCCTGAACAGGCTATGGATACTCTAACCCCAGAGAGCAGGGCTCCTTGTAACTAAGTCATCTTTTGGTTTTTGACAATATTTCCAAGGACTCTAACGCAACAACATAGGTAACTGCTTCAGAAGCACATAGACAGGATTTGATTTCCCCCAGCATCCTCATCCAGGGCTACATCAAAGACCTGTTTCCCAGAGCATGACAGCAAGAGAAGTGTGCATTTCCTCCCATTTGCATGCTCTGCTGTCCAATAAAATTAGAGTTTAACAAACTGGGAATCTTGCAAAGCCAGACTCAGGCATGTGCCACCCATGTCCTCAATGTTATGTGTGGTTTTATGTGCAGACACAGTCCTGTTTGCGATCTATCTGCTCACCTTGTCCCATCACACAAATAGGATCCAGGCTAAGCCCATCCTGGCTGTGGACAGGTGCGATGCTACAGACCATGCTGCCACCCTGAGGAGGTGCCAGCAATCCTAATTCATGGCCAGAATTCTTGTGATGGGTTGGAAAACACTGGGGTTTCAACACCGGGCTTGACAATACAAGCTCAGTATTTCCCCCTCTCCTTTCCAACAACAAATTGATGCACCACATCTGAGGCAATGTAAAAAAAAAAAAATTAATTTTAAAAAGGATTCAATAGAACTAGGAAAGGACAGATTCTAATGTACAACCATGATTTTCTTTTGCAGGTCACAGAAACCAGTATAAGAGCAATAATTATACATGCTGGCTTACAGACAGCAGAGCATCACATGGAGTTGTATCCACAGCACTCTTTCCCTCTCTTAGAGGGGGCCAATGGCAAAGCTGAGCAGCTACTGCTCCTTCAAAGCTCCACAGACACTTCCCCAGGTCTCTTCTGTCCACTCTAATCCCCCCAAACTCTGACTGCTGCCCAGAGCTCTTCCTTCAGCCATTCCCTTGCTGCTCACCCTGCCTTCCCATCTCCCCCAGAGATGACTTGTAGACACCCATACAACCATGGACTCTTCCCAGTTCCCAAAACTCCCAAGGACCACCCTCATTTCCAGCTCATAACCTGTTCTGCCACCACCATAAATTTAATTCTGCTGCCCAAAAATTCTTCAGTGGACAAAGTGGAATTTCCTGATGCTGAGAGGAAACCCTGAGGTGACTCTGAACATACTCCCTGATAACATCCAACCCCCAAGACAGGGACAACCTGGGGTATAGATACACCTGCACAACACAAGTTACTCTGGTGCTATTGTGTGTTGCATTAACGATGATGTAGTCACAAACACAGAACTTGGCAAAGGTTTGAAAATAGCTTCCCTGATCTGCAAAGAAAAAAAAAGGGAAAAAAACACAACAATTTTTCCAGCCAAAGGGCAATAACCAATGCCTGTGCTTTCAGAATAGGCCTGTTTCTTGTTATACTACATTACTATGGCTGCATGCTGAGACATGTCACATTACATTAAAAACAACAATACCTGCAATCTGTTTCCAGATCAGACATCAATAAAAACAACCATAACAATCAGCACTCTGGGTACTTGTGAGAAAATTGATAATTTAACACCTCCAACAGCTCTTTATTTTACACAGACACTGGTGAAAACAAAAACAAACATCTCTGAACATACACACTCCTGAGAGCCTTTCACAGTACAGAGGGATGAGATGGATTGAATGGGATGGGAAAGATGGGTGCCAGCCACTGTCCCTGCAAAAGCCATGACAACCAGTAAGCATGCAAGCTGGAAGGATGCTGGTGCATTCTTCCAAGTCCTTTCTAAGCATGGCAGCAGGGAGGTTCTCACCAAGCCACCACATAAACCTTGGCACAGCTTCCACCCCCACCACCATCCGGACCCTGTCGGCCTGAGAAGTAAAAAGTGGGCTCATGGAAGATGTGTCCCATTGTTACCTATAAAGGGGACTAGGACAGGACAAGTGAACTGGGTCTACACTAATAAAAGCATCCAGATAAGTAGCCCAGATTCATATATAATATTGCCTGTGCCTAAAGGGAGGTGAAGATGACCCCTGTCCTTCCTCTCAGTCTATCTCCTAACTAAGAAGTATTTTCCTGATAAAACTCAGTGGGTTTTGGCCCTTTTGCTGCTTAGCTCACTGGAGATGTCTGTGATGAAGCTGCAGTTCAACATGACCACACTGATGTAGTTGCAATATGGGATTAGTGCTCTGAAGGGAATAAAAAGAGAGGGAGAAGAAACCAAAACCCTTTCATCTCTCAGACTGTGAGCCATGCTGGTGAGCAGTGCTGCAGGAAGCCTGCCATCCACCAGGACCTACCTCAAGGGGACAAGGTCACAAAGGCAGAGGACGTCCATTTGATTTGCTGTAGTGTGAGGTATGATCTGCAACCTGCCCCACATCAGTACAGCACTTCAGAGAGAACATGAGCGTGGGGTAATGGCACTGCTGCTGGTTGCCATCTATTCCCAGCTGGTCTTCCCATCCCAAAACTTAACCTTTCTTCTTTCAAAGCCATGTGACTCAGAGCACTGGGTTTTTCCACACTGTTAATATGCTCCAGGAGGTTCCTTCACAGTCCTTTGATATGTGGCCCCCATACTCATTCCCTTTGCATTACATCCTGAGGGGGGAGCTGCAACCTGGACCATGGATAAGAAGTTATCCCCATTAAGATGTGGGATGGTTTACCCTCCACAGCAATACCTCAGCAAAAACTGCTTTTTTCCTCCAAACTTTTGGGCTAGTGAACTCAGCCAGAGTAAATACCAGGGTAGGCAAAATCCAACTTGCCTTTGCCTGGAGCAGGTGTCTGTGCTGCTTCACCAGTGCTCCTTTGGCTAATGGCTCACCAAGTCCAATTTTAGCAACTAATTCAAGGCCATGTTTGTGCTAATAGCCCTAACCCTAGAAACAGGTTTAATTTGTTTAACATTAAATTTAGGGCTTCGGGGGCCTCTATAATGAATTTCATTAAACAGAAAAAAAATCTATAATGTAGTATTTTATGATTAATTAACTGTGCATAAAAATGGTAATTATAATTATGCTCATAATTCCACTCTTGTGACATTATCATAATAATTGATCAAAATGTTTTACCCCACAAGCATTTTAAAAACTGCAGTGCAAGAGGAAAAAAACCCTCTTAAGCCCACACCATGCACAGCCTTTGTACCCAATCCTTAAATCCTGTCTCTCCATCCCAGAATGTCTAATGCAGAAACCTTTTGAACAACCATCACAACTTTACCGAGAAGCTGTTTCTTATGAGGGGTCAGGGGAAAAAAAAGTCCATTTGTAGATGGAAAAAAAAGCCTACTTGTGATCAGAACTCAGCCAAGGAACAGACTGTAGCTTTGCTTTGAAAATGGCCAGCTGCCCTACTTTGCTGCTTTCTGTGCGTGGCTTCTGTTTGCAGGCTGCATCCAAAGCACCCATCGCCTGGTTTTGGAGATAATGGAGATTAGACTGGGGAGATCAAACAGATTAGATAGGCAGATGAATAATTATCCCCTTACCTTTATGCTTGCATCATGTCACAGCCAAGGATTGGAAAGTGCTGTCGAAGTATTACTGACCCAAACTGCCAGTACCTCTGGGACAGAGGGATGAGACAACTGCCTTTGGCAGCCAAAACCTACAGCTCCTCATTTCAGCTTTCTGCCCTAAGCCACATAAAAGCTAAAACTGTTGAACAATTCTGCTGCCCCTGCTTTGGTCCTGGCTCTCCTCAACGATATTGCTTGGCAAGTCTTGAAAATGTCATGCTTTCCTGGGGTTCTTCCTTACCTCTGCTAGCAGCTCTGCTGCCTTTCTGGGTGATTTTACTAGGAAATCTATAATGCTCCCCAGTGTCCTGAAGTCTGGAATGAGTCCAGAGGAGGCCACAAAGATGATCCAAGGGCTGGAGCACCTCTGCTATGAGGACAGGCTGAGAGAGTTGAGGTTGTTCAGCCTGGAGAAGAGAAGGCTCCGGGGAGACTTTAGAGCACCTTCCAGTGCCTGGGGGGGTACAAGAAAGCTGGGGAGGGACTTTGGACAAGGGCATGGAGTGATGGGATATGGGGTAATGGCTTTAAACTGGAAGAGGGGAGATTTAGATTAGATATTAGGCAGAAATTCTTGGCTGTGAGGGTGGTGAGACACTGGCCCAGGGTGCCCAGAGAAGCTGTGGCTGCCCCCTCCCTGGCAGTGTTCCAGCCCAGGTAGGATGGGGCTTGGAGCAACCTGGGCTGGTGGGAGGTGTCCCTGCCATGGCAGGGGGGTTGGGACAGGATGGGCTTTCAAGTCCCCTCCAACCCAAGGCACTCAAACAACCCAGAGTGTCTCTGGCAGATAAATGCTAATCCAAGTCAGACTCCTGGCAAGTCTCAGCCTGCCTGCAATTAGCAGGTCTAATTTCTGTTAATGTCTCACAACTAGAGCTCTGGAGGGAATTTAAAGATCCAAGATCCAAAACTTACCCCTCCTCCAAAGCAAAGCTAATTTTAGGCACAAGAAACCAGAGCAAAGTGCCCAACACAGATGGAAGATGCCCCAAAAGCTCGGTGTGGAGGGGACAGATGCCAAACATTGAGACTAACACATGTAGAGATTTCAGTGGGCTTTGATCAGGTGTTTGTAGGAGACACACTACACACTACTGTTCTGTGCAGCATATATATTCAACATCATCATTGTGGGCACATCGAATCCCTCTGACACTAATCTGACATGACAACTGTGCTCAAAGCCAGCAATTCCTCATGCCTGCGTGGTTCTCAGCAAAGCCACTGCCAGCACCAACGGGAAATCAGCTGGCAGATGACTGCCGTAAGCGTGATGGGAACACTGTGAGTTGCAACCTTCACATCTTGAAAAACTAAGTTTGTCCTTCAAAATCAGAACGCTGCTCACTTTTGAGACAGTCTGTTCCAAATCAGCAGCAATGTGCTCACATGCTGGAGAGGACAGAGTGATGAAAGCCCCAGTGCAATGCTGCCCTGCCTGGGAAGCCTCACATCCAAGGGAGAGCTTGCAGCACTGACTGCACAGAGCCTGAAGCAGATGCTTTATCTAACAATGCAAACCCCAGTTTTCATATCTTCTAGGCCTCCTAATTCTAATTGTTTAAAAAAAAAAAAGTCTTCTACCTTTTATTTGTAAAGCTACCCTCAAAGAGTAAACTGAAATATACCCATGTACATAATAAAACGTTGAAGAGGGGGCCTCCAAAATACCTCCTCTGCCCTGCTCACCCTTGCAGACACAGGACAAGCAGAAGAAAACACGCATGTGGGTTGTTAAAGTGTTTTGTTGGCTAAGCCAACCCAACTACTGAGAAGGGGCTGCAATGAAATCATGTACCTGGCAGTACAGTTTGACTCCGGGCTGTAGACACCCTGCTGCATGGGAAGGTGCAACCATTTCCTGCCAAGACACAGAGATATCCTATAGACATCTTACCTCAGACTTGCACCATCCATCTTTAACTTTGTACCAGGTCTTTTTGGATATTTGGGATATGGTTATGTGACCTGGGAAAAATACAACCCTCCTCGTTCCCTAAACTGCTGTGAATACTTATTATAATCCCTCTGGAATGGGGATCACCAGCTCCCTACTTGGCCAACATGAAGACTGGCCTTCCTTCCTGATGAAGCTAATGGTGGCAGATGAAGCCCAGCTTTGATGTCAGCAAGCAGTAGGCATTCTTGGAAGACTTGAAGGTCTGTCCTACGTGGTGTCTGTACGCAACAGGATAAAAGAGAAACAAGCTCTGAAACAAGCCAGCACACTTTATACTCTGCCCATGGAAATGTGAAACAGGTCATATTTTAGATCCTGTAACTGAAGATACCATAAAAAACTCAAGTGACCACAGATAAATTACTGTTCTGAAACCATAAACTTTAGTACATGTGAGTAAATACACTATTTGACTCGTTCCACAGGCTACTTCCATGAGTAAAGACAAGTCCAAAATTGAATTCTTCAAAGAGTAAAGATTTATATACTCTTTATTTCCCCTCCATTAGTCTCACCAACTGTCAAAGCGAGTGACAATTCTAGTGTAGCGCAGTATTTGAAACCTGGATGAGCAATAAAAGCCACCAAAGCACTAATACAGCCATTTTGGTCTGAAAGCCACCCTGGACTACAGCTGCAGATTCTGTGGGACCTTGTGTCCCCTAAGAAGTTGAAAAGAAACAAAAGAAGTCTCAAACTTGTCCCTTTGGGTAACTCCACCAGCCCCCATGAAGGAATACCCTGCATTAGGTCAAGTCCCACCTAACACATCCACACTCATCACTGCTGTTGCATTTGTTCAGCTGTCAGCTTTCCAACCCATGGAGAAGCTGGCAAATCTCACAGTCAAATCTTGACCACAGTAGAGGTTAATTGACTGGTTTGGGTTTACTTTTGATTTGTAGGCTGTGAGAGCTTCTCTACTCAGTACAAGTGCCAATGCCAGACACTGGTGCTCCCAAGGGATGCGTGGGAGAGGATGTCTGGGTTTTTGTAATCACGGAGAGTCTGATTGTTTGAAAGGGATTTATTTATATCCCATAGTCAGTGTATTTCCTGAAATGGGCAGAAGCTTGATGACTGGGTAACAGCGTCGTCTCTGCTGGCAACTCAGATCTAACACAAGAGGCTTTGTTTAAGAAGTACTTGAACTTTAAGAAACCTCTTAAAGAGATTTTGGCAGCACCATTAAGCAACAGGACATTGCCTCTACTTCTGCTTCATGTGCAGAAGAGAGCTGGCCACGAGAGACCATTAGAGAGGAACTCAGCAACTCAAGTGCATGTGTCCCAGATAGAAAGACGTGCTATGTTTTAGTTGAATACCTGATTCTGTGCCTAATGAGATCTTATTTATTGAGATGTCAAAGTTTCACCTCTGCCTCATTTTAACTGTAAACTACCACAAATGTTTCTACTGCTTTTCATTATAAAACAGACAGTCTCAGTCTCAACCACCTCAAAACACCGCTAACAGGGGAAAAAAAAAAAAAAAAAAAAAAAACACACCCATATTTAAAGTATAGAGTGATTCTGGCTTAAAAACAAATGGGCTGAAATTGACTGTGAAGAGAGCTAGGCTGGAAATTAAAATAAAGTTTCTAACCATTAAAACAGTCAGAATCTGGGAGAGCCTCTCTGTGAAGAGTAGTCAAGTCTTAAACTGCAGAGCTTGATATTTTTCTGAAAAGGATTATGTGGCACAGTCTCCTTGGCAGGAATACTGGAGTCAGTGATCTGGGAGGGAGGGTTGTTCCCATGACTTCCCTCTGAATCCCTCCATGGACAAACGCTATAACCATGGGACCAATAGCTGTGCTAAGACTGCCCATCAGCCCTACACACTGCACATGGATATAGACAGTGTACTATATTTACACTGTATATCTAACCAGAAACATCATCTGATGTTACTCTCCAGTTTCCACTGCCCAAAAAGGGTTATATCTCAGTGTCACCTACTTTTGCCTTCTACATATCAATGGGAGCCCTGGATGCCTAGCCCATACATGCTCTATATAGTCCTGTACAGGCAAAGATGTCCATTGCTAGCATTCAAAGGCTTCAGGGGCATTTCCATGCTTCCCAAAAGGTTTGCAAGGTACAGGCCTGCAAGTGCCAAATTCAACTAGTCATTATCACAGAAGGTACAGAAATCCTGGGGCAGGTACTGTAACTTTGGATCTGTGAGTAATTTAAGTGTAAGTAGTCTACAAAAGAACCTCTTTTCAAAATTTACTTCTATAGTGTCATCAGTTCTTCACTTCCAAATGTCTTTAAGATGAGCTAAAAAAGATTACTTGGATAATCCCTAAAATCACAAAGACTGTGCAGAAGGGCTCAGCAGGCATTTATTTGAAATTAATTATGTTTCTGCAATATTCTGATTTCTCACCAGGCTGTCAAAGGGAGCAAAAGCAGAAACTACAAGGCTAAAAGGCATGGGAAAACATCACCCACCACTTCAGTCACAGTTGTGTTTCATCTGGCCACACACGTCATGCACAGCAAATCACTCCGTGCTTCTCAAATGTCCTTGAAGGAAAGGGCACATAATACAAGATCAAGCTGGTCAAGATCTTCCATCTGCCCTGGAATCACTAACTGGTGGGAAAAGCCTGTTCTATTTGCTTGAGGATGACTATTATCATAGTATTTAAATAGCATGATCACCAGCTCTTTCTCCAAAAAGGAAATGTATTTTGAAGAATGTATTATTTGAAGTAGGCAACTAAAATCTTCCTGGCTCTTTTCCTTTCTGCAGATGCTCCAGATATTCTTGCACAGGAGGGTAAGGGAATATGCATTTAACAAAGTGGCAGCTCTGGGAGCCAAAGACCCCTGGGTACTCCCCTGAGGACACCTACCATCTTCAGACTGGAGGAGCAGCAGACCACGTACATGCCCCTCCTGAACAGCAGTAACAGAACTGGACTTTCTGCACTTTCCCTCCCAAGAAAATTGCTGCCAGAGTCACTTCCCCTGCAGAGCCTGCCTTAGCTGGCAATATTATGGCTTTGACACGTCTGCTGTAGATGCACGGAGTGGTGAATATGCCTGAAAACTGAGCTGCCTACACAGTCTAGTCTGAACGACAATGATTCCAAAGGGAAAGGCCATAAACACTCTCATCATGGAAGAAACCATTACAGGAGAAATAAACCCATTCCATATAAATTGGGCCCAATTCTAAACCATTTTGTGCTCCAAACTGCAAAGCTCTTCAGACTGAGTAATGTCATCCCCATTCAGGAAACGCTGAAACAAAGCATTTGGAACAAAACCACTTTGGCAGCTCTGCTGCGGGAAAGCTCTTCTCCACTATTCCCTGGTGGGACCCTCCTTCTCCACAGAGAGGTTTTGTACATTAAGCTAAGCTGCAGGAAGCACTTTCAGTGCGCAAACTCACAAGCAAAATGCTGTGAGGGGTTTATTCCAGCTGCTGAGAGTGAGTCTGTGGTGCAAGAGCAATGAATTACACCCCAGGGCTGCTGCAGGTTGGCACTGTGCATCCAACATCATTTGCACCAAATTCTGCCCACTTCTCTCATGCAAGGGCATCCTCAGAATAGCAAGAGCTGTCCCTGTGTGACCCCAAGCTTTTCCTCAAGAATCTACAGTCAAAAAGCAGGAAAGCATTTATTCTAAAATACTGAATATTTATTGCTCATAAATTGTTGGAAAAATCTGTCTGCATTCCGCTCTTCAATGTGCAAATCTGGTACATCGGTGGGCTCCATTTTACTAGGGTGCCATTTGGATTTTAATGAGCCAAATCTCAGACATTAGCTTCTAGGAGTGTATATGAAGTCATTATGCATATGGATTTTATATGCAGGCATTGAAGCCAGCCAGCCACAGTAAAGCAAATTGCTGTTTGCACTGTTTGACCTCCAGCAGAGGCAAGATGGACGTGCACGACTGTCGGGAAGAGTGTCCTGTCCTTAACCACTTGGGGCTTCACGTAGATAGCCCCAGGATGGAGGCCATACCATTCCAGGACACAACTTCACACCCTTCAGGTGTTGGTCAGTGATCATATTGTAGAAGTCTTCTCTTGTACTGGAATTGTCCTATGATCTCCCACCTCTCTCTCTACTGGTTAGAGAACTGAATGGCAAGCCACAAGTCTTGGATTTTACTCCCAATTAAACTACTAACCTTAGGCAAGTCTGACTCCTCTCCTAACCTTTTTTCCTCTTTTTGTCCATGTGGGCTATCCATTAACATAGAAAAAAATTGGGTGCTCATCCTAAACTCTTCAAAACAACTTTATTAATAGGGAGAGATAATTCCATAAGATAGTTCATATTCTGCTAAGAAAAGAAATGCTCTCTGTATGTTCTTTTATCTCCACTAGTTATAAAAGGAAATTAACAGTTGGTTTGCACTGAAACCTAAACTAAGGTGGATGAGGTGAGTAACATACTTCTTGGGTGTTTTTATGTACCTAAATACCTAAAGTATTGATGCCAGATACATGCCAAATAGTCCATATTCAAGTAACCATCACCCAAAAGACTGAAGCACCTTCATTCCTGCGCACTTTGTTTCATATTCTGACAGATATGCCCTTAGAGCAAGTCAACAGTCCCATTTAAACATCTGAAAACTACAGATTTAAAAAAAAAACCTCTTTAATATCACACAGTACTTAAGTATGAAGAACACGGCAACAAGTAGTTTAAGGCAACCTGATCTTTCCTTATGGTCAGCACCCTCTGCTCAGTCACCCAGCAGAGGAGGGCAGAAGAGGCCATCTCCACACGTAGACAGGCTTAGCAATGAGGATTAGGCCAGGTTAGACAGGGCTTGGAGCAACCTGGGCTGGTGGGAGGTGTCCCTGCCATGGCAGGGGGTTGGGATGAGATGAGCTTTGAGGTCATTTCCAACCCAAACCATTCTGTGATTCTAGAATTCCTTCTCATTAGAAAGGAAAAGAGGTTTACCTATCTTTGAGGATCTACCTATGGAAACAACTCTTTTTTTAGCATCTCCAGAGGGATAAAACCTATTACACTGATAATGACTTCTGAGAATAGGTAGTGAATGCCTATCAAAAAAAAAAAAAAAAGAAGTTGTTCTGAGGTTAAATTTGCATCCTTCACTCTTTTGGCATTAGTATGAAAAGTTCCTTTTTTTCTTCTGTGTAGGGATGGTGGGGCCAGGTGGGCTTCCAAGACTTCCAGGGTAACATAAAAATACCATTCAAGCCTATTGGGGAACTGATATTCTTAAACTGATATTCTTAAAAAGAAATTTCATTTGCCATCATTGAATAAAAATGAAATCTCCAGAGGCCACAGAACTTAATAGGCAATATTTAGAAATTGAGGCTGAAAATTAAGGCTGTCTTGTGAAAATTATTTCCACATGGCCTTAACATATTTCTTCATGAAATTTAATGTCACCTATAAGGGCATCCAGTGACTGGATTTTGTTATTATTTACGGCCCATTATCTAAAGTACAACACACATAATAGCTGCATACAGAATATGAGTATTTAACAGTAGTGAATGAATAAAACTGTCAGCTCACCATACCTTACTGACATTGGTGCCTTTGCAGAATAACAGGACATCATGAGGTATGAAAACATTGAGCTTCATTACCCAAAAGGAGAACGCTTTGAACTCACCAAGCAATAAAGAAATATGATGGTATAAATAACCCTGCTTAATAGTACCATCATAAAGCACACCACCCTAATTAGCACCACTGCCAGTCCTGCCTGAACTGTGCTGCATGCTGGGAGCGAGCTCCCAGGTTCAAACGAGGCCAGTGGTGAGCAAGATTTGCTTTGTGTGCAGCACATCTGCTCTTGGTGTCATTATGCTTTTAGCCATCATTTTCTTCTGGATATTTATTACTTTCCCTTGGTTGATGCGATCTAGTTTCTCTGTCCCTTCCCCTGTTGGATCCTGCAACCTGGTCCTTTTCTCACCCATTATCACTGGTGGAGAGTCTCTGCATGCCCCATTTCACACACGTATGTACATACACATCTAAGCTCCTCCACCCAACCCCTTTCACATCTTACACTATGTGCAGTTATGCCTTCACTAGTCATCCCCGTAAAGCTCAGGTGTTTTAAATATCCCAGCAACACAAATCACAGAACAAGGAGGGCAATCCATAGCAAACTTGAGCCCAAGCAGATCAAAGAGAAGCTTTCCAGCAGTAGCACAGAGCAAACATGGCTTTCTGCCTTCACAGATGTTACAAAACTGTTCCATACACAACCTCCTAGGACTGCCCTGTGCTCACAAAGTGGTGGAAACTCCTCATGAGAGAGAAATCAGTGCAGCCCCGTGCCTCCACATGGTTGAAGCTGCACAGGATGCACAGCCCTGCCTACAAGAGGGAACTCACTTTTCACTTCAGCATTTTTCTCAAACTCACCAAAGCTCTACCTACAGGCAGAAAGGCATTTGACAGAATAAAAGTGACAACAAACAAATTCAAGGCACTGCTCCACAGACAAATTTGGATGTTTCAAGAATAAAAAAGCTTAAAAGTCACATTCATGAGAAAGTGTCAACATTCCTTTCCTTCCCTGTTTCCAGGAAATAACATGAATACTCAAGTTTAGACGAAAGTCAGCTTTTTTCCCCCAAAACTGAACTGCAACTTCCCTTTAATACCTAACCACACTTGCCATCACGGTTGTTTTTTCCCACCCCACTCATAACATTTGCCAGGGGTTCACTTGAACAGTTCACGTAGGCTGCTGTTCTCAATGGGCTCCTTTAAACAAAAAAACGAAAGAAATCTCCTCTTAAACACCATTTTCATTCCTCCACGGTTGAAGATATATTCAAATTAGTGACTCTGTTGCCCTACAGTCTAAACTAAGAGGGGTTTGAGTACATTTATCCTCTCCTGTCCCACGTGAGAAAAATAGTGAGCTGTTCTTGAATCTAGGATTTTCCTTAGAAATTACACCTTTGTCCATTTTATTGACAAATCCAGAATTTCTCAGTGAGACCCTGCTACCAATCATTATTTTATTAGGATCACAAACAATCCTGGCAAACAGAGAAATGAAAAGAACATTTTTAGCTGTTGTGGTCTAGTATATAAATAAATATAACAAACATCTATTAAAAAAAGTATATATCTGAGTTGGTACCTTCTCTTTGAGCAGTTGATGTTTCAATCCACAGACTCCCAAACACGAGACTCAAATGCAAATCCTTTGTGCTTCCAAAATAAAGAATGGAGACAAACTGGGGTATTTATGGGAAAGCTCATGAAAATTTCACACGCGTTCCCCCCTTCCCTCATATTCTCAGGTGGCACGGATCAACATCTCTTGAGAAAAGAGACCTACCTGAAAAGCTAGACTGGTAGTACCTTCCCTTTTTTGTTCTAAATCATGTGGTTTATTCATCAGGGAGGGAAGGGGTTTCAATCCATAGGCATGTAATTGTTTTGCTTGCACATACCCTGATTTTGCAATTTCTAGCTCCAATCAAGCGTTTCAACTCTGTCTTACCAAGAATTTGCATTCAACGTGGGAAAAAATTTCTCATCACACTGAATAGTTTAGATTAATCAGATCATGATTTCTCTATGCTTACTGATTCTTTTAAATTAAATTATTATTATTTGCTCACTTGCTAACTAAAAGTAGGAAAACCATTTCTGGAGAACAGGAAAATTTGCCAAATGATACAGTTAGGAACTATCAGAAAACTGAACTTGCATTTACTAACACACTTCAAAAATACTAACTATTTTTAGAACAAAAATGTAATAGGAGAAGGACTCAAATCCTTCCAACATGAAGGCATTAACAGCAGTCACCATAAATCCCAGTCCTAGATCCTATAATTTGGTCACTAAACCACTTCCTCCAGATTAAGGAAACAAAGCCTAATCCCTGTTTGTGGTGATTTCCACCCCTCAACTTCTACTTTTTCCTGTGCCCAAGGCACTTTCCTCCTCCCTTGGCTACCAGGAGCTCAGGGTGTAGGTGTGAGCACAACCAGTTTCCATCCTACCTGCAGGAAGCAGCCTCTGCTCAAGGTGCTGCATTTTGTATGAGATGGATGGGGCTTGGAGCAACCTGGGCTGGTGGGAGGTGTCCCTGCCCATGGCAGGGGGTTGGAACCAGATGAGCTTTGAGGTCCCTTCCAACCCAAACCATTCTACGATTGTCTGCTGTATGGAAGGAGTATATGAAATCAATGCTTTCCCCCCACACCCCCCCAAGTCATTTTAAGGAAAAAGATGATATAAATTAGCTTGGTCCTGAAATGCATCTTGATATATTCCATGTTTTTTGATACAAAAAACTATACATGAGCAGCAAGCTCCAACTCCTGTGCTCACTGCCATGTATTACAAATCAACAGTGCTGCACATGTACACAAGTCACTGCTTCTCAGTCCCAGATCTTATTTCAACAAGCCAGCCCTATTCAGAAGGTTAAATGAATTCCATCCAATCACTCTTTACGAATACATTTTGCACATACGGTTCTGATCTTGAAAAAAAATGCATATGGGCACACACTCAAATAATATTTTAAATATAGATAGTCAATACAAAATTTCTGCATTAAGCAACCCTAGATCCTAAGCAAGGGAAACAGAAACAGCAAACCCAGGGGGAGCAAAACAGAGCACAGGAGATGAAAAATAAAGATATGAGGATTTGGTACGTGAAGATGCCCACTGAAGGTGCTACAGAGGAATAATATAAGTCTTAGGCAACTCTAAACACAAGACTAGGTATTTCTGTCCTGCTAATTTGACAGACTCAGAGCCCCTGGGAAACTTCAAGCTGAACTCTGTATCAGCATTTTCTTGCTCTAACTTGTTTATAACCAAAAGCAATATATGATTGGTGTGTGTAATTAGCCATGGTCACAGCCAGGTAGTCCCAGAGATACATCAAGACTGAGAATGTGTGTATGAACCGATTAAAAACAGCCACTGTAAAACCACCACCTTAGGCTGCGTGTAACCAATTATCTTTTTCTGTAAATATCACTGTTTTAAGCTGGGGTTTTTTTCCTAATTGTTTTCATTTTGCTGTATATTTGCCAACCTATAAGTGATTAAAATGTAATGGTAGCTGCTCATTAATCCTAACGAATGGGACACACATCATACAGTCTGGCATCACTTAAAGCACTAATTAAGGCAAAAAACTGTTTGGAATATACGGTGTGCTTTTCTCTCTGGCACCTTCCTGAAAAATTATTCAGCGATTTTCTCCTAATCCACCCAATGCTCATGTTGAACTTTTCGTAGCCACTGGGCCAGGCACTCTGTCAATGCAAATTTGTGCAGTGCCCACGAAGCTCTGCCAGCAGAAGATGTGGCCTTTTGCTTTTTCTCTGACTGCCATCCAGGAGATGTCACTCACTCACCGGGGCCAGAGAGGATTTTTTTGATAACTTCAGAGAAAGGAGATTTAATGATTCGCCAGAATAACCATTCCAGCTGGTAAAAGTTCACATCGCATATTTATGCCTGGAAGGGTGACAGCAGAGAAACCTTAACGTGTGCATTTCCTATCCTCATTACACCAGGCACAGCCAGAGGTAAACAGGGGCATTTTAAATTTAAGACTGTTACAAGAAATTATGGTGTCCATTAATGAGGTTAACTTTTATATCACTACAGCTGCCACCCTGATTTTATCTAGGTACAGAGAATGAGAGCATCAAGTGCTGCCAGGCAGGTATGTGGCCTCAAATCTCTTCAAAGCTACTGGTAAAGCTAGACTTTTCCACTAGTATTTCATTAATTCCTCAGTTACAAGAAGTTTGTACAGGACAACTGCCTGACCTATATGTGTCCCAGTAAAACAGTCACATTCACTCTGGGATTTAAAGTCTCTTCCATTTTGACTACAGCATTTGATGTACAATTGTTTACTATTCATATCAAATCTGTTCCAGGGAGAGACAAAAAAACACCCTTTCAGATACAGCTGTGCTCACACCACGTCTATTCGCATTCGAGAACCTTGATCCCATTACCATGAATGCAGCTCACCTCAATATTAGATCCCATAAATATTTTGTAGCCAAACTGAATGCAGCAAATGCTCCTTATCACCATGAAGGCCTGACAAACAACCCATGCCCAGACTGGTTTTAAACGATTGCCACGCAGAAGTCCTTAGGCTGTCTTATTAGTAATTCACAGGTTATTATATACCCAAATTATGGCAGCCTCAAGTTTGCAGCAAAAGCTGAATTTCACAGTGATGATGACTGTGTCACAGAAGTGATCAATGAGAATTAGTATTAGACCAGAAGAATTGCATCTCACAACGGCTCAACTGTTTTAAATTCCGTTTGGTTGATGGGCAATATCACATTGCTATAAATGCATAATAGAAATGCATTTCCAATTGGATCTTTATCACCACGACCTACAATCTCTGTGATGTTCATTTGACATTGAGCCTCATAAGTAGGATGATCACCAAGGTGGGTTTGGTGCTCTCCTGTGCTTTATTTGGAGACACTGCCAATGACACAAGAAAACTTCAGATCCACAGTTTGCTGTTGCTTCCTTGCTGCACACGTTGAATTATTTAACCCCAAAGGTTTCTTCAATTTACAGCTCAAACACAATTTTCTTACCCATCAAGTTCCTCATGATTATGACATACTATATACAAAATCCATTGGTTTAACCTGTACTGTATTTCAAGCATGTCACAAGTAAGCACACACTTGAAAAAAATGCAAGCAAGAGGGGTTTTTATCTCTATTAATACATAGATTTTGTGAATTGCCACTGAAATATTATCTAAGAATTTTTTTTCCCCTGTCAGAAAGCTATTCAACTCTACTTGGAGCATGCAGTTCTAGAAGCTGTAAAATAGCATATGCTCCTACAAGCAACATTTAAATTTTCATGTTCTCTTTACCAGGAAACCTGGGATTTAACATTTAAAAGATCAGAATCACTGTTATGTGAATAGCTAGTATAAAGTTAATAAGCACATTTCTGACTCAAGTCCTGTTTTGGGGACTTAAATTAAAGCACCACTTAAGTTTTAGTATAAAAGCAAAATTGTTCCTGAGCCCTACACTCCCTCACGATATATATTTCTCCCACCCTCTCCCTTTTCATCTGTTTGTGTTTCCTAATGAGCTTGCTAAAATATCAGTATCTGGTGCATGTATCATTCCCAGCATAATGGATCCCTGTTTTGACAGGATTCATGCAATCTAAGTAATGGATGCATTTCATAACCATCCTCGTCACAATTAGATAAAACTGTACTCCAGGAGGCTTTCACTTAACAGGTGCAGTACTCTCTGGGAAAGCATTTCAGAAGCAATCACAACAGCTCCCGTGGTACAAATCCATTTGTCAACTTGAATTCTTGAAATTAAAAGACATCACTTCCAGGACAAGATGCTGAATCTTAACTCCTGTGTTATCCTTTCCTGTCAATAGGATTCCTGCCATTAAATCATTCAAGCAAATCAACACACCAATTGATTTCAGTGACCTAGGTCACAGACCCAGGGTTACAAATGTTTCTGGGACCCTTCCTGGCGTATATATCCAAGAATACATACATACATATACTGATGAAAGACTGGGACAGATGCTGAGCACCATTATTTCCATGGACATTTGATTATTACTATGTTTTTAAAAGATATAGAATTATTTTTATCTCTTTGATATTTTCTTGTGAGAAATCCACTTTTCAGGACTTTTTTTTCCCCCCAGACATGTTAAATACTGCTATTGCATCCATGGAGTGCCCACTAACAATGAACCCCTAGCTAATACACCTGGATTAGTAACAGTGACTATAACCTACACACTTCCAGAAAGGACACTGGCTAGTTTGCTGATATAGGACTATCTTGATTGATCCACTTTATTTTCCAATTTCACACAATATTGACTTACTTCACATCCTCACATCACTGGTGTAGTTCTTTGCTCTTCAGATTTCTTATGATGGGATCGTTCTGCTGAGCTATAGGCTACTGACACATTGTGCTGACTACTGAGACTCCCTTTAGGCAGCCTAAAAAATGCTTATAGAAAGTCTGGTTTGAGAGGGAGAGAGACAAGTCCTGCCTTATTTTACAATGGCACCAGAGAGTATCAAGGTACCAGAGAGACTGCAGGAAAAGGGATAATTAAGCCCTTGAGTCTTTTTACCTTTGAGTACTCCAAGGTCATTGGCTCCATCCCTTTTCCCTACCCCATCCATCATTGCTAGTTTATAATGATTATCAGCAATTAGCCTGTCATGACATTATTTTGTGATATATATTACCACATGCTGAATATTTTGAGTACCAAGCCTTAATTTCCTACTTAAATCTTAAACACTAAACTGAAAAAAAAAAAAAATCAAATAAAATTAAAAGGGATTTAACTAATCCTTTTTTTTTTTCTTGCTTTTGGTCACCACAAGGAAGCACATCTCCAAAACTTTAACTTTTTATCTTATCTGGTTTTCATTCAATATTGTGTGGGGGCTTTGGAGAATTCAGTTCACAAGGGAAACGTTTCAGAGTCTGTTAACTGGAAATAAGAAACAGAATGCCCAATAACTGTCTTTCACAGAAGCACTGACCATGCACATCTTTCCTAGGAGCCTACGCTTAGCCAGTACCCAGGGCTGAACTGCAGCAGTTGTTCTACCACCTGATGCTCCCTCCTCAGCTGAGACGGGGAATTGGGGAAAAAAGGGAGAAGCCCCAGGGGTTGAAGTAGAAACAGATTTAATGAAATAAAACTGATACAATCACCGAAGTGCACAAGGTTCTACTCAGCCTGGTCCTTATGATCAGCAGCAGGAGCAGAAGACCAGGAGGGAGGAGCCCCAGGAGGAGGAGGAACACCCACCTCCGTGAGCTCCCTCCTTTTATAATGAGCATAATTAAGTGGTGTGGGATCCAGCTGTGAGTCACTGCCTTGAGTGGATCTCCCACTGACTGGGGGCTGCTGCATGGCTGGGCTGGGGCTGTGCCTGGAGAACCAAGACACTAGGTCATGAGACCCACCAGTCTCAGCCATTCTCCTTTCCAAACAGTAACTAAACTTCTACCACCTTTAATATCACACAGTAGCTGAACTTGTTTTGCTGGATATCATCCAGCTCCTCTGGAATATTTTTGGGGTGCAGGTGCATGACAGAGGTTGCCTTCTGACCATATCTACATGAGATTGTCCAAGTGATCCTCAGCCCTTCAGTGGGGAGCATTTCCAGAGAGTCAGATGTTATCCTACTACAGAAATCAACCCAGTTCTGAAGGCTATGATGCAGAGGCAGCAGCTTAGATGCTCCATAACCTTTCCCAGAGTGTTCAGAAAACAAAATGCACTTTTATTGACCTCAGGCTTCTTGTCAGCACTTTGCAGTGACTGCACTGAACTACTCTTCACTTGCACCTTTTGTTTTACAAAAGTCAAACCAGGTCCTTTTGTCAGGTTTATACAGAGACTAACTTCTCCCCATCTCCCACAAGTAGGTTTCTTGGCCACCTATCAGAACAAGCAGTTGTACAAGCAAGTCATCCTCTAAGAGGAGCTTTCAGGTATACACATGGAGCCATAAGGCAAGGTAGTCAGTCCCTAGCAGCATAATCTTGGTAACCTGAGAATGCTCCACTGAAGGGGTATGTTTGGTCCTCATTTGCTCAAAGAAAAAGGATCCCCTGTAATAATCATCACAGTTCTTTGTCTGAGGCTGGTAGTGCCCCTGCTTACTCATCACCCAGCTGTTATGCTCTTTTTTTTTTATCTCCTGTCTTGCTTAGGGATTTGAATTACTCAGAGGCAGTCAATCTGCTCATTCCTTGTTTTGCTCTGGGCTCAGTCACAGGTTCCTCATGCTGGCTGTGGCTCACCTCAATTATAAGTTAGTCAGCCCATAGACCTGATCTGGTTGAGAGAAAAAAGAGCTTCTATCAAGAGAGGAAAAAAAACTTTGCTGATGAAGTCTACGGAGAACGCATCAGAAGACAGAAAAAAAATGGGGTTTGTAGTAGGTTTTGTAGAAATATTTTTTTTTTCCCCAATAATGCTATGAACTGCTGTTGGTGCAAAATGCTATGACATATGTGATATTTATGGAATTTGCACAATGAGTAAGATACATCTCACCTGATTTCCTATGACCAATACTTATACATCTAACTTTGCTGCTCTTCCTCACTCTTACAGTTCAAAGACAGACACATGCAAAGGGTGATTCATCTGACTTACCTTAGACATCTGCCAGAAGATGAGATTAATCACTCTGAAGGCAAATGTTTCACTCCGTTGGCTGTAAATGTGCCCAAAGTGACTAAACTACACAGAGAGGCTAAAAACTTACCTAAGGCAGGGCTGGTGAGTCCCACTCCAAAGGATTTAGCCCTATTCACAGAAAAGTTGAGTCAGGAGGTTCAGGGCTGAGGTTAGAATTATCTTGTCCACGTTCAATGGAAAGCTAATCAGGAACATTTTAAATGGATCTATCCAGCTGGGGTACCAGGACGCTCACAGCAGACGTGCACATCCATGTAACTGCACTTCACCTTGTGTATGGTGATTAGCAATGGGGGAAGGAGACATTTCATGAAGTTCAGATGGGATGACTGAGGTTGGAAGGGACATGTTGGTATCACCTTGTCCAACTCCCTGCAGGTAGAGTAGATTCCCAAAAGAGAGGTCTGCATGCACTTTTCTTTCTTGGGTCTGTACATGTCATGTGTCCTATTTCCTCACACACCCCCTCAAGTTTTTCCAGGACCAGCTCAGTACAGAGCAGAGAGCTCAGCAGAGAGTCATATGAAGATTTCCCCCCCAGGGAAACGCAAAGGAAGAGAAACAAGAAGTACCACCATCTCAAACAAGGTTATTTACAGCACACAACAGGAGGTGGGGGCATGAACTCTCCAGAAACATTGAAATATAGATCTGACTCTGGGCATTGTAGTGCCTCACCAACAGTGCACTCAATCAAAATCAAATAAAAAAGATTTCACAACGCTGCTGCTTCTATTTTACAGTGGCATTGCTACCTGGTCAGGAGCCTTCAAGAAAAAAAAAAGTATCTCTGCTGTGAGCTCTCAGGTAGCAAAGTGTTAAGAAGATAATCTCCAAAAACTATAAAGCTTTCCTGAAATAGAAAAAAATCAGAGGGGCTTGCAAGGCCAGTAGCCATACTTTTAAAGTGGAAAGCCTGATAGCAAAACAGCTGAATCCAGGGTAAATGCTCCACATCACCCCAAAGGGCACCCCTGTCACTTGGCTGGCTGCACTGATGGGGGATGGCCCCTGAGACCCCTCGCTGTCCAGAGGAGACACTTGGTTTATCACGCACTAAGGGATGCCCTGCACCAGCTGTGAGACAGCTGCTGGCAATGGCTGTTGGATCATGGGTTATCCCAAGGAGTGACCCACAGCAACATCCAAAGGAAGGAGAAAGCTTTAAACCAAATCCTGCTGGAGGACTGGATTATGGATTGTGTCCAAGTCAGCTCTTCACACAGACCAGTGCGTCCCCAGCAGGAACTCCTGTGCCAGGTGAAGTTTCCATTTGCTCTTGGGATTAACATTATTCTTTCTAGTATATGTAGCAAGAAAACACCTCAACCCTCATCTCCAGCCCGCTGGGTCTGAGGGAGTATTTAAAAAAAATAGTCCTCTCTGTTCTCTTCTGGCACAGCCCTATTACCATCAGAAATTTGTCTTTCAGCAAACTGCACTTTTCATCCAAGATATTCTTCTAGAAAGGGTATGATAGCATCAGGATGGAGGTGCTGAGGTTGTATGAGATGGTTGGTATGTCCTGTAAAATGCACAGGGTGTGCAGAAAAAGGAACTGAACTGCCCTAAGAGCTTTGCCAGCTGAAGGAAGAATTGGGCAATACGCTCAGGAGCTCAAAGCTGGCTTTGAACACATTGTCCCAAGAGAGGGGACAAGGTAAAGTCAAGCAGGACGTCCCACTGCTGGGCAACACAGACATCTTTGAGCCAGGGAAGGGTGACTGAGCTGGTAGAAGTCCCTACATCAGCTTGCAGACAAGCTGACTTCAGAGCAGCTTTACTCTCACATTCATCCTCACGTCACCACTATGTACACAGGAACCAAAGATACACCTTCTGTCTCCAGCTCACGTTAGGAAACCCAGGTTCTTTGCTTTACACAACACACTTCTGCCAAACAGGGCTGGCTATGCTGTGCAGTAATACATCACCAGGAGGGTGGCCTCTTGATCCAGAGTTCACACAAATACATCATTAAAGCTCTAATGATCGGCAGCCTGCATTTCTGATGATGTATTAATGTAATGCATCATCAGGATGCAATTTGGGAATGATTAATTAGTGGGATATGCCATCAGAGCTCCATTGTTGTAGGGACACATTACTCTCCAGCAGGCCCTGGTAAGTCCAAAAGCAGTACAAATAATGTTTTCAAAGATTTTCTTTAAAAACATATAAATGAGATGTGTGCCAGTGGGAGCAAATTGCACTTAGTCAATAATGTATCTGAGAATATCACACTGGTTTTGTTCCATATTAAGCACCAGCATCTCTCAGCTCTGTTCTAATGTGAGGCTGATGAGAGATTATAGAAACATAGAACCACTGTGGTTGGAAAGGACCTCCAGGATCACCAAGTCCAACCTTTATCCCATCATCTCCCTAACCACTAGACCACGGCCTCAAGTGCTTCATCCACTCGCTTTTTAAGTGCCTCCAGGGACAGCAACTCCACCACCTCCCTGGGCAGCCTGTTCCAGTGCCTAAGCACCCTCTCAGGAAAGAACTTCTTCCTGATATCCAATCTAAACTTCCCCTGAGGCAACTTGAGACCATTTCCTCTCATCCTAAATAATTTGCAATAATTTGATCTCCTTCTGTTAATACCTGACCTGGCCTTGCCAGTGGAGCTGCATGGAATATGGACTTGGTTGCAAACACCCAAAAGGCAGCTTTGCTTTCCAACCATCACCTCTTCATTTTTGGGAGGAATATAGGACAGTTGTCAGAGGATGTAGAAAGGCAATTAGGAAAGCTAAGGCCTCCTTAGAACTTAACCTTGCAAGCCAGGTCAAGGACAACAGAAAGGGCTTTTTCAAATACATAGCTAATAAAACAAACGCTAGAGGCAATATAGGCCCACTGATGAATGAGGGGGGTGCTCTAGAGACAGAGGATATCAAGAAGGCAGAGGTGCTGAATGCCTTCTTTGCCTCTGTCTTTACTCCTGCAGGCTTTCCCCAGGAGCCCCTGATCCCTGTAGCCCCAGAAGAAGTCAGGATGAAGGAGGAGTTTGCCTTGGTAGATGAGGATTGGGTTAGGGATCAGTTGAGCAATCTGGATATCCATAAATCAATGGGACCAGATGGAATGCACCCAAGGGTGCTGAGGGAGCTGGCAGAGGTCATTGCTAGGCCACTCTCCATCATCTTTGGTAAGTCATGGAGAACAGGAGAGGTGCCTGAGGACTGGAGGATAGCAAATGTCACTCCAATCTATAAGAAGGGCAAGAAGGAGGACCCGGGTAACTATAGACCGGTCAGCCTCACCTCCATCCCTGGAAAGGTGATGGAACAGCTTGTTCTTGGCACTATCTCTAGGCACATCAAGGATGAGGGGGTCATTAAGAGTAGTCAACATGGTTTTACTAAGGGTAAGTCATGTTTGACCAACCTTATTGCCTTCTATGAGGAAATAACTAGGTGGATAGATGATGGTAGAGCGGTAGATGTAGTTTATCTTGACTTCAGTAAAGCATTTGACACTGTCTCCCACAGCATCCTCGTAGATAAGCTGATAAAGTATGGGTTTGGTGATCAGGTAGTGAGGTGGATTATGAACTGGCTGAAGGGAAGAAGCCAGAGAGTTGTGGTTAATGGGACAGAGTCTAGTTGGAGGCCCGTGACTAGTGGAGTCCCTCAGGGGTCGGTACTGGGACCGGTGTTGTTTAATATCTTCATCAATGACTTGGATGAGGGTACAGAATGTATCCTCAGCAAGTTTGCTGATGACACCAAACTAGGAGGAATGGCTGACACACCAGAGGGTTGTGCTGCCATTCAACGAGACCTTGATAGGCTGGAGAGTTGGGCGGGGAGAAACTTAATGAAATTCAATAAGGGCAAGTGTAGAGTTTTGCATCTGGGGAAGAACAACCCCATGTACCAGTACAGGTTGGGGGCTGACCTGCTGGAGAGCAGTGTAGGGGAAAGGGACCTGGGGGTCCTGGTGGACAGCAGGATGACCATGAGCCAGCAATGTGCCCTTGTGGCCAAGAAGGCCAATGGCATCCTGGGGCGTATTAGAAAGGGAGTGGTTAGTAGGTCAAGAGAGGTTCTCCTTCCCCTCTATTCTGCCTTGGTGAGGCCGCATCTGGAGTATTGTGTCCAGTTCTGGGCCCCCCAGTTCAAGAAGGACAGGGAACTGCTTGAGAGAGTCCAGTGCAGAGCCACAAAGATGATTAAGGGAGTGGAACATCTCCCTTATGAGGAAAGGCTGAGGGAGCTGGGTCTCTTTAGCTTGGAGAAGAGGAGACTGAGGGGTGACCTCATTAATGTTTATAAATATGTAAAGGGTGAGTGTCATGAGGATGGAGCCAGGCTCTTCTCAGTGACATCCAATGATAGGACAAGGGGCAATGGGTGTAAGCTGGAACATAGGAGGTTCCACATAAATGTGAGGAAGAATTTCTTCACAGTGAGGGTAACAGAACACTGGAACAGGCTGCCCAGAGAGGGTGTGGAGTCTCCTTCTCTGGAGACATTCAAAACCCGCCTGGACATGTTCCTGTGTGACCTGATTTAGGTGTTCCTGCTCTGGCAGGGGGATTGGACTAGATGATCTTTTGAGGTCCCTTCCAATCCCTAACATTCTGTGATTCTGTGATTCTGTGATTCATAGAGCTCAGCTAATCATCTCCGCGATGGCTTAGCATTTTTGCACTATTATTCATTTTTATTGCACTGACCAAGCCCTCTCTCTCAGTGCTGGGTGGCTGCAGCCCTGTGCTCTTATCCTTTAATACACCAGTGCTGGGAAGGGGGGCAGCACCATCCCATCAGCTTCTTACAGCTGTACTGCCAGATGTTAACTGGGCCTGAAACAGGAAGTATGGAACAACAGGTAGGTGCCTGATGTTATAGCATATTTTTGGCCCAGATGTAACCAGCAGATATCAGAAAACCTGTTTCTGCTAGGACAACGCACAAATCTTCCAGACTCCTGAACCCCAACTAACCACTCAAGCTGTGGAGCATTATCCAATGGGACCCAGTTCTCAGTCAGGCTGTCCAGAGCCCCACTGGAGCAGAGAGAAGAGCCAGCCAGAGGAGATGCTGTCAGCAGGACAGTGGGATTTTTATTATCATGGTTGTTACTCAAGTCACAGCCCCACCAACCACTTTTCTGCAGCCAAGGTGGCAATCTGTCCAAGTCCAGGATCAGACACACCCTCAGGCAACAAGATGCAATCACACCCCAAGATGAAGACTCAACCCCACAGGGCTGGAGGCTGGAGAAGACCCTATAATCCCAGGACTCCCCCAAGATGGGGAAATCTAGCAAGCTGCCTGGTCCAGGGATGCTCTCACATGGTTGGGAGCCCATTTGGAGTCCAGACACAGCTGATGACCATATTCTGCCAAGAATTAGCTACAAATCAGGGAAAAGGTGAAAATGCAAGAAGTGCTCTGAATATTATTTATGTCAAGAAATGACTTAAAATAAATTTTAAAAGGGCAGGTACCAAAGCTTCATGACATAGAAAGCTGAGCATCCTCCCACCCGCCAAATCTTGTTCCAGGTCTCCCAGCACTGAAACTGTTGCCACTGGCATCCCTGAGAAGTACCATAAACAGAAAATAATTCCTTGCCCAAACTTCTGATGACCAATTCTCCATTTGATGCTGCCCACCAGCAATCAAGGGAGCTACAGAGATGATCTCCATCCTTCATTTCTGTTTGATGCCAGTGTCCCATCACATTTATAGATGTAACACGAGCTGTGGAGACACTCACAGCATTCCAGCTTAACATACAACCTCTCAAGCACTTCATTTAACTGCTATTGAAGAGAAATTAGAGTGAAACAATTTTAAAGACACGGATTACACACATAGCAATTCTGTCTTAAACCCATGCCAAGCTCAGCCTCGTTAATTGCTTATTTGATCATTATTATTAGCGCTGATAATCATAATCACATATTAAATGAGTTGACAATGTATATCGTATTATGAGCCTGCCAAGACTGAGCTTGTTTGCTGAATTTTGAGCCATCCTTGCCTGTGAAACTGGAGTCAATTTCTAAGTTTTGATTCTCATAATAAGTTAATATTTATGTTGCTCAATGACTTAATGCACAGGCAGAGGAGAGGGAATGTTGCCTGTACCACAAAGCAGCTCCCCTAATGAATCTCTTATTGTCATGTAGGACATGCTGGCACTTGTGAGCACAACATTCACAGCTCTGTAATTAAGTTCCTTCTCCAATGGAACAAAGCAAAACACCCATTTTTTACAGCTGAGTATGGCAATAATTAGAGATCATCACTACAAGTCTGCGTGTGAAATACTGTCTGATGCTCTAACTGTATCTATGGCAAAAAGAGGAGCTGTTCCACTATACATTGCAATTAGAGCAACTGTGCATTCCTTAGGAATTAGGAAGTCATAAGGAACCAAGTAGAGACAATAACCCCCCCATAGCAGAGCAGCTCATCAGAGGGGGAGCATAAAGAGCCAATTAAACGAGCAGGAGACACTTATTCTTCCAGTTCAGGTCAATATATCCTCATCTTTGTTAATGGAGAGTGCTTCAGTTCTAAATCCAGGAATGCAGCAGTCAGCACCACTGTCCTCTTATCAAGCCAGACTAAAATTAGCAGCTTAGTAGTGCACAGCCACTAGTGGAAACAGACTACTATAATTTATTGCCCTCTCAGTGTGCTTCAACAGCAGCAGTGCAGCTCAGGCCTCTTCTTTCTAGCCATACCAGTTCATTGCAGTATTGAAAGAACTGAAGTTGTTGATAGCATCACAGTCAATGCAATCGACAGGGTAGTGATGTACTCGGTGAGCACTACGCCTAATTAACTCACCACCACATCATCTACTTTTTTGTTTCTCTTCAAAGCTTGCAACCTAGACTCTGTTTCTCAAAGCTAGAGCTACCTCCAGCTCTGTTGGGGTGTTACCACATGCCTTCCAAGCCAATTTCTTTGCAAGACAGAAGTTGTAAGCCAGAGATGTGCAAGAAGCTTTTCCCCAAAGCTTATTCACGGGGAACTGATGCAAGAAGCAGACAGTTCTGGAGCAGCTCTGTGACCAGCACAGCTGGGCCAAGGCAGAACAAGAGGCACTGTCACATACCCAGGACAAAGGTAGAGATGTTCAGCCTGGGAACAGCACCTGCCTAAAGCAAATCATCTGATTTCAATGGCCAGCAGCACTTCTGCAAAGCACTGCGAAATGCATCAGGTGTGCTGCTGGGTGCAAACACATCTGGCTCCAGTGACCTGCCCAGCAGTGTCCAGCCAGCCCTACCATCAGCCTCCTTCAGAGAGGGATCTGCACTTCCAGCGCATTCCTGGGCAGAAAAAGTTCTGCTGAAGCCTTTTTCCAGAAGAAAATACTTTTTCTACAAAGAAAGTATCAGTCCAATATTAATCACATTTTGCTCTACAAAGGAAAAATTCAAAATATTACCTTCAAAAGAACTAGTGTCTCATCTTCCAATTTCTCATTTTTTAAGTGGCACATATAAAATAAATATTTGTTAAGAAGACACTTGAAAAATGGATCAGTGATAAAAGACATACCATAAACCAAACATTTTTCACAGCTATATTTTCACTCTTCCATTTCTGTAAAGCCTTTTAGTTCTCCATTTTAGTTCCTTCTTCCCTCCAAAAGCCTTTCACAAAGCTGAACCTCTGCTCTCTGCAGTCTGGGACTCTAAATTTCTCTTATCTCCTCTTCAATTGATGAATAATTATTAATCCTCATGAATCAGCCATGTAAAACTCGTAGGAACCCTTATGGACACAGCTATGTCTTGAGTTTGCATGAAACACCCACACCTCAGCCAGTTCCAGTACAACCCAGGTATTTGTTTAGTGGTGACTTTCAATGGGTTAAATCAGGATCTGCAAAGGTGAGACAGACTGGGAGAAAGCATCTGGAAGAGAGCAGTTATCTACAAACCCAAAGCAGTCACAAACCACCAAATTATCCCATCCTTCCTCCAAAGCACATACAAAGCAACAGTGCCGGGATGTGAGGAAGCTGAAACCATTTTGCTGAGCCTGAGAGCTCCTCAGCTTATTAAATATGCAGCCTACAGTAAAGAAATACAGCCCCCATACATCAAATCGTGGCCAGATACAGCATGCAATTATTTTGAATGAGTGTCTGACACAAGAATAAGGACCCACTTTGGAAAGTGATGAGTGCCCTGGTTTCATAGGACTGAAGAGTACCTCTGAAGAGAGCACGCTGTGAGCACAGGAGGATGTCATGTATAATAGAGCAGCCTGCTGCTGGTGGTGATCTGCTGAATTACCAGACCTTTGATGTGGGAGGAAAGCAAAACAACAACAATAAAATGAGAAAAAAAAGCACTTCATATCTCCCACAGAACACTGAAACCTTCATAAGGAAAGCATCCATTTGAGAAGCACAGCTGATGAAACACTGGGGGCTTGTGCAGCAAGGTTGTTATCACACATGAAATAAAGACTCACACAAACACCCATCGTGGAGTGGGTAGAGTGGAGGGAAAGTAGTTACAGCTGATCTCCAAAGAGGATTTGAGTAAGCTGCTGACTCTGGCTAGGAAATATCTCCAAGGCCAAGCGATTTTATAATCTCACACTTCTAGCCTTAAATCTTATCCAGCCAAACAAGAAGTTAATCTCAAATACAGGGAAAGCCATGTGGGAAGGGTATTTCTGGAGCCATACCTGTCAGAAACAGGAATTAGTACGAGAGATGTCTGCTGTGCATCCATGACCAAGAAAAGCCATCTTCCCCTCTCTCCCAGCTACACTGACCCACACCCACCTGCAACCAAACTGTGCAGAAAACACCTCAAAAATGGGTTGAAATTAGAAGTCCCACAGGCAGCGTTCACACCATCACCTAAACTGGTTTAGGGTTGTGGTACCCGAGCTGTGCTCTGCCCTTCGCTCTGGCCCTGGAGAGCTTTGCTTGTTGTTTTTCAAACAAATATCTTTCTTTGCAGACCTAACTGCAGAAAACCTCATTTTGTGTAGGTTCCTATAAGCTTTTCTCCACCCTCTGCTATCACCATCTCTTTAATGTGCCTTCCCCTTGTTATCCAGTATTATCCCAATAAAATAATCCAGCTGCAGTAAATGCCTCTCTGCAAATCATCAATCCATCTCCATAATTCAGCATCACCCAGGACTGGCCAGCATCCTTCCTGGATGGCCCAGTGAGTCCCATTGGAGGGGGACACATTTCCCTTAGCCACAGCAGTTGGAGTCAGGCTAGCAAAAATTACAAAAAAACCCAAATCTGCTCTTCAAAAGCAGTGTGGCTCGGCAAGAAGTGTTACTGATGGCCATTTTTTGTTCTTGCTGTTCTGTATAATGCATTTTCTATTGAAATTGAGGAGTTGGTTTTGGGGATATTTTGCATGGAATTGCATTAGAGCAGAAACCAAACCTTAGTATGTTAATTCTGACAACAAGGATATTTTGGGGGCTGCTAGTGATGTTTGAACACCCTACAAAGTTTTTCCCAACTGTAAATAGGAATAGTAAAACTGATCACAGAATCAGCCCAGGATACAGTTGGCTTTCTGGTCTATAAGCGCATATTTCCAGCTCATAGCAATTATTTATCCACCAGTATCCCCAAGTCCTTCTCTCAACCCACTCACCACCCAGTCTGTACTGATGCTGGTGACTGCTCTGACTCAGGCACAGGATCTTGCACTTGGCCTGGTTGAACTTCATGGGCTCACCACTCAAGCCTGCCAAGGTCCCACTGGATGACATCCCTTCCCTCAAGCATATTGACTGCACCACTCAGCTTGGTGTCAGCCACAACCTTCCATTCAATCCAACTGTGTCATTAATAGAGATATTGAACAGTACCAATCCCAATGCAGACTTCTGAAGGACACCACTTGATATCAACCTCCATTTGGACACAGAGATATTGACTGCAGCTCTTAGGATGCAGCCATCAAGCTGATTCCTTATCCATCAAATAATCTATCTATACCTCTCCAATTTAGCAACAAGGATGCTGTGTGGGGCCATGTCAGAGTCCTTACAGGAGTCAAGATAGATGACATCAGTTGCTCTGCTCTTATCCACCAATGCAGTCACTCTCTTGTAAAAGGTCACCAGACTTACTTGGAACTAGATGATCTTTGAGGTCCCTTCCAACCCAAACCATTCTATGATTTTATGATATAACCTTTGTAAAGCCACTTTGGCTGTCTCTAATCACCTCCTTGTCATCCATATTCCTTGCTAGATGTCCTTTATCAAGTGCTGGCATGATGAAAATCAATAAAGGGGGACTAGGCAGGAATCATCACTAATAAAAAAACAAACAAACAAACGAATGACCACAACAGAATATGTTCAGAGCTGGTCAGGATATGGTCTCTGGTGGCCAAAGCAATGCTGAAAATGAAAATCTAATTTTCTCTGGTTCTCAGATAAATAGCAGTGTTGATAAAAATTGCTTAGATTCGTTTGGCCAGGAAATCCATGCTCTTATTCAAGTCTGTTATTGCAGCGTTCCATTACAAGAGGCTACAAAACACATACATTAGAAAACCAGATCCTCTTGAATGTGCATATCAAATCCTTTTTCAGAAGATACAGCATACACAACATAGCACTACACTTGTCCTTATTTAACCTGTACATTGATAGCTTGTACTTCTGCTTGAAGCAACACTTGTAAAGAAGTCTTCAGACAACTTGCAAAAAACTTGACTTTAAGCAATTCCCAATAAAGCAGCTATTGTAACATATGGCCACAAGACATCATGATTCTCAGACTAATGGGTTTAAGGAAATACAATAGAAGAAGTTATTATCACAACCAGACTCTGGTCTGTGTTCAAAGCTCTAAAGTCACACAACAGCTCAAGGAAAACATGGCTTGGCACCCACAATTAAAACCTGGTCACAGAAGGGCCTTTTCTCCTTTCTGCAAGAGCAGAGCAACACCCATAGGCTTGCATTCACACCAGCCTATGCAGCATAGAGGTACCACCAAGTGATGTAAGGTTTAACACCTGCATCCCATGTGTATGAGCACAGCATCAAACACCGCTGCACAGAGCCCATGGGCACCTACAGCAGCACTTCAGGACCACCACAGCTTTGAAGCAGACACCTAGAACATCACTTTATAAGGAATCCCAAAATTAAAAGTGGGTTTATCAGAATATTAGCAGCAACAGTTGGATTTGATGATCTTGGAGGTCCTTTCCAACCTTAATGATTCTATGACAGGTAACAATTAAAGCAAAGAAACACTAAGCAACTGGGTCAACCACAACAGAAATGCAAAGGGTTTGTAAGTCCATGTTTTCCTACCATGTGCCTCTGCAGGAGAGATTCTTGCTTGTAGGTGTTGTTACCAGCATCTCTGTAGCTTTCCAAGATGCAGCAAAGCCTGTGCAGACATCACTTGCTCCAAAAAGATGCTTAATTTCCTCCTCCTAGTAACTTCTTCCCTGGGGGGCAAACACACCCACCCTGCTAGCAGCAAGCCCTCAGGCCCCTGGAGGTAACAAAGCAATCCAACTGGGGAAACCCACACCTGCAGGAGATACTAACCACAAACTCCTACCTGATAAGAGACCCCTGAAACCAATTTATGCTTTCCCAGTGGGATGATTCAGAGCCATCACACACCTATGTTTTAGGCACAAAAGCCCCTTAGGGTGTTTTCCCCGGTAGCACCAAATGTGTGTCCATGTGGGCACATTCAGGTGGGTGCTGTTTTACACCCTTTGCTCACAATCATCTACAGATGTCAAGAAATGGGAGTAATAGCCATTCTGGGATGGGTTTTTTTGGTCTGTTATCACAAGAATATAGATTTCCCCCATGTGTCCTTTCCTCTGTGTGGTCTGCCATGTAAAATGTGAATTAATAACCAAAAAAAGCATAGCAGCTTCTAAAGCTAGCAGCCCACACTTTGAGTCTGCTCAGGACATGACACATAACCGGTTTATTCCACAAGCTTATTCACTGTCATCTTCCCTCCTTACAGGCTGCTCTTTTCTTGCTGAAGTGATAAACATGATTTTTGCACTCTGATGATGCACTTTTCCCTGCTTTCACATGCTTAATTCCCTGTTATACCCAAAGAGAGTTTCAGAGGAGAGAAAATGGTGAAGAAGTCCAACCCAAAAAGCATTACTCCTGGATTTATTGCTTCTCAGGCAAGCAAGCTGGTAATGATACTGAAAGCTCTCTGCACCCTATGGCCCCTTCACTCTCACCAGCCAAGTCCTCATGTATTATTTTCTTGGGTTTATATTACATATTTCTGCATGCAAGCAACCCTCTTGCTGTAAATGCATCAGGCATCAAAATACAGAAATCATCATCAGTGGCAAATCATATCACTCTCTCCCCTTTCTTGACTTTCTTCCCTAACATTTAATAATAACCAATGAAATACAGATACTGCCCCAATTGCAACTGGCAGTAACCGACAAGTCCCCTCCTTTAAACTTGTTAAACGACAAACCTCTTGCAGATTATTGTTCCATTTGTAGTATTTTGTCACTTATGGGAATTTTTTCTGTCCTTTCAGTGGTGTGTTTAACAATAGGCTTTGATATTTTAGAGTAAATACAGAGAGTGTCAATAATGAACCCTTCACACTTACCAACTGCTTGGTGCAGATATGTCAATACTTACCTGTGCTGAGAAAAGGGAATCATTCCAGTATCTTACATGTATAGAATCAACATGTCCAACCTTATGAAAGAAAGGCAGAGTCCTCCTGATGTTCCTGACAACTGTAAAAAGACACACAGCTAACTCAGGCAAAAAAACTTGGAGGTGGGTCTAATTAAAGCAAAAAAAAAGGAAACTGCATTTTTTTATTATAATTACCTTCTTTTTTTTTTTCCCTAGCCTTGAAATGAACACCAACTGCAACAATACAGCATCCTTAAAACTAGACTGACACTCAGTGTTACAAAAAGAGCACAAATACCTAGGAAGACAGGATTAGGGAGAAATTCAAGTAGGCTGAGTACAATTTAAAGTAATTCTCTGTGCTTTGGGTGCTTTATAAAACTCAGAAGCCCACACTGTGTTCAGCAATATCCATTCCAGTCCTTGGAGACTGACTTCACCATGTGTTGAAAGAGTCAGTGGAACTGCTGTTTGCTCCCTCATTACATGGTCATAAATGTAGGAGAAAAGAATCAAAAAATCTGAATTTCTTTTCATTTCACAAACTTTGCAAACATCCTGATTTATGGGGCAGGGAGCTTATCCTTTTTTTAAGGAGAAAAATCTATTGGAGAAATACAAAATCAACAGTTTCTGATAGATGTTTCAATATAATATTGTCAGCAATTCACAGAAGAAAATATTCCTTAAATAGCAGCTTGATTGTAATTAGAAAAGCCTGACATTTCTCCAGATTTTCTCCTGGAGAGACAGGCTGGAATATTCTGATTGTTAGGTGGAGGAATATGCAGTCTCAGACGGGGGCTTTGACTGTAGACCTTATGTCTACTCTTCCATGTCGCTGCATCACCAATAAAATCTGATAAAGCATGAATTAGGAAGGTCAGGTGGTGTAGGAGGACATGGTCATGGCCACACCATGTCATAGCCTTGCCCAGGTTCCTCCCTAACAGCTTGGAAGGTGACCATGGCACTGGGTGCACAAACCAGGGAAAATCTCCCTCCAAATAGGGTCCAAAGAGCAATGGAGATGCAGGTGAGGGAAGATGAGCTCCTTGGGTGCTTGCACACAGAAACAGGCAAAGCATCCAGCTTGGAGAAGCAAAACACCCTTCACCTAGCTCTCCAGTTTGCACACACACCCAGTTAGAGAGCAGGACTGGATTCATGGGGGCAGACCACTGTTCTACCCTAGAGTCCTCCAGTGGATTATTTGTGCTCAGGACCTTTAAGCCACTTTTGATTTGCCTTCTCCCTGCAAGGAAAGGGTTCAAATGTACCTCTGCCCAGGTCCTACCTCTTCACCTCCTTCCTTAGCAAACACCCTCACCCCAGAGCAGCCCTCCAAGTGGCTACCATCTGTTTTCACCAGAGGTAACGAGATTTCTTCCTGGAAGAAGAAAATGACTTGTCAGCTCGGACCTGACAATATCTGTTTAGCTCCAGAGTGAATATAAGTCACTTCAGTGATATCAGCAAGAATGTCATTTTCTGACAATGCACACTAAGAACAATCATTTCAATTACCGAAGGAAAGGCCGCTGCCACCTAAAACCAGATGTCAATCTGCCCAAGTACAAATTGGCTTTCTTTGACACAATAATTATGACTGGCTCAATAATGCATCAGCACAGGCTAGCAAATGGTGTGTTGAGCACAGGGTCAGCGCTGCCCTGCTCGGGATCATCCAGCTTGGAAAATCTCCAGTGATTTATTTTGTCATTGCACACAGTGCTTCAGTAAGGGGCAGATTTACATAGCTTGAGCTGCCTGTGTCGGCAGAGCAGGCGCCATGGCAGGATGGTTTGGGTTGTATTTGCTCTGGGATTGACCCTCTGGATCTGGAGCTGCCTTGGGCAGAGCACTCCCAGACAATGCTGGGATGGCAACCCACTGCTGAAGCACTTACAATTTGATGACAGGATTGATCTTACAATACCTTAGATATTTAAAGTAGACTTTTAAATCAAACCAGTTGTCTCAGCTTCCTCCACGGTCAAAAGTATGAGACACACACCTCAAAAGACAGCTGCATGTGTCTGAGTTGCACAAGAAAATATCTGTCATTGGGCTTGAGCGTAACTGAATTAACACCTTTTTGTGCTAAAGACTCCATTTTGCATAAATGAGGCAACGTGCTGCAGCCTCTCTCTCTCTCTTACGCTCCCTTTTAAATCAGCAACACAAAGAAAGACAGATTAAATTAGACCCTTGATTACTGTGGATGGGATACACTAAACAAATAGGCACGAAACAATGCCAGACACTGCTGTGACAGACAAGGAGTTCAGGATGCAGAATTTCATCAAAGGGGAAGTTGAACAGAAGAGTAAATACAAACCAGCTTTACTTGGATCCCTATGCAACAAAGACATTTAATGTGGTCAGTTATATGTTAATGATACTGCAGTTAGGAAGTAAATATGAGAAGGTGAGCACAAGCAAGACAAACCACCCTGTATATTGCAGGAACACCCCTTGTCTTGGAACCAGAAGCCTGGCCAGGAGGTCAGGGGCAAGGAGCTGCTTATGCTGCATGGGAATTTGATTTTATCCAGCTGTAAACCAGTATGCCCCATATAACCAACATGATCAGGGTTCCTAGTAATGTCTTCTGTATATGCATCTACAGTTGTTGGTACAGCAGCAAGCTGGAAGGAACCACCATTGCACTTCTTGTTGGAGATCCCAGAGGAGCAACACAGGCAAGATATCAAAGTAGCTTTCATCTAGTTGATGAGATACGAGCCACCCCCGTGTCAGTCTTCTGTTTGACATGAATTGCATCATCACCATATCCTCACCAGGCATGGACTGGTTAAGAGTCTCAGCTATCTCATCCACCTTTGCCTTAACTTCCAACAGAACTACAAAAAGCATCTTGCAAAACTGTAGGTGAGAAGAATTCCTCCTCCCACACTTACTGAGCCCATGAAGGACTGACTCTTATGTGCACACTAAATTGTTTGTACACATCTGTGCAGATGTGAACAGATATTTAGTCCCAAAAAATGACCCATAGATGTGATTAAAAAGATGCAAACTATCCCACACTGAATGTAAGGGATGCTTTTACTTCTGTCTGCACACTCATGAATGAGACCCTAGGAAAACTCTATCAGCAGGGATAAAGTATTTGTAAAGACTGTAAATCTACATTAAATTAAATATATTCAATTAAAAATCCCCTCTGAGACTTACTGCTTTTCCAGACACGGGCTGAAGTGGAAGACACCTTTGAGCTACCCCAGAGCTAACCCTCAGAAATCACCATCCCAGCTCTACCCAGGCACATTTTCCCATGTTCATTTACCCCCACATTTCACCCCATTTTCCCTGGTTTGTCTTGGTATGCAGTAAATGGCTATTGGCTGCTGCAGCACCAAAGTACCCCTTCCCATGCTGACCACTACTGCTGGATAATGCTCTGCAAAATCACACTCAGCTTCCCAAAGATGCCCCGGCACTGTTTCATGTACCAGAGCCTTGGAGCCCAGGCCTGCCACATCTTCAGGAAGAGGTGGATGTTTTATTTCTCTGCACAGGGTGCATAATTTGAATTACAATTCCACCCCGAGACAAGTTTTGCATTCAAAGATTTGCTCACAACTGGATTTTTTTAAAGATCTATTATTTGGATCAAGTCAGTCTGTGCTTCTGTAATGTTCCTCCATCACGGTCTGCTGCTGTATCCATTAGTTACACCAAGACAAAAATATAAATGGATGTGGTAGCAGAAATCATTTTATACAGTCAAACCTTTTTACATAAATAAGTTCCCAGCACCCAGGTGGATTGGCTCTAAAGATATTAGCTGGCTCCTTTCGCAGATGTTTCTGGAAGCCAGGAACTGTAGGTCTCTGCAATACCCTTTGAGAAGCAGGTTCATTATTTTTGCCAAAATAAAGCCCTATGTGTGTGTCTATATGTGTGTGTCTGAGTGAAGGAACAATTTATCTGGATGACTAAAATTCCAATACAAGTTGACAAAGGATTGACTGCTTGTGTATTTAAAACCATGACAACCCTGACATTTTATAAGTTTTTTGCTCCGGGCATAAGATAATTTACATTACAATTTTAATATTTTGAGAAACGAAGGCCTGAGAGGTTTTCCTACTCAATTATTTTGTTCAAAGTACCTCGGAAAAAAACCTGATAGGCTGTGATCATATTTCTTCTACAAAGATCAAGCTCCTGTTTTGTAAAGACAATGCAACGAACTTTGTTCTTGGCTCATGGTGCAATTCCCCACCCTCTTAATGACTGATGGGGCTAGAATGTATATTCATACCTCGTCTGGCCTTACAGATGCTACCTTGCTGTGAAATTTAGCTGTTCTGATTAACCACATCTTTAATGTGCCTGGAGATGAGTTTCCAGCACAGCTTGCAGGAGCCGTAAGGTCTTCGAGGCTCAGCTTGCTCACAGGTCTGTACAGAACCAGATGCAATGAGCTCTTCATCCCAAGGGGTTTCTCTGGCACAACCTCACTCACTGCACTAATAAACTTCCAGCTCAAAAAGGACTATACCATATAAGTCTTGCCACTGGCACTTTTTCTCCTTCCTGCTGTAAAACACCAGAGCTGCTGACCTGTACAAGCATGCAGGTGTAAAGCATTTGGAGTAAAGAAGCATTGCACGGAAGAGAATGGTTCATGAGGACTGGTTTTATATGGATTTACTTCCCCTGGGATCAGTCTCTCCCATGCAATAAAACAGTGTCACCTCCTGCACCATGGCCCCATGGCCACAGGCTGGAGGGAGCTGGCAGCTCCCACCTGCTGCCCATCCTCCCAGCCCCTGCCAGAAATGGGGTGGACTTTTATCATTATGGACATTTCTATACATTTTTTCAGATTTCTGGGTGCTGAACTGCAGGGCTTAAAGTCAGCCCAGGAACCTCTACCACGCACAGGAGCAGGGGTTGTAGGCATACACCCATGAGGTTTGGTGGGGCTGAGACCTCAATAACAGCAGCAAGGTCACAGGACAGGATGTAGGAACCACATTACACCTCACAGCCTCTGTGCACGTCCAGCTTCAGATACTACAGGTTACATTTTAATTTCCTCACTCAGTTTGTTTTCAATAATGAACAGATTTCGGAAGGATGCACCTAAAGTTTGCTCCATCTGTCAGAAAACCCGCGACAGGCTGCTCTCGCTCTGCGTTTGTGTTGTACATTCCTGTCAATAAGGGCGGATGTGGAGACAATGAAAGATGCAACACCAGGCTAAAACATGCATTTAGAAAACAACACTGGCTTCACGAAGGGAAATGGGAAAAACAGAGCCAGCCTAACCCTTTGGAACACATTAGTTTTATCTGCTGTGACAGTGGACACAGAAACCTGCTGAGTGTTACAGCTTTTGGGTAGTTATTATACTATGAAAGGTCTGAAAATGACATTGAATCAAACATCAGGAAAAAGCACTGAAATAATGGATCAAGGACTTGCTGTGCAGTTTCATTTATGATGAAAGTCAAACAAGCAGTGGGCAGTTTTTTGGCATGCATGGATCTCAAGAACATCTAAAAACAAAGGGCATTTTTCACCTGGCATTGATGAAAAGCAACTGGAGCAAAGACTGGAACAAAACAATTCTCTAAATAAGCAAGAATAAAAAGAATGTGTGTGTCTGTTAAACAGTTACAACGGGAGCAAAAAAACCTGGCATAGGATGTTGAATATTAGCAGAAAGTGCCACAAAAAAGGGTTAAAAAGGCTATAAATGGAAAGCTGCAATGGGAAGGCTGAACCTGTCCACAGCACAGCTAAATGCTGGAAGTGGCATCTGTAGGCTTGAGGATGCTAAACTTGCCCAAGTCTCTCACACTGGTAATCCAATTTTCCTAGCACCAAAAGAAGGTTTATGCAGATTACTGGAATAGCTGAATTACTGCCAATGGCCTGAAGAGATGATCCAAAGATTTTGCCAAGTGTGACTTTCAGCATCAGCTCCAGATGCAATTTCTGGTACCAAGTCTGTTGTGAATGCGTCCTGGGCTGAATGTGACCGAGCTGCAGTGCTTCGGGTCCTTTGGTGTCCTGTGCAAACACACACCAGTTACAGCAAGGCAATTGGCACTTCCATGTACAGCAAAATTTTTTCTTTAAGTTTCTTCCTCCTACCTCTTGCTGTAGTGATGGGAGCACTCTGCTGTTCATAGGGAGCAGAAGCAAAGCCTAATAGTGCCTAATAATGAGACAAAGTATGTAAATGCAAATATGTATATTCAACAAATGAATGAACCAAGGCAATGTCCTCTCTGCAGGAAAGCTCACAAAATTCAGATGTTTCCCTGGGAATATTCCTTTGCAGCAGACAGGGGTGGTGGCGTGATCACACTGTGCAAAGGGAGAGACCCATGGGAAAAGGCCAGTCCTGGCCATGCACTATGAATAAGGCAGAAAAAAAAAAACACCCTGAAAAAGAAAGGAAACAAAATAGCAGGAGCCAATAAAATGAGTGAAACTGCAGTTCTGTGAATTTTCATACAGAGATTATTTCCGTGGTACGCTGCATTTGATTGAATGCCATATTTCATGTCTACAAGCTACCTCAGCAGGACCAAAGTACTCCTCGCACAGCCCCCGGAGCAGTCACATCCCACAGCCGCGGGAAATCCCTGGAGCATCTCAAGGCTTTGAGATTTAGCCCAACTCCTCCTCCATGGGAAACCCAACTGTCTGCAGGGAAATTTGTCTGGCGTAAGCAAATCACCCTAGGTAAATTGCAAAGTCTCATTTTCTCAGAAACTGGAAGAACCATGTCCCACTGCAGTTCTCTCTTTTGCCAGCTCTGCTTCTAAGGAAAACACTGCAATCCTGTGCAAAATATGCAAGCTGGGTGTTCTGCTGTTGGCTCTTCAGAGCTGTTAGTTTCCCAGGTGAGGTCTTTGGGAAATGGTCAGGTTCTTGCAACGTGCTTTGATTTTTTTCTCACTTGCATGTAGGAACGGATACTTGGCTTCCAGAAATCACATTTAAGAACTAACTGCTGTGTGTTACAGGCAGTACAGACACTTTTGGCTGATTGAGACAAAGAAAAACCCTTTTATTTTCCATGGCATTGTACCATTTATGAAGCTGAGAGAGTGGGGAGAGCAGGGTCTCCTCACTTGAGCACTGTGGGGGTTAAAAATAAAAAAGAAAACTTAGGAAAGAGCTGAGAATTTATCTTTGCAGTAACGTATGGGGCTGCTGATGTCACAGAACATCTTGTTAGCAGAGTTCCTCTGGGCTCTATTCAAAACCTTTTCTGATTTTCTATACAAATGAGCTAGACCTACACTTCCAGAGAGTTAGTTTGCATTTTTATGGGGATGAAGCCATTCTGTATGCTAGTGGGCCTCCTCTGAATAGTGCTCTGGTTACTTTTTAAAAGGTGTTTAACATAATGAAGGGTAGATTGCTGAATATTAAGCCACTGAGTTTAGTGAAGGAAATGTCAGAGAGTGCGTTTCATCTAGGTGCATTAAAAATGGGAAATAGTGTCCCATCCAGTTCCTTATCAAACAAAATACATGCAGCTTTCCTTTCAAATAAGCAGACTGTGCAGCCAGGTTTCCAAATTTCAGCCTTTCAGTGCCTGGGTGTATTGATATCCTCACTGAGCAAGAGCTCACCAGCTCCAGAGATCCTCTTTAGAAATAAAACTTGGTGGTATTTAGAAAGGGACAAGAAGAAATGAGCAGAAGGGTGAGGACATTTTCCTCCTGCTCATTGTCTCTCACCCCTGTTCTGCCACCCAATTGTGCCTCAATCAGCTCTGAGCAATCACACATGGGCCCCAACACGGACCCAACACCAAGACATCGCTGTGTACGAGCCAAGCTGTATCAGCCCCTGTATTTCCTAGGTTCAGCAGCACAAATAAGACAGCTGCGTTTCACACCTAGAAATATTAACTCAGACTGTGAAATCATTAGAGATGCGAGTTCCCCACAGATGACAGGCGCTGGGAAGAACTGAGACAGGTCTGCAAAGAGCAGAGAGCAGCATGAGCTGGAACCGGGTGGTGTTTGCGGCTCCAGCCAGGCACATAGCGCAGTGGAGTGGCACAGCCCACTGGCAGAAGCAGGTAACAGGTACATCGCTTTCTTATCTATGGGATTGCTATGGCACAGTCCTAACAGGGGGCTGAGGCGAGCCCCAGGAGTGCATCACCCCTGGGGAGTGGGGTGTTGCCTGCCAGAGATGCAACAGGCAGCAGGGTCTGAGTATTTGATAGTGAATATTGGCTGCAGAAACACCTTTTCTGATGGTGCAGACCAGAGTGAGACAAGCAGTGGGGAATTATCAGCATGGATCAGTTCACCCATGCTTGAGCACGCCAAAACACCCCTGGGAAATAGATTGTAATAACTAAACAAGCCTTCATTCTTTTAATTAGCATTGTAGGTTATTTTGCCCAGATATAAGCTGGGCATCAGCTGTTTCAAGTAAGTGCTAGCAGAGCATGAGTGCCTCACTGGGAGAAGCTCACCCCTTGCAGTGGGATGGGATGAAGGCTGCATAACCTCTGGAGTTAACAGGTGCCAAGTGCCTTCTGCTGGTGCATAGGGATTGGCATCCTCCTTTAGGCACAGAATAAAAAATGTTTGAACTCTATAAAACCAAAGAGGTTTTCTTGCTTTGGCCTTGTTTTGCATCCTTTTTTTTTTTTAATTAAAGAATTTAGGCTGCACAAGGCAAGGGGGGATGAGATCTGGAGGACCAGCAGCCCTGTTCCTGCACAAGTCCTGCATCAGCAGCAAAGGCCAGCAGGTGCCTGCCCTGTGGTCAGCCTTAAAGCTGACTCAGCCCCTCTAAAAATACAGGGCACACTGCATAAAGCAGCCACATCAGGAGCAAAGCACACAGGTTTCCTAGAGTTTGCACTGGGTTTGGGATTCAGGGGAGTATCTCTGGCTCTTGCACTGCAGCCAGCAAAGGAAAAAGCACTTCTATTTCCAGCCAAGAAGCAGATGCATGGATGTGCAGTGTGGAGGTGAAAACTGGTACTCAGTGTACATCCTAGGGATGAAAAGCTGAGCAGCCATGATCTGCTGTGCTTTGCACTTCCACCCTCACTTCTGTGCAGCATGGGAACTATATAATAAATAAAGTCCTCTCCAGGCTGCTGCAGACATCACCACCATGCCAAGACATACGTGATGGCACTGCAGCTCTGCCCAGCAGCCCCTGCCACAGCCTGCCAGGGAGACATGAGATGTCCTCCAAGTGGGAAGGCAGCACACACCAAAGCTCATGAAAGGAAAGCCTAATTGGCCTCATCAGCTTTGCAGCAGGCTTGGATGTATTGCAGGAGCTCATGGAGGATGAAGGGTGGCATCCCATAGAAACGAGGTGGGCACTCCCCGTTGAAGGGTGTCTTCTCAACGCTGATTCTTTCCCTGGCACTGACAATGGCTTTCAGGGTGGAAGAGCTGCAGTCCCATGCTCAGGGTAGTGCCTGGGAAGCACAAAGAGAAGGACTGATGCACAATGTTCATATTTGACAGCACCAAGCAGCAGGCAGGGGCCAGGGCAGAAGCAAAGGAGACCAAGCAGACACAGAAAGCGTGGAAAAGAGGGGCTGAGTGATGGTGTCCACTGCAACACCCAGCAAGGTCCCATTCCCAGGGCTTTCATTCACATGGACGGCTAAGCTGAGCAAGATGGACAAAAAATATCATCTTCTTTTCAGCCAGCATTTAATTGAGGGTTCACACTGGCTCACCCCAAAGGATGGCCTCAGCCACAGCCCAAAAATTCACATACTGCATTCCCCAAAAATATAAGTGCCATTAAAATTTGAGCAAGTTTGGGGAGGCAGGAGGCAGATGTCTCTGTGCCCAGAGACAGGGAAACCACCAAAAGGATTCGAAGAGGCAGGAACCTGGATGGGGAGGAGATGGTTCGTTGGAGGATCTCAGTGAGGCAGCACTGCATGCTGCTCCCCCAGCCATGAGGGACCCCGAGAGCTGCAGGAGGAGTGGGACCATCCTGGAGATGGACACAGGGCTGGCCTGGGGGGCTGCAGTTTGCAGGGAAGATGCCACCAAAGACCAGCCTGGCAGAGCTTTGTCTTTCCGTGTGTTTTGGCACACAGCTCGTTAATTCTCCTTTCTAATGCAGATCTATGAGCACTGCTTTTTCTGCTCTGATGTGTTAATTTCTAGAAAATGGTCAAAAGTCCATTTAATTTAAACTCCAGACTTGGTGGAGAACTTCTCCACGAGAACAGTGGAAGGAACGAGAACACAACAGGAAGCTTCTGGGGACCCAAAGGTTGTTTGTTTATCTTTGAACGTTGTGCCAAAACAACAAAACACAATTATCCTAATTTTTGCATGCAATTTCCAGCATTGTAAATCCTTTATGTAAGAATACATCAAAACCCTTCTGCCTGCCAATCCCCTCTGTTGCTAAGGAACAGGCAGGCAGAAACCCTGAGCTGGGAGACTTGAAAGTCCTCATTAAAAGGCTTTGTGCATCACTATCAGTGAAATGCTAATTCAGTAAGGCTGATTGATACCCTTGTGTTATCAAGTTCCAGCGATGAGGAAGCCTCTCTGGCTCACCTTCAGTCACTGTTGTTAACAGAAAAAAAAAAAAAAAAAAAAAGATTTCTCACTTAAGCAACTGGAAACGTTTTAATCCTAAAAAGCAAGCAAAGTTTTCATGTTCTGCATACTTCATTTCTGCCCAGTGCGCACAAGGCTTGGGAAATTATTTACATACATTTTAAATTCACTTAGCAACCCAGGCTGCACCACTTAATTAAAATGTTTCCAGCCACATAATCATAGGACATCCTTCTGAGCACCCTACCGGGCTGATCCGCGCTGGCTCGGAAGGAAAGCTGCTGATCCGGACAGAAACTTTCCACCAAGCCCATGTCTCTTTCCTCCAGGGCTCCCAGTCTCAACACCAGAGTAAAATTAACGTTGTTCAGCCATTATTAATTTTTACTTCAATCTCACACCTCTTTCGTTGCTCCTGGAACGGGGTTCTGCATGCACAGACGTTATTGCCTTGTTCCAGGAAACGGTATTTTAACCTCTTCGTTAAACCTCAGCCTTCAATTTAAACAGGGACCACAGACTCGAATTGCTGTACCTTTAAAGTAAAAATATATGTGTAGCAAGGAAACACTATTTAAAATCAATCACTTTGCAGAGCAGAGAGGTGCAGGGCCAGGCTCTCCATGTACAACTAATGAAAAGACAATTTACCCCAAGCACTCCTCGAAGGGACTTTTTCTTTTCCAGTGTAAAAATGAAGTAGCTGCAGCAAGTGGTTTCCACACTCCATCAAGTCAGGATTTATCAGATTTCACATCCTTTTCCACCTCCTTTTGACACAGGCAGGGACTGTCACCCTACCCCACCTCCAAGAGTGACAGCAGCAAACCATCGCCAGACTGTGCGCAATTGGTCATCCCCTGATTCATTTGTGAAGCTAAATTAGGAAGAGAACACTTTACAGTTTAATCAAAGCTACAACATCACGATTAATGCACTGAAAGGTTGGAAAGGACTGACCCAGAAATGAATTCCCAGCAGAGCAGTCATGGCTTCGCACCAAAATTAAACAGCAGGACGTGGTGTGGGGAGGAAACAAGCACACTCGAGAGAGCCCAGAGACATTTGTACACTGATGAAGTCATGGGTTTCATTGTGATGTAGCCAAAGAAGACATACTAGGAAAAATTTCTTCACTGCAAGGGTTCCCCAGCACTGGCCCAGGCTGCCCAGGGCAGGGGGCAGTCCCCATCCCTGGAGGGATTTCAGAGCCGTGGAGATGTGGTGCTGAGGGACATGGGGCAGTGGGGACTGGGCAGTGCTGGGTTAATGGTTGGACTGGGGGAGCTTAGAGGTCTTTTCCAACCACGGCTGTTCTATGATTCTATGATATTTCACTATCATGCCCTGAGCAGAGGAATCATTGTTTGATCTAGGTTTTAAACAAAGCCATTATTTGACCCAGGTCTCGGTGAAAGCGCAGCATTACAGAGCAATTTGTCCAGCACTTTCACAGGCAGTTCAGTTCACCCAGACAACCTCACAGCCCTCCCTGCATCCCCTCTTCAGGGCCCTGTCCTGCCAGGTAGACATGGGCATCAGACACACCAGCTTTGTCAGGGATATATCCCTTATTTACAGAGCAGCAAAGCCATGACCAAGCCACCTTTCTTCCCTGCCAAGACGTACAATGAGTTTTCACTCCGTTTTCCATCACAGTGATGCTGCCCATCTTCTCACCAGTGTTGTTGCAGGAGCTCATGGCCATCTGCAGCACATCCACGTGCTCTATGATGTCGAGTAGGGTTTTGATTTCTGATGAGGCTTCTACTTGGGCTTTTGGTGATGGGGAATTGAACTAGGAGTTGACTATGTTGGGAGTGGTCCTTAGATCAGCTCAGATCACTTTACCTCATCATCTGGGGGGTATATAAGAGCGGTCCTTAGATCAGCTCAGATCACTTTACCTCATCTTCTGGGGGGTATTTAAGCTAAGATTGAGTTAGGAAGGGGGACCATCTACTGCAAACATCTGTCAGAGAATTGATGTGGTGCCACCATATTCCAGGGGATGCTGAAGACCCACTTAACAAGGGGAGGAGGACATGTGCCCCTGTAGCAAAGCTGCTGGAAAACACATCTCCTGGCTCTCAGCATCACCCAGGGAGTCTTCTCCGTCCCACTGTGGGCACTTTTGACCACCTCACCTCCAGCTAATGCAGGAAATTCCCAGTTCCCACTGGAGTCTGGGTATCAGAGTTGTGTCAGGCTGCAGGGATGTCCGAACGATGCCCAAACCCCCTGCCCACCCACAACTGCTCCCTATCCAAAATCCTGTGGCAGCACCCAGAAGAGCTGCACCACCACCAGCACACAGGGGAGGGAAAGGAGTCCTGGCACCACGCTGCCTGCTGTCACGCTGCTTCAAACTGTTAAGGTTTATTAATATTGCTATTTACCCTGGGTTTTTCCATCATCAGTTCATGCAAAAAGATTAATATTTACCTTGGTGTAAAACCCAGGAAGCTGTTTACACAGCTCTTAATGCACAGCAATAGTTCAGCTGGGAACTCTGATCTTGGGCACTGTGCATATATATCTGGGCTGTTCTCCATGCACCCAGTGACAGCAGTTTGAGAGGAACAATAAAAGAAAAAAATTGGAGGCAAATATTATCAGCCAACGGCTCACCGGAGTCATCTGCTGGAGCTGCAAGTGCCACAGAGCGAGTCGCTCATTAGCAACACGCACAAAAGGAGGGTTTATGTGAGGCAATTAAATAACAACAGCAGTTGTGCAGCTCAGGGCCTCGAAATTCATTTAATTAAACGTTTTTATGCATAAGGAAAAAGCAGGTCAAGCAAATATCGGCGCAATTCAGAACTGTTACCAGATTTTGGAAGTTTCTCAGTGACCCACTTTTTTGCAGCTCAGACTTGAGGGAACTGGGGGGTTCAGTCTGGGGAAGAGGAGGCTGAGGGGAGACCTCATTGCTCTCTACAACTCCCTGAAAGGAGGGGATAGTGAGACAGGGGTCAGTCTCTTCTCCCAGGTGACAGTGACAGGACGAGGGGTGATGGCCTCAAGTTGTGCCAGGGGAGGGTTAGACTGGATATTGGGAAAAGTTTCTTCACTGAAAGGGTTATCAATCAGGCAGAACCCACTGAAAGGGTTAATGGCAGCATTATCAGGCTGCCCAGGGAAGTGCTGCAGTCTCCATCCCTGGAGGCAATTAAAAGATGTGTAGATGTGCCTCAAAGTTCTTCCAGTAGTGGAAATTTCTTCCCTAAGAACACAAACACTGACAAATTACCCCACCTGCAGCTGTGCCAAGAGAACCAGCTGCATGTCCCATTTTGATTTTAAGGCTCCAGGTACCACTGCATTTACCACTTCCTTTATAAAGTGATCCATGTGATTAATTACTCCCGCTCTTTAACTGTTGCCTCCTTCACGCCAGGTTCAATTTATCTCACTTCAGCTTCCACCTCCTGGAACGTGCCACATCCCTCCTGTCTAAATGAAGGAGTAACATCATTAGACATAAAGATACATTAAAAGGCTGTCGAGCGTATAGCATCACTGATGAAGCCGTTGCATTTTGCCATGCTGTTTCCCTTCACAGCAGCACCACAAAGCCTCTGCATGCAGCAAAGAGACTCAAGCACTTCTAGAGGGGACGAGGCAGTTCTTGCAGATGCACCCCAAAATGCTGTGAACTTGAAAGCTGCACCATGCTGCCCTGGTTTGAGGTGGATTAACGGGACACAACGCTGCATTAACCTTGTAGTGTGGTTTCAGGACCAGCCTCCTGCATGACACGTCTCTATGTGTTTTCATTTTTTCCTTCTTGACCTATTTTGCAGCTTAAAGCATCCAGGACTTGCTAATGCTTGAGCTGTGGCACAGCCTTTGGTCTGGTCTTGCTAGTCTGATTACTGGGGACTCATTCAGGCACACAGAAAAAAAAAAAAAAAAATATATATATATATATATATATATATATGAAATATGGTGATTACGGTGTACTTTTCCAAACCAGAACCATTTAGTTTAACAAAACTATAGTGCTTGGTCCAAAGTTCCACAGGAAAAAAAAAAAAACACAAACTCACATTTGCTGAACTATGACCATCAAGGGACTGCCTTAAAAATGCTGAAGCCCAGTCAGCTGTGAGGGGTTTAAGAAACCCATTTTGGAAAGAAATACAACAATACTAAAAAAAGCTGAATAGTTTCACCAAAAGTAGATGGGCAGGGATTAAATATTCTGACCCTAATCCTTGCCTTGTACCTCTTTTCTTCAGGAGCAGAGTCATGGGACTGATCCTGGCTTCCACCACCAAACTGGATCTCTCAGAGCAACCCTCAAGGTCCTCCCAAACTCCCCCACAAACACTGCTCATTGGAGCTTCTGGGTGTCCTCAGAGCAGTCAAAGTTTGCACAGATTATTTTCACAGGCAGATAATTCTTTGTTTAGTGTGGATATCTTACTTCGAACTCAAACCATATAAAACACAGCCCCTGAAAATGGAAATGGTGATTTTAAATCCAAGTACTGTAAAACTATGATGTGCATGGGGGTGAAGTTGTTTTACAACACTGGCTGAATGAAAGTTTGAGAAGGGGCTTGGCTATTTCTCACACCTGCCTGATGCTCTTTGTGGAGAAGAAATTACGGCACCAGAAGCTGTTCATGATGCATTTCATACCGAGTTAAATAGCAAATTCCTATTTTCCCCCTTTTCAAAAGATGTAGCCTGCCATAGTCAGTCTCCCTTCAACTATAAAGAAGGCTCAGGCATTCATTTTCTTTCAATGCAATATATATTCCAGTTTTCCTACTTGAATAGTTAAGTATCTCAATAGTAAAACTCAAGGAATTTATGGGTTATTTTAAAAGCCCATGTAGAATAAGGCGAGAGTCCAGAGCCACAAAGCTTTATTTAGCTAGCTATATTTCCTAGCTATTAAGAAGTCATTCATTATACTCAGCATTATTCTAACATATAGATTTTTCACTAACCTATTTGCAAAGTCACTCTGGAGCTGGAATTTCAAGACGAATTCAAGCAATGAGAAAAGGACACTCCTGCAGCAATCAGGTGATATACCTGAGAAAGGCCTTAAGATCACATCCCATTTCCCAAGCAGCCTGTTTTTTCACCCAGCTGTGAGCAGTGGTGATTTCACAAGCTGTTTAGCAAATTTTCCATACCAAAGAATTTGCCCAGAAACCCATTTCCCACCTGGGGGATGCTGCATTTGTGGGGCACTGTCTGGGTGTGTTGGGGGTTGTCACTGTCTGCAGCAAGACCTGGTTGGTCACTGGGTTGGTTTTATTCTTGGAAAAGCAATATAAAATGAAGTGTAACCAGAGGTAGATGGTCTTCAAAGATGCATTAATGGCTTTCTAAAGTTTACAACTCCACCTTGGTGCAGCAGATTCTGCAGAGGTTACAGCCAGAAAAGCGTGGTTACTTAGCAATTGCAAGGATTTTTCATATTTAGTGCTATTTATCAGCATCTTCTTCATCCTCATGGCATAAATATTCCAAGTACATTAATGGGAAGCTGACACAGTGCAGTTGTGACCATGCTCTGTTTGAGGCAGATAGTCTGTAAGAACACCATCACACATCCCCAGTTGCATCAGCTCTTGGGGTACCAATGTTTCCTTTGCTTGTAACTTAGAAATCAGAGTCATGGGAGACTGCAGAAATGGAAGAAATTGGAGGTGGGGGATCATGCTTCTATCTCAGGTTTGTATTTTCAGTGTACTTTTCTCAGCTTTCTGGTTAGTTGAAAATTTCATCCACTTTTCATTCAAAATTTGCTTATGTATATTATCAAAGTGATATGTCAGAAATACCCCCAGACCTCACTAAAAGGCTTTTCTCCAACTTTAAGAGTGTCAAAAGCCAATATCTATCAGCAATCAAGCCACAGGCACTGCTATGAAAAATCCCAGCCTTTACTAATTTACAAGCACTCCCAATCTTCTCTAAATCCACTCTTGGGTATACAGGTAAGACCACATCACCAAAAGAGATGTCACCTGAGAAAGACCAGAGTCTCCCCCCTTGTAGAACACACTGGAAGGATGAGCACTGGGGCTCCCTGCTAGCAACTAACTGTAGAATCACAGAATGGTTTGGGTGTGAAGGGGCCTCAAAGCTCATCTGGTTCCAACCCCCCTGCCATGGGCAGGGACACCTCCCACCAGCCCAGGTTGCTCCAAGCCCCATCCAACCTGGCCTGGAACACTGCCAGGGAGGGGACAGCCACAGCTTCCCTGGGCACCCTGGGCCAGGGTCTGAAAAACCACATCAGAATACAGCTATAGAGATATTAACAGGGCTATAAAGGGACACCGTATGGAGCCTTAATTATTGCACCATGAGTCAGACCACTGTCTTTAATCTGAGTTTAAGTGTCTATAACTTGATATATACCTTAGTGAGCATGCCAAGTGAGTGACCACTCAAACGCAGCCCTGAGCTTATGGTTGTCTTATGGTTAGGTTCAGCAAGAGCAGAGAAGTAAATCACATTATGCAAGGTGAGTATTCATGACATTAAATTTAGCAATAAAGAACGAACTCAATAATATTCTCACAGGCTGGCTTTCAAGTTGACTAGTTAATGGATTGTTAGATATTTTTTATAGAGAGTGGAAGATCTGCCAAAAACGTGGATTGTTGCAAGATGAATGCTTAGTGTCAGCTAAACCTTCAAACAAATTATGCAAACCTTTGAGTACTATGCAATTACACATGTTAACATAAAAAACATTGCTTAATCTGATAATAGCCGTAAATTCCCAATACTTAAAAGCAATTATCACATGTTGGGCAATAACTTTCCTATTTACAGATTCCCAACTGCACATTTATTCCCACCTCAAACCTCCTTTGCTGGGCCCCAAAGACTGCAAACACGTACCAAGAGCAAAGCCCTACCAGCCCAGCTGAACTAATGCATTTGTCTCCTGAAATTTGGCATGAAAATGGATTGTTGAAGTAAGAGGGAGAGACGGGAAAATTACAGGTTTTCAATGACACTTTTCACAATGGCTTTCTAATCCACCGTGCAGTCTTTTCAGCCTGAACACCATAAAGTCCATTTAGCCAGAATGGGAGCATGAAATCCTTAATTTTACAGGGAAGCTGCGATCGGATCAAAATATCATGTTTGAACAGAACTTTTAAATTATGTACTTGAACTGGTCGATTTGTTTAATAAGGGTCGCTCAGCACTGAGAACATGAGTTTGGAGATTTGACGAAGGTGAATTACTGTCAGCACTGCAGGCTGGGCTGCTGCAGAGCATCCCACAAGCCACTGGCTGCAGGAAACTCATGCTTATTAAAATGGCTGAAGTGACACATTAATTACTTGGGCAAATTTGAACTGCAAGCAAGCGTGCTGTGGCTGGCACTGGTCCCCATGCCTTGCCTGCACAGTCAAGCAGCACTCAGCCCCAGCAGCAGGATGCACCCCACAACCACAGACCCCATAGCTACACACCCTGAGACCACCTTCCCCAGCTCCAGCAGGCTCCAAAGCAAATATAAAACAATTATTATCCAGTTTCATCCTGGTTTTATCCCATATTTTTGCATCCTAGCTTTGGGATGTCAGACCTACACAGTTCATAAGCACTTAGTTTCCACTTGTCCCCAAGAGGAGCGAACTGTACAGTTTCAATAGTGCAGAATTTCAGGCAAAATGTGGGTTTGCTTTTCCTCCTTTGCTCTTTAACACAATTTGCACCTCCTAATACGACCAACCTGTTCAGTACTATGCCCATAAGACCAAATTACCAGCTATGCAAAAAAGAGCAACAGGCTACCAAGCAGTAGGCGTAAAATTATTCATCAAAAGTAGCTGGCAGTTGCTTTCAAATAACAAATGAGTGCACACAAATTATCAAACCTGTGAGGCAGCTATTTCCAAGTAACAGAAGAACATGTAGAAGTTTGCTAATGAGAGAGGATCCTGGGAAACCATTGCAATAAGTCATTCAAATACATATAAATACATCAAAAGGTTGCCCACCATGCTATTCAATGTGTATATTATGGTAGCATACGCAGCCAGTAACCAGGGGTGGAGTTCATCTGTATTATTATGTTCCAACATCACCACCACGCTACAGTTAATTTTAAAAATTTGCACAATTTCAAGCTTATTGCAAGGGTTCAGAGCCCCTGCCTTTGTGGGATGTTTTACAGCTGGCAGAACGTGAAGCCATTGCTCTGTCACACCAGGTGTGATGAGCTGTTGCCTCTCCTCTCCTCCTCTGCCCCTGCTCATGCCAGCAAGATCCACAGAATTGTAGGGGACAAATGAGAAACAGCAAGTGTTTGTGAAACCCATTTGCAACCAGAAGCACAGCAGGGAAATGATGGTGCAGCCATGTTTATCCCGTGCCTCCTGCAATCTAGTTAGGACTTGTGCATCATTAATGGCTTCCTGTAATCACGGCATGGGGAATCAGATGCATATTTAATTTACTAAAAATTGTGATAATTATATTGTCCCACTGAACTGGCTCATTCACTGGCCCAGCAGCCTGCAATTGCCTTTAGATGGAGCATCAGAGGTCCATGTTGCTGATTCATAACCAAGAAACCCAAAAAAAAGTTTTTCCTTAGACATAAGCAGCATTGAAGGACTGTGAGACTGCTGTTAAGAAAGTGGGATCTCCATCACCAAAAGTTTTTCTGAACCAGTCAGACATCAGTCAGGATCAGTCCACAGTCTTTTCTGGGACAGGGTGATGGGTCAGTGACCTTTCTTTTTTTCTGCCAGGGGCACAATGGGTTTCACTGTGTTCTGCACCATAATCTGTATTTTATGTACTTCTACAACACTGTGTCACCAATCCAGCTCAGGAGGTTCCTTCCTCTACACTTATGGCAATTTAGCTATTGTGGCTGTGCTTTTACTCCAAATCCTTGAGTTTGGCAGTTTAAAAGGAGTGCTTTTTAAGGGTTTATTATTAATTATTATTATTATTATTGAATAACTACAAAGCTCTGGTAAGCACATGGCCACAGAGAGGCTGAATATTCTCAGGGGAGCAGGTAGGAACTTCTAGCTGGGAGGCTGACAGGATCCAGCTCCCACAGTGCATGCACTCACTAATAGCATCTCAGTGCTTAAAGCACAAGTTTAAGATGTCACTGGGCTTCTCAAATGAACGCTGGGAAATAAGTGGAGATCCAGCTCAGCTTTAACAACGGTCCAGAAGCCCTAATGCAGCAGCAACAAGTTGGGAGAGGGTCAATTCACCCAAGGGGAAGGTATGTCACAGAGGTGACACCAAGTAACAGAGCCCGTGGACACCAGTGGTCCCTGGGCTGAGCACTGCTGCCACCCAGCCTCAAGCAGTTCAGGGTGTTTTACACCTCCTCTACAAGCAAACCTTGATGCAGAGTTGTGGGAGGCTGCTTCAATCTTCCTAAATATCATACCATCTTTGTCTGATATCTCCACAATGAGAAGGAAAAAGCTGCTCTGCTGCCCTCCTCAATCTAGTTTTCTTTCAGCATAAATATGATCTGTTCTTATTTAAAATGACTTTGACCTAAAATGTTTATTTTCTCTCAGTGTGCTGCAGCCAAAAGCCTTAAAAACACAATTTCCACTTTTATTACATTACCTCTTTCATGATTCCCATAGGGATGGAAAATACACTGGATTAGCACTTCTCCAACTGTTCGTGTTTCTCTAGGAGGAGAGGGCTTGTATAAAGCCATGAAACCTCCCTGGCAGCAGGATGGGGAGGTCACACTCGAGTGCACTGGAACTGGAGACCACAAAAGGAGGAAAACTGCAGAACTGAAGGACTGTTCTTGGGAACTGCCTCCATCCATCCCTCAATACTCCGGTCCTGTGCACATGTCCTGGCTGAGACCAGCTGCAGCGGTGAGAAATCGAGGAAAAGATGCTCAGATACTTCTGAAGATGAAATAAACACCTTCAAGTTTCCCCAAGGGGTCGATCAAAACTACCGTGTCCTCCCGAGCACAAAGGCCACTTCTCCCCTGGGAGAGCTGAGGGTGTTCACTGTGCTCCCCCATCCCAAATAATCCCAACCACATCCTGAGCCAGGTGAGCTGGAGGAGCAGTGCAAGAGGAGGGGAGGAGCCCAGGTCAGGTAATGAGTTTTCCTTGCCTCACTTTCTCCTCCACGTCAATTTGACCCATCTGCTCTCTTTAGTCCATGACATGGTCTCACCAACAGAAAATGCTACTTTTTAATTTCCACCAAACACCACATTTGTGCTTCTTTCTTGTTGAGTTACTTATTTTTAGTACACTTCTGTTTCTCTTGCAGGCCAGGTAGATGATTGTTATCTTTCTCTCTATAATTGTAGCAAATGCTCATTAATCAATACAACACTGGCCAGAAATTTCCTGATGAATTCCTGCTTTAGTTGACACCTGGGCTTCTGAATGACTACGAGACAAACCTAATTACCTCCTTGGTTAACAGAAACCACACACTTTGAAAATGAAAATATCCTTTTTAGATGAGACCATTATAATAAAGGATGCTGGCAAGCTGTGATGAAAGACTCGGACACTTTGGACCACATCTTGATGCCTTTATAGGAAGTGAAGCATGGCTTAAGAATTTAACATTTTTAAGCCAAATAATTGCTCAGCACTGCTAGAAAATACCAGATGGGGAAAGTTTGTGCTTGAGAGGTATTCAGTGATGCTGATAATACACATGGGAGTCTTCTATTTCTTTTATAGACATGGGATGCCTGGAAGAATTGTGTGTGTGTGTCGCACATGAAGCTGAAGATTTTGGGGCCACTGCAGTAAAAAGGCAGAGAAGCTGAAGTCTCTACAGCAGTCACAAGTATGTTTTTTCTCCTCTTCCCTCTTGGTTCCAATGCTGGTGCTGGCTCTTGCTGCTTGTCCTCCCAGCACACAGGCTGGTCCCCAATTCACATCCAGGACCTTGAGTGATGCTCCTGCCCAGGGCTTAGCCTAGTGCATGCCCTTGCCAGGGTCCTACTTCCAAAACACCTTTGAGATATCCCATGGCCACTATAGCTTCAACATTCAACATACAAAGTCCTGTTAGGTTTATGGCCAGAAAGTCATAGCCAAAGCCAATGGTGTAGGCAGCATTTTCAACCCAGTACATATTGTATAAAAAGACAATAGAGCAAGAAGGCTTTTCTGCATCCATTTTGCAGACCAAGGGCTGATGCCTCTGCCTATCTGTGCAAGCTCACATAAGAAGTCTGTGATAACCAGGAGCCATACTTAGCCCTGACAGCTAGCTCCTGCTTTTACCATGAGATGGCCCACTCTCTCCAGGGGAAAGCTAGCAATAAACACAGGTTTCCCTCAGAACTGCAGACCTTTTGCCTCAGTCATTTAACAAACTGGCAGCTAAATGCAGTCACACACATTGGGGTTTAAGTGGTTAGCTGTTGCTCCAGCTTATTTTCAGCAAACAAATAAAGAGAAGTTCATTATAGACAACAATGAAAATGAAGCTGGGTTAGAAAAGCTACCAAATATTTGCTTGATTTTCTTTAAAGAATAGTCATCATGGCCAAGTAGTAATTGCTTAACAGCTAATGATTCCTATTTTTGGCTGCAAGTTTGCCTGTCTCCTTTCTGATGGAGACAGGATTTAACTTGCAGTAGAGGGAAGTCTAATTGCCACTTTTAAAAAAGCTGTTAATACAGGATATATATTCCAGCACAGTGACAGCCAGTTAGTTAAATTGTGCTGCATTTTGTGTGAGCAACAGTCTCATAATGCTTCTTAATCAAAAGTACTACAGGCAGAGTCAGGATATTTGGGCTGTACAGAGAGAGACTCAAGTCACATCTATAGAAGAGGTAAATCATCTGCAAATAAGGCAGAAAAGCTGTAAGTTTCAGGGGAAATAGTTAGGAATCAGTAACAGAAGCCAATAGGCTCATAGAGTTGAGGAATTTTTTGAGGATTTGATTATTTCAGGATAATAAGGAGTAGGGAGGGATGTAGGGAAGAAAGGTAAGAGTCAGAGGGAAAAACCACATCTGTGGAGGGAAGAAAGTGCCAGTGCAGGACCCTGAGGCTTCTCCCCCAGGGCAGAGATGAAACTCTCAGAAACCTTATCCCCAGCTGGACACTTATAGAGCTGCTAGTCTGTGATGGTAAAGGCACAAGCACAGACTTGGAGGACAGAGAGCAACGATGCTGCAAAGCAGAGATGAGCCTGTGAACTCACCCATGTAACAAACAAGTCCAAGTTCAAGGCAGACACATCAGTTCCCAGCAAGAGCAGTAGGAGACGAAGTTTTATGCAGTTTGCTCTTTTGACACAATCATACAATGATTCATTTAGTGGGCATTACCTAATACAGATTAGTGTAAAGCCTTGATTCATTGATCTAGACAAAAGAAATGAAAGAGCTGAGCCACAGGAAGAGATGTGCAGTTATTCATCCTGTGCAGAGCAATGACATGTGAGGACCCATTAGACATGGATGTAGAAAATAAGAGTGATGGAAAGAAGAGGGTGAAGAGAGAGCTCCAAGAAACATCTTAATTGCGAGCCCCAGCAAAATATAGATTGTCATTAGCACACCTAAATTATCAGTCTGGAGAAGCAGGTATAAATCAATATTGTACCATTGATTTCAGAGATGCAGGAGCTCTGGGCAGCTGACTGGCAGCTGACTGAGGAGAGCATGGAGAGCTTGCACCTTCCAGAGGTCTTCTTTAGTTGACAAAATGGGAAAAGCAGAAAACAGATGAAAGTGTTTTGCCCACTTCCCAAACTCAGCTCTGAGCCTGAATCCTAGAAACAGCAGATCTTCACCAACAGAAGACTTCAAGACCAGAGCAAGAGAAGACAGCATGATCCAGAGGAGCAGGAGAGAGTAGTCAGTGCTTAAGGCTGGACCTCTGAAATGCCACCATCCAGATCTCATGAAAGAAAAGCAGTGGCAGTAGGAAAGACATCAGAAAGCATGTGACATTCCTCATTGTGGAGGACAGGGGCTCTCCCTACCTTGGCTCTGCAGAAGGTGTGGTTTGGGGGTGAGATGCAGACTGACTTCATGCTCTCTTGTATTTATAAAAAAAGGTATTCTCCTGATGCAACTTTTACAAATCTAGACAGAGTGGAAATTTCACACAGACCATCCCAAGGGCTGCATAAACCTTAAGCCTTTAAGAAAGGTAAGAAAGAAGGATACCTGGTGCTGAGACCGCCTAGACTCCCCTGTGAAAGGGCCCAGCAGTTTTCTCATGCTTTCTCTCAAGACACATACAGCTGTCAGGACTATGACCTTCCCAACGGACTGACGATTCCCAATGACTGCAGTGTGAGTGGCAAAGCTGAAGATGCGATGGATAAGCCATGTCACGGATTTTAAAGCATCCTTCATTTTTATTGGAGGACAGGGGTCATATCAATACATTTCTGTCTCTCCTACTGATTTCAAAGGGTTTCAAATGAAACTCACAACAGACAACTGTAAAAGAACAAGTTAAGTGCTCTTGGAGTACCAGGTTACTTACCCTTACACCCACGAAAGCCAAGTACCAAAATAAGGTGTCACAGTGATGGAGTGTGTGCAAGACAGTTTCCATTCGCCACCAAGAGTGCCCTTCAGAAGATCACTAATACTCCTATGATCACTAAAGTTAAGCACTTCTGTTCACCTTCGCCTTCTTTCTGCATTAGGAAATAACTATGAAAAACAACCTGAGCAAGCCAGCTAATAATTATACCATCACACTATATTGATTCTTCACATTCATGAGAGAAACTGCAGTGGGCTGCAGCAGCTCTCTGAATGAGGTCTTAGGACAGGAGCTGGCTGGGGTTTCCGTGTCCTTCTTCATGCTCTCAGGAAATTATACAGCAGAAGCGAGTAAAACACTGTTGTAAGGTAATAACAGGGTCTTCTCCCCACCCCAGAACTGTCTCGTTCCACTCAATAAAGAGAAAAGCACAGAAAAGGACAAAACAGCAGCTGTCAGATGTTCCAGAGGCACCGTAATTATGAAAATATTATTTCACGTTTTGCAGTAGTGTTTGCCATGAGAGACTCACTCGCTCAGAGCTTTAAAATCTCATCTTATTACAAGAGTTTGTGATCATGATGCACTCCAGGAGATAAATGAATAAATAAGACCCTCCATAACTTTACATCTTAAATATCTTTCTCACTCCTCTCTTATGTAGCTATGGAACATTAAAAGGAGAGCATCATTACACACAGAAAAGCACCTACACAACGCTGCCATTTGTGCTCTGCCTCTTCCTTATCATTTCTCTTTTGTGACATCTAGAGATGTCTATTAGGCACAGAAAACAGTATTCTCCATTACCCAACAAATGAAAATAACCATGACTTTCAAATTACAACCAAATCACAGTGAAGAGTCAGAAAGAGCTTATTCAGGCTAGCTGACAGCCCATTTGTCCTTTTCCAAGCCTGCCACATTGCCTGCGTGGAGCACAAGAAAGCTGATAGCAGACTAATGACACCTAACATGCACACTTAACTGTTGCACGCAATGGATTTGATGCTCCAAGGAAAAGACCTAAAATACTCTCTGTATCAGCATCCTCAGCCTCCACCCAACCCAAACACCAGGCAACATGGGCTGCACACCGACACCAAACCACAGCATCTGAGCACCCTGGGTGTGCAACAGGGAAGCCCCCTCCATAGGGGACTTGAATAAACAAATCTCGGTCCAACCAGATCAGTTCTTCCCAGCTACACCAGCATCTTCACTGGGGGTCCAGCAGAGCTCTGACTTCCACCAATCCCACCAGGAGATCCCATCTGGGAAGTGAGGGGAAGACCCTCAGCTTAGCTGCAAAGCCAGAAAGGGAGACTGATGGCAGAGAACATTGAGATACCTGTACAGGGGCACATCTACATAGCCAGGGACTGACAGTCCATGAGCAGGTAGGATGCAAACAGAATCACTTCTAAAGACCAGCCCCAAACCATGCCAAGGATAACTTTCCTGGGCAAGAGGAGGGAGGTCAGCCTGGGCTCAGCCCCACAATTCTAGCTGAGCACAGGCAGCTCTGTCTTGAGTCTCCTCACACACTACCAGGGCTGCACCTCAACAGAAGTATCACAGACTTTGTTTTCTGCTGCCTGTGAGAGGATCCCCTAATGATTATATTGCAAATTCAAGTGTGGATGGAGGAAACAAAGAAGGTTCAAGAAGAAAGGACAACTGTAGTCTGAAAATATCTCCCAGAAGGGAATATCCTGGTCATCAACATCATGCTCTCTTTGTTTCTTGACAATATAACCAGACCACAGGGTCAACCTTGGTAGCCAAGAGCACAAACAAGCAGCCCAGGTGAGACTCCTCCGTATGGTCAAAGAGGAAAAAGGTGCACCCTGAGGTCAGCTTGATTGTGGCTGCACCCACAGATGGAGCCCAGGTGGAGCTTATTCTCATCAGCCATATCAGGCCTATTTGTGGTGAGAGGCAAAATGGCAAGGTAATGAGAGTGACACAATTAGAAATAATTAGCTGAGTGGGAAATCCGTTCCCAGGCAATTAATGGTAAAAGGCAAGGACTGAGCGATAACAAGTTGGGACCATATTTAGCTTTTCTCAGCGCATCCTGCTTCTAGTAACAAGAAGGCAAAGGAATAAACTGTTTTTTCATTAAAAATAACTGTATAACAAGTATCATACCAGCCATGGGAACCTGAGAGGGGAACTGGACTCACATTCCCCTAGACAGCACAAAAAATGCCCTGAAGTGATTCTTTCCACAGTAGAGGGAAGAGGTGTTTGGAGCAGGGGGCTGCCTTCAGAGGAAGGGCACAGATCCCACCACAGCCCAAGTCAGGAATAGGATTTTGACCCCCTCTGATGTATTATAAAGCTATAGAAGATTGCCAGCCTGGTGGCAAAACACTCACAGCAATCACATCCCTAGCAACTGTGCAAACACATGTTTGGTGAAAGATTCCTGAAACACAGACACGTTTTCAGGCCTTTTTATGGGAGTTACATCCAACTGTTCAGAGCCTACCACAGCCTCATGAATCTCTGGGCATCTGACCACCACAAACAGACCTCTGGGATCAACAGCTAAAGCAAGAAGTGCTGCCTCAAAATTGCTTGGCATTGGTGCCTTCATGGCATTCATCATCACAATTGAAGAAGAAAACACCTTTGTAAAAATATCCAACTACCTCACTGGATAATTCACACATGGGAAGAGAGACTAAATTCATCAAATAAATTGTCTGTAGGGGACAGTTTCCCCCGAGCACAGGTAGAAAAAGCTGCTGGAAACAGAGAACGAAGTGTCAGCATCTCACTTTGAGATGTGAAACCAGAGCTGACACCACTGTGATTTATGGAGAACCAAGGCCTGTTTGGGGAGAGGGCAGTTTACAGGAGCTGTGCCAGCAGAGGTGAAAACATGGGGCTCAGCTCTGCTCATCATCCAATTGCAAGGGCTAATATTTTATAAGTGTAAGAGATAGGCAATGACCTTCCCCTTCAGAGTCTCAAATTGTTTCTGGGTTGAGCGTTTTAAAAACAAAAAGGTATATTTTTGTCTGAGTACAATACATCTAAGATCTTATCTACAACCTCACAATTCACTAGGAGAAGACCTGGTGAAAAGATTTAAGAGCACTGCTCGCCTTGTATGAGCCTACTCTTACAAATATTCATTTAGGAGCTCAGGGTTCACCTTGACCTAGAATATACAACCACAATAACAAGAGATTAAATACTAGGCTGCTCCAGTGCTACACAGCACGCTTCCCCCTTGGATGAGGGTGTTGAATAAAGATATGTCAAATCATCTCACTTGCATGACTTATTCATAGAATCATAGAATCGTTTTGGTTGGAAAAGACCTTTAAGCTCCCCCAGTCCAACCATTACCCCAGCACTGCCCAGTCCCCACTGCCCCATGTCCCTCAGCACCACATCTCCACGGCTCTGAAATCCCTCCAGGGATGGGGACTGCCCCCTGCCCTGGGCAGCCTGGGCCAGTGCCTGACAACCCTTTCAGTGAAGAAATTGTTCCCAATATCCAGTCTAAACTTCCCCTGGTGCAATTCCTGAAAATTATAGCCAGTTCCCAAATTCACTAACATCTCCAAGCTATGACTGTGCCATCAACACGGCTCTGGTGAAGTCCAACTAGAGGGACCAGACTTTTCTAGGGTAGGCCTGGGGACAAGACTCCCACAAATTTATTAGCATTGCAATTGCATCATACTTTTTGTGCCAACCTGTTGTATTAACCAGCCATTTCCTTTGCCAGGGTGGTTTATTCCCAGCTGGGGACACAGTGCCTTGACATCACTGAAGCAAAGCAAACCACATCAAGCTGTGATTTTAGTCTGTCAGCACTGGGGGAAGACCCCAGGGTGAGGATGTCACAAATCCTACCTGAGGCCTCTTCCACTATGGAGCTGCAGAGATTCATCTTGGCTGAGGTGGTATGGGACATTAGGAATATTTAGATGCCATGGACTTCACTGAAGGAAACTTATGATCCTGACTACCTACATGGACTTCATCTGCACAGGACTGGATGCTGGGCTAGAACAAGAATGTTCTTCTGGCTGGCTAAAGCATGCTACTGCAGGAGACACAGGTGTCTCTGGACCAGCTGGTGTCCTCATAGGAAGGAATGAAAGGGGTTTTTAAGCAGCCTCTGGCTCCTCAGGATTGGGAGTTAAAAATCCTATCGCTGGCTCATTATGCTTGACTGCTGTTGGAAAACTCACAGATAATGATTGTAAAATTCTATTTATCCCCACAATTAGCTTCCTGCAGTGGCAGCTTCAGTCCCAACCTCCTGTCCTGTTCTCTGCAGCTTTGGTTCTTGGGCAAAGCAAGCTGCCTATGAAACATCATGGTAGAAAAGCTGCAAATCTTGTTCTGGCTCTGCGGAGGGGATTTCTGTTTGACTGAGCTGGGATGTATCAAGAGCTGTGTCAGGATGGATGGCAAGATATCAATACTGGGGGACTTTGTGGTGGAAGAGAGACAGTGCCATCACACACCATGATGGTGGTTCAAAACAAGTGTGGGAAAACCCAGATATTCACAGACCATGGAAAGTAGATAGAAACCAAGGGATATCACAGTGCTCTTGGTAAGAGGGTGAGGATGGGCAACATCTCAAAATGTGGGGGACTGAAGATGGATTTGGCCATAGTACGTTGTGCCACCAGGCAGGTAGGGTGCTGTGTGGCCCTGCTGGCTGGTGACAGGCATTTATGAGATATGCTCCAGCAAGGTGACAGAGGTCTTTGTCCTGTCCAGACCCCAACACTCCTCCTTTTGACCTCAGTATGAGATGAAGATGGAAGATCTGGCACTTAGATATTTACAAACCAGCTGGGAAACAGTATCACCATTTCTGGTTCCTTAATCACTTAAGCAGTGACAAGAGTTAATGGTCCCTGAAGCTTTCCTAGCAAATGTTCCTTGACATGCCATTTTCTGCACATCTCAATGATAGATAGGGAGTGAGAAGTCACTTTATGACAAGCCTTCTCAATTATTTAATAAGGCAGATTCTAATAATGTGGGGAAGTCCCCTAGAGAAATGAAAGAATAAATACAGCTTCCCTCTTATTCTGTGAATAGCTGGAAAATGGATTGTGTCCTCTCCCCCTGCCCGTCAGGTTTGTCTCTTGGACAGCCACTTCCTGGATTTCTGTTTCTCCATGTTTCCAGCTGTTTGAACTGCAAGTGAAAATAGTAAATGAAATAAGGATTTTTTTTGTCTATAAACATAGTCAAGAAAAGTTGCTGCTGTATCACAAGCAGGAAGAGGGGTGTGAATAAGGCAGAACGCTGGACCTTGAGGGGCTTAGCAAGTCTTCCTTTTCACATCTCTCGCTTTGGATTATAACTTATTTTTTGATGAGGGTCACTGCTGAGGGTCTGTAAGGCTCTGAGCACAACAGGACTTGCCAGCTGGAAGCTCTTCTTGTCCCTTGAATTATGCAGAACTGCATTAGCTCCATCACATTAAATAGTTGTCCTATGTAAAACCACCAAGTCAAAGGATTATAAGAGGGACCCGGGGATGTGACTTCATGCCACAGACTTGCAACAGCAATACAGCCTGCACTCTTTCATCCACTATACTGTAGCAAAAAAACATACTTGGATACAGTAGAAGACATACTCAGGCACCTCTATAAGTCACACAGGTCTTTATGCAGCTACATAACAAGAGATCTGCTCATTTGTGCTGGGAGCAGGGGTCAGACTTGGGCCAGAGCAATTCTACTGCTATAAATGAATGTTTTGTTATCCTTCATTTGTCTTCTCATTCACTTTGGAGTAGGATCCAATTTACAGCAGCAGTACATGTCCAAAGGAGTCACCCCTTTTGCACTGCAAACATACATGCATACGCACAGCAGAGAAAGTAGAGTGTGATATATGCTGGTCTCAGTCCAACAGATCTGTAACATCCCTCTATACCTCTTGAAAGAAATACCAAGCTGGGCATGCCAAAAGCAGAGAACATAAATCTAAGTGTAACAAAGTCACTTGCATTAAGCCAAGGACACCTTCAGACTGTTCCTGAAGCCAGTCCAAAAGCCAATTGCTGCCCAGCCTTCCCTTCCCTATTTAGAAAATAGGAACAGGAGTTGGGAGTGTTAAATGGTTAATCCAGGCTGTTTGTTGAAGATATGTCTCCACAAATGTTATACCATCTGGTGCTCTGTGAAAGCAGGAGGAGTGGGTGCTGTATTTTCATAACAATACGCCCTTCTACTCTCATTGATTAATAACATGAAGCTATTCTGTCTTTGTTCTTTTGTATATTAAAATATTTGTATGAAGGCTTTTCAATGTGAAATCCAGTAATTATCTTAAGAGCTGAGTCAATAGGCTCTTCGGGCAGAGAAATTACACATTAAACTGAACAGTAAAAAAAGCTCAATGAAAAGCATCTCTGCACCAGGCCCAAGACCACCCAAGTCCTGGGTTTTTTTGCCCCTGATGTGATTATCCCCATGAGCCTTTTACCAGATGCCATTTGGAAGCAAGAAAGCCAGGTGCCATCACTGAGGAGCTGCTACAGAAAACTGGGTCTACAGTCAGCTCATGTCCACCCTAAATCATGAGAAGCTGGCTTACACCATCCAAATGCCCACACTGAGGCCATGGCCACAAAGCAAGGTGGGCACATTACCCTCAGCCAGTACCTTTAACCTGCTCCAGGAGGGACAGAAGAGACCCACTGCTCTACACCCCTCCATCTCCTGCCCAAACACCTCCTTTCCCACTCCACTGTCTTCCCACAACAGCTGGGGGAGCTGATGCAAAGCCTGGGGCCATGGGGCATGAAAGGAGATGGAAACACCTACCTTCAACCTCCTTCCTTGGGCTGGTAGCCACAGAGGTGCGCTCCCATGAAAGTGGTGTTTTGGAAACACCAGGGAAAGAAAAGCTGCAGAGGGAACAACACATCCCCAAACCAGGAGATGTCAGTGCTCCACCTACTTCCAGTTGTCCCCAGCCAACAAGGGAATGAAAACTCCTGAATTCAGTTACAATGCAAAAAAAAAAAAAAAAAAAGTAGAGGAAAAAAGGTCATTCCTGACATTAACTGAACTGAGAGTCAATCTATGTAACACTGTGTGCTTGCAAGTGTGTTACTATCAGTCCCCCTTTACCTATCGATAAATGTAATGTGAGCGAGAGATTTAAACCCAACTGCAGATGCTTCGGTGTCAAAGGCAGAAATCTCTCTTTAATTTAACATCTAGAAGATCCAGCTCATCGAGGCAGAGCCTTTTTAGTTCTAGCAGATGAACAGGGAGCACAGTTAAAAATGTGCAACTGGAAGATGATTTAAATAGTGCAGTTTATAGTGGATACAATTAATGGGCAATTTCTCATAAAGGTCCCTAGAAAATGTAATTCTTTTTCCTGCAGGAAGCCTTATTTCACCAAGTAGTTCCAGTTTTATGCTGGAAAACCAGAAATGTTCTCACCCTTCCAAACTTTTTTCAGCAGCTGTAAAAGACAGAAATTTAGTTTCAATGAAAGCAAAGTTTACTCCACAATTGCCCCATGCACCAGCATAGCTTGGGAGGAAAAGCATCAAATATTGGAAAACCCATGACAAAAAATTAAGGGCCAAACCCCATCAGCGTAACTCAAAATATGTTGTCACCCTTTCCTATATGGCACCCATTGGATTTAAAGCAGAAGGAGGAATGTGTGACAGAGCAGGACATCCAGCATCAAATTTGATCAAACCCTTGGTTGTCCATAAAATACACATCCACTTTCAGCCCAGCACTTCCAGCCTCAGAAGAATTCCCCCTTTTCTTCAGAGTTTTGTCTCCCTCTTCTACCTGTTGTGTCGTGACAAAGTTTCCAAGTACAAACGAAGTGACCCTCATCAAGAAATAAAGAAACAAATCCTCCAACAGCTATTTCCTCTCTGACAGTTGGTATGCGAATGCTTCACTGCCTTTACTACTTAGCCATGAAACCTTCATCATAAGTGTCATTTGGCTTTAACTTTGCAATAAGGTAATTATAGCACCACGCTTATTAAAAAACAGACTCCATCACCGCCGACGGTGACTGATGTTGGTTAGAGTTGGAACTTGACAGCCAAGTAGGATGAGCAAGTGCATCAGGGTGCTAACGATATTATATTGCAAATGCTGTTTATTTTCTGTCAGTTCTAAACTATGCAGTAAATAACACATTATATAAAAAAAAAAAAAGAGAGATCCAGAAATAACATTAACTTAAAATGGAACCATCAATTATCCCCCTTTCTTCAGCTTTCAGAAGATTCCTCTCTTTTTTTAATTTTTCTTTTTTTATCTTCAAGCATTTGTGCAGGTTTTTTTTTTTCCCCTTTATTCATTAATTGCTTTCTTCTGACTCCTCTGTTCTGCTTCAGCACCCATAAATCAATGTAAAAAAGATAAAATGCTACTATTATGAAATGAGTGTAAAACCGTATTTAAATAAATTTCCTTTTGCACACATTTCCTTCCATCTCAGCTCCAAATCATCCACTCCCACTGTGATAGAGCCCACCTTTCCCACCCTAAAGTGGACCTGGTCTGTCCCCTGTTTCAAAAGCCTCCCAGAAAGTGGGCTGGAGGACAACCCACAGCCACATAAAAAGGTGGTTATTTAAAAAAAACAATGTTTTTAATGGAAGTTTGTGTGCTTTTTAAATTACAGGGGTTTTTTCCACTTTTTAACATTTCCCCTGTAGGAGATGCTGAGGCAGGAGAAGGGGGAACTGGGAAGGAAGCACTGAGGAAATTGAAACACCTTCCCTTCTCCCCAGACACACAGAAAGTTAAAATTAATTTTAACTTAAAACCCAAGGGAAGGAGGGTGGGGGTGAAATTTAGTATCTGCAAATTAAATTAAGGGGGGGAGAGGTCCCTTCTTTTGGGCAGCAGGACAGAAGTGTCTTTTGGTGAAGCTGAGTCAGGAGGTTTGCAGGTTGACCAGGTGCTGGGAGCGTGGGGCTGCTTGGAGAAAGAGATTTAAGTACAGGTACAACAGATTTCCCAGCTTTGAGAGATACCTGTGTTTTCTCCTGTTGAGTGTACAGATGCAAAACTTACTTTTGGTTAGGAAAAGCTCCACTTTACAGCTTTGAACCCCAATATCAGACCTGGGAAAAGAGAGCTGTGGATGTCAGGGCATCAGGATGTAAATTGAATTAATGCTTTTGCATAATTTGTGAAAGGCAAGAAGGATAGAAGCTGCTTTCACATGGACACCTGCAGTTTGGGAGAACATTTGAGGATCAACATCCACATCACAGATGGGGAAATCAAATATCTGTGGACTATTGAACACAAACCAGAGCACTTGATACACCCCCCTCAACTACAGTTAAAGGACTGAGACAGTCACAAAAACAAATCAGGAAAAATGCACTTGTCACTTGAATTAGCTCTGCCTGGGAATTTTTCAAAGCACAGTGTTGAACAGCAAGCATTTTCATCCAAGTCAATGTTGTCAAAACCTCACTAGTGTCAGTAATATTTTATTTAGTGGAAAAAAAAAAAAAAAAGGCACACCAATAACATTGATGTGCCCTATTCCACCATTTCCAAAATTACTTGATTTATCCTGCAGACAACTTTTTTTAAAACTAAATGCCTTTCCTGGGGGGGGGTGGGGGTGGTGGTGTGGAAATCACTAAAATTCCAATTCTAAATAAAGCTGTTCGGTCCTCCTAAAGCACATGAGTTCCTGGAATTTGTATCACCAAATGTCACTTTTACCCCCTTCCATTTCAGAATGCAAATATTTGAAGCAGAAAATTTCTTGGAAATTAGTTTTCTGATTGCCATCCAAGTGTAAATTAAATGTCAGCTGATCACACTGCCATTAACACCTGATCTCTGTGCTGTGAAGATCTCATCATAGTTCCTTCAGGATCCCCTTCCCAAGTGCAGGAGAAGTCAGGAAGAGAAGCACTCCTGCTCTCAGACCTGAATAAAATTGCAGCTTTGATAACTGAAAGGCAAAATTTACCATTTTGGCAGCAAGGTGCCCTGAGGAGTTTTGCAGAGACTTGGAGGGGCTGACCCAACCCTAGCAGTTTCTCTATCCAGTTGTACCTGTTCAGGGCAAGTCTGTCCTCCTGAAGGGAGAAAAAAAAAATGGTGCTTAAAAATATACCTCACTTGTTGCATAGGTGTCAGGAAGCATCATCCTTTGCACGTCCATTCACTGTGAGATGACAGTCCCGGTGGGCTGTCCCCAAGATGCTCTTCTCCATGGAAACCTGTGGAGCACAGCTCCCCACTGCTTGGTTCTCTCTTCTGTAGATCAAGATCAAAAGGTTGAGGATGTTAAATATTCATCACAAATCAGGTTTGTTTGCACAGAAGATATAGTCCAAGGTGTTCTCAACACCACCTGACAGGTTTTTTCAGAATAAAATGATCAGGGAGGGACCCCTTTGCTGTTAACAATATGGGGCAGAAAGGTCAAAATAAAAAAATCCAGCTGCAAATTACCCAAGAGACCACAAAATAGACCTTTGTTAAGTCCCCATTTCTACGAAGAGCTCCTCATCCTCCCACTCCCTCTCTGTTATTTAAGATGAATCCAGGAGGAGCCAAGATCAAGCTCTCTGACCTGTTGGGGCAGAAGACAGGGAATAGTTAGACTGGTGTTTGACAAGCAGTCAGCACTAATCAGAATAAATTACTTCTCATCTGAAGAGTCTTTTCTGCAGCTTCTAAGGGTCAGTTACTATTTTAACTTGGCTTATTCTGCCATGAACAGAACCTGGGGTGAGATATGTGCCAGCTCACCTCAGAACTCATGAGTTTCAGGGGCCCAGCAGTGCAGCCACAAGCACAATTCCCAAGGAATGCAAAATAGTTTTTCTTGAAAGCCTCTTTTAAAAAAACCTGTCTTTTTTTCTTGTGAAATTATCACCTTTCAAGCATACTTCTTACAAAAAGGCTTTTGAAGCTACGTTCTCCTTCATTTCAGAAACTTCTCCAAGTGTTAACTAATAGAGGAAATTATTTTGAAAATAATTTTTATCCCATAAAAGTAGATCAAGTTAAGACCTGGCAACCAAACACAGCTGCTCCTAAACTGACTCTGTATTGATTCCAATATGGAAGATATTCTGGAAGATATGTTGTTACAATGGATTTCAGATAGCAACCAAATGCCCAGGATGAGTTTTCTTCATTCTTGATCATCCCCTTTATTTTACTTTTGTCTTTTTTTTTTTTTCTCCTTGTCTCTGACAGCCAAAACCACAAGTACATCTGGAAGTCACGAGCCCAGCACCAAAAGATGGGATCCATCACGCCATCTCTTCCTCCTCTTTATGCAAAGTTGCTTAGGCATTTTGCTCATTCTTTCCAGAGATATGATAAAATACCAAGTGATGAAAGCAGCATGGGCAATTGTGCAATCTCTTTCTCCTCGTCAAAGACATTTAGCTTCTCTGAATTCTTAACCAAGAGCTAACTCTTCATCCATCAAATTCAGCAGTCATTTCAGTTGATGCAAAGTATCTTACAAAAGGATATTTCCTTATTTTCTGTGGTCAATTTTTTTTTTAAAAATGCCTACTCATGCCTTCCTTTTAAGTCATAAAATTCCAACATTTTTAAGAAAAATATCCCTTTCATGAATTGCACAACACTGTGGACTCTTTCTGGAGTTGCACTGACAAAGTGGACACACTCTGTCCAGTCAAGAGTCAGAGAACCACATAGATAACAGATCTATACTCAAAGGCACACATGTGTCTACATCCTACCTGTTTGGATTTCACCTATTAAGTGTCTCCAGCCACCTGGGACACTCCTTTCCACAATCCAGTTACACACCCTTTCAAAACACTTATGATTTCCCAGCTTGGGACAAAAATCTGTGCATGTTCTTATGCAAACAGTTTTTATCTCCTACAGACCATTAGTTTCTGCATATTTAACTTGAAAAGCATCCCTATCATTTGGATCTCTTTCAGTTCATTAAAATCTCATTTCACCTTCAAAAAACTGCTTAAACTTCTTGCAGTGAAGACATGGGAGTCTCCTCCTGCATCCTTCTCATCATTGAGCAGAACTGTAGAAGCACTGCAAAACCTTATTCTATTAGAGTTGTAAAGTCATAACTCAGTATTTTTGCCCAACTTGCATTTAAAAAATGGAGGCAACTGAGAATACTTTCAAATATTTAAAGCAGGAGTTTGAAAACAATATTCATAGATCATCACACTGTTCTGCCATGCAGCTACATTAGCACTGTCAGGGGAATATTCTTGATCTATCATATTTTTGATCATGAGCTTTTCTATATAACTATGGCTGTTCGCATTTATTCAAAATAATAAAGAGTACAGAAAACGTTTATATTTTCTCCTTATTGACTTTGGCCTTAGAACACATCTGAAATTCCTTTTTCTGCAGGCAGTAATGCCACATATCTTCCACTGTCCCTATCACCTGTCTGCTCTGTAAGGTGATTAACTCTATGATCACTATAAAAATGTTTTATTTAGTGGATAATTGTAAGTACTGGTATCTACCATTTCCAAATCTCTTGCTTTATTATCCTTGTTCAAGAAGGTCTTAATATTTAAGTGATTTACCGATCACTTAAAATGCCAGCCTAGCCATTAGGAGGTACATCTCACTATGAATTGCCTAATTTTATAGTACATTATTTCTTTATAAACAGACACATTACTCTGAAGCATTAATTAAATCTCTTTGCCCATTATGAACTCCATTTGGAAGACAACAGCACAACCAACTGCTTGCCCTGATGGATGAGTCTGCGACTCCACGATTTGGCTCATACCAAAGAGCTTCCCAAAGAGGAGTGCTATCGGGAGCGGGGAACATTATGCCATGGAGAGCAGTGATTTGTGGAAAGAAAGCATCTAATGAATAATACATGGCATTTGCACTTCAGCAACCCAGTTTGCTAAACTATTTTGCGTCAATAACCTGGTACTAAAAAGCTCTGTTTATTATTGCAAGCCTCTAAGGCTTTTTGAAATAGAATTACATCAGCCACATTTATAATACTTAATGTTTGGAGCAAGCTGCAGCTTGTTACATCACTGGAAAGAGTCCTCTCCCAGAACCTTCTCTTGAACACGAGCCTGGAGTGACTTTGGTGCTTTTCACATTTCCACCATAAAGATGTGATGTTTAGAGCAAACAGAACAGTCCATCCATCACTCCCTCACTTTTTGCCAGTGCTCCTGGACTGGAAGCCCTCAGGACACAAGCACTCAAGATCCAGGCAGACTACCCCAAAAAACCCTCAGTAAGCAGAAGTTGTCCTCTCATCAGGCTTTCAACACAAGAGAGATTAACTCAACCTTCCCACCCCTCCTAGTACCATCACCCACATCACTACTGACACTCTTGAAGGCTCCCTGTTTCATGTATCATGGGTACCTGTCCCACAGGTCACCAGGCTCACCCCCACATTTACCTATGGACTCCCAAGGCTGGAGGCAACGCCAGCTTCCACCTGACTGTTCCCAAGCAATGCCATGCTGTGGAGCATACCCCAGCTTCTGATTTTCACTCCAAGAATAGATTTATAAGACAACTTGCAAAGAAATAAAACACCAGTTCCCATTACTGACTGAGTATTTCAGTCTTTACATATTCTGTTCTCAGGTGTGCACAGCCTGAGCTATTGTCTCAGCCAGCTCCCTCCTGCATCACATTGGAGGCCACCACAGCCACTCCACAACTGAAGTATTCAGGACAGCATCGTGCCCTGCTGTGTCTTAACATCCCCATTAAGAAGTCAACATTTACCAACAGTAACCCTGCAGAAATATGCACAGATGTTCCCTATATTTAGGAGAGGAAATAACCGTGGTTTCTCAGGTACCACTGCGGGGAACTGACTGGGAAATGATTTAATGGTGCCTATTATAACTGCAAAATCCAAAAAGCTATTAAAGGTTGTAGAAGTCCTGTCACAGTTGGAGGACTCTTGGCTGAGCTGAACCAAAGGCCACCCCATGGGGATTCGATTTATGATGAGCACAGACAATATCAGGAACAGCAGCACGCCTGCCAATCAACAGAGCTCAGTGCTACGCATCGGAGGCAAAGCAACCCTTGACATCCACTCGTTGGAAACTCCACAGCCACACAGGGCACCCTCATCCTGTGCTCAGGTGGTTCCCAGTTACCAGAGCTGTGTCACATCTCAATGACACCCAGAGCTCCACGCAGACCTGAAGAAATGCAAAATGCATTAAAACACAAAGGCAATGCAAGAGGGCTAGCAGCTGATGTTGCTCTCCAGCTATCTGCAGGCACCAGAAGAAATGAGCTGACAGAGAAGGATGCGCTGGCAGGGCTTGATGCAGACCTTAAAGGAGGAGGCTGAACTTCTTTTCACAGCTCACAGACAGTAAGCACTGAAACGTGTGCATGGAGCACACAAAAGCCATCCCACCACCATCCTCACCATCCTCATTTCCTTGAGTCCAGGTACAAGATCACCGGCTGAAGTGCATTCACAAACACACCCCCTTAGCACAGCAATCTCCCCAGACACAAAGGGAGCTCATTTGGATTCAGCAGGAGAGCTAGAAAAACAGCTGTGGAAAGTGATAGTTCAGGAGGGAGTTGGAGGCTTGGAATAGAGATAATACTGTGGGGACATTCATCTTCTGGCAGTGGGAGGAAAACACAAGGGAGGAGAGCCAGACTTCTGCAGAGGCAGACAGAGCTGCTCTGCTGCTCCCCGTCCTTCCTGCACTCACACCAGCTCACCCCTAATAATCCTATCAGCATCCTAAATCTTCCTCCAACCCCCCCAGTACATAAGACATACCACATCAAAACAACCCAAGTGGAATAAAACTACACTCCCCATTTCAGGTGGGTTTTGAAGCTCTATGCTTATGATGCAAAAAGCCTTCAAATCATAAGTTGCAGTCCTGTTTCATCAGTTACATAATTACTCTGCTGCCACTAATTAGCAGCTGACTGTAAGCATAACTTTTATCCTGTTTGGAGCATGGCTGAAAACACAAGCCAGGCACTGCTCCGGTGCTCAGTCCAGTGGGTTTAATAATCCCCAGGAATGGTCTTCCAATAGTCAGAAGCTGTTACAGCAATAAGCCAAAAAAAAACCCAGAGCAATGCTCAATTTGAAATTAGGAGGAAAAGCAAGTGCTTAGGGAAGAGATGCTCAGCTGGACAAAAAAAAAAGCTTACCTGGGCCAAACAGTGACAAATTGCTCCCACCGCTGTCAGACTTGGAGAGACCTTTTTAGCAGAGGTAGAGGAAGGCTCTGAAGAAATGCCACGTTATACTCAGCAGAAAGATCTGAGATTGATGCAATTAAACCCCTGGAAGTCTAAGGGTAAATGCAGCCGCAGTAATGAAAGCAAAGAGGATGATCTGACTCCAGATAATTAAACATCCATTTTGATGCCAACGGGATCAGAGTCCAAAAACAGAAACCTGGATCCCATGTGCAGCCAGCAAAGGGAAGGACAGAGGGGAACACAGCAAGGCAACAGCAGGGATGGGATCAGCCTTCCCCAAAACCAGCCTCACCCCCAAAGCAACTCCTTCCATGAGACCCCCCACTGAACACAGGATGGGGGCCAGGTGGGAGGAGGTCTGCATGGATCTCACAGCATGGAGAAGGAGCGATGTGTGAGTGACAATAACCAAGATATCACAAAAACCATGCAGCTTCATACCTCCAGCCAACACGAGAAGAGGGCAGCTTTCCACAGCACACTACGAGTAACTGCGGAGCAAGTGGTTGACATGGAGAAGTTATTTCATCCTGAGAGAGAGATGTCAGAGTGCTCTCATCAAGCTAAGGTAGCAACCCCATGAGCAGGTAATGCCTGCAAGACTGACAGCTTAAAAAGGCATTTAGCAGAGGTGAGAGACAGGACTATCTTTCTAATCAGATATTTCAATCACAGATGCATAATTTCCTGTTGGAATATTCCCTGTAAAGCTCAACGTAACTGCAAAAGGTGAGCATCATTTGCCATACAGAAATTAAAATTACATATTAGCTTAGTACCACTCTCAAGGAAAAAAATAGCATAGTTTGAGTCCTGGTAGCTGGATGGTGGCATTGCCTGAACATCCTGAATTAACCATTTCCTTAGGCCCAATCAAGCAAATTACTTAAGCATGGACCTATCTTTAAAAAAAACAGGAGAGTTAAGTTAAACTTACCCTGTAACTTGCTGAACAGCAGCCACTATAACTTGAGTTTCACAGTGAGCTCCAAAGCATGGAGACTGATTTTCATTTCCATCAACAGCTGGGAGGCTTCTTCATTCTGGAAAAAAAAAAAAAAAAAAAAAAAAAAACAGTCTATGAATAGAGCAAATGTAATTTAATTTCAAGGAAAGAAAGGGTTAATCAGCATTGCTGGATTTGGCACAAGTTTCCAGGACAGGTTTTTTGGTCACTGTATAAAGAGTCTCCGACAGCCCTTGCCCACAGCATCTCAGCCCAGAACATGCCCTGGTACCCTCGATAGCATCTCATCCCCAGATGTGAAGGTCAACCAGTTTGCAAGAACTGCAGTGAGCTGAACTTCTCCTGGAGAGTCCTTATCCTGGACTTGCACTCCAAAGTAGATTTCTAGGCTAAATTTCAGGAGTATTTAAAGTAATGCCAGTAAAAATTAAGATACTAATAACAGAGGATTGCTTCCACTGCAAAAGGGCATTTTCACTGAACAGAGGGAATATCCTTTCTTTACCCGAGTCAAAGTTTTCAGCCAGCCTGTAGGTGGACTACAAGGAAACTCACTGAGGATTAGTCATTACTGACCACTTCAAGGAAAGCAAGTCATACAAATCACCACCTTCTCCAAATAATTCAGTCCTGGGCAAATGGGGTCTTCCCTCCCCTCCTGATGAAAACACAAGGTCAAGGAGCCAAACACAGCATCCTGAAATATCACTAAAAAGTGGTTTTCTCTCCCCTTCAAGCATTCAACATCTGGAAATGGTAACAGCAAAGGATTGCCCACCAGTCCATACTTAGGCTAATTATTTGCATCTTGCCTACTTTGCAAAGCTACAGAGAGAACCAGCTTAACTATTTCCCTACCTGAAGTTTTATTTTATTAATGAAAGCACTACCAGAAGAATGACGTGTTTGTTTTAATGATCTTGTTCCCCTAATTTGTACACTTAGACACCATGTAGATCTGCAGATCAGCAAATGAACCTTGTTAGTGTGTACATGCAACTCATACATACAGGCAAAACCACTAACTAGCTTGATTTGCTGATCAGCAGACTTGTAAGTTATTTAATTGACTGCATAGCTCTAATTCATTGAAACAAATTTAATTATTTTTTTCCCCATCAGCATTTTCATACAATCCCACACTCCCCTACAGAAATAATGGGCGTAGGGAGGGGTAACTCAATAGCCTTAAACCTCTGCTAATAGGGAGTCATGGAATAAAGATTTCAAATTGCAGGGAAGATGTAATCCCTGAACCACCTGCACCCAGCCAGAAGCACCGACAGGCAAACGCAGACCCTACACCCAGCTCAGTGCCACCACCATCTGTCAACTTCTGCAGGAAAGCAGAGTACCTGCTTCCAAAGATGCATCTCCCAGCTCACCCACTGCTCGATATTCCCAATTCCTCGCATGCCCTGCTCTGCAACGAGCAGTGAACCAGTGTAGAGGCAACACTCAGCCAAGGTTTGATTTACAATACCTCCAGTTTGGCAGATACCCAGACAAACCCAACAGATAAATACCAGTAAAGGACACCTAAATGAGCCTTTGCATAAGCCGCTGTTCTCGGGGACCCACCAAACCCACAAGTTAAACTTGAGCACCAGGTTCACATACACCTTGGCACACATATACTACAACAAGATTTTGGCCAGCTACTTCAGTGCCTTCAGATGGGCTGAATCCACACCCTGCCTCCTTTCCTGCTTCACCCCTCTTACCTGCACCCATAAGGCTGCAGAGTCTTTCCCTCTAATTTAATAACCAACTCAATTTCATTTCCAATTTATTTTACTGGATGACATCAGCTATCCTCACAGACATCCCCTCTTCAAACCTTACCCAAATGCACACAAAGTCAGGATGGAAACAGTTTTGCAACTCCAAAGAAAGAAAAGTTGCCTAGTCCCTGGACAGATCAGGGAGAATATTCATGTACTAAAAGTGTACAAATTGTTCTGATAACTACTGTGGGATTTCTCAGTGCAGGATGTGATGTATCAGCACAGACAGTGGTATGGGCACTGCTCAGAGACTCATTTCACAATTCCCTGTGCCCCATTTGATTTGCTAAAATAGGGAGCAGGCACCTTGAAGAAATTAATTTACACAGAGTATAAAAAAAATAAAGAGGAAAAACACCACTAAAATGCAACAGAGAAGCAAACAGTGCCTGTCCAGAGACAGACACTGCAGCAACAAGGTGAAAGGCAGGGGAGCCCCACACATCGTTTGCTCAGGGTTGAGCCCCAGCAAGTGCAGCTCAGCAAGAGGGCTTCCACATGCAGAACATCACCAGGCTTTAGGTCCAACCCAAACCACCAGCACTTCTTCTGCACTTGTTCTAAAAGAAGCCCTCAAGTGAACAGAAGCAATACAGCTGCTGTGAAATGCATTAAGCCATTTGATTTAATAAATGATGCAATTACAATTATACCTATTAAACACAACTACCCAGTGTACAGGAAACTACCAAACAGTGTGTTCCAGAAACGTTGCTCTGTCAGCTTACACCCAGCTAGATGAATTAACCAGCCACACAGAGCACTTCTAAGGGGAAATCACAGATGTGGTACACTCAAGTGTCCATCTCCACTAATTCAGCCTGTGCTTTGATTTCCACCTTCATGCCAGAAAACAGCATTCCTGCAAGGGAAGGCAGAGAGCACACTGGCAGACACAAACCTCCTGGCACATACACCTCCCTCATACAATACACTGCTAATGAGCGTGGAAAGTCTCATGGCATCCCTCCACGATCACTTCACTCCAGCCTTTTGAGGTACTGACATGCAAGAGATATCACTTGGATATGGATAAAAGAAAAAAAAAAAAGTCACTGTAGACACATTCTGCCCCAAATATCTTATCAGGTATGAGCAAGAGCAATGTTTTTCAAATGTTCTGAGTTTTGCAGAGATGCATATACAGATATAAAGCACAAACTCCCACAAACTAATGCACCAGCTTCCTGCAGAATAAAACCAGAAAAACAAACTTGTACTATATATTTATACAAGACTCTTGCTACATGTTTGCTGTTGTTGGGCAAGGGAATGTTGTTAAATCACTTAAAAACATTTGGGATGCTCTTCTCAGCCTCGAAGCTGTCTATCCCTGCTCTGATAAAATGTATATGCAACTGCTGCAGGATGCTTTGCAGACAAGTGCTCCCTGAATTAGCCAGGAGCCACACTCAGAGCACGTCCATTCCTTCTTGTAATGATGGGAACGGACATGGCCACAAGTGCAAAGGTCCTCTTAAATATTCTTTGAGAAGAGTTCATCAGGTTTTATAGTCAGGTAAATCAACTGTTCTGATTTCTGCAGAGAAATAGAGGTATCAAAGAGCCATGGAGATGTGGTGCTGAGGGAACTGGGGTAGTGGTGACTTGGCAGTGCTGGGTTAATGGGTGGACTTGATGATCTTAAAGGTCCAGCCAAGGCTATGAGGTCCAGCTGATTCAGGCTTTTTTCTCCTCGGGAATCCTTGATGAGAACAGTTTTTCTTAGCAACTTGGTTCACTTCAGCCTCACCCACAGCCCCTTTCCTCCATCAGATAGTGATGGTCCCAGCCAGGGGTGTCCCAGGACCTGGGACCCCAGGGCTTCTTCAAATTCCCCCTTCAACATAAACATACTTTTCCCCAGTAACTCAACTGTCTCCAAGCAAGCCCCTGACACCACAAGCACAGAGAAAGCAAGAGCTGCCCCAGAGCCCATTAATCAGGGGCTCCAGCACTGCAAGGGCTGTAATCAGAGAAATAACACCAGCTTCTCATTGCTTTTGATAGTCATATAAAAATATGTCAAGAACTCCAATGGACCCACTCAGCTTCAGCTGTTTTAATGAATTTATTCTTTTCTTCCACCAACAATTTCCTCCTCCAGTGAGACCGTTCCTCTTGCTCGATTCAATAACCTCAACATTTCTGAGACAGAAGTCTAATAAGTAAGGAAAGCCCAGAGTTTGCCTCTTCCTATAGCACAGGGTAATGGTACCGCAGCCTTCCCTGCATCCGTGCATACAGAGAACTCTCCCAGAACCAGGGCCAAACAAACTCTTCACCAGATCATTTGCAAAGTGCAAACAAAACAGGGAAGAAATGGTGGAAAGCAGCTGCCAAGACCACGCAGAGTTTGCTTCAACCAAGTGGCTGGGGCAGAGGCAGCACCAAGCACTGGGTTTCCCCCAAAACTTCTGCCCTCCTGTCCCTGCAACCCACAGATCTAAAACCAGAGACTCTCCAGAAATCCCTTCTTGGACACCATCATCTCATGCACACTTGCACGAGTCCTGGGCAAAACCAACTGTGTCATCTTGTGAGTCACCACAAGCATCCAATGGCACATTTCTGAGCTGCCTTAGAAATAAATAGCAATAAAGTGCCAGCAGCTTTTGTTGCCCTGTTTGTTGAGGGGTTTATTTTGCTTCGTGCTCCATCTGTGTCGCTTTCCTATTGCGCCACTCCCAAGCGGCAGCATGTCAGTGTGGTGTATTTAAGGGAGGGGGGAAGTGAGCAGCTTCTCTGGAATTCTTTCATTTGCCATTTTATCATCACTGAGAGCACCTACTTCCAGATGGAAATGCAGATTGGCACGAACTGCGAGTCTTCGCCGCTACCTTCTGTTCACTCCCGCTTTGCCAGGAAAGATTATATCCCTGGACAAGCTGGAACTTCACGCCAATGGCAGATAGTCCCATTGAATTAGTCCTTCCCAGCTTCATTTCAGCAATTTGCATTAAGTTTTGCTGTTTGTTTACACAGCCCATGGTCTGGGTAGGTCTGATCTGTACATACCATCCTGCAAAAGGATGTTGTAAGGCTTTTTTTTTTTAATGGAGAATTTTGATATGAAGACTCATTTTTAAAATTGCCTTGACAAAAATATCTTGGTGATTCTTTCCTGCAAAGGACTTTGTGTGTCATCCCCTCACGGCAGCACCGGAACGAGCACGCTTTGCAAAGCAAGGTTTAGTTGAACTCAACTAAACCCACTCTGATTTCAACCCAGTATTCCAAATCCCAATAATTACCGCCATGTATTTCACCATCCTCCAGTGCATTGCACAAATTGAAAAATGTATTTTCATCTCCCAGCTCAAAGTATCCTCACTAATAGCACAAATTGAAAATAATGATCATAGCACGGCGGCAAAACCAACGCGCAGGCGGAGCTTCGGCATCGTGTGCAAACGAGTGGAGAATCCAACTCAATCTTCAAGTGACTGGACTGAGAAACTCAAATCTAATACAAGGTAAAATAGACAGAGAAGTATAGCCAGTTGCCATGGAGACCACAAGATATGAAAGCAAGAACTGATGGAACCTTTAGAGTTATTTAAATGCTTATTATAACATTATGCAAAACAGCTGAGTAAAGAAAGCAGAGAAGTTAACGTACTCGTAAGAAAACAGTCATTGCGAGATGAGCAAGGTAACAATTTATAAGTCAGAAATAAGGCCTTGTTTAAATTGAGCCATTTGAAATAATGATATAATTATGCTCTCTTAAATTAACGAGGGAAATTTGTTTTGAAGAGCGAAGAACAGAGGGAACTCTGGTTGGGCCACAGCATTCGGTGCAAAATCATTTCTCACTGGGAGCTGCACATGTCCTCCTCCACCAACTCATCTTCATGCCCCTCAGCCCCAGGGAAATGGCTTGGGTGAGATCTAAGCAATACCAGAGTCTCACCATGGTCCTTTGGCTTTGCAGCATCTCCCATTTGGATCCCTCCCCTTTCCTTCCAGTAGCTGCTCTGCCCCAAGCAGAGGGATGACACCAAATGAGGATGGACATACAGGAGGATGAAGCAGAGGTTTGAAGCCAGGACTTCCTCTGAAATTCGTGTTTGGTGCAGAAACAAGATATTATCACCCATAGACAAATGCAAATCAAGGTATGTCAGAGAGCAAGTTCAGCATCTGCAAACATCTACCACATGTCCCTGTCCTCCAATGTTCACCCACCTCCTGGACAAGCTACATGGTGCTCTGCCTCCACCTCTCTCATGGAGCCAGGAGGATTTGTTATCCTTCTTCCTGTGGAAAAAAAGGGAAAAAAATTGAGACTTACCTCTTCTTGCCCTGTAACTCACCCTGAGCCCAGACTTTTCTCCAGAGAGGCTGACGGGAGCTGAGCAGGGTAAATCCCACTGCAGCCATGCTCAGGCCTTTGGGCTCGGCTCCTTCTTCTAGTCATTTGTCAAGTGCTTTTCATCTGAAACATGATTCCGGGATTTAATTACTTTATAAAGTCAATATTTTAGGTCACAGCTTATGCATCAACAAAGACATCTCCAGGGATTAGATTTTAGTGTAGTGGAGCTCTAAGTAATGTTCCCTGCACTACTCCCGCTAAAAAAGCCAATAAGGTAGGTTTGTTTCCCCCACATTTCACTCTCAGAGGCTGCAAAATCATTGTTCACTTTCATAAATTTAAACCAGTGAGAGGGAGAAAATGTTCCTGGCTTCATTATTTCCAGAGAGATAAAACAGGACTGCTCCACTGCCTCGTCTCCACGTGCTTGGCAATACTTTCCTCCTGCACGGGTCAAGCAATTCGCTCAGGGTTTGGGGTTTGCCCGTGCAAAGGGCCAGCACAAGGTCCAGAGCATCACTTAACCCCCTGTGCAGAGGTGGATTTTTGGTATCAGAGATGGATTTTTGGTATCAGAGATGGATTTTTGGTATCAGAGAGTCCTCCAGTCTCATTTTCCTAAACTCCCAATAAGGTGGTGCTCACACTGTATTGGTAGTACCAACAATGTATTTCTAATTCTATTTCAGTGAGACTGAGTACTACACCCAGTGTCTAAACCCTCTGCAGTAGGCTGCATGTGCACCTAATAAAACAGAAGGCAGTGCATTTGGGAGTAGATTCTGCAGTTAGCTGAGGTCTCCCAGGTTCACAGGGGGGAGAAAAGAGCTGTGCTGAAGACCAAACCTGATGCAAGAAACCAGAGTATGAGTGTAAGGCAGCCCAGGTGAAAGGTAAATGCTTTCATGAGCTGGACTGGGAGAGATGCTTCCAACAGCTCAGGTGGAACAGGGCATTATACAAAGCATTGGTAGGAGCTGACCTGGGATGCTGTGCAACCCAGACCACCCAGCCAAAAAGGGATGCACTTCATAGAATGGTTTGGGTTGGAAGGAACCACAAAGCTCATCTCATCCCAACCCCCTGCCATGGGCAGGGACACCTCCCACCAGCCCAGGTTGCTCCAAGCCCCATCCAACCTGGCCTGGAACACTGCCAGGGAGGGGGCAGCCACAGCTCCTCTGGGCACCCTGGGCCAGTGTCTCACCACCCTCACAGCCAACAATTTCTGCCTAATGTCTAATCTAAATCTCCCCTCTTTTAGTTTAAAAAAAAAAAAAAAAAAAACAAGTATTTATTCTGAGTGACAACATTATCAAGGGGAAAATATCAGGATAAGCTGATCACAAACACAGTCAGGCTAGAAACTGAGAAAGTTTCTAATGATCAGAATGAGAAAGTCTAGAAGAGCTTTGTAGAGAGGGGTAGGAGAGAGGGAGGGCATCTGCCTGGTTTTTGGGTGGCTCTCGGTGGGTTAAGGAAAGGCAGTGAATGCAGCTGTGCTGCAGCAGCAAAGAACAGGAGCTGAAGCCTCCCACCCTCTGCTCCAATATTTCAGGCTTTTTTACTAATACAGTACAAATATAATTCTTCAGGGTTTTAATTAAAGCCTTCAGGAAATCTAAGGAGAAAAAAAGTTTCACATTTCATTTGAGATGGGGGCTTTCGCCCTCCTTATTAAGCAACTTAGCTCAATACTAAATTACATATTGCAAATTCTTTTTTTCCCCTGAAATCATCCACACAGTAAATTTTGAATCTTTGTTTAACAGGCTATCTATTGATCTTTGCCAAGGCCACAGCACTTCATAAATCTCCACTGAAGCCAGAAAAGCATCCAAACAAAAAAAAAATAAAAGGATTAAAAGTTAATACATCTCAAAATCTCTTTCTAAGAAAAACTTCCAAGCCCAACAGTGTGTTTCCAGCAAACAGACCCTGCAGAAGCCAGCTGGCTTGGTGCTCAGCAAGGCACAACAGGGCCACAGTGCTCAAGATGGTACAGGAGCACTTACGTTGGTGCACAAATGCATCCATTGCAAACCCAACTGCAACACTGGGAGTCTCCCACTGTGTTATCAGAGCATTGCAAGCACTGCAAAACCTTCCACATCACCTCAAACCTCTGCAACACCCACCATGTCTACAAGCAAGCAGAGCCTCAGGACTTGTTTCTGCTCCATCAGGACATAAGCAAGATCTAATCCCAGGGTGCTGAGCCACAGCTTGACCCAGGCAGCCAGAAGGTGCTTTCATCCCATGCACTGACATCCCCTCCACTCCTGCCTTGCAGCTCAGTGAGGAGAAAGAAGAGGGATGAAGGTGTCTTTATACCTTCAGCAACAGGAGAAAAAGCTACACCAAGAGAACCCATCAAGCATATGTATTTTAGATTCATTAGAAAGGGAAAACAAGTCTGGCACACCATGAGCATCTTAATGGGGTTACTTCAGCTGTGGCTAGGGCTAAAGCACCTCCTGGGGCTGGGTATAGCACTGTGGGCAGTCACCCAGACAGGGCATCCACCCAAAATTACCCCAGCATAAAACCAGCCCCCACAAGAAGAGCTGGAAATCCTCAGCCCCTGCTTTGTGTTGGTTTTCAGCAGTGCTTTAGCAGCTTGTTATCACCAAACACTCGGGGATGACTGTTCAATTAACAGAAGTTAGTAAAATTAAAAGATTTAGCAGCAGCAGCAACATTTCACACCAGATAGCAGAAACACCCTCCTTTGACACTCTTTACCCATTGATAAGGTTTGATAAAGCTGTAAGCTTCACAGGCATTTTCTGGCAAATGAGCCATAAAATAGGATAGTTTAAGTATTATCCCTAAATGGCAAACCTTCCAATTATGCTTGAAGAAAAATTACTATATCCTGCTAATTATAGCATCCATGGCTTGGATTTGTTTGAAGAGAAGCTCACTTCATTTAAAATAAATACCAACTTTGAAGGCAGGGTGGGGGGGTGAAAAAAAAAAGAAGGAAAATGAGAAATGCAAGACCTGGAGCACGCAGAGCAACTGTGCACCCATGTGCTATGGGCTGTCACTGTCCCCCCATCTCCAGCAGCCCCCTCCAACCAGGATCAAGCTGGTCCAGATCCAGCTGCCAGCAGCATGGTCCCACACACCTCCTGAATCATCTCCAGCATGCACATCAAACCCCAGCTCCACCTACACCCCGAAACAGGAGCCCTTCCCCAGGCTCTCTGCCAGTTGCACCTCCAAGCTGTGACCCACAGCTGCCACGAAGGCAGCTGCAGCAGCAGGACACCCTGCACGTGTCTGGCTCTGTCCCAGTTTGGGTGACTTTTCTTCTCCTGCCCTTTGGCTCCTGACATTTTTGGCAAAACGAGAAGCCCAGGCGGAAAGCAGAAGGAGGAGCTGTACATCTGCATCCTGACAGCATTGCACACCTGGCTTAGGGGTTTCCCCAGGACAAGGATGGGCTCTCTAAGTGAGATACGTGAGATATCTACGTGAGATAAAGGCAACAGGATTAAATAATAGCATTAATTCTCATTAAAAGACGACACAATTTAATAATAAAACTGATTTTTTTAGAAAATGCCCAAGATTGGCTTCAGTAGCTGCTCAGGAGGGAGATCTCAGCAGCACAATCTGTGTATTACAGATGACCAGGATCTAGAACAGAGTCAGGCTCAAATACCTGAATACATTTATTCATCACAAACTATTTTTAAGGCCGTTTCCTCCCAGGCAGATCAGCAGGAAGCTTGGGAGCCACTGTTGCCTCTACTTACAGCAAACTGGAGTTAACCTCAGGACCTTCTCTGCTCTCCAGAAGGCATTGCTATGCCCAGGTGATGGATCAAAATAAGCCCCACACCGAAATGCTGTCTGCAGTAGCTGAATTACAGGGACAGCCAGGGCCACCACCAGCCACTGGCACCCATAGGTCAAAAACAAAAACCACTATTGCCTTGATTTGTTAAATCTGAGTGAAAAACTGCCACTGTCAGACTGGGGACAAAGGGCTTTTCAGGCACTTTGGGTGTTCTGCTCCGGGGTTTGCTGGTTGTCACCTGTAAAATTTGTTGTACCACGTCACATTTAATTTTCCAGCAGGATTTTATGTCCTTGAACAAAAGTGGGGTAAAGAGCAATAGGCACAGGTGAGAGACCCATCACAGTCAAGAGAAGAATTAAAGTTATGACCATGCCTGGATAAACCACAACAGTGTTTCAACGAGAGAAATAAGAAACATCACCTCTGTGTCCTACACCCACTTTAATCGGGGTTGCAGGTGAGCAGAGAACATCATTTCATTTACTAGACAGGCAAATGTGGACTCAGCACTTTCTTTCCCAGAACAAGCAACACCAAGGTCTCTGACCCTTCGTTTCTGCCTTCTCACAAATTTTATGGACCAGCTGGTGATGCCCGAGGGGTCAGGTACCAGCTGCAGGTTTGACATTGCAAAAGCCAGCAAAGCATGGTCAAAAAGGGCCAGTTTTCATGAAATATATGAAAAAAAACATTTTGGGCTCTACATACTGGTACTTTTGAGTTAAAAATTGTCATGCTTTGTCAGGGAGGTCACAGGAGAAATAGTAATGGGTTTCACCCTGTGTTTCCTTCACAGCACCCAGTGTGTCTGGTCCCTGTGGAGAGAATCACAGAACCACAGAATGGTTTGGGTTGGAAGGGACCTCAAAGATCATCTCATTCCAACCACCCTGCCAAGGGGAACTGATATAGCAAAAGGCAATAAACTGAGCAAAGCAAAAATTAAACACAAGCAAACCAGATTTTTTCCCTCCCTTTCAGATTATTTTTAAATAAAGAGCTTAAAAATAAAATTTTAACCTCTTCCATTGTTCCACTTCAACCCAAAATGTAACTACAAAACCGACTCCTCTGCTTATAGGCCCTAATATTATAGTAATTATGGAAGAGCAAAGCTATCTGACTGACTGATACAGCTCACAGGAGCGGGGGGCCAAAGGCTCAGCACCCATAACCATGGTCAATAGCCCCCTACTACTGCAAGACCATTTTCAGGATGGAAATCAGTGCAGTAAGGAGCACAGATATCCCCACCCACCCACCCCACCCCACACCCATCTCTCCTGCTGGTTCTCAGAGTAAATTTCTGGGCATTTATTTTCTTGGCTGTGAAAACAACCCCAAAAAAAATTGCTTTCTGCCAGAATTCTGCAGAAGGCTCTGTTTTGACTGACAACCCTGTCCACAAACTCAGTTGCCCAAAACCAAAACAAGCGAGGTACGCAAATGGAGCCAATGAGAAACTGTTCCAGAATGGAATGGGATGAATATTCATGGCAATATTTTGGTTGCATCTAACCTATCTTTATAACAGACATTTCACTCCAGCACACCAAGGCTGGAGCTCACAGCAGGAAGAAACATAATTAGCAGAAGGGGCACTAATTAAGTATACAAATACAGTAGACACCACAAGGCAATTTTATCAGAGGGTGGGAGAGCACCAAAGCTTCCTGGGGAGAGGGTGATGTTCTCCCCTTGCCTGTCAAACACTACTGCATGGTCACACATATTACATGTACAGCCATAGGAGGTGTTTCACTCTGCTTGCACAAACAGAAACACAGCAAAACATAACGTGCCAGGAGATTTCATCACCCAGGGAAGGAGGGAGGCTGCATTTTGTGTTCCCAAAGCAGGTTTCCTCTGCATCACTGGAGTCCAAGAGGTGACAGTGACAGCTTCATAGTGCACTGAGAGCAGCTCAAATGAAGCCCTGCAATGATACACAAGACTCCCCAGCTCATCTTTTCTGCAGAACTAGGTGTCTAGCTCAAGACAAGTGCAGTGTCCATCCTTGTGGTACCCTAATCCTGACACAAATGCATTTTGCTGGCAGCCACTCCATGCTGTCAGGTCACCAGGTTATGTGGCATTGCACACTGAAAGCATCCAATCCCTTCAGTGATGTTCAGAAGCGATAACATAAACAGCATATACAAATCCCTCATTTGGATGTTTAATTAACTGTCAGCCACATAAATACCAGGTTTATGTGCTTGCAAAGTGAGCAGAGCATATAAATATGGGCTTCAGCTGGGCTGATAAGGCAGCCAGGTCCAGAAATGGGGCTTGTTATGGGATGGAATGAGCCAGGAATGAACAGCACATGTCAACAGAGACTTTTTAAAATAAAAGCACAAAAACCCAACCCAGTCTATAATTCAAGGTGGGTTGCAAAACCAGGTGGTACATGGGAAGGGCTTGGGTTTATTGACTCTTGGAGCAAAACAGTGCAAAGAGTATAACCAGGAGGTTGGACTTGATGACCCTGGAGGTCCCTTCCAACCACAATTATTCTATGATTCTAGGAGGAAACCATCTATTGCAAAGATTTATTCTGCAGCACAAAAGAGCAATATCCACAGATATGCAGAGATTCCACACATACCCCAGATCAAACACTGCCAGCACCCCTAAACTCTTTGAGATCTTCCCAGGGGGCAAATTATAGGCTGAACAGGACAGAGAGCTAAACTCTGCTAAAAAGGGCTCTATCTGTTTTAATACACACCCAACACTCCAAGCCAAGTGGCAGCCCTCCTGTACAAATGCATTGCCCTCATCATAAAAATGCTCATACTTTCTTCTAGGATTCCCTGAGCCGTTTTGCACCAGATATAGAACACAAAGCCTGGCTATTGTGAGAGCACTGAAAGTGCAGACTGCTGAGTGTTAATACCCATTGCATTTTATGGCTCAGCTACCAGGTTAATATGCAGTGTCAAAGATTTCAATGGGACTATATTTATAAGCACCATTAATTCATATGAGTTCATAATAATCCCATAATATGGAATTAGCAGCATTATGCTTTATCCAAGGTGTCATTAAGATATGTATCACGCTAAGAGTAAGGCTATTCCACAAAGCAAAAACACAAAGGCAAAACAACTTCAATCGTGTGTTATTATTAGATACTGAACAGTTAGAGAAGAAAAGCTTGTTGAACAGAAGTGGAAGCTGTATTTTATGTGTTTCCAGTAGCACCACTGCTGCACCAGGAAGAATAAAAAAAAATAACAGTCCATAAAAGCCAAGGGCACAGGAGGAACACTGAGTCTCCACAGGGTGCTGGAGGGGAGCCCTTTGATGGGGATTCTCTGGCAAGTGAGGCATGGCATCTCCAGCCCCTCTGCTATCAACACCAAGCCCAGGCCATCCTCACCCATCCCCACACAGCATGCATTGAGCGCCAGAAGAGTTCAGCACCTTCCCAAAAAGTTTGTCCAACTCTGAAAAATAGGCTCCAGCTCTGCTTGGGATCACATTAGTTATGCAACATTATTCAGCTGGGAGCAAAAAACCCTCCAGTATGCATTATTTCTTAACTGCCATTAGGTACTCAAAGAGGAAAGTGCTCAGGAGGAATTAGGATAAAAAAGCAGATAAATGAGCAGGGAATTTAGGACTGGACTCCTGGGACTGAAAGTGAAAAAAGCCTTGCAGCATTCACCATAAAACTTGCCTTTCAGGCTGAAGATGGCAGCAATCAGCTTTGCTTTCCCAACTCCAGGAAAGGGATTTCCTTGGATTGTTTTACAGTTGTTCAGTCTGGGACAAATTAAAGGAAGGATGCCCAGTGCTGCTCCAGTTCCTGCCCATGACGTTGAGCACCATCAAGCAAGAAAACTCCTGCAAACATCACCATTCACAAATCACTGCTATGCTCTGGCCACAACATTGCTAAATAAAAAATTTAAAAAAAAAAAAAAAGACAGAGCAAAATATTTCACCTGCTAAATCTCAACAAAAACTCTGTGTGGATGAACCTGCATCCATGGAAGATGTCCCAATGGGGTGGCTGCAGGAACTGGTTTAGCAATGTACCAAAATGGGCATTGGAGGTGCAGCACCTGGGGCTGTGTCCTGGGTCTGGCTAATTCACTTAATTAGACACAAGCACAGAGTCAGAGAGTAAATTTACCTCCAACTTTGCAACAAACCAGCAGCATCCAGATCAAAACTGTGCTCTTCCTATTCAGCTTTCAGAAAATGGATGGAAAAGTCATTTTCTTTGATGAACACAAGGACTAGTGAGCTCAGGCATGGTTTATCCAAAGCCCTGTGCCACACTGGTCACTGTCCCAGGCATTCACTGCGACCTCCCCTGGGCCATCTTGGGCACCTGGGCAACTCTCCCCTCCTAAAAACTTCCTCTCCACCTTGTTTTTTGGCTTTTTTTTTTAACCTCCAAACATGTTGCTACAGCAACATCAGGATTTTATCAGTGCTCAGGGGAATATTCATCTCCAGTTCAGCTGCTCCATGGAAACACATCTCAGCAGCCCTTCTCTCCATCCCTGTTTGGAGGAGGAGAACTGACCCCACTGCTGGAACACAGGGTCCACACCACCTGGGCTAAGACTCAGAGGTGGGAGGTGCTATGGAGGGACTCTCTGGCTTGGAGTAGCACCCAAAAAACCCCTTTGCAATGACCAGCTCAGCACTTACAGCCTCTGCAATGCAGCTGCAACACCCACTGGGCAAAAAAAAAATCAAGTGTGCAGGAGTGGGGGCCCAACTGTGCCCATCATAGAGGAGATCCTATTAGAAATTCCCTGGTTTGCTGAAATTTTAATACCTGGTCTATAACCTGCAGAAGGCAGCAGGACACCTATCATCTGCCATTTCCCAGGACTTCATCCTGCAGTGTGCTCTGCACATCTGCCACATATTTAGAGCAATTTCTTTGGGGACCAGCCCATCCACAGGGCCATTGGAATGACACTTGCACTGGTGTTATGTAGCAAAACCACATCACCATTTTCCATGGGGCCTTTGAATATCTGAGTGAGGAAAATGAGGTGTCAGTTGTGCATCCAGCCATGCCCGGTGACACACAAAAAGAGACTTGTACATGCATGCACACACCAGCACAGCCACTGGAAATGCAGTCCCATGGCTTTGTACCACAGCCACCTGCAGGACAGCCAGCATGACACAGGCAAAATGCCAAAACTGCCATTTCCAAGAAAATTAATTCAGTCCCTTCATGTGTATTCTGCAGCACCCACATCTCTCCCTTGCGCCACAATCACGATGTTTTCCAGCAAAAGCAAACTCTGTGGCTCTAAAGGGCTCTCCAATGCTTTGGCTGGAAAAGACAGTCCCAAAATAACCCAAACAAGCCTGTAAACTGGGAAAGTTCCTTTGCCTTAAGGTGTCATTGCCCTTTCTGACTGCAAAACAAGACCTGGTCCCTCCAGCATCAGCACATCACACTGGAAGCCCTCTGCTTCTGACCCACTGTGGAGCAATTCAGCCATGGGACTAAGCTCACCCACATAACATTATATTGGATTAGAACATCAGATAGGTAAGTAATTACTCAATATAAAATTATTAACATGAAGTATACTTCTTCAGACTTTAAAGCCAACTTTATAGCATCACACAAAGGTCTCTCCATGGCAGTGCAACCCCTCGCTGCCCACATGGAACCAGCAGTCTCAGGGTCACCCTTGGGCTATGGCATTTTTTGTATATTTAAATTCAAGCCACTCTGAAGGTTTCCTTGGCCAGGGCCAAAGTTCATTAATATTCCAAGAAAAACACTCAAGTGCTTAAAAACAAGTAGAAATGAAGTGCTGTGCTGGCCTGCAGATAATGAATTAATATATCTGATCATGCAAAAAGTAAAAGCAGAGTTCTTCCTCTTGATTTTGCTTCATTTTTTTGTGTTTGTATCATCTAAGTTTTTTTTCTCCCAGTTTCCCAATTTTCCACTTTTTTCAGAGAAGAAATGAGCTCTCTCCACAATGAAGGCAGGAGGACAGGAGCAGGACCTCCTCCCACCCCACCAGAACAGGGTTTCCTCTGGCATTTCCCAACTGCCTTACTCATACCTCAACATATTCCTTCTCTACGTTACTAATAAGTGGATTTTCAGCCTGTTGGAATTTAAAATAAAATTAATATATTGGCAGATATCCACAGCAGCCTCTCAGGTGTTCATACTGAAAATTATTATTTTCAACAGTTCATGGCTCATTTCTTTAAAATTAAAATTAGTGTTGTGGCAGCCGGGGATAATTTCCCAGATGCCTGCACAGACCTGAAGGATGTGAGGAGCGAGGCTCTGCTGCCATCAGATGTGTCCAACCTTCGGGTGTCCCATGTCTGTACCACTGAGGGTGACCTTGAACACGAGCCTCTGACCCAAAAACCAGCTGCAGATGAAGCAGAGGTGGGGGATGCGCTTCTTCACTTCCACTGGTTGTCTGTGCTTGGCTGCCACCAGAGCAAGATGCTGGGTGAGATGCATGGTTTGAACCAGCAGCACTGGTTTCATATCTTCATGCTATACCCTTGAAATCAAGCAGATTTCTCTCTTAACCACTGAAATCCCACCATCCCATTAAACTCCAGACAAGAATTTGCCCTAAAAGCTGCTCTAGAACACTAGAAAAGTGAGATCCAGCAGGAAAATGTCACACAGTACAGGACTGGAAATAGCACACACACAGACCATCTCCCAGTTACCAAGGTGTCTATGTTTAGCCAGTACCCAGGGCTGAGCTGCAGCAGTTGTTCTACCACCCAATGACCCCTCCCCAGCTGAGAAAGGGAATGAGGGGAAAAAAGGGAGAAGCCCCAGTGGTTGAAGTAGAAACAGATTTAATGGAATAACAAAACTAACACAATCACCAACATGAAGTGCACAAGGTTCTACTCAGCCTGGTCCTTGGGGTCAGCAGCAGAAGGCCAGGAGGGAGCAGCCCCAGGAAGAGGAACTCCCCCCTCAGTGAGCTCCCTCCTTTTCTAATGAGCATGATGCAGTGGTGTGGGATCCAGCTGTGAGTCACTGCCTTGAGTGGATCTCCCAGCTGACTCAGGGCTACTCATGGCTGCCTGCATGGCTGGCCCATGGGTCTGTGCCTGGGGACCAGGACACAGTGCCAGAGAGTATTTAAGGAAAGTACATGTGTGCATGGAGCATCACACTTGGGATAAGTGTTTGGATTTGTTTGGATCTGGGCTGGCATCCTGCTGGGTGACCTAGCAGTGGGGAGGAGGACATCCTCCATCTCCACTAGTCACTGGGGAAAAAACAATTATTAAAGTGGCCACAGACCTTTGAGGGGCAAGATAGAGCCACCATTCGGCTTTAATTCACCCCGTCTTCATCCCATCATGATGCACAGCCACCACCTCTCATGTCACCTCCTGCCACAGTGTGGGGGACCAGTGGTCTCCAGTGGTAGGAAGCACTGGGTGCTGTACAGAGCTGCTGTGGTCCCAGTGGAGGGCTGATGCCATAGCCATCCCCATGGCACATTTCTATGACACCCAGCTGCTGAGTCCATCTCAGGTGTCCCCAGGGGGAAGGTCCTGCTCTTGGCCACCAGCCCAGCCTTCACAGCAGAGGTGAATGATCTGCTTTCCTGGGGAGTCAGGCAGGGAGGCGCAGCCTTCGCCCCACGCTCCCAAAGGCCCCATGAGACACAGTGAAACAGGGACAGGACCCATAAATGCCTGCAGCCTTCACGCAGCACCCAAACATCCCTTCGCACTGTAAATCACTGGGAAACATTAATAAACAGCTCCATCTACTGACGTCCTCACCTCCAAAATCCAGACCCCTACTGCAGCTGGGACGCAGCATCCAGAGGTGCCCGTGGAGTTGACTGCATCCTGCCTGGGCTGAGCTGGTACCAGCTTCCATCCCAGGCACAGCCCAGGTACATCACAGGTACATCACAGTCCCGTGGGTCCCTTGCAGGGGAGCACATCTCTAAGGTTAAAAAAATAAATAAATAGAATAAATCCCATAAAATAATGCAGACAAAGCAGACAGATTTGGGTTCAGAGCACTTGATGGAGTTGCAACACTGCATTCAGACTATCCATTTATTTTCTAGACTGTTTATTTTCACATTTACCACAGGTCTTTGGGTTACCCTAAAAGCACCCCAAGGCCCCTCCCTGCCCCAGGAGACATGAGGAGGCAGGACACCTGACTCTCCACAGTTTCCCCTGTCCTCAAGGGATAAGTCCTGCTGTCTCCTCCAGTGCAGAGCAGGATTTAGCTGTGTCCAATGTCCTGGAGCATCACAGCAGTCAGTTCACACAGGGATACAGTGACTCCATGTCTGCATTGCCACCACATCCATTCTCCATGGCTTTTTATTTTTCACTGATCAGACCTAACCCATCTCTCAAATCCCACATTTGCAGGAAGGTTCAATGCAGAGATGAGGATTTGGTCACTAAATCCCACGGGCAGCATCCTCAGGACATGCCTCTGTCTCCCAAACCCTGGGCTCCCGCAGGCTCACTGCTCTCCAGCAGCCAAAATTCAAACCATGGCTTCACCCTCAGTAAGTTTGCAGATGACACCGAGTTGGGTGACCTACAACTCCCTGAGAGAAGGTTGTAGTGAGGGGGGGGTTGGTCTCTTCTCCCAGTTAACAGTGATAGGAGGAGGGGTAACAGCCTCAAGTTGTGCCAGGGCAGGGTTAGATTGGACATTGGGAACAATTCCTTCCCCCAAAGGGTTCCCCAGCACTGGCCCAGGCTGCCCAGGGCAGGGGGACAGTCCCCATCCCTGGAGGGATTTCAGAGCCGTGGAGATGTGGTGTGAGGGACATGGGGCAGTGGGGACTGGGCAGTGCTGGGTTAATGGTTGGACTGGGGGAGCTTAGAAGTCTCTTCCAACCAAGGCTGTTCTATGATTCTATGATTCTTTCTTCCACATCACCACTACCAAGCAGCAATTGCAAAGCACCCATGGGAGTAACGAGCTGCATTCTGCACCACTCTTCTGGGGGAGAGCGTTATTTACAGCCAACGATGGGATTAGATCTTCAAACCACTTTTAAATTTGGAAGAAGGAGCTTGTGCCTGGAGAGCTCAAGTGCAGAGAAGTCGCTTGCATGGAGGAGGAAGGAGGTGACTCAAAGCCGTTCAGATTGAGCATCGGGGTGGCTGCAGTTGCACCTGCCCTGGTGCTGACCTGAGGATGGGAAACACGGGGGTGGGAAATTAAGACTGAAGAGCACGATGTGAAAAAAAAAAAATAAAACTGTGAAAATCTAACTTTTTGCCCAAAACCTTCAGCCAAACCAAGAAATGTCTGCGGAGCAGACGGCAAGCACCATCTGGGGGAACTTCCAGACTGTCTTCCCCCGCTGTGCTGAGCTGCACAAGCTCTTCAATAGGTCTGTTGATGTCCACCACATCTTCTGCCTCCTCCAGGAACCCCCTTCCCATGAGTCCACTAACTCAAAAACCCTTTGAAAAAGACCCAAAACCCTCAGAAAAAGACCCAACTGTGAACTGCCTCCTGAGGAGATGCCCAACACCCCTGGCTGTGGGCGAAACCCTGTGTAGGCACAGTGGGCTCATCGCCCTTGTCACCAACGTCACCGACGGCGCTGCCAGCCCAAACACGTTTCCTATTTTGGCTCTTTATGGTAGGATAGAGAGGAATGTGTCAGAGCTGTTAAAACCCTGGCAGAAGCATTTTGAGCTAATTATCACCTTATAATCCCTGCCAAAAGGACAGGGTTGTGATGATGGGGGTGGGATATTAAAAGCAGAGGGAAGCTGCTGATGGGCATCACTACACACCCAGGGAACCAGGGACCTCCCTGCTCCTCCAGCACAGGCAGCTCACGTGTCTGCCTCCACTTCACAAAGCTTCACCAACATATTTGGACCCAGGGAGATAATCAGACTGGGGAAGCACCAGTGTCCCCAGGCTTGAGAGAGAGAGGAAAAACTGCTGGAAGAAAGGGAAAGGGAAAGGTGGATCCTGTGTTACAGCAGAAATCCTCCCAGCAGTGCTGGTGTGAAAACAGGCTTTGAGCATATTGCCTCAGGTGAGGTGCCAGCGTCTGCACTGAAGCAAAAATACCCTGAAGCTGTGCAATTTTCCAAAATAAGCTTCAACTCACACCACCTTTGCTCGGAGTGGCATAAGGGTCAGGGACTGATGGAGGATGTTCTTTCTCAAACCAGAAATCCCACTAAAACTGGGATGCCAGGGCTGTATCAAAGCTGCCCAGGTTCCTATTCCAGGGCTTAAGTATTTAATCCAGGTTTCACCCATGCACCAGTGATGTCCAGTGGGATCTGGGGGGCCATGCACTGGTGCAGGGCTGGTACACACCTGGGGACCACCAGGACACACATCCATGGTTAATGGTTGGACTTGATGATCCTAGAGATCTTTTCCAACCAAGCTTATTCTGTGACTCTGGGATCCCAGATGGATTTTTAGCCAAGCAGAGAAGATCACAGCAATCAAAAACAACAACAATCAAATGTTCCTTATGCAATTTTAACTCTATTTCACAAACTTAGTTTCATTTATTTGTTAAAGTTTAATACATTCCTGGGAGATGGGGGGGAGGGAGCTGTCGGTGCTGCTTTAACTCTCCCCGTGGCTCAGCTGGCATTTTTTATTTGTGTTTCCACTCTCAACAGATAAATCTGCTTTTATCTCCTTCCTACTCACCCAACAGCCTAAAAAAATGCAGAGGCAGGAGGAGGGGACAGACATTGTGTAGGAAACTCAGTGATGGCAGATCTACTGCAAGGAAACAGAAAATATCAGGAGGCGATTCTGCACCTTTGCTGAGTGTGAAAAATTAGAAATAATAATTAAAGTGAGCTGAAAGTTAACATTAAGAAATCCTCAAGGATTTGACCCCCTGTAACACCAAACAAGTTTAGGTGACCAAAAGCAACGGAGACCCCCAGCTCCCCATGGTCACCGCAGCAGAGCAGGGCTCTAACAGCACAACCCATGAGTTAAAATGCAGAAAAATAGGGAAAAGATGTGCAACAAAGTGGTAATGGATCTTTTCAGTAAGGGCTGTCACGGACCACCTGAAATTCCCTTTGCCATTTCTCTCTATAAATGTCATCCTCAGGCGGATGCTCTGCTATAAAGGGATGATTTTTTTTTTCCTACCTCTGCGTAGAGCAGCTGTTTGTTTGAATGTATAAATAGCCCCAGTCTCTGTCAGGGCTGCCAACTTCTGCTCCGAGTGGCGTGCCCTGATTTTCTCCGCTGTTCATCCCTTCCCATCCTCCATCCCCCTCCCCTGCCGAAGCACGACGAGTTTCGCTGAGAAAGTTCAGCCTTGACCTATGCTGAAAGGAGAGGAGTTATTGCTTTCAGCTTTTTTAGGGCACAAACCCTGCCCGTTGGTAAGGGGGTGCTTGGTGTGCCAGCCCAGGCTGCGAAAGGCTCATCAGGATTCACCACACCAGGGCTTTTCAGCAGGGAGGGTTTGGAAGAGAGGGAAAGAGCAAGGCAATAAACATCTCTCTAACAAACAGGCACGTCTGTGGAGCAACGTACCAGAGGCATTTTCTTTTCCCCAAGACAGCAGCTGGGGTTTACCCTGTACGACGAGCCCCTGCAGCCATTAATGACTGAAAGATCCACTTCCTTTAATTAGATTTGCATAGGTGAAATGAATTTCGGTGGGCAGCAGGGAGTGATTATAAGACTTAATGACGGTCTCTTTCCATGGCCACGAGGATGCTCGGGGAAAGCAGCATCCTGGTTACCTTCAGCAGAGGCAGGCACGGCGTAACGTGGTGTGTTTTACGCAGTGAGGAGAATGGACTCCTGGTAGGCTTAACACACCTACAGCCCCTTACAGGCACGAGCAGTGAGAGATGGCTGTGATGGGTAAATAAGATACAACACAGGGAGATCTCTGCCATCCTGGTGTATACACACACATCTCCCTCCGCCACCGCTGGGGCAGGCAATAGCAATTATTTACCCTCATTAACATCAGCTTGCTTAGCACCAGCCTTATCCCTTGTCCACCTGGGATGCAGGATGCTGTTTCCTTAGCACCCATCAACACTCCTGCTCTTAGAAATACCCTTTATCAGAGCAGATTTGGTGTTTTCTCTACAAACCCCATCCCTGATGGGACTGTAGGAGCTCCCCGGGAAGCCACACTAGGACCCATCTGGGTTTTATACCCCAAAAAGTGCAGGCTGGGTCAGGGCAGTTTTCATCCACCCATGGGATGATGGAGTTGATGGAGCATCATTTTTTTTAGTGTCCCTCTATGAGCAGCTCTTGGGAAGAAACAAAGCAGAATCGCTCCCGCTCTGCCTCCTCCTGCAGCTGCAAACTCAGTGTTTTATGGATGTCACAGCTTTAATATTCCTTTCAAAACAGGCTGCAGACATAAAAGGCCAGTTTGTCAATCCGTCCATGGCCCGGGGCTACGCTGCTAATTCTGCTGTGTTGTTGTGGTTTGCATTGAACAAACTGGCTTTCTAAGATCCAAAAACATTCTACACCAGACACAGCCCTACCCAACCCCAGCACTGCCCCCCTTCCCTGGGAGTGGGACAAGAGGGTGACAAACTCAAGGATTTGGCATCCTTAAATACCCTCATTTTCCTTATTTCTGATGGAGCTCATAGTCCCCTTTGCTGGCATCATGTCACTCAGTGCATCACTGTGATATCACTATGAGACCTGCCAAAACTCCTTCTGCCAAAATCCATCCTGGGGGTCCAGTGAGGGACAGGAGACTGGCTCTACAATGTGGATATTGAACTGGTGGGGTTTGCATCACTCCTTGCACCCCTCTGGCCCCTGGCTCCAGCCCAGGGAGCTGTGACCAGGCTGGCCCCACACTGCTGGTGTTTGCTGGAGGGACCCTCTCCTGGGGACACTGCAATGTGTCAGTTGATGCCAGGTTTCCCATGGCTTTAGTAGCCTGGAGCTGTTAAACCACCCACCCCAGCACAGCATTGCTTTGGGCTGGTTTTGTGCTCCCTGGAACAAGCATCAAGCACAGCTCAGGAGATTTCCAAACTGCCAAATATAAAATGAGAAATAAACAGCTTTCAGACCCAGTAACATACAACAATTACCATTTTTCTTTCAGATCCCATTCTTGCTCCTTCTGTCCCAAGGCCACCTGCAGCAGGATGCTCCTGAGGTGCTCCCTCCCCTTTCCCCATTCCAACCACCTCATATTTCCCATGAGTTTCTATCCCAGAGTAACTCTTTCAGGAGGCTGTAAAAAGCAGTTTTACATCAATCAGCTTAAATACCTACCCAGACTCCATCTTCCAGAGAATATGGCATTGTAGGGCTCCTGCTGGAAACATAACAAGTGCTTGTGGGGAAGTTCATGTCTAGGGGAGAAGGAGGCTTTAAAAGAAAGAGAGAAATAAAGAAAGAAACTCTCTTTCTGCAGTAGTAGTTGAATTAGAGCTCTTTGAACACCAGTGTGGAAGCGTGGAAACCGTCGCTGAATAACCACAACAATCATCTGCACCTGCCTGCTGACCACTAACTTTTAAGAGAGAGCTATTTAAAAGCAAATTGTTGGATATTCCTTCACTGGCAGCAGCTAGCCAGCATTTAGATGAAATGGCTGCCCTCCAAGAAAATAGCAAAATAATGACAGGAAAGCAGCCGGCTCTAAATACAACAAAGCACCAGAAGACAAAGTCAAGATTAAAACGACTCTCACGCTGGGGACGCAGGCTGGGTTCATTGAAGTGATGTATTGCTGTTCCCACTCCTGCCCAGAGCAGCTGCTGAAGCTATAACAGGCCATGTACGAACCTTGCAAGCCATGTCCTAGCGGGACATCTGTAATAACTGGGCTTTTAGATACAGGAGATGCATGAAATGGAGCATCCCAGGCTCTGCGGAGAGCAATGGTCTCTGTTAATTGACAGCAATGCTCAAAACGTGGAGGAGACTCTACCAGGGTGGTTATCCCCAAAAACTCATCAAAGAACCATGTTTCCACTAATCCCAGGGCTGATCCCTGCAGGCACAAGCGTGGGAGAGCACCAGGGCCCTGCCAGAGGTGTCCATCCCCAAAAAGCCTTGAGGAGGAGAAGTTTCCCCCTTTGACTGCTGCCATGTGTTTTCTCAGAGTTGGCTGCACTCATCCCTTGTGTAGCTTTGAGCTGTAAAACATTAAAAACCAAGTATTTTCTGTGTTTGTGGTGGCCCTTGCTCTTCTGTGCAGTTTCTCTGTCTAACAAGCACACACTTCATCCTTTCCCATGGAAGAGTGTTATTAAAAGGTCTCTCTCCTCTGCTCAGCCAGCTGTCCTCATAAAATGTGGAAATTTAATAACTCTGATGAGCTCCGCTCTTCTGTCAGATAGGGTAGGAATCAGCCAGCAAGTCAGAGAATTAAGTAAAACCTCAGCAGTTGCATTTGTTTAGCAATTTTCTTAGCAATCCAAGCTAGAAAACCTGGTCCAGCCTACTAAAGAGAGAGCAATGTCTGTCCTCACAGCTGGCTCCCAGAGCTGGGAGGACAGGGATGCACCTCCAAGCACCACCCCATGCACTGCCCTGCACACACGTTCCATGGGTGACCATCTCAAATGAGGCTGAAGCACACAGGATCATCACAAATATGTGTGTGTGTTTGCAATGAGTTTGTGGTTTTGAGCTTACAAATTTTCACCTGACCAGTCCTTTTTTGGCTTTGCACAGAAATAGCTGGTCTTGCAGAACCAACAGAGACCCCAGATGGTTTCAACCCACCGGCCAAAGCTCTGCTACAACATTCACACTTTTACACCATTTGCACCAGAAAAAACAAATATTCCTGTCCTAAACCAAGTGAAAATCATAGAATGGTTTGGGTTGGAAGGGACCTCAATGCTCATCTGGTTCCATGGGCAGGGACACCTTCCACCAGCCCAGGTTGCTCCAAGCCCCATCCAACCTGGCCTGGAACACTGCCAGGGAGGGGGCAAATAAAGGCATGATCACTGCAAAGCCCCTCCTGGTCTCTGGTGGTCAATAGCATGAGCATTAAACCAGCCAAAAGCATACCCACATGAACTACATCACCTGCTTCCTAATTTTGAAGGTTCAGATCCAAAGCCAACCCCAAAGCATGGTGAGTGTAACCCCAGCTCACAGCCACGCTTGGAAGCAGCCCCAGTGCATCAGCTGTGAAGGAAAGGTGTGATTTTTCCTTCTGCCAAAGAACTTTAAACAAAAATAGAGGTAAATGAGTCCACGCTGAGCACTGAAAACAGGTTTGATTCCAGAAGCATCCAGCTCACAGATGGACCACCTTAAAAATAAAAAAAAAAGAGCATTCCTGCTGAGGTACAACGAAAAACGGTGGTGTTTTATTCGGTATATCATGAGCCACATCTCCCCGCTGGAACCGGAGTGCCACTGCAGCAGGTACAGCCCTATCTGTAAAATCTTCCTACGTTGCCTCCAGGCAAGCAGTTAATCTTCTTTCCTTTGGTTGATATTTTTTTTTTTCTGTAGGTTATATCTGTTAAAATGCAATTTGCACTCCCCAAATCGGAGGACAGGCTTCGTGACAAGGAGAAGCCTCGCCCCGAGACGCTGATGTGCTTCCTCTCCATCTCTCAGCCCAGCGACGGCGGTCCCACATATTACATCTCTAAACACAATAAAGTTTCATTGTTCATCAGGCCGGCTGCGATGAGGCATTGGCAAAGCGAGCCAATAATTGTTTCCGAAAGCACAACGGCTTTACGATGCCTGAACGTGATGCTTTAGAGCGTTGCTGGGAAATGGAATGCAGGGAGGAGGGGATTTCAGCCTTGTGGATGATGTTATGTTGTAGAAGTTTATAAAAAATAGAGATCTATAGGACTGAAGGTGATCATCCACTTCCCCAGCCACAATCAACTTCATCGTGTCATTCCCATGAGATCCTTGTCTGACCTTCCACGATGGTAACACTGGCCATCTACCCCAAGCACTTCTTTATTTCATGATAATGTATGCATTCTTTCAAATGCATCAATAAAACCAGCACTCCTGAACAAATGCAAAGACTTCATTCCTGTTTCTGCACCTGGTACAGCGTGTGTGTCTTCCACAGGAGCCCAACACAAGTGACCCCACACCCATTAGGGGACTCACCCCCAGCTTTCTTCCCCCTGATCCTTCCCCACCCTGCATTTCTGCTGCTGATGGCTCCTGCTGGACAGTAAAACCAGGTGCTTCCCTCACCCACAGCCCTTTTGGTTTTCTCAGACCACTTTTTTAGATAGTTTAGTTCCACATTAGTTGATGTCTTTCCCAAGAGCCTGCCACCTGAGAGCATGAGAAAAGGAAAAAGCAGCCAGCTCAAGGTCCAACAAAATAACCAGCTAGAGAGACCACTAAAGGGACAACTTTAAGATGTTATTATCATTGTTTGCCCCAGTACAGTTCAAAAAAAAAAATAAAAAAAATCAATCTTTACAGTTGGACAATGACAGTAGCTTATTTAATTTATGACAAAAGCAAAGACAAGAGGAGAATAGCATTGAAGATTGCACTTGCCGAGCGCGATGCTCTCCTGTAATGTAATGAAATGAGTTAAGAGCAAAGTGAATTAGTGCTACAGACTGACCTCATCCCACTAATCCCACGGAGCAATAAGAAATGGAAGGTTGCATTTGCTAGCTCAGTTTTCAAGGTCAGTGAGGACCAAAGTGGCCAATCTCCCCTCCCTGTGATTTTAGCATTAACTGAGCGGCTGGCTGTGATCCTCATAATTTATTCTAACAAGGAGAATCACTCCAGTGCCTTTGGCAGGTGGGTGACTCCCTCGGGAGCAAGGAGAGCGTGAGAATGAGGGCCTGCAGGTATCAAGCCAGCTCCCACGCTCAGGTACGTGGTCAGCCCTTGGTGTTTGGCACTGTGCACCAAGCAGATTGATAGACTTGCAGCAAGTGGCGGCTCATCCCAGCGCGTCCTGCTGCATCACCCTTGGACTGATCCTGAGGTGGTCACCATCCATCCTGATCTTGGCTCCTAAACCATTCCTATCTCCTTCTTGTGCCTTTTCTCAGAAAAGTTATGGATGCTTTAAAATGAGTTTTGTTGGGAAACTGTATTTCTGATGCCCTGACAAGAACTTACCCCTGAGCAAACCGCATACAAAAGTTTGATGGCAGTAATTAGCCACCTGCTGAGCTGGATGTTTCTGCAGGTAAGATCGTCCTTCCACAGGGAGAGGTGGCTCCAGACCCCAGTGTGAGACACGGGCTGCTGAAGCGTTTTGCAGATTTATGTACTCTGGCTGCAGCTCCAGCTCTGCCTTAGGGCTGAATTTCACAGTGTGCAGAGAGATGTACACCACCAATCCACCACCCCGCAGACAATGGTTACACCCAGAGAGCTGCTCCTCCTGCACACAGCACCGGGAGACTGTCCTGTACCAGGAGCTAAAGGCAGACTGAGGATGGGGTCTAGCAGGAGGGTTTGTTCAGGGGAAAGTGCTGCTGGACCATACCTGGTCTTCTGCATCATCCAACAGGCAGAGAAGTGCAGTGAGGATGGATGCTGCAGTTTGTTTGGGGATCATTATCGGATCAGACTGGCTTTGATGGAGCTAGTGTCAGAGCAGGTTTCTTGCAGAGAAAGGCTGAAGTACGTGGCATTATCTCTTTGGGAAGATGGACACCCAGGCTGGAAGCTGAGCTGCAGGAAATAGAGCAAATGCAGCATTTCTCTCTGTGATGCACACAGAGGATCCGTCCTTCTCTTATTTTCACGACCGTAACTATTGATCTCATTGAGTTATGCCTGAGCTGTGATTGAAGAGGAAGGGAAAAGGTTGGAGATCACTTCAAAGTCAGCCAGAACACTGCTTTTGAGAGGGAAAATCACCAGACCCACTGAACAGAGCCATGTCTCTGAGTGCAACAGGGTGAGGTCCGAAATAGGAAAAGGCAGAATAAATAGGAAAAGGCAGAATAAATAGGAAAAGGCAGAATAAATCACCAACAGATATTGTCCCATTGCTGGGAGGGACCAGGCACAGATGACTCTCTATGAGGAATAAAACCATTGCAAACAGCCAGGAAAGCTGCAAATGTACCTGCAGGAGCTCAGTGCCTGCAAAGCAGCAAGTTGCAACAAGCTGGTGTTCAAGCACCCAGGTTTTACTCGTAACTCACAGTGCCTTAGCTTGCCTGTGCAAAGGCAGTGATGACCTACCTCGAGGAGCACCCATATCACCTTGCACACGTGACATCATTGTCAGAAATGGCAGAAAGTGTGCATTTCCAGCTGTCCTTCGATCCCAGTTTCTGAGCATTCTCCATTCATCCCATACATTCAAAGAAATGTTCACCTTTTGGCTGATATTGCTGAAAAAACCCAATGGGAGCAGAGTTTAGGACAAGCTTTCTTGCAAGACAGGAGCATCTCTCCCATCAGAGCCTACATCTGAGAGACTTTTACACAGGACACAGGGTCAGATCTGGGCAGGTGCCAGCACACCACCCCAAAGAAAGGCCACCAAAGTCCCTGGATCCAACTGCAGGCACTGGGTTTGGGGGCCCTTGAGGAAGGGCATAGGTGGTTGGCCAAATTCCCAGTAGGAAACATGGCTTCAGTGCAGCTAAGATTTAATTTAATTGCAAAACTCATTATGTGCAGGAGCATAGAGTCCTGGGTAGCCATCATATTAAAGATGGAGTGCAAATAAATGTACCCACCAGGGGTTTTGCTTAGGTTGGGTGAGCACTCAAGCCTATATACCATTTGGAAACTTATTAAACCTCCAGATCTCCACAGCTAATCCTATGAGATCACCAAGATGGCTTTTCCAAGCCTGAGAGAACAAAAACTGTTAATGCCTGAGTGTACCTGGAGAAATTCAGAGACTCCACTGGGAAGCCTCACAAGAACCTCAACTAATCCATACCCATCTCCTTTCAGTGGGTTGAAAGGAGATTTAAAATAAGACTGCCGGGCATATTTGCACACTTGCAAGAGCTTAGGCCATGGAAGGAGGTTAATTTGGCATCACTGCTTTGTGTGTGTACCTCCTGGACCACAGGGAAACATCCAGAGATGCCTTGTGTTGTGAAGACCAAGGGCAATACAATGCCAAACACCGGGCAAAGCATGGCATGCATCCCAGCTGGAGGCAGGGCCAAGAGGTCCAGACACTTTTTTTTCCTAAAAGAAAAGGTTTTGAGTCTGATCTTGACAACACAACTGCCTTGTGCAGACCAGTGAAAAGCAAGGTTTGGAAAACTCCCAGGGAGCATCGTCCAGGTGGGAGGCAGCTCCATCACCACCACCCCACACAGCCGTTTTAAGGCATTCTCCATCAAAATGATAATTAATACATGGGTAGGGTGAAGAAGCAGCCTGGTGGGACAGCACCACTGCCAACACAGCTTTTAACACACTCAGCCCTGGCTGGGCTGGCCCTGCCAGCACACAGACAGGCTTTTGCCCTCAAAACATCACTTTCTCCGGGCCGATGTTCACTGTCTGTCCAGGCGGCTCCGACCTTTGGCAGCGTGTGATTTCAGGCTGCAGCTCGAGAAATGTCACTGCTGCTTCTCATTTGTATGCTCCTATTAATCATCTTCTCCCTTCACACACGGCCTAATCAATGGGGACAAGTGCACAGTCCCTCTAACCGATTCCTATTATTCCTCATTATGCCCTTTTTTCCAACCCTCTGCTTCTCCATCTGGCATTAAACCCTGAGACCCCCCCATCCAAGCTGTCCTCTGACTGTCTCTGTAGGGACAACTACTTTAGTTGTGTAATCAATTAGCCAGGAACCAGACCATTGGCTCACATACCTTCTTAGAGCAGCCTTAATTTTGATTAATATCTCTTCATGACTTTAAAACCATATAGGCATGGTTCCCTACCCAGCCACACTTGTTAAAATCATAAATCAATCTATTCCATTCCCTCCAGACGCGCCGAGACCTTTCCAGTTGCAGCCATCCAGCTACCACCGCCACAGTGTGTTATTTACTGGGTTTGCATCATCCCTCTGCAGAGAAGAAATCCACTCACTGAAGCCAAAAAGCCAGAAATGTGTGTTTATTTTAAAGTAATTAGAAGTTACCTCCTGCAGGCAGTACACTCTTGAACAGCTCTATCCATGCCAAAGAGGCTGGGAGCAAACACAAAGTCCTGCTTGCACTTCTCCGCTTTGCTGCTCACCCAAAGGGGCATCCCAGATACTCTCACCCAAAGATTTTGCCCATCATCACATCCTTAGTACCTGCCTAGCAGGGAGATGGAGGAAAAATACATGCATGCATGTGCTTGCATACCTATATATAAAAAAAGATCTCCCAGCTGTAGACACCAGCCAGTTTAGGTCCTCAAAAGCTCAAGGTCCCATTGCAGAGACCCAAACCAGCCCATTTTACACCTTCTTGAAGCTCAAAGCTCTTCTCATCCCAATTACAGCCCATCCATTCATCCCTCTGGAAGAAAAACATGAAATAATGTTTCCTTTTATGTTTTATGTCTTTTATGCCCATTTCTGTCACCCTAGCCCAGGACACAGGTTTTTGGGGTCTGGTCCTCACAGTGCAGTCCAGGGAACTGTCACTGTTAAAGGGGGAAAGCAAACAGGGAACCCCAAGTGTGGCCATGCTATAAAAGTGCTCTGTGAGGCTTTTGGACCTACAGTCCCCCAGAAGGAGAGGGGACACCACTTAAGGCAGAGACTCATCACCTTTTTGATGTATATTTTGAAGAATAGCACTGGCAGGGACAAGATAAAACAATGCTGCTCTGTAATAAAAGAGTCAAGGGTTATTTGTCAGTTCTCCATTCCTTACCCCAGAAACTGAGTTTTCAGCCAACACATTGATCAGTTCTCAAGCCAGAAAAGGTAAATTTTTTGTGTTGCAGCTGGACAAGCATCCACAGCCTGAGCCAGCCCTCCAGGGAGAGGGGTGTTGTTCCATCCCTTTCACCCACCCCCCTGGTACTTTTGGGACAGTCCCTCTGCACACCAGACTGCTCACTCAAAGTCACTTAAAGTATCTTTTCCCCTTAGTTGCAAAGGCATCAAAGGTACAAATATCAAATTGCAAAGACACATCAGCACTGGTGTGGGTGCAGCAGCTCTGGGACAGGCATGGATGGTTGCGGGGGGTTGGACTGAAGACTGAGTCTGACCCTAAAATATCCCAAAGGGGCTGAAAGACAGAGAAAGGTGCTAATTTCAGTTTCTAAGCCCATATCCAGCCAGCAATCTGGTTTATAGACCAGCTGCAGCATGCCCCAGAGGGACCTGAAGGCAAACTGAGCCAGGAGGTTTCCCTGGAGCACCTGGACCACGATGCTGGAACACGTATCTGGAGGCAGGAGAAGACCCAAAGCACAAGAAGCCGTTGCATCTTCCAGTTGTCCTCCAGGGAAGGAAAGTCTCTCCAGCACAGGGACAGCAAAAGGCACAGCCAGAGGCAAAGTCTGCTGAGGCTCCTCCAGAGAGGACTATGTCTGGGTAGCTGAAAGAAAAAACACTGCAAACCCACCTGGCAGCCACACCTCAGCCTGGCTTTGGAGAAATACAAAAGGTTTAACCATCATCTGAGAACAACAACAAAGTCTGAGCCTCTCACCGGGGACAAACAACCCAGCAGAAGCGCCTTAAGGTTCGTATGAGTTGTGGTTTATTTCTGCAGCATCCCCACAAGGATCCCAAGTCTGCTTAAAACAAATCCCCGTGTTTCTGCCACAGCAGAAGGGACACGTGGGACCAGCCACCAGGCAGTGCAGATGGGACTTTGTGAGCCACATAAAACCCTGTGCCGATAAGGCTCCTCTGCAGTCATTTGTTTTAAATGCCAGCATATGCTTCAGGAGCTCTGACATTTGGGGAATAAAAGCGAGCGGTGACCAACTCCCCTCTCTTCATTAGCTCCTGTAATTGATGTTACCAGCAGAAGGAAGCACGGCCAACGTGCAGGGACCAAGCACCAGGTGACACAAGGTCCGTTCGGGATCGGTTCAGTCACCGATGGATGCAGCAGCTCACCCCATTCTCCATCCCCTCCAGCAACAGCAAACCCTCACAAATAAATGACAAAACACCCCATTCAGCTCTCCAATAATAACAGATGAATGTGCCTTACTGCATTCATCACTGCTCCTGAACAGGGCTTTGCCCCTAGGAATCAGTTAAAGGAGAGGAGCCATTCAAGCTCCATTGCAGCCGGTGTCTCAGCAAGCACCGCCTCGCTGCGTAGGGATAAGTGATCACTGTAAACAGAAGGCAAACCTTCAGCCACAGGTTCTTACTAATCATCCAAGGTGGACTCCAAACCTGACCACCAGCTGAAAGGGGAGTGACACGTTTCTAGATGTGCACAATCCAAAAACATCATCTCCACTCCAGCTACTAAAGCTGCTCGTATCAGAGGAAACGTTAATCAGCCATAACTTCGTGTGTCACCTCCCACTGAGGAACAGCAGCACCTGCTCATGATCATTCCAGCCCAACCCAAACAAGGTGGAAATATCCCATATCCCTACAAAATTCATCACGAGCTCTATGAGTGATGCAGTCAGACCCAGATTTTTTTTTTTTGCCTGAAAATATCCAGACTTGTGGGATACACTTCGTCCAACCAAGTCTTTAGAAGGGTGAGCATGGGAGGTAGCCCAACTCCTGTGAGCCCAGCACAGCCCCAAGCCCAGCCCTGCCACATGCTGGGATGAAGGCCTGGGAGAGCAGAGCTGGGCATTGATTTTGTGCCACCGGCCACCGTGACACCTTACATCAAACACCAGGAAAGAGCAGGGGAAACATAACTGAGTTTTATGGCTTGTGTGAGCACACTGGTGTCGCAGACAAGATGTCATAAACCCAGGGTATAACTCCAGAGGATTTTCTGCTCTTCTAAGCCACACACCATTTATTTGCCAGGGTTTGTATAGCGCTTACCCAGGGTACATGTAATGGAAGTAGTGATAAACGATGCCTGCACACGCACAAAAAAAGGACATATTTGTGTTCCTAGATCTTCAAGAAAATCAGCTAAGCAAAAAGTGGTCCTGAGCAAAGCTAAGCCCCCAGGCAGGAGCTGGCTGCTGGGTTTCACCGGCTGTTCTGGGCAAGGTAACGCTTTTCTCATCATTGCAGGGGAGTTAACGGAGGAGCAAAAAGTAATTAAGCCATCAGAAGGCACTGCAGACACTTCAGGATCCCAGGTGTTTGGTTAGGAGGGGATTTCTACAGCATATGTGAAATCCTAGTTAAAATTCTCCCATCTTCTGTACGAAACCCCAGTTCCACAGAGTCAGTGCAGGGCCCCTCACTCCCACATGCCTTAAGAAATAATAACTTTAAGTCACAGCCCAACAAGCGTCCTTCGATGCAGCACCAGGAGAAAATGATAACACACAGGCAGTGACTCGACAGGGCTGTGGGACAGAGCCAGGCAGCTGAAGCTGCACAGAGGGAGAGGATGGGCAGCTTCAGCCTCTCCAGTGATGCAAGGTAAGGAATAACTCCTTTGGTACCCTACAAGTCACTCAGTCCTGCTCAGCAACGTGGGTATTGGCATCTGGCTTTCAACCCCTCTCTGTGCTAAGCATGTCACCCCCACACAGTGGCTGTGTCCTGGGGACTCCATATGGGGTGGGACAGACAGGACTCCCCAGTCAGTGGTGGCTGATGGCCCGAGGTGGCCACTGCCTCCACCCCAGGGGGACAGAGCTGCAGCTGTGCACTGGGCTGAGCCAGCACTGCTCCATCCCCTGTCCCTGCAGGACCCCTCATCACAGCAGAGAGGTGGCCCGAGTGATTTTATCCTGTGACAGAGCCCAGGTGGTCACCCTTGCACCCCTCAGTATTTCAGCTCCCCTTTCTTCTCCCCTTCAAAAGCTTTCATTTGGTTTTAATTTTTTTTTATTCCCCCAAAATCACAGACCTGAGCTGGATGCAACTCCTCTGCAAATGCAGCAGACCTGATTTCCATCCCTGGTGCCATCTACCTCCCCTGCTGCTCAAAAAAAACCAAGAATCAACATGGTGCATACCCCAAAACAGCCCCAGCAGGTCCCAACAAAGGCACCACAGCCAGACAAGAGCCCACGTGGAAAATCACAGGGGGGTGCACACAGATACACGAGCACAGGGCAACGCTCTGCCTCTGGTTTTCACCCACTGTGATTAACAGCAAGATGTGGCACCGTGGCTGCAGGTCACCTAATGACCTCAGTGACACCTGTCCCATGGGAAGCACACATGGAAAAGGTGCAGCTTTCCTTTCAAGGCATAGAAAATCATCTGCTTCACAAGCTGCAAATACAACGTGCTCCCTCAGAGCATCAATACATTTTCCAGACTCTCACACTTCTGGACCCATCCTAATTACCAGAGTCCCCTGGACTCCACTATCGACCACAAGGCAGTGACCTGGAGTTTACTCAGCACAATATTATTTAAGACTTAACACTCAGCATTTGGTGCTATAAAAAGCTATTCTAACCCATCTGACCTCGTAAGACCGAGATATTTGAGAATGGCAGCAGCTCTGTTGCAGGTCTAGGTGGAGCATCAGAGTATAAATATATAGAGGCTAATTGAGCTGAAATTATAATAAAATATTATACATTGCTCAGCTAGCTGATGTCTAGAATACAGAGGAAATCCTGCTAAGGGGGCCGACATCAATTTGATTTTTAAGTTTGTTTAAAGCAGTTTTAACACTAAACAAGTAAACATTTATAACTGAATAAATAGTTTTCAGTTTAGTCAAGGAGCATTCAGTGAATGTTGGCATAAATATTCAGTTATGGAAATTATTTGATTGAAATAGATTTTACATGCCATAAATAAACATTGTCTGCGATGAACACACACTCCCAACAAGCAGCACGAATTAGAGAGCCACTGATGCCTAATGCCAGCCTTTGAAAATGTTTTATTTAGAAGCACTTCTGCTCACCACACAGCCAGCCAATTCCCATCTGCCTGGGCTCTTCTAGATCATCATCTACGTTATTAAACACCCACGTGGGCAGCGTGGTGGGTGCTGCACCCCCGTGCCCACAGAGCTGGTCCAGGCACTGGGATGGGGCAGGTTTGCAGAATCACAGAATCACCTAGGTTGGAAAAGACCTTGATGATCATCAAGTCCAACCATTAACCCAACACTGACAGTCCTCAGCTCACCATATCCCTGAGCACTGTGTCAACACAACTCAAACTCCTCCAGGGATGGGGACTCCACCACTGCCCTGGTACATTTAGCAGAGGACCATGTCAAAGGAGCACAATAAATGTAAACCAGGAGCCTGTGATATGAGAGCAACGCTATGGAGCCAGCTTGTTTGGTGTCAGCCACCTGCAGAAATCAGAGGGGAGAAATCTGTATGTTTTACCAAAATCTGCTGTGGCTTCAGTACCAGCAGGGCTATGGCTGGATGTGGGTGCAGGAGCAATGCTCTCCCCCAAGAAGAGAGTGTCACCCCAGCACTCAGCACAGCTTTTAGCCACATTAAGTGACACACAGAGGCAAGTTAGGATATTAGGAACAATTCCTTCCCCCAAAGGGTTCCCCAGCACTGGCCCAGGCTGCCCAGGGCAGTGGGGGAGTCCCCATCCCTGGAGGGATTTCAGAGCCGTGGAGATGTGGTGCTGAGGGACATGGGGCAGTGGGGACTGGGCAGTGCTGGGTTAATGGTTGGACTGGGGGAGCTTAGAGGTCTCTTCCAACCAAAGTGATTCTATGATATCTATGAATAAATGCCCTCGAGTTCAAGAGTATTTGTGGTGCCCGCCTGGATGGGGGTAGCTCTGCATGAGATGAGCTCAGCATCAAGTTGGAGAAAGTCAGGGATGACCTAACCAGGGATAAACAACACTTTCCTGGTTTGGGTGTGTTTTTAAGCTTTCTTTCCAAAATGACAGCATGTACAGGACCAGAGCATGAGGCTGGCAGCAAAGCTGAGCCCAAAGCTGGAAAATAAAAAAAAAATAAACAAAAAAGGAAGGGAAAAAAAAAAGGAAAGGCAAGAACTGGAATTTTGGTTCTGATGTCCCACCTGTGACACCTTCACAGTCACACAGGACCTGAGCAGGAGTAAGGAGAGAGGCAGAGCCATGGGCTGTGCCCCAATCCTGCGATCCAGAACTGGTGCAGTAGCAAGGACCCAAACCACAAAGATTTCTTGAAAGCAAACAGGGCACCCTCAGGACAAACTCCCTGTGTGCCACATACGGCTCAGGGAGCAAAGCTCTGTATTTGTAGCCCAGGCACACCACAGTGCAGAACTGTGTCCCTCCTAAGCCCTCACGACAGTGGTGAAACCATGGGCAGACTGCGCCACCTAGCGCCTACACTCACACACAGGCAGGGTGAGTGGGTGTAGAAGCTGGGTAAGACCTTGCCCAGAGTCATTCTTGGGGAAAGTCTGCCTGGTATTATACCTGAGCATCACCAAGTGCTGTCACCAGGGACCTGCAGAGCCAGTGTGGGGTTCAGCACAGAGGAACACATCCCACAGCACCTTCACACGGGCAGCACCTGGACCAGACATCCCTCTGCATCTCTCCTGGTTGATCCTCATGCTACCTAACTGTAATCTGGCAGATGTAAGAACCTGGAGCACTCAGAAAGCTGCATTTGGAGCAACTGCTCTCACCCTGCACCTCCTCAAAGCAACCATGACCAAACACTGTTTCTTCACAAAACTCCCAGATCCATTTCCCTCAGCTTGGGTGTAGTGATGCACAGCTTTAAGCTCAGCATACTCCACTCCAAGCATCACCTGCAGCCAACACACGTTGGAGCAGCCTCCAAGCCACCCCAGGTGGAGTTTGCTCCTTGCAGGAATTCCGTAGTGTCAATATTGGGAATATCCACATCCCTGGACAAGTTGCTGTCCCTGCTTCAACACATCTCACAGTGCAGACAGTGTTATCCCAGTTTCACAGCTGGGGAACTCAACCCCGTGGCAGAGCATCAGCTTGGGGAAGGGCAAGGAGCCAGATCCTGATCCAGGTGATGGGAATCCACCTTGCTGGGCCTGGCACTCACCCCAAGATGCTGCAAGTGGGAACAGTATAGAGACCAACCCCAGCCTGGTCCCACAAGTCACCTACTGCAAAAAAACCATGGAGTTAAAGACCACCTCTGCATTCAGGAGGGTCGTCACAAGGCACAGGCTTTCAGAGCAGCCCTGCTGCCACAGCTTACCTGAAGGAATTACACTTTTTTTCCTATCTGTCCATGTCAGACAGCTTCATTTCTTCTAGCCTAAGGATGAGATTAAAAGGCAGTGTTTTACCCAAAGCCTTGCAAATTCCTCCTGGAACCTCTGACAACCGTAGATTTTATCCAATGCAATTTAGTGGGCTTTTTTCAACAATCCAAATCCCCTCTAAACTCTATTTCAGCAATTAGAGGTTCATCTCTTTGAAAGCTAAGGCATCACAATCTGTTACTTGGCTCCAAGCAGGCAATGTTACATCCCTACAGGAAAACATGTATCAGTTGTTCACTGTTAATGCAAAGTCCTCGAAGAGTATTTTGGTTTTACCTGTTCTTTAGGGGAATCAGCAGCTCTTTATAAATCATTTTGCTTCCAAATAAGTTCAAGCCTCACATCCATGCACCTTCAGAGTCTGTAATCGTCAGCTTTAGGAAGAAACAAAATGCAATTTCCACGATGAGCTCAGGAAATTCAAGGGTTTGGCACCCAGTCTTCATTGTATATTGAGCAATAAATACCTGGTTAAGGCAGCAATAAGGTAAAAAGGCATTACAGTTTGTACTACACCACCTTCCTACCAGACTTAAAAGATGAGAGCAATAGAACAGGCAAAAGGCAAGAACATTTAAAGCGTTTACAAAATTACACCGTGACAATTCAGGTATTTTAATGTGTAGAAAGTAATTCAAAACCATATTTTAGCTTTGTTTGCAAATAGGAAGCTGTTTTTCAATTGCTATCCCCAGTTATTGGGTACAGAGGGGTTTTTTATTGTTATTGCTTTCCATCACTGAGCTCTCAGGACCAGATTCTCAGCTGCTTTAGAGCAGCACAGTTCACTGCAGCCCACACAGGGCAGAGAACGAAGGTGCCCCAAAGCCATTTTACCACCAGAAAGGAGCTTTGCTCAGGAAAGAGGGATAGATATCCACAACTCCCTACCAGGCTTGAAGGTCTCTTTGCAGCTCTAAGTGTCCAAATTATCCTGCTACTGCTGTCATTTGCGAAGCTCTCAAGCTGGTACCCAACGTGAAGGCATCCTGCTGTCACCAACACGTTGGTGGGGACAGGAACACACGTATTTCCCACATGGAAGCTCCACAAGCACAGCTCTGCACCTCTCAGAGGTAGGAGGCAAGCTGAACACAGAGGGAATTTGCTTCTCTGGACACAACCAGGTGATTAACACACTCACAACTGCTTCCCCGTGCAGGCAGAGGCGCTGCACAGTTGCAACATGTGGATCACAACCTTTTTGCAGAGGATATGCTCAAAGCTCTCAAGTACAAAGCTGGTGTCACATCCACTCCTTCCATTTCATGCTTCTGCCTAGTTACCCTTGTCCCTAGAGCCCAAGGAACAGCTTCACCACATGCCAGCAGCTCCTCCACCTCTGCAGCTCGCCAGCAGCGTTCATCCTCTGCTGGGGATCCGGGGCAGCCAGCAGCAAAGTTCTCTGGTTTGCTCACTTCCTTGAAAAAGAAATCTTTCTGATTGTAGCATGGGTTAAAATAATGCTTAAGAACAGCAGACTTACTTTTCCTTGCTGAGTGTCCCCCTAACATAAAGAATTCAGTAATTGGTTAGAAAGGCAATTAGTGGGTTCTGATTTTTGAGAATCACACTGAAGCCAAACAAACACACCCCCCAGGATTCACCTCCCTGTGTACACCAATGGAAAAAAAAAAAAAAAAAACCAAACCAAAAGATATCACCAGAGGACTTAAATCATCTTTTTTATTATTTAGCATAGAAGCTCACCTTTACACCGGTGTTTCCAGATGGAAATCAGGGATGAAACCATTTCCCACTCACAGAGAGCAACAGGACCAACAGCGACCTCCAGCGGCAGCAAAGCTGACCCTTCCCCAGCCCAGCAGCAAACCTGGATCAGCACCAGCCAGAGCTCCCCATGTGACCCCATACAAGTTATCTTTTAATTCTTGTATCAGGATTTAACTATGAATTGATCTTATTTAGTGTCCCAGGATTTGCTGTTCCTTCCCTGTAGCTGGCTGTGGGTTTAGTGCCCTTGCAATGAAGCCATGGCAGCAGCTCTTGGGATGGTAACAACACATTTTCCTCCAGATCATTAAATAGTTTGGGTTGGAAGGGACCTTTAAAGGCCATCCAGTCCAAACCCCCTGCAATGATCAGGGATATCTTCAACTAGAGCAGGTTGCTCAGAGTTTCAGGTAATTCCTGACTGACCACAGCAGCACACAGCTCAGTGCAAGTTCATCCAGCCAGCTGAGGAAAAAGCAGCTTACCAAGCTCCATGCTGTTGTTGCCAATCCAGTGTCATACCCACAGCCCTTCAGCTCTTGCTGCAAACACACCTCAAACCCCTGCTCAGCAGCTGCACGAGCCTGGAGGCTCCTTGCCAGATGTTTGACATTAAAAGGTCCCTTCCAACCCAAACTATCATGTGATTAAAGCTCACTGAATGCCAAAAGCTGTGATGCCAGGCACACCTGCCTGCTTCTGGCAGCTCCACGCTGCACTCACACCAGCAGGATCCCCTACATCTCTGCTGCCATCACCACAGAAACCAGAACAGCCTCTGTGACAGGAAGGTAGGGCCACCCTTAGTTCAGCAAGGGGACAAGGACGAGGGAACAGTGCCCCCTGGCTCCTCAGGAGTGAAGCTTTACCACCAGGCAGAAGAAACACTCCAGCCACCAGTGTCTGGGCTTGTTCCCATTCCCTCCTGACCACCCCATCTTGTCAAGTTCAATTTAATAACCAGCAAGGCCCAAAAAAAAAGGCTATTAGGGATTCCCAAACTAGATGCAGAGCACTCAGCTGGAAGGGATCAGCCCATTTGCCATTTCAGGCACCATCAAAACATTCCTCTAGTCAGACACCTCACACAGAGCAGTGTAGCTTCAGCAGAGATGCTCCAAAACCAGGCTGACCAGCAGGACAGCACCCTGACATTTTTAATTCTCTCAGAGGGAACTGGAAAACCAAACTCCATGCTTTTGGCACACTCGACAAGTGTCTTTGCCCAAATCTCTTCAGTCCCATCATAATAGAACCTTTAAGTGGCAGGAAACTTCAGAAAATGCCAGATGAAGTGGAAGGGGTGTGGCTCCAACCTTACTAATATACATCCTGCAGAGGAAGGGAAAAGGGTCAGACTGCACAGCACATCACCCACAGGCTTCAGCAGACACCTACCCTGTCCAAGGTCTGCCACGGGCTCAGGATGCTGTTACCCTGCCTTGTTTTGTAGCTTTCCCCATAGCTTCCCACACCTTGAAGCATCAGGCCTCTTAAAAAGCAAGGCTTGGGCACTAAGTCTGAGGTAGGTTGTGACCTACCTCAGACTTTTCTGCATTAGAAAGAGCCAAGTTTGCCCTATCTAACCCAAGTAAGCCTGGCATTACTGGTAGCTGCACTCCAGTGCACTCCATTCCCCTACCAGTGGTTTTATACAGACTATTCCACTGCTCTGCTTGCAAATCTGAAGGCTCAGGGGCAACATACAAGCATCAGCACTCTTAAAACCACCTGGTTTGGGGGGAAAAGGTGAGAAAAGCAAGGTAGGCTTTTTTAGGCCTGTCCCCAGTGCAGCACCCACCCCCCCCCAGGAGAACCACTGTGAGGTACCAGAAGCCCCGTAGCCACTATAACCTTTACAAAAGGCAGATACACACACGCCAGTCGGGCAGGGAGACTATTTATTAAGCAGTGCTGTACCAAAATGGTGTAGATGTGTTGGGGAAGCCCAGGGAAGGCCTGGGAACTTCTGGCGACAGCCTCATCCTCCCGGCGCTCAGTCCAGCTGTAACAGAGCGAGAAAGGCGAAAGGCGTCAGCGTGGATCAGCACACCCACCCCTCCCGCACAGCCCCACTGCCGGCCCTTACCTTGATAAAGCCGATGTCCTTGGCGTACTGGCGGAAGCACTGCCGGCACATGTTCAGGCCGTACTTGCGGATGAGGCCGTGGCGGTTGGAGCACACGCGGCTGTGGGGGAAGAAGAAAGCAAGGCCGGTGAGGGCGGGTAACGGCAACGTGAGGTAAGGGGAAAGGAGAGGGGGAGTGAGGCTGCTGCTGAGGCCCAGGGAGCCCAACAGCCACCCGGACGGCCCGCAGGGTGCGCACTGACCAGGAACGGGACCCCTGGCCGAACTTCCTGGGGTGGCTCCAGTAGAGCTGCTGGTGACCCATGCTGCCTGCTGCGCGCCTGGCTGCGAGAGGAAGATGGCGGCCGGCGCATGCGCTAATCACCCCTGCCCCGCATCCCAGCCTGCACCGCGCCGCACAGCGCAGGCGCGGAGGGGAGACGCCACGTGTGTGCGGACAGCGCCTGCGCGGAACGGCCCCGCTCCCCCCGCCCCTCCGCGGCGTGACGTCAGCAGCGTAAGAGCCATAGGGGCGGCAGCGCGGGGCGGAGAACGCCGGGCGCGGTGGCGCGCGCCTGTAGTTCCAGCTACTCGGGAGGCTGAGCCCGCCGGATCGCTTGAGCCCAGGAGTTCTGGGCTGCAGTGCGCTATGCCGAGCGGGCGTCCGCGCTAAGGCCGGCATCAATATGGTGAGCCCCGGGGAGCCCAGGCACACCAGGTTGACTAAGGAGGGGTGAACCGGCCCAGGTCGGAGACGGAGCAGGTCAAAGCTCCCGTGCCGCTCAGTAGCGGGATCGCGCCTGTGAATAGCCACTGCAGCGTAGCCTGGGCAACACAGAGAGACGCGGGCTCCTTTTACCCACGCGCCGCAAACGCCACACGCTCCTTTTGCACCCCGACACCGAAACAACCCCCGCACCACACCGCCTCCCCGCGGACCGCGGCGGTAACGCGGGTGCTGCCCGCTCCGCACCGCCCCCTGCCGGCGCCCGCCCGCACAAAACCACCCGAAAGAAAGAAACTAGATTACCGAGCAAGTTTTAAAGCCTAAATCCTGTCTTTAAAAAAAAGATAAATCTATGTCGAAAGCCAATACTGATTCGCTGATTTTATTTGTTTTCTCCTAATTCCGGTGAATGCAGTGAGAAGTCTGGCAGGGGGGCAGGTGAGGGGGCTGCCAGCACCCACCGCAGCGAGCAGCCCGGGTTTGTTGCACCTTGGAGCCAGGAGTTGGGTTAAATTGAGAGGTATTACCCCAATTCCCACCCCACCCAAGCTTAAAGAGACTCTTCCCAGGCACTGAAATTGCTGGAGATTCCCCGCCTGCCCTGGTTCTACCAATCCACTTCTGCTTCATAAATTCTTTAATATTTTTTAATGTTTCACAGAATTACAGGCTGGTTTGGGTGTGAAAGGACCTCAAAGCTCATCCTGTCCCAACCCCCTGCCATGGGCAGGGACACCTCCCACCAGCCCAGGCTGCTCCCAGCCCCATCCAACCTGGCCTGGAACACTGCCAGGGAGGGGACAGCCACAGCTTCTCTGGGCACCCTGGGCCAGGGTCTCACCACCCTCACAGCCAACAATTTCTTCCCAATATCAAGTCTAAATCTCCCCTCTCCCAGTTTAAAGCCATCACCCCTCGTCCTGTCACTCCATGCCCTTGTCCAAAGTCCCTCCCCAGCTTTCTTGTACCCCCCCAGGCACTGGAAGGTGCTCTAAGGTCTCCCCAGAGCCTTCTCCAGGCTGAACACCCCAACTCCCTCAGCCTGTCCCCAGAGCAGAGGTGCTCGGATCATCTTCATGCCCTCCTCTGGACCCACTCCAACAGCTCGATCTCCTTCTTATGTCGGGGGCCCCTAGATCTGGACTTTATTGAATTTCTTCCTGTTATTTTGGCAATGAGTTCTTCATTAGGCCCCACGTTCTTCTGCCAGCAAGTCTGAGCCACTGTTACCAGAGCAGGTGGAGGACAAAGGGTGATGCTGGTATCTAAATCAACCCAACGGCACCTGCGCATCACAGCGGATGAAGATGGTTTTTTACCCAAGCTTGGTTTCTGAATGCCCACAACTCTTCTGGTGGTGTTACCTGAGCCTCTTCCAGCAGCAAACCCGTCCTCCAGCCAGTGCTGCTCTGCCTCGCTGGGGATGGGGCACATGGCTGTGGTGATGCCCTGTCACAGGCAGGTGTTTCTGCTGTCACTGTGCTGGGCAGAACCTCAGGGGGAGCGCTGCAAACGAAGATGCAGAAGGATTTCTTTTGAACCTTGTGTGACATACCACAGGCCTGAAAGATCTGCCTGCGGCGCTGAGCAGCCACATCCCGCCATCGAGGCCAGGCAACCCGCCTGCCCTGTGTTCCTCACTGCTGCCAGCGCAGGCGGTGTGCTGCCCCTGGTGTCAACCCCTGCTCACCCAGCCCAGGGGGCACCGGGCACCTGCGTGCCTACAGGGGTGCTGCCCCATGTCCCCTCATACGCGCCGTCCCCTCAGCTCCTTCATGTTCCCTCACACCCGCCGCCGCCCTCGACGCTTCCAGCCGAGCCGAACCGAAGCTAGCCGAACCCAGACGAAGCCAGCCGAGACGAAGCCAGCCGAGCCGAGCCGAAGCTAGCCGAACCCAGACGAAGCCAGCCGAGACGAAGCCAGCCCAGCCGAGCCGAAGCTAGCCGAACCCAGACGAAGCCAGCCGAGCCGAAGCCAGCCGAGCCGAGCCGAAGCTAGCCGAACCCAGACGAAGCCAGCCGAGCCGAGCCGAAGCCAGCCGAGCCGAGCCGAAGCTAGCCGAACTCAGACGAAGCCAGCCGAGCCGAGCCGAAGCCAGCCGAGCCGAGCCGAAGCTAGCCGAGCCCAGACGAAGCCAGCCGAGCCCAGACGAAGCCAGCCGAGCCGAGCCGAAGCTAGCCGAACCCAGACGAAGCCAGCCGAGCCGAGCCGAGTCGAGCCGGGTCGAAGCCAGCCGAGCCGACCGCCTCCTCCAGGGGGCGCCGCCGCACAGCCCCGCGGTGAGGGCCCCTGCCCCGGGCTGCCCGCGGCTGCCGGTACCGCCGATACCGCCACCCTCCCTTCCCGCCCTGCGAGCTCTTCCGCCCGGCAGCTCCGTGCCCCTTGGCCGGCGGTGGGCGGCTGGCGGCGGGCGGGATCCCGGGAACCAGGCACCGCGGCTGGCGCCTGTGCGCGGAGAGCGCGGGAGGCCCCCGTGCGGCGCCGCCCGCCCCGGAGCGGGCCGTTGGTCGGTGGCGGGGCGCACGGCGATGCGGCTGCAGTGCGAGGTGGAGGTGGTCAGCCGGCTCCTGCCCACCTGCGGGCTGCGGGGCCGCGGCCGCGGTACCAGGGCGCTCCTCTCGCTGGGCCGCCCGCCCGGCCGGGCGCGGGGAAGCGGCGGCGGCGGTGTTTACCTCATGGTGTGCACGGCGCGGGACCGGGTCGGTGCTCGCTATAAGGTGGGGACGGCCGCGCCAGGGCGGGGGGAAGCGGGGCGGGTCCCCTCATCCCGCTGAGCTGTGTCTGTGCCCCGCAGGTGCAGGAGAACATCGAGCGGTTCTTCACCCGGTTCGTGGAGGAGGGCAAAGCCACCGTGCGCCTCCGGGAGCCCGCCGTGGACGTCTGCCTGAGCAAGGTGGGTGCGGGGACCGCGGCTGCCGGCCCGGGGCACCGACGGGGAATCGGTGCTGTGTCCGTGCTGGACACCGAGCGGTGTGTGGAGGCGGCACGGTGGCTCTCCGGGGTGCTGGACGGGCCCGGTGGGTCCCCAGGCTGGCGCCTGACACATGTCACACAGCGACTGAGTCGTCTCAGCAGCCTCGTCTGACCTGCCACAGCGCTGGTGTAGGGGTGTGAGGGAGGCAGCGGGAGGGAGCTTGGCTTTGTGTTCCCCGACAGGCTGCAGAAAGCAGGGAAACAGAAGGAATCGTGCTCGTTTTGTGCCAGGAAGGCAGAGCACACCATCTTTGCTGGGCCGTGTCCTCGTTCTCCCTTCTTCTGTTCCCTCCGGAGAAACAGTAGGAGCAGAAAAGTCCGTTTTCCCTGTAGTTTTTCAGCTTTTATTTAGAAAGCAACATTTTTTTTTCATCGTTCTGATCCAATGTCTTGCTTTTTGGCCACAAGTTCAGTGATACAGGTCATTGCTTATGGTCTTTCTGACAAAAACCTCTGTCTTAGTGGACAAGTAGTGTCCCCACTGTGGTTTCCCAAGCTGGAGACACATAGTATGGATCAGCAGTACAGGTACCATCTCACCTTAATGCTTAACTGATAGCAGGACTCACCAGTGTATTCATTTACAGTTCACATATATTGGATATTTGGAAGCTGTTAAAATGTTTTTAATAATGCTAATCTCACAAAAAAACCCACACATTAACATTCCATTTTATGGTTTGTTGTGGGTTTTTTTCTGTGCCTGTCCCAGTAACCTTTTGTAGCCTTGTAGAAGAAGAAAGTGGGACAGCTTTTCTAAAACCCGAAGAGTTAGGATGTGTAAATAAAAGCAAATAATAGTGATTGCTCATTTGGAAAATCATTTTGACTTTCTGCTGCAACTGTGATTCTCTGGCCTGAAGGAGATCCTGCAGTAATTTCAGTGATGTCAGACTGAGCAGCTGTAATCTTGCCAGAGTGGAGTGGAGCTCAGGGCAGGCTGCGAGGTCTGCTGGAGAAACAAGGTGAATGAATCTGTACTCGGGGCAGTAACTTACTGAAAAGAAAACAAATATGACCCAGCAAGAAAGAAAAAGCTTATTTTATTGTAAATAAGACCAATAGCTGAATATAAGACTGAATATAGTTGTGGTAGCCCAAGATTTTGCAGAATGAGGCCCAGGACGATGGGGATCTGGAAATACCTTGTCTGTGCAAGAGTGAGGACTATGGTGGTGAGGAAAGCAGCCTTAATTTGATGAAGAGAGCAGTTCGCCTTGCAGGGTGAAATAGAAAGGAAGTGGTTTGTGGCCAAACCAATTAAATTTGCTCGACAGAAGCAAATGTGCTGTGTCTTGTGATTAAAAAAAATGCGTGTGTGTTGCACTAGATGCAGAATAACTTCTTGTTCTACATCCTTTACTCAGAGTATTTCTGCTGAAGTAAAAAAAGGTTTATTTTGGGCCAAAGGTACAAAAGCCAGCCTGTTGTAAGAGTAGTCTTAAAGTAGGTCTACTAGTAGTATAAATTAGAGAGGAAAGGTCTGTGTCTTAGTGCTGCAAGATCTGATTTATCCCAGTTATAGGGCCTGTAAGGAAACGGTGTGCCAGACATTCTTTCAGTGTGAGCAGTAATTTAGGTAAGAACTACATCTGTTGGTTTCTGTATGAGAAGGTGGTCCTCGATGTTGTTAGACTCAAAAGAAAGTCTCAACCAAATCTGTTGAAATAGGAGTTAGAATAATGACTGGAGTTGATCCTCGCTCCCCATTTTTAATATAAGGCTCACTCATCCTGTCAAGCTCCAGGAACAAATCCACTAAATTTTTCCCCAAGCCAGTGATAATATATATTCCTCTTAAATGCTCCAAATCCACAAACCCAAGATGATTGATTAAGATGATTGACAACTTTTCTGTAGCGTTCTTTTTCATAATTTCATTCCAGGAAGGCTTCTTAACTCTCAAAGATGGACAAAAGCTTTGTAGAAAAGACATTGCCAGGTTTGTCTATGTCAATTGCATGTAGCTACCATGGAAAACCTCACTCTTTGTACTCTGCCAGTACTCTGCTTTCAGCCACATCAGAAATTAAGTCAGTCTGGAGCATTCAACCCCACAGCAAAAATAATAAAGTCGGTGTGGTGGGGTTTTTTTTTTCCCTTCAGCAAGCCTGTGCCTGCTGCGTTGCATGCAGTCTGAAACCCGTGTAATCTCTGATTGCCTTGTCATCATTCATTTAGTTCTGAAACGTGGCACTTGGAAGGCATTAACACAGATTAACCTCTACTCCCCAACATCTTTTCTGTGGTTGAGACCTCAGGCTTGTGGCATAAAATTCTGTCCTGAGCGCTTCCAAGTAATTCTTTGCTTTTTTTCTTAGATGGGTCTTAGTATTTTTCTCGAGGCATTCAAGGTTTCTCAACAACAGGGTTTACAGATACTACATTACCTTCATGAAGGTATTGTGGAGGAAATTTTTCTCAAGGATTCAAACCCCAAAGTATTCTAATTTTGAAGTAACACGAGGAGCCCATAAACTTACTCTTAACAACCTAGAGCTTTTTGGCTACAAGAAAGAGGTATCTGGTGTGTCTCATGCTTTGAGATCAAAGAAGTATCGCCTGTAACTCAATTCTAATGTACAGTTATTTATTTTACTTGGTCTTTGCAGATTTGGAGGACTTTTTCTCCTTACTTCTAAATTTAGTTAGCTACTTGTTCCCCAGAGAAACATGACAGATCAGCCTGTAGTTAGGGGGAGACCCATAGCTAAATGTTTGTTATATTGGCTCAGATAATGAATGCTGGTGCTTATGGGTAACAAAGGTTTTTGATGTGCATCTTGCTCATCTCTGGAGGATATCACATCAGGAGTTAAGAGAGAATGTGCATGGGATAATGAAGGAGAGCAGTCATTAGGTTAGCAGTGCAGTCATGTTTGACCTTTATTGTCTCTTTTATCACATTAGCATCCAGAAGTTTCCAAGATCATTGCTCTGTCATGCTAGGTACTTGTAGCATATTATGTGAGCTAGTTCTAGAATTTGGTATAAACAAATACTTTTAGGAGCAGAATTGTCTTTCAGGTGCCAAAATGGGTGTCACTAGGCTTGGTGACAGCTGGGAACAGAGTGCAAATCTCTCGACTCTGAGCTGTGCCAAAACTCTGAAGTTTGTTCCTTCCTGCAATGAGGGATGACTTTTACTTGTATGGATGCATTGGGCTTTTTATTTTATGATTTACTTCATAGCTTAATGTCTGTGAGCTGCACTTCACCTTGAGTTGAGACCTGCTGGAAAATTTAGATGATAAATATTTGGTCACCCTCCTATTCAGAAAAGTTAATTATATCAGTACAACAAATCACAGCTTTCTGGATCTTTATATAAAATATAGGTCATCTGATACTCCATTAATTTGACTCTCTGTCCTTACTGCCATTATATCCCACCTAAAGCAAAACTGGTCAGTTGTTTGCAGAAGGACTGCAGATAATTGTCTTGTTTGATGCTGGCACAACCAGAAAGAGCTGTGTGTGACCAGAAGCACTTATTTAACCTGCCTGGAAGCTTTCCACCTTCCTCTATGTCTAAATTTCACCTCAGCTTCCATCCTTTCCCTTCCTAGCAACTGTCAGAAATGATTGTCTCAAGTTTTAGGTCTCTGATTTCCCCACGTGTCTTGTTTAGAAACTGTCCCTTTATCACATTGCAGGTTAGGAAGATCACAGTGAATCAGGTTGGGGTTTTTTTTTCCTGTACTTGTATTTTCAGCTGTGAATTCAGTGCTTTGTTCCTTTTCTGAGTAATGCAACAGTTTGTTTGATCTAGATTATTCAGAGAGGCCGTAACTTCTCATTCAAATCGCATGCCATTTGTTCTTAAATACTGTAAACAGCACGTCAACCTAACGAGCCCCGAGTGTTTTCCCTCTCCCATTTCACTGCCCTGCTGAGTTGCACCTCCTGATACCAGAAAGCGTTAGTACAAATGAGCACAAGAATAATGAACTTTTAATTCCACATTTGTGCTTTCCCTTAGGCAAATGCCAGCAATTTAAAGAATTTCCTTTCAGCTGTGAGACTGGCTCACCAAGGGACCGACATTGGAGCTCTCCCGCTCTCAGCTTTGGTACCAGCAAAGACCTCAGAAGTTGAAAAACCGAAGACAAAAATGATCATCACTTCAAGAAGGGACTATCCTCTCACCAAAAACTTCCCTTACTCCCTCGAACACCTCCAGGCCTCGTACTGCAAACTCGCTCGGATCGACACACGCGTGCTTTGTTTGAAGAAACTCCGAAAACTGGACCTAAGTCACAACCATATTAAGCAACTGCCAGCTACTATTGGCGACCTGATCTGTCTTCAGGAGCTGAATTTGCATGACAATCACCTGGAGTCCTTCAGCGGGGCTCTGTGCAACTCCACCCTTGGGAAATCTCTTCAGTTCTTGGACCTCAGTCAAAACAAAATTAAAGCACTTCCAATTCAGTTTTGCCAGCTTCGAGCACTCGTTAACGTCAAGCTGGATGACAATGAGTTGATTAGGTTGCCGTTCAAGATTGGCCAGTTGGATCATCTACGCTTTCTGTCAGCGGCTCGAAACAAACTTCCTTTCTTGCCCAGTGATTTTAGGAAACTCTGTCTTGAGAACTTGGATCTCTTTGGAAATCCTTTTGAACAGCCGAATCCGCTCGTTCCCAACGTACAACTGAAAATACCTTTGACTTTATTAGAGTGTGCTGCAAGAGCAACTGTAAATCACAGGTAAGAGTAGCACGATGGGTACATCTGCACCCACTCTTTTAAATCTGTCGAGTCTAAACTTCCCTGACTTGTTTTTATTTTCTTTCCTGTCAGTGGCTATTGCTTTTTGCCTATTAAAAACCATAAAGTAAAAGTTGCTTTGTTTTATAGGATGGTGCCATAAAGTGGTGGCGTTTAGAGAAAGCTGTAGATTGAAATGTTTTTATCCACAAAATGGGGGCACTGTAACAGAATATTCTTGCCCAACCATAGGAAAAGAGAGTCAGGTCTACAACCCTGAGCCATGTCTGGCATTTTGTATTGAGGAGTTTGAAAGTATTTTGGGCTCTAGCTTGGAAATTGCTTTCATATATGGTTCCCCTTCATCTTGTGCTTGTGTTGAATTACACTAAAACTGTGTAAGACCTGTTAGCCTGTCACTGTCCCTTCCTACGTGAGAGGAGTGTGTTGGCAAAGGTTACCCTGTACCATCTAGCCCCTAGTTGCAGACAGGGATCCGTCGGTCTCAGCTTCAGCTGGGACCTTACACAGGCTGAGTAATGTTAGAAAATACCACGAGGTGGCTTCTCTGAGGGCGAATGTCAGGCTGGAGTTGGCACTCCCTGCTGCAAGCTTCTCCCTGCCCTAGGTTTTCCCTTTGGTGTTGGAGTGAGGGTGTTCTGTCTTAGGTGGAGAAGCCCAGTTCTGAGGTAATTTTAAATATTTCACCAGGTAAACATCATCCTTGCCAGGCTGCTGCTGATTATCAGTTTCCTCCCCTTTCCCCCACGCTGCCTCTGTGCCGGTGATCCATCCGGTACCAGCTGCTGTCCTCCCACCCTGTACTGGGTGGAAAGGAACAAGGTGGAAGAGAGTCATGGGTATGGAAAGGGGGTGAGAGACAGACTTGAACTGTTCCTCCTCTACATTCTGTGCCCGTTCCTGCCTTGGGGGTGGGGAGTGCCCCATGGACCTGGGTTAATTGCTCAGAATTCCGTGCTAAAGGTGTCCACAGGCACACCTTGGAAACCAACCCAGCAACCAAATGTTCTGCTGCAGACCTTAGCCACTTTTTCTGACCTTGCTGATTTGATAAGAGTAATTAAACTCCACGTGTCTCCTTTCCCAACTTGATAGAAATTGCAGTGGTTTTGATATAAATATTGCTAAGGCATGTTTGTTTTTTTTTCTAGAGAATGTTTGGAAATCAGTCTTCATAGTGGCATTCTGGGCAGGTACCAGAGCTGTGATTAAGCTTTTCCTGACTGGAAAAAGGATGTTCTGAAATTGAGGTGGTGAAGAAAAAAAACAAACCCCAAACCACAGGAGTCTTAGCTGTGTGAATGATGCAGAAAGAATTGGGAATATGTAGGTGTAGTCGGGATGTGAGTCAGGGAGACCTGTTCCCACACTTGGAAGTTAACCAGGTACTTCAGGGAAATTATTTATTAGGTACCCCCAACACAATGCTGCTCTGCTGTGAATTTAAAAAGAAGCAGTGTAGTACTACTATAAAAAGTTTTGTCTGCCACTTCCTCTGGATACGGGGGTTTTACGCTCCTCCCACCAAAGAGTGAGGAATACCCTGGGAGTGGTTTGTCAGGCCAGGATGAAATACAGCAATGTGCCTGGCTGAGGTGAGGGAGGAGCAGATATGTGCCTGGTTGTCTCATTATTTTTCATCTTTTTAACTCTCTAATTCTCTATCACTGTGGTACAGGCTGTTGGGATCTGGGTGGACTCCCTGGTTCTTGTTCCAGTGTCTCCTGGATTTCACATCCTTGGTACTCAGGGGTCAGTAACATGGCTGCATGTTTTTAGTGACCGACTGGGAAAGTGGTGTTTAATTCCTAACCAGTGCAATATTGCAAGTGGCAAAATGTCAGCTGTGCCTTGCCTCTGATCTCAGAAAGGTGTTTTTTTCCCAACCTACGGCGTGTCACTGCGTTTGAGTGACGTTGGTTAATTTTGTAGTGAGTTCACACTTACTCCTCTTGTTCAACAGAATCCCTTATGGCTGTCATCTCCTTCCTTCTCACCTTTGCAAAGATCTGGAAGTGGCTAAAACATGCCAGTGTGGGAGTGCCTGCCTGAACAGCTTCATCCAGATCACGGTGACCATGAATCTCCACCACGTCGCTCACACCGTGGTCCTGGTGGATAACATGGGAGGTACGGAAGCACCCATCATCTCCTACTTCTGCTCCCTAGACTGCTATTCCCAGTTCCTGGATAGGTACCTGCAGAGTAACGGGTGACGGTTCCTGGGGGTAAAAGCTCTGCCTGAAGTTCTGCCCAGTGATGGAGGGGCCTGAAATTGTTTCCTGCTGTCACAGGGCGTTTGTTACAGATCACCAGTGTCAGTCTTGGGCTGAGGGGGCACTGCCAGCCTGACCCGGTGGCCGGGCTGTTCCTCCACCACTACAATCTCCCTTTGGTTGGAATAAAAAGCGATGCTTAGCTTGAATGAATCTTCCTTAGAATGTATTTTGTTTTCTTTTTCTCAGTACTGTGACTTTGTTCAGACAGGTTATCACGACAGTTTTCCTTGTTTCATGGTGTAAGTGGTTTCTTCTTGCTAGGAGAGGGAAGATGAGCCTGTATCAAAGTGCTTTGCTTGCTTTCGCGTGAGGCTCTGCGCCTGCCTTGACTTTGTCACCAGACTGGACTCTTCCCAACCCCTGTAGAACAGCTTGGTAGGCTGCTGTGAGAAGAAATGACGGCGTGAGCAGTTCCAAACTGGCTGTGTAATTCCAGGTGCTTCTTTTTAAAAACTTCTGTTCCAGCATTCTCACTTCACGCGGGGACCAGCGCTGCTGGGTTTTTACCAGATCAAATGGGCTGTTCTTTTTTTTTTAATGTCTTTTTCTAAATATGTCACCTGAACTTTGTTTCTTAACTCTCACATTTTAAAAATTCTCGTTCCCTGTGTCAACTTAATAAATTTTGAAACCCTTCTATGTACACCTGAATTGCCTTTTCTCTAATGAGTTTTTTTTCATCGAGGGTATTCTAGGGATCAGCTCTGGGCCTTTTTCCTGGTAAAGATACCAAAATACTTGTGAGTACCCACACCCCCTCATTTCATGGCCTGTCAGCTGCCCCATGGCTGGGGTGTTCAAACAGCCTGGAACAAAAGTCCCTGGAGAAGTTTTCAGGCATCCCATGCCCTGCACCACGTGATGGCTGGGAGGGAACCCGTTCCACTGTGATTTTTGAAGCTGTGTTGACTGCCCAGGAGTGAATTGCAGCTCTTTGGGTTACAGAAAAACACACTGCAGTGGTGATTATGTGTAGTTTCAGTGGGAACACACGACATCTGCAGTTACTGAGTGCAGAACTGACCTAGACTGGGCTTCAAGTGACAGCTAACTGGGCTGCACCGTGTGAGGAGCAGCCTGAAAGGCAGCAGCAGGCTTTGGAAGAAGGTACTGGCCTTCCTGAGGAAGAGGAACCTTTATTCTAGAAATAGCATCATTAAAACTTTCTGTGAATGTCAAAATAACTCGACTGTGTTCTCATACAGTATTTGTAACTTTTAAGGAGGATTTGGATGAATCATCGCTTATATTGTGCTTCATCTACAGAGAACTTGGGAAGGAGGATGCCAAATGTGCCTGTTTACCTCCACAGCGACCGGGAAGCGCTGCAGAGCAAACCCTGGGAGGTTTTAAATAGCTGTATGCAAATCCTGTGGTAAAGGGAGAGAGCTCTCGGGCCTGGCTGCAGCAGCCCCAGGATTACTCATTTGGAAAAATTACCTTTTAGGTGGAGTGAATGATTAAGAGGAGGGAAGTGGAGCAGAGACAGAAATTTGGCCCTCCCGTGGGACTCCGTAGCTGTGGGTGTCTGCGCAGTGCTGGAGGCTCCCCGGGATCCAGCTGTGCTGGGGGGTGCCAGGTCCTGCCTAAGCCCTGCTGTGCTGGGGGTTCAAAGGCCAGCGTGAAAGGGAGGCTGTGCACTGGGGGAAAGGCTTTCTCGTGTGGGGATGTTTCCCTGTCAGCTCTGCTGGGGGTTTTAATCCCACGTGTGTACGCTGGGGTGCCGTTACCGCTGAAGCGATGTCAGCCCCAAACCTGACTTGGCTTCTGTAATCCCCTGAAAGCAGAGCAGCTGCCACAGCGCCCAGGAGGACAGTCAGGCCCTGGAGCCCTCTCCTGCAGGGGTTCTCCTGGAGTCATCACTGCGCTGGGACTGGAGCAACTTCTGCTGTGACATTCCCAGTGTGCTGTGATCTCACTGCCTCCACAGGGGGCAAAGGGGCTGAGGGGCTTCCCCACCTCCCTGCTTTCCACCTTCCAGTGAAAGCTGAGCAGGGAAGCCTTGTACAGCCAAGCAGAGGGCTCTGTGATGTCCCCGAGTTCCCTTGGGAGTCTGTTCCAGCCGACTGCATTTTCTCAGTGCTTTGCAATCCCTGCAGACGAGCTTCGTAGGGCAAAGTTCTCTGCCTGCAGCTTCATCCCAGGGAGACAGCCAAGGTGCCCGATGAGCTGGTTGGGGTTTGAGTCTTCCTGGCGGCAGAGGGCTGAGATGCTGCAGTGCTCTGTGCCTGCGCTGCTGTCAGCCGGCCAGGAGGTGGGGAGGGAGCCAAGAGCCAAAGCTGTTCCTCAGAGTTAGGTAACTCCAAACCAGAAATCGCTGGTTTGTGTGGTCCCCGTCCCTGGGGGGATTGCAGAGCCGTGGAGATGTGGTGTGAGGGACATGGGGCAGTGGGGACTGGGCAGTGCTGGGTCAATGGTTGGACTGGGGGAGCTTAGAGGTCTTTTCCAACCCAGGCTGCCCTGTGATTCAAAGCGCAGGTGTGTGACCCAGCTGCTGTGTTGGAGCTTTCCAGAGAAAAAATGGGACTGGGCAAAAATTGTTCTGCTAAGAAACTCTTCTACCTCATTTTCCATAGTTGGGGGAGCTCTGTAGGGTCATGTGGGTGGTGGTCCCACTGAACCAAACCCCCTCCCTTCATTGCAGAGCCTCTCTCTTTCAAGGAGTGCTCTTTTTTTAATGCCTCGCTTGACAACCCCTCGTGTCGGGGTGATGCTGAGAAACGTGCCGAGTTACACAAACCTCAGCTGTGAAACAAAGTGTGATCTCAGCACAGAGGTGTGACAGGACCAGGACCTCTCAGGGACCTGCTCCCACCCCCCCCCATTCCCACCCCCCACTCAGGCTGTCGAGTAATTCCTGCAATTATTTATAATTGTACACTTATTTTATTCCAGCTTCTCCTTGTGATCCCATATAACTGCTGGGTTATATTCCTCTGACTCTAGAATTATGTGTTATTGTAAAATTATTTTATTAAGTGTTATTCTTGCAGTTCTAGAGTGGTTTGATTACCGTGTTCTTGCAATTCTAGAATGATTTTCTTGTATTCTTGCACTTCTACAATCAATTATTATTATTGGAATTATTTTATCCTCTTGTTCTTGCAGTCCTAGAAGATCCTATCATATATTATTCTTGCAAACCCAGGGTTATTTCCTTATTCTTGCAATTCTAGAATTGTTTTTGTTCTTGCAAATCTAAAATAAATTTGTTCTTGCAATCCCACAATTAATTTCTCATTTTTTGCGATTCTAGAGTGATTTTTATCGTGTTCTTGCAAATCTCGGATTATTTTACCCATGTGTTTATCGCAAATCTAGGATGATTTTCTTGCAATTTCAGAATTTCCCGCAATTTTCCCAGTATTTGATTTCATTCCTTGCGACTCCCCCCCCCCCCCCCCCCCATTCCAGAGCCCTTTACACAACCCCCAGCCCCTTTACAACCCCGACCTCTGCTTTTACCTCCCGCTCTCTGCCCTTCCAGCTCCGACACGCTTTGCCTAATCACCAAGCCCCCAATTACGCCTGGCCAATCAGAGCCCAGCTCCGCAGAGCGCCCCTGGGGGCGGGGGAGAGGCCCCGGGAGCTGCTCCCGGGCTGAGCCGATGGCGGGCAGCGGCTGCGCGCCCCGCCCCCGGGCGGAAGCGGCGGTGAGTGACAGCGCTGCCGACCAATAGAACGGCGACGTCAGCGACGCGGGCGTCCTATGGCGTGCGGCGACGTGTGCGCGTGGGGCGGCGGCAGCGCGCGCGCGCTGCCTGCGGGAGCGGCGGCGGCGGCGGCGGCGGCGGCGGGAGGGCGGCGGAGAGCGGCGGCCGCCGCCGCCGGGAAGGATGCGGCTGCGGATCTACAAGCGGAAGGTGTTGCTGCTGGCGCTGGCGTTGGCGATCTGCGCGCTGGCGCTGTGGGGCAGCGGCGGCGGCGGCGGGCGGAGGCGGCAGCAGCAGCAGCAGCGGGGCGGTACCGGTACCACCGGGGAACCGCCGCGGGTCAGCGAGCCGCCGCCGCGCCGCCCCGGTGCTAACGCCTCGGCTGCGTCTCTCGCACCGCCGGTGCTGACCGAGAACGGGACGCTGAGTTACCGCTCGCTCGTTTACCGGCTGAACTTTGACCAACCGGTGCGGAACGCCGGGCGCTTCCCGGTGCGCTCCGCCGCCGCCGCCGACGTGGTGCTGGTGGTGCAGGTGCACGACCGAGCCGAGCACCTGCGGCTGCTGCTGGAGTCGCTGCGGCGGGCGGCGGGAGTGGAGAACGTGCTGCTGGTGCTGAGCCACGACCTGTGGGCCGAGGAGCTCAACCGGCTGGCGGCCCGCGTGGACTTCTGCCCCGTCCTGCAGGTCTTCTTCCCCTTCAGCATCCAGCTCTACCCCCGCGAGTTCCCCGGCCACGACCCCCGCGACTGCCCCCGCGACCTGGGCAAGGCGGCCGCGCTGCGCCTGGGCTGCATCAACGCCGAGTACCCCGACTCCTTCGGGCACTACCGCGAAGCGCGCTTCTCCCAGACCAAGCACCACTGGTGGTGGAAGCTGCACTTCGTCTGGGAGCGGGTGCGGGCTCTGCGGGACCACGCCGGCCCCGTCCTCTTCCTGGAGGAGGACCACTACCTGGCGCCAGATTTCTACCACGTCCTCAAAAAGCTCTGGGCTCTACGCGAGCGGGAGTGCCCCGAGTGCCAGATCGTCTCGCTGGGCACCTACAGCCCCGTCCGCGGCGGCTTGGCCGGCCGCGCCGACAAGGTGGAGGTGAAGACGTGGAAATCCACCGAGCACAACATGGGCATGGCCTTCGGCAGAGACACCTACCAGAAGCTCATCGAGTGCACGGATGCCTTCTGCACCTACGATGATTACAACTGGGACTGGACTCTGCAGCACTTGACTGTCTCTTGTCTTCCAAAGTTCTGGAAAGTGCTGGTTCCCGAAATCCCCCGGATTTTTCACACGGGGGACTGTGGCATGCACCACAAGAAATCCTGCAGGCCGTCCACCCAGAGTGCCAAAATCGACTCTCTCTTGAACAGCAACCAACAGTACCTGTTTCCCGAAACGATGAGTGTCAGTAAACGGTACTCCATGGCACCCCTGTCCCCTCACGTGAAAAACGGAGGGTGGGGGGACATCAGGGACCACGAACTCTGTAAAAGTTACCGCAGACTTCAGTGAGGATTCTTCTCACAGCCTTTATTTTTTCTTTTTGAGTTGTTCCGTTGTCTTTTACAGGCACACACGTGTATAAAAACAAAACAAAAACAACAAACCCAAGCATTTATGAGTTGGTTTCTGCTTTAATATGAATAAACATTCTTGTAAAAGGTGTCCCAAAATAGTAATCATTCATGTTTGGCAACCAGGGTCTCGGTGTGGCAGCCCCTGGGCAAAGAGCGACCTTTGCTGGGAGGAGGAGGAGGAAACTTAAAAGTGCTTTTTTTCTGGCAAGGGGTTTTTTTCCCCATGGGAACAGAGCAATGGTGCCCACGGTGGGTGGTGAGGAGCAAGGGAGGGGACTGAGCCCTCCTGAGCTCCTGTGTCCTGGTTTGGTTATGATGTGGTGATGAATATATGAAGGAAAAAAAAAGAATAAAATACAATGCATTGTTTTTACTACAATGTAGATAAATACATGATTTTTTTAGTTCTGCCAAAATAAAATTCAGTTGTTTTGTAATAGCGGAGAAGTTCTTGATTCTCACCAAAAAAAAAAAGATGATGTTATCTCGTGTTGCTAAAAAGAAAGTTGGGACTGGGGAGGTGGAGGGGGGGTGTCTTAATCCAGAGTGCTGAACACATGGCATCACCCGTTATAGCAGTGTGCATTTAACTTAATTAAATGATAATCACTAATTGAGGCAGAACAGAGTAGGATAGGTGTGGCCTGACACCTCTTCTGTTGGGATTAAAATGAGAAAGTTTGGTTTTGAATTTACCAGGGTGCCCAGAGAAGCTGTGGCTGCCCCCTCCCTGGCAGTGTTCCAGGCCAGATTGGATGGGGCTTGGAGCAACCTGGGCTGGTGGGAGGTGTCCCTGCCATGGCAGGGGGGTTGGAATGAGATGAGCTTTGAGGTCCCTTCACACCCAAACCAGCCTGGGATTCTGTGACTTAGTAAAGTGACCACAAAAAAATACTGCAGTGTAATGGGAATGGGCTGAAGGGGAGCTGAAAGCCATGAACGGGAGAGGGCAGAGATGTTTGAGCACCGAGCGCTTCCCAGCCTGTTCCGAGTGCGTGGGCACGGCTGCTCCAAGGGCTTGGAACCACAACTGGCAGCAGCAGCTTGTTGTAGAGCAGAGATAGAGAGTGAAAATGCCATGCTAAGGTGATGGACGTGCCATGGTTAGAGGTGGGATTTATGCTGAGATTGAGGGAGGGGGGAAAAAAGCTTCATTTTTTTTAATTAGAGAAAACAAGGCTGGTGCTTTGAGCCCTTTGGCTGCGGCAGTTACGAGCAGAGGGCACGGCCTGAGGTTTGTCTTTTACACCATTTGTCTCCTCCTCGACGGGCTGGGACTACATCAGTTTAAATATTCACGTGTGAGAGCGAGCGCCAAGTTTTGTGCGACGCTGCAAGCGGTACGCAGGTGGCTACTCTGATCACGATAAGATGCCCTTTGTTTTCGCAGGGGTAATTTAACTGCCACAGCTTTGTGCCAGCTTTGGTAATTGCTCCCTTTTTGTAGTTCCACAAAGTCAGAGCTGTGCCTCAGCCCTCAGGTCCCTCCCGCGAGGAGCTGTGTGACCACGTGGCAGAGCTGACAGGGGGTCAGCTCACCCCCTTGGTGGGGGCTGTGCTGCCAGAGGAGGGGGGAGATGCTTTTGGCAGCTGTGGCACTCGGCCCTTCGTGTAGAAATATATGAAAAACTCCAAAGCAGCTGTGAAAGAAGTCAAATTTAACTTTGTTCTAAAGTGTGGCTTGTCCAACTCAAAAGCAAAGAGAAGTTATTTTAGCAGCAGTGAAAAAGGGAACTGAAAGTTCATTATTATTAGATATGTTCTCTTGGTTATCGCAGTTGAGGGAGGGGAAGCAGCAAACAGCACGCTGGAGCTCATGGATGACCTGAAAAGTAAATCTAACCTGGATAAAGTGAATCCATTCTACAAGCTGTAAATACTTGTAACAGAGGTGCAACAAGAGAGGATGTTTTTATTGTGCAATTGAATTGGTGCAGTTGACAGACCGGGGTGTGTTTGGATGCTGTGTTCTGAGGTAATGGACTAGGATGGAACACGCAGTATAAACGTTCATTATTTCTAGGAGGCTAATTAGGACTTCTCCGTGTAATTAGAAAATTTCATTTGATTGCTAAAAATCAGCGCAAGTCTAAGCCTGCAGTTATCACAAAATGAAAGGTTTGAAAGATGATGAAGAGGGCTCATTCCTAGGTGGACTAAACACAGCGATTCCCGAGGGAGCCATTAGAAGAGGGATGTGTACACACACTCCCAGTAATGGAGCAGGAGACTGAGAAAGTCACGTTTTCTTCCATGAGCTCAGATTTACCTTCAGCTGCATCTGCCTTCTAGTTCAGCCCATCCATGTGATTAGAAAACTCAGACCTATTAACTTCAAAAATTAACCACAACGTGTGTATTCTATGCTGATAAAACATAACAGAGTTTCATCAGGAACCGTGTTCTCCTCTTAGCCCTCAAGTCCCAAACCAGTGGGAGCCTTCAGCAAACATCCAACAACAGCAGGCAATCCTCCCACAATTAAACTAGTCCAGTTCATAGAGCAGAGCATTCTGAAAGGCGAGCGGGCAGTGCGTGACGTGGTCACTAAGGACCCGCACGCTCCCGTCCTGCGCGTTCACCTCCCGCAGGAGCTGGCTCCCGGGAACAGCCTCCCCCTCCACCACAAAACTTGTTGTTTTCTCCGAGGCCCTTTCGCTGCCTCTGACAGCACTTTCTAAATCGGGTTCCTCTCCCCGAGCTGGGCCAGGAACGGCTGAACCGGTGTCAGAAAGTTCACGCTGTGAACAATGGTGTGAACTGCCACCTACTTTTCCTATTGTTTCAGCTGTGGAAGTTGTGTCGGTTTCTGGAGCCCGTTCTTCAACGCTCTGGGCCACAGGACAGTTTGTTTCTGCCTTGCTTTGGGGGGACTCACTGTTTGTCTTTTCAGGGAGATCTCCTCCTGAGCTGCTGAGCAGCTGCTCTTTTCCGTCGCCTTCAGAACCCACCGCTTCCTGCGGCTGTCGAGAAAAATAAATGCATTGTTTTATAGATGAAACAGCCCGGGCACACAAACCCACTGCAAAGACAGACCAAGGCACCTGCTTCTCCCAACCTCTCCTTCCAGAGAGTCAGTGCGGTGCTGAGGTTTTCCTGACCCTGCGGGGCGCGTGGGAATGAGTGGCAGGGAGGTTGTTTGCCTCCCGAGGGTTTCCTCTGCGCTGGGAAACGCTGCTGGGCCCCGGCCAAGTGGCCACAGCCTCTGCCTGTTAACAGCAACTCACCACCACACCCAGGCTGTTGTTTTCTAGGGGCCACAAAAATCAGCCAAGGGATCTAAACTCTCGTTGCAAGAAGTGGGTTTTAACTGTGCAATGAGGGAAATCACCGTCCTGTCGTACGTGGAAGGTGTAACTGGGGAGTGAGCTGTCTTTCTCAATCGGCCTCAGTGAGATATTCCAGGAATTGCTGTGATTTGCCTCAGGAGAGTATGAACTGTCAGACCCAGTGTTGTTTAAACAGCAGTTACCCAATTTCACCATTAGTTATTGACTGCTTTAGCAGAAAGAGCTGGGAACTCGTCCCGCCCCATCAGGCATCTGTCCTGGAGCAGCTGGATTCATGGATCCAGAGACTGAGTCGCTCTTTCACACACTCAGCCCTCTCTGACCCCAAAGCCACTGCTCACCCCATCAAGAAATGAAAAGTAACGCTACTGACTCCATCTCAGAACTGGGTGACTCACCCCCATGAAAGCGTGAGGATTGAAGACACTTTCCCTTCCCTTTACATACCAAAACATCCACATCTGCTCTCCAACAACCTACATATTAAATGTTTATGTACAATCCACACTAGCTACAAAAGTAATGCTGGAGCCACTGTCTTCAGGGTGACCTCCTCAGTCCTCCAGTGTAGCTCCAGAAGTCAAATGCTTCACCTGACCTGGCTTTCCAAGAAGCTGCCTACACGTAACTGTATCTGCAGTCTCCAGTTCGTGGCCACAGAAGTAACCTCATTGTCCCTGCATATTATCTTTCCATTAAGAAAAGTTTTAAGTGTATCGCTGATACACTGTCTACCAAGAAACCTCGGTCCATTTGGGGGTTTTACCTCACTTTTTCCTCTTTAAATACCAATGTTCTGTCTTCTTCATCAGCCCATCTCCTCTTTTGCAAACAAAGGTCATTTTAACCCTGCAGTGGACTTCAGGAACAGACTGCCTTGCATCCTTTATACAGACAGGGTGACTGAGGAAGACAGGCAGCCTGAATGAGGCCTTAAATATAACAAGCAGTGAATTTGAGACCAGCATTTAAAATGAATCATCCCAAAACAGCTTTGTTCCTGACCTGGAAGCACTTGGGGGCACTCACTCAAAATGGACGTTTGTACTCACACCCTACTCCATGGCTGTCTCTGCTGTATCAAAACAGGAACAAAGCTGCTTTGGTCAGATTTGATACGATCTTGCTGAAGTACATAAATGGGTCATCAATATGTATGACTGCCAGAGAGATCCTTACCTTCAACCTGATTTGAATTCTGTCCTCAGTAACATCGAGCACTTCAATTAACGGCTGAGTTTCCAGCGCTGACTGGGAGCAAACAGAAGGGCACAAAACAGTGCCTAGAAATCCATCAACGTTTTCTTCACTGACGAACAATCTTTCCTAAAGAAAAGAAGGAGCAGGTTATGTTCTATACTTCAGTGGTATTAGAATAAGAAACTCACTCCAAACAGAGCCAGGACACTGATGCACAACGCAAGGCTCACTGTGCACCCACAGCTCAGTAGAGAAATTCTAAGTCAGACATTCAGATGCAACAAGGTGAAATTAATTGAAAATCAGTGCTTAGCTCATTTTCATTTAAAGTACAGATCTGCATCATACACAGAGATAAATGAAACATGTTTTCTCTCTTTCGATATGTGACTAATACATAGATTTAGCCTCCCTCTGAGGAATGATTTGCACCAACATTGTTCCACCGTCCTCACCTGTCTTAATATCAGGAAAGTGTTACACTTATAGATATTAGGCAGAAATTGTTAGCTGTGAGGTGGTGAGACACTGGCCCAGGTTGCCCAGAGAAGCTGTGGCTGCCCCCTCCCTGGCAGTGTTCCAGGCCAGGTTGGATGGGGCTTGGAGCAACCTGGGCTGGTGGGAGGTGTCCCTGGCAGGGAGTTGGAACCAGATGAGCTTTGAGGTCCCTTCACATCCAAACCATTCCATGATTCTATGATTTGTTTGAGTGTCTTACTTTAGGAAAATGCAAACCCCTCCTTGGACTGTGATTACAGGATCTTCAAACCCCTCAGGCTTCGAGTTCAGACATTCTGAAGCACAGGCTATGGGCACATGCCTGGCTATATCTGTTTCACATCCCTCCACCAAGCCTTCTCAGATCTCCATTTAGGTGAGCGCAAACACCAGTTGGAAGAAACAGAAAGATATCCACAGTTGAAGATGACAGTTTGGGACATGTTTTGAGGCTCTTAATGTGCAGTTCACAATGTGAAACATGTTGCTACACGTTTCAAGATTTAAATCAGTTACAGGTAATTAAAGGTCATAAAATATATCCTGGAGGGGCTGTTTTATAAAGAGCTGGCGAGCTTTCCCTGCCCTCATATTCTTCCTAAATCATCTCCTGTAGGCCACAGGTAAGGACAGACATCGGCACGATAAAAATGGTCTAACCTAAAGGGCTATTCTTATGCTCTGTGAATTACCTTTCCTGTTTAACAACTTGGAAAGAGCAGGGAAAAGTTGCAAACCTTCTACTCTTTAAGTCGTACTTTCAAATTTCTCAGTTCAGTTCTACGCTCTTGTCAACCCAACGAAAGTTAAATTCAATTATCACTCACATCTTGCGGATTGCGAAGCAAAAAGGCAACTCTGCACATTTTTGGCCCCCTGGGGATGTAGCCTTATGCAGAGTCAGATGCTGTGCTGTCTCTAAGGTACAAAATTTAACTATAATCTAAAAAAAAAACCCAACCAACTGTATTGGAAAAATAAAACAACATAGCATTTTTTTCACTATTTAAATTAGAAATCACAATATGGGAAGCAGTAACGTACCTATTGCTGGTTTTCAGAACCAGAGGACTGAATTCATTTTGTATCCAGAAAGATTACATACCATCCAGGCAAACATCCAACATCGGATGCGGAGACAGTTTGTGGAAATATTCAACTACAGCAGGGTTGCCCTGCCAGCAAACCCTCTAGTAACGAACCTAGTCCTTGCATTTTTGTATACAAAGCCTAAAGTACTCGTTCCCTCGTGCTGCATCCCTTATTGCCTGCCAGAGAGGGACCCTGCCAGTGCTTTAGGCTTGTAGAAATATTCCGCAGAGTTGAAGAGGTGTCAGAGTACAGAAACAAAGCAGGGAGTACAGGTGCAGCACTGAAACTCCCCCATGCTCATGAATTAGATCACTGGCAAGGCCTTGGGCAGCACAGGAGATACATTTCCACCTCCACAAGTATCGCTTTGCCCACACATCACTGACACAACAGCTCAACTTCCCTTCTGTGGGGTTTCGGGCACGCCGCCGAGCGCGATGGCGGTGCAGCCAGCCTGGTATCCTGCCTCCGCCTGGCAGGGAAGTGCAGCAAAGCACCTCTGCTCCACCACCACGACTCTCCTCACCCAGCTCAGAAACATCACTCAGTAACTCACCTTGAGCTGACTCCTCCACACCCCATGTTTTCATTTTAAGAGCAAGAACATTTTCCTAAAAGCTGGAGAATCACAATTTGAATTATAGAAATCCAGACTGTGAAGGGACCTCAAAGCTCATCTCATCCCAACCCCCTGCCATGGGCAGGGACACCTCCCACCAGCCCAGGTTGCTCCAAGCCCCATCCAACCTGGCCTGGAACACTGCCAGGGAGGGGGCAGCCACAGCTTCTCTGGGCACCCTGGGCCAGGGTCTCACCACCCTCACAGCCAACAATTTCTACCTAATATCTAATTACCTATTGAGTGAGGATAAAAAAAAAAAAAAAAAAAAGACAGCGTTTGTTACTGTTTTTCCTCCAAAATAACTGCTACCAGACCTCCAGATCTCAACATGCCTCTTGGGAAAGGCACCACCATGGGGTTTGGGGCTCAGCAGTCTTCCCTCGATTCTCACTCTTGTACTACTCTGACTGTGAGCAAGTCTCTGCCTTCGTTTTTCCTATATAAAATGGGGAAAGCAATCTTTTTTCCCCCTCTGAACCTGCATTTGTTTTGTCCAGTGACAGCATAAGCCTTTTCTGAAAGGACCCTCTTACTGTGCATTTGTGCTCTTCACAAAGTTGGCACCTGACCTTGCTCACGTCCAGAAGCAGCATAACAATAAGAAGAAATCACAGGTACAGGAATCAGGAGATGCTCGAAAAGCCAACAGGTAATTAAAAGTTTTCAGTTAGGTCTAAATATCACAAATTGCATCCTTAGATCACATCAGCCATTGATCCACAGCACAAACACGACTTTGCACTTTGGCAACAAAAACCAATAAATCTTTCTGAAGTTGGTTTTTTTTTCCCCCCGACTTAAAGCAAAATAATTTGTTTTCTTCACAGAAAATACTGTTAAAAAAGAAAAACTGAGTGGAAGGTCTATTGATACTTTACACGAGGATAAAAAGTAACTGCTCATGATGACGCTCCCAGCATGTTGACTAATTACTGTAAACCAATTTTACCAGGTCTCATACCAGCTCAACACTGTAACCCCAGAGCTCTACCCTTAAGACTTCCAGTACGTATTTAAAATTTTATCACAGCACTACCCAGTGCCCTGCCATAAATCACGGTACCTTGTGCTGTACGCACAAGCCGTGCTGTTCGTTATCAATATAATGATTATCATTAGCCCCTTCAGGCAGCCAGCCACTCTAATTCAGACTTTGCATTCAGGGTGAGTATAAGCCCAGGCATTTATATTACTGCAGATGTTATCAAAGCACAGACCTTGAAAAAAAATGATTCAGGAATTTATTTTAAAGCCTGTTTGCTCTGGCTTGGAAGAGCAGCAGAGGACAACCATCTGCAGATGATTTCAATGACCCTGTGAAACAATTCTTTGGTTTAAACAGTTTATTTTCTGATATTTATGATACTCTCCTAGCAACTTAGAATTTGTTTTTCCCTGCACATACTGTCATCTGCTGTTTGGTACACATTCGTTTTTCCCTGTGACTAAACTGAGACCAAATTAACATAAACGTTAGCAGGAATGACTTTGGTTTCTAGAACACTTCATCATTCCAAACCGTCCTCGTATCGCACAGCCCTGACAGCGCACAGCGCCAGCAGCACCGGCAGACACAGCACAAAGCTGGTGTCCCCCCCCTCCCCTCGCTGCCCTTAGCACTCAAATAGTTTGTTCTGCATTACTTTATCCAAACTCATAGCTGGTTACCGTCCAGAGTTACCTCCCACGCAGGCTGCAACGGTTTTTTAAAAGCGGGGCAGATTTCAGGCTTTGATTATTTGCATATCTTCTGTGATGAGAAGCTGATGCCAATCTGAAAAGGGCCTTGGATCTATGGATTTGTCACGGTTTGTAAGGTCCCATTGCAAACCAGCTTGATGTGTGAACTGGAAGCTTAAACTTTTGGTGAATTAAAGTACCCGTATTGAGGGTGAAAATTTTTGTAAGATATTCATGACTGCAAAGATTAAACACCTCAGAAGAAGCTCTCATGAGCTTCAGCAGTAGGTTAATAATGTTTCCTGACATAACTGTTTTGTCTAAGTACATTATTCCCGTAATGCATCTCCTGATAAAAGGCTATCCAAAAATTAGTTTGTTTTATAGCAGAAGCAAACTAATTATGTTTCTTAATGGAGTCTGGGAAAGAGATCACTTTGAAAAAAAAAAAAAAAAAATCAAACAATAAGTTTGTTCTGGACTTCTTTTCTGTCTTCCTCTGACCTCCCTAGAATCTTGCCAAGAGTCCCAGAACACTGAGCACATAATTAACTGCACCAAAACCAAACTGCTGTAGGATTAAGCACAACAGTCCTAGTTTCTAGCATCATCCTCTAAGAGGCGACCCCTATTATATAAATTCTTTATAGTAGCTCGGAAGCAGAAAATTATAACCCTGACTTTCAAAGAAAGCATGTAACACAACTCAAAATAGCTTGGTGATAAGGGCAAAACCTGGGTGCAGCAGTACAACTCATCAGACTGCCCCAGCCAGCCGAGACCCAGCGCTGGGGAGCACATCACAGCATCCATTCAGCTCTCCAGCACAGCTTTCTCCCTGGAAGGTGGCATAGGCTTAAGACACCACTGTATCTTTTACCTCCCTCTAGGTTTCATGCTTGGTTGGCTCCCAAACCAGGAAGTACATTTATCCACAAGAGCCCTAATTCTGAGATCACCGAGCGTGAGGACAGCCCCAGGCAGCGTGCCAGCAGCAGCACATCTAGCCCATGGCCCTTCCCCTACGGAGCTGGGAGCCACGTAGCTCTGCCACCCACAGATGACATCTTTGCCAGGGAACATGTGGCCTCTCGGCAGCCCAACACCAGGCTCATGTCCAGCACAGGATCTGCCTGGACACAGCAGATCTGACAGCACATACAAGACAAATACTGCATTCAACAAGGTAACGAGAGGACTAATTACAAAGACTGACAGTCCCTCTGTTCTGAAGACAACTAAAAATAATATTGTCCTCATGGGGTTTTTTTGTGTAAACGGGTCCCAGCGGGTGTTTGCCTCAGAGGAGCTGCCCACAGCATACCTGTTGCCAAAGCAGAAGTCCAGGGGTTAGAGAACAACTTGTAGGTGCGTGCAGGGAGCAGAGGTCACGGGGCTTCTGCGCTATTCACCAGCTGCTTCCAAAGGATCTCCTTCACAAGGTGCTGGTGGCACAGCCACGCAGCAAAAATCACACTTCTTTTGTTATGCTCAGGAACACACCCATCTAAAACATTCCTCAGGAAGGCATCAACATTCCCACAGAAGTTAAACAAAGCTTTCCTATGGCTATGCAATTCCCTTTTAGAAACCTACGCTAAGGAACCCTCACAAACAGCACAACTCATGCTTAGTTCAAACCATAAACTAATCAGGAATGTGTAGTATAATATTTTTCATGCTGTAAATGTTAAAAAAAACAATCTCAATGCATAGTAAAGCAGAGGAAACATTGCTCCCTGCTGTTCTCCAGAGCCCCGGGGGTGTTTATATGAATTAAATCTTAATATTATCCATAACAGAACATGGGCTTTCATTAGAAAAGGGATGGGCTGAGTGAAGCAATTCCCTGCCCGATGGGACCCCAGGAGGGAAGCACTGACACATCCTCTGAACAAACTCATTTCAGTCCACTGAGAAGGGTGTGGATCAGCATGAAAGGGAAGTCTTACTTTAACCAATCTTTTTCTAATCACATGAAAATGAGCACACATGACCCCAAAACTGCAGGCAGAATTAATTATCCACCAAACGTGTCTCACATGCTAATATAACTGAGCCTCCAAGCCTCAGCAGTTCAAGATACACCCACCAGAAAACTGGTTTTTATTTCTCTTAAGAACTGAGCATTTAACCCCAGGAGACCAAACATTAAAAGACAGTGTTTTAGGAAGGCATGATTTCAGTAATTGCCCAACTCCAGCTCTGCTGTAAACCAGGACATTCTGGGACATGCTGTTCTTGGAAACCTTGCCTAGCAGGCTTACAAATTTTATTAATGGTTATTTAACCCTCAACCATTCTTTTTTCATCATTTACTCCCCAGGCTGTGTTGTCTTAAAATGAAGGGGAATTCTCTGATGAAGGAGTTTCCTAGGCTGGAGCTCCCAGGATTTAAACAAATAGAAGAGATGTAGAAGGCACTAGTGGATAAATGGTGATGAAGAGTAACAGAGGGAGCACAGCCCACGGCTGGTCCTTCAGGATAAGGAGCAGATGGTGATTCTGGCAGTGGGAAAGCCAGGCAACTTCCTCAAGTAATGAGTCTCTATATTCTCCTGGAAAAACAGTGCCTGGAACGAGCCCTGCAGAAAGATGGACGCTGCATGGTCTCTGGTACAGCGAGTGAGCACAAGGCCAGGCACAAAAGATTACTTTTAAACCCCTGAAATATGTGACCTTGGTCCTCAAAGTCCAAAGTTACGGAATGTTTATTTTTATAGGATTTCTGCTCACCGTAACAAGTGTGTGGACATTATGGTTTAGCCCTGGAGTGAAACTACTCAGAAAGAGAAGCAACGCCTGCAACCGCTGATAAGAAGTCAGGGCTCCGAGTCAGCAGAGAGCTGACCATCCATTGTAGGGGAAAGCAGTAAAACCAAAGCAACATCAAGAGCTACCAAACGAAGGAATACTTGCAATGACACAGTTAAAGTCCAGGGAGGACTGATGCACTGTAAAGACTTGCTGAAAATAAGCACTTGCTGGGGTGGGAATTCAGACTGCTCAGCATCTATGGAAACTGAGCTCTTAATATATCATCTTTCAGCACAGGGATTCAAACGTTATCTGACTACAAAAGGAAAACCAGGCCTTGAAACTCTGTTTCAAGAACAGTGTCCTAAGGACAAGCTCAACTCGTTCTTCTACCAATATCTGCATCAGAGCAGTTTCCAAGCAGAAAAGAGGCCAGTGCGATACCAGGAACACCACAAGCGTGCAAGGCAGGGCTGTGCAATTCCCTGCGCCGCTATCAGATGTGTTGCTCAGGGCAGAGGAGCTCAGGCAATCAAAATCAAGTGATGCACGCTGCACCACATCGTAGTCCAGAGAGGAGGCTGCTGACGAGACGCATCCTGCTCGTGCGGTGAACTATTGTCACGACACGTTTTCCTGGCTGTTTAATGGGACACAATCACACAGGCAGCCCCTGTGGCTGTGGAGTTGGGCAGATTTCTCAACTGACCCAGCACAGAATCTGTTCCCTGAAACAACACAGACACCCTTGGTCTCCAGGAAGAAGCAACTTCCCAGAAGACAGCAGAATAGGAATTTCATATCTGTAAAGAAACACCTGCCTCTTCTTTCGTCATGTACCGTCCTCTGGCAATGCTACTGTGGGAGAAGAGATTATGAACAAGCAGATAGCAGCACGACTGGGATGCACACGATAAAATTCCCGCTCGCCCAAAAAGCTCCGTAAAGCGATTAAACAGGGCGCTGCTGCTGTGTGCGTTCCTAAAACATCCTCTGTGACTGATGCAACTCCTCGCAGAGCTCAACGCAGGAACCATAGCTCTGATTGATGGAAAGAGATTCAAAGCAGAAAAACACCAGAGATGATAGCAGACAAATTGAAGAAACCAACCTAAGCAGAAGAGAAGCTACCACAAGCAGTCAATGGACAGAAGACAGCATATAATAGCAGCTCTAATTAAATATTAATTTTTCTCACTTGACTCCGAGTGAATGCAGCTATCAGTGCTGGCACAGGCACTTTTGGGAAACAGCACAGTTGGGAAAAAAAAAAAAGCAAACAGAACAAATGACTTCAGACTATTTCAGCTGCCTCAATTTGCAGGCCCGGTATCCAAAAGGATCCCAGAAGAAATCAATCTTTTTTAGCCTGCTACATGAATGAATGGCTGGGAGGCCTATGAGTAATGCCAAATCTCCTCCTACTCCACCCAAACCATTTTGCAATTTATAATAAATGCAGCGCATTCAAAGGTTTTTTAACTAAGAAAAATGTAATACTGCCCCAAATCCCATGACTGCATGCCCTTTTAGACACTTTCAATCAAAACATGTTCCCCCAATCATAATAATGAATGCACATACCAAACACTTCCAATCATCAGACTGAGATCAAAGCCTGCAGAAATGTCCATCAATCACAGCACTAGAGATACCACAGCAGAATTTCCTCTTCCCAAACTGAATTCTCAGCTCTGTCCTCACAGAGAGTCACAGAAAGCTGTTGTTTTCCCTTAAAACCTGCATGTAGGTTTATGCATGCCACAAACCAACACGCAAGCGCACGGACATACACCATGGAGTGTGATAAAAGAGATGGATCTTCAGACTATCTGAAAAAGCAGATAAAATGCCTGCAGTTCCTGCCCCGTGCCTTCTGTACCGATACAGCACACGGGCAGGAGTTTGCACAGTGGTCTATTTGACATCGCGTCGGCAACCAATACTTGATCATGCCAATCAATAGTGCCACATGTCTCCTGGCCCCACTTGCACAGACATGCAGGCTCCTGATGCAGCAAAAGCGAAGGAAATGCTCTGCAAACGGTTCAGCGTAGGCGGTTCTCAATAAATTCATCACCTTCAATACCTACCCAAAATGATCAGCCCCTCCTTCAGAGGAGCTGCTATTGCAGATAAGGTATGCAGCCTGCTAAATGGAAAAGAAAACGTCAAGATGCAGCTGCACATACACTAATTGGATAAATATCTTTCAGAATCCTGCAGTATTTTCTAATTGTGGGGATGGAGCAATTAAGATACCCCAAGCCACCATCCCAGTGGATATACTTTAAGCCTGCCAGTTTTCTGGACTTGCACTCCCACGGTTACGTGATCCAGCCTGCAAAGGATTTTATTGTTCTAAAATAAAAACAAACTCCAAATCACACGGCTGGAAGGTTACACAAGAATCCTGCAGCCTTAATCCCTGCTCACGGTGAATTGTTTGAAACTCTGGAGCTTACGGAAAAATGTAGTTCTCCACAAAACTTGTGTGTTTCTTGCAAGGAAGAGTGCCGAGCAGCCCTTTGCAGGGACACTGCCAGCTCTCGGCAGGCGTGCCAACCTCCTCCCATCACAGGGAGTACCACTGCCTAACCACCCATGAAATAATAAACCACCTCAACTAGGATCCTATTCAGACTGGTAAGAAGATGAAGAACCAGCCCAGCAAAACGGCAACGGACAGCAGTTGATGGCTGTGGTTTGCTATACTGCTCTGGGTGAACTAACGGGTGTTCCTGCAGGTGGGAGTTCTGGCCTCCAATACAGACATGGGTACTCACACGTGTGCGTTCCGTGACACCGTATGCACGTGTGTACGTCGGGTGTGTTATAAACTTCTCCTTTCTGCGTGTGAATAGGCTGCATGAGCAATTTACATGGCCTTCAAGGACATAGGGCAGGCTCCATTTTCACTCGCCATCAGAATTCCCCTTAGAAAATCACAGGAGTTATTTCAGTTCCAAGGACACAGGCGTCAGCGCCACGACATGGCCTTCACACTGCTCCTACAAGGCCACTGCTACTTAGGTCATTGCACTTACATCCTGTAACAGTTCTGAGTTTCCGTCACTATCAACTTCAGCACTCGGACCGACAACCTAACACCTCCCCGAGGCACCATCCACCAACTGCGGCCGCGCGTGGCAGCGAAGCGGTGTCGCTCCAGGGAGGGTGACACACCAGCCCTGCCATGTGGAAACCATTACCTGCAAGGCCGAGGCGTCAAGGCCGAAGCAGAACTTCTCCCAGGGCCCGGTGCTGCCGGGGGCCTTGGCCAGCCCCACGGCCGCGTTGTGGGCAGCCACGCTAACGCTGGTCTCGGGGGACGCCAGCCTGTTCGCGGGAGGGAACTGCAGGAAGAGGGCATAGGTGCCACTGTCACTGGAGAAGCGGAGGCTGTAGTGGTTCGTGCCCACGGCCCCGCTGAGGCTCTGGGGCTGGATGCCGGGCACCTGCAGCAGCAGGGTGAGGGAGGCCTCATCCTGCCGGCACTGGAAGGGAGGGCACACGGCGGCCTCGGGGCTGCTGGAGCCCCCGGGAAGAGCCATGGCGCCGTGGCTGCCCGGTGGGGCCGGGCTCTCGGGAGGGCACGGAGGGGCGGCCCCGGGGAGGCCGCTGGGCACAGCCGGCTCGGGGCTGGCGCTCGAAGCAGGGCCGGAGCGGGGTGGTGGCGGGTCGCCGCCCGCGGGTGGCTCGGCGGGGAGCTGGGCGGAGGTCGCCGCCGGTTCGCCCAGCTCCTCCACGCCGGGCTCGGCCTCCTCCAGCCGCCCCCCGGCCGGGCCGAGCGGTTCCTGCGGGCCGGGCCGCAGCACCACGGGCAGCGTGACCAGGAGCTGCCGCTTGGCCTTGTCGAAGGCGGCGCGCCCGCCGCTCTCGTCCACGTCGTAGGGGAGGCGCAGGCGCAGGCGGTAGGCGGGGCGCTGCGAGTCGAGGCGCAGCTCCCGGCCGCGGATCTCCAGCTCGGCCTGCGCAGCGGAGCGCAGCAGTGGCAGCTCCACCGTCACCACCAGCTCCCGCGGCACCGGGCTGGGCGCCGACTCGCGGCAGCACCGGTAGTCCTGCAGGTCCACGTAGGAGCGGTGCCGGATGCTGCAGCGCGGGGTGGTGGGGCCGGCGGGCGGCGGGGCCGGGCGGGCGGCGGGCGGCGGCGGCGGGGCGGCGGCGGCAGGCGGGAAGGGGAAGGGCGGCAGCGGGGAGTCGGCGGGGGGCGGCGGGGCGCCGCCGGGCAGCGGGGTGCGGATGACGGGCGCCTGCGGGAAGCCCTTGTACTTGGTGCCGCGGAGGACGACGGCGTTGGCGCGGTCGAGCTGCACGGCGCAGTGGCGCTCCACGGCCTCCAGCGCCGTGTCGCTGAGCAGGCGGCGGAAGCGGGGGCTGCGGGCGGCCAGGCGGAGCGCCGCCGGGTGGAAAACCACGTCGTAGATGAGGCAGCGGCGGCCGCCGCGGCCCAGCTCCTCGCGGCCCGGCGCCAGGCTGTAGGGCAGGGCCCAGCGCTGGCCGCCGCGCTCGGCGCGGGCCTGCGGGACCGCGACCTGCGGGTTGCTGCAGACGTTGAGGTAGCAGCGGCGGGAGCCGGCCTGGCTGGTGCGCAGCACGTAGCCCGCCGCGGGGTGGACGAAGCGCACCTCCATGCCGCGCTCCCGCTCCAGGGCCGCCACCTCCTCCTCGTACAGCCGTCGCTGCTCGGGGTCGGTCAGCTCCGCCACGTATTCGGCGAAAAGCGCCCGGAACTGCTCGTCGCGGAAGGCCCGTTGGAGCCGTTCCGTCTCCTCGGCGCTGAGCAAGAGCTCTTCCAGCCGCCCCGGCCCCGCCATGGCTCCGGCCCGGCCCGGCCGCTCGGGTTGCTGTGGAGACACCAAACAAGATGGCGGCCGCGGCCGGCCGTGCTTGTTGCTATGGTGACAGTAAACAAAATGGCGGCGGGGGCACTTCCGGGCAGTTGCTGTGGAGACGCCAAACAAGATGGCGGGCCCTGCCCCCGTGATCTTCCTCAGGCTCGGTTCCTCGCCGCTTTGAGCTCTCCCTCCCGGCTTCACGCTGGCTCCCAGCCCTCGCCCCTGTCCTCCGCAGGGGTGGCTCTCTCCTGTCCTACTGCTCTGTTGTTGAGCTCATGCTCGCCCTGCACCGCATCTCGGAGCTGGCACTGCCATCCCCTCCTGGCTGAGAAGCACTCAAAGTGCACAGTCTCTCCTGCAGTTTGGGTTTAGATCCTCAGCAGCTCAGCTCCCACACCCCAGCGGCCCCTCCAGAGGGGCTCCCCTCCCTGTCCCGCACCGATCTGGGCCCGCTGGGGCAGGACCCCTCTGCTCCCAGGCTCTCGCTGCCTGCAGTGCCCGGAGCAGGTTTTGTGTGATCTCACCGGGCTCACACGCTGACAGGTTGCTCTCTGCTGTAAGCCAAGCCAGCACTGATGCAGAAAGCACTGCCAGGCCCTCTTTCCCACCTCTCTGTCAGCTCCTTCAGCCACAGTTCCCCCTCCCTGCCTTATCTAGTTATCTACACTAACACCAGGGCCTTTTCCTGTACAAGTTTATTTGGGTACAAAATACACCAGTTTGGGCTCTGACGTTTACTGTAAACAGTCTGCATCATACCACAAGGTCAATCCATCCGAGTGCTGCAGTTGGCTTTACAAAGGCTCACTTCCTTTTTGTTTTTGCAGCCTTGCAGAAATTCAGAGCCCCTGAAGCTTGCTGAAAATACCAAACAAAAAACAGTATTTAGCTTTTAAAAAGCTACTTCCCAATAAATAACATATTTCTTGATTTATGCAAGACTTGATAACGTTTTCAACTATTTAAAAGACCTAAAGCATGGTTTGATACTTTCTATGTTTAAGTAAAAGTTACATGGGTCCATCTACCTGCAATTGCCTGGGGAGGGTGGGTGAGAAAAACAGAGCTGCTGCAACAAGGCCTGGAACTGAACCAGCCAAGGTACCTTTGCCCTTTTCCCACTGGGTTATACCATCAGTATTTCAAACCCAGGGGAATTTTCACCACAGTTGTAAGCCCTTTGGTACATTTTGATCATTTCTGGTGTTGCAGCTGGCCTTTTTTTGGAAGGCCACAGTTGGAATGAATAAATGGAGATATAAAATACATTAAATCAAAGTATGAAAGTGGCTTCTGGGCTTGATGATGATCATAAAGCAAACCAAGAATTGTTCCTAAGTGTAATTAACCTATGTTACAAGCATCATCTCCAGAAGCAAGTCTGTTTCCCAGCTGGGTCTCCATTATTGAAAATCATACAGTACAGTCTGTCTTTCCTTTTACTTTTGGATCATGCTTCTCATCATCGTCATCTGACTTATTTCTAAATGTATTATTTTAGCTCCAGACATTTGGATTTCCTACACTGCCAAAGTGTGAAGCATAAGTCTGCATTAACTGCTAGAACACTGACATTCACTCTGTTTATATAATTGATTTTCTGTGTTCTTCCTGATACTTAGAAATAAGATACTTCCTTTAAATAAGAAACTGAAGATATTTACCTGTCTTCAACTGTCTTGTTGGAGGGGTAGAATACCTTGAATGAAAATCCACTTCTTGGAAATGAACCCTGTAAAGAAAAATGTACACACCACGCCCATGTAAGTAAAACACTGCACAAACAGTGAGACACACTCGAGTGGGACTGCAGTCCCTTCTGGCTTGGTAAAGCACAAGGAATCTTACAGGATTGATGCAGAGGCAGTCGGTGTTGGTGACGGTGAACGGGTCGTATTTATCTGCCACCACGAGCATGTCTGGCACAGGGTACACCCTCAGGGCATAGTCATAGGCCCAGTACACAGGGCTGACGTACAGCGGGAGCGGCGTCAGGTGTCCTTGTGACAGGATAGTCTTTACAAACTGCAAGATAAACATAAATAGGTAGTTTGAACCGTTTTCAGCAAGTCAGAACTCATTCCTGCAGATGCCAATGCCCTGTTAATAAAGAAGCTTTGAACCTGGAAATGTTTTCTGTGTGTCTCACTCCCTCTGATTATTAATGATATCTAAAGTAAAGCAGAAGCTCCCCTACAACACTCACATGCTGGTTTTTTGGTGTTGTTTGGTCTTTTTTAATACATCAAGTCCTTTCTAAAAAGTATCAGCCAACATTTGAAGATGTCAAAACTATTTGACTCTCCAACGAACTGCAGAATCTGCTTACCTGGTCTCCAACCCAGGAAGTACCAACGCTGCCATAACTTTGATTTTGTAGGGTTTTTTCCCTCTCAGGACTTTCCTCACAGTACCAGTTAACCACAAGACCCACACTTGAACACAGTCTTTTCCCTAAACTGGGGAAATCCTTTGATTCCCCAATGCTTTCGATTCCCCTGGCTGTTTCGGGAGTTGCCCTGCTCCAGACACCAGCTGTCCCCTTTTATTTGCTTTTTTATCTAGCAAATTCCAGCCAGGGTATTTTGGTTCCTGCAACTCTCTCCCCAAGCCCCTTGAAAGCTTTTATTATCTCTAATCAATCATTTAGCTGCCATTAAGCTCTATTTTCCCCAAGGGGCCAAAATCACTACAGTGATTCGGTGGAAGGGTGTGCTGTTGAAAGAAAATGATGTACCAAGCATAGGCCCAGTTATTCCACTAACACTGTAACAGGCCTAAAGTCACTATTAATTCATTCTCAGTAACAAAATTTCTCTCTCTCATTCATTTTTTTACAGTAATGGCTGAATGAAAAAACTAATGACAGGCAGAAAAGGCAGAGAAAAACTGAAGTATGCAAAAATAACCCAATACTCTTATCTGCAGGAAGTGTTGCAATAAATAATTCTACGTTTCCTTCATGATTCCTTCCTTTCCAAGCATGAGAAAGTCGTGTATGAGTGCAAGGAAGTGGCAGCTTGCAGCATACACATACAGTTATGCAAACATGCACACCAAAACCAGGGTGCATCAGTGTCCACGATGGCTTCCCTGTGTTCACAGAGAAGCTGAACACTGTCATGATGGAGCAAAGGAAGAAAGAGTTAAAAGAAGTTTCTGAGTTAAATGAACAAACAAACAAAACCCTATAAAATAAATAGAAACAGACTCCATCCATCACTGCAATGAGCCAGTACTGCCTGGATCATTCTCATTCAATTATATCAGTAAGTCCCATCAACTCCTGCTGTGCATTCATTAACTTGAATCATAACTCAGAGTGCTGGGGTGATGGATCACAAGCAGGATTAAGACCTCGAGTGAGAAGGCAGGAGAAGCAGATGACCTTTTGGAAAAGTGATATGCTGCTTTACTGCAAATGTCACTGGTTAATTGATCTAATCTTAAAAAAAGGTAATTTGTATTAAACTTTGCCTGTGGGAATCAATGTTTCTCAGTACAACATTCATTGCTGGTGCACACACACCAGGAGTCAGCTGCTACGAAATTCTGTGTTCAGGGCACCTGCAGTGGGACAGTCAGAGTGACTCAGTGCCATCAATCAGTGTGGTTTCAGTTATTTTACTGTCCAGATGGAAATTAAGGTACTAATACTAAATGTATAGATCCTTCTTACAATCCTTCTTGGTTACCCTTGCAACATGTCATGAGAATGGCAGATCAGAGCACCCACAAGGCAGACCTGCTGATTAAAAAAAGATCTCAGCAAGAAGTGAACACAACTCACTCACATGGCTGGGAATGTCCATGTTGCTGCTAGGGAAGCGGACACAGTTTCTGCACATTTTGTTTACCAAGTCTTCCCGAAAGAGAATTACTTCTTGGGTGCAATATTGAATCCTAAATGGAAAACATTAATGAAATTAAATAAATTGAGATGAAACTAAAAGATTCATTATAAAGTTGATTCATTATAAAGATGCAAAAGATTATAAAAGGTGCATTACAAAGTTGATCTCCCTCTAATACAGCAAAATTAAAAAGCACATTTCAATTAAAATAACATTTTCCCCATCTTTCCTCAATTCCCTCCAGATTCAGAAAAAAACATGATGCTTTTCATGCTATCAAACTTTTTGCATAACTTCATCACTAATTTATTTATGTATTAAAGTATTTAAAATTCAATACAATTAATGCAAATGAGGAATTCTAATAATTTGAAAAAATTTAAGACCATTTTTTCCAAAACTTGTAATTTTTTAAAATTACACCTGCACACAAATTAGTCATTCAGTATAAAAAATAAGAAAGAAAAATAGCAGTAAGTTACACTGTTACCTGCAAGGATTGGTGGTGAAAACTGAAAATGGCACCAGCTGCCTAAATTCCTGAGTAATGTTTTCAGCCAGGGGAGGTCTGAAATAAATAGCAACGGATGTATCAACCAAGACTTTTACCTTCTTTAACTATTTAACTCAATATTCCACAGTTTGAAAGAGTGAAGCAAACTGACCTTGGTAAAATAGAACCAGGACCAGGGTCTTCAGGGCCAGGAACAAACACAAATCGACTACTGTAAAAAATGCAACATCTCACTTTTACACAAAGTGATGCTGGAAGTATCCAAGCATTGGTTACACAGCCAATTATATGATGCACATCAGTTTATACAGCAGCACTGCTCAGACAGAACCCCACTGATTTCAAGGGAATTCCAGGGGGAAAGGGCTCACCCAAATAGCATTTTTTGGGAATCATGGGCCATGTTTAATCCTTGTGGAAAATGTTTCAGGGAGGGGCAGTTTCACCTTTGCTCACTCGATAGCAGCTTTCATGACCAAGCTATTTTTGATAAAATCAAAACCTTACGCTGCTCCCAGAATAAACTCACAGGCCTGTTACAAGACCAGCTTGCTCTCTGATCACAGCTGGCTCACAGCACTGAGGAAACACGGTGTCTCTTGGTTTCTTAAAGTAATTAAAGCAAAGGTTTCACAAAATAAACAAATCTCCCTTTTCCTAGCACTTTGCTGCATACCTTTGATGAATGGTGGGATATTCACATATAATATCTGCAAGAGCCTTCAAAGAACCTAGAGTCAGGGAAAAAAATAATCTATGATACACACATTACATGAATCACCTCTATAATTCAGTACATTAAAAAATCTGTCACTTAAAAAATAAGGGTTCTGTTCTCTTAATTCACTTTGCCCTCATTATTTTAATTTGATGTACATGTCTGACTGTACACAAAGACTCCCCTACCTTTCAGTGACTGAATTTGATTTTTTCCATATGGTGCAGATGAAAAATTTCCACAAAAGAAAAAACAGGTTGGAGGTGCAGGGGAATAACCTGGGAAAACAGAGTACCTGTGAGTGTAACATCCATTCACTTCAGGACCTTTCATATCCAGTCCATTCCCTGAAAGGCAGAAACTGAAACAGCACTGCAAGCTCTCCTGCCATTAATACACCTTAACTCTTTTCTTGATACAGGCTTCTGTTAGCTTAAAAAGGATGATGGCAATGTACACATGTCACTTCAAGAGAGCCCTCTGGTATTTACAGGCCCAGTTCCAACAGCATTGTGTGTATCCAACTAATTACTGACCCAGTCAGATAATTACACAAAGTACAACTGTAATAAATAATACAGTTTAAAAATGCACTCTTTCCTTAAAGAGAAAAATAGCAAGTAGGTAGCAGTGGGTAACTATTGACCTCCATGCATCATTCAAATTCAAGGGCTTTACCAACATTTAATTTGCTCTTTCGCATTATAAAGCAACAGCAACTGGAACTGCCTGAGCATTTTAAGGATCTGATGAACCCTCACAGTATCACTAATCACCCAGAAAAACATGATTTAAAGCAAAGAGTGAAAAATGAAACCTGACTGCCATCCCTAAAAGAAAACTAAAAACATCTACCCAGGCATTCACCTCATGCTCCAGGTTACTCTGCATTTTCCTAACACGTAGTACCAAACTTGGATTTACTTCACTATTTTTCAATCCAGTCAGTAAACAGGACAGAATTGTTTATACCAGAGGAATAGCTCATCAATGTTTTTTTTTTTTTCCCTTGCTATTCCACTCAGCTATTATTTTTAGTTTATAATTATGAAGCTCATTACTTGCCTATTAAAAAAAAAAAAAGTCTCAAAATAGTAAACGCATGTATGCATCTTTGCCAGTTGAGTTCAGCACATTAACCCCACTGACCAAAGTCCCTCTATTACTTCAGCATATGCAATCCTAGGTCAAATTCAGTTTGCCTCAAGGATCTTGCCAACTTTGATGAAGATAGTGAACTGGTTTTGTAACTTCTGGACCAGTGTGGTAATTTGTGTCCCATTTTTTTTTAGGTGAGTAGCAGTCTCCCACCCTTAATTTTTATGTTGCTTATTTTTAAAGCAGCCACCCTCTCACACCCCCATTCTACCTAAGACAGACAGGACAAGCTGTTCCAAAACTGCTCTGGAATACAAAGAAGCAATTCACAGATCTCACAGATGCTTGCTATCCAAATGTTATCAACATTACGAATGTAATGATGCATGGAAGAAAGAGTTGTTATTTTAAGAGTAACTGACAGTTTTTTCATTGGTAGAACCAGAAAGCATTTGAGGGACTGCTGATCTTCAGTGAAGAAGTTGTCTTTAAACTGAATCTTGAAGAGCTTTCATGAGCAAGGGAAACATTCTTGTCACAGCACATCAAGTGGCTACTGTCCAAAAGCAGTATCAGTACTAAGGGATTTATGAAAAGGAAGTGTCAGCTTGCAAAAAATAGAATGCAATCCAATTTTTAAAACTGTTAGAGAAAGATTCAAAAGAAACACAATAGCAACCATGAAATGCAAATAGCTGACACTGAACTGAGAGTGAGATTTCACTGCCTTGGGGCTTGGGTTCAGTGGGATCCTACAAAAAAAATGCAACACTTGGGCTTATTCCAGCTTTCTCACAGTTGAAGTTCATCAGAAATGCACACAATAGAGTGGTAACAAGACACTTGAAAACTGTTGCTCACTTTTTCATTTAAAAGTATACTTTTGGAGAAAAAATTAAGGCTCAGAGTCAAAGCAATTCTCACCTACCCGAAAACATTGTGTGAAGCTTTTCCAGGACTTCTGCTTGGTCCAGCCATACATCAGAAAGAAATACAAACATGGCATCTTGATTTTCGTCCTCCAGCTGCTTTAGTTTTGCAGAAGCCTTTACTGAAGCTGAAGAAGGCCCTCCAAAGAAGTTTACATTCCCATAGAAGGCTCTACAGCATTAAAATATTCATGTTAGTTCTGTTTTCTTCCCAAATAGTTGGTAGCTTGGATTATGACTCACTTGAGGCATTTTAATTATTATGACAGGTAGCTCAGATGGTATCAATAAACATTTAGTACTTCACAGAGAAACTAAGGAAGAGAAATGGCAATCACCTGGATATAAAGCAGGGGTGCTGCCCTGCTGTAATTTAACAGATCATCTCAGGGTTATATTTATCCTCAGTTCTCTTCCCCATACGTTCCTTGAGCAACAAGTAATTTCTTATCCTCATGTAACAGTTACCTAGTTTTGCAATTGAGAAGGGCTTAGATCCCAATTGTTATTACATGAAGAACCCAACAGCCTTTGGAAGGGGTTTTTCTGTTATCACTACAGGCTTTAGTACTGGTCCAAGTAGACCAGCAAATCCCAAAATTGCTTTCTTAAAATGGTATTTATTTTTAAGCATTTGGGGAAGGAGAAGAACAGCATACTTTAATGTCACAGAAATTATATAAAATAATAACGCGCTTACTTAGAAACCCGTAACAAAATATGGAGTGAGGCTGCTGAAAGTCAGTTTTATACCTCGTGGTAGCAGAAGGCTCAGTAGGCGGAAATCCAAAAGCGTTCACATGAAAAACTTCATCTTCGTACCAACCTAAGAGATTTTTTGAACAACAAAATAACCTTTAGGGTTTTTTTCTAACATCATCATGTCCTAGACATTAGTCAGACAGTTGGCATCAGTGCTGCATAGCTAGTCCCAGCCTCCATCAATCCTCCTCTTGTGACAGCCCCAGTCCCTGTGCTGTTTAGTGGTGAACCAGACCAGGGAACTACCTGACTGAAAAACAGGCTGAGCAAGAAACCAACTATTTTTTTTTTACCCCAGTCACTTCTTTGAATGCATTTGCTGCACAGCCACATAAACCACCTTCTCAGCCCAACCAAGTAAGAATGTAGAACAGGAATCAGTTTTGCTGGCCCTGCCCCAGAAGAGTCTCCATCAAACCTCACCTTTTCTCAAGAACTGTCCCACCTCTTAGAGGAACAGAAGTAACAGGGTGATACTTGTCCCCACTATCATTCTTACTCTTGGCTTCTATTTATTTTATTTTACAAGTTTTAAAAGTAAAATACATTATTAGAAAATAGACTGGGATTATGTGGATTGCACAGAGTACCAGCCTACAAACAGAAATGGCCACAACTTTAGAATCACAGCATTGTTTTGGTTGGAAAAGACCTTTAAGATCACCACGTCCAACCGTTAACTCAGCACTGCCAATTCACCACTAAACCCTGTCCCCAGGCATCACATCTACACATCTTTGAAATTTTGCTAAAACATGTCCAAGGCTCCAAAACTGCAAGCCCTTACCTCATCTAAATGAGAAGACTCACAAAAGCCTCTGAAGGACCAAAACTTTGCCAACAGAAAGCAGCATTTTCAGATTGGTAAATCATAGTTTCGTTATTCTAGTCTGTCTTCCTAATCTAGACATATCTCCTCCACACATGCTGGAGCTAACTAAGGTCAGTCCTCAGAGCTGCTACAGATGCTCACATCCCACCAGTATCACTGAACACCACAAATTTCACAGAGCTCTGTTCTCTACCTCCAGAGCCCACGAGGCAACACGAAAGGCTTATGGCCAAAAATCTCAGTCCCAAACTCAGCTCCTGGTCAAACCTCATCAACGTGAGACCTGGCTGTTCAGCCACATCTGGCAGACATGTAACTGCAGCAACAGCCATTAACAGCATAATTGATTGCAAGCTAAGAAAAACAGTCTGCTTTACCTTCTGCCAAAACAAAGCATGATTCAGTATATAAACCACTGTGGAACTGGTGCAGAAAGGTTAAGAAATATATTTTTCTTAGATTAGGACTCTTAAAACTAGTTCTTCAGCCAAAGTTTGCTTTCCAGCTGGTGTAATACCTTTGGCCACTACTCAAAGTTCATGTTCATAGGCTGAGGTAAGAGCCAGGCAATCACCTGGAGCTGAGCAGGTAAGCTCATAAAGAGCCCACAAACAGGAACAGGCTCTGCTCCCACTAGGAGGAATACTAACCCTGTCCTAAAAGTCTCTGTGAAAGGGCACAGGGCTGCAGCAACCAAGTAATTTGTAAAGAAGGAAAGAGACAGAGCTGCAGTTCTCAATATGTAATTTTTTATGGTCAGTATCAATTTATTATTCAATTGAAAATTCTCCAGGTCTATAGGAAATTTCTTCAACTCTTGCATCACAGAAAAAGGATATGGCTTGACTAAGGTCTAGCTGGACGACTCCTGTAGGGTCTTCTAGGAAAAATTTCCCCTAAAAACCAGGATTAATTAATAAAGCAAAACATACCCAAACACATAAATGCTTCAATCAGTCAGCATTTAGAAATAATTTAGCTGGTTTTAATACTGTAAGCTTAGATCACTCTGGCAGAACTGAAAACTATGTAGTTTATAGTAAGTGTATCTTAGCACCTTCCCTCTGAGGTGCTGCAGTTTGGATTGCTAGGGCAGCCCTCCCCTACAACCACAGTCCAACGCAACGGCAAGTCCAAACACAGTCATTGGAAGCTCCAGCATTTCAAGAAGGAGCATGCCTAGAAAATGTAACAGGTTATGGCTGCTTACATAAAAGCATTACAAAATTCTGTAGTGAGAAGAAGACATTTTCCCTCACAAAACAAGTGTCAACTGCTTGTGGAAAAGTCTCTTCTTAGGGAATGGATCTTGCATCACTGCAACTGGAGTTCTGTCACTGACGTATATGACAGGATAAAGTGGTGAGATAGTTAAGTCTTCTCATTTTCTAATATAACACTGAATGAATGGTGACCTAGATACTCCACAATAAAAAGCAACCTACCTCCTTGAGCTGAGTTATCATCCCCAGCACAATCACCTCTCCCACTTTAGCTGCATTGCCCAATAGAGTTTCTATTGTTTTAAGCTGGAACCAAAGGCAAAGAATCAAATAAGCATTAAATCAAACTCTCCATATATCTATTCATAAGCAAGCAAGACAAAGCACCACACAGCACATATTTATACATACACAAATGAGCTATGAGAGAATGCAGGCTCATTAGAAAAATCAGGGATGCATTTCTGAATGTCAAATGCAGCACAGTTTAGGAAAAGATTTTCAAGAATGGCTGTTAGCATAAAGAACTGCTTAGCAAGCAAATATTTATTCTCATTATTTTGCTTACAACTGGATTAAAACTTAGCCTCTTGCCTAAGAATGCCAATTGTAGTAACTGGATCCTCAGGAGGATCCAATGGGATCCAGAGGGCCAGCCTGCACCCACACAGTACTGCTAATTCCTGTAATCAAGGAACCTCAGATGGGTGACAGAGGACCCTCCAGATAATGCAGGTGACATTGCATAGTGTGCTGCCTGCAGTTCACCCTGCCACATCAGGAAGCCACAATTCTCTTGCACTTCATAGCTGCTTTTGAGTGTCTTGGTCATCATGCTGATCTGAGCCAAATAACTGCATTTTTGACATACAGGCTAAAAATGATCGAAAATAACTCATTTCCATTGATTACCCATATGGGATGTAAAACTAAGATGTCACTGAAGAACTATTACTGCATCAAAGTGTAACACAAGTACAGTTCCCTTTGCATGAAAAAAAACCCACAGATTTTTTTACCTGGAATTTGCTCCTGCTGTCATCAGGATGAGCAACGACTCCTGAAGGAGTAAACAACTCGTGTCTATGAGTCCTCTGCAGAAACCAAAATTGAAGTCATCCAGTTTAAAAATAAATGAGCACTGTCAAAAAGCCAGCTCATTACAACCACTATACAAAATACTTTCTGAAGTTCTCTTTATTTTACCCAGCAACGTTTGATTTCTTGAGCATAATTTACTCAAGAGCAAATTATTTTGAGCATAAGAATTTGCTTCTAAGAAACAGATGATCAATAATATAGGACAATAAAAATAAGCCCAAAAAGGAACAGCAAATCTGTAATGCTTCTAAAAGAAGTTATTTGTGACTACCTGGAAGGAAGGGGTGAGAGAGCAAGGGAAGGTAAAACGTATTAAATGGAGCAAGCTGCACTACCAGATAAACTGTGAAGAAAATCCATTGTAGAAATGTTCACTTCCTTCCCTGTTTTTCATGCAGTCTGAAAGCCTCCCCTTGGAACAAACCCATCACTACCAGCCCTATCAGCAGCCCTCACCCACACAGTGACCTGAACCTTCACTTTTCTGGAGGTCAGAAAGGAGTACTCCACAACTCCCTGAAAGGAGGGAGCAGTGAGGTAGGGGTCGTTCTCTCAGGTAACAGTGACAGGACGAGGGGTAATGGCTGCAAGTAGTGCCAGGGGAGGTTTAGATTGGATATTAGGAACAATTTCTTCACTGAAAGGGTTCCCCAGCACTGGCCCAGGCTGCCCAGGGCAGTGGGGGAGTCCCCATCCCTGGAGGGATTTCAGAGCCATGGAGATGTGGAGCTGAGGGACATGGGGTAGTGGGGACTGGGCAGTGCTGGGTTAATGGTTGGACTGGGTGATCTTGGAGGTCTTTTCCAACCAAGGCTGTTCTGTGGTTCTGTGAGTACATATAACAACAAAACACAAAACCTGTATGACAGAAAGTCTACGTGAAACCATCAAGGAAACAGATGCAATAGCACAACACAGTCTAGGAAAAGGGACTTGAAGATACACCCTTTGGATAGCTCCTGCTGCTGTTTTATGTGAGTGTGCCAATTCCAGCAGGTTTCACTAATCCTGGCCACTGTTTGTATGGTCTTCCAGGGCAGAGGTTCCCAAATTGTAGTACACATACTCTTAGTGGCAGCAAATCCCTTGGTAGATAGAGAGTTGCAGCTGCTGCTCTGGGGCTGGATCCCAACTTACTGGGTGAGTGGAAGAAAGTCACGTTCTGAAGTTGCTCACAACACAAGGCAAGATGCATGTGCCACCAAGAGATGACAAGGGGTGGCTGCCTCTCACTGAGCATTCTGAAAACTGGAAAATGAATAAATGAACTAAACCAGAAGAGAATTTCAGTGCTTCAAGGAGAGCCTGAATGAGAGCTTCCTGGGTCTTTGGGTTTGTATTATCCCAACAAGCACTACAGGCAATGACACACTAATCAAACGTAGCACAGAGGCACACTACAGGATGGAAAAGAGCAAGACACACATAAAAATACATAATCCCCTCTTAATACATGATACTAAATAGAGAAGCACAGGAATCCATCATGGTAACAGCTGAGGAGGCTGACAAAGCTCAGTACAGATCCTGTTCTTATCCAGATTTTATGTAAACCGTAGCTCACAAAAGCACCTCAACTGCTGTACGTGTAAGAACATAAACCCCAGTGTTTTGTTGGTGTATTTTATTAAACAAAGCAAATTTTTTTTCTGACCTGCTGTAAGATGGAGTAGCGTTCACGAAACAGCTCTGCTTTGTCTCTGGCGGTTCCAAATAAATTCGGGAGAGGAAAGTCAGTCATTGACAGACTGCAAGAAGTTTAACAAAATCAAGATTTAAAAAAGGTACAATCCACACAGAAAAAATGACTTCTAGATCTACAAGTTGTAGGAGGCTGCAAAAGCTGTATCACTACTGCATAATTTATTTACTCAGTGAGCTAGGGAGCCTGTGTTTCTGCATTTTGAAGGCTACAGAGATTTAACTGCCCTCTAACTCCCAGTCCTTGGGATTTATCTTTCCACCTGAATGGGAATCAGTTTTTAAAAAAGCACTTATGTCTTTTAAGTGGCCATGAACAAAAGTATTTTCTTCCTTTTGGTTAGCAGACTGTCTTCATGGGGTTCTTTGCTTCCAACAGCCCGCAAAGAGACCAAGTGCACTGGAATTAAACTCCTACTGCAAACACACAGATTGCTTTTGCTGGACTGACAGGATCATGGATCAAAGCTAGAAAATGAGTTGCACATTACATGAAGGTCACTGCAACCCCTCGCAATGAACACCACCACCCACTCCTCAGCCAACACCACTTCAAGCTTTCCAAAAGCACAGCCTCTTCTTGGCTCAGCAGGCTGGGCTGCTTGCTCTCAAAGGTAAATTGTTTAGCTAGCAAAACATTACAACCAACTACTTTAGTGATGCATGTCTTAGCCTTACTGCTTCTTTTATTAATTAGATGGCATAAACATGATTGGACATTTTACTATCTGATGAACACCCAAGTTTCAGAGTCAGTAACATCACAGGCAGCACAGACTACACTGCCAGAGGAGATACAGATCCCCATTTCAGCTCCATCCTACTGGACTAAGAAAAAAACAGTGGCACATTTAGTTATAAGCCAGCATTTGTCATAGAGTCTGACTGGCTCTATAGAGACTACTAAAATTATCTCACTTTCTCATTCAAGCTTGAGATGAGGGGACCCAAGAGGGAAAGATCAGAAAATAGACTTTTAACCATATAGAAACAGAGGCTTTTTTTTCTTAAAACCAGAAGTGATTGAAACTTAAAATACGCAATACTTACGGTAGAAATTTCTTTCTTTCTGAATTATAAATATAACGTGGAATATCGAAGGCTCCAATAATGCTGAAAACATTTTCTCTGAAATAAGAATACATTACAACATTATCTGAGGTGGATGAAACATACAGTAACAAAACACTGAACAAAACAAATACAGTTCTGTTCATATCGCCCTGTGTTATCACCATTTCTCCCACATCACTCCCACATCTACTGGATACTTCTGCATCTTCTAATTCAAAAGAAGAAACTCTTCAGAAGTTTATTTAAAAATGAGAGAAGGATACATCTTCCCTTACCATCTTCTGCTATCTTTTTTGACAATAGAACAGCCTTGGCATGGTTAATGTGAATAGGTTTAAACAATGGACATGCACAACTCTTCAGCCTATTGAGTCGATATATCCCATTATATGTACTGGTTCAGCTCTCTCTGCTCTGATGCTTCTCATTTCCCTCTTCCTGTAAGTGGATCAAATTCATCAGAGTAGATAAAATTATCCCATGAACCTGTATCCTGTTCACAGGACAACCATCACTGCCTATCAGACACTGATGTCTTAGGCTTCAGAGTGCCTTTCTTACAAAACTTTGCCTTCAAGCTCTCTGCAACATAATTCAAGAGAGTTGTACAGGCTGGCCCTGTGATCTGCAGAGCTTTTCCCTTCAGGACTCTGTACTGAGTATCTGTGCATATAGATTTCTCTTCACTTCTGGAGCAAAAAATACATGAAGTATATAAAGCAACACGTCACACTCAAACCAGCTGCATCATAAAGGTTCCAATGACAGGGAGAAAAGCGAAAAACAAATTTACTTCATACTGAGAAACTGTGGGATCAGGGTAGCTAATTGACACCTTAGCAAACCATTTATTTCCTGCTTTGCATTACAATGTCAATACCCAACGTAAACACTAAAGGAAACACATTCATTAGGAGCACAAATAAAGTTCTGAGAAGCTCAAGTAATTGCTCTCCCCTTTGTTATCAGAAAGTGAAAAATCAATCACGGTTTTCAAACAGCAGCCCTGCTATACAGAAACATGAAGGAAAACTTTTCCAAGTGCTTTCAGAAGTATCTTATGGAAGGCACAAAAATAACCTTAGATAATTCTGAACTAGAGAAAAGGAAATAAAGAGATGAGCAGAAATCAGAAGTTCTCTCTGCATTGTAACTATTGGTTTATTTTATTGGTTAATATTCAACCTGTATCACACGTAACACATAACCATAGCATTTTAATTCCAGAGTGTCAGCATTATGTTTAAAATCCCCTGGAGGCCTATCCACCAGAACAAATTTTCTCAGAAAGAACATTACTAACCTTCAAAGCCACTACCAGGAAGACAAAAGCACAAAGCAATTACCGCTGCAGAAAACGCCTGACATTTATTTCCTGAGAAGAAATAAGGGAATGCATACCATAAACCTCAAATAAAATAATAATGTCACCGTACATAGTTTCATCTGATGCCTGGCTGCATTCTTGAATGGCTGCTTCCACTGTGGATTGTTCAATCATATTAGATGACACTGGAAAGAAAATTTCAAAGGATTAAAACTGCAGCCTACAGAAATTAGTAAGTAAGGAAGTAAGTAGGTCTCAAATATTTTACCAAAAAAAATGGTTTGGTCTTCTCAGAGGAATATATTACACAAATAATACACAAATAAACATATTTTCAGCAGGCTAATGACACATGCTGTTTTCTCTTTACAAATCACTTAATATTCTTACCAGAAGGATGCATCTCTAGCAAAAAAAATAACCCCCCCACACACTGTGCCCACCATTAATTCACTAAACATGGAGAACAAGACAATTATAGTTTATGCAAAGCTGCCAAATATATTACAAATGTGTTAGATCTGAGCTTTCACATGCTGGAGGTTAATTTTGTTCCAGAACATTATCACACAGATTGCTGTCATAAATAAGGATTCCAACAGTTTAATGCAGTTTTGGAGATAGGCACATTGTTGTCTTCGTGGATTTAAACTGATAATTGAAATGAAAAAATATTTCTAAACACTAACATTTTACTGAATTCAAAGGGAAGACAAGGCAGATTCATAAAAGGACTTGGTCAGCATTGCCAAGCCTCACTGCTGGGCTCCTGGAACAGAAACCAGTACAGGAAGACCTGCCCTTGTGTTCCCTATTCAGGGCATGGGACTTAAAATCACAGTTCCTGTAAGGTGGTGATGAATAGCAGAGCAAAAGGGACACTAGGGGAGCTAGCAGAAATCACAGGAGAGACCAGCATGTCTGAACTGCACCTCTATTCCTAACCTCAACTCATGGATGCTAGCTGGACAGTATGGGAATTTATAGCACAAAATAAACAAACATATATGTCAGGCATCAGTGCCACCTCCGTCAGCCACATTTTTTAACAAAAGGTGCTACAACTCCTATGTTTTGTGCTGTCAGACTGTGTCGGGTATATTTTGAGCTACTATCCTGTGCCTTTCATGGTGCTTAGGAGCAGGGACACTGGGCCTGTGTACCTCAGGACATAGTGTCCCAGTTAAACAGGAGGCAGTACCCAGGTAAAATACCCCTGCCAAGGTGATGGAGTTTCAGGCATGCTCAGAATCAAATGGGTTGTGAGAACTTTACCAGCAAAAGCTCAACTCTTCGAGTGTCTCGTGTTTTTCTGGGATTTCCCAGGATTTTCTGGATTGCATTTCTAAACTCAGTAATTTATGGAATTTGATGTACTTTCACACGCCAAGCAAGTACAGCTTCTCCAGCACTACAGTGCCCCAACTGTTATCAGCACCTTCTCCCCAATGTTACCATCACGAGACCGGGTTGGCAAAACAGAACATCAGCATCAGCCTTGCTGATAATGGTGTTGGGTGATGGCTCAACTCTGCCCACAGCTGGTTTCAGTTCATATGCTAGACCATTATACTGGTGCACTTGCATCTTCCACTCCACTTGAAATGTGAGGGCAGTGATCTCTGAACAAAGGAATTCCACTGCTTCCTTCTTGCAGTCACAGCTAGGCTCCTATGATTACAGCTGTCAACAACAGCTGGACCTGGACTACTGACTAACAAGTTAATTAAGTTCTCATTATTTCTTTCATTTATTTTAATATTTAAAACTATCGTTTCAGATGCAAAGATGTCCACACAACTCAGCTAGGTGCTTTTAGTAACTGCCATTGAAAAATTTCACTGTTCTTGGAGGAGTCAGGAGGTACCACCAGGCTGCCAACTTTGTAAATGGCAAAAGTATACTATCTTTTGCTGACATTACAAACTTCAGCATTTAACAAAATGAAATGCCACCAAATACATTTATCTCAGTCAACCTGGCAGACTAGAATGACACCTTAGTGCATATGCTGCCAGTAACTCTGTGTTTGTCTAAAGAACATTATAAGCACAAGATAAACTTAGTAAGCTTAAGAAAAACAAACTGTTTACTTACAAGGCTGTTTTTCAACGGCATCAATGACATTTTCAATTACATCGTCAAGTTCTACTTCACTGATGGACTGAAGAGCTTCAGTGAGATACTTCAGAGCATCCCTAATTCCAATGAAGAAAGTCAGCTCAAAAAAGCAATTCATATTCAACACAGTTTAAACAAACTGTCCTCATTTTGGCAGATGTGCACATAAGCACTAAATGGCTTGTGATTTAAAAAGCAGAAATAATTAGTACTGCATAATAATGCACTAGTTTAAGTCAAAGAAAATAAAAATCAACAGGATTGAAAAGAGGTAAGAAGGAAGAGAACATCATTTTCATACAATCATAGAAAGCCTCATGCCAGAAGGGACCTCTAAGGTCTCCTGGTCCAGCTTTCTGCTCCAATAGGCCACTGCTCACAGTGCTGTTCAGTCAAATTCTGAACATCTCCAAGGACGGAGATCTCACAGCCTCTCTCAGCCCGGTCCTGGTGCTCAACTACTCTCCTTGTAAACAACTTTTTCATAGGATTATAGAAAAGTCCCCATGAGAAGGGACCATCTGGTCCAACCTTCTACTGAAAGCAGGGACTTAGATTACGCTATCCAGGGCCCCATTGCACCACGCTGTATTTCCAGTGAGGGAGACTCCACCACTTGTCTAGTCAATCTACTTCAAAGTTTAAGTGTCCTTAAAGTGAAAATTTTATTTTAAGCTTGTGCCCATTGCCTCTTGCCCTGTCACTGTGCATCCTTGAAAAGAAAGTACCTCTGTCTTCTGTATAACCACCTTTAGGAAGTCTAGGATTGGATCATCCTGAACCTTTCCTTCTTGAGGCTGAATAAACCCAAATCCTTCACTTCTTTCCATGTCAAGTTCTCCAACCCTCAAATCATGCAATGGTTTGGGTTGGAAGGGACCTCTAAAGATCATCTAGACTAACCCCCCCCGCAATGAGCAGCGACATCTTCAACTAGATCAGGTTGCTCAGAGCCCAGCCCAACCTGACCTGGAATGTTTCCAGGGATGGGGCATCTCCCACCTCTCTGGGCAACCTGGGCCAGTGTCTCATTGCCCTGAGTAAAAAATTTCTTCTTTGTACCCAGTCTGAATCGATCCTCTTTTAGTTTAAAAATATCACCCCTTGTGCTATCGCTACAAGCCCTACTAAAAAGTCTGCCCCATTTTCCTTATAAGCCCCCTTTAAGTACTGAAAGGCTGCAATAAGGTCTCCCTGGAGCCTTCTCTTCTTCAGGCTGAACAACCCCAACTCCCTCAGCCTGTCCCCAGAGCAGAGATGCTATAGACTTCAGATCATTTTTGTGTCCCTCCTCTGGACCCACTCCATGTCTTTCCTGTGCTGAGGACTCCAGAGCTGGATTATCTTGGTGGTCCTCCACTAGACCGTCTCTATTTTTTCAATGCCTCTCTTGAACCGAGGGGACTACAACTGGACAAGTGGGGTTTCTTCTGTTGCAACCCGTGCTTGCTGCCTTTCACCTCTCTCTGTGGGCTGGCTCCTTCTTGCTTCTTCCCCATTAGGCAGTGGGATCATCTCCACCCTGTTTCCTGCAGACTGAGCAAACCCAGCTCTTTCTGCTTCCCTTACACACCACGAGCTCCAGCCCATGACCACCGTAACAGCTCTCTGCAGGACCCACTCCAGTTTATCCGTATCTCTGAGACTGGAATTATTTGAATTCTAAACAATCCAAGACTAGAAATCCACTCCTTCCACCACAGTCTCTCAGTTAAAGATAACAATTTTCTTATTAACGTCATCTGTTGGCCAATCAAACCTGGCATTTTGGTTAACAGCCTGACCTTCAAAACGTCTCCGTTCATTTAACTGCGGGAGCTCTGAACTTGGCCTCCTCGCTAATGAAACTGCCAGGCCATTGTCCAAAATAATCACATCTCATCCACGCCAGAAACAAAATGGAACTAATATTAACTTATGATCTTGAAAGGAAAAAGCTAACAGAGCCCCAGGTGCTCTTATAAATCATGACACCTTCCACTGCAAGCAGGAATCACATTTTTTTGACCCTGTAATCTCTAACTAATACACGTTATGGTGTATCTTTGGAAATACCATGTCCTCCTCCAGTAAGAGACGCTGAACACAGAACTGGTGAGCGCAGCTCGGGAAAGAGACCCCAGAGTTGCCAGGGACCAAAAAAACCAACAAAACATCCAGACTCCCCACCAGGGAGGCACCAGGGGGACCCAGGGCCCAGACCCGCTGCGGGTCGGGTCACGGGTGGAGCCGGATGGAGGAGGCCCACAGCAGCTTGAGGGAGCTATGGGGATACCCCCCGGGCGGAGCGGGAACCGGACCCGCTGCACCCCCCGGGTCGGGCCGACCTTCCGCGCCCCCCGGTGCTACTCACGCCCGCAGCAGCAGCCCCCGCAGCCGGAACGCGGAGCCCAGGCGGCGCCTCAGCCGCTCCGGCTCCATGGCGGGCGGATGGCGCCAAACAGCGCCGCGCCGCCCCCGCCGCCCTGGCCCTGCCCCGGGGCGGGCGGAGGCTGCGGGACTGCCCCCCGCGCCCCTCACGGCTCCGTGAGGAGACCTGCGGGGTGAGGTACCGGCAGGCACCTACGGGAGGCAGGGGGGACCCCGGGCTGCTCTCCTGGGAGAAGGGAGGGGAGCAGCACCGTGTTGTGCCGCGCTGCCACCGGAGTGAGGGTGAGTTGTACCTCAGTGAATTCCAGCGCAAAAAGCAAGGTGACACTAAGGACACCGAACACGCGTTACACAATAGCATTGCCCCCGGTATTACTTCACATGTAGTATATGGTAAACTGTTAGTTCTTTAGTTCATCACTGCTCGTGCCAGCTCTGTCAGACGGGGATCCCTTCCAGCTGGCTCTGCCTTGGCCAACAAGCACACGACAGTCTCCATGGCTGATCTTACACATAACCAGGGAACTGCTGTTATACATAGTCTTCCCTTTGGCCCTGAGCAGCTCAAGTGTGTTGAAATGTGCCAGTATAGAGCACAATAAATAAATACACTGTGCCTCATACAGCCCCCAGTCTTGTGGGGCTGCTGCCTGCCCTCCGGATGAAAAATGATTGATGTTTCGCTCAAACACTCTGAGCCCTGCCTCTTAAAGTACAGCTTTATTCCACAGAAGGCTCACAAAGCAAGACTGAAAGTTCCTTGATCAAAACACTGCAGGGATATAGATAAAAAATGTCAGCCTGTTTTCTATAGTCCATTCCTAGCTGCATAATTTATAAGCACTCCTCCTCATCTGGGAGCAAGCTCATCGGTGAAGCTGCATCTTCTCTCTTCAGACGAAAAACTACCATCTGACAGGTCTCAGCTGTTTTGGCAGGAAATACAAGCTCTTTTTTTGTCTCAGGTGTGCAGCTAGGTGCAAATTATGAACCCAATCCTTAGGTAAATTCTTCTGTTTGCTAGGATTATCATTTATTCTCCTGTCGAGAAAATCTGATTTTGATATTCAGCTCATGTCTCACCTGAAAAAGGTACATTTGGAGAAGGAATGTACCCCTCATCTAAAAAGAAACTCATTGTATTTTAAGATATGACCAAACTGGGAATATAAAGCACATTCCTGCAGCATCCTGTTCTGTTAAGCTGCCTGGAGCCTCCCACCAGAGATATAAAAGTATTCCAGCATGAGCTGTAGACTTCTGTCCCACTGATCTTGAGCTCAGGGAGCCATGCCCAGCTCTTTGTCTCCACCACCTGCCATGGCTTTCTTGGACATCACAGCATTACAGCCCAGCACATGTGGCTGAGACAGCCCAGTGGGCTGTGATCAGACAGCACATCCACCAAAGGTGAACCCACAGAATTGTTTTGTTACACTGAGCACAGCAAATACCTCATTTTCATGTCATTGCTCCACCAGCAAAACCATGAGCTGCTGACTTTGCGCTGTTTCCTGCGTTTCAACCATCATCTCAATGCACCACCATTGCATTTCTTCATTTTAATATTAGCAATTATTGACAGGAATAGTTAAGGTCTTCCCTCGTAGATCCAACAGAGGAAGCGTATGTCCCACTTGCACAAGAAAACCTTTACAGTTACTTTTTGGTGTCCTTTTACAAGATGCTAACGTGCTCATTTCTCACAAGCTCTACTCTACTGCTCCTTCTGAAGAGCTGTCCTTGTTTTATTTTGAATTCCGTTCATTCCAGCTGGAACTCGCTGGGTTGTTGATTAGTTTAAGAGCTGGAAAGGCAGTGTAAGAGGCTATTGCTTTTCCTAGTCTGCTGTTGAAGGGCAGGCCAACATATAGGAAAGACTGTATGGTGATGGGGATAACAGGGATCGGAAATCCCTCAGATAATGAGAAGTACATAGTTTGGGATGTGGTAAGAGATGACCTGTTGAGATCCCAACATCAGCTTTAGTTACCTCTAGCTCAGCATGGCTCCGATACACTCTGCCACACCGTGGTACGTAGCTTCTGGCTCTATCTGCTTCCAGGCTGTAGGTTAGAGGACAGCATTCACAAGATGTTTCTTTCTGGAGTCAACAGTTTCAACTCCTAGACCATTGTTTTAATCAATAACCACTACTATTTCATAGCTGTTTCAGTGAGTCCTGCTGCATTCGCTTTAAACCACCTCCCATGCCGAGACTGAACTCTTCCTTCCATCCTTGCACCGGATTTGTGTTTACTGTGCTATTCGGTGCTTTTTGTCCCTCTCGTGCTCTTTATTGACATTTATTTATTAGCTTTAACTCTCACACTAATGATCGGTGTGCCTCACTGGGCAGCCGCTGTGTCCTGGCCCTAGGCAGGAGCCCGCACCCACAGCGAGAGGAGCGGTGCGAGCACAGGTCTGGCGAAGGGCACCCACATGGCACCCACCTCCGTGACGCCCCCACGGACGGCACCGGGCCGGAGGAGCCGCCGGACAGCACCGCACCCGCCTTAAACCCCAGCCCGGCGGCTCCCGGCACGCAGCCGCGGTGGGGCTGAGGGGAGGCCGCGGCGGCAGAGCCTGCCGTGACCCCTGCGCTAACGGGAGGGTGACGCCCCACACTTTGGACCCTCCTCGCTTCCCGTCCGCCTGAGGGGAGCGACCGGCGGAGAGCTGCAGCCTCTCCCGGAGGAGGCGGTGGCGGGACGCGAGCACTGAGGCAGCCGAGCTGCTTCCTCTCCTCCTCCTCCTAAGATGGCGGCAGACTCCGCGGAGCAGTTCTGCGTGGCCGAGGAGCGGAGCGGCCACTGCGCCGTGGTGGACGGGAACTTTCTCTACGTGTGGGGGGGATACGTGGTAAGGCGGGAGCAGGCGGCCGGAGGGCACCGGGGACGAGGACGAGCGAGGGGGAGGGAAACCGAGGCGGGGCGCGATGAAGCCGCGCAGCAGGTCGGCGCGGGGCCGCACGGGGGGAGCCGGGCTGAGGAGCTCCGGGCCGGGGAGGAGAAGCGGAGCGGAGGGGGCTTCCCGGCCGCCCTGCCCCGCGGCCCCCTCCGCCGGCGCAGCCCCTCGGCGGGCCGGAGCCCAGCGCTGTTTACCTCAGCGCGGGCGCTGATTGGCTGGCGGGGCAGCGCGCCCCGCAGGGGCGGGTGTTTTAAATGGCGGCGGGCTCTGAGGGGAAGGAAGGGAGTTCCTCTGTGTGCTTCTCCCCGCTTGTCTGTTTGCCCCTTCTCTACGTATAGATGCCCCCATGGCTGCCTACTGCCCCGTTTCCAGCTGCCTCCATCGCGGAGCACGCGTGGGGAAGGGCTGGTGGAGCCGGTTTGTTTCCCCTGCCCTACAAACGTGTGTGCGGCTCCTCTGTGCTGAGGGAGTGCTGCTCGCTCACCTCTTCCTTCCTCTGTGGGGTGGCACCTGTAATTTGTAGCTGTGTTTTTCCAGTGCGTAATCCGTGTTCTTCTTCCCGAGTCCCTGCATTTTTTACTCATTAGTAGCTGTGTGTTACGTGCGGAGTGTTTTCCTCCCTCAGAAGTCAGTTCCGTCGCTTCACAAACAACTGGTGGCAAACTAAAACCACATCTGTCTGGTTTTTTTTTCCATCAAAAGATCAGTACCAGTTCTGATACAAGTAAATCCTTGTGACTCTTAGCTCTGGATAAATTCAGTCCAAAAGACAGCTATGAATAATACTGTATTATATACAGTATATCATTTTATCCACCGTGTGCGTGTTGGCTTTAAAATATGAAAGTACCTGTGCTTGGTATCATTTGTGGTCTTGATCTTGAACATGTTTATTAACAGATTCAGTATTCTTCTCTATATTTTTCACTAGCGAAGTTAAACTTCCAAATGTGCAAGCTTGTCCTTCTGTGCTCAAGCAAAGAATTCTATTTGGGGACTGCTGAATTTAAATTTTAAAGTGGATTGTTATGAGTATGTGCAACAGCAGAGGGAAGGATGTTTCCAGGGCTCTTAAGTGCTACTGGCTAGTTGTTTCTTGCTGAAGCACATTATAGTTTAGTTTCTGGAAATTAGAAGGGGTTTTTTTTTGTTCTATATCTTTAACTAAAAACATTGAATGGAGTAGTGCTGTGCAGCTTGTGGATTTTGAAGAACTGCTCTGCTCCTGAGCTCAATTTGTTTGACCTGGAAAGGGTTGTGCTGCTGATGACTACTGAAATACTGAAATATTGCTGAAATACAAACCCTCAGGTGTGGTAGGAAGCACGGCAGTGAGGTTTCACTGTCGGTGTTACCCTGGCCCTTCTCTAGCCTGTTGCACGGCCAGGCTTGTCCAACACCAAACTAAGGAAATGGAGGAACCCTCAGGAGCTGTAAACTGTTCCCACTGCTGCTCTTCCCTTTGGGGACCTTTGGTAGGTAGTGTTTCGGGTGGCTGGAAGTCATGTAAGGATTTGAGTACGTATTTTGTAGTGTGAAGAAGTTAGCCACCTTTAGAATAAGCATACATTTAAATTATGTGAGTTGTCTGTGATGTACAGGAAGATTTTAGTGTCCTTTTCTGTACTTTAACGCCATAATACTCTGTGTAACTATGCAGCACCTTGATCACTGGAAATACTTGGTGGCTCTCTGTGCTTTGGTCTTTAGAAGCTGAGTTTGGACTGGCTAGCACAGTGTTTGCTAGTGAAGGATCCCAGGTTCATGGCACAATCAAAATGGACAACGCGTGTTACGTTTAGCAGATAAACCTTGCAAGTGTTTTTAGTGGTTTTCCATATTTATTTGTGGAGAGTGTTATGAAAACCATTGTTAGTCTTTAAGCAGCACTTTAAACAGGGAAATCGTTTTACATTTTTACATTTTACATGTTGATGGTGGACTACTGCCCAGCTAACTTATTTTTGGTATTGCTGTATTTGCTCAGACCTGGTTCTGTAGCAAATGCTTGGCCTCTGGCCACTGATGTATTGATTAAACTGAGTAGACTTTTGCACTCTGTGGAAGCTGCAAGCTGTGTGTAACAGCAGAGCTTACCTTATGAACAGTACCTGGCAGGATAAACAGTATCAAACATAGTGTGTAATGCCTGGTTGGCACCTTTTAATCAAGTATCCTTTAAAGGCAAGTAATCAATATCAGTAACTAAATTGTTAATAATTAAATTTCAGGTTTGTATTTAACTTTTTTCCCTCACATTTATTTAATTTTGATCTATTTTTTTTAATTTATTTACTGACTCTGGCTGTTTATTCCCTCACAGTCTTTCATTTCTTTCTGATGCTAAGACAATAATTAATGGTGTAATTGTTACCCAGCCGGAGTGCTGCAATTGCATTCTTTTGGGCATCCTTCTCCTGTTTGTCATTCTTCCTCATCATTATTTCCCACATTATTTTTCCTTCTTACATGGCCTCTTACATGTTTAAAGTCTTCATAGATCTGTTTGCCACAGAGGAATTAATTTTCTCCTTCTTGTTACAGCATAGGTTAAGCTCTTTAATATTTGTCATTTTGTTTTCAAGTTCCTTCCTTCAGTCGCTGCAAGTAACTGTTCTTTTTTGTGCTTTTCAGTTACACTTTTCTCTCTGTTTTTATATTCTGCTAAGAGTTGCCTCCTAATTAAAAGTATTTCCCAAAACAAAAGATAATGAGTTTTAATTCAGGAGCTTCAAATCTGGTCTAGTTTATGTTGTTACACATCTTTCTTGGCAAAACATTAAGTTGGTAAATCTGTGCCTTTAATGAGTGGGCCTGAGGAACTAAGTTCCTTATTTTTAAAATGAGTAATTTTTTCTAACTTTCTGCTTAGTTGTTGAGTTTTTTACCCATCTACACAGCCTGGAAAAGTCTCAGTTTCTGGAAAAGATAAAAAGGGTTAGTGGAATGAGGGGAAAAAAAAAAACCTTCAGGTAAAGGAGAACTCTTTTTTTTCCTTAAAGATGCGAAAAGCCCCAAAGAGCAGCATTAATTCTTTGATTCTCATGTCTGATGTTCTGTATTTGGAGGTATGAAGGGTACAGCAAAATTTGATCAGAGTGATCACATGAGTGACTGAAAAAACACTTCCTTTAGTGATAGCATTTTAATAGAGGAGGGAACCATCTTTGCCAGTCTCTCTTAAGACTTTTTTTGGGTTTTTTAAAATCCACAGTCATGTTGAGGTACTGTTGTGCTACTTGTTAGTAGCAGCTAATGATTTAATAGTTTCCTTATGATTTAAACCTTCACCTGTGCTATTTTCTTATTTTTACCAATTGGCTGTTGTATTATATTCATGTTGCTTTTGGAATATTGAAATACTTCTCTCCCTACCTCTGATAAACCAAAGTTATTTCTTAATAACCTTCACACCTTAAAATGAGTGATTAAACATGCTGTTAACAATCAACAAAGCTCAGTGACATCAGGAAACGCCTAGCACGGTATTTTTAATAGCTGCAAAAAATGAAAGACATCTTTTTTGAGCTTCTTGTCTAAAATATAAAATATTAGCATTATTGAGCTGCCTGTTGAAAATTGTAGTGATCAGTGCAATAATGTTGGGGTATGACTTACACTCTGGTAGATTATCTCCTTAAGATTATTCCGTGTTGCTAAGTAACGTGGGGTTTGGTATTTTATTTTAAAATGTACGGTGTATAATGCATAACTGATTTAACATTTGCATTTTTTCCCTTTGGTTTTAGTCAATTGAAGAAAATGAAGTTTATCTGCCTAACGATGAGCTCTGGATCTATGATATGGATAGCGGGTTATGGTAAGTTGCCTAATTTAATTAATATGTAAAGTTGATCTTTGCATTGATTACAATTAGCTGTGGTGAAAAGATTTCAGTTATGTGAGTTGTTGGTCATGTTCCCTGGAGTTTAAATAGCAGATGTTTGATGTAAAGACTGAAGTACTTGCAAATTAACTCTAGAAAACACATTAATTCCTTAAGTATAATTGTATTTTTCAAGAGAATGTTTGAAATGGTCAGCTTAAGGCTCTGTTGTTAAACCAAGTGCATTTTATTTGGGTGTTTATTTTGGCATAGTTCTCCATACATGAACTTTTATGTTAAAATTAATATGAAACACTGGATATTTGAGTTCTTGATCTATTCACAATTGTATATTTTTTGTTACTACTTAATTGTGTTCTGAGTGTATTTGCATAAATAACTTGTAACTAACCAGACCTTGCACATCACTAGCAATTTAATCTTTACATTTTGTATTCATTGTGTTTATGTATCCTATGTGGGGGACAGATAATAGTGCCTCTTTTTAAAGTTTTCCAGTAGTTTCTGTTACAATAATTGCATTCGGTCTGGTAACGTAGTATCCATTTGGGCTTAAAGTGTTTTCTGCCAGCTCTCTTTCTAGTCTTTCACCTGCTTCTTTCTTTCTTGTGCACCCATATTCAGAGCAACAATTTGGGGGGAAAAGGGGAGGAGGGCTAGATCAGGAAAGCATCTCACAGTATGTGTGAAGTTCCACATCTGTGTGGTCAAGTCACTGACTTTGGAAACAGCAGTTTGCCTACGGTTAGCTGTGAAGCAAGTCTTTTTCCTTTTTTTTTTTTTTTTTTTTTTTTTTTTTTAAGACTGTGCCCTCACTGAGACTGTGGTGTTTCTTTGGTGAAAGGGTTGGCTAAAGCAATCTCATACGCTCTTGGTTTGCACCCCTGATGTCCCTGTATCTGTTGTACTGCTACAGCTGTTTATATGGTCACATGGGAAATTGGATCAGGATAGTGATCTGGGTTAAATATAACTTTTATTTTTTCAGGGTTATTTTTAACCTGGATCTGTTCTTGATGTTCAGTTTACAGCATGACACAGGAACAAGCAGGAATGAGAGAGTAAGAGCAGAGAAGGGGAATGTGGGCTGGCCTGGGGCCGTGCTGGTGCCAGAACAAAGGTATTTGGAAGCAGTGCCCTGAGCAGCTGTTAGTGAGTGCCATTTTCCATAGGGACGAGTTACACGTGCATCCACATCTCGTGATTCAGCACAGCAAAGCTGGGGCAAGGAGTTGAGTGCCAGCACAGAGACACTGGGATTTGGCTGCTGAATCTGAAGGTGTGGCAGCAAGGTGGAAATCCTAAACAAATCACGTGTTTTCTGTTCATGTATGTGTGAGAGGGAATCTTCTGTAGAAATCTGAGGTCCTAGGAAAGCTGTTTTCAATGTGGATTAGTGTTTCTAAGGACAGTTTTGACCTAATGCTCAGGCTCACGAGTTCAGCGGAAACTGAGTTTGTATAGTGCTTGAGATTGTGTGATGTTAGAATTTGCGTCATGAGAAGTTACTGGTTTGCAAGTGAGACAAGCAAGGAAAAGGCTAGGAACTGCTGCTGCTGCTAAACACAGAACTCTGCTAAAATTGGCATTAATGAGGCTTTTTTTGCTGTGCTAAATACAGTGCAAAATGCAGTTTTAGGAGTGGTGTATCGGGTACCAAAATTAGTACTTCTGACCTTTTTTCTAATTCTGCCTTAGTTTTTCCGTTTTCCATAAAATAACAGCAATACCATGTTCTCATTTCAGGAGTTTTTTTTGAATTAATAGGGTTTCCAGGTTTTGCATAATTAATGTTTCAGCTCTTTTAATACGGGTTTCACCTTCAGAAAAATAGAGATGCTTCATAAACATATGCACATGTGGAAGTACTCTGACACCACAGGAGCCTGACTTCATATATCAGCTCTAGTTTCTAGTGCTAGTTATGGCCAAAACATTGCACCTGTATTTTTATCTTTAAGTATAAAAAGTATTAATACATCTGGTTTGGGTTTTTCATTTTAGCAGGTTTGAAAGCAGCATTCTAAGACTTTATGTGCTAAATTGCAGGACGATGCACCTAATGGAAGGAGAGTTGCCTACCTCCATGTCAGGCAGCTGTGGGGCAAGCATTAATGGGAAGCTGTACATTTTTGGTGGATTTGATGATAAAGGATACAGTAATCGGGTATTGTATTATTTTATTTTATATCATATCTGAATGAAGAATAATGCTGACCTTGCAGTTTTGTCCTTTGAGTTAAGGAGAAATTTAAGGAAAAGCTTTATTTTTGTAGGAAAAAAATATACTTTTAAACTGACAAAAACCTCTAGTTTTTGTTTTAATGTTCAGCTCCATATATTTTTCTGTTTTTTTTTTTTTCACAGAATCATAGCTTCACACTGAGACACATTATTTGAAATTTTATTTATATCTGAAAACTGCCAGTGCTTTCCCAATTTCGTGTTTTTTTTTAAAAAAATATGTTGGCAGCTATAATTGAAATTGATCTCAGAATATCACTTATATTTTTGTTCATTTACAGTGATTACCTTTCTTATATTATCAGGTAATAATCAAAATTAAAATGCAGCAACCAGTTTTCCTTGTAAGTGAAAACTGGAGTAGCAAAGTAGAGGAAATGAGCTGTAAATGAAGTCACAATTCAGTCCTGACTAGAAAAGAACTGAAATGGAGCCTGTAATCAGTTTAGCTCTCAGTTCACAAGTCTCTTTGGTTTCTGTGAAGTTATTGGACTCTTCTTATATATTGCTATGTATTGTAAACATCTTGCTCAGTTTCTTTTTCTTTTTTCCCATAGGAAGAAGTGTATTCTGGGGGTGGTGGGTTCTTACTTGTTGGTGATTTGTACTGGACTCTTCGACATCATTTATACTGAAAATATTGTAATTCTTTTCTTTTAAGCTGTATTATGTTAATTTGCGAACAAAAAATGGAACCTATAGGTGGAAAAAAATTACAAATTTTAAAGGTCAACCTCCTACACCACGTGACAAGCTTTCCTGCTGGGTGTATAAGGACAGGTAACACATTAAGAATATTTAATATGTGTTAATTGCAGAGAAGGAAGTACTATAAAGTGAAGAGCACACAGGTTTGGGATTCATGAAACTCTAATTCTTAGCTTGACTTGCTATGGGATTTTGTGTAACTCTCCTAACAGCTTTCTGCCAGAGTTTTCTCACATTTGAGCTGAATTAATGGTGAGTATAAACCCACTTGAGGAGAGGGTTGGGAAATTTAGTGGAAGTTCTTTTGGAATGCTTTGAGACTTTAGATAAAAATCATTAAGCATCTATTACTTGTGGTTTTAATTTGAACACGTTAAAAATCAGTATATAAATTACTTTTTGTTGCATTATGTAAGTATTAAATTATTACCTGCGGTAAAATATATTCAGTATATTTTCAGGGATTTCAATAGCATGCAAATATTGACAATTGCAAAGCCATTTCAGTGAGTATCTTTGTAAGAACCAAGTCAGCCTAAGTATTTGTGTTGTAAAAGTTAGAGTGTATTTAGAAAAAATACTTAGCTAAAAGTAAATATTTTATTTCAGATTTTGTGTTTATTATGGAAAGTGTCTGGATATTGTGGCATATCTGGTCACAAGATAGTGATGTGTCAGTGATTTGTTATAAAAGTGATTGTAAACAAGTAAGAATATGATACACAGTGAGCACTATAAAACTGGTGAGACTCTGGTCTGGTGGGAGGTGTCCCTGCCCATGCAGGGGGTTGGAACCAGATGAGCTTTGAGGTCCCTTCCCACCCAAACCAGTCTGGGATTCTATGAAATGATTTATGTGTTTCTGTGCTCCACGTCTAAAGAGGTTTTGCATAAACTGCATAATGCCTCTCAGTACTGTATCTTGGTTTTGTCATACTAATTTAACTGCAAGATACATGAAAGTAAATATATTTGAACATCTTCTCCTTAGCTATCAACAAAATTATTCAAAACTAAATTAATCTATTCAGAGTATCATATAGTTTGCATACTGAGCAAATGACCTGGTTTAGGTGGCAGAGTGTAACCTTTTCATTTAACAGAAGTAATTGGGGACGAGGTATGCACCTTTTCAGCAGAATACCTTAAAATTTCACAAGCTGTGAATTTGCAGATCAGGATGTCTTGGTGTATTGCACAATGCTTTCAGTAACTCTGTTTCCCTAGGAATGTCAGTCTGGAATGACCTTCACCATCCCATCATTTCCTAAATTGCCTTCTCCCAAGATCACTAACAACTATACCAAATATCCTCAAATGTTGAAGTTAAACAAAACTTTAGGAACCATTACTTATGGATGGCCATTTCATGGGTGGAATATTAGGCTAGGAGGTGTGTAACAGTACTTGCAATGCAATCTGTTCAGTAGTGCTTATTTGAAAGAGTCTCTTTAGAAGGTAGAGAAAGGCTTTGCAGGTCACAGGCAGTCTGTGGGCTGAACATGGGGAACATTTGTTGTGAAAAGATGTGTACAGAAGGCTAACAAATACAGCAGGAGCATAGGAATTTCACTAGGAAAGGGTAGGAATTCTAGCAGAAGCCTAGGCATTTCACTGTCTTGTGTTATGTGTTGTTTTGAGACTCATGTCTGAAAATGTGTCTGATAAATAAGCTTGTGGATGGAGGAACAGAGAACAGGGACTTTGAGGTATCTTGAAAATCCTTCCTTGCTTATGTGGATTTCAGTCAGGTTTGTTGAGGAGTGTAACTATTACCTTCATCTCAGGAAGGTTTGCTGTGTACAGTAGGCAATATTTTAAGTTGTTTATATTATTAATAGGACAGTAGGTAAACCAAAATTTGAAATTAATTATTACAGCTTATTCATTTGAATGTTACTTACAAAACAGCTAACAACTTATTTTTTGTTGTTCTTTTAGGCTAATATATTTTGGTGGCTATGGCTGTAGGAAGCATAATGAACTGAGTGATTGTTTTGATGTCCATGATGCATTTTGGGTAAGAGATTTGTCACCATTCAGAATGATTTGTCCTTTCTGATTCTCAAAATGTGGTCTTTTATACTCAATAAGTGTGAAAAGCTGTCTGATTTTTCTTCTATTTGTAGCATCAGCAGAAAGGCAAATTAGGATCTTCTCTCTGAAATTTCAGATATTGCATGTTGGGAGCAGTGGGTGTTCAGCATATTCCAAGTACTCGGTGCTAGGCTCTGACTGCAGTGAAACAAAATGCTGTCAAAGCAGGAACAGAGGCAGTATTTTACATCTGAAGACATATTTTAAATCTGAAACTCCCAGAAAATTTTAGAATTGATTTCCTTGAAGTACCGATAGGGGATTTATAGCTTCACAAGCCTAACTGACAAATACTTTCAGTGAATTTAATTTGCTATCCAGAGTAAATACCACTACTTTAAGATGCCTGGATGAGCTAGTTTCCTATAATGATTTCTTACAGTTAATAGAAGGAGATTGATTATTTAGTGACAGGAATTAATTAGAAATAGATAGGCATTCAAGGGAGTATAGATCCTTACATCAAATGTCAAATATTGACTTCCAGAAATGTATTACTTTGTACAATATATTTATTTCTCAGTATATTACACTAAAAATTAGAAAATTAGAAGGTAGAATTTGTCTCCTGCAGTGACTGATGTTGGAGCCCAAAGCCCGTTTTCACCAGTGTCATCAGCCCTATCGTTCCAGATTGCTGTTGACCTTCAACTAGATCTGAGCTGCTGCATCATCATTAAAAATATTAACACATGTTTCTTTTATTAAAATTCTATATTTTCATTTATTTTCTGTTTTGATAATTTCTGGGTTCGTATCCTGTAATAAGCACAAAGATTTTAAAATAAAATACACTTATTTTTAATGTTTTACCTTCTTTTTTAGGAAGGACAGATATTCTGGGGATGGCATAACGATGTTCATGTTTTTGATACAACCACACAAACTTGGTCTCAACCAGCAATCAGAGTGAGTGGTTTTGAGTCTTGTCTTTTGACACAGTTGTGGTTTTATTGCATTTTGAATAGTTATTGTGCTCTAGAAATGGAAGTTGGGAAAAGTAATTTGAGTATGCTTAGTATTGCTCAGGCTTTTAACGTTAAACAGGAGGACACTCAATGCTTCTGAAATGTGGAAACTTCAGAACTGATGGGGTTTTTTTTTTTTCCCCCCACAGGATATTATTAGACTGGGGGGTTTTGTATAATGTGGTTCTGATGCAAAAAATATCATAAGCTTAGAGAGGTGTTAAAAATCTGGATACATTAGCTAGAAGATGATACAGTATTTTGTATCTAGAGGATAGTTTTGAGATACAGCTTTGTATTCAAGCATTAAAACAACTGTTTGGAATATAAAATTACTATCAGTGCTCCCCTACTGGAAAGACAAAGCACTGGAATACTCCAGGAAACCATTTAGTAGGAATATCTGAGTGGGCTGAGCAATGAGATGTGGAGGTGTTTCACTGACTCCTCACAAAGCAAGCTTGGCTCCTGCAGAAATAGGTGAGGCTGCACCTCAAATACTGTGTTCAGTTTTGGGTCCCTCACTACAAGGAGGACACTGAGGTGCTGGAGTGTGTCCAGAGAAGGGGAATGGAGTATATTGTAATGAGTGTCTGACACTATTTTTGGCTCTTTATAGGATGTTCTAAAATTCCTATCAAACTAAATGCAAAACATGACATTACCACTGAGAAGTAAAAGCCAATTTTGCTGTGTTTATTTCTGATGTACTCAGGGAAGACTTTTTGGCCTGTGATTATTCGATGTAACATCAAATTAAGATCTGATTTCCAGAGATTTTAGTACCAGGTCCTGAAATTTGCACTTTGGAAAAATAAAGCTGTACAAGAGAAATCAACGATTACTGATGTGTTACTGTAATTTTATGCTTAGGAATTAAAGAGAAATTAATTGAATTTCACTTAAGTAAAGCAGTGATAAATCAAACCAAGAGGGAATATATTGAACATTAGCAACTGAGGGATCTCAATTAAAGCTGTCCTTGGCAGTTCTGTATATCTTCTAATGTCTGTGGAGACTTGGACATGACTGCAAATGATTTCCTTTTAAAGTTGCAGCTCTGTCAGCATATTAATGCATGTTGGCCGTACTTTTACAATCTTTGTGATCCTGACTTGCCACTACCTGTGGCTGGCACTTTGGTGATGTTCTGAATGATCTTATTTTGGTTCTTGCAGGGTAGAGATCCACCTCAGCCTCGAGCAGCTCATACATGTGCTGCACTGGGAAATAAAGGCTACATCTTTGGAGGACGAGTGCTGGTTAGTGTTTAATTTAAACATTTTATTAGCAGTAATATTATTTTCTTGGCAGTTTTTTTTTTTTTTTTAATAGCAGATTATTTTTGTAGTAGAAGAAAACTGAAAATGTGTTTGGCCTAACCTGTATGTTAGGGGTGGTGAATCCAGGATGCTGCTTTTCATCCCCAGTCAATTGTTCACATAAACATCTCTCATACCCTGATATTTATAATCTGGGGAAGTGAAGTTCAGAATAGCTGTTGGGATACAGGATTTTCTATTTACAATTGCAATGTGTGGTTCTAAAACGCAGGGAAGAGATTTCAGTTACCTTTATAATTTACCCTTTTGTCTTTTTTTTTTTTTTTTTGTGGCTAAGTGACTGAAATACAGATCTCTGGAAGAGCAGTGTGTGATTATTATATCTGGATACAAAGCTATTAGTCTCTGTATGTTTAAGCTGGTACAGGATGCTGCAGCATGTTATCTGATAGCACAGGGCATTCCAGTCCTGCTAAGCCTCTCCTCTGCTCTCTGAATGTTGCTTTTTACAGTCTCAGTCTTTACCTTTAGCGTGCCCTTGATAAAGAATATGTGCAGCATACCATAGAGATTGTTGGTAACAGCTTTATTCTGTGGATCTGACATAAACTCTTTACCACAGGAGTAAGGCTTGTATTTCTTTCCTTGATAGCTGATCCAAGGCTGTACCATTTAATACACTGTGGGAGGAGAGCATCTTAAATCTGTTGTCCCTTGGGTAACAGTCAAAGGCAGCGTAAGAGCTGTCTGTATAGGATGCAATCATAGCAAGAATCTAGCCTTGATTTAAATATGCACTATAATCTTAACTCTTTTAAACAACCTAAAAAAAAGCCATAGGCATCATCCCCCTGGTTATCTGTACTAAACAAACTTGAAGCCACCACTGGTAAGCAAGGAGGTACTAAAATGTCTCAGCAAGACAATTTTTCCAGTACTAGTCAGAGATTTTCTCTTCAGGTCTTCTCTGCTGAAGCATTAATGTAAGAATTTAAGCCCTAGGCAGCAATCCAATACAAAAAACGTATTCCTATCTTATGTCCAAAAGTAAGGATGGTAGTAGGCAACCTTAACTAATGCAGCTTCCCTATAATTTGTAAATTTTTGTGAGGATAGTTTCTTTATGGACTGGAAAGTGTCCCAACTCTTTCTAGTACTGTTGCAAAAGCATATGGAAGATAATATTTTTAAAGGTCTCTCTGTGAGCTGGAGTTTATCAGGAATGTGAGGAACAGATTCTGTAAGGCAAGTAAAAAAACCTCTTAATTTAAGTAAATGTGTACTCTTCCATATTTTTTAAAAAAAAATTTAAGTTGTTACCATATTCATCTAGAAGATGAGGCTTGATGCTTTCTGTCTCTACTACTATGAGAAGTAACAGCGAAGAAGTGTTTTAAAGCCCTCAGGGCTGTGTTTCTATAGTTTTCTTATATGAAAGAGAAGGAATTAACTGGTGGTTGGCAATGCCCTACAATGAACGTATGCCAGCTTCACCTTGGAAAGCTGCCCTAACCTAAACCCTGTATTCTCAAGTACTTGCAAATAAAACAGTGTAAAATTGCATTTTGTTCCCGATCCCCTGGTTTTCATGCTGTAAAATCTGTACTCTAGTGCTGTGTTCTTCTCAGGGAAAGTCTACAGTTCTGTTACAAAATGGCTTACTCCTGCTTGCTCAGACAGAAACCAGACACACAGATCAAGGCAGGGTCAGAATGGCCACACAATGTCCAGCCAGTTTTTCAGTTTGAATTGCCTCCCACAGCTGCAGGAAAAGTTTTTACCTAAGTACCTTTTCAGAGCAATCAGAAAAGAAAGTAACCACAATCAATCCTGTTTATCCTTACCATTCTGCATTGTGGCCTTTCATACAGGCTAACGATCTCTGGAGTTGTTGCTAAAGCCCCATCTCTGGCTGAGCAAGAACTGCATGCAGTAGCTTCCAGAGCTTGGACAAACTTGATTTGCAAACAGCTAAGAAAATAAAGGGATATTTAGAAGAGACTGAAAAAGTATCTAGTCTTAACTTGAATCTTGTGTGTTAGGGTGAGCCCTGTGCTATACTTACTCTTTGGTGTCTGCTGTGTACAAGAACTCATGCTAACCACAGCTGAACTGAATCCTGCTCCCCATTCAGCAAGCCTGCACATGTGAGAGGGAAAGGAAACCTAGATATGAAAAAGTAAACACGCAGCTCAGGACCTTCTGCCCTACCATTTATTTCTGAACACTTCCTCAGCCTTCAGAGCCTCGCTCCCTCTGGCTAGCTCTGCATGGTGCAGAGGTCTTCAGCCCAGAAACAGAATAGCAGTGAGCATTGTGTCCAGGCTAGTGAGGGTTGTTACACTGTGCCTGTTGCAATTGAACTGCTTTGTAACTCAATCTTAGGATCCTCATGCAGCCTCTGCAGTTAAATTATTAGTAAACTGGAACTCACTTGTCATTTCTCCACTATGCTGTTGCACAGTTAGATATGTCCTAAGAGGACATGCCCTCTGGCTTGTGTTTAACTATTTGACTACAGGATTCAGAAATACAAGAAGGCTCTGATCTGAAAAGGTTTTTCTCTTCCTCAGGTACCATCAGCTTCCTTAATAACTGTTTGCTAAACTTCAGTGAAACCACTTGGGAGCGATGTCAGAGAAGGGTGACATTTTGGAAGGCTATATTTAATATTGTAGGAGAGCAGCAAGTGTAATTTTCACCTTAGTGATACTCTGTTATTGCTTCACTTTCTATCCTAGACAGAAATGGAGGGAAATTTAGAAAGGTTAGGGAACGTTCAGTGGGGCTTGAGGAATTGATGCAAGTCATGAAACAGGAAAGGAAAGCTAAAGACATCAGGAAAAACACTGCATTTCCTGACAACAGGAGTAACTCCTCCCCACAGGATGAAGTCTTGCTTTTCTCCATAAATTAAGGAGCAAATACGGGGTTGCTCTGCTCCTCCTTCTTCTAGTTCACCATAATACAAATCTTCCCAGGGAAAAGGCTCTACAAGGAACCAGAAAGGGCCAGGAAGTGTCATGAGACTTCTCCTATTCGTCTTTCGGGGAGGAAAGGGCAACTTTTTCCAAACTTGGAGCTAGAACTGGTAAAAGAAGATTGATGATGATGATGATCAAAATCAATTGTACCAGGAATCATTTGAAAACAGGCTCAGAAGTATTATGTGGACTCTGTTCCTGCAGGTAAGCCCCTGAAAAACCAGAAACGGGAGAAAGTGGGAAGGAAGGAGAGTTAGTCCAAAAGTTGATGTGAGTCTCATGTTTGATTTAAGTGGAAAGTTTTCATGTAAAAAATGATGAAGTAATGAAGTCTTTCCAGCAGCAATTCATGCATCTGATGACTTAATGTATGCATGTTTATATCTCCTGTTATCCTTTCTGTCACTGAAGATCAGAAGATACATTGAACTGCAGTCCTCTTACAAAGACATGAGGTGTAATCGCTGTTTGATTGTAAATCTCAGAGTGGAGAGCTGCACAGAGTTTACTGGAACAGCAGTGAGCTCTAAATATGTCACCTTTAATGCCTTCCATCGTGCTAGAAAGCTAATCCTGAGGCAAAGCAGATCCTGGTTAATATTTACTGGGCTGCAGATAAATGAACATGCTGTAAATAAGTAGGATGTCTAAGGAGTCCTTGTAGCTCAGAGGGAAATGCAAACCCTCTTATGAAGCTTGATGCTTTTAAGCCAATTAAGAATCATTTTAGGATTATCAGCTAAATGATTATAGTAGGCAGCATTTAGAAATACATGAGAAGCTGTAGGAAATCTTTGCATATATATGCAGGATACTATAACCTGGCTGCGTGCTTTACAGTTTCCCAAATAAGGGCTGGGTAGAGAGGCATTTTCATTTTTTAAAGCTATCTTAAAGGACTGAATCTTAGACATAAATGTCCAACTGATGCTGTGTTTTGAATTCCAAATGAGGTTAATGTAATTATGCATCTGTCAAGCTGTTGACTCATGAGAATGTAAAGATTATAATACATTGATTTCCCAGGGACCAGGAAACTGAAAACTACTCCATCTTCTGCCTAATGCCCAGGAAAGGAAAGTCAGCGAGGAGGTCTTGAACAGGATTTTCTTGAAACCTTAACTTCCAACAGAACAGCAACTTTCTCTCTTCCCTTTAATTGATGTCCTCCTTATTGAACTGTGTTATTCCGAGAAGATTAAATATTTTCAGTTCTAGAGGCCAGGATGTTGCTTTTTCCCTGTGCTTACCCCTGTGTGTCTAGCTGTGTTACAGCAGAAGTTACTCAATAATTGCATTTTGCTTTCTGCTTGTATAATTTGTTTCTCATCTCCTTCAAAGCCATCTTGAAGGAGCAGAAAACTGAATAGACTTGTCCTGGAAGACAGATCTGTTCTACTAGCTGTCAGTTGGACCACACTTTACTGTTATATTCACCCTCTTGCGGGGATAAAGTTTCTCAGGCAGTGCATGAAAGCCCTCACATTCTGCTTTTCTTTAGTCTCTTGGCCTCTCTGAAGGTGTTGCAAAATGGTAGTTAACATTCTCTTCCCGAGGACAGAAAAGGGCTAGCATGTACTTAATCAGAGGAGGCCATAGCTATCCTGAAAACCTTGTTGTTTCCTGAAATACCCTGAGAGACTTCACATAGCTCTGATGGACAGCTTTGGAAGTCTCAAACTCACAACTAACTGGCTGAGTTCTCAGGGGTAAAACTACTCCGATTTGGACTTAAATGAGAAGTCTAGTTTCTGCCTCAAAGGATCTGCAAGCTGGAGAAAGGTTTGTTCTAATAGATCTATGGCTACCCTAGGAGAAAAGTAAGGTAAGGCAAGATATATTTCCCTACTTCTCAGATATTGTTTTGTAGTGCCTAGAGGAATCACAAATATCAGTCAAGTGTATTGTGAGCCTTTAAAATTATATTGCTACAATCTAAAGCACAGAAATTCTTTCTTATATTCTCCCCCCCTTCGTTATGTTTCTAAGGCAATTACTTTCTTCATCTCAAAACACAGGCAGATATGCAAGTGTATTGATTTCCCATTGTTCTTACTGATAACATTTTATTATTTTTATGGCAAATGCTAAAAGGTCATAAAACCTTGTTGCTAGTAGTAACTTTGTGAAAGGGCTTGCCTTCCAGAGAAGAGAGAACAGCACAGATGTGATGAACATTGTGAGATATGTACTGAGTACAGTACCTACTAGAATATTTCAAGGACTAAGTGATGAGGAAGGAGGATGCACAGTTCTGCTCAGAATGCAAAGAAAGGAAACTATAGAGTATTATACCTTCTGCAATTACCTACTGTGAATTCTGTGGGTGAAAATTGAATATCACGTAGTTCTTCACTATTAAACTACTATTAAAACCTAAAAGTGGCCCCATGCTGCCGTTGCATTACTGTAAATATTCCTGGCAGGTAGTTTTCTGAGACGTGCTTGGGTTTTTTGAGAAGAAATGCTTTTCATCTGCCACATAATACAGAGTTCTTTTAAGGCACGTGGGTACAGTTTTCTTCCAAATATTGTTACTTGGAATGTTCTGTCCTGGGAAGGCCTCGCTGAAATACTTTGCTCCTTGTTTGCTTAATATAACACAACTGGGATTTTATTTCTTTGTTTTAGCAAACTAGAATGAATGATTTGCACTGCCTGAATTTAGACACTTGGACTTGGTCTGGAAGGTAAGTTTCTCTCTGTAACACTTAAAGTTGAATGTAGCAGATTGAAACATATTGTTAAATAGTTCCAGTGCTAATCTTGTAGTTTTTCCAAGAGGAGAATGGGAGTCTGGGGACTATTTTAACAGCTGTTATATTGTGATTTCAATTTAATTTAATTTGATAGTGGTTACTAAGATCTTTCTGTTCTGCACCAAAGCGTTGATGATGCTATTTTAAGCACAGCATGTAGTGATTTAACATCCTCGTTTTCAAGACGGGTACATTTATCCATATGGAATTTATACTGGTTTTACTATCTATATTTGGCTCATTATGGTACAGATTGGGGAAGGATCTCCCTCCCTCCAAGATAGGCATCTTAACCATTTTTTTTTTTTTTTTTTTTTAAATCAAGGGAAAGCGTGACCTAAATATTTCAATTTTAAACTAAACTGGGTCTTAGTATACTTCCTGTTTGTTTGCACATAGCATTTATGACAGTGCCAACTACACGTGTAGAATCAGTGGATATATTGTTAGCTAACAGATAAACAGTAACTGATGGGTGATAACCACTGCTCTGTTCCTATTCTCAAGGTAACCTAGTAGTAATTTCATAAAAGCCCATGAGATACACCTTTCCTGAGGATGTGTCAGTACTGATCCTGCTCCAGGGCTTTACATGCTTCATGCACCAATGATGGACATTTTTAATCACTGTGACTGCTGATCCAATCCTGCAGCATGTTCCTCTGCCCTCTGAGGCGAGAGCAAAGCTCCAAGAACATCCAAGAACTGCTCGCAAGACTTACCCATGATTTACTGTAGACTCTGATCATTATAAATTTAGGAGCCTACTATCCAGCCACTCTATAGCACCTCTGCAAAGAGTCTTTGAGAGAGTGGAAAAAAAAGATTTAAGAGAGACTAAAAAAAGAGATTAGGGAAAAAAGAGTCTTTGCAGAGTGTCTGCTGCTGTGGTGGCATCTCACAGGAGGTAAAGTGTTCATATTTATTCATATCTAGAGGGGAAACTAATCGAAGGCTGGTCTTACAGGAAGGCTCACAGACCTGAACATTGCTCTATACTTACTAAAGTGACTGATTTTAGGGAAGCCTGAGGAATATAATTCAGGCTATCACAGACGGCAGAATTTAGATTAGCCATTGACAGCTCCAAATCGGGGGGGGGGGAAAGATGCTTTCCTATGGCTATATGATGTTTTCTCCAAATAATTTATTTGTGGCTACTAATTATCTACTGTGGTAAAATCATCTCCTATTACTAGGCCACTTGTCAGCATACACAAACATACAGTGCCTCTTGGTGTGATTTCTCTGAGTATTTTCTCCTCTAGATGTTCCTTGCAAGGAACCTTTCCTTTATTGTGCTATAGCTTCAAATTCCTTTCTACTGAAATTTGTGATCCAGTGATGAATTAAAAATTGGGCAGGATACAGCCTTTCCAATCTTGATAACAGAACTGCATAATCCAGGAATATCTTCCAGCATAAGGTTGTAATATTTATTTTAGTTGCCACGACCCAGAAGTCACCTTGCCTTCCCTGAGCTCCACTGACCTATTATTCAAAATATTCAATATTATGTTATTCTGTTACTGTGATAATTTATCAGTAGCATAAAAGATTGACACATTATCACCCATCAGTATCTGGTATATATTTTTCTAAACATCAAAGCCTGTTGTATCTCAGCACAGTCTGCCTCTTTTTCCAATTTTAGAAGCATCTTATACAAGAGCTGTGCAAAGCAGGCACTCAAACACTGTGACTTGGCTGCAACTTCAGTGCCAAATTTAGTAGGACAGTTTTGCAATCACTGTTTAATTAGCTATGATTCTTCAGTCTTTGCTGCCAGATGGAGAACTGCTTAGCAGTCACCAGTAGTGAAATTCCTCTAACTGAGCTGCAGATGCCTGTATTTCTCACCCTAGGCTTCCTCTGTGCTCAGTTAAGAGACATAGGCACTTGGGCACGAGACAACTGCTGCTAAGGTAGACATCTAAAATAAATGGTTGGACTTGATGATCTCAGAGGTCTTTTCCAGCCAAGGCTATTCTATGATTCCAAGGCTATTCTAAATCACGAGCTGTGCTTTTCAAGGACCTGTTTCTCTTAATTGACTATAAAGGAAATATAGATGACAGTCTCTGTGTGCACTGTTCATACTGTAAATTGAGCACACATCTGTGTGTATTACACTAGCAAAGTGAAGGGGGGAAAGTAACTGGTTCTTTGAGATACAGTCTGCCTGATTGAACACTCCTTTCCTACCCACTCTGGACAGTCTCTGAGTAAGATTCTGACCCCACAAAAGACCTTACAGGTGTTTCACCTGCTTTTTCCATCATCTTTCCAAAATTGGGACATACTGAGTGTGTGCTGGCCTAGATTCTTTGTATCTAACTTTAGGTACTTTACAACAGAGGTTGCCTCTTTGCTTACTATCAAGATAGTAGGTGGGCTGATGCCCTCTGGAGGTCCTTGCTCTTCTCTGCTGCTTTGTTGGGATCCTCCTGAGAGAACTGTACACCTGAGTGCCTAAACTAAGATGATGTGAATTCAGGCCACCCACTGTAGGTGACCCCTTATGTTCAGATTCTCATCTCAAGCATACCTAACTGTGCAGCTAAAATGAAATGGGTATCAAATCTATATTTTTGTAAGATGAGCAGATTTTTGGAATAATAAACCTACATCTGTTCTGTAATTAGGAATTCTACTTTTTGCTACAGTTTATCTCAAAGTTGGGGTGACCCACCATTGTGTTAAAAGGCACAATGTTTGAAGAGGTGGTAGTTTTTGGATAAAAGGTAAAGCTACAATCCTTGTATCATTTAAGATTATTTTCCTAGGAGTAGAGAGACTGTAGCCCCTTGGGATTCATTCAGTTTTACCTGAAATAACCGAGTCTGTTTACCTACATGTACCCTCCAGGTTATTTGAATAAACAGTCCTTTCTTTGCTGCCCTAAGTGCCCTCAGCTGTATGTTAAGTAGTGGCTTTAGTGATCTTAAGAAAACAAACAAACTAACTTTTGTTCTTACGTTAGATATTTACATAACTGATTGTTCAGAGAACAGTTACTACAAGACATTCCTCGGTTTAGATTTGAACACCATTCTTCTCGAGGGGAAATTCAGGTTGCATAAGTGCAGCTTTTTCACTGGGAAAATATCCAAGCTTGTTCTAGGACAAACTAACTATTACATTTTCTGGCAGGTTAATTTTCAGCATTCTTTGAAAATTTGTTTCTGTTTATTTGTTTCCCCAAGAATTAATATCAGTGGAGAGAAACCAAAAGATCGCTCCTGGCACACGCTGACTCCCATAGGAGATGACAGGCTTTTTCTTTTTGGTGGACTAAGTTCTGATAATGTTCCTTTAAGTAAGTAATTCGGAGATTGTAATTCTATTGTACACTTTAATTCTGACCTTGTGTATTATGCATATTTCTTGTCTTTCTCAAACTACTTAAATCTCATGACAGAATTTTCATGGTGCTTGAATATTTCTCTAGCTATCTTATTATTTTTATATAAATGTAGGAGCACATTGTGTAATATAGTGAGATATGATAATAAATCTTTCATCAAACTACCATCTAAAAGAATAAAGGCAAGAGTCTCACGCACTTTGATGTGAACAAGGGGTAACTTTTGATCTCAGTAGCAACTGCAGTAAGAAGATACAAGTAATAATGTCCACATAATGGAGATCTTTTGATGAAAAACAAGGCACAGCCACAAAATGTTAAATAGGAAGTAGTCTAATACTGAGTTCCTTTTATAGAAAAGGCAGTTTCTTTTCAGGAAAAAATGTGAAATTTGTGAAAATAGTTTGGAGTGCCTTAGACACATTTCACTGGGAGGGGGTGATTTTCAAAGGGACATTGAGCTGTTTTCTCAATATGTCTAAAAGGAAAAAAGTAAATGTAATTTAATTCCAGATTTCAATGCAGTGAGCATTCTGTGAGCATTTCAATGCATTGAGCATTAACTGAACAGTTAAATAACAAAAAAAAAACAACTGAAAAGGTACAAGCTAATGTAGTGATGATATTACTGTTACCTTAATATAATGTCCTTTTAGAACATGGGGCTTTTTATATAAATCAATAAAAATGGTAACACTTTGTCCCAAGAAGAAGTACTAATGTTTGCTCTTACTTGTAGGTGATGGCTGGATTCACAGCATTACAACAAACGGATGGAAACAACTTACCCATTTGCCTAAGAGTAGGCCTAGGTATACAAAAAGAGATAACATTTGCTGAAATTTAGGCATTTTAAAAAATTAAGTAATTTTAAATTATCGAACAGTATTTTTAAAGTACATTATAAGAATATTTTAGACAATTAATGCAGTATGATAGAATAGTTTGTGCTTTACTAACTTATGTTCCTTCATAACTGATACATTATCACTTTTTGTATTTGTTATAGTTGATGCTTACTTGCATTATGATAATTACTTGCATTAAAAGATGTTTTTGTGGTGAAGGATCTGGGTGTCCAACTAACCTGGTGTTCTATATCCAAATGATTTTTATATAAGAAAATGCATATCCCTTCACTTTTGAGGAATTAATAACCTATGAGAATAATAAGCAACATTGTTAGAAACATGGGAGAGACATCTATGAAAATGTTGATGCCCTTTTCAGGATTCAAAAGTACCTTGGTTTGTTGTTTGTTTTTTTTTTTCTTTAGCAGAAGCAGCTAATTATGATTACAGTTTTACAAAACTGAATTGAGTACTAAACAGCACAGTAAATGACTGTGGAGGTTTGTTATTTCAAGGACTTACTAGCTGCCAACCAAAAAGAATTTAGTTCTAGAATGTGTATTTTTCATACTGGCAACAGCATCTCTTCCAGGTGCTGTTCCCCTTCCTTCTTGAGTTTAAGACTACAGAAAAAGATTGATTCTTTCTGACTAAAGAAAGTTAGTTTTGCGTTTGGAACCTGGAGCTTATTTGGAATCTGCCATTGAAAATGTGCTTGCTGTTTCAGAGCACAGCCTTTTCTTTTTTTTTTTTTTTTTTAACACAGTGTTTGAAGCATTCTCTGTATTTATAACGTAAATCCTATTGAATTGATTTGCTGCAGATAGTAAATATTCAGGTTTTCATGGAATTTATTCTACAGATTCATCCAGGTACTCAGCATGATTTTTGTATCATTTTTTTAGCATAGTGTACAACTCTAGTCTGGCATTTGCATGCTTCCTGCCTTACATTCTGTTTTCTATTAGTGAAATATCTTTACCTCAATTAATTTTCTTTCTGTTTTATCCTATTCTAGGGTTTCTTTTAAATAGAACAGCACTGTTAGACCAAGTTTTCTGCTTTCTTATATTTCAGACTCTTTCAAGCCCAAATAAACTTACCCCTTAGCTTCACAGAATATTTTCTGTCTTTTTACAGTCAGTGAACTGATACACGAAGGGACTGATGACTGCGTTAAAACCAAAACACGTCATCAGCAGTCAAGGACCATGTCTGTCTTTGTGTTCAGTTCTTTACATGGATCGTCTCATAAAAGTTAACTGCTGAAATGGACTGCCTCACCCTGTGCAATTATTTTTACTGGTTCATCAGGAAGGGACAGAATGTGCTTTTTCTACAGGCAGCAGCCCAGGGAGCTGCAGCTCAGCCTTTTCTCTGCAGTTAAGCTGGAATAACATTTGTGCCTCAGGTGATGGTAGGGCTGGATGTTAGGAACCTGCCACTCTTGAGCCCCAAATTCAAGCAGTTGAAGGGCAGATCTCATGTTGGGCTACAAAGTGGAACTGTCACCTGGCTGTGCTGGCAGAGAGACTGTCAAGCAAGCCACCTTCCTACTGGCAGCAGAAGCACCGAAGAGGGTTCCTGAGGTTGACATTGCTAAATTTGCCTGGGACTGTACTGCACACACAGCCCAGACCCTCATAAGAGAACAGAGCCTTTGGGTCATGTGCTGACAAGAGTCTCAGAGCTCCCTCAAGTCCAAACGTGTTCTATGATTCTCCACCATCTGAAGATTTTTGGTATGCAGTTTGTAGGCTGAGGACAGCTGTTTTTCATTCACCTAATTATTGAAGTAAATGATACCCCCACCCCTTTTTTTTTTAAAAAAAAAAAAAAAAAAAAGATGCTTCAGTAACCTTTTTCAGAAAGTCCTGGGAACATGGATAAAAGGAGCCATACCAAAAGCCTGTCTATATATTGAACCAGTTTGAGTGTGAAGGACTTGTACCATAATTGTAGCCCTGTTCTTACACAGGATTACTGCAGGATCTCTGCAGCTGAAAAAGGTTTAAGTCTGTTCTGTCACTCATATGACTTTGCCGCAGGACTTAAAATGCACTGGCAATAATACATATATGTATACTTTATATATTTCTGTTATTTTATAAGAATATACAGTATATCACACATTAATGTGTTTTCGTTCTGCAAAATTGATTCCCTCCTTAAGTTCTGTGAAGAATAATTTCCTTCAGCCCTCATGTTTAGTAATTTGTAAAAAATTGTCTTCTAGGTTGTAGATCTGTGATTCTTTATACTTTTCCTCTTTCTGTCCATTAGTTGTACTTCAGCTAAAATTTTGCATGCCAGAACAAACTGTATGTTTAACTTACAGACTGCCAGTGTTTTCATTACAGTGTAATTCCGTTATTCTAGTTAGAGCTGTGTAAAAAGGTTACATCAATTCAGCATCTGTGTGATTTAAATAACATGCTTTATTAGAATGTTTAGGTGATAAGTTAGAGCAGCTGTGAGAGGACATAAACTCTGTCAGTCGGTAGAAAAAAAAGCATCAGGTTGCGAGCTAGGATGTCAACAAAGTGAAGGCAGGAAAGGCTCCCCAGTGTTCTTCGGTGATGAAGTCCAGGCCAGAGTTTTCCTAATGCAGATAAGGCAGAGACAGATCTCTCTCCAGGTATGAGGAAGAGAAAAGGTGGGATACAGTTTAGCCTAAGGAGAACAGTGAATAATTACTGATGTGAATGGAGTAAGAAAGTGAGAAGGTTTAATTTTGCATGAAAGCTCTAGTGGTGCATTATTACTTTGGTTAAGTAGACTTAAAGGGCCAGAGCTCTGTGGTAATAATCATCTTGTGATGTTTGCTTCAGTGGTGATACACCAGTAGTAAAATCAGATTTTGATCTGCTAATAATAAAAAGTCTAGCAAGGTGTAGCTGCTGAAGTAGCAGAATCTTTGCTAAAGCAAGATTTTACAAGTCAGGGTTTGGTTTGCTTTTCTTTTATTACCATGTGCTTTTATATGCACAAGCTAAAACGTACTTGTGGGCATGATGTAAGTAATTGACACACAGCAAACTTTGGGGGAAGAGTAAAACTGGAACAGGTTAACTCAGGTTCTGCAGCTCTCATCCTAGTGTCAGGGGTAAGAGTCAGTACTGAAACCCCCACAATCTTAAAGCTTAGTTTTTGTAGTTACAAATTAAAGAAATGGTGGAAAAATTTAAAAAGGAAAAGCTGTTCTTGGTAAAAGCTTGTTTTGTATATTTTGTTTTCTAAAAATTTTCCACTCTAAAGTTTTGTTGAAGTAGTCATAAAGAAGACAAAGTATATAGAGTACAGAAAAGTCAGACAACGACAGTAATCTATTGGTCTGTATGAAATGTAATCATTCAGCAAGATTCTCATGAGATGGATAGTCACATTGCTCTCTCCTTTTATATTGTTATTAAAGAAATGAGCAATATTTTTTACCTCTGAAGAGTTTTAAAATAATGGTTTCCTAAGAAGTAAGGGTGATGTTATCATGCTCTGTGCATGCATCCCTCTCCCTCCCATGTACATTATGAATCAACTGACCAATTTCAGTAATATTTGAGGGGAAAAAAATAGGAAGCTCAGAGAACTAAGTCCCAACATACTCTGTGCAACTAAATGGCCAAACAGCAAAGAGAGACTCCTGTCATTGCTCTGCTCCAGTGAGCACTCGTGCTGGGACTCCATTCCTCCACTAGGACGGAAGGTCTGCCTTGAGGCATGAATTGCTAAGGAACAGGGGTTGTTGTTTCAGCTCACAGAGCAACTTGTAAAATACGTTATTTAAAGTGGTAAAATTCTTCTGGATAAGTAGCAAGGCCAGGAAGGCTTGAAGGCTCTGTGCAGAAGTAGTGGAATCACAGGATTTAAAAAGTGACCTTCCCATTTTAGTTAAAATGAACTTACATCCTTATAGCGAAAGCCTTTTGAAAAGAAACCTGAATCTGAAGAGTGGGGGAGAGTCTGTGTGAGGCGAAGAGGTTAATACGCAATAAACTTACAGCTTCTCTGAAACTCTTCAAAGCATTTAGTTTTGAGATGTGTTTTGCTGATAACACACAACTGCTTGTTGCTACTCAGTCACTAATTCCATTCATAATTTCATTTCTAGATTGTGGCATACAGCCTGCCTCGGAAAAGAAGGAGAAGTGATGGTGTTTGGTGGAAGCAAAGATGACTTGCATTTCATGGACACGGTCAGTAAACTGAATAATGACATCTTAGCACTATTAGAATTGAAATAATATGAAGTTACTACAATTGCTGATATTATGTGATGTTATGAGATGTGACCTTGGGTGTTCTTGGAAGGAATTTAGGAGTTGTTTTTCCTTGTTAGGCTCATAAAAAGGAATTTGTTATTCAGATGCCTTGTAAATAATTATTTACATATCCTCAGTTTAAATTATGACAATAAATGTTACATTAATCTAGAAAACAGCAGCATTTCTGAGACAAGCTGTTTGTCATTCTAATGGTTGGGGTTTTTTTTTCTCTGTTGACCAGGGTCACTGCAGTGACTTGTTGATATTTCAGACTCAACCTTATTCACTCCTCAGGTGAGTTGAGGTGGTTGGCACAGAGGCTGGTGTAAATTGAGACAGCACTGTGCTTTTACACACAGGTCTTTAGGTTATGGACTACTTCACTTTTAATTTTTTTTTCTCTCCTTCTTCAGGTTGTGTCTTGACTGCATCGGCAAAAACGCAGCTCTCTTAAAGAACCAAATACCATGTTTGCCCCCCAAGCTTTTGCAGCAGGTGCTGAAAAAAATAACCTTCTGGGCTGCAGTTAACCACCGGCAGGAGAAGAAAGCCGAAACGGAAAGACAAAGCCAGCTAACTGCCACATGAACAATGGCAACGGAACTGTTGGAACACTTGGGTTTATTTACGGCCAAGTCTTTTGTTAGTGAACTTTACTAATGCTACAGAACAACTGTATGTTAAGCTGAGTTTCTAAGTGAAGTTTGAGAACAAAGAAATCCTTTTTATGGAAGTCTCTTTCGTTTTCTGCAGTATAGGAAACTGCTGAAACTTCATTTGTATATATTGTTAACTTCTGCTGTTGTGGTCTTAATGAGACAGTCCATACAACTTGTTCTTTTGGAAGGTGACAGACAGTACAAAATGTTTTCAGTCGGATAAAACACGGCTTAAGTCTAAAAATCTTCCTACAGCCTTATCAGCCTTTCTGGAAAGTTAAAATTGATTCAACACGCTATCTCGGGAAGATTCACACTTGTCAGTCTTGAAAAAGGTAATTAATTTGCTACCACCACCACCAGATCTGATGATTTGCTTCCACCAGCCTCTGTCGCCTGCCCAGCTGGTGAAAGGATGGAGCCAGACGCCTGACTCGCAGTGGGAAAACTGATAAGCTCAGGGTGGGACCCGAGGACAGAGCTGCCACAGGGCAGCACCACCCTTTGGATAGGAAAGCTTACACACAGTTCGTAATACAGTTTTACTATGTTTCTGTAATCACAGAGTCCTTTTGGAAATGGGTTGTATATTGTATTTTGGATGTGTAAAGTTTATATTTAATTCTTGTTTAAAAAAAAAAAAAAAAAAAAGCTTATTTATTGTTTAAAAAGAGCATATGTAGTACTTGCTATTTTTCGGTTCCAGATATTTAGTTAACAGGAGCACAGTCATTAAAATTTTATAGAGAGTTGAATCGAGACCAATTTTGACTTGTTTTTTTTTGACATTTTTTTTTGCTTATTTAATCGGGGAAAGGAATTTTTGGAGCAGGATTGGATCATAAAGGGAGTTTTGTGACTGGGTAGTCTAGCAGAGCTGTAACTTTAATACTAAACACACCTAAACACGTTTATTTGGTGGCTTTATGGGACGGACAAGTTGTGACCTGTGCGTTAAGGTGGTTTCCTATGGCTGAACCACCCAAAATGTCTGCGGGGGCCGGGAGGGGCGCAGGGACGAGGCCCCAGCGCTGCCATCCTCCCTCCCCGCCACCCCTCGCTCCCAGGCGGGGCCGCCACAACCCGCAGCTCCGTTCCTGTGGGTGACTCCTGCCAGCAACCGCAGCGGGGACCCCGGCTCACCCCGACCCCGCTCCCGCTACCCCCCCAGCCGCCACGGCGCCTGCGCGGCTCTGCCGGAAGTGGCGGCCCGCGGCGGATGTTGACGTTGGGCGGCCCGCGGAGGGGAGGGAGAGGGGCAGCCGCGCCATCCCGCCCGTAGCCGCTCGCCGCCGCGGTAGGGCTCAGCCTCCCGGGGGGCTCTGGGGGTGGGGAGGCCGGAGCGAGGAGCGGGCGGGCGGGCAGGCAGCGGGCAGGGCCGGGGGTCGGTAGCGGCTGTGGTAAGTGCGGTGATGGCGCAGTGCTCGGCACAGGCTGGGCCCTGTGTGCGGGGTATGGCCCGGCAGGGACAGCCCGCGGGGAGAGCCGTGAGGGAAAGGGGGAGCCCTGGGAGTAGGGGGGAGCCCTGAGGGAAAGGGGGGAGCCGTGAGCCATAGTGGGGGAGTCGCGGGCCCTTGTGGGAAGCGCTCCAGTACGGGACTGGAAAGGGAGACAGAAGTTAGGTTAAAGAAATAACGATAAAATTGCTGATTGCTGGGGAGAGGTCGGTAAAAGTCTGGTTAACGTGAAGCAGACCGATTACACTGAGGTATGGGTGAGGCTTGCTCATTTAACACATAATTAAAGCTCAAAAATAAACTACCGAGGGTGGTGTAGTGTCTCCGCCGTTAAACTGAGCGGCGCAGATGTGCGGGGTTTTGTGTGAGTGCAGGGTTCCACGGCCAATTTAAGGTCCCTTTCGCCTCCCTCGCGTGGCGTGGCTGCACAGAACCATTGCGTGGACCTTGAGATCTGTGTCTGGAGAGCTCTGTGCAGGGACAGTCTCATAGGAACGCTGAAAGCAGAAGGGGACTTGGGAATGGCTGTGAGGTGGAAGGTGGCAGTGGCTTGCAGGGGTCCCCCTGCTTCGTTACAGCAGTGCAGGCACCCCCCAGGATGACCTGGAAGGGATGGCTTCAGCGTCCATCTCCTCCTGGGGCTTGGCATTACCAGTGACAGCGTGGCACTGGGGCTCCTCAAGCCCTGGTGTGGAGGCTGCCCTTACCCCGCAGTGCTCAGAGCCATGGGTTGGGTGCACGTAGCTGCTGTCTCTCCAGGACACTCTGGGTTTTGGCTGTCTGCTTGCTCACATGATTTGGGGCAGGGGGCTTTGTTTTGTGGTTTTTTTTTTAGCGGAGAGAACATGTTTTACATTTAACAGCTATAGGAAGGTTTGTGGGGGGAGTCTCGGCTCAGGCAGCCCAGAGGGACTTTGCCTGAAAAGCTACAGGAGTTTGCACTTTTGTGAAAACTTCATTGTAGGCAAAGCTTTCAAGTTTATTCCACTGTGGGTTGTGGGGTTTTTTTTTTATCATCAGTTAATGTATCTATAGGTAAGTGTGTTTTTGAGTAACGTATAGCGACCTCAGCTCAAATTGGCAACTGAAACCATTATAAACGACACACAGCTGAGGAATCCCCATCTGAAACTTTACTGACTGATGGGGTGACTTCTTCCACCAAAACATCACTGTGAAAGAAACACCCGTGTGTAGTTGTTTTTTTCCCCTCTGGTGGTTTCCCCTGATGGTTTTCAGAGCTGCATCCTCTGTTATTCTGTGCACGTAGCACCGTACCGACATGGCTGATGACAACGAGGACCTGCAGGCGGATGAAGAGCTCCCAGCTCCAGCTGAGGACAGCTTTGAGCAACTGGAGAACGACAGCCCTGCTGAGCGCAGCGGGCACGTGGCAGTCACTGATGGGCGCTGCATGTACGTCTGGGGAGGCTATAAGGTACGCTCTTCTTGCTAAGTAAGGCTTCTGCCACCCGTGGTGCTGGTACTTACGTCCCATTAGTTTGGGAGTGACTCTGGAAAATCATCCCTCTCGTGGAAAAGAAAAGCTCCAGTTAACAAATTAGAGTGTGACATTTAGGAGTTTTGAAATCTTGAAATCACGAGCGTTAAATGCAGATCTTGGCAAGCAGATAACTTCTGTGGGGTGTTGCAGGGTGGTGTTTGCCTTTGTCAGCTCATGTGTCTGTTGGAAGAGAAGGAAATACCGTCTGATTTCAAATGCACACCGTGTGAAAGGGTGCTTTTATTTACAGCATTATCAGCACAACTGTATGTTGCGTGCTAACGATCATGAGTTGGTTATTTATCACACTGGGGTATGCGTGTCATAAAAATGGTTTGGGTTGGAAGAGACCTCAAAGCTCATCTAGTTCCAGCCCCCCTGCCATAGGCAGGGACACCTTCCACCAGCCCAGGTTGCTCCAAGCCCCATCCAGCCTGGCCTGGAACACTGCCAGGTTAGCAGAACCAAGTCATTTTACAGTTTTGACAGGAATGACGATGAATTGTCAGTGAATAAATCGGTAGCTCAAGACAAAGCTTTGATGTATTGTTCTGATGGTGTCATGCAGTGAGTGGGGGAGTTAAAAAGGAAATTTGGGCTCATTTAGGCACCCTAGATATCCTGCTCGGGCTGTGAAAAGGAGTTTTCACTTCCATTTACCCCAGTCTCTGGCTCTGCTGGGAGGTTGTCTGGTCCCCAGCAGAAGCTCAGACAGGCTGGTAGCTGCTCTCCAAGGGCTGCTGTGCAGGGGAGCGGTGCAGGAGTGAGGCAGGCACTGCTCCTGCTGTTTTCTGTTCCGTGATTAGATCTCTGATGGGGTGTAAACATCCACAGGAGTCTGTAATTCAGTGCATCAAGCATCAATCTGATGTTGCTTTTTCTTTTCTGACCTGTTCTGCAGAATGCCCAAGTGAGGGGTTTTTATGACTTCTATCTGCCTAGAGATGAAATATGGATCTACAACATGGAAACTGGAAGATGGTACAGTCAATAGTTCATTTAATTGCTTTTTGGGGGAAAATAGAAAGGATAAATTCTTTAATTGGTGTAGAAAGGGTCTGTGAACAGCAACAGTGTTCCCTGATCTCTTTGTTCCCACCTGTCAAACTGTTGCATAGATGTGTAAAATATTTGTAGAATGTTGGGTGATTTTTTTCTGTGAAAACTGCAAATACATTTTCACTGGGTGAAGCAGGAAAGGCAGCTGGGACAGCCAGCTTGTACGGGAGTATGTGGTCAATGGTGTGAAGTGGTTTGGGAACAGAGCACCTGAAAATTGATTTTGTAGCACTTTTGATTATAATACATTGGTGAAGAAACCCATATTAAGGGTTTTTTGTTGTCCATTTAAGAAGGTGTTTTTAAATGCTGGTACAGCCAAAGAAACTATGGTGTTATCTCTGATCACTGGCAGCCTGGACATTGTGTTGCGTGCGAGAGAAGGGAACCCAGCGCCCCAGTTCTGCAGCTTGCTGGGGCCTTGCCCTGGGAAGCAGAGTCCCTCAGCACTTTGCAGAAAGTGCAGTCCCAGCAGTGCTTCCAGCCCTTGGTGTGGTTAGGAAGAGCCTTGGATGTGGGCTGGAAGCTCATCTCTGTGGTTAGAATGTTTACAAACATTACAAATCCAGTGGCAAAATAGAGACCTTCCGTTTAGGCTGGTGCATCCTCTTTGCCTGAGGGTCTTTCTGGGGATTTAGAGTGGGAAAGGTGTACCAGACTGAACTGGGCAGACGGGATTCCTCCCCCACAAAACATGTAGTAATTAAATTGCCTTTTCCCCACCCCTCTCCATCATACCAGGTTAGTGTTGTAAACTGCTGGACCAGCAAAGATGTGAAGGACTCATAACAGGGACCTGTCATAATTAAAAACATGCTGGTAGGGTTATAAAATTCCACTTCAGATAAAATCATTATTGTTCATATTTATCTGCTAAAATATTTTAAACTGTGCTTCTAGGAAGAAGAGTAAAACAGAGGGAGATGTTCCACCTTCCATGTCTGGAAGTTGTGCCGTGTGTGTAGACAGAGTGGTGTACCTCTTTGGAGGACACCATGCGCGTGGCAATACAAACAAGGTGAGTAATTTAAAGGTAAAGCCCCTCTTCACAAATAAGTTTCTCCTCATTAGCTTGGTTTTCCATTTTTTATAAACTAGAGGTGGCCTTTTCAGTTAATAAAAATCCATCCAAAGCAAGAAATGGGTGATGCCATACGTGTATCCTGTCACTGTGTCCTCCATGGCTTCTGCAGCGTAATATTTGAGTCTCTTGGCTGTATCTCTACTTCTCAGAAGCACATAACCAGCTTTCCCATCCTGTCAGCAGCTTCCCCAGGCGGAGTTTTCCCAGTTCACTGTATTAATTTCTCTGCAACAGGTCAGGTAACGTGATGTTTGTGAAACAGGTCAGCCTTCACGTGGTAATTGTCCTCTGGTAGCTTTACACTGCTGAAGAAACACTGTGACCTGTTATTTGTTTTGGTTGAGGTTGTTCTTGTGCAATTCACACTATAAATTGTATTGCCTTGGTGCTTTTTGAGTTTGCTCCTTTGGAAAGATGGGGATTTCCAGAGTTCAGGGAAATAATATCAGGAGGTGATTTGTAACTGCTCTGTAGTTGTTTGAAATATTCTTCTCTGGAGTCTCGGATGGTATTTTCTGGTGTTACTGAAGTGTGGTTGAAATGAAACATTATTTCTGGCTTCGCTTTTGAATATAAACTGAAATTAACTTGATGCAATGCTTGCAAACAGCCTGAAACAAACTGTGTTTATAAAGTGTGACTTGCTTCCCTCCTGCTGTGGTATTCTTACATTTCAGTTAGTTTATATATGTGTATCAGCTATTTCTCTCCATGTAGAATGACATAACACACAGAGAAGTGATGATACCATAAAAAAGCAATTATTATTATTTTTTTTAACCATTTTTTTGTCATTGTAAGACCACTGCTACTTTGCACACACCTTCACTGTGTCCCATTTCAGCTTTTGGATGGTACAGCCCAATATTCATAGTCCTGTTACTTCTGTAAAAAAGTGTTTGGGGCTCAAGTCTGCAAAAAGATAAGGAGCTTGGGATCCATATTTTCTTCCAAGCATTGTCAGTGCTCTGTGCAGCTAGGAAAAGAGCTTTTAAAGTATTACTATACTAACAGATGCTAATGAAAAGTTAAAATATTAACATCAATCAGACTTAAGCTTTAACCATGTGAGTAAAAAAATTCTTTTTCTTTTCTACAGTTCTACATGTTAAATTCCAGATCCACGGACAAAGTGCTGCAGTGGGTCAGAGTAGAGTGTCAGGGGGTACCCCCTTCATCAAAGGACAAACTTGGCGTTTGGGTTTACAAAAACAAGTAAGGCTCCAGCAACAAAGTCAGCACAGCTATCCGTGCGTGGGTGTTTGCTTTTAATCACTCTTTGTCTTGTCATTGCTGTGTCTTTCTGTTTGAACAAGAGCTGCAGAAGGACTTCTTGCCTGCAGCATAGACGTGTTTCAGGAAGATGCTGGATTTCCTCCCCAGCCAGCCTTTTAAAACTGCTCCACTGAGAAGCAAACAACCTTGCTCCCAGTTGGGGTATATGTGAGCTGCAAAGCGCATGAGTCACATCCAAAATGTAGGCTCATGCCATGCAAATCTTCCACAGTGTCCTGGTTACTTGTGTCAGCATCATTCCTCTTGGCAATTGCATGAGGAGTTAGCCTTCCCAGAATCCTTCTAGGATTCCCCATATCATGCAAAACACGGTCTTTTGGTCACGTCTTGTGGGGCAGCTTGCATTTCTTTGATAGTTAAAGAGCAGGAAGCCAATCTTAAAATTGTGTGTGGCTTTTTCAGGGATGCATGTGCTTAATTTGGTGTGTTTTGTGTTGGTTACACAAAACAAGGACTATGTTAGATGAACCACTGTTGATGTTATCTGATTTAATGTGTTGGGATCGTGTGTTGAGATGCCAGAAGGCCTTTTGGCACTGCAGAGCTTTGGAAAAGATGAGGAAAACAAGGAGAAGGTGTTGAAGCTAGATGAGCTGATGTACAAAACATTGCAATGCACCCTCCTCCTGTGTTCAGTTAGCATAGTGCTAGTCCCCCAAGCAGAGCTGTGTGATGAGATCATTCCAGCCTTCTGGCACTGCAAGATAGACTGAGGAAAGCCTCTGTTGTAGGTAGGCAGCCTCCTGCTTCCACAAGCTTGCTGTATCCCAGCTGCTCAGGAGGTTGTGGAAGTGAGCTATCTCAGGGGAGGGCAGGGACTTTTGGCTCTCTTCTTGGAGCATCTACCCAGGGCTGGTTTCTCAGAGGGTTCCTGGCTTCCAGAGAACAGGACTCCAAAATGCTCTGGCACAGCTCACGTGGCTGGAATTGTCCCTTTGCAGGACAAGCTGGAAGGGCTGATCCCTGCAGAGCAGGGCTCTCTCTGCAGTGCTCCTGGGGTACATGGGGCCAGGGGCTGAGGAGGTCTGATGTGAATATGCAGTGATGGTCAGGGGCCTCCATTTCTTTGGGATGTTCTACATCCTTGTATTTGAGCCACGTATGATGATTTTGGTGTGTAACACAGCAGATGCCTGTGCTGCTTTGTCCATTACGTGGAGAGAGCGCTCACTGCTAGGATATTTGCTGTGTGATTTGCTGTGGAGACTCAGGAAAGATCAGAAACTGCCCCCATGGTCCTAGTTTTCAGATTCTTGACATGGAGAGAAAGCTTACTGTTGTGATACTGGATGTGATTGGTTTAGATCATAGAATCATAGAATCATTTTGGTTGGAAAAGACCTCTAAGCTCACCCAGTCCAACCATTAACTCAGCACTGCCCAGTCCCCACTGCCCCATGTCCCTCAGCACCACACCTACATGGCTTTTAGTCTGTGCAAGTCGTGTTTAGTTAGGTGGTGTAGATTGTTTTCTGTTGCTTCATAATTCAATAAGAATTTCTGGCAAAATCATGCCATTTTTTTCTAGTAAGTGTTAAAACCTGAACATAAAACTTAAAGGTAAATTACAGTTTAAAAACCAAACCAGTAAAAACAGATGAGTGGCTGCTCATAGTAACTTCTTCAGGCTTTGAAACAAAATGCAGCAAGTGCAAAGAAAAATGTCTTTCCTCCAAAAAACCCCTAAAAACTTCCCAGGCAGCTTCAGTGGCAGAGGGTCTGCTGCGTGTAGTGTCCCTTGCTCTCCTCCTGCCCTGCCAAGCACACACAGAGCATGGCTGAGTTCTCATGCTGTTCCCTTTGCTTCTCACAGGAGTGTCTGTGAACATCTGGGGCTCAGGGAAAATGGGCAGAGGGCTTGGAAAAGGCAGAGGCAGGAAGATGCAGGACTAAACCTGCCCTGGTAGCAAAGGCTGAAGTGCAGCAACCAGGCAGCAGGCCTGATAGGTTCACACAGTTGGAACCAGAGCAAAGCTTGGAAGCCTGAGGCCTGGGAAAGAGCTGCAGAGGGATTTAATGTGGGTGGTAGGGTTGATGAGGCAAGAAACAGGGCTCACACCTGGAAAACTTGCATTGTAGACATAATGGAAGTAATGAAGCCAAAGGAGCTTCCCTGTTTTTTTCTGTCTTTGAGTACAACCTTTACAGAAATTTAATTTGTAGCAACAGATGTGAAAGCATTTCTCACACACCTTGATGCATGTTTTGTTTCAGGCTAATATTTTTTGGAGGCTATGGATATTTTCCTGAAGGGAAACAACGGGGAACTTTTGAATTTGATGAAACCTCCTTTTGGGTAAGTAAACCAACTTGAAGTAATTTCTATTTAAACTGTAGTATTTAATCAGTGCTTATTAAAACTTGTTGCTTCTTTAATATTTTTAAAGAATTCAGGTCTTCCTAGAGGGTGGAATGACCACGTGCACGTTCTGGACACTGAAACTTTTACTTGGAGCCAGCCTATAACTACGGTAATTATTAGTCTGATGTCAATTACAGCTCTTAAGAAATGCCTGCATTGTGTGCCATATCTCTTGGAGCATCTGATGGAAATACACATGACTGCTAGGCCTGAGCTCATGGCTGTAATTTGTGTCAAGTTAGCAGAGGGTGCTGATAAAATGGCCTCTTTGTGTGGCTGTGGGGGTTAGGAGTGGCCTGGCCCTGCAGGCTTTGGGCCATGGATGTTCTGAGTGCGTGGCTGTGTGCTCGGTTAACGCCCAGCGTGGAGCTGTCTCATCCTGCTGTGTCTCTTAGTCCTTAGTCTGTATCTCCCTGGCATTATTTTAGGACATGTTGACTGTTTGCAAGGAAAAAGCACGGAAATTCCCCCAAAATACATTTTTTCTGCTTCCCTGCAGCCTTGTTCACATGTCACCAGTCTTTAACTGCCAAGTGTTCAGTTGTCAGGTGCTCTGTGGTCCTGCCTCCTTCGGGATATAAACCAGTCCCTAAATGCCAGGAGTTAGAAAAGATGGAAGAGACCTCTGAAGTGCTTAGTGCTGGCTAGCAGGAGGATGTGAGAAATGCCCCACTGGGCCTCCTCAGATGGACCTGATCTTGTCCCAGTGGTGTTTGCTGAGTTTGTTTTCTCTGTGGGATGAGTCACGGGCCGCTCGCTCCAGCTGTGGCTGTTGGGAACGTGCCTGCAGCACTGCTGGTTTCTGCTTCTCTCCTGGGACACGCAGTCTGATCCAGCCAGGGGAGGAAACCTGACCAGGAGCTCAAATGAGGACTGTGTGACCAGGGCTCTCTTCCCTTCTCATGCTTCCTAAGTGAGCTGTGTTAATTCCCTGTACCTTCCTCTCTTGCCAGCAAAGTGGGACTGTTAATTTCTCTCCTTTATGTGGACTTTGTGAGGTGTCATTAGCTTGGGTTTGCAGTCTTACCTACAACATGCTTGTAGGGGAAGGACTGTTGAGACAGGGGTTTGAAACACCGTTGGTAGAACAAGCTTCAGAAATATCCCCTCAAAATAAAAATTCCCTGCTGCCTATTCAGTAGCATTCTCGAGGCCATTTAAACTGAATTTAAACCATTCATTTACCTAGGTCTTCTCTCCAAAAATGGGAAACTCACTTTTATTTTGATCTTTCTTCATCTTTTTCCCTGTTGACTCGTGCTTCAGTGGCATTGTACTCGTGGGGAGCTCAGGAAAACAAAATGTATGGTTTCCTGTCATCCCCACTGTAGTGTGATGGCTTGGGGTGCTGGACTGTGGTCAAAAAAACCCCAGACACTCTGTAATAGCAAACATACACCATTTGAAGTGTCCCAGAACACAAGAACAGGGAAATGGAGTGCTACTGCCACAGAATTGGAGGAAATGAAATTTGAGATAAGCAAGTCCTTATTCAGATTACCAAAGAATCACTTTTATCTTACTACACGCAGATCTCAAACGTTTCAGAAGTAACTCAGGAAAAATAGTGTTTAGTGGCTCATTAGGTCATTGTCTCATTTACAGTGTGAGGTCTTCTGTGACTGCCTGAACTCCCTTCTGAAAGCAAAATTTCTGTCTTGACACTTAGAATGGGAAAAGAAATCCCATTTTTAATGAGATTTCTGATCTCCCATCCATCCAAAAAAGCAAGTTCTGCACACAGAATGACTTACTGGATGTTTTTTCACTCTCTGTTCCTTGTTGGCCTTAAATCTGACTTCAGTTTCAGCCTTCATCTCCTTGGCTGACTGATTTGTGGCACTGTCAGACCTTGTTTGCCTTGAGCAGGACACCCAGGAGGGTTCTCCTGAGAGCAGCACAGCCCCTGCCACACCAGGTCCCCTGTCACCTCGGCCCAGGTCACAGCCGTGCTGCTTCCCACGTGCAATGGGCATCTTCAGCCCAGCTCTCCGCTTGATCTGCCGCGGGTTTCTGGTGAAATGGCATTTTCTTTCTTTGGTTAATGTGTCAAATAAACATTCTTATTTCATATTTTCTTTCCCCAGGGTAAAACTCCGTCCCCACGAGCTGCTCACGCCTGTGCTACAGTTGGGAACAGAGGCTACGTGTTTGGTGGCAGATACAGAGTAAGGCCCAGCCCAGTTTAATGATGTGTTACTGAAACCTGAAGGGAGTATTTCACCCATGGTCTGCTTTGTTGTAGGAGTCCAGAATGAACGATCTTTACTATCTGGATTTGGATACGTGGGAGTGGAATGAAATGTAGGTACTACAACTGGAGTTCTTTTGTTCGTAAAGCAATATGAAGGTGCTGGTTTATTCACTTCTAATTATTTTAGTGAAACTTGGTGAACTCCAGCAAGTAAACTCAACTAGAACTGATCCTCTTGATCAGTCCCTGACTTGCTGTCAGGATCTTTGATATGAACAAAACCCTTTTCTCTGTCTAAAGAAATTAAGCTTGCTGTTGGGTCACGAACTATGCTCAGTATGAAGCTGCACCCTTCAAATATCTGCAAAATAATCAGAGCAGAAAAGAGCAGCAATATTTTATTGCAGGCCACGTGTAATTCATGGTGCTTTTATTGAAATACAGAGTCACACAAGGCATGTGCCCAGTCGGCCGATCGTGGCATTCTTTAACACCGATTTCCTCAGATCACCTCTTTCTCTTCGGGGGATTCACCACTGACAAGCAGCCATTAAGTAAGTCATGCCAAAAGGATTTTGTGTTGTCTTTGTCTTCTTAAACAGTTGTGCACAGGAGCTTGAATTATTGCCCAGTCACCTTCAGTTCTTTCTAATTCCTTCCATGTGATCCAGCTCCTCGTGGTCAGCAGCTAATTTCACCAAGTAGGAGTCACTGTGTTGAGACACTATTATTTATAGAAATTAATTTGCTCTAAAAATGTGTCTCGTGCAGGTTGCAATTAGTAAGGGCTTTACAGTTCTCCATCTTTCCCTTCTGACTTCACTCCCATAAACAATTATTAAAGGGCTGTTTTCAAATAGCCCAAAGTTTATTCATAGAGTTTTTCCTCAAAAACTTGATTTATTTAAGAACAAAAATGGGCTGTTACGTGTTTAATGTTTGTATTTGGGGTTTTGCTTGCTTGCAGGTGATGCTTGGATTTATTGTATCAGCAAGAATGAGTGGGTACAGCTTGAGCATAACTATTCTGAAAAACCAAGGTATGGCAGACACTTCCCTGGAAACTTCTTAAAAATAATGAGAAAGCTTTTTATGTTGGCTGTCAGAGAGAGGACACACGTTCCTCTTTACAGCACTCATTTTTCTTAACGAGACAATACAGATGCTGGCTCCTGCCCCAGAAATGGAGGTGTATGCAACGTGTGAGTGACATACAAGATGAGGAACATTGTAGGACTGGTGCTGAAGGTGGCATGTGGCTCAGTGTTTGGGAAACGTGGAGATTTAGGGATTGGTCTCCTGGCTGTGGAGGGGTCTGAGCTGCCAGTGCCAGCACAAGAGCTAACTGGAACCTGTGTGTTCCTGCTCTGCCAGCAAACTGGTCACAGGCAGGCATCACTGTTTTGAGCATCCTCGCCAGTGGCTAATCCTGTGCACACCCAGGATATTTTTACCTTCCTGCTCAGTAAATTAGACATGATGACCTGCAATTTAAAAAGTATCTAAACTACTGTGATGCATGTGTATGGCATTGAAAACACTCGTGTCCTGCTGGTTACTGTGATCCATCTTGTTTGGGGAAGTGTTCTCATCCAAGGTTAAATGAGTTAAAGCAGTGGTGCATCCTGGCCTTCCCCCTTTGGCCTTGCTCCTGCTGCTCGTGGGGACGAGGAAGGGTCTGTGCTCCTGGGGCAGTGACGTGGCTGAGCTGCTGCCCCCCACCCTCTTTCCCCCTCTGTGGGGTTGGTGAACTCATGTGTGAGATTTGGGGAAACAACTAGTCCTAGGAGACCAATACAAAACCTGCCCTCATTAAGTCTTTTAACTCAAGTGGAACATGAAAATGAAGGCTCTGTGGGAGCTGATCATTGCAGCCATCCTGCAGAGGGGACAGGGCTGTGGGTTTCACACATGATCCAACCAGGACACCTTACCCAGCCCAGGGTTTGCTGGCTGGTTTTCCTTCCCTGAACATAAACTGTTGAATTAGTCACATCTCCAGCGTACTGGTGGACGGGCAGCCTTGCAGGTATTCCCTTCAGTACAAATCCTAAACATGCATTACTGGGTGGGGTGGTTTTGTGATTTAACACAGTGCTGATTTCTGTCTCTAGGTTGTGGCATACTGCTTGTGCAAGTGAAGAGGGAGAGGTGATCATCTTCGGGGGCTGTGCCAACAACTTACTCGCCCATTCTAAAGCTGTAAGTTTAGTTTGAGCTTTCCCTTCCTGTGCAGCCTGGCCCTTCCTGCAGGAGCCGTGGTGTCTTTATCACTCCAGGGCACGTGAAATGCTCGTAGGCAGCAGCGTGGTCTTGTCAGGACCGACAAAGGTGCATAAACAAAGCTTGAAGGGGAAATGTTTTGCTGCTTTTCTGGAAACCAGCTCATTATTTATTATTTAAACAAACTCTGACTTTACCTCACATGTATGGTGTTTCACTTGGAGCCTGTTACCTCCCAGCTGCTTCTTTAGCTTTGCCCTGTGCTTCTCCTGGGGCTGTTTTCAGGGAGCCCCTCCTAGTGTCACTTCTTTGCTGTGGTGCCTACAGGGAGTCCTGGTGAGAACAGGCTGAACAGAGAGGGGCTCTTCAGACACGGGGGTGGCCCATGTGTTGGCCAAGGGCAGAGCTGGGACATGGGGCTCATAGAGCCTCCCCTGCACCCTGTGCTGAGTGCAGCTTCCAGCCTCAGTCCCCACTCTGACAGCAGCAGGAGATGCTGCCCCCAGAGCCATGCTGTTTGCTTCCCTTTCCAAGGTCAGTTTGAGTGAGCCTTGCCTGGTTAGGCTCCTGCTGTAATAATGGGAATCCACATAACCAAACTGTTTTTTTCTCTCCCCTCCTCACCCCCAGGCTCACAGTAACGAAATCCTTGTGTTTTCTCTACAACCAAGATCTCTTGTAAGGTAAGGAAGCAAGACTTTAACATTAAACTGTCTCCATCTAAGACAAACAGAGCAGGGTTACCACCAGGCCCATTTTTACTTATGTTCCCAAAATACTTGAAAACATTTCTTCCCCTAAAGAATGCTGCAAGAACAGCAGCCAGTTAGGAGAGGGGAAGATTCCTTTCAGAAGCACATGATAAGAACAAGCCCTCACTAACTAGCTGTAAATAATGAGCTCACCTTGCAGCCCTTGGTGAAAGCTGTGCTGTGTTTCCCTCTCCCCAAGGCTCTGCCTCGAAGCTGTCATTTGCTTTAAGGAGATGCTGGCCAGTTCCTGGAATTGCCTCCCCAAGCACTTGCTGCACAGCGTCAATCAGCGCTTTGGAAGCAACAACACCTCAGGCTCCTGAGCCCCCCTGGAGCCATGTGAACAAGCTGTGTGTGGATAAGCAGTTCTAAGATGTAATAATCGTACCGAGTGTGGCAAACATAAATCTGTATAGGTGAAACATCTGTAGCGTCGTAGGTAGTTGCTTCTTGCTTTTCAGTTGCATGTGAATGGCCTAGAGAGACCCTATTTTTGTGTAAAGATGTTTGCAATAAATGTATTTAATGCAAGTGGAGAGGTATCATGTGCTTAAGCTAAAACTAGTTCAGGGTTTGTCCACCTTGAAGCAAGTGTGGAGGCCAGCCCCAAGCGAGGAGTTGGGACACTGTGGTGTGGAGTCCCTGGGCAGGGACTGGAGGACTTGAGTGGCTGTGCAGGAAATCCTGAGGCACACTGTGACTTTTGGAGTGTTGCTTTAGTCTGGGCTGAAGATTGCTGCTCCTGTTTTAGCCTACAGCGTTAGGAAACTGTCTGCTTGACGTTTTGCCACAAAAGCTTAAGGTGAGAGAAACAGGATTTGGGAATTGTACCTTGTCAGAGTTGATAAACTGTCGTAAACCTTCAGCTGTTAAAGCACCACTGCTCTCTGCTTGTGTGTAGGTTGGTTTGGTTGTTTGGTTGTTTTTTTTTTGGAGCTCTTTCTATGTTGTGTAACTAACTTCAATGGTGAACCTTAGGTAGCAGATATTCTGCCCTGAGAAGTGTAACTGGGAGTGCCTGAGCCTGGTAGCAGCTCTGCCAGTAACCCATGGCGCTCACCCCCAGCTGGGACAGCCTGAAGGACTTCAGCATGTGGGGGTACACCCAGAGTGGCCCGGGGATGGGTCAGTGCCTGCCTTCGCTGGCTCAGCTCCCTCAGCAGCCCCAGCAGGTGACACTGGGGACAAGGAACAGGCTGTGCTGCTGGGGAGGGAAGGGGGGAAATCATGTTTAAGCTCAAAAAAAAAAAAAATTAAAAAGTTTGACTTCTAGAACAAAATAATTCCTGTATTGTAATTCCTGCGCCGATTTCCTGTGTAAGCTTTGAGTAAGTTCTCAGGGAGGTGCAGACAAGTGGAGCTGAGCTGTGGGTTCACATCTCTGGGTGTGACTGTACAGCACACGGGGGCTTGTTCTGGCTCTCAAGCCCCAGCTCTCCCCTGCACAGCCCTCACCCCCATGGGGGCAGTAAGTAGGCAGCACGGTTTGGCCGTCCTGGTGGGAGCTCTGGAGCTGGGACTGCACCTGCCACCTTTTTTTGGGAAAAATAAAATCCTGCCTTTTCTCAAGTGAAGCATTTTGCCCTGAAACTCTCCTAATTCTACTAGAAACCAGTTCCCTTCAGGAGGAAAGCAGCAAGTACTGGGAAGAAACAACATCACAGAGTTCTGCTGCAGCAAATCCAGGCTCCAGCACTGAAGGCACGAGAGAAGACACGGGGAGAGCACGTCGCTGACAAACACCAGCAGTTTACTTGCATGTTTTTAGGTTGGAGTCCATCTAAACTGTGATGCAGAACTGGTCCTCCTCTGCCAGCCACCACGGAAGCTGAACCCAGTCCGGTGAAGGGCAGCGCGGGTCCGTCCATCCGTCTGTCCCACCTGCAGGCGCTGGACTCCGGCTGCGCAGCAGTGGCAGTTTGGTGGTGAGAAACCCAAGTTGGGAATCACTTCTTTTTCCTGCTCAGGAGATGAGGTGCAGACACTTTCACTTTGCCAGGAATATTTCTTGACAAATCGGTATCCTACAAAACATCGAGACCAGAAATTGAATGTAGCAGGAGAGCATTTACAGGCGTCTTCCTCACCCCTGGAATTGCTTCTGGGTGTGCTGGCAGGAGCTGACTTGCTCATGGTGCAGGGGAAGAGCACAGCAAGGAACCAGCCCTCCCCCTGGTATGGGAATGCTGCACTGGTGGTGCCAATTTGCTAAGGAAATGGGAAAAGAGAGGACACCATGGCAGGGGAGAGGGGCAGGCAAAAGCCCTCCCTGAGTGGCACAGCAAGACACTGTGTCCAGCCCCAGCCTGGCTGAGCTCCCAGTGTGACTGCCTGCCCCTTCCACACACTGCCAGGGGGAGGGAGAAGTTCCCCTCCCAAAACTCAGAGGACTTTTGGGAAGATGCTGCTTTTGTCAGATGGTTTTGACACAACACAGGAACCTGAGGCCCAGTGATACTGGTGAAGCTCAACTTCTAACCACTCTTTCCAGCCTCAGCAGTGCATCTGCCCCAGTAGTACTGAGAAACACAACGCTGCTAAAAGAAACAGCACTAGCACACTTGGATTTGGAAGTATTTAGCCCCAAAACAGCACTAGGGGACATTTTGCTGCTGCTGTTCCATTTGTACAAGAGAAACTATGTAGAAAGACTGCTCACCTTCACACTGCGGAACAGGTCTTTTTCTCTTGCAGAAGCTTCTTTGGATTGCATAAAATTATGCAAGGCAATCTTGGCAGCTGTAGAAACACAGGAAAGGTTGAAACAGTATGGAAAAACCACACTGGCTTCAATGGGAAGAGCATGGAAAAGGATTTAAGTGCTCTAATACAGTACCTTTGCCCTTCTTTTGGGTGCCTGGGGTCAGCTTGACTTTGTACCTTTCAAAAGCAAAGGTTTCTGTGAGTGGCAGGCAGGCTCCCACAGCCCAGCCCTCCCCACCACGCCTGCTGTGACTTACTTGTAGTTTGTCATGGCTGTGTAGGGAGCACAGATGGGAACAGCAAAGAGCAGAATGTCCTCGGGGTGGGGCTGGCCCGTCAGGGAGTCCAGCAATGCCTCACCTTCCTGCGGGGGACAAAGGAGCTGCCCTGTGAAACCAGTGTCCCTCCAACCCCCCCTGCCCAGCTCCCTGGGGGCAGAGGCTGAAGGTGTCCCCTTCCTGCAGAGCATCTGCAGTGCCACAGGTACCACGTGTCACCGCTTCACTGCCACCAAATTACCAAGCCACAACTCAGCACTGACCCACCTTTGATTACTAAAAACCCCATCATTCCAAACAGGATGGATTTAGTTTTAAATGACCCAAACAGGACCCCCAAATGTTACATCCTCACAGGGTCACTACAAGCTTCCTCCTCCAGACAACTGTTCTCCTCCTTCATTAAAGGATTTAAAGAAATCTACTTATTTCCAGCCTTGGGCAACACCCACAGCCTGCAATTAGAGAAAACCTGGAAGCAATTTTATATCTAAATAAATTGCTGAAGAGCAATCTGCACTGTATTGTGCCATCTTCCAGCCCAGAGCCACCATTCCTGGGGTGTGTGTGTGTGTGTGTGTGTGTGCAAACCCCTCCAGAGGCAAAGGCAAGGGACAAGCATCAGTCATTTTCTGCAGGCGATGTATGGGATAAGCAAGGCAGGAAGAAAAAAAAGAGGTTATGGGTTTTTTAAAAAAAAAATACAAGAAAGCTGAGTTCAAACAGTCCAGAAGGGGACCCTAAGAGCAGAGCTGTGCCCTTCTGGAGGGCTCACACGTGTGACCCAGCCTGTGCCTCCGGTGCTGCTCAGGGGAGCTGTGTGACACAGCGGGGACTTCGAGGGGGAATCAAACCTCCCCAGCACTGAGGGGAGCCTCAAAGATGAGTGTTTACCTCAACTCCTGGCTGATCCTGGTCTTGCTCCTCCTGCACACACAAACAGAGGAGACATCAGAGCTGAAATGAGCACACAACTGCTTATTTTCTCCCCCAGCCCCTGGAGAAAATAAATTCCTTTAGCAGTACACAGAAAGCCACATTCTATGCACATGCAAAAAGAATTTATTTTAAAGCAAAGGTAAGAAGAGCACTTTTATGTGGGTGGGGGAAGGGATATTTCTTTCAAAACTCGAATTTGCTTGGCCCAAGCCAAGCTGGGAGGAGAGAGATGGGCTGTGATGGGGAGATACTGACGGACACCACCACATCTGGGGAGCGCTCAGGTACGTTTCGGCTGCACCAAGTGGGAGGTACCGACACAACTGGATCCTCCGTACTGCTCCCAGCCCTCTCTCTCTTGCTGTGCTGGGAATGCTGCAGGGTGTTTTGCTGCTTTTGGAAACCAATGGGCTCCTAGAACCACAGCACTAGGCACAGTGTTCTCCACAGTGCCCCAAAAGCTGCTCAGCCCCCCTGGCAGAAGAGAGCTATGCAGTGCCAGGAGAGCCACCGTAGAGAGTGAGAAGGGACAGACACATGGACAGGAGAGGCAAGGTGAGTGTGCTGCTCACCTTCTCATCCTGCTGCTCACCTTCTCATCCTGCTGCTCCTCCAGGGCTGGGTCGTGCGCATCATGCAGCACAACTCCTGCTGGGAGCAGCTCCTTGCCCCCTCCAGCACCACGACGCACAGCCTTGGGTTTCTGCTGTTGCTTCTTTGCTGGTTCTTCTTTCGTCTTCCCCTTTTTCCCTTTTTTCCCTTTCTCCTCCTTGTTAGTCCCTGCAGACTGTGGTTACACACAGAGGTGGTCAGAGCCAGCGACCCAAGCGACCGCGCCGCAGGGGGAGGCAGAACTCTCACTCACCCCCAGCAGCTTCATGATGAGCTCCCGGTCCTCCTCGTCCTGGTCCTTATACTTCTCCTTCATCTTCTTCATTTTACTCTGCAGAAGGAAAAAAACACCAACAGCTTTAGCAACGATGACTTTTGCAGTTTTGCATCCCCAAACACCTAGCTGCTGACCCGCCCCACGTGCACATTCCCTCCAGGTCTCCCGAACCTCTTGCAGAGTAGTTCCCCAGTAACCAAGAAACTCTGGTTTCAGTGAGGAAAGCACAGCGTGCTCAATGCTAACAGACCAGCACCATCATCCTGAAACCACCAAGAGCACCTCCAAGAGTCTAGAACCGTGAGGCAGCTACAGATGTCTGACAGAAACCTGGTGTTTCTGCCCACAGCTCACACGGCAGCAGCAAAACCCACGGCTGAACCGGTCCCTGCCTACCTTCTGGCCCCGCTTGATGGGCTGAGGGGCTGGCACTCCCTTCGTGGCGTTGGGAGCAGGGGGAGGCTGTGTCTCCATCTCTCTCTGCTTCTCTTCAGGCGGCTCCAAGTTCTCTGAGTTGTTTTGCTGCTTCTTTTTCTTTATTTCTCTAAGGAAAACCATCACGTGACACACTGGCTCTTGCTGGGACAAGGGAGGGTGCTGCTGTCCTGCCAGAGTTACCACCCCACTTCCCTGCCACGGGAGAGCCTGAGGCACATACACAGCAACTAACCCCTCCTCAGGAAAACTTCTGGAGCCCATGAGTACACAGAAACTGTTTGTTCACAGCCAGCACTCCTGAAGGACAGGAGCAGCCGCCATCTCACAGGCAGGACCCACACTGGGAATACAGGATGGACAACGGGCATGGACCAGCCCAGACTGGGAGATGCAGGACAGGCCCTGTGCCCAGGTCCTAGGGAGGGAACAGGGAGCAGGCACTGCAAACACAGAGGCTCTCACCTCCTCTCCTTGGCAGACAGATGCCTTCGCCCCTGGGACTTGCTGTCGCTCTAAGAAGTGAAAGGCAGTTAGAGCACACCATGTCCAGCAGCAGTTCACACTGCTCTCTGCCAAACATCTGAGCTGGGACCTTACCAAGTTGGGCTCTTCCTCTTTGGGGATGATTTTCTGCAGGGATCTGTGGGGAGATCAAAATGGAGCTCGTCAACAGATGAAGAGCAACTCAACCCCAGACACACCACAACCACCCAGACACCGACTAACTTGGTCCCACCACTTCCAGCTTTCTACTTGTTGAAAATCCCAGTTTGGGTGAATGGAAAAGGGCAGCAATATCGGGATTCAGTTTACAAAACCAGTCTCCAGATCTCTGCCAGCTTGTCTCACCCACACACACAAACGAGCCACAGAGCCTGGGTACAGCACGTGCTGACAGAACCCCTGATGGTTCAGCTTGCCCTGCACACAGCCCTGCTCAGCAGTGGTATTCTCTGCAGAGTTATCCATTCCCACCCACTCAATCCCATCTCCTTGCACCCTCTAAGGAACACCATTTCCAGGGACAACAGGGAGACGAGTTCAGAGCAGGAACTCAGCACCAGCTTGGCACAGGAGAAACAGCTCATGGCTCAGTTTCTCAGGTCTGAACAGTTCAGAAGATAAAAAGGGGGCAGCCATCTCCTGAGGAGCAAAATCAGTGCGTGGTGGTCAAGGGATGCTTAGGCCAAACCAGGGAATAACAGTGATGAAGGAGCCAGACACCCCCACGCAGGGAATGGGCTGTGTGTGTGTGTGTTTCAGGAGGGGGTCCAAAGGCAGCAGCCCACAAGGCAGAGCTGTGCTGGGAAGGGGCAGGGGACGGCACGCAGCGTGGCAGTACTCCTGCAGCAGTCTCACTGCCCTGCACTCCAGCAGTCTGCAGAGCTGAGCATCAAAATAAGTGATGGCAGCTCATCACAGGCCTTGTCTTGGCAGCATTTTAAGAGTCTGGAGATCCTCAGAAGTGCCCACAGTGCTGATAAATTCAGCTGCTGCTTCACTTACCTTTGAGACTGCAGATGCGAGAGGTCGATGGTTGTATCTGGGTAATTTACCTCTTCCTCCTTCACTTCCCTCTTTGACTCTGGATGTTCCACTTCATCTTCAGATTCTCCATCCTCCTCCTCCTCAGAGTCACCCTCTGGTGCAGGAGGTGTGCTTCCTCTGCCCTGGTCAAGGTCAGCAACGCCCTCGTCACGATTGCTCTCAGACACGGCTTCCACGTCCTCCGGTGCCTCCTGGCACTCTGCTTTTTCCTCTTCGCTGCTGCTCTCTCCTCCCTCTGGGACACAAAGGTGAGGAATTAGAAATCAGATGACATTAGAAACACCAAACCAACCCACAAAACAGCGCAGGGAGGTAAATGCCAACCCCCCAGCAGTCCTGTCAGTGAGGAGCACACACGGCGCCTCAGCCACATCCACTGTACCTAACAGCTCCACGTCTTCAGACACCAGTTCACCAGTGCTGCTGGAAACTGTTTCCAGATCCTCATCCTGTACTTTGATCTTCCTTTCTTCTCGGTGTCTCCAAACACAGCTTTCATCCACCTAACAAACAGAGGCCCCTTTGTTAGGCCAGCACCAGCGGTGTTCAGTCAGTACCCAGCTCAGCTTTATCCTTCCCTTTCACCACTTTTTGCCATTCAAAAGGCAAGAAAACTAAACCAGCACGTTCATACCCAAGTGTGACAACCTAAAAGTGCAGCTAGTGAGGAGAGACACAGCTGCACAACCAGCAGACTCCCTACACATCCATATGCTTCAAACAGAGCCGGGAGAAAAACCTAGCAGAGGTCGAAATGTTCACAGCCTCTGGTTGGTTTAAATGAGGACAGTGCAAAGTGGGGAAAAATGGAAATGAAAGCAATTTTCAGCGAGCAGCATTTTATGGGATTTGTCCCAGTGGGAAAAGAAGTAATTGGGAACACACTGATAAGCAAGAAGCAGAAAATAAGCCTCCTACAGCTCAAACCAAATTACGAAAGCCAGCAGGAGCTGCACAGAGAAAGCAGTACCTTAAACAAGAAGCTAAAGCCCATCATCAGATATGAAGGTGGAAGAAAATTCTTCTTCCCTGAAAAACAAAGGCAGATTCTCAGAGGGAGGTTGAACATCCAATGTTACACGATGTATTTTCAAAATTCATTTTTATTAGAGACTTTTAGGCTACCAAAAAATAACACTGGGGCTTGTTCTGTCCCTTGACTGACAATGGAACAGGAGAAACTCAAAAGCAGTTCAGCTAATGATCTAGCAGTGCTGCTGCAGCTGCCTGATGTGCAGACAAAACCACCCCAAGCAGGTTTTCAGGAGCAGAGAGGGATCTGTCAGCTGCCACCGTGAGGGGCAGCTTGGGCAGCTGCCACCGCAGGACAGCACAGCCTCTCCAGACAAAAATGCCTCAAGTCAAATCCACACCATTCCTCCGTGTCTCACCTCGGATCATGAAGCTCCCAGTAGTGAGGTATTCTCCTGTAGGTGCAGTTTTAGAAACCTAAAGGAAATCATGACAGGGTGTCTGTCACAGAAGGGCAGCACTGTGTACTGCCAGCACTAACAAAAGCACCACGCAAGCAAGCTGCATTTTTAACTTATGAGAACAGTTTGCAGAAGGACTCTGTTTCCCAGGGGTCCTTCCTGTCCTTTGCAGGGTGTTTGCCTACGAGCTGTTTTAATTCATCACACACTGCTGGCACTGCGAGTCCTGGCTGAGTCACTGGGTTATTCAGGAAATAAGAACACTAAAGGCACTGCGACCCCCAGTTTACTGTAACCTCTCCACTCGAGTTGGCTGGAAGCACAGCAAGACTGCAGTTCATACACAAGCTACAAGCCCAACTGAAAAAATGTGAAAACTTCATTTTCAATAGCAGTCCTTCTCCTCTGTTAATAAGAAGCTGAGCCTGCAGCACTTCCTCTGTCACGTGCATGTCACATCCGAGGTCACCCCTCCACCCCTGGCCCTAAGTGTGGCAGAGCCAGGGAGAACCCACAAGGAATGCATCACCCACATCCATCAGTCCCCACAGAGACACTTCATAGAATAGAATCACAGAACAGCCTTGGTTGGAAAAGACCTCCAAGCTCACCCAGTCCAACCATTAACCCCCAGTCCCCACTGCCCCATGTCCCTCAGCACCACATCTCCACGGCTCTGAAATCCCTCCAGGGATGGGGACTGCCCCACTGCCCTGGGCAGCCTGGGCCAGTGCCTGATAACCCTACAGTGGCACACCAGTTCCTTCAGGCACAAGAGTCCTTACCTGGTTGTGGGAGACCCACCAAGCACTGGTGACAACGCGGGCATCCCAGGCAGCGCTGTAACACAAGGCCATCGTGCCTGCCTCCGTCAGGGTTCGTGGAGGGATCGGTTCACCTACAAAGTAACACCCCACACATCAGGGAATGTGATCCGTGCACAACAGATTGAATTCTCCAGCTTCCACACACATCCTAACCCAGTGTGTGAGGTTTCCAGGGGCCCTGGGCAGACAACACATCAGTGACCTGGACGAGGGGACAGAGTGGATCCTCAGCCAGTTCGCTGCTGATCCCAAGCTGGGAGGGGTGGTGACACTCCAGAGGGCTGGGCTGCCATCCAGTGTGACCTGGGCAGGCTGGAGAGCTGGGCAGAGAAGAACCTCATGAGGTTCAGTAAGGGCAAGTGTAGGGTGCTGCCCCTGGGGAAGACGAATGCCAGGCACCAGGATAGGTTAGGGGGGCACCTCTCCTGCAAAGCAGCTCTGAGGAGAAGGGTCTGGGGGTCCTGCTGGACAGTAAATTATCCATGAGCCGGCAATGTGCCCTTGTTGCCACGAAGGCCAATGCCAGCCTGGGCTGCACAGGGCAGTGTGTGGCCAGGAGGTTGAGGGAGGTCATTCTCCCCCTCTGCTCTGCCCTGGTGAGGCCACAACTGGGATACTGCATCCAGTTCTGGGCTCCCCAGTTCAAGAGAGACAGGGACCTACTGGAGAGAGTCCAGCAGGGGGCAATGAGGATGAGTGGGGGATTGGAGCATCTCCCCTGGGAGGAAAGGCTGAGAGAGCTGGGACTCTTTAGCCTGGAGAAGGGAAGGCTGAGGGGTGATTTAATTAGTGTTTACAAATCCCTAAAGGGTGGGTTGAGGGAGGATGGAGCCAGACTCTTTTCAGTGGGTCCCAGTGACAGGACTAGGGGTAACAGATGCAAGCTGGAACATAGGAGGTTCCATTTAAATATGAGGAAGAACTTTTTTTCAGTGAGGGTGCCCGAGCCCTGGCACAGGCTGCCCAGAGAGGGGTGGAGTCTCCTGCTCTGGAGATTTCCCAGCCTCGCCTGGATGCAGCCCTGAGTGATGTGCTGGAGGGGATCCTGCTTTACAGCAGGGGAGTTGGACTGGATGAGCTCTGGAGGTCCCTTCCAACTCTGAATATTCCGTGACTCCGTGAAGGCAGCAGGGACAGAGCAGAAGCAGCATCAGCTCTTCACAGCCCCCCAAGAGAGGCTGAAGCCAGCTGTGCTTCTGCTCCTTCCTCAGTGGAGCAGGAACTGTGCTCCTCACAACACAAGGCCAACTTCCACCACCTCCCAGGAACGGGGCACAGGCAGGGTCTGCACAGCTGCTGTCCCAGGAGATCCATCCCACCACGTTAGACTCCTCTGCTGAGATCAGCACCCTCCATCAGCACCCAAACTGCTCATGCCACCAATTAAAGTCTCAGCAGGACTCCAGTCCCTGCGGGCAGCAGCAAACACCTGCGCCACCGCCTCTGCCAGTGACTAACACTCGTCTCTGAGCACATCTCCTTCCCACCAGGAGCCAAACTGAGCAACTGGAAGTGCCAGCAGTCAGTCACAACCTGATCTTGGAAGGACTGATGCCTCTCACACCCTAAGGGAAACGTCTGCTGGAGCTGGCCACCACTGCAAGGGGGGAAGGCAGCTCGTTGGGCTGGGCCCAGACATGCCAGCCTGCAGTGTCCCCAGGCTTCTATGAGTCCCTGCATGAGCCCCACACAAGGTACCTGATGGGTTCTTGACGACACAGCTCGTGGCTCCATGGAGATCAGCATGCACGTATATATCCCCTGGAACAGGAGTGACTCGAATCACACACGTGGTAACACACAGATCACTCAAGCTAAGGTGAATGTCAGCTGGAAACAGCTGTTTTGGCTGCAAGGAGCAGGATGGGAAGAGGATACAGAAGCCTTTTAGTCCATCCCAGTTGCTCCAGGGAGAATCAGCTCCTCCCCATGTCATTCTTTTACATTTACACAACTGGAAAATGAGAGAGGAACTGATAGAACTCCACTCAATCAGACTCTCACCTGGTTTAAGGTACCGCTTCACAATCAGCTCATTCTGCTGTTGATCTCTTCCAGCAATAATCAGGTAATTCTCAGAACTAATGAACCACAGGAACTTCTCAAACCTGCCAAATTACATCAATCCACCGTGTGAAAAACACCTGGAACTAACAGAACATTACAAAGGTATTTTTTATCTAAGAACATCCATCTCAGCACCTACTCCTTACAAAAGGCACTGCAAATAGCTTCACATCCATCCACACACCTGGTGTGAGAGTTAAAACCAGGGCACGGTACAAATATAACACCACTGCCAATGGTCTTTTGAGATGAAACAACACATGCCATCACCACAAAGTCCAGCTCCTATTTATTTTTACTTTAATAATTCAGACTGTAAAAAGCTTTGCAGTTTTTGGTTTAGCTTTTGTTTTTGTTTTTTGAAATGTGTTACTGTTTCACAAAGCTGCCAGAAAGCAACAGGGAAGTTCCCTGTTTTCACTAAGCCCATACTCCTAGTTGTGTTAAAAGCAAAACCACTACAAGTCCACACCCACTGAAAGGAACTTTCCCAGGCAAAGGCACTAACAGGATCAGGCCAGCACCTTCACGGAGCCATTGCAAGAAGACTCAATACAAAGTGTATTAGAAATTGTAATTAGCTCCACTTCTAAGCTAGTGAGAACTCAGCCTGACACAGGACACGGTCTAGATTTGCACACCTTCACAGCACATTAGGTAATGACAATGAAACTGTACTTGCCAATAGACCTTTCTGGCTTTCTGGATGGTGGTAACTGTCTGAACTTCCCTCAATGTCTGCTTCGTCTTCTTCTCAGCTGATTTAAATGCCTGTGTGGACAAAAAAGCATGATTGGAATCAGCCAGGACAGGAATCACAAACCTGCTAACAGTAGGGAAGTCGGTAGGAAATGTCCCTGAACTTTTCAGAGTGCAGACTCCAGGCCTGTGTTCCCCTCCTGCACATCTGGTTGCTGTCCTAAAATCTTCCTAAATCTCCACCCTGGATACCTGCCCCCTGTGAAGACCATCAGCTCTTTGATCATGAGGATTTCCCCCCCTGCCTCCATAAGCATGGTCTGTCAGTATCTCACAGGGAGCTGCAGTCAGCTTAAAAGCTCAAGAATGAAACAACCCTGGTTGGTTGGTTTTACCTTTCAGGTTTCATTAGGACTAACCAAACCAAGTTAGGATTTGCCACTGATCAAACACAGGGACTTTGCTTTTCAATATCTTCTAAAAACAAACAAAGAAATACCTTCTCTGCAGCTTCTACTGTCTTCTGAGTTTTCTTAGCTGCATGTCTTTTGTGATCATAGTACCTGCAAAACACAGCTTTGTTTGTATCTGAAATCCCAGCACATTCACTCATTTTTAGAAATGTCCTCTACATTTACCGTTATCAGTCAGTTTTCAGAAGATTGGGTTTTTTAGCCCAGATCTTTGGCTTAGTCTTCACCTGAGAGAAGCAGCCAGATGAAGGAAGTGTCCTCCTCAGACAGACAGAGCACTGCCTTTGGGTTAACGTGTGGCAAAAGCAGCCACTCTGTTCCATGTCTCACTGTGCAGAACTACACTCAACATTAAGTTAATGTGATATCTAGAGACCAGCTGCTATGCAACAGTGACATACTGGGTTTGGACCCAAAAAATGCACGTCCCAGAGCTCAGGGCAGGTGACCCATTTCACAGAATCAGAAAATGGTTTGGGTGTGAAGGGACCTCAAAGCTCATCTGGTCCCAACCCCCTGTCATGGGCAGGGACACCTCCCACCAGCCCAGGTTGCTCCAAGCCCCATCCAACCTGGCCTGGAACACTGCCAGGGAGGGGGCAGCCACAGCTTCTCTGGGCACCCTGGGCCAGGGTCTCACCACCCTCACAGCCAACAATTTCTTCTTAATATCAAGTCTAAATCTCTCCTTTTTCAGTTTAAAGCCATCACCCCTCATCCTATCACTCCATGCCCTTGTCAAAAGTCCCTCTCCAGCTTTCTTGTAGCCCCTTCAGGTACTGGAAGCCCAATTCAATTTCTAACTTTCCTTTTTAACAAGATATACACAAAGCTCTAACAACTAGCCCACTAACAACTGCAAGCATACAGAAACTTCTACTACCAAAGCACATGTTTACTGTAAACCTTACTTTTTGGCATTGGCATACGCAGACAAACTGAGATCAACGTCAACTAAGGATGGTTTGTTTTTCTGAGGTTTCTTCAGCTGTTTGTTTTTATTCTTTTTCTTTTTTCCCTTTGGCTCTTCTGTTTCTTCTTTCTCTAAATCAGCATCCTCCTCCTCCTCTTCTTCCTCTTCAGATAACACATATGGGTTCCTAAAAAACACATGACATCATATGATTAAGATAAGAGAACTGGTTATTTTTTTACCAGTAGTGCAACACACTCTTACTTCTATGCTCTCATGAATGGCCTAAGGAGCCCTTAAACCATTTTCACTGTGTAGCTGCAGGAAGGCCCCAGGAGCCTTCCAGGCAAACCCATTTATGTCTTGGAGTCAGCCAAGGTTTGGGGGGAAAAAACAAAAGTAGAAGACAAAGAGCCTGAATTTTCCAATCGAAGGAAGTGATGTTTTCCAAGGCAATTTCTTCTATCAAAAGACACACAGCCATGCTATCAACCTCGAGAAAAATCTAGGCTGAAAATGAAGAACAGTCCTGAAAATCTACTTTCATAAAGTAAAAGAAACACAAGACACTCAACGTGTGATCGACGCATAAAAAGAGAACAGTCACACCATCATACAGACTCACTGACCAGGACAGCAATCTGCTGGTTTAAAACCTCACAGAATATCTGCTCCACTGTTTTCAAAGAGGTTTGCTGAGCACACTGGATTTGTATTGCTTCCTGCCAGGACACTAAATCCTGCTCCATACAGCTGCACTAAGTCTGTGCAGCAAAAGGTGGTGGAGCAGCATAAAATAACACTCTTCATAAAGGAAAACAGATCTCCACCGAGAAGGCAACCCTCTCTGCCCACAGAACTCTGTTCTCTTCATGCTGCCACAAGGAAAACTTGAACCACCAACACACAAGCTAAACAGATACCTGTCTCCTACCTGCAGCTGGTCCAGGTAATCCTCACTCACCTCAGCAGCATCGTGATGTGATTTGTCTGAAGCTTTAACTCCTTGATGGCACTTGCAACAGGGTCTCCCTGTGCTTGGGCTTCTTTAACAATGGCCCCGATCTCTGTCCAGTCTATCTGGTTGGCCAACGCACTGCGCACCACCTGGATGGCTCGGTCCACCATCTCCAAGTTCATTTCTATGAGTTCTCCTTTTATCTTATCAGCTTCCTTAAAGAAAGAAATAAAAAAGTTTATACCCTGCTGACTGGAGCGACTGGGACCCGCAGGTTCAACCCTTCAACAAATGTTATGTGTCTTCTTAATTAAAAATAAATCTCAGTCTTACCTGAGCTTGCTGAAGAGCTTCCAGTCTGTGCTCGTGATCCCTACGGACGTTTTCGAGTTTCTTCAGTGCTTGTTTTTCCTTTCAAAAATAAGGAAGATGGAAAAATATACATACAAATGGCATCTTATCACCTAATTACTGCAAGACATTGAGTAGAGCATTCCAGCACAGAAATATACAGCAGTGTAAGAGATGCAGAGTCTCCAAAATATTGTTGTTAATGCTATTGCTTGTATTCCAAGCAGAACCAACTGCTGCATTATGCATCTCAAAATCCACTCCCTGACCACCACCAGCTCAGTATTTCCATAGCAAACATAAGAAATGACACCTCCCTCCCCCCAGGCTACAAGGACCAAATGAAGCACCTGAAGCTCAGGGAGGACCTCAGCTGCTCCACTCTCAGATGAGCTCATACCTGCTGCAATGCTTTCAGATCGATCTTCTGGCCCTCTAGCTTGGAGTAGAACTCATCTGCAGCCTGCAAGAGAAAATCAGCTCTAAGAACCTCCAAGCTGCATTAACCTACACGAGCAACAAGCAGGCAGAGGAGGTTCTGCTCAAGAGATGAGGCTGCAAAGCACTAGAAGAGGAGACTGATGCTAAAAGAGGGTTCAGTAACCTCCTCCATTTTACCTTTGCATGAGACAAGTTCAGCAAGACACTCAAGGATAACCTCTCACTGCACATCAGGGGCTATGCACAAGTAAATAGTTGGACAATATAAGGCCCACGGTCTTTGTGCTGAGAAATGATGAAAAGAAAGCTGCAGTTTGACACAGTGTGCTCCTCAGATTAAATACCTGCAATTACAGACCTATCTGCTCTGAATTCCTGCTGCTTCAATAGGTCAGTTTAAAAAAATAATAACAAAAAGCCAACAAACCCAACAAAAAAACCCTAGAAAGTATGCCTAAGAACTGCTCCTGGGGGGGTGTTCCAGTTGCTAGACACTGTGATTAAAATAAAAAAGGAGGAAGGTTTTAGGCTCTTTAGATCATCAATGCTGTGAAGGAGAATACAGAAATTCAGCCAAGAAGCAGGAAAAGGAAAGTGAAATGGGAACTCTGGAGCTGAAGGTCAGGAACAACACACAGTTAACGATCTCAGATGTTAATGAGTCAAGGACCAGGAAGGACAACACTCAAGGAAATACTAAATCAGGTGCCTGAAGCTTTCAAAGCAGTCACTGGAAAAGTATAAATGTGATGGCTGTGGTGACTGTTGGCCTCCAGTGATAAATCAGTGTCTGAACTCTCCACTAACAAAATGTTTGACAGCCACCTTCCCTGCAGGTTCAACTCACACCTCCAGCCACATTTCAGCTGCAGGATGTGACTGAGGTAATAAAGCCCACACTGCTCAGCAGCAGCCTAAAGGCCCTGTTTTAGTTGGCCTTTTCTGCATAAAAACATTCATCCATAAAATTAATCACCTCTTCCAATGTTATCATTAACAGCTTCTGCACTATATTTGAATTACTCTTTTTAGCAGCAGTCAATTCAAGCACTTAAGTACAGTATCAGCAAAAGCACTGTACCTTATTGAATGAGTCAAATTCCAAGTACGGACATTTTGAATGTTGAGAAAACAAGAAAGGATGAAATTCCTCATATCTGTAAAATACACATTTGATATTATCACCTGAAAACTAAAGTATGTTATGCAGACTAGTAGAAAAAGAAATAAATACTTCAAATATTTACGTGTAGATATCTTCTGCTGGTTTATCTGGTTCCAGACTTGGCTTTTTCTCCTTTTTCTGGATGATATAACCCTAAAAGAATACAAAAATACACCATCAATATTTGTCTTTGAAAAGGATCCCCCTTATCTTGGCAAGGCAGCAAGTTTCAGGTGCTAACTGACTGATGAGCATGAGACAGGAATTCATTCCAGCAGAGACCTTGTGGCAGAAGCAATGGGACTGACTGAGCAAAGCCCTGACCACTTCCTTGTCTTGACTCTGACTTCTTCCACAAAAAGAGGTGAATTTCTCTTACAAACCTCAGGATTATCCTACATCTTACCACACCAACACATGGTTTACCTGCAGAACAGTGCTACCTGCTAGTAAAGCACAACTGCAGTTCTCACAAGACCTACATAATCTCCTTGTAAATTATTTAATTGCTGCCACATCCCATATAAAGAAGCAATTTTTATTTCCCCATCGCTACCCAGAGCCCAAGCTCATGGAATAAAACCTGTAGCTGATAAGACCAGGAACAAGCATGTGCCTACTAGTTTAATCCTGTGACTCCTGCATAACCAATAACCAAGTTGCCCAGCTGAGACCCACCTTTCCACTGAAGCTGTCAGTCAGTGTCATATATTCTTCTGCTTTCTCTAAAGCAGCCAGCACTTTTTCAATATTCTCTAAAGAGAGAGGGGGGAGGAGAGGAATATTTTAAAACACCTAGAACAGAAAGATGTTTTTATATAAACATATATAACATTATATAAACATAGCACAAAAAGTGCCTGAAGCAACCTGTCCAACTGCACCACGTTAAGTAGGATTCTGGCAGGTTTCAAAAATAAAACTGCAGCTATCCTTTAGCCCTGGTGCTTCACTACAAGAATTACTGTTCATTTTAAACAGGAGGGGGAATTTTTAATTATAAAAAAGATCTCTATAGGTATTTTTAAGACATAATTATTCAACTTGCAGAAAAAAAAAAAAAAATGACCACATAAATGCTAGCACTTTATAAAAATAAAACTGCAGAGGCACGACATAAACCAGCAGCTGTGAGAAGTTATTTGTTACAAAGTTGATTTATTACAGCACCATAATGCAGTAGGAAGTAAAAAAACCCCACCTTTTGATTTATGGCAAATATAAAGCACACAGGGAAAATAAAACTACAGAAAAATCTATTCTGACTTTACTACCAAAATCCATAATTCCCCAATAAATTTAAAGCTGCCACTTTATCAAATCCCCAATGTGTTTGCTATGACGGAAGACTTTGCTGCTAACTCTTCTGCACAGGATTCTTGTAAAACATCCCTTTCCACAGCCAGAGTTCAGTTGATGTGTAAGGTGCTATCTCATTATAAAACCATTTAGACTATAGGAGTCATCTGACAGTTTATCTCCAATATATGCTCAGTTCAAGAGTTTTAATGTGAACAAGGATGGTCCCCAACCTAAAAACATTAAAACACATAACCACATGGTCAGAACCACAGGTTTAAGGATTACTCACCTCTTTAGAAAAAAATACTACACAAATATTACCATGTATGTAGTAAAGCCTTTAAAATATTATTTCCTACATACCTTTGCTTTCCATATGCTGATCTGTTTTGACATATCCAGAGAATCCAACTTCTATAAGGCAATGCTCAATGAGAGTGGCTCCATAAGCTGTTAAAAAAAATAACGAAGAATCACCTGTAGAAAACATTCACAATGAAATTTGTATTCACAAAACCCAGGACCATCAAACTACAGCCAATCCTTAGAGAGGCTGTGGAGAGCAAGGGAGTTGTGGTCCCAAATTCAGGAGGGAGAGCCCAGGGAGAGCAGATGACCAAGATCCTGCAGTACCCTCTCAGAAATAAAGGAGGATCAAGAAATGGGGAAAGTAACACTTAGGTCTACAAATCACCCTGACTGTACACTCACATCTCCTATTCAGAACCACTAAAGACAAGACACTGGACAAAATGCATCAAGTCAGAGCTCCAACAGAACTACCCTCAGGTCCTCATCACTGCAGGATCACAGCAAGGCTCACCTCTTAGTGCAGCTGGCTTGGAATCAAAAAAAATCTACTCTTGTTTTCAGAGGCGTAGGGTTTTTGTTGGTTTTCAAACATCAATAATAGCAGACTGCCATGAACAACATCCAAAAAATAGACTGCTTGAAGTTGTCCTAATTTTCAGCATCATCTAAACCTAACATGTATTGACCCCATCTCATCTTCTAATAAAATATAATTACTTACGAAGATGTGGGTTAAGAACCCTCTTCAGTTGTTCCCCTTTGGGTGCATTTGATATTATTTCAGTTAACCTGCAAAAGATAACAAGAGAGTTGTCATTCCAAAGAGCAATGGGGTTTAAGACTACATTGCATTGCTTAGAAGCCACAGAGCATTTTCAGTTTTAAAAAAAGAAGTGCAAAATGGCCTGTAATATCATAGAATCACAGAATGGTTTGGGTTGGAGGGACCTTAAAGCTCACCTGCTTCCAACCCCCTGCCATGGCAGGGACACCTCCCACCAGCCCAGGTTGCTCCAAGCCCCATCCAACCTGGCCTGGAACACTGCCAGGGAGGGGGCAGCCACAGCTTCCCTGGGCACCCTGGGCCAGTGTCTCACTGCCCTCACAGCCAACAATTTCTCCCTAATATCTAGTCTAAATCTCTCCTTTTTCAGTTTAAAGCCATCACCCCTCGTCCTATCACTCCATGCCCTTGTCAAAATTCCCTCCCCAGCGTTCTTGCAGGCCCCCTTCAGGTATGTGAAAAGACAGCCCTGCCTTTCACAGTTCCCAGTAATTTGGCTTTACTCCAGTACACACACCACCTAAAAGCAATTACCTTTCCAGGGTTGGCAGAGGTGCAGGTCCTTTGGCACTGTCGACAGGGTATCGCTCCCGAACCGCAAACCTGACGTCATCCGCCTCGTCCGTGCGAAACCTCAGGATGTTTAAAATGATGTATTCATGGTCTGTCAGGACAACGTTACCCTGCGAGCACACCACAGGGGACCATCAGCAAGGGCTGCACTCACGGGGCTTCCTTACAGAGGGCGTGCTTGGGGGTCTGCACTCACCCTGTCGTACAGCTCAACGATGAGGTGATAAGCAGCTTCATCGCTTCCAAACTGGAAGTCCACAATCCTGTCTATACCCAGCTGGTTTACACTGACAAGTCTTCTGGTCTTCAAATGCTTACGGCACTGTCAGCAACAGAGAACATGGCTGTGAGATGATGCAAACAGATTTGCTTGTGACATTTTATACGGACATATATTCTTAGCTATAGATCCCTCCTGTGACACTGCTATTTGTTTAGCACAAGTGAGCAGCTAGTTAAAATTCAAAGAGTTTATTTTACAAAAGAACTGGGATTATCCCTGCATCCACATGATGTGGAAACCCACCCTGGAGAATCTTTGCTGAGTCACTTCAACGAGGCTACATCAATAAGTGGTGGGCTAAGCACATCCGTGTGAGGCAGCACTCAGGCTGCATCCCTGCAGCTCTACCTGCAGGAACACAGCCAGGTCTGAACCCTCAAAGCCCAGCAGACTCAACAGCAAGACTCTCATGGGGTGCTGCATCCAGGGCCTAAAAATTTGGACAATCCAACTGGAATGACAAGGATTTTGCTGGAATAAAATTCTGAAAGGTCTGTGTGGTCCAGAAACATCCAGCAGATTAACGTTAGTCTTCATAAGTTTAAATTTTCATTGTTTCAGGCACTGAAAATCAACAACATGACCCCAGGTCCACATTTGCTCTTCCTTTGTCTTCAGTCACCTGCTTGATCAGGATCCAGCAGGTAAATCCTGCCACTATTTCCTTCTGACTCAAATCCTGCCACTATTTCCTTCTGACTCCCAGGGGCAGAACATGAACCTTGATTTCTGATACCCAACCACCTTATTAAAAAGAAACCACACTTTAGTTCACCTTCATTGCAAAGCCAGATGGCATCATGTTTTTTGGCCACTCGAACTCCGTCGTGTGGATGCGTATACCCGATTCAAGCAGCAGCGTGGCCTTGCAGTCTGGTCTGTTAATAAAATAAACATTTCACCACTCAGCACATGAGCAGCCACCCCTCACCACATGCCAGTTCACACTGGAATGAGACCAAAACACCAACAAACCAGCAACAGACCATCTACAAAAAACACTGTTGCCCAAAGTGGTAATGCCCATCCAACAGTGCTGCTGACAGTGAACAGACACCCACTTTTTATGTTGATGGATAATTTGGCAAAGCAAAATGCTTGGCAGGCAATGGAGTTAAAATTCTCCAACACAAGTGGAGGCAGGCAGATGAGCAAGGGTAAAAATGACTGCATTTTATCAAAGAATAATAGAATTTCACTGAAAACTAGTCAGAACAGCCAAACATCTGCCAATAGAAATCACATACACAACAAAATCTAGTTCTCATATGTACAGTAACAGCATAAAGAAATGTAAAGAAGCCCTTACTTTTGAAGGCGGATAAGATACGTCTTATTATCCACATCATAAACGTTGTTAACTCGCATTCCCAATAAGCTGTCAAAAAGAAAACACACGCTTTGGGGAATATGATACACAAACCACACCAGTGGCTGAAAAAATCCCAGTGTTCATTAAAATACACAGAAGTGTGAGTCGTGATAAACTACCAAGCAGGAACTGAAGAGGCAGGAAAGGAAGATTAATGGAATGAGCTGGAAGACAAACAACCAAAAGATGGAGAAATTGCTTAAAAAGTGCAACAAGCTAAACAAGTTGAAGGAAGAAGAGCCACTGTGGACATCCCAGCTGCAACCAGACAGCTCCTGGCTCTCCAGCACAGGATGGAGCCCAGGCTGCTGGCTCCTGCAAGCACTCCTCTTGGTGGCAGGGATGCAAATTTACTGGTTAACTGGAGCACTTTGCTCTTCTGCCTCACTTGGGCAGCCCTTTGCCAGCTCAGGGCACTAGTATTCCCAGTACAAGCACAGAAGTGGCCTGGGGGATCAATCCCATCATCATTTTGTTCAGCGCGGGGCTGAATACGCAGACTGCCCTGCACACCAGAGGGGAATGAGAGCTCACGGGGGATGGATGTGAGGAGCATCAGAGCTTCCCAGCTGGATGGGGGAGCATGGCACAGACCACAGGGCCTTCTCCACGCGCACAGTGAGGGGAGAGCGCTCAGCTGGAGCGGGACAATGAGGGGGTGATCAAGATGATCACCTTCCCCGAGGGTGTGCCAGGAGAGGGAGGGAGGGAGGACTCGGTGCTCTGTGGGGGCACTCAGGCAGCATCAGCCTCTGCAGAGGCGCAGGGCTGGGCCGAGGAGGGCGGTGCGCGGAGCAACGCAGCGGGCAGGGCGGTGGGGCACCGCGAGGGTGTGCGAGGAGCCCTCACAGCTCAGGGCAGTGAGGAGCCCGGCTGCCGGCGGGGGGCAGAGCCCCGGTGCCATGGCGGGGCGGGGGCAGCCGGGCTAGGGCCAGGAACCGCCGGGCCGGGCCGGGCCCCGCTCGCCGTGGCCGCAGTGTGCGGGAGCGGGCCCTGCGCCTGGGGACAGCCGGTGCGGGGGCAGCCGTACCTCTGCCGGAGCTCGGCGAGCACCGCGCGGATATCGATGGTGCTGAAGCGGGACTTCATGGCGCCGGTACGGCCGCCCGCTCCGACCGGCAGCGCTGCGGGCCGCCTCACCGCGCCTGCGCCACAGCGCGCTACGGGTCGCGCCCCGCGCCAAACCTCGCCGCCCCGCGGCCGTGCGCGGCCCGCCTCTGCGCATGCGCTGCTCCGCGGGGCCGGCCGGGCGGTGACACCGCGGGGAGGCGGTGTGGTGCGGGGGTTGTTTCGGTGTCGGGGTGCAAAAGGAGCGTGTCGCGTTTGCGGCGCGTGGGTAAAAGGAGCCCACGTCTCTCTGTGTTGCCCAGGCTACGCTGCAGTGGCTATTCACAGGCGCGATCCCGCTACTGAGCGGCACGGGAGCTTTGACCTGCTCCGTCTCCGACCTGGGCCGGTTCACCCCTCCTTAGTCAACCTGGTGTGCCTGGGCTCCCCGGGGCTCACCATATTGATGCCGGCCTTAGCGCGGACGCCCGCTCGGCATAGCGCACTGCAGCCCAGAACTCCTGGGCTCAAGCGATCCGGCGGGCTCAGCCTCCCGAGTAGCTGGGACTACAGGCGCGCGCCACCGCGCCCGGCGCTCTCCGCCCCGCGCTGCCGCCCCAGGGCTCGCACACCGCCCCCCCCGGGCACTGACGCTGAAGGGGCGGCCGGGAGCATCTCTCCGATGAAGGAATTTGTTGTAAAAGGAAACTGGGTCCCGCTCCGGGCTGTGCACAGGGGCTGCTCACAGGCGCCATCCCGCTACTGACCGGCACGGGAGCTTTCACCTGCTCTACCTCCCCCTCCTTAAGCGACCTGGTGGCCCACGGCTCCCCCAGGACCACCCCATCAGTGCCAGCCTTAGCACGGCCACCCACTCAGCACAGCTCGCTGCAGCTCAGATGCCATCCGCTGGCCTCAGCCCCCCCGGGACACAGGCACCAGCCCCCGTGCCCAGCTGCTTCCCAGGCTCCAGCAGATCCCTGCGCACCCATCCTGTGCACGCCACACAGTGGCGGTGGGGAACTGAGAGACCATCCTTGGGCTGCTTGTATTTTGTGTTTAAAAATGGGTGGGTGGATGGACAGGAAAGATTTCTGAGCCCAAGCAGGTTTAAGCAGCTGAGAAAGCCCAGACTTCTCGTTTTGAGGCACACCGTGATGCTCTGTTTTCATTTTAAGCCAAGTGAGGCACATCAGGGAGCTCCATCTCCAGGATGGCTCAATATGCTTCATTTCCTGAAGAGCAACTAAGAGCTGTCCCAGTCTCTGCTTTGAAATACTCCTTATAGAGAACAGCTTCTTGATCCGCCAGTGTTCTCCTAAGAGTGTAAAGCTCAGAGCTGAGGACACAAATGAGCTGTGACAGTGAGTACCCGATGGAGCAGACTAATGAGATGCTCCTGAGAGCTGGAGCCCCGGCATCCTGCCTAAGCTGGCGGTGTCTGAGGGATGCTTACTGACTCCTGGGTGTGCAGGGTCTCTCAGCCAGAAACACAATGGGAAATTCTGCTGTCATTCCCCATTTTAGTAATTCCATCTATTGGGACCCCAGTGGTCCGGCTGGGTCCTGCACTGGGGCCCTTCATCGCTGCAGGATATCACAACACGCCACCAAAACATGAGCACACCTGAGGGAGTAAGGCTGGGGCAGTATCTTCAGGTCAAACATCTGCAGGAGATGCTTTTGCCTTTCCCCAGTATCACTCAGCCCTTTTGTGCTTGTCCCCCCAGCACAGACAGCTGAAAAACGCAGGGTCGTGTGGGGGAAAGATGCCAAAAGAGGCTGGGTCCCGCTCTCTCGCCCGGGCTGTGCTACAGGGGCTGTTCACAGGCGCCATCCCGCTACTGACCAGCATGGGAGCTTTGACCTGCTCCGTCTCCGACCTGGGCCGGTTCACCCCTCCTTAAGCGACCTGGTGGCCCACGGCTCCCCCAGGACCACCATATCGATGCCGGCCTCAGCGCGGACGCCCGGTCGGCACAGCTCGCTGCAGCCCAGAACCCCCGGGCTCAAGCCGTCCGCCAGCCTCAGCCTCCCCGGCGCTTGGATTACAGGCACGAGCCACCGTGCCCGGCCGGCCACAGCTCTCCAGCACTCAGGGACCAGCTCCTCCGGCCTCACCGTGGCAGCCAGGAACTCAGGCTGATGTATTAATGCTTCTGCAACCCAGCGGGAACAGGGGGGAGAAGGAGCATCAAATACAGGAAGGAAAATTTAGCAGTGAATGCTTGCAGGTGTAATGAAGTGTGTTGGTTCTCAGAGAAGGATATAAAAGTAATAAAAATGTAATGTCAGGAATAAAATGCAGGAGCTTCTTGCCTTTGTCCACTCACTGTTGCAATAACAGCTGTGTAGAAATACTTTTACAGAGTATTTGAGATCTTCACTGTGTTTTGCCTGTCTCAGAGGCCTGCCCAAGAGAGCTCCTCCAGACATCCCATGAGAGTAACTGTGCAGCTGGCCAGGGCTGGGGATGCTGGAGGTCCCTCACCTCCCTCTGGCTTCACAGACGCCTGAGGGTGCAAAGGAAGCTTAGAGCCAACGTGCTCAGATAGCTGAGGCAGCCTTTGCTCTAACCCAGAGGTACAGACTGCTGTCCCTTCCCTAGCAGGGCGAGCCAAAGCTGATCCCAAACCACACACTGCCATTCCCAAAATGGCCTTTTTTTTTTTTTCCCCCTCTCCAGATGCACATTATTTCTTCAGACATGCTGAGCCCTAGCCTGGGAGATCTCTGGTGAGTGCAAACACACACAGCCCCAAGCAGGGCTCCTCAGACTCTCATGTTTCTCCACAAAAGCTGTGCAAGACCACCTCCGAGGGCAGCCACCATCCCTGCCTCCACACCAGTCTGGAGGAGAGCAGAACCAGCTGCCAAGATCACAAACACTGCCAGAGAGCAGCACCAGCCCAGCCAGAGCCTCCTGCTGCTGCCTCCACCTCCATGGACCCCTGCCAGCCTGCAGCCAGCTCAGCCCTGACAAAAGGGCGAAAGACACCAAAGGATGGTGTCTTTCCTTCACATTTCTTAACCACAGAAGTCAAGGCATGGGTGTACCTCCTGCCCAAGCACGGACATGTTCCAGGCACAAACATACCACCTTCCCACAGCACCTCCTGCCCAAGGCCAGACCCCCCAGCAGCCACTCAGGAGGTGTCTAAGCATTTCATCCAGGCTGCCTAACCCAAGGTAGTGGAGCAGAGTCCAGGGCTAAAGTACACACACAGCAATCCCACCTCAGAAAAGACAAACAAGATCTTCCTCAGTGCTGCACAAGCCTGAAGTCCTTAAGGGTGTGAGCACTGCATGGGAGAGGGAGACATCTTGTTCTGGGCTCCTATCACCCACTTAAGGAAGAGCTGTCAGTGACAGCTGGAGTTTTGGTTAAAGGCATTAGGATAATGACCCTGGGGTCATGGGCATGAGGAGAGTAGGCTTGACATCCACAAATGGGGGAGAAAGGCAAGCCATCTGCACAGAAATAACACTTAGCACAGAGCCAGGCATCCCACTCCTGTGCCCTTCTCCTGCCAGTAACACGGGGGCTGTTTCTTCCTGCCACAAATACACAAATTTCTTATCACGTGAGAAAACACAGCAGGAGTGAATCAAGATAGCAGGGGCGTGAAACTACCTGTTTTGCCTGAGCAAATCTGATGGGAACAAGCTTGGCAGAGAGAGACAAGGCACAGCCACAGAGTCCTGACAGCAGTGCCAGCCCGCTCGCAGCCACCAAAGCAACACCTGAAATAAAAAATGATGCCACTCAAAGCTGGGGACACCTCGGCTGCTCAGCTCTGAGCTCAGGGGGAGCTCTGCCCCGTGCTGCTCATCTGAGAGCCAGTTGCTGCATCTTGCTCCCCCGGGAGCTGTGGCTTTGTGCGAAGTGTTATGTATAAGTGGAGCTCCAGCCTCCTGAAGAACCGGCTTTGGGATCCCACTGACTGCGAAGCATCCCCACCCTGAGCTTCTCGGGCACCCCCACATCACTGCCATGCTTTGCAAGACACCAAGATGGCTCAGAACATTCTGGGCATCAGCAATGGCCTGGCTTGGGGTCCAAAAACTTCAGTGTGCAGATCACCACGGGGTCAGCCAGCACATCCAGCTGAGTCCTGGAGGTCACTGGTGTGTCCCCTGCTTTGTTGGGAAATACGGGGTGTGAAAATGCAAAAATCAGAGAGGGAAGGAAAAGCCGCACAAATTATTTTTACTCTTGTTAAGGCTTCATGATTTTTCAGGCTGAAATTGTCATGGTGGTGATTCAGGATTTTGGCATATGGAAATTTGGTCAGGCAGTATCCCCCACCTACATTTCCTCTGTCTGCTCCCGAAAATAACCTGTGAAAGGAGAAGCCAGCTTGTTTGCCAGTAGGAACTGCAAAGGCATTTATTTCGATATACTTAAGATACAAAACAAACCCAAACAGCCACTGTTGTTCCTGCTGGGAGGCCACTTTGGAAGAGCTCTTCCCTACTCCCACAGGAGGCTGGAGGAATTCCAGGGAGCCCGGGACAGGGCTATCTCCTGAGGAGAAATGTGGGATTCCTAGGGATTCTTCAGGGTCCTCATTACACCATTTCAGCACACACAGCCTAACAGAAATCTGCTGCAGCCAGAATATCTACAACACCCTCTCTTCCCACCTCAACTCCTTCCCTAATGCTGTCACATTAACCTCATGGGAAGAGCCCAAGGATGTGTTTCAGGCCACGCTGCCAGGAAAGCACACACCGCCGCAGACTGCAGGTTCAGTTTCCTGGCCAAGCCCAGCTGCGGTCACACAGACACAGACATCACAGAATTGCAGGAAACGGGGCTGAGACGCCCGTGGGGGACCATCTCCACCACTCCCTGCCACAGCCAGTGGCTCATGGAAAGCACTCCTCACCCCAACAGAGATCACTTGGCCCATTGTATCAGATATCTCGATAAGAAATCTACCAGTGGAATGTGATTTAATATCAAGGAGATAATTCATTTTCACAACAGAGTAATTTATCTAACATAGACACTAAACCCAAAGCATTATTATATTCCTCTCTCCTTCCCTGGAAAGCCACAAAGGTCTTTGAAGGATCAGTGTAACAGAGTCTTTTCCCATCTCCCTCTACCAAAAGAGGAGAGAGAAGTAAGCAAGATAGCTACACCATATTAAATAGGTCTGGTCTGATAATCCAGACTGATGGGGAAGGTGGTTACATTCACAGAGATAAAACCAAAGGGGGTAGCGATCCATTTCCTTGAGGTTTGCTTATTCTGATGCAATGGCTATTATGTAAAGCTGAAGGTGTATCATTTTCATTCATCACTTTATTGTGACAGCACTTGGATCGCTGCTGGAGGACAGAGCATGCAAACACAGCCTTACAAAACCATGAAAAGCAAGAGATGCAAACCCTGGCACCTGCACTGCCCGTAAGTTCCTTAGGGAGAAAGAAAAAGAACAGATGAGTTATCCAAAGGTCCTATGGATATTTGCTGTCTTTTTCCCCAGGCTTTAACCCGTAACCACTTTATAACCATAACTGCTTTTTACTCTCTGGGCTGTAAATCCATACTGCCATACAACAGGCACTCCATCCATCCAGTGACACATGGTCAGCCAGTGCTTACTTTTAAAATATTTAACTCCTGCAAGCTACCCAGTGTTGCTAAGGTCCCAAGAAGGTTTTTAATTCTTAAGCAGGTATATGAAACTGAACCCCTTGTGAGAGGTCATGTTTTTCAGGTAATCTAGAACACGGCAGGGTATTGTAAATGCTTTTGTTGGGTATTTGACCTTGAAAATCATCCAGCAACGTAAGAACCCACGCTGTATCGAGTATATATAGCGCCTAACCTGTACTTCTTTCCCCGAGGGGAGGTGACAGGGTGTAGATTTCTATCAGCTTTCTGCAGGCTGAGCACTGAGATTAAGAGGCAGTTCTGCTCAGACCATCACACTCCATCTTTGATGACACATTTCCATCCCACAGTTACTTAAGTCACTGTCTTAAAAAATAAAAACCCGTCTTTCAAAATACCTTGCGCTGGGACAAATTCACATTTGGAAGGTCCCTAATACAAGCTGTGTTATCTCCTGGCTCTCCAAGGTCAGATGCAGTAACTCTGCAGGGACACAGCAGTGGGGTTCCTCAGACAACAAAGCCTTTTTATTTGCTTTCCTAAGTGACACCATTTACATTCTGCTTCCTGTTTGCTGTCCTTTCTGTTCATTTACGGAAACTAATATGACTACATAAAAATGTTTCAAAAGTAGGTGGTGCTCTCTCACCAGCTTCTCACCCATTCTCTGCAGGACTGGTAAATGTGAGCTACCACGGATTGATGTGCAGAGAGTTTATTAGTGACTAATTTGAGATCTTAACTATTGAAAGTGCTGAGTTCTCAAATGTCTTTTTGCTACATATCATCCTAAAGAGCAGAAATAATGACTTTAAAAACACATGCCAAACCATGTAAAATCTTCTTCTGGTGCACAGACCACACGGACAGAAAGTTTTCCTGAAGGGCAGGGAGGATCCTCACAAATAAAGCCCAGCACAGATGAAGAAGCATTTGCCTGAGTGGATCCCATTTCTCTTCTCTGGCACATGGCCACCTCCCCACGTCCTCAAGTTTTGGATTTCCCGTGTGAAGGAGTGCATATTGCTTCTCTTTCTCAGGTTTTTAGACTTGGATGATGGCAAGATCAACTTTGGACACTTTTGGCAGTGGCAGCTGAAGAATACAGCACTGTGGTCCAGCTTGGGGCTGGTCCAAGCTAAAAAGGATCAGGAGCAGAGGCAGCAGTGGGAGAGCTCAGGGAGCTATTGGGGTGCCCAGCCTGTCCCCGTTCCAGCTGCTGAAGGACAGGACATGCAGCTGCTAAAGGCTCAGGGATCCATGGGGCAAAGGCAGTTGAGCAGAAGCTGCTGACCACAGCCTGGAGCAGCATGGCTCACCTCGGCCACAGACCCACCCAGGGCAGGGCACGCACCAGGAAAGGAGCGGGCCCACGCTGGCAAAGGGATAACACAGATTGGAGCACCCTCTCGTTTGCTGATATCAAGCACGGGCAGGCAGGAACCCTGCGGGGAGAGGAGCAGCTCAGGAAGTGGCACGGCCGCTTAGTCAGCGGAAGGCCCCGTTGGTGGAGATCAGCTCCTCAACGGCCCCAGTGCAAGAGCAGCTGCCACCTTCCTGAAAGCAAATCCCCGCCTTGGCGTGCACACAAGTATTTCACAGCTCCCATCACTGCCAGTTTACCAGGAGGGAAAGGGGAGAAGGAGCTCAGGAAAAGCAGAAGTGCCCAGCTGTTTGCCAGGTGCAATGGGCAAAGCCAAAGCTGGCCAAGCCCCATCTGCAGACAGTCCCCAAGGACGAAGGACAGCCACCAACAAACCTAAAAAAGCCATGATTCAAGACACAAGGAGCTACACCTGGGTGCAAAACAGAGGGAGACAATGACAGAAAAAGGCACTTCCCCGCTCCACAGTCACTTCAGTTTGTGCCTCGTGGTACCCACTGGCGGGTGGCACAGTGCCACAGCACAGCCATCCCCTCCCGCAAGTGTCCCAGATGCCATTCAGTGCTTTGCTTGCTGTGCTGGCTGCTGGGCCCTGACATACTTCACGCTCGAGATCCACGTTCCTCAACTGGTGGATCGCAGGAGAAAACACCAAGCTCCCAGCTATTAAAAAGCAAAGCAGAAAAACCTCACGCACAGTTGCACCCTCCCTTGAATGCTTCACACAGTCAGAACAAAAACCCTAACAATGCACTCATTTCCTGAAACCAGAAGACGCTGCTCTGGGGCCAGCGGGTAGAGGAATCGATGCCTGCACATGGACAAAGGCAGTACTTCAAAGCTCCTGACATCTCCTTTCCCAACTCCTTTGGTCAAACCCCGTGATCTCGTACTACTGCTGCCTAATTTAATAAACTGCTGCTCGTGTTCACCAACACAGAAATGGTCACACAGAAGAAAGCCAAGTAGAAACCCACTAACATCCACATCCTGACGTTAATTTTAGCCCGGCTCGGCAATAAACTCTATTTAGATAAATTTCCCGTGCTAGTGAGAGGAGTCTGAACTGGCTGTATCCAGCGGGATCACCACGGCTTGCTGTAAATCCCATGCCAGTAGAGTATTTAGCTGTATTATCTGCTGCTGAACACCAGTGTATGAGCTCTGGCACTGCCTGATGCACGCAGGGACACTGGTCAGCCCTGGTGTCAGCAGACTGCACCCCCGGCACAGCCTGCACGCGCTCATTAGGAGAGGCGACCGATGGTCTGTTTTCCTTGGCATCCGCCCTCTTTGCTTGCTGCATGGAAGAGCAAGGCTTCCTCGGAAGCTCTTAATTCTGTAGTCTAGGAAATCTCACTTTCTTACAGACTTTAAGACACCAAACAACTTCCTGCTTGCTGTTTCAAAGGGCATTGCTTTGCATGTGCCACATAATTGCAAAAATACGTCTGTCATAAAAATTAACTCAAAATTTGGTATTTTTGGAGAGACAGAAAGATATGGGGAAGTCAGTCACCCACACAATCCCAAGTGAAGGCACACCTGTGTTCTCCAAGAGCTGTGCAGGCCAGAAGGTGACCACATCACCCAGCTTCTCTGAAGACTGACCGTGAAGTAAGCGCAGCACATTTTGCTGGGTTTGAGTTCTGGATGCTGCTTCCCATGTCTGCTCCATCAGCTCAGAAGCAACTAACAACACAGGCTTGTTGTCCGCTTGCCTTCCTCCTCACAGGCCCCTGGCAGCAGGAATTGGGCGGGCAGCCTGGAGGACCAGCCTCATACTTCTCATGTGTACCAGCCTTGCTGGTGCATCACCAGGAGTGTGGGGTTGCAACGTGTCACGCCTGTGAAACCAGTCAAACATATGTCTGCTGCTCTGAGCTGCACGGGGCGCGCTGGGGCATTGCTCCCAGGGAAGGCGGGCGAGGACTGTGAACAAGTGTGTGAACACTGGTGGTGTGAACACTGTGCTTCCTGGGTGGTTGGCCACATCTTGAATTTCATTACTCTGAGTTATCTGGCAGGACCCAAGACAACAAGGAGACATAAACCCAATGAAACTACACATCGCAGAATGGTTCGGGTTGCAAGGGACCTTTAAAGGCCATCCAGTGCAACCCCCTGCAGTGAGCAGGGACATCTTCAAATAAATCAGGTTGCTGAGTCCCATCCAACCTGACCTCAAATGTTTCCAGTGATGGGGCATCTACCGCTTCTCTGGGCAACCTGAGCCAGTGTATCACCACCCTCAGTGTAGAACCACCCCAGCATCCTAAGATAGAGTTTTAGTTTTACATAGGGGAGGCTCTTTTTGGAGGGCCCTGGTGAGGGCCCACCCAGCAGGTCACATGTACGGTGGCAGGACCTCTCAGAGTTACCTCCCCACCTGGGTCCCCAGCTCCTGCTGCACTACCTCTGCCAACTGCCCGACACCACATCACCTTCACACTACCCCGAGGGTCAGCTGGGACCTAACACAGCACCAGCGCCACAGCAGCACTCGGATCAGGTGAGAGCGGCCCTGGGTGCAACCCGCCACGGGCAGGGTTTGAGCTCCTTCCTGAGGCGGTCGCCCTGCACCTGGCTGTCTCCTCCCATCGGCAGGCAGGAAGCCGAGGCCTCGCAGCCTGGCTGGACACGCCAGCTGTGGCACTACCGGACCCAGCTGGCTGGAGGACACCTCAGGGGACTCCTTAGGCCAGCCCCATGCCCCCGCCCAGCTGCTGCACCACTCCATCTGCTCCACACCCCAGAGCACTGTGGCCCTCAGAGCTCGGGCTGTCCGCACACTCCCCAGTCCTATCAGCCTTCTCCTCCCCGAGAACCCACAGCCACCGGCGGGCAGCTGTCACGGGTGGTGGCCCGGCCTCAGGCCCCGCCGGCCGCCACCGGGCGCTGCCTTCCCCTTTAAGACGCGCCCCTTGCGTCGCGCGCGAGTCTCTGCTGACGTGTGATCGCGTGGCGGCTCTCCCCACCGAAGCCCCGCCCCCTCAGCCGCCCGCATGCGCAGTGCCGCCCGCAGGAGCCCGGCCCCGCCCCTCCCTTCTGTGGCTCGCGCGCCTCGCAGGTGCAGAACTGCAGGAAGCGACGCCCCCGCCCGCGCTGTGAGGGAGGCGGGGCTTGGAGGACGCACGCGCACCGCGCCTCCCGGGCAAACCAGAGGGAAACCACCGCCTTTCCGCTCCCGGCCGCGCTGTCTGCGCGTGCTCCTTCCCACGCGGGAGGGGGCGGGGCTTCGGCTGCGCAGGCGCAGTCCCCGCCCGAGGCCGCGCGGGAAGCGGGTTGGCGCGCATTGCCCTGGGCGGAAGGGGGCGGGGGGCGGTGCTCCGCGCGCTCTGCCCCGCCCTCCTCGCGGCCGCTGGCGGCGCATGCGCGGTCGGTGGCGGCGTGGGGTGGCGCCGCGGAGGGGCCCGGCGGGCGGGGCGGGGGCGCTGCGCGCAGGCGCGGTGGCGGCGGAGGGGAAGTGAGGCGGGCTCGCGCGGCGCCTTTTCCGGCGGTGCTGGCTGAGGGAGCGGCGCGGAGCGGAGCCGGCCCCGTCTCGCGGGCGGCCCTGAGGTAACTGCCGGCGGCTCCTCTCCCTTTCCCGCCCGCCGCGCTCGCCCCGTCTCACGCTCTCTCCGTCCCTTTGCAGGCAAGGACGCGGAGCCGCCGCCCCTGAGCCGGCATCCATGAGCTGAGGCGCCGGGGCGGGAGCCAAGGCAGGAGCCGGGCGGAGCCGCCGCCTCAGGCCCGGCGGAGGAGTGGAGCGCGGCGCGGCCCCTCTTCCCGCGGCGCCCGGGCCGCCCCACACCGCCAGGCCTCTCCTCACCCCCCCCCGCCCCGCTTCTTCCGCAGCCGCCCCATGCGCGGCCGGTGCTGAGCCCCGCCTGCCCTGCCCGGACACCCCCCTCCCCCCCCAGCCCGGCCGGCCCCGCTCAGCTCCGGCCCCCGCCCCGCGCGGGCTGCTCGGGTGGGCCGCCGCTCGCCCTCCGCTCTCGCCACCCCTCACCCCGGAGGCGCCGGGTCCCTTGGATGCCGCCGAGATGGGCAAGGTGCTGTCCAAGATCTTCGGGAACAAGGAGATGCGGATCCTGATGCTGGGTCTGGACGCGGCTGGTAAAACCACCATCCTGTACAAACTGAAGCTGGGCCAGTCCGTCACCACCATCCCCACCGTGGGCTTCAACGTGGAGACGGTCACTTATAAAAACGTCAAGTTCAACGTGTGGGATGTCGGGGGCCAGGACAAGATCCGTCCCCTCTGGAGGCACTACTACACCGGCACGCAGGGGTTGATCTTTGTGGTGGACTGCGCCGATCGCGACCGCATCGACGAGGCCCGCCAGGAGCTCCACCGCATTATCAACGACAGGGAGATGCGGGACGCCATCATCCTCATCTTCGCCAACAAGCAGGACCTGCCCGATGCCATGAAACCCCATGAAATCCAGGAGAAACTGGGCCTGACCCGAATTAGGGATAGGAATTGGTACGTGCAGCCCTCCTGTGCTACTACAGGGGATGGACTTTATGAAGGGCTGACATGGTTAACATCCAATTATAAATCCTAATGAGAGAATAACTATTTAGTCTACAAAGAATTAAAGAAAATTAAAAAAAAAAAAAAATTAAAAAAAAAATAACCTACATGGCTTTCCGGAAGAATGATTCTCTACTGAAAAGTGAAACAAAAGCATCCATAGGATTATCATCACCTTTCTCCAGTTACCACCCTTTCCTTCTGCACACCTGACTGGATTCCTGTTTTAACTCTTGCTTGGCGTTAGGATGCCTCTAATCTCCGAATGTGACACGAACACAAGCACTAGATGCTATGGCAGACTTCCAGCGAACAGGGGAAAGACACATTGTAGACTTGCTAAGTAACTTTTCTTTTTGTTTTTTTGGTTTTTTGTTTTTTTCTCTTCCTCTTGATAGCCCTTAAGATGGTTTGATTATTTTGGGGGATGGTTGGGGGAGGGGTACCATTTTCAGTGTATGCTTTTTCTGGTTCTACTTTTTTTGATTATATATTTTTTGTTTGTTTGTTTCCTCCTTCTTTCACTTGCTGTAGATTGCTACTTTTTTGCATTCACGCAGAATATGTTGATAGGTCTACTTCATCTAGTAAACTGAAAATTATTGCTTAAAATCAAACTGCAGTCTGTCTTTTTATATATTAAGGACTTTTTTTTTTTAAAAAAGTTCTGTTAATGTGTAACTAAATAGTGACTCTCAGTCTGTCTGCATATCTTGGACTAATAACGAAACGAATTCTTGCCTACAGTGGCAGATAGAATACCATTGTAACATGTTCAAAGTGCATATCAGGCGTAATGTTAACTAGGTAATGTAAGAACTGCTTTGAAATGTCAGCTGTGAAGTTATGAACCATACATCATGCATGAGAAGGGATGCAAATAAGTTTCCCCATACCACATAGCAACCATATAGCAAATAAGACATGAATGATGTAATAGTTGCAGGGTAGATACTGTTCAGTTTTCCTCTCGCATTGCAAACTTAATGTTTAGCTGCAGTTTTTTACTACTCGTGTCAGTCTCCGATTCAATGCAAGATAGGTTCCTTTCAGAAAAGGCAGCAATAATCCATCAGCGTTGCAACGAGTTTTACTTTAAATCACAGATATTTAGGCCAAAAGAAATCTAGCACTGACTTGCCTGTCTTGTGATGGAGACGGATTGCTTTCATCTCAAGACAGCTGAAGACGTCTAAACCTTAAAAGGATTTCTGATTCTGACATGCATGTAGTAGAAAGATAAAATTCTCTTCCATTTTGTAGACTTCTGAATGGGCAAGTTCCGTGTTCAGCTGTAACCCAGCTGGGTAATTCTGACATCTGAGTCATAGCCATTTTGAGGAAATCACTCATTGCTTTAGTTTCTACAAGACAACTCCTACAAGTAGTTGCAGTTTTCACCCTCCGTCTCGGAAGCCGGTTGTTGCTGGAGGCCTGTAGGAAGGGAACTATGTTGGATGTCTGAAGCCCATTGAGTAACTACTAATGAGAGCAGGGAGGAGAGAGAGAGTATACGACTATGAATGTAAACTTCCATAATTGGTTCTTAAAGGGCAAGCAGCTCATTTGCCATATCACAGAATGCAGGTGTGACTGGCAAATAAAAACCAACCCACCCAGAGCAAGTGTTAGTATAAAAACTCAATCAAGTATTAATGCTGGTGCAAAAAATATTAAAGCAGCTGGTTCTTATTCAGCCTTAAGGATTAACTTCAGATTTCCTCAAGGAGTTAAACTCCATTGGGGAATTCTAGGAATGTATGCTACAAAACCAGAAGAAAATGGCTTTTTTACTCCTTTTTTTTTTCCCAAGGATATTGGTTTTACATGAAATTGGGGGCATTACACTACATTTCTGCAGCATTGACTCTGCGTGCTAAGTACATTGTATATGGAGCTCTTACCAAAGATGTATGGGAAGATAAAAATCCTGAATTCAATTTGGAATGCTTTGGACCACTTTAAAAAGTTGCTTTAGAATATGGTTCCTAAAAGACTTCGCCTTGATGTGTGTTGCAAATGGGACTGAATGGGTTCTTGATGCTGGAAGATAGAGCAGTGATTGGCCATGATCTTTCCTGAAATACATCCTGCAAAAGTTTCATGGAGAATAACTCTTGAATCTCAGCTCCAAAGAAGAGGTGAGGTTTGGTTTGGTTTGTTTTTTTTTCACTCAAGGCTTTTTGCCATTGGAATGTCATTGCTCTATTTTCTAGCTTTATTTTTTTGTTCCTCTCGATGTAACTTAACAACTAGCGTGGTGGTATAAAGACTAAAAAGACAAGAATATGGTTACTGTTTTCTTCTGGAGCATAAATAAAATAGCCAAGCACAAAGTAAATGCCTAAACTGGAAAACTTGAAGCTCTATTAATGGTTCTTGAACTTTCGTAGATCTATTCTCAGTCAACATGAAAACTTCAATAACATCATTTGGTGTCTAAGTTGATTTACTCTGTTTTCAAGTGCTGGGGCAGACTTCTTCGCCAGACTCTGCGTTAAGTTGAATTCACAATTTTGTATTTCCTTAGTGACTTTGTTATCCTGTTTTTGTAGGTGAAAGGCAACTGATTATGCTTCTGAATTTTTTTTTTTTTTTTAATGTCCTTTTTTTTTTGGGGGGTGGGGAGGGCGGGGGGGAGAGAAAAAGTTCCTCAAACGTGTGGCAGAGACGTCAAAAATAAATGGCCGTTTGGTACTGAACGAAAGGTTTCACTTTCACCACCTCCTTGATAGGTCGTAGCTGAACCTCACCACGAACTCGTGGCTGTCGGGCAGTGAACAGAGCCTGTAGGAAGTGGCCACCTGTAAGAAATCCGATGATTTACAACCGAACCTGGAGTTCAAGTGCATCCATTTGTGTTCCTGTGAATTTATGGAGTTAAGTTTTTGAATGGCGTTAATCGTGTCCGATAAGTGAATGAGTTTGTAGACTGTGATCTCCCTGACTAAAGTAAACAGGAATTTTGTGTTCTTCAATATGGCTGTAGTGTTGGTAAAGAACTAATAAGCAGAAAATAAAGCAATTATACAGCGGAGCTCTCCTGGTATGTTACTTATATTTAATTATGAGAGAAACAGAAAGGGGCAATGTGGTGCTGGAGTAAGAGCGTTGTGCCGACATAAAGAGGTCTCTGTTCTGTATCTCAGGGTTGTGAAAGCCCGTCTGTAATTCCATTGAGACTTAGATTAGCGACTGTTTTTATAAGTGGAAAGGATGATACTTCTCTAATACTCCCGCTTGCAGTTAGTCTTTAGCCAACTTCAGGGTCAAACTTGCGCTGCCTTGGGAAGGTGACGGGGCTCCGTGGGAGGGCACGGAGTTTCAGGGAGGAGGTGACTTGTTCTGAAAGGGAAGATCTTGGGGCAGTGTAGAAAACGCAGCGATGGACAAAAGGGTGGAGGAGTGAATAGGGGAGTTTGTGGAGTGACAGATGTGACTCTGGGATGTCTTTGGTGCCGATAAAAGGATTTGGGCAGGTGCAGCGGGGAAGGCGTGGGGGGGCCGGGACGCGAGCAGCGGGCTATGGTTACCGTGACAGCTGCCGTGGGCTGGGGACCACCCCCGAGTCCCAGCAGGAGCTGGGCCATCAGGGCCTTGCCAACAGGGCATGGCAGAGGTTTTGAGGTCACCCCCGGCACCCACAGCTGCAGGTGTGAGGCCAGGCGTCGTGCAACCGTCTGCGTGTTGCAAAGCTGTGGGGAACAGCCAGGAAACGTTCCCCAGCCCGGTGGGAGTCCCGGGGCGCAAGGGTGGTGGGTCCACCCCAAAGCCTTTCTCATCCAGGGTGTTTAGGTGAGGCTCTGTCTGCCTGAATGTCAGTTAAGGGTGTGGCTGTGTAAATGAACTTACTCTGACTTAATTAAACTCCTCGGAGTTTAGACACGAGGCTCCAGAAGCGTAAACTCGTGTTTCTTTCATTGTAGTAGTCAGTCATTTCTCAAAATGTCAGCTCTTATCGTCTTCAATCAGACCTTTGTTGCAGCAGCCCTTAGCGTGGCTCCCCACGCCGCCCCGTGACTCACGCTGGAGCAGGGCTTTTTTCCTCCCAGTCACAGGGCCCTCATCCTCACGGACAGGGCTTGGAAAAACTCTGCCTGCCATTCCGAGTTGGAAATTAACCCTGCTAACACGATGGTCCTCCCCGAGGAACGGCTCTTGCTTTAAAGGAGATGAGTTGCACTGTTAAAAGAGCTGGCTGCAGGGTGTGTGATGGCTGATGGACCTGAGCGTCGTTCCCCTTGTCACCCGGAACATGGCAGCAGCCTTGGTGTGAGCACCACGCCTCGGACTTTCCGCTAACGCCCGGCTGTGCTTTTAATCATGGATTTGTTTCTAATACCTGCCCAGCCTGAAGGGTTTGGTGTGTGGGATCTGAAATCACCTCGGCTTTGGAGCTTTCTGGGAAAAATAAAAGCAGCTTTCTCCTCGCCCTGGGGGGAAGCATCACCTCTGAGGGGCTGCTGGGGAGCTGGTGGCACCTCCCCTCACTCGCTGTTCCTCTTCTGACTCCAGCCTGGAAGTTTCGGAACGGGGCCGAGGTGGATGAGTTGAGCACTTCAATTCATCTCGCAGAACTGGGAGCAGTGGGAAGAGCGGTGTCATTCTAGCCCTGCCCTCAGTCCCGCAGGGGTGAGGTGGCTGAGTCAGAGCTTGGGGTGCTCGGGGTGCTCGGCAGCAGCCAGGGCTGCGTCCCCCGGCAGCGCCCGCAGCTCGTGCGGAAGGCGGCTCCTTGCAGGCGCTGAGCTGGGTTGTGCAGCGCCTCGTCCAGGATGTGGCTCTCCTCTTGCCTAAGAACAGGTATCTCCGGCCTCCTTAAAAAAGAGAGGAGGGGAAAAAAAAATTAGAAGTAAAGATGTGAGTAAAGATGTGAGTCATCCGCTGAGCTCTCCAGCCTCGGTCTCACGGCGGTTTAACAGGCTCAGGCCCTTCGCCTCGAGAGAAACGTTTTCCCTTCCAGAGGCTGCACTTCACTCTGTTACTGGTTTCTTTAGTTGTGTCTTTTAGGACAGCATTAGAAAAAATACTTAAGTGGGGTGTAATGAGTGTCTGTTTTATGAGAGATGGAAATTGATGCTTGAAAATTAACAGCACTTGAAACACTTTTTTTTTTCCCCTGTAGGAGTATTCAGATGAGTGCAACCTCGAGGGGGAACCACAGCAACTCCTGGCTCAGTGCAGGTACCCTGTGTGCCCCCAGACATGGTGAAAACTCACTCCGTGGTTCAAAAGAGGAGGAAGCCAAGGTGTAGGAAAAAAAAGCTGAACTCCTGAACTGGTTTCTGTGTGTGTGCCTAGAATGGATTCCTTGTTTGAAATATAATGGGGGTAGTGCTGCCCGGGCTGGGTGCTGGCTTCATCCCGAGGTGTCTTCCTGATGGAGCAGGAGGGGAGGGATGGTTTGCTGGAGGTGAAAACTCATGGAAAGCTGCAGCAAAACGTGTTGCATGCTGATGGTTTGGCTGTTTTATGGGGGTGCACTCTTCATGCACATTTAAGAGGGGGATAAGTGGATAAGATTGTGGGACAGTGTATGCTGCACGTGGCTGTCCCACACCAGCCCCCTGCAGCTGCAGGAGGGGACAGCCAGGGTGGGCTGGCAGCCTCAGTGGGGAGTGAAGCACTTTCCCATCCTTAGCTAGGACTGCTGGAGAGGACTATTTGCTCTTTGTGTGCCTGAGCTGCAGCGACACCTGTCCCCAGCCCCACGAGGGTCCCTTGGAGGAAGGCGTGCCGCAGGGAGCAGGGCGAGTGGTGAGCCTGGATCGTTGCTGCTGGGGGTGGAGAGGAGTGGAGGGAAGCATCTGGAGCTGACACCAGCCCCAAGTACCTCTGGTGTTCATTCAAAGGACAAACCAGCGCTGGGGTACGGCTGCAAGGTGGGGCTGACACCGCTGCCTGGTGCTGGCAGCTTCTCCTTTGGAAGTAACATTTGCTTGGCTTACGTTCTCAGGAGACTTTGCACTTTGGAAGCGTGGAATGTGATATTGCATAGTCCTTGTGCTGTTAATATTTGCTGGTTTTGCCCTGAGGAGCTTTCTACGTTTTCCCTTTGAAACCAGGGGGCTGTTGCAGAGCGGGCACCGACCCCGTGGCCGCCCGTCAGCGGACCGAGGTGCGCTCGTGCAGTGATCCCATTAGCTTAACATCTGCCAGAACACCCTTTCCCCACGGGGGCTGGATTAGTCTGGAACTGACCCAGCTCTTCAGGAAGCTTTTCCTATCACTCACTTGTGGCTTTCCATCTGCTGCCCTAACTGTAACCAAACCCAGCGCCCGTCTCTCACCGTAGAGCAGGAAGCTTTTTGCAAGCAAAGCAGTGATTTGGCTCTACCTTTCCCTCCAAAGCAAGTCTGGCTGTTTAAGTGGTCAAATTACATCGTGTTTAAACATCCAAGTTACATCCTATAGATCACGTAGATACTCGTATATTCGATCTCAGGGGTTGTTTTGGCTGCAGTGACCTGCACTGGGCTGGTTTTCACGTCTCCACTGAAAATAAAAGCATTTCCAGGGGAGGTGAGAGGCAGCAGCAGGACAGACGCTCCTGGTGTACTTGATTTTGTTCTTGCTGCCTGCTACAAAGGTTCAGGACAAACTTCCCCGGCACCTGGTGGCTGGAAGACGAGCCAAGCTCAGCCAGGGCCGAGGCGAAAGTTGCTGGCGTCCGGCGCTGCGTCGTGGAAGGTGTTGAATGGCTGCCAACGAGCCGGCCCTGGATCTCACTCTGGCTCGTCTCACAACCTTGGACTAGTTAATGAATTCCAAGTCCTCCAGCTTTTGCCTCCAAGCGTCTTGAGTATGTGGCGTGTGTGCCAGGGTCACCCTCAGCTGGGCTGGGATGCTGCTGCCCGGGCGCTGGCGATGCTCCTGGGCTGCTTCTGCCAGGCTCCTGTGGCTGCAAAGGCACCTTTCTGCCTCGGATCTGCTTCTGGCCACGTTTGCTGCAGCTTTCTGGCCTTCTTTAGGGAGGAACGGGAATATTTTGGACCAGGGCGGTGATATGTTCTCCCTTTGCTGCCTGCAGCCTTGCAGCTGCCATCTCAGGACCTCAGCTCCTGCCTTACCTCTTTGGCTGATACCTAAGGAAGAAACTATCTGTATTTTCCCCTTGATATCAGGGTACACTCTCAAACACAGCACCAAAGTTCCATCATGGACCTTATTAATGACTTACAGAGGGGGATGCATCTCCCCACGAGGACGAGCTGCAGCTTTTCTACCTTGTTTGAAGTTGCACGTGGGTTTCTCTTACCCGATGCCTCCAGGCCCTACCTTGACCCCCCTTGCTCCAACACTGTGCTTGCTCATGGTTGCCTCTTTGCTATGCTGTGGCCATGCCATCAGGGAGAAGGGGCTGCACAGCTTCTCCTTCCCCTCTTCCACAGGCTCCGGTGGCTCCCAGTCCTCCCGGAAACACTCCCGAGTAGTGAAACTGGTTAATCACGTTGAGGCTGGAGGGAGTGCTGGCATCCAAGTGGGATCTGTGGATTAACTCGTTCCGTCCGGTGGTTGCCAACTTCTCAGCAGCCTGATGCATTATTCAGCGGCCTTCGGAAAAACTGGAGCTTCCCAGCACTGGAGGGTTTTATGAATTGACGTGTCTCCTCCGAAGCTCCAGCTTCCTCCTCCCTTGGATTGCTAATGAATCACAGGCTGCTTGGTGCCGAGACCTGGAATATTGTGCTGTGGGTTCTGGAGAGGAGGCAAGCGGGCTTACTCCTGAGCTCTGCCCCACCTCCCAGCGCCCGCCTTTAAAAAAGAAGGTGCTATTTAAGGCATCGGATCCATGGATGTGTTTAACATCTCCCAGCATCCCCAGGTTGCCAAAAATGTGTTCCGTGGCACCAGGGGAGGCTCCGGGACAGCCGCGCCGTGGGTGCGTGGGTACGAACCAGCCCGCTTACAAACCTGCAGTTCAAGCCGGGGCGCTTGCAGATGACAGATAGGGAGGGTGAGGTGACTAATGAAGAATAAATATCCTGCTGCACCCTCCTCGTAGGCAGCGATGTCTCAACACCCCGATGGCAGATACTGGGGGGGTGGGAGCAGGGCACAGCTGGCTCCATCAGCCCCGGCTTTCTTTTGCTTCCAGATGTAAGAGAAAAAGGGGAAAGGTAGAAGCTGTCACAGCTGGGATGCTCTTGGGGGAGGTAGGGGCTGGGGGAGTGGACTGGGGCTGTGTGAAGGGTGGTGGGGACGGGAGGGTGACAGGTACTGGGTAGAGAGGCAGAGCAATGCCTGGGGGGAGGCTCTCTCTTCCTCAGACGGGTTTATTTCCATTGGTTTCAGTGGCAAACCTGGATTGCAGCATCCTTTCCCATGCTGCAATGACACCTTTGTGTTCACGCCAGCAGAAGGCGTTTGCAGGGGCTGAGGGGACAATTTTCCATCTTCTCAGATTTTTCAAGGTACTACAGAGTTGTTGTTAAAGCCTGTTCCCCGTTTTGGAAACATAATGTAAATTATGCAAATGCTGGTGCAGCAGTGGTGAGTGACAGATGTGCTGAACACCCAAAGCTGGTTCAGCGCCAGAGCCCTGAGCTGGTGGGGGGACAGGTTGGGGGCTCATCCTGGCTACTGCCACAGTTTCTGCTCCCACTGGTGCCTGTGCTGAGCATCTGATTCTGCTCTGATGATGCTCAGAGCAAAGCACGGAGCGCACTGTGTTCATACCGAAACACTCCAACGCTTGGAGCAGCGACACTGTTGCTTGGCCACCCTGGTATTGCCAAAAGCCACGGTGGTCGGGTACTGGGGCTGTGTTGGAGGCATGGAGTGGCCAAGCTTGTACAATGCTGACTCAGGGGGGCTGTTTGGTGGGACCAGAGAGTGGAAACAGGGTCTGAAGCACAAGGCTTGAGGGATCAGAGCACAACTCTTCCCGCAAGGCTGCTCTTTGGGTTGCAACCCTGTCACCCTCCAGAAACCCCACCCTGCCCCAGTCCATGGTGGGGCATGAGTGCCCGGGGGGAGTGAGCCCTGGCTGGGTGAGGTGCTCTGGCCACTCTTCCACTGTGCTGCACCGAAGCTGCACTGGTGCTTTGCACCTCATGGCGGTGGGAGAGGTGACTGATGAAGCCTGGGCTGCTGGGAGAAGCTTGCTCGGTGGCATCCTGATAGTGCTCTTGGAGCAGGATCCTGGGAGGGGCTGTGGAGGCAAAGGCAGATCCTCCTGGTGCACAAAATCCTGCTGCAGAGAGATTTGCGAGAGGGAGGAGGATTTTGCCAAAATAAAAGCTCTTCCCCCCACACCCATCTAGGCCTTTCCAACCGCACATCCCTCGGCGGTTCCTCTTTTAGCACTGTGTCTCCTAAAAAAAAAATAAAAGTGTTGACTGCAGCTTTTCTGGAGGCTGCAGCGCTCTCACGTCGGTTAATGCACAGCTTTTCCCCGGCCTCCTTCCCGCTGCGGTTCTTAGGCTGAATGCAATCTTTTCCGGTCTGATTGCATGGCCAAGGAATGTATGTGCACATACAGTGTGTGTCTGGAGTAAGTTAAGTGCCAACAGTGAGGATTTTACGAGCAGAGGGGAGGAAAAAATGATGCCCAAGTTGCTGCTTCCTCAGTTCCCTTTGGCTTTGGGACCTCGATGCGGCAGGCGACGGGCTGAGCCATCCCCACCTCGGCGTCTCCGCCTGTGTCGCGGGTGTGTGGCAGCGATTTCTGCCTCTCCACGGTCAATAAAATCTTTGCCAAGTGGAACAAAAATATTAAATCCAGTTGGCTTGGAAGGTAATGCTGGCTAATAAATAAACGGGGTTGAAAGAAAAACCCCGGGTGATCCGGCGTCGCAAACAAGCGTGTCATTCAGCGCTCCCTGCGAGACACCGCGGGAGGGTGCGGAGGGTGACGATAGTAATTAAGAAAGCAATTAATGCAAGACATGAAGCTGCCTCCCAAAGACACAAGGAAATCCAGACTACAGCTGTGCTGGCATCGCTTCTCCTGGCAAAGACCCTGTCTGGGCTGGAAGCGGGGGTTGCACGTGGTGTGTTCGTTTGCAGGCTCCTGGACCATATTCTGGGAGAAGCATTGGGTCGGGGGCTCAGCATCCCCCAGCAGGTCCAAACCCTCTCCATCAGCTCTGGTGGGATCTGTGCTGCCCGCTTCCTCACACCGAACTGTGGCTGGAGACACGCCAGCTGGGGCGGAGGAGCGGGAGGACCAGCGGCTCTTCCCCTCTGCCGGGGCCGGGTGATCCAGCGCAGCACCATGAGCTCCCCGAGCATCTTTCCAAGCCAGCTGCTTTGTCAGCTTGGAGCTCTTGGAAAAAAAAAAAGAGCGGGATGATGTTTCTGTAGCAGAGCCAACATCCAACGCGCTCAGCTTGGCCGCGGGCCGCGCGTGGGGCCGTGGTCAGCACGGCGCTGGATGCAAAAAGCCTTTAAATGTAGACGTGAATTAGAGCTCAATCTCACCCACCCCTGCTCAGTGGTGAAACGTCACGCTGCTAGAGACAGCCACTGGATCCCAGCACAGCAGCACCAGCATCACTGGTCCCAGACAGCATCCCTGACCCATCCCAGTCCCTATGGCAACAGATGAAATGGGGGAGAGCGCTGGGAATGGTGAGCGGGGACGTGGCGGGGGGACCCTTCCTGCCCCTGCTCCTGTCCGTGGGTGTCTGTCTGGTTTTTATAATCACATCTCCCAGCCTGATGTCCCACTGGCCACACCATGCAGACATGAAAGGTGCTGCTTTCTGCCTCTGCACGCCCTGAGTGAAAGTGAAAAATAACCCCGATGACTGCTGCTAGCTACGCTTTATATCGAGAGAAATGAACCGCAAAGGTTTACGTGTATAAAAATAAATCACAAAGGTTTATCTATATTGGTGTTCAATAGATCCCCAGCTAAAATTGGGATGCTTAACCCACTTGCTGGTGTCTGCAGGGAACGGCGCAAACCCCGGAGGAGACGGGGACGTTCGTGAGCCAGGACTGCAGATCCCGACCTCCTCCTGCAGGGACGTCCCAAACCTGTGCTTGGTGACGCCTCTTTGGACAAAACCTTCGCTCTCAATCTGCCACACCTCCGTTTTTGCTGAAGCTGAAGCCCTTTTGTGCTGCTGGATGGCTGCTGGGGGGGTCACGGGGCTCTGCCGTAGCTCTGGGTGCTGCTGGATGATTTGGGGGCACACACACCATTGCGTGTGGTTTGTGGGGGACTTGGGGACAGGATCTGGGCACTTCTGCCCTTTCTTTACGCCAGCGTGAAGCCTTGGGAGCATCCCCCCCATCTCTGCAGCTCTGTCTTCCTGGCACCAGCCCCCGTCTTCCCAAAATATCCCCTCCGCCGAGCTCGCAGAGCTCAGGCTGCCCTGACAGCGCTTGCAGGGCGTTGCCTGCAGGGCCTTTCCACTGAATTATATATAACCCTGGGCTTTGGGTTGGTTTTCTTTTTTATCTGGAAGGAAATCTGTTGCCAAGCAATATAGCTGCGGCCTTGCTTTCTCCTCCCAAACCAAGAACTTAAACTGTTGGCAAGTATTTGGCCCGTCTGAAGTGGGGTTGCAGGAGGTTGGATCATAGGAAAAAACCACCCGTGGGGTTGGGAGAAGGTTTCCCTTTCGTTTTCCAGAGGCTGCAAAGCTGGAAGTGGAGAGTTATGTGATGCTGGAGGCTGCAAGAGAAACGTGGGTTCCTCAGAAGCCCTAGCGGGTCCTGCAGGGCGGGCAGCAGCGAGCTGTCCCCACGGTTTCACACCCAGCACGTGTATGGTCTCCTGGACAGCACACTGTGTGAAAACACCAGGTTTCTCCTCAAAGAGTGCTGCCATGTGTGGATGAACCCCAGCACGGAGCCACCGGGGGGTCAAATCTCAGCGCCACAAAGCCGGAGTGCGACCATCGGCGCCTGCAGTGGCGCCGCTCATCAACCCCCGGCCCCGCGCGGTGCCACCAGCTCCAGATTAACAAGAGGGCCAACACTGACCCAGGCCCCGACTCGGGAGGCTGCCGGTGCCTGTCTGCCTCCCCGGGAAGGCCTCGGCGATCGACGCAGGCCCCGGTGCCGCCGGGCACCATCCGCACCGCGGCCTGGGGGTGGCTGTACTCCAGGCCCAGCCAGGCTGACCCCCCCAACACAGCCACAGGAGGGTTTTGCCTCACAGCAAACCAGAGGGACACTCAGTTTTCCTCATTTTTCCCTCAGCTTCGGAGGGCGATCACACCGGCGTGCTTTCCTCATTAACCGCCCTCAGATTTTCCAGCCGGAGCCTCGGCATGCGATGCTGTCCAGGAGAGTTCTCCTTTCTCAGCTGAGGTTGCTGAAGGAGTGTTGATTTAACGGGGTGCCAACAAGCCCCTGTTCCCCACCCCTGAGCCTCCAGAGGCACCGGGATGCCCCGTCCCCCACTGCCACCCATGTCCCTCGCCCCGTCCCCCACTGCCACCCATGTCCCTCTCCACATCTTCCCTTCTTTTCTCTCTCCAGTGTGTCCTACACGTAACACGCAGCTCAAACAGAAGCAAGAAGGGCTGTGGAGCCAGCAGAGCCTGCGGGACGTGGGTCTGCAAACTCAGCTGGGGGCAGAGAGATGTTTCGCCCAGGAGCAAACCCCAGTTTGGGCACGAGGATGAGCTGAGGGTTTCACCGCGCCCGGGTGCGTGCGCGAAGGCAGGCTGTGATTTGCATCGCCGCATCACAAGTTGCTTTTAAAGGATGTGACCTAATTAAGTTTCAGCTCGTTTTCAATATGATTTTCATAGTCACACGGCTGCTCTTTTTTTTTTTTTTTATTTTTGACCTGTGCAACCAGCTGGTCCAGCAGGGATGTTTCACTCTTAGAAGTGGAAGAGGAGGAAACATCTAAATTCCTTCTGGGAGCGGCTGCAGAGGCAAACCCCAGGGTCTCCAAAACCCCTTTCCATCCAGATTTAGGGTACACTGGGCAGAGGGGTGGGAGATTCTGGGGTGAGCTGCGTCCCCCCTGGACCAAGCATCCTTCCTAGAGCTCCGTGTTGGGTCTTACATGAGATGCCTCCATCCAAGACGAGTCCCATCAGGACCCATTAAACCTCTTAAGAACAATGCAAAGCCAACGATGCCTTCCAACCTCCCCAGAGCCTTTTAAACCCCAGCAAATATTGTTTTGAGTCTTAATTTTCCCTTTGAGGGCCCATTTGCCACTGAGGGTAATGTATGTCCCCAGGCAGGGCATCCTGGGTGTTTTTTTGGCTGGATGAGCAATATATCTGGAGTTTCCCTGTTGCTATGGCAAGGGTGAGAGCTGGGATTTTTCGTGCATGGGTTGGTAAATCCAGCCCCGTTCTGCACGGCTGCTTTGCCCTCCAATTAAGAGCATTCTTCACTTCCCCTTCGCAATTAGCATAAAGAAAACCAATTAACTCCTGCACGGTGAACGCCGAGCGCCGCTTTCCGCAGTGTAAAACCCGGCCGCTCTCCCGAGCTTCGATGCAGTCGAAAACCTGTTGAAACAAAGCCATTTGTCAGGCTGAAAGCAGCCCCCACGCTGGCACCCGGTGCGACACCGCCGCCCCATCCCTACGGGAGCACCCGCGTTTCCCCCATCGTGGGTCACGGGCTCAGCTTTGCCAGACCCTGCTGATGTTGGGGTTTGGCTGTGAACTGAGGATTTGGGTGTAAAAGGAGATTTATTGAAGCTTCCTGGTCATCCTTGGGCGTGCCAGTGCCTGTGTCACCCCAGGCTGTGCTGGGCAATGCCATGCCACAGCGTTCGCTTTGCTGAGCACCCACAGCAAACCAGTGGTGGGTACAAAGGGTCCCTCCACGCACAGAATCACAGAGCAGCCTTGGCTGGAAAAGACCTCCAAGATCACCCAGTCCAACCATTAACCCAGCACTGCCCAGTCCCCACTGCCCCATGTCCCTCAGCACCACATCTCCACGGCTCTGAAATCCCTCCAGGGATGGGGACTCCCCCACTGCACTCCCCCCTGACTCCCACTGCCACTCATCCTCCTTTTTTTTTATGGCTGGGAGCGAGGCGTGGGCTCAGCCGTGGGGTTTTGTCGGTCCCAGCACAGCTCTCGCAGGGTGCACGCCCAGCAGCTACACCCGTAATCCGGCCATGAGGTGCAGCAGGTATTACCTGTTCCCCGACTGCTCAAACGTGCCCTGCACGGCTCAGGCTGTCCCCAGCAGCTCCCCAGCTCCCCCAGCTCCCCCCCAGATCAATCCAGGTCTGACACAGCTGCAGCTTCTCCCAGCTTTGCCACCCCGGGCAGCGGGGTGGTGGCAGCAGGGACAAGTTGCGCTCTCTCCACTCTCCCAGAATAAATATGGGAGGACCCGCCTGGTGGGAGAGGATGGCAGTGTCCCATGGAGATAAGGGGTGATCAGTGACACAGTCTGGCTGCCACAGCACCACCGAGTCCCTGGGATTTGCCCCTGGGATTTGTCCCTGGGATTTGTCCCGGGGTTCCCTGTCACTGCCACAACACATTGCGTTTGCTGCGTTTGAGGGGACGCCCCGGGTGGCCCTGGGGAGGTGACTTGGTTCCACCGGCTTCTCCTGAATTTCAGTTTTCCAGAGGAGTGGCAGTGCTCCAGGTGGTTTATCCGGTCCTGACTGATGTGGAGCAGAGCCAGTGTCCTCCCCACACCCAGCACTGCCCAAAATCCCAAGTGCCAGCACCACCACCCTCCAGCTGAGGGATGTGCCCTGGGTCAGGCATCTGCCCGTTGTCTCCCCCCTCCACTGCAAACCCCAAAAGGGTTCTGGGGGGTCTTGGGTCCCCCTACGCCACAGCTCAGGGTGTGTTTGCTTTCCTTGGGTGAGTTTATCTCATCCGGCACCGGTCCCGAGCAAACCCCTGCCTTGCTCAAGAGGAAACGAAACAGTCGCCGTTAATGACGGGCGGCCACGTGCAGCCCCCTCCCTTTGGCACAGCTTTTGGGGGGGGTTATCCATGCCATGCACCAAAACCTGCAGCAGTTATTTGGTTTGGGGGCAGGTTTTTTTGGCTATTTTAACACTAATTAGGTGTTTGTGTGCAGCACATTGGGCTAACCCTGGGTCCTGGGTGCTGCGTGCCCCCCAGGTTGGATTGGCCTGAGGGGTTCCCTGCAAGCTCGGCAGCAGGATGCCCAATGTCCAGAGGATTTACTGAGCTCATTTCCCACTCATTTCCATGGAAATGAGGCGTTTCAGCTGCTCTGGCAGAACAGGAGCCCCGTGGTGGGGCAGGCGTGTCTGAGGAGCCCCCCAGTCTCCCTGTGTGGGGCCAGAGCCAGCATCCACAGTCCCTTTACGGGGCATTTTTGGCCTTTCCCCCCACTGGGACACTCTGAGCATCTCTGTCAGCAAGAAATGGGAGCAAAAACCACAGCCCCTTCCTGAGAGCTGCTCTCTCTCCACCTCACCTTAGGGTCCCTCTTTGCTTTACAGACCCCTGGCCCCGTGGGTCAACACCAACAGCTAAACAAGCTCAAAAAGGGCTCCACGGAGAGTATGTCTGGCTGCTGTTAAATACCGCAGGATATTGCTGGGGAAGGACGGCCCCATGGTTTGCTGGTGGCTGTTGGGTGGGTTTCAGGAGCTGCTGCTCCATCTGGGCAGTGCACGGTGGGGGACACGGCCCCCTCCCATCGCTTGGCAGCCTCCTTCGTGCCAAGGTGCCTGGAGCATCCTTCATCCTCAGCACTGAGCTCTCTGCCCGGGCAGAACCCAGAGGTTTGTCCATGGAGGGGGGGAACCCATGGCCCTCATGTCCCCAAGGGCCACCCATGACGCTGTGACAAGTGATTACACCGCCCGTCCTGCACACAACATTGACATCGAACCCCATCCATCAGCCCCCACCAATAATCCCCCGGGACAAAAGACCCTGAGGGCAGCTCCTGCCCCTGCCAGTAATTCCTCCCCTGCGCCCTAATCCCCAGCCCTTCTGTCGCAGCAGCCAAATCCAATTAACCGTGCAACGATCGCGCTCCTCCCTCCCGCCCCGCTGGCTGCTCAAACAGAGCTGGCAGCACGGCTGCAGCGCACGGGGACCCTCCGTGGGGTCCCTCGGGGATGGGTGCAGCAGGGTGGCACTGCTGGGGCTGGAGAGGAGCCATCCCTGCCCTTTGGTGGGGTTTATTCCCCCCAAAAAAGGACCTTGTGATAGCTGGGAGGTGCACACCCCTTGGTGTGAGGGAGGGGAGGTTGTCTGGGACTCGTGGCCATCACTCTGCTTGGGGTGACTTTATTTCCCCACTTCCCCAGTTTGCTCAGCTGCAGCACCAGTTTCCAAGGCACTGCTCCCAGTGGCAGCGGTACAGCAGCCATCACACCACGGGGCCCCAGCTCAGCCTCCAAGACCCAATAGGGGTTTGCCAGGAGCCTCCAAGCTCCGTTTCACGTGTCCAGTTGCAGAGGAAGATGCTCTGGTCCTTCTCCAACCCAGCACGAGGGATGGCTGGGGGTGGGAAGGATGTTCTCCGACCCATCTGCACTCCCCAGGCTGCTGCTGATTTTTCCCACAATCTGATTTGCAAAATAAAAAAAAAAAAAGAAGGCTTGTGATGGAGATACTGCATCTGCAAGATGGCCTCGAACCCCCACCAGGAACAGGGGGCAGCCAAATAAACAGCCCCCACGTTTGCATTTGCTGGGATGAATTTGAGCTGCAAGACTGGGATGTGAAATCAGATATTTTTGGGACTGCAGAAGCTCATGGGACAGGAAGGAGGAGCAGTGCAAGGGGAAGCGGAGGGCACAAAGGCAGTGTGGTGCTGGGAAGGGGGTTTGGTGGGGACCACCAGGGACGTGCTGCCGAGGAGATGCTGCCTTTCTGGGCATAGACTGGGGGAAAAGGTGCAAAAACGATGGTTGGCCCCAGATGGCCAGAGAAGAGCCAGGCAGGACCTTAAATTGAGTGGGGAAGCTGTGGCTGCCCCCTCCCTGGCAGTGTTCCAGGCCAGGTTGGATGGGGCTTGGAGCAACCTGGGCTGGTGGGAGCTGGGGGCCGAGTGGTTGGGGACGAGGTTCGACCCAGCCAGGGGACAGCTGAGGGCACTGCGTCAGCCATCAGCAGCCGCTCCAAGACCCGGGCTAATATTTAGCTTTGGACTTTGCCAAGTTGTCCAAGGGTCAAAGGAGGACGAGGACAGGAGACCCGTGTGGGGCGGAGGTGGCTGCGAGCGGGGTCAGGGCTCCTGCACGAGCTCTGGCTCAGAGGGGTGTGATTTCTGGGTGTAATTTCTACCAGTTTGGTCCTGGTTTGGCGGGGGGACATTCGCTGACAATGCCTCGCTGACCTCCCCTGTTGAGCTCAGCCCTCCTGGGTTATTTTATTCCCAGCACGCTGGGCTCCAGAGGGGTGTTTGCAAGGGCTGCATTACAGGGACATTGTCAGGAGAAGGCTGAGGAGCCTGGTGGCATCGCTGACAAGGCTGCTAAAGTGTCCCCAAGCGCTGGCACGGGGCTGAGCACACCCGCTAGCCTGGATAACCCGCCCTGGGAGGCGGCGTGGCTCTATTTAAACCCCTCTCTCCTGGGATGTTATTAAGGACGTGTCTATTAAATTGCTTTGTGTCACTTCAGCACAGCTTGTCCCCACCGCCACCCGCCCTCCCGGGGCAGCTCTCCCTCGGCCACAGCCACGTGTTTCCTCTCCATCCCCACCACCTTTCCCCACACCTTTACGTTTGGAGTTTTGCCTTGACGGGTAATTATACGCAGCGTTTTCCAACCCCAGATTATTCTAATGACACCGCAAAAGAGCTAAAAATAGGGAAAAGGCATTTTCTGCCTCTCCCCCACCAGGCGCTGCGGGAACGCGGGGACGGCGCCGGCAGCGGGAGCCTCCGAGGTGTTCGCAGAGAGCGTTTGGAGAGTATCACACCTCCCCTTTCCTTTCCCAGCCGTGGATCTTTAAATATCTGGCCCAAATCCACATGCGAGCCTGTAGCTGCTTAACTCTTTCTTTGCATTCAAATCAAAAGGAAATTGGGCACCTAAATTGGGTTGGGTGCGAAACCGCCCCGGGGAGCTCCCGAGTGCTCCAGGGCAGGAAGCCCTGAACCTGTGGGAGGGATTCAGGCATGCTGTGGGTGGTAGGGATGGGGTGGCAGGGCCTTCCCAGCTCCCGTGGGGACTTCCCAGCTCCCACAGGGCTCACAGCACCTGCCTGCCCCATCCCACTTGGCTCCCTCTGGTGTCAGGGCCCTTGGAGGTCTCCAGGACCTGTGTGCATTGGAGCCAAGGTGAGAAACAAGCCCTGAACCCACAATGTTCTTCCCAGAAATGGTGCACTCCCCAAAAATGTGATGCACTGCCCCAAACCTGGCCATGCCTGGCAGCCAGGGGACAGCTGAGCCATGCCCTCCGCCATGGATGTCACCACGAGGAGGGTGTTGGGAGCACAGGAAGGGGATGGAGGTGGCAGTAGCATGACATCAACAGAGGGCAGAGCCTGAAGCCCTGCCAGGACGCCGCACTCAGCACAGCAGCGGGGATTTTCCGTTCAGGGCGATGCTCAGCACAGCACGTGCTGGGTTATTTCCCTGTTTTATTTTTATTTGAGGCATCTTATGGGATCCTGCACGCATGGAGGGTGGCTGGGGCTTGGGAATCCATGGGGATGTGTGGATAGTGTCCCTCCACACAGCCTCACTGGCCCTCAGATGCCACCACACGTCGGCTGGGTTGAGCCCACGCTGCGAGGGGGAGCAAACATGTGGCTGCTGCCACATCACGGGCAGAAAACTGTCACCAATGGCTTTATCCACGGCTTCCCACCGGATTCCCAGAGCCCGTACTGGGAATGGGGCCATGCATCGCCACGGGCATGAAAACTGGTCCCAGCACGTGGGCAAGGACACCCGTGGCAAGCCAGTGAGCAGCCAGCATCACATCCACGCCCAGCAGGGACACAACTGCACTCTTTTTCCCCTTGGGGCAGCCCAGGTCCCAGCCAGAGTGGGGTTAACCCCTGCACCATGGCCCTTGGGCCAGGGCTCTGCGGAAGGTGAGCTGGAGAAGGGCCGGGTGTGGGAGTGGGAGGAGAAGTGGCCAATTCCTGTGGCCACAGAGGGGAACAGAAACACTGGCGAGCCAGGGAAGTGGTGGCTGCCCCTGCCACACGCCAGGGACTGGGATGGAGCGGAGCTGCTCAGCCACCGCCACGAGACGGATGAGTCAGAGGTTTCGGGCACAATGGGAAGCGCGGGCTCAGCAGGGACAGGGACATGCCGGGATGGGGACGTGCCAGGATGAGGTCTTGAGGCCACCGAAGCTGCTCTGGGGCAGGCGCAGAAGCAGTGAGAAGAAACGTGGCTTTTGGTAAGAGGAAGGAAACGGTGAACTCACGGCGGCACGCGTGGAGAGGGCTGTGCCACGTGTCCCCTCCGACCTACCAGCAGCCGGACTGGTCACCAGCACAGGGTGTCCTGCACTGGCAGGGTACCAGGACCACATCCCAGCCCGGCAAGAGCCACCTCCAGCCCCGCAGCTTCCCCAGGGCGTCTCCTCCTCCCTCCCTCCCCTCCACCACCGCCTTCTCCCTCATGCAGCCTTTGCCTTTTTTTTTTTTTTAAAATAAAAAGCAAACCAAACCAAACTCAGAAGAGGAATAAAAGCATGAGGAAGCCAAAACCAGAGCCCTGTATCACCACCCGCTCCGAGTCACCCTGATGAGCCTTTGGCTGCCCCCATGTCCCATGCTGGAGCTGGCAAGGGCAGAAATAATTGGCGCACGCTAATTACAGGGGTGAGGATGGAGGTGCTGCTCGTGGGCAGACCTCAGGCACACAGGTCTCACAGAGAAACCTCCCACGGCAAACCCACGGTGGGCTCAGCCCTCCAGCCCCAGGGGCAGTGGGAAGCACCCTCCAGAAACATCTCTGAAAGCCAAAAAATGTTTGCCAGCATTGCGGCCACCACTTTCTGCATTCATTGGCAACTCCTTTCCCCTTCCCATGGAACGGGGGCTGGGAGGAGAAGGGGATCCTTGGAAGAGGCCACTGGATTCAGGTGCCAGCATGGACCACCTGCACTGTCATCCTGCTGAGGTCACAGGGCACATTGAGCCAACAGAGTTTTGAGAGGCGGAGGGGGACACACAAAGGCTGCGATCCCTCTCCCTGCATCCTGTGTGTCACCAAAGCATGTGGTGTCAATGAAACCCTCCCCTCCTGCCCACACACTCACAAGACAATGCCTGCAGCACACAATGGGTCAAGGAGCCACTTTGTTACCACCCAGCAGCCACCACCACCGAGGAGCATTCCTGTCCCTACACTGCCCCATGCCCTCAGGTCAGGGTGGGCTCTGAAATGCTGCTACCAAAGCCAGCAGTTGCTACCCGTGTCCCCCCTGCCAGCATCACGGTCACCCATGGGTGCTGCGCCTGCCAGAGTCCCCAGGGAGCCTTGCCCAGCCCTTTTGCAGAAAATAGACAAAATTGCTACAGTTTTGTGTTTTCCCACAGGCTTTTTTTTTCCAGGCAGGGCATGTGCAAACTGGGATCCTGTGCTTGTTCGCTCTCCTTCAGCTGGGGACAGCCCACCTACCAGGACAAAAGCAGCTCCTTGGCGGAGGCTCAGAAAATGGCACAGGGGCAGCAATCAGCTGCAGGCATGGGGGCATCTGCTCCTTCAAAATGACCCAGGGACAGAGTGTAACTGAGCCATTTGCCCATTTACCAAGGACCCATTGCAGTCCATGGTGGCAGATCTGCCATAATAAAAAGCCTTTTCTAACACTACCTCTTCATGCCACAGGCAAGGAGTACCAGTTTCTACAAGACAAATCCATTTGTCCGGGATTATATGCCACAGAAAATGATTGTCCAGCTGCAGACCTTCCCAAGCGAAGCCACCAGCCCCACGGGACACGTAGGCGGAGGGTCCTGGCCCCACGCAGTCCCAGGGGCTCTGCAGCAGCACCAGGGAAAGGATGGGAATCACTCCCAGACAGCCGGATCCGGATGCTGGTGTGTTCTGTGGCAGCTGCCGTGTCCCATGCTCTTCCTAGCAATTAAAAAATAATCATGGAACGTTAAGGGTGAATCTTCTGAGGTCCCACAGGTTTCTGAGCTGTGTTGTGACTCATATTGCAACAAGAAGTGAGCAACTCCTGTGGCTGGTGCTGAGTGGGCACCAAATGCTGTGCTCCATCCCTGACCCCATCCAGGCGCACTCACCGTACATCTAAGTGGAAGTGAAAAGCTACACTGGCTGTCAGAGCAAAGAGTAAGAGTAAGCAGCCTGGCAGAGCCCCAGCAGGACCACAGAACCTTGCTCTCTTACAAGGGTGTAATCAAAATCTGGCAATACAATGCAGAGGATGGGTACCCAGCTCGGGCACTGCGGCTTCGGTGCTGCCAGCTCCTGTGGCAGTGAGCTTGGAGGTGGCTGTGCACCCCTCAGAGCCAAGGCAGGGGTGAGCTCTCGGGTAGCTCTGGGCTGGTAAGGTGTTGGCAGGGACAGGAGTTGGTCTCCAGAGCACCTACTGTGTCCCAGTGCCAGGCAGAGCCTGACTTGGCAAAGCAGCACACAGGCACAACCAGGCACCTCACCACAGCCAAACCTCGCTGAAGAGACCCTGTGTTTGTGGGAACAGTGCTCTGAGCGGACAGAGTGGGGACAAACAGGATGGGAGAGGGAGTGGAGAGACTGGCAAGAAGCAGGACAAGTGTCCTCCTTGCACCCCATTTTCCATGAGGGCCCCAAGCCTGCCCCCAGTTAAGATCTGTAATCCCCACACCATGGCAGCTTCCTCCTCCCTCAGCCACCCCATAGCTCAGCCCCCTTTCCAAAAGCCCTTTCCCCCCCCCAAAAAAAAGCACCCGTTCCATCTGGTGGCTCCAGGGACAAGGTGCAGAGGCAGCAGCCACTGTGGAAGTGACCCCCTCTCCCCTGGTGAGCAGTGGTTTCCTCTGCAGTTTTACATCCCCCCTTGCAGTGGGTGCAGACGGTGACGGGGAGAAGGCGTGGGGGCTGATGGGACCTGACCCGCCCGAAAAGGTCCCTGTCACCCAATGACATTCACAACATGAGTGCTACAGGCATGAAGTGGAGGGCAGGGAGGAGCAGCCGGTGGCTGCGTGGGGAGGAGAAAAGCACAACTTCCTCCCTTTTTTCTTCCAAATGAGCGATCCGAGCTGTATATAAAGGAAGTGCTGAAGTCACACACCTGGTAGATAAACTACAATTATTCTGGTGGCACCAACTACAATCATTCTGGTGGCACCAAACCCCTGAGAAACGCTGCTCCCCCCTCCCATGGGGCTGCATCCACAGGGAGATGCAACCAGAAAATGGCACAGCTCTTGCACTGTCTTTACAGCTCACCTTCAGACAACTCTTCTGAAGAAGTTTCCAGCAGGGAAGTCATGCTGGTGTGAACACACCAGCAAATATCTTCCTGCAGGCCAGGGGTTAATGAAGGCTCTCTTTTCATCACAAGTTAACAAGTAACGCGTGCGGTTACGACAAATTACAGTCTCGCTTTGCCGCGCGTTCACTAATCATCGCTGCCGTGCTCTGCCAGCCAGGGCGGTGTTTTATGAAGTGTGAAGTTCGCAAGGAACGCTCTGATGGGAGACAGAAGGAGCCCGAGCTCAGGGCAGGTCCAGAATGCACCTGGGTGCCTGCAAACAGGGCTCCCCCCAACCCAGCAGCTGAGGTTTTGCAGAAACTCAGTGGATTTAGCTTAAATATTGAGGTTTCCGAAGCAGGGATTATTTCTGCTGTGCGCAGCGGGAACGAGGAGCAGCTCAGGGAACAGGCACCTCTGTGGCAGCAGCCCCACTTTCCCAGCACACACTCAGGGCTGCGGGATGATGTGGGCAGCCACGGCCGCTTCCACTACAGAGCAGGACGAGACTGACTCCCTTTGAAATTCAATCTCAAAGCCATCGCTGCACAACGAGAGGCAGCTCAGTGAGGAACACCAGCAGTGACAACAAACCCGCTCACCAGAATCGCTGGAGGGTGTCAAGACTTTAACACTGCAGTTCCTCATAGTGAAAAAGCACAGGTGGAACCAAAAGAAAGGACACTTTAGTGCAGGCACAGGGATACTCAGAAAGCCACCATGCAAGCCCCACCTCAGGTGCAGAGGTTTTATTGACTGGCTAACATGAGCTCGCCGAGTCCTCTCCTCACAGAGCTGCTGGTGCGGTGTCCTGGGATCTGCAATGAGCACCCAGCGAGCCAAGAAGCAGCTGCTGGCAGAGGTAACCAGAACGTGCACCCAGCACTGCTCTGGGTGAAGCTCTGCTTCCTTTTTCTGCCTCCCTCTGCCCCTCACACCACCAGCTCAGGTCTGGCCCCTCGGAAGGTGCTATCAGTGGAGCGAGTCTCACCGCTTCTTCTGCTGCCTCGTGCTCAGTCCACCATCGAGAAACGGTTTGCTGGGAGATGAGTCACAAACCACACTGGAGACAGGCCCTTCATGCTGTTATTCTATACCCTCTCCCTCTTCTCCAGAGCTTTACCAGCTGCCAGAGGACAGATACTGTGGTCTAAGATCTCACGATGGAAAATTCTGTGAAGAAATTTAAAAAAAAACAAACATAGCACAGATTTTTTAAGTGGCCCATTTCTATTTAAGCACTGGACCTGTGTGTTGTGTCAGCACAATATGCAAAAGACTTTTCATGCTGCTGTATCTGTCTGCTCCATCAATTAACCAAAATACGATCTAACCAACCCAGACAGGCACTAAGCACCACCTCCAGTGACTGGTTTTGGAGAGAGGGCCCTGCAGCAGAGCACACAGTACTAAAAGCAGCAGCAGACATTATTTTTATCACTTTGGTGCTTCTAAACTCCCAGTTTTGAGATCCCACAGCACTACAGAGGGGGAAACAGCGTGCAGCTCAAGGATGGTCCTGCTGGGCCCTGTCACCTGGCAGAGCACTGGGTTGCCGGACAAAGGAGCTCCTTTGTCCCAGCATGGATCTGCTCTGCATTTTCACAGGGACCCTAATGGTATTTCAGTCAGCTTAGAGCTTCCCTCCTGGCATGCTCAGGCTACACCAAGGGAACAGCAGCTCTGTGAATCCCTGGCAGTGTGTGCTGTGCCAGTTCAATTAGCCTACCGTTCGTTGCCGGCGGATAGTCACGATGTGAATGTCTTCGCTGCGATACTCCTCATCATGCTTATCCAGGGGAATTTCTTCCAGCTCAAAGTCCATCCGAAGCAGCTGGTTATCAGAGAACACACAAAACAATGCCAGTGATGTGGACTGAGCTGAGTGTGCAGCTACAAGGTCCCATGATATACCCCGAGGAGGGCACGAAGCCTTAGGAGGCTGCAACCACCACTCAGACCTCTCCACTAAAGGCCTCTACAAACATGCAAGCTGTTTTCCCCTCCCATGCAGCACATTTACCCTCCTTTTAATTACTCCTGTGCCAATTCAAAGCTACAGACACTTTGCAACATTTAAGAACAATCTAAAAAGCTTGTGAGAGTATTTCACTTCCTCCAGTCTCCAAAGTGCTAAGCCAAACCACAGCACCTGCCTCCGTCTGCCAGCCTTCTCAACTGGAGAGGAGAGGGGAAAAAGGGGCTAAAACCTCCCAGCATCAGCTCTGCAGTGTGCTCAGATTAACATGGCTGAACCCAGGCAAGGTAAGGAAGGAAATAAATCACAAGAAAGCAGAAATCATCCAGAAACACCTACACCTATTGTGTTTATTGTGGGTGTGGCACCTCATCAGAGCTGATCTCAATCAGAGCAACCCTCCTCACAGTCAGGCCCCACAAGAGTTCGAGGCAAGGCTAATTATCAAAGAGGTGTTTTTATTAACACCTATAAATCATCCTGGAATTCTTGCCCTTCCTCTTTTTCGTAGTACCAGAGGCTTTTAACAGCCTATGCACATATGGCTGCCTGGATCAAAAGCATCAATACAGTTAAAATTAATAAGGCAAGAAAGGTTAGTTTGACCTTTTGAGGGAAGGAAAGCTCAGTACCTATCCAGAAAGTCTCTACTGGTTAAGTGGGATAAGAATTTCAAGAGCCACCATCCAAATTTTCTGCCCCATCTAAAGACAAACATGCTTCTCCAGCTCCACTTTGTGCAGGCAACTTGAACGTGTACGTGTAGCAACTGCCACTGATGTTCAGCTGATCCAATACAAAGACCTCCTGTATCCAAATTATTTTCCTAGTGTTCTCAAACACGTACCTCGAAGTATTTTCTCTCAATTTCAGGATTCTTTCCCATAGTCCTCTGCTCATAACAGCACAAGATGCACGTATCGGGGCCAGTAAGGTCTTTGAGTGTCTTCAGCAACGGTTCTAATGACTGCTCAAAAGAGGTTAAGTATTTCCACTTAGATTTCAAGTTCATTTTACTGGTATGATACTCTCTGACTAGAGAAAGTCTTTACCCAAGAGAGAAGTTTCCAGTTTTGCTTTTCAGGGAGTTATTTTTAGTATTTTATCTAGGACAAAAAGAACATGGGGGCAAACTGGAAAGCAGAGGAGAAAGTGAAACTGCATAGGAGAAGAGTTTCAGACTGACCAAGAAAACTGAACTAGTATCAAAGCCAAAAACATCCCACATTGCTGAGTGGGCATCTCCTCAAAGCACGCAAGAATGACTATTTCTTAGTATGTTTCAAAAGTGAGAGTTTTCTCAGCCATTCTTGGAACATGGCTCAGATCCAGACCACTACGTACGGAAACCGGACAAACATGCAAGGGGCCAGTAAGACCACTGAAAGGGCACTGGGACGTGGGCTTCTTCAGGTCATTTCCCTTTTCTTGCAACTTCTGTTAGCACTCTGTGCACATCCTACAGAGCTCCAGCTGAGGAGATGGGGCAGACTACAGCAACCACTTAGCTGGAGCATGATTTCTCCTTTTGCCTTCCCAAGGGAAGCGTGAGGAGAACCCAAACAGTGCAGATGTGGTACTATTAGATTTCATTTACCAATGCATTAAACAGTTCACAGCTATCAGTCACAATGTTTTGCTTCACACTACATTCTCAGTGTGAAAAAACAGAAAAAAAAAAAAAAAGGAGGAGGGGGCACAAGTCTGAGGTTTTTTAAACATAAAAAAAGCCTCTGGTTGAATTTCAAATGTCCTTGAATCTGTTAAAAACACCTTTTTCAGTCTTGTTCCACATATTCCTCTAAACTATGGGGATGCATAGATGCAAGCACAGGATTTATTCGAATACTCCTGTTAAACCCACACCCTTCCCAAGGAAACTTTCTATAGGGGTTTTGCAAAGTCCTCGTTTACCTCCTCGTAGTAAATGCAATCAGCCATCAGTATATAATCGGGGGGAGGCTGAAATTCTGCTACGTCTTCACCCCTAAAAAGAAGCAAAGGAAAGGTGAAAACAAGCTTCAGTAAGAAAAGACACAGGGCTGAGCATGAAGGCAACTGCTACGTTCTGACACTGAGCATCCCTGCCACAGGGGTGTTCTTAAGTATAATATGTGGTAACTTAAGGCAGCGCGAGCGGGCCCCCCTGTTTAATCGGAACGAAGCATTAAAGGCTCATACAAACCATTTCAGTACCTTGGCTCGGACTGACCCTGTCACCAGGTGTTTGTTGTGCTCGATGTTGGCCACCAGCAGCTCCTGCAGCTCCTCCAGGTCGGTGACCGTCACGTTCGCCCTGGAACACACACACAGGGTTACGGCCCGGCCCACCGGCACCACTCCCCGGCCCCGTTTTGCGAGAATTCACACGATTTCACAGGGATAATACAACAAAGGGGGATAAAAGGCGGAGGAACAGGCAGCGCGGCCCTGCCCGGCCGCCCGCAGCCGCTCACCCCAGCGTGGCCGCCATGATGCCGACAGCGCCGGTGCCGGCCCCCAGCTCCAGGACATGGCGGCGGGCGAGGGGACAGGCGCCGGTCTCCAGGAACTTAGCGAGCACCAGCGCGGCGTCCCACACCACGCAGCCCACGCCGCCCACCGCCCGCTGCTCCAGCCGCAGCGCCGGCCCGCCCCGCCGCTCCAGCTGCCGCACGAAGCCCGCCATGGCCGGCGCACTGAGGCGGCGCGGCCCCTCCTCCCGGGCCGGCCCGCCGCCAGGCTGAGGGGAAATGGCGGGCTTGGGCGCTCCCTCGAGCTGTGTGAGCCCGCGCGGGCGGCTGCGCCTCAGCCGCGCTTCTGGAGCAGCACGGATCCCTGTTCCGTGTAAAGCGCTCCTTAACCCCTCCTGGGTGTTACATGAAAGTATATTCTGGGCTACCCTTGCCTGACAGAAAAACACACTTTTATTGAGTTTTTAGTGCTCGCTGGCAGCGCTGAAGGGATCGTTACCTGCCGGGGTTGTTGCAGGGGTGAACATGGAGGCCATGGCTCACCTCAGGTACCGCAGCCTTCACCACAGTCCCTCAGAGGCCCCAGTAAGTCACACCTTGGCCATGCAGCCCATCGGACCGAAGAGGACATTAAACACCAGCCAAAGGACAGGCGTGAAGGAAATTTTCCATGTGTGAACCGAAATGTAACACACAGGGATTCAAATTCCCCTTCTTGAGTTACCTCAGTGCAGCCTGTGAGGAAGCAATGGTGCTGGAGCCCCTCATCCAACATTTAAACTCACACAGAGGCTTTACAAAAGAAACTGAATGAGAGCTGACTGTGCATCAACATTTTTAAGTGCAAAGGCTTTTGATTTTTTTAAATATGGAATAAAGTTTTAACTACTCTGTTTCCTAGCATTTCTCACTACTGCTCACTCCCCTCCCCAGGGCAGAGTTACTGCGTTTGCCAGGGACTCTGAATGGTGTAGTCAGACTTGTGGTGTATTTCTGAAAATTGGGGAAAATAAACCCAACAAACAACAAAAGGTGGTTCTTTTTTTCCCCTTCTTGTTTTTCATAGAATAGCCTTGGTTGGAAGAGATCTCTAAGATCAAGTCCAACCATGAACCTCACACTGCTATAGCCAAGTCGTAGCACCCAAAGAAGTTATTCCAGCTCTAGAGCAGGGGGAAATGCTAAAACTCCGTAACTCAAAAGTATGATCATGGAAAACAACTAGAAATAGGTTTCTTTTGCTATTAACTGCCTTCACTTTCCATCTGTTTATCTGCATTTTTCTGAAGTAACTGCCTTTTCCCACACCAGCCAACTTCAAACCCAGCAATTTCACATTTTTCCCTCTCTAGCATTTTCTTTTTTTTTTTCATCTAATTATGAAATATCTGAAACGTTAATTTATTGCTATCCTGGCATCCCCTCGAACTGCACAGGTGGGAACCCAACTGCCTTTGACCACTTCCACGGCTGAACAGTTACTCTGGGAACGTGTATCGCTGTACCTGCTGTACTTCACGCCGCTGCTGCCGCCCTGCCTTGGAATGCTGCTTTGTTTTTGTATTTTCCAGCTCCTGTTATGCATGGAGCAGAGTTTATGTGGTAAGTAACCCATAAGCAAGGCCCCTTTTCTGATTCATGCTGTGATTTACATACTTTAGGTTAACTGCAGAACCATCCCTGTTAAGAGTCATGTTTCACACATGGGAAATGCAGCTAGGAACGTTGTTTAGCTCTTGCCTTCTAGCAGGAGTATCTCATGTTTTCACGTTATTGCCCCCATTGGGAGATCTGATGTAAGAGGTTCCTGCTCTCCTCTCTCATCCTTTACTGTCCCAGCACTGCTATAGATCAGTTGTGTGTTGCTTTAAGCCCAGCCTGCAAAAAAAACATCAGATCTTTTTCTATATCCAGTTCAGAGCACAACCACACATGGCTGAAGGGCCACCGAGGGAGAAGAGGTGAGCGGCGCGTTGGGGACATGCTTAACAGGACCCATCACTGCCAAAACAGCAACATGGACTCACAGGCTTCACTCTTTCACAGTCAGGTTTAAGAGTTAAAAGAAGGAAGTGTTTCACAGCCCCCCAGGTATTTTTGTAGGCTGTCAACATAAAATGTAAATTGGCACCTAAAAAAGGCTGTTCTGAGAATGACACCCCTTGCGCAGCATCATTTCAAGGTTAACTCGTACTATGCTTCTGCTTCCACAAGTTTAAACTCCTCAAAGTGCATCACAAACCAGAACCTCACAAAGGTTTATGGAGCCGAGGCATCTGATGGGTGAGTAGGTGGAGGGAGAGGTTAAACTCCCAGGGAGCTGTCGTGTGTCAGGCCCAACTGCAGACCGACGGACAACCGAAGCTGAGAACAGCAGCCTGGAAAACTACAGCATTTTGTACTGCCAGAGACTTAGGAAATGCAATTCCCAACCTCGTCCTTACAAGGAACACGCACTGCTCGAGCTCTTAAAAATTAAGACTGGGGTGATTTATTAATCTTGTTAAGAACTCTGATACAAAGCACAGTAAAAGGCCACAGACCAGTAAATAAAATGTGGCTTCTGGCCACTTTATAAATGCTGCTACAGTACTACCAGTAAAACAGACTCACTCTCACACCAGTTCAAACCAGGAGTTCAACTGGCAAATAAAAGTTCCATTCACTTATCAGTTTAAAAAGTTTAATAAAGCTTTTAAGTGTTTGCTGGTTTAAATGCTACCAATTTCCAAAATGGAGTCACGATTAAGTTAAGTGAGATCTAAAGAAAGTTATTAGGTTTGGAAGGCAAGACTGTTCCTAAGCCAGAGGAAACACTTCTGACCGTAGAAGATTGCAAGAGTAGCAGACTGCATCATAGGCCTCAAGTCACTTAAATTTATACAGGTTATTAGCATTATCTGTAAATATACAATATAAACAATTGTACATACACGGCGTAGAGCTTTGTTCTCCAGAACAGTAGACAACTCTTTAGCTTAAGACATCTTCGCCTACCAAAACAAAAAGGCACATCTGAACAAGATGCATGCTATGTACTAGGGGTCCTTCCCGATACCCAACAGTCCTTCTCCAGCCTTTCTCAAAATAATCCAACCGAAGATTTTGGTATTTAGATTTCAATCTGTTTTTTCAATTATTTTTTTTTTTTTGTCTTCAGCAGCAAATCAATGGCAATTAAGACAAGGCATTAAAATATTCGAGAACAGTAGCTGTTGCTCCCGAACCTCCAAGCTTACACAAAGTTAGAAGGCAAGTGGCCAGAGGTTTAAAATCAGCAACACTGCATCCTCGTGTTGTGTAATCATCCCACTGTTTTGTTTTTTTTTAAATAAAAACAAGGCCACTAGTGCTCAAATTTGAAAAAAAAAAAAATTCCACAGACGCACCTTTTTTTTTTGGCTCAGTGCAATTAATTGACGTCAGTTTAAATTCATTTAGTGTAGTTTACAGTGCAAAAAGATCTCTTTTGTATACTGGCATAACTGTCGGCACTGAGGGTGTGAAACGAGGCAATGCTGCTGATCACCTGAGGGTAACGCCGGCCAACGGACGCAGGCTAGAGTGGGTGGAGCTTTATTTTTCCAATTTAAACTTTGTTGTTGTTGTTGTTGATCAGCAGCACTTTTAAGAGCATAATTTGTGAAAGTACTAAAATACACTGCCTTTTTTTTTGAATAAATTAAAAAAAAAAAAGGAACTTTACAAATACTATTCCAGTGTCAATGACTACTATGGCTAAGGTCATTGAGGAGTTTCTGCATTTTCTAGCAAAGACAGTCTGTGCAAAGGAGGGTGGGAGAGCTCCCTTTTGTAAGTCTTTGGTGGCAGTTTTGGTAACTGAGGGCTCGAATTTTGCCGGGGTGGGACAGGGGGTGCAGGTGGGTGGACCAGGTTGTTGTGACTGGCGCTGATCACGCAGCAGCGACGCAGGACCCTGGGAGAGGGCGTGCTGGGAGGAGTGCTGGGAGAGCTGGGACCTGTGCTCGCCTCCCTCAACCAGTCGGGATCCCTGTGCAAGCGTCCCACCGGCGGCGGCTGGAGGTTTAGAGGGCAGTTGATAAAGTGTTCAGGTGGCCGGAGCGGTACCGGTGGTGGAGTATCAGGAAGAGGGTCCCGGGGGGGTGGAGGAGGAGGGCTGGGCAGTGGCTGGTCAAAGGGGTAAGCAGGAGCACGAGGCTGTATCTTTGGAGGCGGCGGCTGCCGAGGTGGAATTGCTGGAGGATCGTCATCCGACTTCAAACTTCCCTACAATATTACAGAGAAGATGTCGTAAGACACGTAGACATTGAGATGAGTGTTTCTCTTGATGTCTGCTAGTGGTGCTGTCAAAGAGCCTACTGGCACAGCCGTATCTTCAGTCGGAACACGGCCACTGTGTTCCTAAAGTGGCTAGCAGTTTGAACCTGAAACTTCCAAAGGGCAACTGCAGCACTGCAGCTGGAAGTCTCTTAGACTCACAAAATTGTGCTTGGCTAGATTTATTATCAAAGTTATTCAATATAGGACAGAAATACCTTAGCATTAGAAGCGTCCTGATCCATCTTTTTTCGTGGAGGAAGTGGAGGAGGGTTTTGAGGCTCATCACTCAGTTTAGGAAAGCTACCCCACGAGCTGAAGAAAGTCTCTGGAGAGAGAAAAGCAGATATTTTACTGCTTGTGCAATATCTGAGGAACACATGCTAGGATATTAAGCCAAACTAGGAGCAACTCAAATAAGCAGATCTTTGTGCTCAGCAGCAACATGAACCAGTAACTTCAGCTGTATGAAATTCTCACTCGTTACTTTAATCAGATACACTCCTCACAAAGTGCTCTCCTGTTTCCAGTAGCAAAGATACGCATCGACAGTTAGCAGGCAATGCTAAAGGACAGAAAAATAAAGTGAACTCCTAGTCAGCACGTAAATAACTTTCTCTGCAGTCCTCTCTGTATTGCAGAATTTACGGCCCATTTACCACAGTGCCTGCAGTTTGCCCACGTGCACAAGTCCCACTTTGGAGTGGAAGGTTTGTTCTCTCTGCCATATGAGTACACATTCCAGTTTGGAAATGGAGAGGCTTCGTTAACAGGTCTGCAACACTTCTAAAGCAGGAGAGTTATACACTGCACAGAACCGATGACATGAACTCTCACAGCATTTTAGGACATTTCTAGTCCTTCATTTTTACACAGGGGAAAAAAATAAATCCTCACAGTTAAGAAACAACGCAACCCCCTGACCTGTATTTGTGACTTTTTGTCACACCTTTGCTTTTTCTCTCCAAAGTGCACAGAGCTCTGTATCAATACATGAGGCACCTGTGCTCTCCAGTTTGAAATTCTAATCGTATTATGAAAAGTTTATGTGCCTGTGTAATAAGGGAGTAAAAAGAGAAGCTGAAAACACAGATGAATACAGGATATCCCTCTCAGCTCTAGTACAAAAAGTATCTCCTCTTTCCCAGCAACAGAACCATTATTTTCACGAAGTGGTAGTGTGAAATTATCGAGTTGTTTCATTTGTAGCATCAGTCAAACAAAATAATCATCAAAGACATTCAGACTACAAGCAAAATCATGCTAGAGCCTGGGGAAAAAAACAAACCAAAATCAACCCAGACAGTTCTTAGACTTTACATTCTTCACTGGATATTTGATCTAAAACCTGTACAAAAAATCCTCTCAGAACCCCAAGGAACACAGCCCACGTTTTCATCCCAGAGTTCAGGTTTTAATTCCCATTCAGCTCTCCTGAAACCAGGAAAAACAGAGTTAAGTGAAACATTTATCAGAGTTCCAGTACTCACTCGACTGTGGCAAACTGACAGGAGCAAAGATGCTATTGTTACCTGTTAAAGGAAAAAAAAAAAAAAATCAAAGACTTTCCAGGCAGAACAACTGCACTACAGCACATAATGTATGCTTGTGAATGACCTCAGAGATCACCGTAACCTCCAAGTTTACCTACTGCTCACATGAATTAAACCTTCCTGTGTAAAACATTCCTGAACTCGAGATTTTCAGTTATGCTGGGAATTAAACTTCATTATTCTACTCTGTTCTGACACTACCACCTTGTCTGTTCACTTCCCCTGCAGCCCAAACACCCTCAGCATTTGCCATATAAAAATTGTTGGTCACTTTTGCCCCCCACCAGGCTTAACATAACACTGACACAAGAACTTCATATAGTCTACAACTCAATTTTGTGACTTGTTTTTTGTTTTTTTTTAAAAGGCTGGCATACACACCAATATGTTTTGGAAGCCTGTGGGTCAGTAACAATTATTAAAACATATTGCACATTTACCATAAGAACTGTTGAGATCAATGTCTAAAAACACGCTGAACTCTGAAGAAGCAGACACCGGCGGCGTAGACGGCGTGTTTGGAGAAGTTGGTGCTGACACTGTTGATTCATGCTCTGCCTCGGTGATTCTACTGAAACTGATCTTACTGGGTTCCTTTTCGAGTGGCAATGGGTGGCTTCTCAAGGTGCCAGAGGTGGAGCCGTGTCTGCCGGTATTGGGCCTTATCCCGGGGGATTTCAGGGGGTATGTTGTTTTTCTAGGCTGGAGAAAGTAAAGGTAGTTAGTACTGCTAACATTCCAGACAGCAAAATTGCCTGGTCTCCAGGAGATGTTTTAAAAAGTCCTTATCAAATAAACTTTCAATACTGTTACAGCCTCAATTGACCTGAGGTTCAGTCTGTTGTTATCTACACAGCAGAGTTTACACCCATCCAAGATCAAGGACGCACGTTGTCGACATCCTCTGGGTTAGCTGGGACAGAATTCTTACACACGTGTCCCTGGTGTGAATGAAACACGCCTCATGAGGCTCAGGTGGAACACAGCACAGATCAAAGGCAACTCTTTGAAGATGGATTACGTTCCCATGCTACAGTGGCATGCACAATTCCACCGCATGCCAGTACCCAGAACTGGACTTTCCTGAAATTCCAAGAAGAACATCTGGAAATCATGAACTGGAAAGAATTCACATCCAGTTGGCTGAGACTGGCAGCATGGATATCTATTTTTAGGAAATATTTTAGAGAAATTACTGTAAGCAGCATTTTTTCAACAGTAATTTCTGTTGGTTTCTTGTCGTATTTCTAACACCATCTTACTCATTCCTCTAACGGGAGATTGCTAAAATGATTTACAACTCTCCCAAAAATTAGAGGTGTCATTAGAAATGTTCATTTTAAACTAAGCCCAAGGCAGTATGGTTTAGTTGCGACAAACATCTGAAATACAAGTATTTTTAAAACAAGTTTTGCTGGAAAATTATCTCATGCTACAGAGTTCTGAAGGAAATCTATATGGTTTATTGAGTTAACTATGTATTCTTTTCCATAGTGGCCGTTGCATTTAAGCTATTTAATTTGCAGGACAAGACTTACAAATCTAGGCGGCTGCTTGCAGTTTCGAGGTTCAATTTCTAATGACTTGTTGAACAGATAATCTGTAAACTCTTTTTCTGGTATCTTCCCCATAGGATTCAGATTTTCGAAGAATTTCTAAATGAAACAAAAATCAATAACATTTAAAAAACAAGCCTATACACAGAATTTTAATGACATGCTCATAATTCACTGGATATTAGGAACAATTTCTTCACTGCAAGGGTTCCCCAGCACTGGCCCAGGCTGCCCAGGGCAGTGGGGCAGTCCCCATCCCTGGAGGGATTTCAGAGCTGTGGAAATGTGGTGTGAGGGACATGGGGTAGTGGGCACTGGGCAGTGCTGGGTTAATGGTTGGACTGGGTGAGCTTAGAGGTCTTTTCCAACCAAGGCTGTTCTGTGATTCTCTGATGGTCACTGTTCATGGGAGATTACATCTAATATTAAAAGATTATTTGGCAATTTTTTGTCATGTCTTTTCCCTCTCCTGTCCCCAAAGCAGATATTTAATGTTTGATTACCCGAATTTCTGGCTCTATCCGTAAACAGTAAGGCTGGTTTTGATACTGCTGAATTTCTCCTGTAATTTCAGCCACTTTTCTCCTCTTACTGAAGTTAATTAATTCTTTCCCTTGTCTTTTAAGGAAGTCAGGATTCCCTTCTTCTGTCTTCAAAATATTTGTTAGGTATATTCCTGATAAAGAGAGAAGTATTTTTTAAATCTCATTTTCATTCCAAGAGCTGATTTCATTCTTTCTAATGCATAATAAAGAGCATAGGTAGACTGTTCCCTTTAACACCCCAACAGTTTATTAGCTGGCAAGCATGAATCAAGTCTGCATTTCACACAGGAACAATATATTATTGAAATAAGGTGCTTTATCTCCTTCACATGAGGTCCTGATCTTCATGTCATCACCATAAACAGATCACCAATGTTAAACAGCAGTGTTAAAGTAAGGTCATATTCATACTGATGTAATACCAATAATCTGTATATTACACTAGAAAAATTGATTTTATGTAAAAGACACTACGTCTTTTAACAGATCTAGTGGAGAGAGTCCCTGCCCATGGCAGAGAGATTGGAACTAGATGATCTTTAAGGTCCCTTCCAACTCAAACTATGAAGTCTAAAAACATTACAAAACCTAGGAGTCAAAATTCACACATTATATGACAGATTTTTTAGAGCTAAACACAACCCTGAACACTTTAAGACTGACAATACACACGATATTAGCCCGCCCTGGTGGTACTTACCAAAGAAAGGCACACAAGGTGGATTGATTGACTTCAGTTTAGCTAGATACTTCTTAAAATGATCTTGACTTAATTCTACTGCTTCATCCAAAACTCTTCTTTTCCTTTCCTGCAGTGCCTGAGTTGTCAAAGAAAAAAAACAGGGATGCAAATCTTCCCAACAGCACGGTTAGTAAAAACAAGGCAGTTCCCTAGCGCTCTCAGCAAAACTTAGGAACTGAAATTCAGATTGGAAAGAACCTCTTTTGTATATGGTTTGCTCTGGACTACAGCACTATCAGAGCAACAGTTCAGTCATGTGAATCATGAGGGTACTGTAAAGAGATTGTTATTTTGTCTATCAATTTACAAGCATAAACTTAGTCTTTAATAAAAATTAAACATTTAATCTAGACTTTAACTTAAAAGGCCTCATGCTGCCTTTCAAAGACACACAAAACTCAACATTTTATTCACACTTCCTTTTCTATTTTAGTCAAGATAAATCCTAGGCATTCCTTTTCCTTGGCAAGTGAAAAACAGAATCACTACTTGGGCAGTAGCCTCTCTTCCTACCGTCCATCTAAACCATTTCAGAGCTCTCTGTTTCTGCCTCTGACAGTCTGAATTTTCTGCGACTCTCTCATCCAAGAGAAGTTCTGGTGATGATCTGAAGTCTGAGTTTTAGCTATGCCCTCCCCATGCCCTTCACTCCCAGGTTTCTTGCCTAGGAAATGCTGCTGTTCAAGCGTTCCAGTCCAGGCTTCTCAGCCCTGGGATCCCCCTCTTTCATACCCAGAAAATGCTGGACTGAAGCAACAAGTTCATGTCAGCCACGTTAACAAACCACAACCAAATGGCCATGGCATTTCCCCTTTTTGGGCTGAATATGCGTGAGAAAACGTCTGTTAAAAAGCTCCACTTCCCATTACAAACCCTTTGAGACACTCAGCCCATCTCGTATGTTTCCTCATAAATAACTTTGAATATTTCACATGTGTTTTCTTCCATGAGAGCAAGTGTGATATGGATACTATGGATTTCACTTCAGAAGTGCCTGTGATGCATTTCTGGATTCTTTTTTTTTTCAAGAGCAATGCCCAAAACTTACCTCAAATGTGTGATCCAGCCTGTAGACTGACACAGAGTTCATTGCACTGACAATCTCCAAAACACCATTGAAATTATTCAGATCTTGAAAAACCTGCAGGATTTCTATAATCCTGCTCAGCACAGCCACTCGCTCTTCAAAGTTCTCGGTTTCCACAATGCACCTAATCAAAAGACATCATTTGAGTGTCTGATAAATAAAACCTGACATTTTGCTAGCTATTAAATCCAATTTTTCCAAGCAAAAGCTGTACAGTACATCCAGTATGCACATTTTGGCTCGCTCTCAAGAATCTCGAGTACAGATTTATGTAATCACATCTTACATATGTTCAACTTGGAAAGCCAAGAAAGGTTTTGGCATATCCTGTAAAATAATAAAGCAAACCCCAAGCAAGATCCAGGATAAGTAGGGTGAGCCTCATGCTGAATTTCAGGAGGAGTTAATGCCACTACACATTCACCACCTGTACTTACTTTTCAAACCAAAGAGTAAGATTTGTAGTATGCCGAATCATTTTCAACAGATTTGGGGAGTTAATTTCCTTATCTTCTTTAGTCCACACGCTACCGACGAGTTCAGAAGGCTGCACTGCCCTGGTAATGACAAAGCAAGATGCAGAAGAACGCTCAATACAAATAAGAATTCTATGTTCTGTGTTTGCATTAAAAGATTATTTCTTCCCTTAATCATGACTTGATATTTCACAAATGCAATCCAATCTAATCTACTGCAGAACAGTTACTTCAAGTAACTTTTTGATGAGTATTCAACTATAGAATGAAACACATTTTGATCTTAATTGAAATTGGCATTTTTTGAATAAGCATTTTCAGATAAGAAAATTACAATGGAGTCAGTTTAATTTCCTGAAAGCATAAGAAAGCATCTTAAAGACAGTGACCAATCTTTTTTTAAACACTGAAGCATGAAATGATGTTTCACCTTTGAGTTTTTTAACACCTTACAGAACTTGTACCCAGCAAAACCTAGCTCTCCCATCAAGGCTAGCTCTATTTATCACAAGTAACAACAGAGCTAGGAAACAGTGGAGTACTTATGGTACCAGACCAAAAAACCTCTTTAGAATTGGATTAGAGGACCCTGACATACCAGTGCTGTGGTTATATGAATATAACACCTGGGCCTTTGCTATGCAGCTATAAAGGAAAGAAGAAACAATTGTGTTTTCTTTTTATGATGCAACAAGCATTTTTATTAATGTCTCCTTGCTTTTAATGAGGAGACAACACAAGTTAGTATTATCTACTCGTAATATTTTAGTGTCCTTCCAGTGCTTATTTATGTTGTCAGAAATCTGATATGGAGATAAAAAACCTCTTTTTTTTCCCTCCTTGAACATTTTGATATCGAACAGACGGCAAGAAAACTCCTTCCATAAACTCTGAAAGTCAAGGGGACCTACTTTTGACTGATTCTATGAATCAGGACTCTTTCTTGCTCAAATAATTTATAAATAAAGACATGTGTTAGTTCAACCCCTACCTATAAAGGTCGGACTCGAGAAGCGTCAGCTGTCGAGCAATCTCTATAGGATGCAGGGTCATGAGGTCCAGCGTTTCGCTGTGCCCGACACGCCAAATGTGCCACTCGATCGGGGGAGGCGGGCTCTCAAAAGTGATGTTGTGACTAATGCCATTTGCTTGAGCTTTCTTTCTCTTGATGATTTTAGCAATTGATTCCACCCACTTCTTCATGGATTTTCCTGCAAAACAGAAACCATAAAAAACCCTCAAAAAACCAAACCAAACAAAAAAAAAAAAAAACAACCCCAAAATTTGTACATCTACTCAAAATTCTGCATTTCTGCATGCAAACTAATTAGGTTTGTAGTTCCCTATTTTTTTTTCTTATGTGTTCTTGCACCTGTATCAGCTGGCAAACACAGACGCATGTGAACAAATTTGTGGGTGCTCAGTGGTGTTTAAGCACTGACAGTTTTGGAGTGGAAAAAAGTGACCCTGTATACATTTTACTTCACTTTTTCCCCTCAGCTGCTTCACCTAATTAGTGAAGAACTAAAAAAATAAACAAGCAGCTTCAAGTGAGATCTTTGCAATATGCTGTACTATTACTCCAGCATTTACAGTACACAAAGTAGTGGAAAAGATGGGAAGTAGCTTCAGCAGTTCAAGACAAACCTCTTTTAATAGACTGACCAAAATGGAATTATTCCTCTCTGGCCAGCAATGGTTAGCATGGAGATCTCTGCATAAGATTCTCTAAGTTTGTCTCAGAATTATGTTGCCCAATGTACAGTCTGGCAATCTGAAAAGTCAAGTCTAGAATTGCCAGGATAATGATTAAAACTGCCATGCCAAGACTGCTGCCCTCCACACAGGCTGCCAAAAATACCTGCTAGTTCATAAGGGATTGCTCCAGAGGAAACGATACCAAATGGGTCAAGGATCCTCTCCTTGGACAATGGTTTCCAGGTGGAACTTTCAATAAATGGGAAAAGGACAAGATGGAAAAAACTAGTCTCAGTAACCAACAGGGAAGGAATTCCCTGAATTCAACATGGGGAGGAGGAAGGTGATAGTCTGTATTATAAAGTCAAGCAAGGATGAAGTCAGGCTGTCCAGAAGTAAAGACGCTGAAGGTATATATCATAATGCTCAAGGTAATTTTGGGAGCTGTTTAGGCCCCAGGCCAAAGCTTGCTCATGTAAAGGAGAGTCTCATAAACAGCTCAATTAAAGGCATTAAAATTACTCATGTGTGTAAAGATATTCTCATGGCTAAAACCTGCCAGGATTAGACCAGCAGGTTGTACCAAAACGTGGAAGAACAACAGGACCCCCAGTTTCCATACCTCTTACACTGGAAATAAACGTCTCCAATCTCTCTAGTAACTCCAGATCTCTTTCAAAATCGTAAAAATGGTGCTCCACCCAGTGACGGAAAACATTTAATATTCTGAGGAAGGAGAGAAAAAATAAAGCATTATGTTTTGTTTTCAAGGACTTCCAAGGCTCATCTCACATAAACACTAAATGAAACACCATTCTGCTAAAGCTGTTACATATTCATGTAGTTCATGGCTATCAAAATACGTATGGACAAAGACTACACCTGGCACCAATGACCACAGAAGTCCCCAGGTATTTAAAACCTCATTTTCCAGTCTTAGCATACTTTGGTGTTTTTAAAAATCTTATATAAAGAATACTAGTGTTGAGGTGGTTTCAGAAGAGGAAAAAACTTATCAAAATCAGATAAAATTGGTATTTCTAATGTAATTTTTGGGTTTTTGTTTTGTTTTGAATTAAAAAGCTAATTAGGATCTCCCATTTGATAAGAAACAAACTGGTAATTGTTTCTTTCCTGTACACAAATTTCAGCTTAGCAGCTGTTGCAAGTGTACTTCCCCCCCCTTTTACAACTTTTTAATTACACAAATGGCCATACTAGATCCAGTACTTTAAGGATAACACTAAACTTTCTCTTGATTTTTCTCTACACTTTCTTAAACAGAACACTAATACAGAAGCCTCTACAAGTGAACTACAACTGCTCTCCCAAGAACCGGTAACTCTGGAGACTAGTGGTCCTGCCAAACGCACAGGAGCTGATAAACTGAGAACACCAAGGGCCTGACAAATCTCTACAAGGCCTTGAACACACACAAGTATGAAGGTTACACTGAGGTTGTGTAACTTGGAGTACATCCAAGCAGGTGGTGGCAGCTATGTAGGGATGAACTCTACAGTCTTGCACACATATTTATATTTTTTAAAATATATGCACACAGGTATCTGATGAAAATGAGACTCCTAAGTGACTTTCTGAACACCTACCTTGAAGGTACTGGCATGTCACTATGACCCTTCACTTTGAGTAAACTGCTGTTGCTCCAGACAGGGGACTATGAATGACTGTGTGTGGTAAGGCAGTAACTGAGGAGACTCTGTGTACCTGCCATTGTTAGTAACATCTTGATGCTACCAATAAAAACAGTTTAATGAATAAAAGTTGCTCTAGCAAATATTATGATCTGTGTCTCCTCCTGACTTGATCCCCTATCAGGGAAACAATTAGCCTCATTCATGCTAGAAACGCTTAATTGTTCCCCAAGTTAGCTTGGTCAGCAAGACCTTGAAGATTCACTGCAGTCTGTTGCAATGTGCAGTACAGACAAGAATCTCCCTGTCTGTCTGCAAACACATCCACAGCGCTGGGAAAGGGAGTAAAATACCAAGAGGGCTGAAAAAAAATGGAAACAGAGAAACTATCTTCATAGGGCCTGTGAACAAGGAATCCATTCAAAACGCAGTCAGACACACTTTCAGTCGTGCATCTCTCACCCACACCCTCTTTCCACAGCAGCCATACAGCGTTCTCGTGGGTGGTGGTCACAGCTGTGAGCAGCAGGGAACCAAAGTACAGTTGCAACACCACCAGAAGTCAGTATGACTAATCAGAACATAGGATATTAGTCTGCTTGCAGACAGTGATAAGTCCCTACTTGACAGCACAGCAGTCTCCAGAAGAGATTACTGCCTCCAGGATCACCGTGTAATCAGTGCACTAAAATCTGGCATTAACAGAATGAATGTGAAAGCAAATAAACCTGAGCTGTACGGGCTGGACGTATTCCTTGCGAAATCGTTTGAGGTCTGCGCTGATGGGCTGCTCCCCTTTCTCGATGGCCAGCCTGTCTGCTTCAGTAGGCTCCGGCTCTGGGATTTCAAACCTATGAAGGAAAGTACCAAAAAAACCTGATGGCAATTAAGATAAAACACAAACCCTTCATGTAGGACATGAAGAGCAATCATGTCTTAAAAAAAATGGCAGTGTAGTGAAACCCAAGCGCTTGTCTAATATCCAGTTTGCCTGGAATTCCCTCCTCCCCTGGCTGCACGCTGCTAACACACCCAGCTCCCACCCAGATAATTCACTCGCTCTCTGGTCATCACAAGATGTCTAGACTAGGATATAAGGTTTTAAACTACCTGCTAGCTTGATTAAGTGAAGATTAGAAGGAAGCTTAAGAGTGGCTTTATCAGCCTGCATTAAAGTGCTGTTTACATTAAGAGCCTGTGCCTTTCATACAAAGGGCTTAGAACATTTCCATTCCTATTTGCATGGAGACTCAGGCACACTCAAATACACTCTCACCATCAAGTTAAGCAGTCAAAACATCACCACCCCACAGCTGAGGCACACCAAGGGCTCTAGGTAATACATAATTCAGCTAACTAATTTAACAAACAAGGAAAATGAAGCTTGTGTTAAAAACTTGCACCACTGTTTTATGAGCTTCACCAAAACACGTGCCACGCAGCACTGAGAACCCCAGCAGGAAAGGAGCAGGTAAATGAACACAAAGCCTTTCAAGGTCTTCAGAAAGGGTGATGGCCACTTACCTTTCAATCAGTAAACTCAGCAGTTCCTGGGGCTTGCAAAAGGAGCGGTACGTGGTAAGGAAAGTACGTACAAAATTAGGATCTGCAAACAGAGAAGAAGAAAATGATGGGAGTGGTTTTCTTATCCAGTTGCAAAATATCAGAAATAAAATACACACATACTCACACAAAAAGTTTAGAGTGCAGAAAATACACTAAGGTTCGAAGTGAAGCACTGTAATTTGAAGAATACCAGAAATAATACTGCTTGTGAAATTTTTCATTTAGTTATTTGATGCATTCCCCTGTAAAAGTATTGAGCTGCACATCTCAAAAGCTCTGTCTCAGCCTTGGCATGTTCCATAAAGACACAGAAAACATGATAAGAAATAGGCTGCCTACTCTCCTGACATCAAAAACACCTATACCACCCCGAGAAAACATTTGTCTTACCTGTTCTTAAACACTCTCCAGCGGTGGGGACCGCACGCCTGCCGCAGCACACAGCCACCCTCTGCGGAGCAGCCGGCAGGGAAAACAGGCCAAGCAGCAGAGACCTTACAAAGCAAATCCCTGCAGCAGTTCCAGACCTTGCATCTCCACCAGCCACCACACCTCCCTCCTGCTGGCTCTCACCTCCGCCGTAGGTGTGTTACCAGCAGCCAGGCCTATCCACAAGCTCCCGCGTGTTTTATTGGGCCTGCTCTGCTGGGTTAGAAGTATTCAAGGGGAAATATCGTTCCTTTAATCTCTTTTAATCCCACTCTCTTCTAAAAGAGTTTCTTAGATTGTGAATGAGCAAATTGATGAACGAATCACTTTACTATGACCCATGAAGGGTCATCATCTGGTCCTGATCCTGACATCCCTGCAGCAGATCCCTGTACCAGCAGCACTGGGCTGGGAGCAAATGAACGTGGAAATAGAGGGAAACCAGGCCTGGAGAAGTGCAGAGGCCACAGAAGTGCCCTCCTCACAGAACTGTGGATTTTGGGATGCTGGGTGTTTCTTTTTTCTTGCTGTTCTGTAAATAGTCTTGAATGTGTCAGCATTAGGTGCAGGTAGCTTACACCAGCACTCTTCCAACTTGTGGGCAGTGAATTTCTTCCAATAAACCCACAAAAGATTAAGACAAACACTGCTTTTAAGAAGGCTTAAATTCCCTGTAGAGCACTGCTCAACATTTTTAAGGTATCCATATATAGGAATGTGCTTGCAAGCTAAAAGTAACAGCACTCTCATTCTGTGATAATGCTGCTGAGTTTGCACCCCAGTCCTGTTCTGCTTCCATGCCACATCTACTTTCACTCTGCAGTACTGTTTGCCACACTTTAAAAGTAAATCTTCCCTCTTAGCACTGAGCAGGCAGGTAGTACCTCTGCTCTGCAGACAAAAGCTGCAATTCCCTTAAAATGAGGGCTGCTACTCTGCTCTCTAACCTCTGCAGGTTCCTTTATATTATTGTTTTAAATTTCATATATCTGTAAATGATAGTCTCAATAAAATAGGAAATATAAACAATGTGCTTGTACAATTTAAATTCAAGAATTTAACTCTGCATCTGCTACCTCCCATGGTATCCTGGTATCAACTGGGGACTCATTTGACACGACAGCGGTCATTCTGGGAATGCAGAGCCTCTGAGTTGGCTTCAAACCCATCTGAAACCAATGCAAACCTACAACAAACTGCTATTTAAAAAAAAAAAAAAATAAAAAAGAATCACTTCTTGACCTGAATACAAAAATGCACCACCCAGATCTGCTGAGAGTCCCTCCACACGCTGTTAGTCATCGAAATGCCCTTGTGGAGGCTGCGGGAGAGGATTCTGTTAGTCTTGGCTCCAAACACTGTTTGGGAAAAGTGCACAGAAACCCAAGAGGCAAGGCTTTCACTGAAAACTCCCAAGTCCTTGTGCTACAAAAACGGAAGTTACACAAGCAAACTCATACTCCAATACACCATTCAGAAAAAGAGCTACGTCTCCAAACCACCCAAACCCATCACGTTTTGGAAACGCATGAGTAGGGACTCGCAGACAACACAACTACAGATTACCTGCACGCCAACTAGCTGCATCAGTACTACAATCAATCACCCTACTTAAATACCAGGCAGTTTTGTCTAAAGCACAAAGAAAGCCATTACTATTTGAGAAGCTTTACAAAAATTGCACACCACTTCCACCAGCATCCTTACATCAGCTCCACTGCTTTCTGTGCATGCTGTTCACCCCAAACCTGAGAAACGTTTTCATCAAATTAGCACTTCATGTAGCTACTTCAGGGTTTCATTTCTGTGGCTTTAAGACTATTTTACAGGAAAGTCTGAAGAATGCAGATGGTGATTTGCATCCTTTTCCACTGAGGGACTTTACGATGAGGCAGGCTGAAGTATAATAAATAAAACCTTCAACCTTCTCCTTCCTCCAGTCACACAGCCTGTAACAGCACCACTGCTTTAGCCATGCTGGTCTCAGGAAACACACCAGTGGCTCCCATCAGACCACTCATAATTTTATTTTTTTTTGGGGGGTGGGCACTTGCACACCCCAAATTTTCTTACAGCTTTGCCAGCAAAGCCAGTTGATTTAATAACTGATACTGTTGTTTTTTTTCTTTTTCTGCAAATCTTATAGAATCACAGAATGGTTTGGGTTGGAAGGGACCTCAAAGCTCATCTCATCCCAACCCCCCTGCCATGGCAGGGACACCTCCCACCAGCCCAGGTTGCTCCAAGCCCCATCCAACCTGGCCTGGAACACTGCCAGGGAAGGGGCAGCCACAGCTTCTCTGGGCACCCTGGGCCAGTGTCTCACCACCCTCACAGACAACAATTTCTCCCTAATATCTAGTCTGAATCTCTCCTCTTCCAGTTTAAAGCCACCACCCCTCGTCCTATCACTACATGCCCTTGTAAAAAGTCCCTCTCCTGCTTTACATTTAACCATACGCAGAAACAAATAAAAGATAAAAGGATTAATTTCATCACCCATACACATATAGACCAAGGGCACAGGATACCTGCATACATATGGTACGTTAACCTTTCGATTAATTTCACAACCGTCCCTCCTTTGATGATAGGAATGCCGTTCCTGCTCTGCAAGTTGTCCTCAAAGACGATGTTATCCTCCGAGTCCTCCACTACAAAGCGATACACGCTGGGGCTGGGCAGCCTCAGGGGCTGCTCATTTTCTTCTTGCAGTAGCACTGAATCAAGCATCCTATCCAGGGTACTGCGGTACTGGAGGGAAATCAGAGCAGCCATCCAGTTACTCTTCTCCTCAGCGGACTTGGCAGCAAACAGGATACTGTTTTCATCTTTAGACACCAGTTCAAAAGCGTGTTTGTATTCAGATGTGTCATCTTTGTCAATAATCTGGATTTTCCTCATGGTAATTTTTTCCTTCAGTCTGTACTCTGCATTGCTGTAACCGGGAAGCCGGGATTGACCGTGATTAGTTTTACAGCTGATCATTAAACCGTCAAAGAGAAAGATGTGGCGTTCATGTTTGGCTCCTATTTTCGTTAAGCTACCTTCCATTATGAATTCATTACAGCACTGCCCAATATCTTTGCCTTCCCAGCCATCAATATTTTTCTGGATTTCATTCATTTTCTTGATGGCCAAGTGCTTGCTTCTTATTTGTCGGTTATAGAAGCGATAGACTGGCTCCCTTGAATGAATAAAAGAAAAAGTCACAACGGGCACATTCCACATTTGCCATCCCAAGAGACCAAATAAATCGATTAAATTAATTGCCTATATCATTATTTCTTTACCCTAAATATGCCTTAACCAAGTTTACTGTTCTAAATAAACCATGTGCACTGCTTTGGCTAGGGAAAGAGGAAGATATTGATATTCTCATAGAAGTTGACGGCGAAGGTTCAGGGCTGCTATTCCATTTACAATGAAAACTGGCATAAAGACACGCCCCAAAAAGGAAATACACACATTATCCAACAAGAAACAAAATTACAATCCCTTCCCACATCATTTATCTCCCTCTCTGCCAACTCTGGGAAGCCAGGGTGGTTGTGTGGATTATTACCCAGGCCGACGTCTCGGGGAGTGTTTGCTGTAAATGCGTTCCATGCTGCACTGCAGGTTCAGAAGAGCTGTGATGGCTTGTTTTAAGCACTCCCGATCCTCTTCGTCTTCACTGCATTCCTGCAATTGCTGTGACATAATAAAGAGCTTTCTTTCAGATTTGTCTGATTTATAGAAGGGTAGGAAGACTGACAAACATTCTTACACAGCATTATCTATAGTACTCAGTCAATGAGAAAGTTATTACTAGGAGCACACTTAAAACAAGCTGTGTGTGTAACTAAAAACATTTGTCAGATATTCAAGTAGATACTCAAGAGGAGAGAGCAGGAAGGAGTTTAGAACGATGACCCTTTACCCTTTTACTGAGAGCCTTTTCAACAATGTCCTGTTTCACAACTGATTTTTTTAAATAGTTTGGAGGTTTGAAATAGCTGGGAATTAAATGCTGTTCTATCTATGTGTAATATTCCTTCAAAGGTCCATTAATCTCAATATTTCAGAGCAAATTTAAAAGACACAATGACCAAGATTCTCTCTTTGTTGCTCACCATTCCAAATTCTGCCATCTTCAGCAAACTCATCTGTTTCAAGAAGAAATGTCAATTTTGCATGGTGCAAACTGACATAGGGAAAAAAAAAAGTAAGATTCAAGATTTGCTACTAAGAGCAAAATGTAAAGACAGTGAGAATCTGCGTATTTCCTCTTTATGAAGACTTCATCCATCTCCACCATTAGGCAGAAATTTCTTGAATAAGGAAATCCAAGAGGCTTTCACATCAGGCTACGCTTGGCAGCGATACGCTTCGAGCAAAGCCTATTCACCGAGTTATTTTTTTTGGTTAAGGTGATCACTCCTAAAACACTACTGCTAAAAAGAAAAGAGATTTGCCTTTTTAACCTTCTTTCATGTTCAAGATCGTATGATTTTTTTAAAAGGCAATTCAAGCAACTAGATTGCTGGGCAAACTCCAGACAAGATGCCACGCAGGTTTGGATAAACTCTGTTTTACCTACGTACTTTTAAGAGAAATCTTACTTACAATCACTCAGCATGGCAGAAGCCTTCTTTTCCTTTCCCCACTATGTTCCCTCAGCAAGGATATGTAGCTTCCTCTAAAAGTAATTGAGAGAACAGGATTTGACCAGATTGGTCCACTCTCTTCATGTAATTTAAATTACTAAAATTCTGCTTTTTCACATGCCCAAACAACCTCTGTGTTGCATATTAAAGAAATGAAAGTTTCACTGCCAAAAATTTTTGGGAAGTTTATGAGCTGAGGAACAGTACAGGGAAGGGAAAAATAAGATGTCTACCACTATGGAAACCCTCCTTTTCCTTACTCGCAGCCACAGAAATGCAGAGAAATGAACAGAAAAATGTGTGTGAAAAGACAAGTTCAGAATCCTAAAGGTGGGAAAAGCTACTGAGTCTGATAAAATGTTCTTTCTTCTCACACATCCTAAGCAGAATTTCTTGCATCTCCTTTCCAAAGGGAGCAGTGTTCAGCAGTTAACAGACATCAGATATTTTGCCCTTTTTTTTAAAAAAAAAAAATAAAAAAGAAATATATATATATACACACACTTGGAAGGAATCTAATCCATTTCTACACCTTAACCAGCATCTTTCCCATTAAACAGCAGATGCAAAAGCACAACAGGAGAAAACATGTAAATCTTTAGAAAATGGAAAAATGGGTCCTGCTTATGCCAGATAGCTTTCAAATACCTGTGATGATAAACCAATAATATTAACTATTCAGCGTATTGTATGAAAAACTGTCAGAAAATAGCAATGAAGAAAACTGTTCACTTTAAAAAATTATATCCTGGTGATCCTGTAGAATACTGACCAGGGTTTCTTTGTCAGTCAGTGGCTGTCAATGATTAGTTAACACTGGAAAAAGATCAAAAGGTGGAATTTCCTATGTTTTGGGTTGCTTGATATCAACATAGCGAGTCACATGTAAGAATTAGGGATAATCTCCCTGCAAGTCACATGAGAAGGAAGGATATACTCTACAGAGGAAAGCCTTCTTGGGACTGGAATACACTGAACCTCTGCTTACCTTAGGGTTTTAATGATCTATCTAACTGGCACCCTGCTCAGGATTTGGATGGGTTGTATGACTCCTTGAGTTCTCTGCACTGCATTCAATGGATAATGTCTCCTGGAACACTGGTATCAACAGACATTTATGGAAACACAGCCGGAGCTTCAAAGTCTGATGAAACATTAAGCTCTCCTTTCCACTGCCAGCATCAAGGTGTTCATGCTTGGAAATATCAGAATTCTCTGATAACCAATTAAATCATTCAATTTTGTAATTTACCTCCCAGTTCAGTAGGGTTTTTTGGTAACTTTCTTTAGGAGCAACAGTCTCAGTCTTAGTTTCTCTCCCTACTGAAGTCATGAGAATATTTTGACTATCTTATTGCTTTTCTGCTTCCATTTTTGTTAGCTCTTTTTCAACCAAGCTTCCTAGAGACAAATACAATGGTAACAAGGAAGCAGTAGCAAGAGTTTATAATCTATTAATATTGTTGAATAAATACTTTATCTATCTCTAAACCCACTGCTTTCAAAAATAAATGCTGTAAATTTAGGATGTTTTCAAAATACAACATAAAATTCAAATTTTAAACCTGCAACTGAAGTCCTCACAACAAAAGACACTGTATTTACCATTATTCACTATAGTGGTATTTAAGATTTCTGCTCTACGCTCACAAGGTTAGAAAGATTCAAGACAGGAAAGTGTAGAGCCTCTGCAGCTGAATTCTAATTTTATTCAGAAATCTTGTATACTGTGGAAAAGGTCAAATTAAATCATTTTCACTGCTAAAATTCCCCAGTTAAAAAAGGCATCACTTAATATTATATTTCATGCAGCATCCTGCTGTATTATCCAAGTTAAAACCAAATAAAAGAAACAACAACATATTGCTGCACTATCTGCCAGACTTTATTCTTCAAACACATGAGGCAATTTTAAGAATGAGCATGTATAACCTGAGCCCACCAATATTAACTGGAGTTATGAGCAGAGTCAGAGCTCCCATAAGACAGAAAACTCTTGCAGCATTACAGATTTAAGGCTATCAAAACCAAATTGTCTTCTCTGTGCCATGCTTTAAAAACATAAATAGGAGCCACTCTTTCCTGACACTGAAGAAAAAACTATCAAGTTTGCAGGCAAAGCATTTAATCTTAAGTTTTGAAAAAACACAAAACTCTGCTCAATAAAGTTTATATCATAGAATCATAGAATGGTTTGGGTGTGAAGGGACCTTAAAGATAATTTCATTTCAATTCCCCTGACACGGGCAGGGACACCTCCCACCAGCCCAGGTTGCTCCAAGCCCCATCCAACCTGGCCTGGAACACTGCCAGGGAGGGGGCAGCCACAGCTGCTCTGGGCACCCTGGGCCAGGGTCTCACCACCCAGGTCACTAATCCAATTATGTCTTTTAAAGATGAAAGAAGAACATTTGAAGAAGTTCCAGAGAATTATTGTATGCAACCGACCCTTATGGAAAGGGAAGTTTCACTGTCTTGAAAGAGAGATGTATCTACAAAGCTATCAGTGCTCATTTCACAGCAAGGCTGGCAGAACCGTGCTGTGCTCCTGCTGTCATCCTTCAGTTCTCTGATCAGTTTATTTTCTTTTGGAAGATATCCTTATAGAAACATAAGCTTTATGAAGGCAAATATTAAAACTATGGCAATGTAAAGTTTCTGTTCTCAATAGAGATAGTACAATAATCAAGAGAAAAGTTGTTTCAGGTTGGTTGGTTTTTTTTAGCTTTGATAATCAATTTAGAAAACATTTAACAATAGAAATGCTTAAAGATTTAAAATTTATAGAGACAAAATATATGCAGTCCATACATTGGAGATGTGTGGGTCACGGGTCAAAATAAATCATCCTTATTTTTATTTATCTGAACCAGGATATGCAAAAATCACATCAGGCATAATGAAAACAAGACTGAACTAAGAAAAAAAGAAAAAGGAAAAAAAAAAAGGAATACGTGCCTAGTCTTAAACAACTGCTGTTTTCTGGCTTAAGATTCTTTTGAGAAAATTTTATATTGTATTACAGGTAAATTCCATGCTGCAAAGTTTCATTTTCTTCCTTCATAGAAGCACATCCTCTGTAATAAAAAGGAAGACCCTAAACCACACCTGTACAACACTGCTGGGATCACTTTTTACCCTGAGAACTTAAAAGTGTAATTTCTGTTGCTGTTTCAAAATGTCAGCTATAGCCACAGGATATTTCACCTGTTTAATTTAAGTATATCGTATATCCCAGTTAGTTAATAATTCACTTACCCTTACAAGCATTACAAACTTTCCCAGCACAATGGGGCAATTAGAAATTTTTTTTTTACATTATCCTCAGCTACTTAAAAAAAAAGCTCTGATCTAAGTATTTTTTTCCAAGATACTGCATTTTCTCCAGCAACACTATTTTTTCTTATTCAAGAATGATTATTATAGATCTCAGATGTTAAATTTCTGCTGACTGCTGCTGGCCTCTCTTTGCATAACTCACAGCAAAAACATTTGCTTGTAAGCAGAAAGACACACGCTTAGTTACTTTTTGGCTTTTAGCTGTTATACTCAAGGGAAAGATCTACTGATGTGAACCACCTTGCTAGCACACATGAGGATAAAATCCATGCAAGTGAGCTGTGGTCGAACCAACAGAGGCTGTTCTAAAATAAGTAATGCCTCAAGAGGCAGAATTGCTCATAAATATGGACTAGATGCCAACCTAAACAACTTGTATGGTAAGACCCCTGAAAGAAGTCCTACAGGAATAACTTTTTATCATCTCAATCAGAATTCCATAAAGCCTGACACTTCATCAGTGTCATTTCTTAGAGAAAATAAGAAAATAATAGTGCTTATTTTTATTCCTCCTCAACATGGAGAAAAGTGTAGTGTGCTATGAAAAATGGTATTTTTTGCTGTTATCTCATCCATTTAGGACTCAGGTCAAAGGGTTGAACATTAAGAATGGATTATTCTGACTCTGCTGAAGTGCTTCCCCAACCCCCAGAATGAGATCAGCTGAGCTGCAACTGCAGTGTGACTTGACATGGAGAATACTGAGCTGGGTAAAGCTTAGCTTTTTCTGGACAGACAGAAAAATCAGAACTCAGAGAACAAAGAAATTAGATTTGCATATTGTATTTTTAACTATATTAGAGCTCAAGTTCAGTAAAGGTTTGTTTAATAAAATATAGTTACTTCAAATGTTCATATCAGAGCAATAGATGCTTTTGAAGACTTTTTTTACATGATTTTACTTTTCAGACATACACTAACTGGTGCCAAATTTATGTTTTCATATCTTTCCACTTTCAGAAGCAGTAAGCAAAATCCAATTTCCTATTTAAAAGCTCAGATTCTTCACATTAAGAAATGCTTTTAGCAGGAAACAAAAGCGTGGCTTCATTTATTTACCTGTAGTAACTCAAAGTAGTGCAAACAATGATAGACTGGGATAAGCATGAGTCGTGGGAGGACGTAGCGCACAGCTTCTTTAAACCCTTCAGCAGTAGACTGAAAAGGAAAAATCAACAGGATTACTTACACTGAAATACTCAAAATGGGACTGGACAAGTTAGTACTGCTTGGAGCGAGATGGTTTTGCTCTACACAGCCAGAGTGTCCCTTCCAATCCACTCTGTGCTTACTTCTAGTAGTAAGGAAGACAATAAGTATTTTTGTCTAATGGGACTCTTTCTAAGATTCCAGAGACAAAGAAATGCTTTGACATCGAGCAAACAGAACCTGTAAACACCCTCTTCCAAGCACTGCAAGCACCCTTTTCATCACCACCTTCGGGTGGATTTTGATGCATGCTCACTAGTAAACCTCTAGCTCTGAAACCTCCCCTAAGCCCCCCCCCATGAATGCTGGCACAATCTGCCTCCTTAGAAAGGGAGCAGTTGGATGGTCCCCACATTTGCCAGAAGTAGCAAATCAAATACAGAAGCAAGAGAGGACCAGGTTACCCATAAGTCATTTTATAAGCATACTTTAATTCATGCAGAGGTGCTCCTATTGCAATCCCTGGCACTCCTGTATTTCAGCACCGTCTGCATAACTCAGTTAACAGCATTAGTTCAAGGTGACAACACCTAAAAATAATGCACTGTCTGTGGCTCTAAGTCCAAATACCTTACACTGAAGAAGGGTCAGGATCTAGCAGATTTCTTCCTTGGTAGAAAGTAAAGAGTTACTAACAAAACCCAAACCTTTGAAACATGAGAACTAAAGCAATTCAGTATTTCTTCATTTGCACTCACCTGAAAGTGGAGAGCAACAGCAGGTTTTGCCATCAAGTTATTAAAATGCTCATGAAATTGTGGAGAGAGAATATCCTGGGACAAGGTTTCATATGGATCAAAGGCTTGCTCCTAAAGAAAAGCAGAGAATTATATGCATACATGAAGGATGCAAGGTATTTCTGTTCCAGCTGGTACAATTAATTCCTTTAATAAGCCGATACACAAGCGGAACTGTTCAAGAAAAGATCAATTTTGCAAAACAAATGTTCAATAAACCACAGACCTTTTTCACTTCCAAATTTTAAATGCACACAATATTTTCTCAGCATTCCTCAATCTCACCATACTTATCATTAACACAAGCTTTGACTTACTGAATTAGTGGGAACCAATCACAGAATCACAGAATCATGGAATGGTTTGGGTTGTAAGGGACCTCAAAGCTCATCTCATCCCAACCCCCTGCCATGGCAGGGAGACCTCCCACCAGCCCAGGTTGCTCCAAGCCCCATCCAACCTGGCCTGGAACACTGCCAGGGAGGGGGCAGCCACAGCTTCTATGGGCAACCTGGGCCAGTGTCTCACCACCCTCACAGCCAACAATTTCTGCCTAATATCAAGTCTAAATCTCCCCTCTTCCACTTAAAGCCATTACCCCTTGTCCTACCACTCTATGCCCTTGTCCAAAGTCCCTCTCCAGCTTTCTTGTAGCCCCCCAGGCACTGGAAGGTGCTCTAAGGTCTCCCTGGAGCCTTCTCCAGGCTGAACACCCCCAACTCCCTCAGCCTGTTTCCCGTTAAACAGTTCTTGCTTTCAGTTCACCCACATTTCACAAAGAATGGCAATTCACCTCCAATTTACCAATGAGGAAAGAAGTGCAGGTGAAGTGACACTTCAGATGAACTTTGGAGGCTCTCACAAGGAGGCATTGTTGCACCACCACCATTTTGGGGTACATCACATAAGAATGGTCAGTCACAAGCACTGGACTTCTGCACACTTTTCTGCCTGTGTTGTAAGGCTGGGAAAATACCTCACTGTGGGACAAGGTAGGAAGGCTGAAAGAGCCTCAGAGGAAAGTCCTCTAAGGACACCAAGGGTTTCAAGTGCAAAAATCATGACTCTGGATGGAGTACCTGGCTGTGATTCTGTAATATCAACTACAGCAGGATGGGATGAAAACCTGACTGTACATGAATCTCTGCAGGAATAATTTATGAGAGCCCATAGATCACCTGCTCCAAAGCCTGCCAAGCTGTTCCTGCGTCTGCCTCTACAGATTCACTGGGCTGAATCACTCATGAATCACCAGGTTATCCGGTGCTGATGGCACCATGCCCAGAATAAGCACATACCTCTCTCCACCTTAATTGGAAGTGCTCCTCAGAATAGGTGCTGCAGAATTTGGGAGTACCAACCACCACAAAGGCTCATCTGAACAGCCAGGTAAAGCCTCAATTCTTCCATTTGCAGAGGGTCCAGGGGATTTCCTACCTTACTCACAGGGCAGCTGCAATTAAACTCTTTGTGGGGAGGAGAGCCACAGAATGTACTCTCTTTTCACATGCAAATTCTCATTCTCACTCTCAACTCTCCTCTAATCAAGTTCTAATCATCGCTATCCACTTGCATTAGATTGTATCAGGGAGGGGGGGAAAATTCAGGTTAAAAGGGGGGAAAGTTTGGCAATTCAGCAGCAGCAGCTCAAGAGGAATGAGACACTAAAACACTTGCAATGTTGCAATAATTACTGAAATATGGAGAGGTTAACTTGATGCCCGTATAAATCATGTTAATGCAGCGTACACTTCTGGCTCGGTGTTTGCATGTTTCAGCCCCTTTTGCTGTAGTGCACTGGTTTCCACTTTTTTTTTTTTTTTTAGCTTTGTGGATACCTAAAACTTCTCCGATGGAAACATAAATACCAGCATAACAAATGTACAACCTACTGATAATAACCTTGCTTTACTAGCTGCCTTCTGAAGCCTACTTCAAAGCAGGCACAAAGACACCCTCTGCCTCAGTTCCCAGGATCTCCTGCCACCAGCTGAACATCACTGAAGAGATTATCTAAGGCAATCATTACAACACATTAGAATTGTAAAAGTTAATACCAAGTAAAAGCTTTTAACCAGCATATTAACAAATATCCATCTGACAGCCATCAAGTTCTTGAATTTCCTACACACCAGGAAAAAAATGTTTTACTTTCCCCATGCTTCTGTATCTCAAAACCACTACAATATTTATGTTTAAACCTTCCAGAGAACTGATGCAGAAAAACAGACAAAGCAGAAAGATACCAGCTTGCAAGGGTTGTTTGTTTTTAATTATCCCTCCAAATCAGTTGAAGGACTTTTATAAAGGAAACACTAGGTGAACAAGCCTGGCAGTGAGAGAGGCAGAGCAAATAAACACTTCACTTTCTTATCTCTCTTTAACGATTCCTTTTGCAAACAGAGACAGATGATCTCTACATGGGAAATGATCAAATGAACAGCCTAGTTACTAAGTAGGTCTTGCTCCATATTAACCAAATTATTAAATACAAACTTAACTCCCTGCATAAAAAGGTTTGAAGAATAATCCGTTCTTCATCTCCTATTGAAGTTTTCCAGTTAATGAAACTGAATGAAAAAAAATGAGATTTTTACTCACTGAAAAGGATTTGTTTCCCTTAAAGCACAGGAAGCTGCTGCAATACACTTAGGCCTGTGTGTTTTCCAGGATAGTGCTGTACTATTTCAAATTTTAAGTCTTTTTTTTTTTCAATTTTAATATAATAGCTACTTGCTTTCATTCATTGTTCAACTGCTACTTCTTATCATTATACAAGCAATCATACTTCACCATCTTAAGAGCCAAGACCTAGTCTGCTCAGCTTTCCTACGGATACGTCACGAGTGGCTTATTGAAGCAATGCCAGCAAAACTTTATCTTTATGGTATATTCATAAGTGAGTGGCACACGGGCTGAAGGACCCATATTCTTCACACGCACAAAAATGTCCTTGTTCTCCAAATGATACTGGAGTGTTCACACAGACCTCAGATTTTAAAAACCAAACAGACTTAAAAGTGAAATATAAGTGTTGCTGGTTGTCATTTTTATATAAACATCATAATTTTAAGATAAAAAGCATAAACTTCACAGTCGCCATGTGGTTAATCTGAGAGATTCTCTCTCCCTCAGGCCAGAACATCTCCTTTGACTTCCTCTGTGATACAGTCCACACGGTTTACATGATAACCCTTGTGTTTTGGTGCAGAAAACAGCTCAATACACCTCTCAAGAAAAAACAGACTCAATTTAAACATGTCTAAGGATAGCAAAACTCCACAGCTACCTTGGTAATTAGTGCCAGGGGTCAGCTCCCCTGGCAGTTAAAAAGGTGTGGTGTATTTCCAAGCTGAACTGTCCTCTTGCTTTTCAGATAACTGCTTTTTCTCTGTGCACCCCTCTGCTGAATTCCAGAGTCATTTTGTACTTTAAAAATGTCCTGAAGGTACCCATATACCTATCCTATTTTGACAAAACTGAGCTCTACCTCGGTGTAAAGCACTTTCTCAAAAACTTTACTTCTGTGACTCTCTTCCATAGTCCTTCCAGTATTTCAATGCCCATTAAAAAAATCCAACTGACAAAATAACTGTTAATGTTCCAGTACAAGCCACACCAAATCCACATGCAGTGTCTCCCCTTATTCTTACTCTGTAATATCTATTTAACAGGTCAGTGGGTATCAACAGCAGTTTTGCTACAACACTGAGCAGTGAGCTTCTGTTCAGTCACACGTCTGTTTCCACACTTCGTTCCTTCCCAGACTCACTGTTTTGCAGAGACATTTCCCATTCCAGATGTTTAACAATGCGTTTGCCTGAATTAAGAACACATTTTTATTTGAGTTAGCTCACTGTCCAGAGTAATGCAGCTCACTCATCTTGCATGTCTGTGTCCAGCTGCTATGATTTTTGGGTTGCCCTGGGGCTGACACCAATGCCTATAAAAATTGAAGCACCACCTTCTTTCAGTAAGCAATCTTAGGTGATTATTTTTCAAATCCACACCCCTACAGGACTGTAGCAATTAATTCACACTCTGAAATAAGATTTTAGTATTGTGCTTACTTGCTTGACAATCATTTCTGTGATGAGTAGAAAACACACTTTAGCTTACCTACTAAAGAATGGCTAGGGAAGATATTTGTTCAAAGATTATTAAAAGGACATTTTACAACTGCAAATTTATCACAGTCATGACCAAAAGTTTACAAAGAAAATAAAACAATGTGATTTAAAAGAAAACAAAACAAAACCCAACAGAACACCGTACCTCTGCAAGGTCCTCAAAGCAGCTGCCAGCCAGAGGATGAGGACTACTTTCATCAGTCATTTCAACAGTGTCCTCAATCAGTCCCAAAAGCTTCACTGTCAACTCATGAATATCTGAAATGTTGCTAAATATCACATCGATATCCTGCGAATATAAAATGTATCTCAGTAGTGTTTAAGAGTAATTTATTTTGCTTATGTAAATATCAGAGCATTTTTTGTGAAGTCTGAACCAAGAGGTAATGGAGAGGAGCCAACAAAAAGCTAGGAAGAAAGTTAAATTACGTGGTCTTCCCAGCCCTGCCAGCTTGCCCGGGCACATCCAGCCTTGCACAAGTCTCAGCCCAGTGCTCGAAGCACACCATCCTTCCAGGCCAGAGCAGCAGTCCCAGTACAGGCTGTTCAGTGCTTTGGACAGAAATGCCTGGTCCTTTCAGCCACAATCCACAGCTGTTATTTTCCCCCTCTGCTGGTTCTTGTCTCTCAGGACACAACAGGAAAGAGGCAATTTAGAGCAGCTCCAAGGTCAGATCCTCTAAACCACAGGTAAAACTAAAGCAGCTACTTGGCTGCTTTAGCAGAATGCCACCTGGGTACAGAGGAGGAATCGGCAGCTTCCTTTTCCAAATTTTACTTTTAGATTTTTCAAATCCACGCACTGCAAACCCACCCAAGTAGGCAGCCCCTTCCAGTGACCTGCATTCTTCTTCTGACCTCTCTGAAACAATTCTCCAAAGCCTTCTCTGCCCCAACTCAAGACATGGCAATCACTTTGCAGGAACAAGCAATCTTGGAATTTCTCATACCTGTTCCCATATAACAAAAGAATATTCCTCAGCTCCAAAATATCGCTCCCTTCTCCTCTCATCATCTTCATTTGAATTCTGTCCCCACATCTGCACAATTCTCTGATACCCCATCAGCTACTGAGGAACCTCCACACCCAGCTGTAATGGGTCTCTTTTTAACCTGCTGGTATCACCAGGTTCTGCGGGCCTGGTCCCCTTCTCCTTCCTCCCACAGGAAAGATTCACTAATCTCTCATTATTACTCTTCTACAAGAGCTGTGCTTCCTTTTTAGTCTCTAGCATCCTGAAAACAGATACAATTTGTTTGCTATACATACAATGTCAATCAAACATTTCAATCACTTCTCAAATAGAGATTCCCTTCACAGTCAGTCACACGCTGGAGAATCCAGAGCCAAGGGCTGTTTTTACGTGTAGTTTCTGCACACAGGGGTGTTCTAGGGTAGGCTTCAAGTGTCAATTCAAGCACTCATCTGCATTCACTCTACATGTAGGTAGATAACTGTTCATTTTTGTGGTATGCAAAAGTGTAACTACTACCTATATGACCAAAGGACTCCAGCTATTGCTGGCATCCAGCAGGGAATCATGTCCGTTAAGCTTCACTCTGAGAGCAGCACTCTTCATGCTATGAATGGCAAACCCTCCGTTTTATTTCATACACAGTCAACACTCACTATGCACTGACACACAATAAATCAAATTTAATTTTACCTCCAACACAGTTAATGTAAAATTGATATGGCTGCTAATGGAGCAACGAACGTAACACTTCAATAACCTATTAAAGGACTTACATTAGGTGTGAACAATTTTCTGTTCGATAGGAAAGCTTCCCGAAATACTTTTATTATCAGATTCAGCTCCCGCAGGTACTGCCTTTCTTCTGCAATTTCGTTTCTCACTAGGTCATAGTAGTTGAGTTCCCCAGAAGAAGAGGGCTCGTCTTCACAGAGAGAAACCAAACCAATGTCATCCTGATCAAACATATCCATCAAAACCTAGCAGAGAAATTGAAAAAATTACATGCAAGCCTGATTTACACTTGGCTCAAGCTCAGCTATTTCAATGTGTTCAGAGAAACCCTTTGAGTTTTTAATACAATACTTTCTGTGATCACTTTCACAAGGGAGTAATATTTAAACTTTGGCAGCAGAAGGCTGGATCAGTTGCCAAAGCCATTTTCCCTTTTATAAGTTATTATGACCTAGAAAACAAGTTACAATTCATGCAGAACCAACTTTGAAAACAAGGCATCTTGCATAAGCCTTTGACAAAACCCTCCCAATAAAGACAAAATTAAACAAAAATGTTTCTCATTTTTATGAGGATGAAAACTAAATGTCTTTTCTGTATTATAAAGGAAGGCGCTGCCCCGACAAAGTGACATCAGGAGGACAGTAACACAGCTGAGAAATAAAGGACAACATCCTTTTCTGTCCTTACATTGTTTTGTAAGTACTACTACTGTTCCAAAACTTCAGTCTTCACTGTGACAGGCCTGGCATGCATAAGGAGAGGAGCTTCCACATTTGAGTAAACCCAGTCTCTCCCTCCTATCCTACTTTGGATACATCTTCTTAAAAAAAAATAAATTTAAAAAAATCACCTCTAGTATCTACCTTGGTATCTGTCCAGAAGACTCTTTTAATCCCAACTCCTTACCTTATCAGCACACATGGATACTTTAATGTCCTGCTGGGAGATCTCAAAGTGTCGTATATTGAAAACGTAGTTTCCAGCCAGCTTTAAAATGTCAGCTGAGATGTATTCTAAGACAGCCACAATATACAGAGAGACATGGTAATCTACCTTATAACCCAGGACCTCCTGCAAATTGAAAACAAGGGAGAGAACATGCTATTTATTCCAGAAATTCATTTGGGATGACAATTAACACAACGAGTTTCCTACCGAAATGGATATTGTCTGTGTTGATAATTTACAGCAATGTAACAGGCAGGGCAAAGGACATCAAATGGAAATTTAATCAGCTGCCTCAAAGGAAGTGCTTGCAAATACTTCCTTGTGCTGTTTTGCCATATACTAACAGATGAAAAGCTACAGAACTTTCAATAATCCTTCCTCTAAAAACGACAGTCCTAAAAACAGGGTTCCTTCAAAAGGGACGTCATTGGAACAACTCCTGTACTTCAATTTTAGTCTGTATCTATCTATGCTTATTGCAGGACTCTGGCCCTAATCTGGGCTCTTCAGGAAAGAGGATAAGCTTCATTTTGAATCGTCCTTGATAGACAAAGGTATCTTTCATGAGACTACAGACTGTATGTTCAACCTGTTATGTACTGTGATCCATTTTGGTCCGTCCTTTACATTAACACTGAACAACTAAGCCATCTGCATCCCTGCATTACAGAAAATAATTAAACTTTAATAAAGTCTGAACAGAAAAAAAACCCAGGATCAACACTGCATGTTCTTCTTGTGATACACACTGCATGTTCTGCAGAGCACGCAGCACACGGCCTCTCATTTATGACAGGACCATCAGGAATAAATACAGGTAAGGTCAGGCATTTGATTAAGGCAGTCTCGTTCTTAGCACATCTTGATGTGCTAAGCATCTTCTAAAAATCACATTCTGTACCTATGTCCACATACCTCTAAACCAGAATTCATAAAAGAAAGCCAGTGCTGTCTAGAAAAGTCTTATTTAACGCTGTTTTCTTTCCTAACATCTCTTCCCCTCTCATTAACTGTCACAAGCTGAGACACTGTATATAAAAACATAGTGACTACACCTGAAAAGTGCTTTAATTTCTGCTTATGCTTGAATAACGTTTTCTTAATGCAGCTGGCAACTCTGGTGCAACAATGCCACCACTGGAGAAAAACATTTTTTTAAGCTATGAGCGAACACCAAAATCAACAGAAAAAAGAAATACCAATACCAAAAAAGAGCAGTGTTTGACTCTACTGACTCAGCACTGAGCTAAAAGTGATTGAACACTGATCTAAAAATCAGAGTACTGTTTTATCACTGAAAAAACCCACTCTACAGGGGCATGGCTTAAAGGTTATGCTGGAGGGCAATAATACAGCTGGGGGTGTGCAGTGGGCAGAAGCAGCAGTCACCAGGTGGTTGGCTGAAATACCTTCAATAAAGGATGTATTTTGTCCACAGGTAGCAGGAGAGGGTTTCTTCTTTTTCGTTTCTCTATGGCAGACTGTGCATCAGCGATCGCCCACTTGTCTATGGGATGAGGAAATGTCTTTTGAACGCGCTCCTGTCCAAACACAAAGAGTGCACTTAGATTAACCGCAGGAATCAAAGAGAAATTAAAAAAAAAACAAAACAGCAAATTACTTCCCCTGCAGTGTAGACAATTATCCTCCTCCTCAGTGTTTGCAACACATTTTCCTAACTGTTCTCTCCTTCTTACCCAACTCAGCTTCGCTCTTTTCAATAATCCCAACCAACCTCCCTTCCCTAAGCACGAAGAACTCCTTCAGATCTCCTAAACCAACTCCTGCTCCATGATCTTTACATCACAAGAGCAGCAAGAACCCTCAGCTGAGACCAGGAGCCCAAAATATAAACAACATCAGGAAATACTAAACAGTTTACAGCCTAAATGAAAAAAAACCCAAGTCGGTATTGTGCCTATTTCATAGCACAGTGTAACTTGCCCTCCAACAGATCATGTTTATGGCAGAAATGAAAACCAAGTGCAGTATCCTGTAACTAGGAGGCTGTGATTCATGATAAAGGCTGGCTTTAACACATTGGACTCCACAAGCCCACACAGGGCATCTTCCCCGCCGCACAGCCCATCACAGTGGCTGCAGTCACAGCCCCCACTACTACCACAGTAAACTGTACACAATTTCAGGTTACTTTATATGGATTATCATTTCAGCAGCTGCTATAGGAACAGGAGAGATGATCCCCACAACAGAACAGACTGTTTTGGGCAGCAGTTCCTCCCTTCAGCAGCCCCCAGCTAAACACCTGCAAGACCTCTGTCCTGCTTTCCATGAAGTTCTCCAGGTGTCCCACTGCAGCCCCTGCAAGTTGCGCAATTAAATGCTGAAAGGAGGAGTCTAAAGTGAACTTTGATGACTTTTTAAGCAACTTTGGAAAAAAACAGGGGCTTTAAGTTAGCCAGCTCAGGGGGATGCAGCAATCACCTCCACTTGGCATTCCCAAGAGCAGGCACAGCGTGCAGCATGGTGCCATACCTGACCTCTGGGGTGGACCTGTACCCTGGGCCAAAAGGCTGGTGGTAACTGCGAGATTTTCTAGATGAGCTGAAGAATGAGCTGAAGAAAATGGTGAAATCTATGTGTCCCTTTGATAAAAAGATTTTCGCACATATTCTGAAACGGAAAAGGAGGCCTGAGGCCTTAAATATTTGCATATGGCCATTTAACCTTCTGCATCAGCTGTCTGTGCCAGGTAAACACGTGGTGACCTTTCCTCTTGGACAGCAGCCCAAAGCTCTGGGCTGCTTCACTCAAACGAACTTCCCTTGAGACTCCACCAGGAGAGCGCCCGCAAAATGGACGTAACGTGGCATTCAGCTGTCCTTCAGCTCCACAGTGCACCTCACCTGTAACCCACACCTTTCAGGCCTGGACTTTATTGATTCCCAGTGTCTTCTTGGGAACAGTTTGAAGGGCTTTTTCTATTTATAAAACCTTTATAATTTGAGATTTTAGACCTTGATCTTGCAAATACTGAAGTATAACATTATGCACAAACAGTTCCATTAACTCCAGGCTGTTATGTAAGTATCTGCATGACAAACTTCAGAGATCACAGCTCTCCTTTTTTCTCTTAACAGCTAAAACCAGCTGAGGAGCAGAGCCAGAAGCCTTCGTTCGTGGATCTCTGATACCTGCTGGCAGCACAATCTCATCAACAACCCGTAACACAACACTGGATTCTACTTTCTCTGCTCTGGAATATTCTGAATTTATTCACCTACAGAACAATAACATTTTGGGGAACCTGTTCCCACTATTTAGACCTAGCTCTGTGTTTTTAAATTAAATTACTGTTATATTGCCAAGCACAACAAGGTTTTATTATTCACAGCTTTGAAATGCCAGGTATATTTAAGATACAATACCCAGGATTTAGTGTCTGCTATGATATTCATAGCCACAATTGAGTTGTCAGTTATCCCAGAAGGCTGTCAGTCTTGTGTGCAGCTTTGCACACTGTAATTTGTGGAGCATACACAAACTCTATGAAAATTATTAATTCATATGTACACAGGGTAATTTTATCATCTCATGACTCAGAAGCAGAAAACTATGGAGCTGGTGTGTGGAACAACCAGAGCTTTCTCAAACGGCTCTGTGTGCTGAAGGGTTTGACCAGCTGGGAACTGGAGACAGAACATGGAATTTCTCAACTCCCCATCTCAAGGTGGTAACAATCCTGGGAGCTATTAAGGGACTATTTTGCTTGTATTTAGTCATACTATAATCTCTATGCATCATTATTACAAAATACATTAATCATAAACCAAAATTAATGGTTTAACTCAATGTTGAATAAAGGGCAATTGCTGCATCTAATAAGAATCTAAAACCCCTCAGGTGATTATTTTGTAAATAAGTATTTTATTTTTTTAATTTTCATCTAGAATATTAGATGACAACTTCATTTTGGTTTAGACTGAAAATCCTAGACATATAGATTGATGCAAAATTAATACTCTGCAAAGCTACAATGGGTCACAGCTACATGAAAGCACTTTCCTCCTCTAGACTGTATACTGAAGCTCACTCCATTAAAGCCCTCATTTTGTAACCGATGACACAAAAGCAGACAGCTGCAATAATACAAGAGCCTCAGTGAGTTCAATAAAGTTCCAGGAACATACAACTCTATTCCCTCAGCTGCACAATCCAGGCCTAACAACAGGAACCTTTCATTCCAATATTTACTTTTTTCCCCTGTATATTTATGTCAAAGAGTAGGAAAACTTGCAGCACCCTTACATTCTTAAGTTCAAGGTGTATTCGAGCAGCAGAAAATCCTTCAAAGTATTCTGCATTTATAAAAATAATGCTGAAAGAAAAAACTCCCACTATTTCCATTTTGAAGCCCTGTATAGGAAAATGAGTTTCTAATTAATCTTGCTTTGTGAGATCTGAATAATATATAATCTTTCAGCACTAACACGCTCTGCTCTTCAGATTCCCCTTGCTTTAACTTCAACCTTCAAAATATCTTAGTTCATCTTAGTGATTCTGCAAGCAAGCACTTGGTTTTCCAGTATCTAGTCTTACCTCCACATCTTGGACAGTCCGTGGCTGAGCAATGCATAGTTTGTTTAGCAGCTGAAGTATTAACTCTTCAATATAATAGAGGGAATCTTCTTTTGCTGAAAGGTTTGGGTGAACCTGTTGCTGAACCTGTCCAAAAGAATTAAAAGAATTAGGGTTTTTTTCCTCCCATTCAAAGGTGTACAGAAGGAAGAATAGGTAAAAAACAGAGTATTTCTGTATTGTAGTGCTGCAAATTTGCACAATTCCAGTGATTTCCCACTTTTTCCTATGTAGTTAAGATGGCAGTTCCTATTCCTGCAAAGTTGGCCTCTCTATTCAATTAAAGACTAAATGTTTAGCCTTTATGGTGGGGAAGAAATTTCAAGCCAAGGCAGATTTCTGCCAGCAATGCAGAGAAAACAATCACTGTGGGTAATTCTGCAGTTATTTGTCCACAGAATGAGTAACATACAGGTATGTTACTAATGCTGCTAATGAGTACTGGGTGATGGTGAACAGAGGAAGAGCATGGACCCACCAGAGGAGAAGACTTAATAAGCAAGACACCAGGGTAAGAGAACTAACCAGTCTGGCAGGGAACTGAATTAATGTGCTGTTAAAACCCGTGGCAATAAAAAGCCACGGCCATGACACTGGAGAAGGGCAGGAACAACTCTGAGATGCCTCAGAACCAGAAAACTAACTAGAACGTGAAATGCTGTCTGAGGCATGAGAAAGATGTGAAATACTTAGAACAGAGAGGAAGAGCTAAGGAAAAGCATGAGTCAAAATCTAAGTGTTGAGACTAGAAAAGGCACTGTGAGAAAAGCTGACTTCTCCCTCCCTCTCATGCAAGGCAGGACAATGCCTTTTATTTCACTTGACGGAGATTCCTCACAGCTTTTTTTTCCAAGGCTAAGCTAGACCAGACAACCTGGAACAGGCACCCTCAGCATGGGCCTGCACAAGTAAAAGGGCCACAACCAACTCACCCTGGTCCAACGTGGCTGTTTTCCTATGAAAAATCCCCCAAAACCAAAGAACAACCCCACCTTACAGAAATAAAGAGCACTCCAGAGTCAGTCTATATACTCAGTTTTCCCTGGCAGACTCTCAATCAGGAAAGCACTAACTAGATCTTAAACTATAGCCAAAAGATTCGTTAAGTAATACAATCCAGGGAAATTCCCTCCTCTCCCCATACAAATTCTATGTTAATCACCTTGAAAAAGTAATCTGACGTACTTACACTGGCATTCTGTACGTGGTTTCAAACACAAGGCAAACAGATGGGTAGTTTCTTGGGGGAAGACAGTAACATCTTTGGGTCGATTCTGATCCTCTGAAATACCAGCACTCCTCCCTCCAAAGACAATGGGTGAGTCCACAAGCACCAAGGGGCTCTGAGGGCTTCCTCCAAATTTAACTAACTAAAAGTTTCATAGCCATACCTTGGGGGCACTCAATTTGCAGCCCTGAAGGCTTTTGTAAGTCGTGCAAAAACAAGACCAACGAGGAAGTAAGGTGTCTGGGCAGCTTCCTTCCCTGCCTGCCGCAGAGGAAGGTGGGCAGAGCTGCCCGGGAGACGGAGCCACTGCTCCACCTCCTGCTGTGCCACAGCTGGAAAGAAATGGGGGAACAGCACTGTGCTTCACCCCCACACCTCCACACGAGAGGAGAGGAAGAGCCAGGATGAGTAGGGAGAAAACGTGAAGATCCAGGGAGGGGACCTCAGAAGGGACTGCTGTCATACACCTTCAACATGCTGGGAGCAGAGATGATGACTTGGATGGAGAAGTCTACCAACGCTCTGCTCAAAGATGGGGGAGTGCAGACACGTACCAACAACAGGAATCTGAATGTCTGAGGGGAGTGGGAAGGGGGACACACACTGAAAATGTGAAAACATACACTGGTACTGTTCAGGTTGGAGTTCATAATTAAGGTATTGCACAGTGGTGGTGAAGAGAGACCGCCAGTCTGGGGGGTCCTATGTGATACCCAAGGAGAGACACCTCCCAGGCAACAGCACACGTTTCTAGTGCTTCATTCTGCACTGGCATCCTTCCTCAAAAAACAGAGGTCAAGAAACACCTTAATAAGGCAGTTGTAGACTAAGAGAGAAGGGGATGTATGTTCTGCTGCTCATCCAGCTGAACAGTTTTGTTATGGAGCTCCTGTACAGCCTTGTAAGTATAATACAGTCTTCTGCACTTCAAACATGAGTATCTCTGCTTCACAGAAGTGTTGCACAGCTGACGTAGTACTGACAGAAACAGACAAACAAAACCCCTCAACAAAACCTAAACTGCTCCTTGAAAACACTCACTTAAGACTGCAGGTTTGCAAAAACAGTCAGTGCATTTCATGTTCTTCCTGACCACGAGAGTTTAATTCACAAAACAATGGAAAACCAGGAAGTGTCGAGTTCAGGTCCCGCACGGATCTCTTGCAGGAGCACTGCGACAGCGAAAGCATTAGCTAGCTAATGAGGAAATCAGATTAAATATTTCCCTCATAATAAAGCCTTAATGATGCTCCACAGAACCAACAAGAGCAGGAGCTGTAAGAAGATGAGGAGGGGAAGGTGTGCTGCCCTCAAGAGCCGATGGGGAACTCCCATTTACTGTACCACACCACAGCTATTCTGCTCCTCTCACCAGGGCCGCTCATTTTAAAAACAGATGTCACTGCCACAAAGAAAATGACTTCACTTGCAGCTAACTTCAGTTCACAGGTCTGAACAGCTCATGCCATACTTCCCTCAGCTTTCTGGATATCTAACGAGGTTGCAGAGGAGCGTGCAGGTGTCTTCAAACCCTGGCAGAGAGTCTCAGCTTCATAAAACGAACACAAACATAACCACTGGAGTCAGTTTTGCTTCCAAAGGAGCGAAACCAACAACAAAGCCCAATATTTCTTGGTTGTGACAACCCTTCCCAGAGGATTTAGAAATCAGCTTCCATTTGAAACGATACTGCCTGCAGCATGGCACAAAGGTCCCAGAGGTACTCAGGCACTCCCTGGCGTTAAAAGAAGTTATTTTGACATAAGTGCTGTTACTGAGAAAAAACAACTTCATAGCAAGACGCTGTTATTCACAGCAAAACAAAAAGACAGTTATAAAAGCTGTGCACTGGGTGATCAAACAAGGTGCTGCTGTATCAAGGAGAGAACACTTTTTACAGTATTCACCTAAACCCTGCCTGAAAGGGCTGGAAAAGCATGGAGAGACTGAGAAAACACTGAATGTACAGGAAAAAAAAAGCAGGAGGAATTACTGAGGACAGGTTTCTTGTGGAAGGTACATGCACTGATTTCAGGTGACTGAAATACCTGAATGTAATGGTATTATTTGGCAGGGAATAATGCATCATAGCCAACACAGGGCTCAATTTTCATCTGACTTGTAACAGCTTCCTTTAAGGGTCAAATTATTTAAATCCACAATGTGTTGCACTAACCAGCAAGAGCTCTGCTGCAAGAACTCTGAGCAGAAGGTATCAGAGAAAACTTTTTTTTTTTACCTATTTTACCTCTGAAACAACCCAAGCAGAGTGCCTGAAGTCATTGATGATGGAGATAAAGATTAACAGAACTACTATATTTTTTACTGTGTCATTCACATAGGATTATTCCTTCACGAGCTGCTCCAAGGAATAAAATGCAATAACATGTATGAGTCCTATAAGCATGGCATTTAAACATGGCCTTAAGGCCTTTCTGGGGGACATGCTTTTATTTTAGTTCCTAAACTGCTCCTTCCCTTGCTTCTTAACTTCTCCCCGCTCTTCCACTCCTCCAACACGTGCAGATTTGATGAGAATCCAGCAGTGGCTTCACAGAGGCATCTCGTAGCCTTCAGCAGATTTGGCAGGGCTCTGCACAAGCTCAAGAGGAGACTGAAAAACCCCCTGAAGGTAAATGGAGATCCTCCCCCTAGTTCCTTCCCAGAGGCAGGTCCTGCACCACACCACAGCAGCTTCTAGAGAAAAGAGGCAGCTGCAGAGATGAAATCAAGCTCAAAATTCCTTCTCAGTGAGATTTTAATAGCTCTTGAAGGCCCCTGGGAAGAAGTCTGGTCAGACAAGATGAGGATGTAAACTTTTCAAGGAGATAAACAGGATAAACATTCTATCAGGACAAAATCAAACTGATCTTATTTTTTAGAACTATTGTAAGGGTGAGCTTAATTCTGAACCACAGATCTGGCATGAAGTCTGAATATCAATAATATCTGGAGTTTGGGAAACTCAGAAGTGAAGTCCTGAGTATAAAAGCAATGGTCAAAGGGTTATATCTGAAACATGAAAAAGCTGAGGAAAAAAATACTAGAGATAAAACTGCAAGTAACTTTTTTTTTAGCCTGTACTAGTGAGACAAACCAGCAATTTGAATATGCTGCCTCAATAGATTTTTACTGATTTCAACTTAGAAATCACAGACCAGCCTTGGTTGGAAAAGACCTCTGTGATCACCCAGTCCAACCATTAACCCAGCACTGCCCAGTCCCCACTACCCCATGTCCCTCAGCACCACATCTCCATGGCTCTGAAATCCCTCCAGGGATGGGGACTCCACCACTGCAGACAAGTAAAACTTTGCAAGGCTGTTTGTTTACTTGAGGAACAAAGCATATAAATTTGGGAGCAAGAAAAATAATTAGAACATAAAAGTTAAATATTTACTATCACGGGCTGGTTACGGTCTTGCCAACACTTGTCAGTATTTCCACACACTGTGTGCAAGGTGATGAAAATACATCACTGAGGAAGAAAGCAGCACCAGACTTGCTCGTACCGAGATGCTGAGAGTTGGGAAGAAGAAAAAAAAAGAATCCAACAAATGTCTCTTTAGGTTGAGCTTTTATTCTTTCTTATCTTTTCTAAAGGTAACACTGCCCATTAGGCACACAAAACGTGCTCCAAAGGCACCTCATCTGGATGATGCTCCAGAGGAAGAGGGGAACCAGTTGTAGGAACTCAAAGCTGTGTGATGTTCTTAGTGAAAAACGACAGCATCGATAGTCCCAATTCCCAAGCATAATTACAGGCATTTAGAAAGAACCACGAAGATTTAAAGACTCAAAGAGATATCCCAAATAAAAATGCACTGTCAGCTTTTTAAAAATAACTGCACTGATTTCTAACTACCAGGAAGTCTGCCTGGTGCAGATATTGATAATGGCACAAATGTTACTAACCTGATGCACTGTTGGTTGATTAATTGTAAATCAAACACAGACCATCCTCCCTCCCATCTCCTTTCTCCAGTTGATTGTGTTCTTTTAGACAGAGTCAAGGAGAAACTAAAATGTGCACGTTTATATGTATACAAACATATTTTAATCTTAAAAACAGATGGAAAATCAACTATTTGGATTTTATGCATCCATATAAAATGCCTTGTTTAAATCAAGATAAACCCTGAATGAGCTAGGCACTGTGATACGGAAGGAAAACACCACGGCCACGCACTGACTGCCATGCACACAGCTTACTTTAATGTAACAGCTTCTAATTCTCCCCCAACTCTTCAACACATCACTTCCCAGAGCCAAGAGCTGCTCTGGGCTCCAAACCAAGCACCCACAGGCTCCCTCTCCCCACTTTTAACATCACCCCCATCCCAAGAACACCCGCTCACTCAGGTAGACTGAATTGCTAAAAACAGAACAGTAACTTTTCAATTAGGTCTTTAGAAGATTTAAAAATAAAAATTAATTGATGAGCTGCAGAGTGAGCTTTGAGATTGTATTTAAAGTGAACAGATGCAGAAATGCAATAAGAAACCATAAATGGCAAAAAAACCATAGAGATGTACTGCTTAAAAGAGAAAAAACCCCAAAACAAATCTCAAATTTGGAGACAGTGAAGACTGTCCGAGTCATTTATTTGTGAACCAGTCACTGAAATTATATTAAAAAAATTAGGGGAAGCATCAGGAGAATAAATAGGCTGTAAATATGGTTAGAAGATGTCCTCAGCAAGTTTTTTACATGAGTAACCCACTGAACTCAAGGAATGGCAGCAGACAGCTCATGGGAAAAGCCTGGCAGAAAGGGAATTGGTGAGGTAATTAGAAAAGCAAATAACAGACTCAACAGCTTCTCTGGAGGAGATTAGATAATGCTTGCACTGCCAAAGAGGAAAAGAGAGGTGAAAAACCAGGGAGAGCAGGAGAGGCAGTGGAGAGGAGACACAGAAACCCTGGGAGAGGTGAGGAGGCTCAGCAGGAGAACATGATGGTGGTGAGATGAGAAAAAGCAGCACGCAGTGCCCAGCTCTCCCAGCACCAGGCTTACGCCGGGGCAAGGTCACCACACACGAGGGGAATACAGCCACCAGAGCAAGGTGGGTCACGGCACAGAACGGCCCAGTTTGGGTTTTCTTCCTGTGACCAGTTAGCCTGGCAAGTCTTTAAACCAAGGCAAACGCTCGTTTCCATTCCCATTTTAACAACACAGGTTGGAAGTGTTTCTTCTGCTACGGCTGTCAAACAAAATTACACCTTTCCTACTACTTCTAAATGCCTCGGATTTAAAACTACCTTCATTCCATGCCACTGGCTGAGAAAACTCTCCTGTCACCATTTGTCAACTGCAGACTCCACGATAATATTTAAGCTAAACATTGCAACAGCTGGGGAAGAAGAAAAAGCATAAAAAAAATAGGATTTAAACAAAAGGACCAGTCCTTTTGTTTTCAAATGTTATTTATAATGGGGCATTGAGTTACCTGGTCTGGTGGGAGGTGTCCCTGCCCATGGCAGGGGGTTGGAACGAGATGAGCTTTGAGGTCCATTCCAACCCAAACCAGTCTGTGATTCTATGATAGTGAATATTTACGCAAGAACAAGAAACCCCACAGTTTACTTAATATAAGGGACTAAACCCAACCTATAACAACACCCAGCTACTACTGGGAATAAAAAAGGTCTGGAGTAATTAAGTCTATTATTTAGGGAAGACTTTGTAGCATCCACCTCACAGGGACCCGCTGTTCCTTTCCACATCTCCAGCCACCTCTCCATTGTGAGGCAGCATCAGGATCTGTGCTTCAACCTTGTACAGGTCTACGTAGTTCACAGGTGATGAAGCATCACCAGAACTTCCCTTACTTGCCCTTCTCCCCAGCTGAATGTCCCAGAGGCATTCATGTTTGCAGGAGCTGTGAATATGCAAAGGCCAAGGATTCAGAGCTCAAATAAATGTATTTATTAGAAGCTAAATGACCCAACAGATTTCAAAACTAAACATCACTATTATTTTCAAACATCGCAACAAGCAACTTTATAGTTGAAATTAGAATGCATTAAATAATAATGCATGTTAATGAAATTAGCATGCATTAAAGAATAAGCCATTATAATGACACTAGAATGCATTAAATAATTGTAACCCAAGGGGGCCTGATCCTGCAATGGAAAATGCAAACTGCCCTCGAAACGGTCTTTTATATTTCTGTATGCAACATTTCCTAAGAATAAACCCTTTAGTCATGCTCTAGAAATTTGATGAGTTAGTCCAGAGCAATAGTGGAATTGTTTTAGAAAATGCAAATAGTGTACAGTGCCTTGTAGTGCCTGCAGAGATGGGAGCATTAACTGTTTGATGGTCTCTGCTCGTAGATAACAGAGAAAACCAAACCCATAATACCTACGAGATGCTTGTGACTTTAATGTAGAAGAATCAAAGAACAAAGCAACTGAATGTACAGCTCTTGTTCACAGAAATACACTTTTTAATTTGCCAGTGGATTTGTAAGAGCGTGCACAAATGATAATGCATGCTAAGAACACACAAGAATATTCTAGGGCAAATAAATCCATATATATATATAGATGCCCAACAACATATTACACACTATTTTCAAAAATACACACTAGTTCTATGGAGTCACCCATTTCATTTTGAAAACTCGTTCCAAATAACTGGAATAAAAGTTTATTCCAGGTAGGAATAGAAGATATTTGGCACTAATGAAGTTTTCAGTTCCAACTCCCAAACACTTATCCAGTGCACATGCAGTACATTCCAGCTGGGACCTTCACTGGGTTGGTGGGAGTTACACACTGAGACTCACGCGTGATTGTCTTGGGCTCCCCCGTAATCCCAGTCTAAGATTAACAGATATGACATCAAAGTGTGGGTATCAACCTGCAAAATCAGTTCAGTTCTGGAAAGTTTCATCTGGAAGAAAGTCGACAAGTCAGCGTGAACAACCTTTGGCACAGGATTCTGTGCTAGGAAACCCATTACAAAATTCAAATTGCCAGCTTTAGAAATGGGTTTCATAATTTGACATCTTTTCCCCACAAAGGCATTGGGGCCAGGAAGAGCTGAAAAACAAACCAAACCCAAACACCTGGAGAAATGGAAAAGGGGGAGAGAGCAAACTCCTCACCACCACCTTCCCCTCCAGCAGCCACCCACCACAGGAGAAAATCCCCCTCCACAGAGGGTGCTGGTTTCATCAGAGAAGGATTCAGCTGGCTGGGAGGGGGGGAGCAGAAAAGCCCCTCACTCGTAACCCTCTGGAACAGCACTGCCCCATCAAGCACCAGCTTGGATCGACACCCCAAGGACTCCAACCCAACCAAGCCCGCCAGCGAGGCGTTGGAAATGCATGTGATTTCTGCTGGAACAGCTGCCTGCGTGTTTCCACAATTATTCAAAGAGCCACTGTGATCCTTTAATAACTAAAGTCAGCTCCCAGATTCAAAGCCTTTATAAAGTTTAGACCGTAGATCTGTTTGAAGTGATTTACTTGCTACAAACAGCACTTCAAGTAACTATAACCTAAGCCACTAGATAAAATACTGTTTCCTTCTGATTCATTTACTTTGACAGGACTTTTACAGCCAGTTTTGACACACTCACTTCTCCTTCAGTTTCCAGAGCAGCCACAGAAGAACGTAAAATGTTTCAGAGTAAGGACACGTTTATCAAACTACCAGCTAGCAGAGAGATAATGCATAAAACTGCTTTGAATTTTTCAACTTACTAGATTCCAAGGTGCCAGTGCTAAAGATAAGGTGATACAAATATATGAAAAACTATTTTAAAAATCTGGTTTAATGTTAGCTTTGTTTTTCCTAAAAAGACTCACACTGCCAGGTACAATTTAATACTCTCTACTAATCTTAACGATGTATGACTGCTTAAATGCATACACAATATTGTTCAAAAGACAGATTCTCACCCTTTTTTTCCACATATTGAAGTCACAACTGATGTGTTTTAACATTTTTCCCCCCCACTCATGATTTGGTAAGTGTCAACTGCATAGAATTAAAGTAAATGCAAGGGTTTAAAAGTGGTCTGACAAAAAGAAGTGACCTTCAATTAGCTGAATGCACGAAGAAGGAGCCTGGAGCTCTTCAAAGCATGTCATGGACTTAAAATTCAAGTAGCAAGGAAATCCTAGCTGTTGTTAGTGAATATTCAGCTCCACATCCTGCTGTATTTTCAAACTATTTGAAAGCTGTGGTAACATTTTATAAATTCTGGAACTAACACAAAACCTGCTGCTGTGGTGCACACTTTGGACTTGGCGCCACGTTCTTCAGCTCTCCTACAGTGGAAATGCTCTCACCTCACTATCCAAGGGAAAATACAAGATGTAAACAAAACAACCCATCAATTTCCCAAAACATTCGGTTTTTAAAGTCTTCACTGTTCACATGAGGGCATCTGATCTTTTACAGAGGACGTTAAAACTGACAGCGTCTCCCCAGTAGCCCGGCTGCAGTAACTGGAACAATGATACAATTTTGTTTTGACTCACTGATACTGCGTGTTGGTAAAAGAAATGCACGTTACAGCAGGATTGCTTCATGCTGCAGGGTGGGTACTGCGGACGAGGAACTTTCCCAGGGAGGTAAAAAAACTTGACTATAAGCAACTACAAATTTTTACAAGCAGACACTGGTATCGAGACTTTATTTCCTCTGGTTTAGAAAGCCTGAGTTCCTGTTCTGCTCTGGTTTTTGCACCAAAACTAAATGTACAGAGACAGTAAGAATTGGTACAAGCAGCATTAATCCACCAACTTTTACACTGTTTGTATTTTAGAATGATGAAAACACCTTTAAATTTTTAAAGAAATCCTTCTGGTCAAACTGCTATAGCTATACCTCACGTCTGGGTGGATGCTGGTTGGTGTCAAGGTGCTGTTTTATGTCAGCCTCCAGAGATCAGGAAAAGGGCAACATGGCATGCTCGAAGCTTCCCGAGACAAGCTGGAAAGCAACTACTATGAGGAGGAGATTCAAGAGTGAAGTGTAGAAAATCCAGGGTTCTTCAGACAGGCGATTAGTGGTTTCTATGCCAGCCACAAGACTACTTAGCTGCCTTCAGTGGCTTTTAATACAAGTGACATGGGGACCCACAACAAATGAAAAAGAGAGAATCATTATCATACACCGTCACTAAATGTATTCTTGGGGAAAAAAAGAGATAAAAGAGGACTTGCCTGAGTGCATTGCCTGTATCACAGTACTGCCCAGCACCCAAGATCCAGATCAGCAGGCAGTTATGTGAAGAAATACATAATGGTCCTCACCCTTTGCAATGGTCACCAGCAACCACACACAGCAGAACATCATAGAATCACAGAGCAGCCTTGGTTGGAAGAGACCTCTAAGCTCACCCAGTCCAACCATTAACCCAGCACTGCCCAGTCCCCACTGCCCCATGTCCCTCAGCACCACATCTCCACGGCTCTGAAATCCCTCCAGGGATGGGGACTCCATCACTGCCCTGGGCAGCCTGTTCTAATGCCTAACAACCCTTTCAGTGAAAAATTTTTTCTTAACATCTAAAGTCCCTCCATGTCCCACCAGCCCCAATTTACCCGCTCCCTCCGCTATCGGGTGTGCCCTACCTAAGGGTGACAGGCTGGGGACTACCCTGCAATGCCAAACACCTCAGCAAAAGATAAATTCCTCCCCTATGGCAGGTTAAGCGGTTTGCCACAGAGTTTATCTCGCTGATGCAGTGGGTAGTCAGCTGATTCTCTCTCGTAAGAAAACACGGGCGGGCTCTGCCCTGTGCCACTGCCGTTTGCTCTCTGGCAGGGATGTGGTGGCCAGCTGGGTGTCAGCAGGGGCTTCTGCCTGGGGAGAGGGGCTGGAGAAACGCCGTGGGGAAGGGATGGAGGCTGCCCTTCCACAGCCAGGGGTAACGGCCTCAGTGGAGCCAGGGGAGGGTTAGACTGGATATTAAGAACAATTCCTTCACTGCAAGGGTTCCCCAGCACTGGCCCAGGCTGCCCAGGGCAGTGGGGCAGTCCCCATCCCTGGAGGGATTTCAGAGCCGTGGAGATGTGGTGTGAGGGACATGGGGCAGTGGGGACTGGGCAGTGCTGGGTTAATGGTTGGACTGGGTAATCTCAGAGGTCTCTTCCAACCCAGGCTGCCCTGTGATTCTGTGATCTCTGGCCACAAACCGAGCAGCCCAACAGAGAAGGCCGGGATGGGACTTGTGGCAGGCGCTAGCGGAGGGGTGAGGGAGGAGAAGCGCTGACAGGAGGCACACGCCGTCACCTGCAGCACCTGCACACAGAGGGGCACCGAGGGCAGCACAGGGCGCGGGCAGCCTGCGGTGGGTGGGCGACACGGCCCCCGCCCCGCCGCGGCCGGGCTGCGAGGGGACAGGCGGCGGAGGTCCCTCAGGAGCCAGGCGGGGGCACCGCGACAGCCAAGGGCCGGACGGCGCTGCTCTGCCCGAGGCGGCTGCGGGGGGTACGGGTGTCGGCCCCAGCGGAGCCTGCCCGCGGCCGTGCGGCGGGACGGGCACCTGCACCCCGGGAGCGGAGCGCGGGGAGAGGCCGTGCGGGCGGGGAAGGGGCGCTGAGGCGCAGGTGCCGCCCGCCCCCCCCAGCCGCCGGCGGACTGACCTTGCGCAGGGCGGGCACGAAGAGCCCCCGCCATTTCGGGCCGTTCTCCTCGCCGAAGAACTCGTAGGGCTGCGGCGGCGGCTGCATGGTGCCCGCCGGCGGCTCCTCCGCATCGGGACCGCCCGCCTCGCCGCTCCCCGCCGGCTACGGCGCCCAGGGCATGGGGAGGAGGAGGGGGCGCTGACGGGGAAGGAGAAGCCGGCGCTCGTCAGGGCCGGGCCGGGCCGCGCTGGGCTCTCGGCCGCCGCTGTCTGGCTCCTCACCCCCCCGCCCGGGCGGCCATCACATCCGGCGCGGGAGGGGCCGGGCCGCGGGCCGCTCGCCGTGCGCTGACGGGGCGGCGGGTGAGGCGCCCTCGGCCCCGCTCGCTGCGGCCCCGCTACCGCCGCCGCCCTCTGCGCGCATGCGCGGCCGCCACCATGCTGCCCCCCCCCCATCCGCCACCATGGCGCCCCCTGGCGGCCACCGCGGGGCGCGCAGGGGACAGCCCGCACCCCCCCGCACAGAGCCGCTACTGGGGCTAATTAACGTGTGGGGAGTCAGAGCTGTCACCTCCCTGCCACTGCTCCCTCCGCCCCAGCACCACCAGCCTTCCCCTGGCACTGCACTCACGTCTCACATAACCCCCCCTGTCCCCCACCCCGTCCCCTCAAATTAATTCCTGTCGCACAGAGCCACATCCTGCCTAACTGAGGTGAGAACGAGCAAATACCCGTGAAACATTTCTGTCGGGAGAAATACACAGGCCTCACAGCAATTTAAGAAAACCCCAGCAGGTTATTTTAATTTGGATGGTAAAGGCACAGTAACGAAGCCCTCCGAGCGAATTACACCCTTTTACAAAATACATTCATACATTTTCACACTGCTTGGGCAACAAGATTTATATATCAAACCCCATTATCATAATTCTCTGAAGTTCTTCCTTTAAAAAAAGCTTTACAACCATCTCTAAAAATATACATATTTCACAGAGATTTGTAATTTAAAAGCTTTGGTTAAACTCTACCCCAAAAAAAAAAAAAAAAATCACCTCCCAAGCAGTGTTCAATGTGCTGAGTTAAGATTCCCCATCACTGTATCCCTGCCTTACATTTCAGGGTTCTTTATTCTGTTAATACACGCTCGGGCCACACCTCGTGTGGGAGGAAGTGGCTTTTGCAATCCTGGTGTAGCATTTACTGTGGATAGGCAACACTTGTGGCAGGGAGGGAAGATACAGCTTTTACACAGCCCTGTAGCATCTGGAATAGCTGAACCTCTGACTAGTGTGAGTGTAGCCAAGAATAACAACCAAAGCTTTTCTTTGAAGGGCTAATTATATTAATTTCCAGGTTGCCCTTAGATGGGAGTAATTTTTTCTGGTAAAATAGAAATCACTAGGAAAATAGGAAAAAAACCCAAACAGGTTGAGCCCTTTCTCTCTCAAAAGCAGCTCAGCTCTGTGCAGTGAAACCATCAGCTAACACACTCCCTCCTGCATGGCAGAGGAGTGCAGAAAAATAACTTAAAAAAAACCCAACAACCCAACCAACATGGCAAATTGCCTGGTAGCAAACTACCCACAATTATCTGTTACCCAACATCCTGTGAACATCTGCTTTAAAAGTATTCTCAAGTACTTTGTCCCTGGGGCCATGTAATTCTTTTTTGTAGCAATTATGCAGAACACACCAAGATACTCAGTTAGCTCAGTACCAAAGGTGTCCAACATCTCTCTGTAGGTTAAAGCACGTTCTCCACACAGACTCTACCAGGCACACCTCTGATAAAACCCCAAATATCAGTGAGAGTTCAGAAGAGCAATCAGCACTGCCCAAGCTCCCCCCTTGCCAGCTTTGGCAAATGGGAAGCCTTCCTGACTCACCAGGGAAGCGCTATGCATCATGACTCAAGACAGGTTTCTGTAGCTTCCCTCCCTTCACATTTGCTTTAACAAAGACCATTTCCACCGGATTGCTCAACGCGCTGTACAGAGATAAGCTCCTTCTGCATTACCAGTATTCAGAGGAAAAAAAAAACCAACACCCAAAACCACTGAAGTAGTTTCTCATCAGTGCAGACTTCCCAGATTTAAGTTAAATGAAAAATGACTGTGTAAGTACATTTTAATTTCAGCTCTATAAAACACTAGAGACAGCGATCAGATAGACGGCGTATCTGAATTGCAGATCTAAATTGACTTGGATTTGGTAATCCCTTGTTAAGCTTATTTTTCTCTGAAATACTCTACATTCAAGTAGAAGGCTCTGAATATTGTTTTCAGGCTCTGATAAAGCCTTTAATTCCGTATCAGCAGCACCCTTAAGGCAGGGCTTATCCTTCTATCTCCATTACTTTAATGTAAGCTACAGGCCTGCAGACTCCAGTTTCAAGGAAGTCAAAGAGAGAAAGAACACAGGGAACCACTCCAGGCTTGTGGTTTTCCAGAGGACTGACCACCTCTCCGGAGTGCAAGGAGGCAGGTTTAGACCAGAGGCCTGGGGAGTCCATGTGGGCCACCCCACCATAGAGGCTTTTCCTGACCCACTACAGTCCCAGGAGACCCTCAGGTTGTGCTTGGCCCCAGCCCCTCCACGGGCTGTTCCTGCTCAGGTGACAAACGGGGCCGTTTGCTTCTTTCTTGCAGATGGCAGCGAGGTCTTACCAGGCACCGTAACTCCTTTATTCGTGAAGCTGAGAGGCTGTGGGCTGGCAAAGGCGAACACTCCAAACGCTGGTTTTGCACTGCACAGCTCTACCAGCGCTGGTCCTGCAAGCAACACGTTGCCTGTTTTATCTTTGCTGTTAAAGGCTGCAGAGTTTGTTCACTGCAGACACGCTGCTACACATACAAGAGGGGTAAAATCACACCACACCTGTCAATCATTCACAATTCAAATCTTCGTTTCACTTCATCTGCGATCATTTTTGCGATGGCAAGGGAGGAGGTAGCAGCGGGAGAAGGGGCATTTCTGACATGAAGAATTCTGCTTCCAATATCTCCACTGCCTCCATCAAATACAAAGTCATCTACCAAATTTCCATCACTGTCCAACGCTTGAGCTCTCACTCCGGACGGACCCCTGCGAAGTAAAGGAGGAGATCACCGTTAGAAAGAAAACGCTTTCTGAAGTCAGCACATCAGTTCTGTTCTGACTTTGTGAAGGTGCCCAGTAAGGAAGGCAGACCATGGAGTCTGAGCCCAGTCAGGCTTTTTGGGGGAGCACAGGGAAGTTTAACACTTGCGAGGCAGAGGAGGAGATGCCTCGATTGTTACGGTAAAACAAGGGCAGGTAGCCAAGCACAGGATCTCCCATGACTTTCCTGGCTGTGAAGTTACTCTCCTCTCTTCTCAAACACACAAACATGCCCTGTCTTTTCCAAAAGGAAACCCTTTGTTTTGGATTAGCAAGCCTTGTCAAACATGAGTTTCATGCCAACAGTACACTGCCTGAGCTGGGTAACTCCCTTTACCATGCTCGAGCTTTTCTTATTCTGGATTTCCTCCCTGCAAATGTTTGCACAGTTAAACCCACCTCCACAGACTTCAATGCCTCATCATTCCTCACAAGTCTCTTCAGCTCCTTAGCATTTCTAAACTCCTTTGAATTAGTTTCTCTCTATGCAGTAAGAAGCTGAATACAATTTTATTGAGATTATTAAACTAAGTCAATGCTCACTCACTAGCAACTCACAGTCTGGCTTCCCCTCTCAATTTCATTAGTGTTTTGCTTTCTTTGTGAAATCAGATTACCTTCAGGCTACTGAATGTGTCACTAGGATAAAGAGACTTTTTCTTTTTAGTGAATATGTCACAACTGTGGATTTCAGCCTATGGAGAGTGTAGGAAGTCACACAAATATTCATCAAACTTGCCTATACACGAGCAAACATAAAGGCCTTCCCGTAGAAAGTACCTAAATGCTTCTCTGCTTTGGTAGCATATTTTGGTGAAGGAAAGGAGGAAGCTAATGCTACACTTGGTACTGTTAAAAATAAGAGATTTAAGAAGCCACTGGGTGTTACTAACAAGAAAAGTTTTCCTTACCTGAGCACGTCATTGACGGTGACCTCAGGGATGAACTTCTGCAGTTGCTTCACCTGTGCGCTAAGGAAACACGCTCTGTACATTTCACTCAGGCCATAAGACAAGTTTCTCAGCACCAGCTTCCATAACCCACTGCAGAGAGAAAAGAAGTCTGAAAAGATCGTCACACTCCTAAACCCCTCAGCTTTCAGTCAGTGAATCTTGCCATGTCTTTGCAGAGTTTGTTTGTTTGCTTTGCTCTCCTCAAGTCTTCCAGGATAAAAATCTATAGACAACAATCAAGGTGCTTTCAACTCTTTACTTCAATAAACTGCATGAAGTTGAGCTGTTTGCCAGAAAGCCATTTTCCAGTTCCCTGACTTGTTTTTCAGCCTCTCTTTGGATCCTCCCCGGTATTTTCACATTAATTTTCAGGTCTAATTTCTAAAATTGAGCACTTGGATAATGGTCTGTCCAGCCCCTCATAGAGAAGCAAGATTTCTCTCAACTTCCACAGATTTTCTTTTAATTTATGTTTGCAATTTTAGCAATGATTCCCAATTCCTCTGACATGCTTTCTAAGACAGCTTCCCACCTGCATTCGTGGCCTTTCACGTACTTCCTTGCACTTGGACATTTTTTAAATGTATACTGCTGGCCTGAGAAAGTTTAACACAGCCACTCAGATCACTCCATGTTCTCTCTTCCAAGCATCTTCTGCAGGTATTTTAATCACACTGTCTAGGTTGATTAAAATATTACACTGCATTGGACCAAAACCAATCCTGGAAGAGCTCCACTAGTAGTTACATGGCTCACCAGTATCTTCCTATGAGCAGCCACATTCTCAAACCAGCTGTGACATGTCTTGGTAGTTTATGAAAATTCAAATATTAGATCACATGAAGTCAAATAGTCTTGGAGAAGTCCACTCTTATCAGCACAACTGTCTTTAAACACACCAAAAACTTGGCAAAAGCAGGCTTTTTTTTTTTTTCTGACAAGAACTAGCTTCCATGGAGTCATTTAGCTGACACTTTAAATAACAAAAATACAAGATATTACCTGTACATTACAGCATCTAAGAAGTCTCCAGTGCTGAAGTCAAACAATCTGTAGCCCTCTCTCTTAAAGGCCAGTACTGCATTAGGCCCAAGCCAAACACTGCCATCCATTCTTGGCGTGAAATGAAATCCCAGAAAAGGGAACCGAGGATTGGGAACCTAAATCAGGATACAACAGGTATTACAGGTGTTACAAACCAGATCAGAGAAACAGCCATGCAACCACTCAAGTCAACAAACTCACCCAGGAAACACAGAAAACACTGTGAGGACGAAAGTAAAGATATTTACAGTTTGTAGTGTGAAGGAGTGAATAAACCAAACCAAAACACAGTAAAGGAGTTGTCCTTCCAATACATGGAAATAACTATTTTTAAATGAACAAGTGAAAAAGGAAGGAAATTTGCCATTTTATTTCCAATCCCTACAACAAAATTCGAGTCAGAGAACCATACAATTGGCTCCCACACTGCTGTTTTTTTCACTTGTTATAGCAAACAACTAATTTAAAAGACTGAAGAACAGAGCAGGGCCAAGTAAGAATTCATCTTAGGTAAAAGCCAAACAAACAACAGAAAAGAAAAAAACACCCATGATTTCTCAGGATATAAATCAACCCACAACAATGCTATTCACCAGGAGTAATTATACTGCAATAAAGTAGGTTGTAAAATATTAGGAAAACCTCCCCATTCCTGTATTGCTCAAAACAACGTGCAGTTAGCAAGCCTGATTAATGCTAATAATAAGTATCTGCAGTTTCTTTCTGGCTTGTGAATGGAAGAGAGTTTCTGAAACAGAAATAAGCTATCTATGTGCAGACAGGAGTTAAATAAGCACACCTCTTCACGTGCTGGCACTTCAAGATCTTGAGTCATTTAGAAAGGTGACTACAGAGGTAACAGTGTTAAGAGTCTGAAAATAAGCAAGTATTGGGTATTTCTCAAAAACTAGCACACTGTGAAAGACAGACAAGAAAGTACATACTGGATAAATATTTCCTTTAACCATATAGCACTTTTCAGGTTTTAGCACCAAATAATCTCCCCGGAAAGGTACGATGCGAGGTTCAGGGCTGCACCCACTGATCTCAGACAGGCGGTCTGAGTAAAGTCCTGCACAGGTCACAATGTGACGACAGTAGATTTCCTCACCCTGGGGGAAAACAAAACAACACACACAAAAATTCAACATATCTACTAAAAAAGCACCCATCACCTGCAAGTCTTGGAAAAAAAAAAATGAGTCAAGACCAGAAAGAAAACCAACTGTATTTTCAAAAGAAGACAGAAACATTTAGATTTAGATTGGCTATTAAGAAGAAATTCTTGCCTGTGAGGGTGGTGAGACACTGGCCCAGGGTGCCCAGAGAAGCTGTGGCTGTCCCCTGCCTGGCAGTGTTCCAGGCCAGGTTGGATGGGGCTTGGAGCAACCTGGGCTGGTGGGAGGTGTCCCTGCCCATTTTTATCCAGAAAGCTACACAAGTTCATAGCACACAGTTATGGAGAGCTGTGAAGTATTTAAGCACCTTATTGTCCAAATAAATCAAGAAAATCACCAACTATTATCTAGCTAGCTCACAGGATGTGTTTGCAAACACTATGGGGTTTCTCTTAACTAAAAATGTTTCCATAAAAATAAAAAAATAATAATTAAAAAAATTAGTATTTGGTGAGAGAACTAACAGATTTTGGAAGCTACTTTTGAATGAAAGAGCAGAAGTAGAACAAAAAAGCAGCAGCACTAACTTTAAAAACTGCTGGGGGAAGGAGTGAAGTTGGGGGTTTTTTTGTGTATCCCAAAGAAGAGTCCAGATATTCCCTCCCAAAGGTGAAAAAGTTACAGCTACATTTCCTGTGCAGCATAAACTGACCTGCAGGAATGACACCAGAGCATGCACCTGTTTTACTCAATTAGCTTGTGGTTTTCTGATGATAAAGCAATTCCAATTGCCTCCTTATCATTTTTATAGATGCCAAAGATGAAAAGCAAACATGAAAACAGATGTTTCTCACCAAATGAAGCAATCATAAAAGGAGTCCTTGGAAACAATAATCGTAAGAAAATAAAATCAAGAAGATAAGGTACATATACAGTCAAACCTAAGTTGTACTTTCATTATTATTCTCAGTACACAGTAAAATCTGAACACACTCAGATGCTTTGTTAAGCACTGATTGCAGTTGTCTTATAAAAGCAGTCCTAGATGACAGTGATCATGCTCCTGACCAGCAGCTTTTTAACTTCTTTTAGAGCACTGATTAATCCACCAGGACTCACCAAAAATTCTTAAGAAAAGGAGAAACAGCTTCCTATTAAGTAATTAAATCTGCAACTTAATTCTTACCTTTGAGTTCCTAACAACGACTGGGTATTTCAGTCCTGCAACAGAATTAGACAAGAGGAGGAATGAATAGAATACCTAACAGAAAAATGACAGAAGCAGCAACTTGTCACAATTAAGGGTTCTCCCACTGGGAGATCTCCAAGCTACAGAGCAACTAATGTTTACGTAACTGATACTGCTGAACATTACTGTACTTATGAATTAATGGGGTTTTTTTATTCTTCCATATGTGTACCAGCACTGATCCCACCTGCTTGTCACTGTCACAAGAATACAAATGTAATATTCAGCTCAATCTGATTTTAATGGGAGAGCTTGGAACAAAATCTTTGGCAAGACTATAGTAAACAGAAGGAAGAAACTGCCTTACCATCTTCACTTTCTGAAGAACTTTCTTTAGCCATCTCCATGTTTGTGACTTCAAAATCAGTCAGGATCATCCCACCTGCTTCCTGGAAGTCTTCAGCATAGGACTGGGCCACTTGTTTATAATTCACAATGCCGGTATATGGAGAATCAAGGGCCATCAGACCCTGAAATAGCATTAAGATAGAGGAGAACAGTGAAGGCTCTATGTGTACGTGTACTTTGGTCTTCAATACAGAGAATGTTCAACTGGAATAATGTGCATGGACTTTGAGAAGGTCACTTGGAAGTTCTACCTGATGCACAGCTGCTGCCAACGCCTCCTGCGAGGCCAAAAGATGATCTCAACACTCACCACATTGCACATCAGAGAGAAAAGTCTCTTCTGAATTAGAAAACAGCCTGCACTCATCCTAGCAGAACGCAAGGTTCAAGTCCAGTGTGTAGCTTGAATTTTTAACGTTTCTCAGAGGCATTTTACTATCTTTATACTACAAAGTCTCAGTTTCTCAGGTTTTTTTATCATGCTAGATGGCAGCACAATATTTTCCTAGTTCCAGCTATAAAATAGGGATAGTAGGACTGTTTTAAGTCAGGGAGATGCTGCACGGGTAACTACACAAACAGACTGTCAGCCACTCAGCTACTACAATAGCAGGGGCATTTACATGCCCAAGACAACCAGAATGGTTGGTAAAACTGTGTCTTACACAAAACCTTTCTCTCCACCTGACATCCAGTGCAATGTTTTATAACACTATTCCTTTTGCTCAGAGGGAAAGGACTAGGCTCAGGAAACCAAAGCAAACAAAGACAGACCCATCTGAATGTACTCATTTGCAGAAGCAAATGCTCAGCTGGATCTTGAACATGCAACCAATGTTTTAAGAAGCAGATACAAAACATTTATCAAAAAAAAAAAAGATAAAAGATTCCTCTCCAGGAAGTTTTTGTCTGTACCTACAGCCACCCATGAGCAATCAGCCATGCAGCTACACCAATACCCAGCTGTCAGATGAAACAGTATGGGGAGTGTACATCCAGATTTTCCTCTCAAAGACATACTAAACAACACATCTGTATTCCATAAACTACTCACATTTCTCCTGCTGTGAAAATAAACAAGCTGAGAAGTGCTACCTGACAATCACCTGTGTAGGAAGCAACTGGATTGAAATTGGCTCAATCCAAATCCACAATTAAAGACAGGATGGAATTTGCATTGCTGCACTATCAAGCTTTACTGTAAGTTAAATAATTTTAGTGGGAAGGAAGAGAAGTATCTCAGCATGAACTCAGATACAGCAGCTCTAACCTGGGCAAAGGAAAATCTGCCTATCAACCACAAAAACATACAACCAAGCACCTGCAAGGAGAAGGGGAAAAAATTAAAGATTAAAACAATAATAATAAAAATTACTCATTGTCATTGGTGAGAGAACTGGGTTGTTTCTGAGGACACAGATCAGAGAGGACACCTCTGTGTAAAGCTGGGAAAAGGATGAAGACTGAACAACATGTAGGCTCTGTCCACTTGCCTCCAAATTCAGTCCCGCACAGGGACTACGGGACTACAGAGTCTCCCACTTTGACTCAAATAATTCCAATTCCTTTTGTAGGCAGAAATGGATTCCCTGCTCTCTAATTTGTGACTGCTGGCTGTTGTGACACAGCCAGCACGTCATTTGCAATCAGAGCAGCAGCAGTTCTCCATGACTTCAGCACAGGGAGAACTGATGAACTACAAACTGATGAGCAAGAGAATAAGAACAGGTGAGCAGGAGGAACCTGGGGTGAAAGTGAGTGTCACCAAGAAAGGTTCTGCAGGGTCATCTCCTGTTGTGTTAGACCTGGTCTGATGTGTATGTAAGGGTAAATGCATATGAAGGATTGGGCTGAGCTAAAAAGTTCCAGAAACAAACTGACACATTTACTTTTATTGCAATTATATTTCTCCTGGGTTTTCAGGCTCTTTTGAACTTCTCACCCATGTGAATCACCTCAAGGCTAGAAACATATTTACATTAAATTAAAAATAGTCACCTGAGAAAGTGAGGTCTTATATGCCAAATAAAAATAAGCAAATCCCTTACCCTGCAGAAGGGTTCTTTTGCTTTTATTTCTTTTGTTCCAATCAGTTTCAAACCTCGGACATTGTTCTGCAGCCCTCTCTCATACAGAGCTTTGAGTCGTGGAATTTCATCTTGTTCAACGGCCACAATTAGCTTCAGAAAAAAGATAACAAGGCAAATCAGTGAGCAAAGTATACAAAGCCAGTTCAGGTCTGGCATCAAGCCCAAGCTAACAAGCAAGCAGGAGTGAATGAGTGAACAGCAGATTATAATTCAAGGTGGGGGGAAACTGGGTTTGTGCCATTAGTTACACAAGATTCTAGAAATACTTACTATTACTGAGAAAGCACTAATATATTAAGGAGAGGGAAAAACAACTGTTAAAGTGCTCTTTAAGTTACTATCCATGGGTAATATCTGCTAAAAGTACCATGAGACTACAAATCTCAATGTGAAAGAAGAGAATACGATTTTCAAGAGCCACTGGGATGCTTCCAAAAATAAAACTGAACTTAACCCAAGCTGTACAAACCTCAGTCTCTACATGAGAGTAAGGATGTGTTCTGACATGGTGTCTAAACTGAACTGTACCAGCTTCACTTTATTTAACTGTGTAGTTACTTCACAAATATCACAAGAGATTTATCCAGGCTATGAATTATCTGTGCCAGGTTTGCACAGACCATACTGCTGTCAGGCCCAGCTCAGGTCTGGCAATACAGGCACTACTGTACTGAGAAGGCACTAAGCTCTCCAAGCCCGGGGCTGCTTTGTGTAAAACTAGTTGTAAAGCCTCAACATCATCACCCCTGGAATAAACACTGCTGGGGAAGGCAACGTGGAAGTACACAGTGTCAGCAAAGGACTAACAAGGCTGCTGGGTCAGTGCTAGCTCTGCTCAAGCTCAAATTGACTCCTACAGAGCAATTCTGCTCTCTTGGGGCTTTGAGTTGAGAACAGGCTTGTACCTTCAGGTGTATTGCTGCACAAATCCACAGTGCCATCTTGTGACCAGCACTCCAGCAGAGTGAGCACAGCATGAACACAGCACTGAACACAGCCAGAACCAACACCCACCCTGATGCAGGGCCCATCGATGCTGCCACATCCAGGGGCATCTGCCCTGCATCCCAAAGCTGGGAGAGATCCGTGCCCAGCTCCCAGTGGGTGCTGGAAGTGATGCCTGTCACATCAGATAGGGTCTGCATTGTGCTTTTAAGAGAAAAGCTTATGCTGTCCAAGATGTTTATGAGTGACCTGGAAAGGGGCAGGGAGGTAGAAAAGTCAAGTTGATGGTTTAAAGTGACTCAAGGTGGTTCAGACATGAGCTGACTGCAGAGAACTTCAGAGAGACCTTCTGAGGGGAAGGAGCGACTAACAAAATGGCAGATGAAATTCAACACTGATAAATGTGAAATGATGATCATGGAAAAAGCAGTCCCAGCCTCAGGTATAAAATAACGGAATCCAAGTGCAAAGTTATCACTCAGGACCAAGATCTTGGGGTTAGGACAGACAATCCTATGGAAACATCAGCTCAATGCCTAATGACAGCTGGAAATTGAATGTTTGGAACAACTAGGAAAAGGGTACAGAGAACTCTACTATTTCACTGCAAAAACCCAATCTGACTACACCTTGAATGCTGTGTGCAGTCAGGGTCCTCATCTTATATCAAAGATGCATGAAAAAGCTTCTCTAAGAGGAATGACTGCGTAGACTGAGACTCACCAGCTGGAAAGGACAAATTTGGGGGAGGAGGTAATATAAAATTATGTGTAACTTGGAAAGTGTGAGCACAGATCAACTGCTCACCACCTCTTCCAACACAAGGGCTAGGGGCCATCAGATGATGCTTGTAGGAGCCAGTTTCAAAATGATGTAACTCTTCATGAAGTGGGCTGTTGATCTCTGGAACTGCTCCTTGAAGTATGCTCTGATGAAAAAGCTTTTAAGTGAAAAATATTTGGAAGAGAAATCCATTGAGAGTCACTATAGACAAAACAGATCAACCTGAGCTGAAGAAGAGTTGGAAGCTGGGAGAATTAGTAATTTGCTTGTCCTGTTCTCATTCCTTCCTTGGTCTCTGTTTACAGACATGTCCTGAAAAAGGATATAGGGTTGGGCAGACCCCGAGCTAAATGAGTACAGCCACTCTTCTGTCCTCAGCATTTCAGGCTGTGTTAGGTAGATGTAACATGGCATAAATGCACGTAGCTGGGTCATATCTGGAGCTGGTTTTATGTCACTGAGTCTTTTTGGAGCCTGATATGCTAGGAAGTATGGCATGCACATACTGAGAGCCTCTGTGTTCCTTGGAGCTACACGGTGCCCCTCCAGTGGGGCCTGGCTTCCACCATTACCTGGCCAGTTTCAGCTCTGCCCACAGATAAGGAACAAGTAATATTTAGGTGCAGAAAAGGAACTGATATGAGTTGCTGGAAAGGAAAACAAGGCAGCACTGGGGGTAGTAAGTGTTGCAGAAACTCCTCTCTTGGGAGAAAGACCACAGCCAGGCCTGTGCTACACGTTGTACCATACATTATAGAGGCTCAGTTTCCAAAGGTAAATGAAGAACACAGTTCCTATACCTTCCCACACTGTTTGTATGGTATTCCCTTCTGGTCACAGTACTCGTAGCAGAGGGCTGCACCCTGCACACACAGCTTAGCTTTCAGAGATCCTGGTTTGTAGTAAATTCCACTGTGAATCACACCACTGTTGTGTCCACTCTGGTGATGAGCTGAGCAGAAAGAAAAATACATTATTAAAATACACATTCCCGTGATTGGTTCATACCTGAATTACTTCAGCTGTCAGAAGAGCGAGCAATTTGAGGTCCTGCCCCCAATAAAAGAGATGCTCAAATAAGGTAACTGCACAGCAAACACAATTCCTCCCGTGGCCTCAAAGGGCTAGAAAAATACTGACACAGCAAGAGCTAGTTAATAATAAACCATCACAGCTTGTGATGTGTTGAATCAACACGGGAGAGGGAAAAAAAATTAAACATCACAAATTTTTCCTCCAACAGCTACAACTGCAGGCCAATCGATTCAGATTTTCTACATGTTAAAATGAATTATAAGAAATTCAATATTTAAAAGGAAAAGCATCCTTAAAGGTCTCATCTAACATAAGGTCTGTGCAAGCCTCCACTTCTCTGGGTGTGCTGGCAGGCCTGGTGGGCTGTTCAAGTGTTTGTGACCTGGATTAGGTTGCTATTTCCTCTTTGTAACCAAGTAAAGTAGAGGTGAAAAATACCAGTTTTATCAAAGTAATTTGGACAGGTTCTCCCTCTTAAAATATTGACTCCCAAAGGTCATTGTACTCACCCAACTTCATGTATGTCCCCTTGAAGATCATCCAGTCCAACCATTAACCCAACATTGATGGTCCTCGGCTACACCACATCCCTGAGCACTGTGTCACCACGGCTCTGACACCTCCAGGGATGGGGACTGCCCCACTGCCCTGGGCAGCCTGGGCCAGCGCTGGGGAACCCTTTGGGGGAAGGAATTGTTCCCAATATCCAATCTAACCCTGCCCTGGCACCACTTGAGGCCATCACCCCTCGTCCTGTCACTGTTACCTGGGAGAAGAGACCGAACCCCCCTTGCTACCCCCTCCTGTCAGGGAGTTGCAGAGAGCAATGAGGTCTCCCTCAGCCTCCTCCAGACTGAACCCCCCAGGTCCCTCAGCCGCTCCCCATCACACTGTGCTCCAGACCCTTCCCCAGCCCCACTGCCCTGCTCTGGAGCGGCAATTCCCGGGTATTCATGAAATACCGCGGCGCTGGGAGTGTGTGCTTCGGTAACGGCCTCTGACAGACTGCCGCCAGGCCCCCCCACACAGCGGGCAGCCACCCCGGCACCATACCCAGCTCCTTCTCCTTCTCCAGCACGGCGAAGGCGAGCGAGGGGTGCCGCCGGACGAGCTCCCGGGCCGAGGCCAGCCCCACGATTCCCGCGCCCACCACCGCCACGTCGAAAGTGCTGCAGGGACACAGACAGGGCCGTCAGCTCCCGCCGGGGACGCGGTGTGTGCCGGCGGCACCCCGCCTCCCGCCCCGGCCCCGCCATGGCCGCCCTCCCGCCGGGAGGGGAGCGGGGAGGGGGCGCGGGCACGGCCCGAGGCGGACACGCCGAGGAGGCGGCGGCGGGGCTCAGGCAGGGCCGCCCCTCGCTCCTGCCCCGCGGCCTCACCTGCGCTGGCGGCGCTGGGCCCGCCACAGCGCCACGGCCCCGCCACCACCTCCCGCCCGCGGCCGCCGCAGCGCCGCCGCCATTTTGGGGGCGGTGATTCCCGCGGGCCAGGCCCCTCCTCCGCGGCGGCGGCGGTGAGGGACGGCCGGGAGAGGGCTGGGCCGCACCGGACCGGCCTCCGCGTACGGTTTGCCCGCTTGGGCCTTGGGGGCAGCCCGGCGGGAGGGGTTCCCGGGAGGGCGGTGAGGGCGCTGATGCCCGGGGCTGGCAGGCCGCGGTAGGCCGTGGGGGGAGGCCGGGCGCGGGCCGCCGCTCGCCGGGAGCTGGCGCTGAGCTCCAGGTAACATCTCCATTTGCTGTCTGTCCTTCCAGAGCACGATGCTGGTGGGGAAGCTGGCACAGCCGGTGTGCAGCCGAGGGCCGGTGCCGCCGGGCGCCTGCAGAGCCTTCTGGGGATGGCTGAACGCGGTGTTCAACAAGTAAGCTGGGCTTGGCTGCCCCTCTGCAGTTAACCCAGGAGCACAGCCATCGCCCCTTCGCTTGGGAAAGCAGCCAGCCAGCCCACGGCTTACAGTGCGTTTCAGCCACACAGGGGTTCCACGTGTGCTTTTAGGAAGATGAAGCCTTTCTCTGTGAAACTCTGTCTCTGCCCATAGTTTCTGCCTGTAGCTGATAGTTTTGCCTTATGTGTTCTCGCTCTGTGCGCAGGGCTGCGTGCTGCAGCTGACTGCTGTCACGGGGCAGGAAGCTCAACCAGACAGCAGGCTCCTCCAGGTCTCTGCTTCTGTCTTCAGCATTCCTCACCAGGCTAAGAAAAATATCCTTTTCCTGAACGAACCCGAGGGTTTTCACTAATTGCTGAAGCGTGTCTTTTCAAAATACTGTAATTCTGGAGAAAAAGGTTTCAGGATCGACATACACGTGACAAGCATGGAAGGAAACAAACAGAAAGGTTAACACATGCCAAGTCAAGTTGCATTTGTATTAGTTCTCTTTTTTTAAAAACAAAGAGTAACTATTTAAAAAAAGTTTAAAAAAACCTTATGCCAAACTCATGAAGAACCAGCACAATCCAAATAATTAAGAATTAAGGACATTGAGGTGCTGGAGCGAGTCCAGAGAAGGGCAATGAGGCTGGTGAGAGGTCTGGAACACAGGCCTGATGGAGAGCAGCTGAGGGAACTGGGGTTGCTTAGTCTGGAGGAGACTGAGAGGAGACCTCATTGCCCTCTACAACTACCTAAAAGGAGGTTGTAGTGAGGCTGGTGTTGGTCTCTTCTCCCAAATCACTAACCATAGGACGAGAGGAAATGGCCTCAAGTTGCCTCAGGGGAAGTTTAGATTGGATGTTAGGAAGAAGTTCTTTACTGAGAGGGTGGTTGGGCACTGGCACAGGCTGCCCAGGGAGGTGGTGGAGTCACCGTCCCTGGAGGTGTTTAAAAAACGAGTGGATGAAGCACTTGTGGCCATGGTCTAATGGTCTAGTGGTTAGGGAGATGGTGGGGTAAAGGTTGGACTTGATGATCCTGGAGGTCCTTTCCAACCACGGTGATTCTATGATTATATATAAACCACTTCCAGTAAATAATATCCTTACTTCTCTGACATCACACACACCCCCAAATATTTGTTGTGCAGCCTTATTATTGTCAAGACAACAAATCTGCCACGTGATAGAAACTCTGTGAATGCTCTTTGTGCCTTGGCAGGGTGGACTACGAACGGATCGAAGCCGTGGGCCCCGACAGGGCAGCTGCGGAGTGGCTGTTGCGCTGCGGCGCCCTGGTGCGCTATCAAGGCTCTCACAAATGGCAGCAGGACTACAACGGCCTCCCGACGGGGCCCTTGGGGAAGTACAAGATAGAAGCAATCAACGCCACCGATTCGTGCATCATGTACAGAGGGTTTGACTATTTGGGTAATGTAGACATGGCTGTGCAAAGATTATACTGAATGGTCTGAGTTCTTTCAGTTGCAAGAAAAATATGAAAACCGGGTCATTTTCTCATTCCTTAGTAAGACAGAGAGAAATTGATTTTGGTTTTCCTTTTTTTTCCTTAAAATAGCTCTACAAATATTCAGCAGTTCCTAAGATTTTTCTGATGTGGTGTGAAGCAGAGATAGGGAACTTCATCAGCCCTCACCTGAAGTGACAGGAGCACTGAGGAAGGGGGACAAAGATTTGCTGTTTCACTCAGTGCATAGTTAAGTAGCTGGCAGCAAACCCCATTACTTTAAATATTAGTATTCTTCTAAACTAAGTGATGGTTTTGGTGTCTGTGAAGTCATACTACTGCTTGTTCTCCAGGCACTTATGATTTCTTCAAAGACAAAAGCAGCAAGCTTTCAGTTTCTTACAAAATAAAAAAAGAGATTGTTTCAGGTCTCCTTTAAGTAACAAAAACCAAAATGGGGAACAGAGCATTTTATTTTTTGATTGGCAGGGGACCTTGAATTTCCTGCATTGTTGCATTCCTCATTCAGAGTCATTGTTTATCTCCCAAGCTTGCAGAGCTTTTTTTGTTACTTGCCCATGTCAAAGCTCTTAGAATCTTACCAAAACAATACAAACCTTGGGGGTTTCATATATTTGAAGTCCCATACAGGGACTTTGGAGCTGTGTTGTGTGTTACAGCCTCTCTGTATAGACAAGCATGTTGCTGAGTGGTTCTGGAGGCAGTTACTAAAGTGGTGAGTGAGAACTTAATGAGTAGTACGGGTTGTTCCTGGTGTTCTGAAGCAAGCACTCGTCTTTTTTTGTCTTTCCAGATGGTCTTGAACACGTTATAGAAATCAAGCTGCAGAAGTGTATTTACATACAGGACCAGTGTCTGCAGAGGCTCAGCGAGACGACGAATCTACAGAAGAGCCTCCTCCAGCTGAAGATCATTTCCTGTGGGAACGTCACAGATAAAGGCATCATTGCACTTCACAAGCTGACGTACGTGAGCTGCTGAGCTCTCCCAGCTCCCTGGCCGTTACCACCCCACAGTTTTGGGATTCTGTTCACTGAAGGGCTAAAGTTGGAATGTTCCTGGGCTGTTTCAGATGTGTGGGGCTGTGGGATGGCTGGGTTTGGGGACAGACCTGAGTGACACCTGGGAGGGATGGCACTGCCACTGCAGGAAATGCTTCTTCAAGCAGGGTTGAAGACGGTGGTGTGGAGGGCTCTGAAAAGACATACACATATTAATCAGCCTTTTAAGGCTGGTGTCAGGGAGTTGTGTAGCACTGAGGAAGCCAGAATCATCCACTGCAGTATGTAAATCCATAGTTGTGCTTCTGCATCCTCAGAGTTGAGCACAGCATCTCCCATTCACACTTGAAGTAACACAGGCAATGTAGATTGCTGCACAGATTAGAGCAGGACATGTGCTCCCTGCTGCCACCCAGCCTTTGCAAGAGCAGTGGGAGCGTACAGCTTCCGTTCACATTGGCACACGAGGTGGGTTTCGCTTAAGTAATTAATGATCACTGTGGTTTCTACCCCTGACCTCCCAGCTGCAGTTCCTTTTCAGGACAGGCTTTGACCGTGTCCTGTAACGTTGTCTTCCTACACCTCGTGCTGCTTCCTATCGCTCAGTTACCTCGTGCTCACTGTAGCCTGAAAGGTCTTATGGCAGAGCTGTGTTTTCCAGCACAGAAGAGGTATGGGCTGGATACTGTGCACCTCTGCAGCACATCTGGAAGCTCCTTATTGAACCACTTCCTTACTGAAGGCCACTTAAAGTAACTTGGAACTGTTTAGCATTACACAGAGTTAATAGACATCTACAAACGGGTGATGCAGTGACTTGGATTTCATCCTACAGAAAGTTAATACTATCAAGGACTCTATTATTTACATTAAAATAACTTTTACTAAATTACTGCTGAAATTATTAAATACTATTTAATATAAAGAAAGCTTCATGATGTGGGGGGTCCAGGATCTCCTTTTAAGCTGTGTAGGACTGAACTCATGGTGAGCTAAAACCTTTAAGCACCTTCCTTAAAAACCCTTCCATTAGAACCAGTAACCTTTAAAACACTCAAAACAACGATGGTAGGAAAATCCTTTGTCCAATCTCTCTGTCAACAGTTAAATAGTAGTTGCTGACTTTTCTTTTTAAATATTTATAGGAACCTTGAATATTTGTATCTGAGTGACCTTCCTGGAATAAGACAGAAAGAAACCACTGTTCACATCCTTCAGCAGGCGCTGCCAAACCTAGAGCTGGAGCTGGATTTAGAATAAACACGACTGCACGTAATTGAGACGTATTTGATTTCATAGTATTTATCATATGTTGCATAAATTATGTTGCAGACGCTACTGTATTTCCAGGTATGGAAAGAAGCCCAGATCTCCCAAATGAGAGAGCTGTTTACTCTGGGAGAATCTTGCCCAGTCAATGGGTGCTGATTTAATAAAATAGCTTATGGGCCTTTCTCCTGTTCTTCAGGCTTTGTAGCCTTTGTTTTAAATGACACAGTCTCCAGCCAGGCAATCTAACCTGCCCTGGCCGTGTCCAGGCCACCTCCTGCTCACCGACGGCGCTGGGTGCTGCGGGACCTTGCCCCCCTACGGGATGAGATGGCTGAACAGCCAGACAGGGAATACTGGAATGCCAAAGCTTTCTGAGTGTAACCAAAGCTACTTATGGATATAACGTTCAAGATTAAAATATATTAAATTATAATATGAAAGAAAAGGTACACTCTGTGAGGACGTGGCATCTGTCCCACTGAATTTGCTTTTTCTGTTGTTGAACACAGAACAGCACTGGGAAAAGAAAACATACTTCTCTTCTAGGTTTCTAGTAGAAAGAGGACATTCCTTGCCCAGTAGTAAAACTTTGCGCAGTGAAACACATCCAGCAGACTGGAAAACCAAGCTACAGTTCTTTTATTGAAAATCAACACGGTATTACATCCAGAGATTCCACAAAACCCAAGAATCACTCTAATACATATGCTTAGGTAGGATTCCTGCCTGTGTCTGACCAGTGTTCTACTTTACATTCCTGATTTACTTCTGATAAAAACAATTTCTGTGACACTACAGGCAAGTGACTTCACTACTGACAGAAACAGCAAATAAAAATGACCTCATAATGCAAGGAAAAAACAGGCAGGAGAAACTCTGAAAAGAGTAAAGAAACAACTGGTTGTCTCATTTTTATATAGTTCTCCTGGTATCAGTGCCTGTTCAGCCTTTTGTTAAGTCTAAGTCACTACCAGTACTGTTAACACGTTGTGATCTATAAATGCAGGACATAAGGCAGCCACACCTTTAAAGCAGTGCTGTTTCAGCTGGTTTATAGCCAATGGGAACAGTTAGGTGGCCTCTCAGGCTTGGCTCCACAAACACCTCTGTCCTCTCCTCACACTGACAATACATTTCCAGTTCCTTGGGGGATCAGTGACTCAGTCCCAGTCAAAAGCAGCACTGCTGTTTTGACACAGTGGGACTCTGAATTATTTGGCATACAATCACGAATTAAAGCAAAACAAATGTATTTTCCTTTGTACACTGTACACAGTAATGTGAGCTTGGAGTTCTCTGTGCATTGCACAGAGGATGTTACTTTAACCAGAGGATGTTAAATACAGACTGCTTTTAGGTGTGTGATAACATGTATGAATTCAGTTTTCCACCACGTATCCTCCTTTTATAAATGCTGACTGACTTGAACTTTGAACAATAAATAGCTTTTACTCTTCCATCACTTAGATGTTAGGGAAATGGTAGTTTGATTTCCTTGGTTTGCAGCAGTACTTCTTGCTGTCCAAAGCTGGCAGAACGTTACTGCTGGTTAACTGAGGCAGGTACTGTAACTGAAGGAAAAGTTACACAGTGTGTATTTGTTAGAAATGAGAACAAAGCACGCGTTTCATTTTTTTAAAAAAGTAACAGAAGCTATAAAACTATTCATGCTGTAACCCTGCACTTTTCAAACTAAGAGTCATGGATCTGGTCTTCTACAACTGGGCTGCAACCAGAACAGCTCACTAAAGCTACTTCTTCCAGTCACCCAGGGCAAGAGGATTGTATGAGGGATCACATCCCATCAGCAGTCACAAATGGAACTGGGCATTTTTGCCATCTCCATCATTCAAAAGCACCAAAAAGGACCCAGAGAACCCCAAATTAAACCAGCCACACAAGCCCATCCAGTTTGTTTGGCTAGCCTGCTATTCTTTGCCAGGAATGCCCATTCCTGGATAAACCCCAGCTGTGCTGCTTATCCCCAGTGACTCACTGGAGCTGCAGTGCAGAATTCAGTTGGTACTGAGTTCCTCTTTACCCAGGAGGTCCATTTTCTCCTTGGGCTAAAATTCAGATGGGTCCAATGCAGGAGCTCTCTCACTGTTAACTGCTGGTATGAGCTGAGCAAGGAGAGCGAGTCCCCTCTTTAGGCACAGAGCATTAAACACACTATGAAAACGTTACCCCTGGCACGTGCTTCCGTGTCGTCCTGGCTGCTTTCCGAGCTGTTTTTTCATGTTCTTTCCCCAGATCCGCTGCCTCCCTAATGCTGTCAAAATAGGGATGCTGCAGCAGCTGCTCACATGTCTGCCTCTCTGTGGGGTCCATATGAAGGCAACCCTTAGGAAAGATGTAGTAAAGGATCACACAAAACACTCGTTACAGAGGCCTGCACAATTCCAGCCAATGAGTATTTGCACAGATACACGTGTAAATTTTTAATGGATTATAAGAGTTGGCATGAAGCTTGCAAGGCAGCTAATACTGAACAACTGCCACCAGGCAGTAATAGATGCTGCAGCTAGAGGGACAATCATATGGTGGAGCAAACCATCAAGGCTCAAAAACCAGTTAAATCCATAACTTTAATTTGAACTAGAACTAATTTCTTAAGCAGGGGAATCTACTGTGGCACCGGCTGTGCTGTTCCAGTGCTCACCATAGCTACTACCACCTGCAGCTGCACCTTTTTTTTAATGGCTCCATCCTCACCATTTCCATTCATTATATCTTAATAAGCGAATATTATGTTTTCCACCTTCATGGTGAGGATGAGTGGATTAGAGAGGAGTGGATTAAAAGCCTCTATTTTTCAATGAATCTCTGATAATTCAGTAGCCAACTCTTAAGCCATTTGCCAGCTGACCAGCAAACCCCACTGCACTTGCTAAGTCTCAGGGCAGAGCTCCTCCACTACATGTAGTTTTCTTACCTTCATGAGAGCCAAAGCAGAGTATGAAATATTAGGGAATTTCATTTCTAACGGCTCCTGGAGAGGGGAGAAGAAAAAAAAAAGTGAGTGTACTCGTATTAGCAAGCTTTTCATTCACCAGGGTACAGAGAACCAGCTCTCCATAGCAACATGACCTGTGCCTCACAAAATGCACCTGTCACTGCATGTGCTTTGAGGGGAGCTGCCTGGCATTACTGAGGATGAGAGGCTGGCTGCAGTGCCACCAGAAGGGGGGAGAAGGAGCAGAGATCTAGCATTTGTTTCCCTGATTTACACGGGGTATCAGTTAAAACGTCATGAGAGGGGTTCAGCCACCTCCAAATAATATTTCAATGTACATTGGCAAAGTAGAAGGCAAAGAATTGGACAGGGAAAAAAAGCTGTGCAGCAAAGGACTGGTCAAGCTGAGCAAGCGAGGCTTTTCCAGCTCTACTTCCAAAGCAGACAGCACGTGTACTCCGGGTAAAAAGAAGCAGGAACATTTCTCTGTCCAAACACTGTGTCTCCTTAGCACCACGGAGAGATTGCTGGTTAGTGCTGGGCTCAAGGGAAGTGTGTCTGGAGGGAGCTCTTACCATGCTCTCTGGGTCTGGAATTCTTACCCCGCCGAAGAACTGGTTGGTGCTGAACACTTGCTGGTGCCTGGGAATAAGATCCCCTTGGACCAAGAATACAAAAAAAGTCAGATTAATTTGCTGTTTTTCCAGTGCCTGCATTGAACAAGCTTATATCCTCTAACAAGGCTTGACACCATCTGAGAGAGCATCTAAAGAGAGAGAGTATCATCAAGTGAGCTGATGTAACGTTCTTTTGGGAAACTACTTGGGTAACTGCAAATTTAGATTTGCACTAGCAAAAAAAAACCCCCTTGGTAGAACACCAGAAATAAGGTGGGCAAGGCACAGAGTTACACAGTCTGCTCTGCCAGCAGCTGCACCTCCACTGTGTGCTGGCTGAACTCAAGACCTGCGTGTGGGTGAGTGGGTTAACTCATCCCAGCATCAGAGCTAGAGGGTGCTGTGCAAACACCTACCAGGAGCTGAACTCCAGCCATGCCCCAGCACCGAGTCTCAGCCAGGGATCCTTCCCAACGTGTTAAGCAAGATCAGATCAGCAGCTAACTCGCCTGCTTGCATCAGCCACCATGGGCCAGCCCAGGGCTCTGAGGAATAACTGGCAGGAGCCACTGTTTGTTTTGGAGGCGGCCGCATGGCAAGCGTGGGCACGCTTTGCTGGTGTGCTCCGTGCGAGGGAGGGTGAGCAGGGCTCTGCTGGCCTCCTGCCATGCTAAAGCCCTGTTTCAGCATTTTCAAAGGAAAAGGGCTCCCAGGAGGCAGCCTGTCTGCATAAACAGTCGTGTCTTCTCTGACTGCTGGAAGGGGACAAGCTAACCACAAGTGTTCCAGCTTCATCATAACTTAATTTAGATTGGGTGAAATTCTTTTGGTACGCTCCTGAGGAGAGAAAAGAGCTGAAATGCAGCACTAACAATGTGCTGTAGCTTTTCCCCAATGCAGCTTCATGGCCCTTTTTTGAAGCTTAGAGCAGCTCAGAGCAAGTCAAATGTTAAAATCAATCCCATGACACAAGAGCTGGTACAACAGCCAAGCCATCATCATTACACAGCTTTGTCCAAGGAGCTTTTCTCTGTAACCACTGCCTCAGTCCATCACCTGCATCAAAAGGGAATTTCCTATCATTAAAAATAAATAATAACTTACCTAACACTGGCATAAAAGTATTCTGGAGGATAAAGCAATCAACACTGAACTATTTTTTATCTGTTTAAAGCCATTAATCACCTTTATAGTTTTACAAACTGCTCAGTAAAAATTACAATTCTCAGTTCACTCCAACAAATTTTAATTAAAAGTGGGGGGGTTGTTCCTTTCCACTCAAGAAATCAGGTGTTAAACACCAACACCAAATAGAACCAATGAGACTGGATTAATTTAAATGTTACATGGATAATGACTCTTTTATTTCACCTCTGGTCCTTCACTTCCCCAGATCCTGCCAGGACCTGCAGCAGCATCTGTTACTCCAACTACACAATCCCCTGACAAGACATGCATGGCTAAGCCAAGCCAGGAAAACCCAGCTCCCTTTCAAGGACAGCATCACCTCAAATAAATCCAGCACCTACTAAAGGGAGAGGTCCACGGGGTAAATTCACCTCCTGGCTAATCCTGATTCCTACTACAGAGGAAACTCCTCCTAGGCAAGCTGAAAAATACCAGCTCTGGAGTCCTCAGCACAGGAAAGACATGGAGCTGTTGGAGCGGGTCCAGAGGAGGGACACAAAAATGATCTGAGGGCTGGAGCACCTCTGCTATGGGGACAGGCTGAGAGAGCTGAGGTTGTTCAGCCTGGAGAAGTGAAGGCTCCGGGGAGACCTTATTGCAGCCTTTCAGTACTTAAGGGGTGCTTATAAAAAAGACGGGGACAGACTTTTTAGCAGGGCCTGTGGTGATAGGACAAGGGGTGATGGTTTTAAACTAAAAGAGGGTTGATTCACACTTGATATAAGGAAGAAATTGTTTACTCTGAGGGTGGTGAAACACTGGCCCAGGTTGCCCAGAGAGGTGGGAGATGCCCCATCACTGGAAACATTCAATGTTGGGTTGGACGGGGCTCTCAGCAACTTGATCTAGTTGAAGATGTCCCAGGAGGGTTGGACTAGATGACCTTTAAATGTCCCTTTTAACCCAAACCATTCTATGATTCTATGAATCTAAGCTCCAGTCCTGCCAAAGGCATCGGGAAGACCAGTGCAGAGGGGACACTTACCCAGGGTTCTCCGGATGAGGTACAGCTGGTCAACGTCAGACTTGCCAGGCCACAGCGGGACCCCGGACAGCAGCTCTGCAAAGACACAGCCTATCGCCCACACGTCCACGGGAGGGCCGTACTGGGTGTCTCCCACAAGTAACTCTGGAGAGCGGTACCACCTGGTAGCCACGTAGTCTGTGTAATAATCACTGGGACCAGCTAGGTCAGGGTCAGGAAGGAGAGAAACAAACAAGAATGTGGGATCAGAACAATGCAGACGAGCTGCCATCAGTTGTTACACATGTTGGGGCATCTCCTGGGCAGGCAATAGCTACGGGAAGAGGATGAGTCACTGGTCACTAGCAAAACCCAGCTTTGGAAACACTTAAAATTTGGCAAACATCAAGAGCATATTTTTCTGGAAATGAAAATATGCAGAGCTCCACAGCAGGGCCCTGCACCAGCCAGTGGTCAGTTCTCAAAGCCCACGTGATTTGTCTGAACAAGAGCTAAAAAAAAACAGATTAGGGGGTTTATTACAACGGAAAATGTGAAGCCATTGTTTGCAGAGACAGCGCCTTCTGCCAGAGGGGCCCCTCCTGCCAGGGAACTCCATCTGTGTCTCCAGCATTGCCTAAGCAACGGCTGGGCAGCTCCAAGATGCCCAAGGCCAACTTCCATCTACCAGCACTGGCACCACCAGCAGTTCAGCTGCACCAGCAGGGAGCTCAGACGTGTTCACAGAGGCACTTGGCATCACAGTGTCTGGGCTAGCTCCCTTTAGCCTGGTTTAGAGATCTCTACCCAGCTTTTAGCAGAGCTTCTCTGTGAAAACACACCAGCCTTTATATAGGATGATTTACACATGCATCAAAGGCCAGTGAATCTTTACTGGTGTTTGAAAGCCTGATCCTACACTTCATTTGAGTTTTCAGGTGTTAACAATCCCTGTAAGCAGCAAGTCGGGACTCACTCAGTAGGCGAGCAAATCCAAAGTCACAAAGTTTGATGACTGAGTGCTTTGTTATCAGGATGTTTTCTGGCTTTACATCTCGGTGGATGCACTGGAAACAGAAAAAAAACAACGTTAGAAGCGAGTAGTTAACCTGGCCTTCAGATATAGAACTTAATTCAGCCACATACTCCAGGCAATCATCCCTGCTGAAAGAGAAGATGAGAGGATTTTGTAACAGCAGCTAAAGCCACGTCCTGCTGGACAGGACAATTATCCTGCCTATACCCCACCTCTGGGATGAGACACTGTGCAGGCTCCCTGCTTCACCTGCATAGCTCTGTATCGCTTGGACAACAGCAAGTCAGCTCCCCAGCACCAGCTGGAAACCTGCTAGCAGGGTGAGCGAGGTTTGCATGTCAAGGACTGTTGTTAACAATGCAGCTCACTTCATACAGCTATGTGCAACACTCCTAATAAGGGTCTCAGTTTTATGAATATGTGGGGAGATCCTCAGAGATCCTTTGGGATCCTCAGTAGAAGGAAGATGGAGGCATATGGGAGTGACTCTATGGGCCACTAAAATGATTAAGGGATTGGGGTATCTGACATCCAAGGAGAGGATGAGGGAGCTGGGACCATCATTCAACCTGGAGAAGAAAAGTCTCAGGGAGGATCTTATCAATGTGTATAAATACCTGATGGGAAGAAGTAAAGGAGACAGAGCCAGGCTGTCTTCAGTGGTGTCCAGTGAAAGGACAAGAGGCAATGGACACACACTGCACACACAGAAAATCCCATTTAAATGTAAGCAATTCTTTTCTTTTCACTGTAAGGGTGGCCAAACACCCAAACAGGTTGCCCAGAGAGTCTGTGGAACCTCCATCCTTGGAGATATCCAAACCCTGACTGGAAAAGTTTCTGAGTGGCCCACTCTAGCTGACCCAGCTTGAGTGGGAGGGCTGGACTAGATGATCTCCAGAGGTCCCTTCCAACATCAGTAATTCTGTGACTCGGGAGGTGACCTTGCCTGCTGAAGGTTCACAACAATCTAACTTGGGCTTGGCAAAGAGTTTTTGCTGATCAAACTATCAGAGACCTTCATTTCTTCTGCCTACGTGTGAAAGGTGTGCTCTACTGAAGTCACCAGGGTGCAGCTTGTGTCGTCTCTCCCCTACCATCACCTCAGTGCAAACACCTTGGGCTTTTCCTAGCTAAGCTGGTGGTAAATTATTGTGTCTCCTCCCCAGGCTGAAATGCTGCTTGTTAAACTGGTGTCATGGAGTTCCAAAAAAGGCAGCTGCATAAAACCTCATTCCCTGTGATTTACAGCAGGTCAGACTGCAGCATCTCATTGCTCCCTCGGCTTTAAAACACCATTAAATCTTTCAGACTGAGTGAGTGAACAGAAAAAAGAAGCAAAACAACAAATCCTGGAAGCAGGACAAACCTATGGCCAGGTTCCTGTGGCTCAACTGGACATAATTCTCCCAGCAAAGACAAAACACCCACTCCAGAGCTATCTCCTGCCCGACTCTTAAATCTCAAACATTGGCAGATAAATGAAAACAAAGACAACTGCAGCTAAGTTTGCCTAAAGAACTTCTCCAGAAGGCTCCTTTCCTTCTCTGCTTCTTAAAGCATCCCCACTGCTTTCTATAAAATGTATCTTACATACAACTCACATCTCCCTCCTACTATATCTAAGTTTTGAAACCTTTGAACTGGTGCAGCCAGTACAGCCTGGAAGTCTGTCTAAGGTTGTTAGTGCAAATCAGTCCTTGACAGCAAACCCAAGGGACCCGTGTGATAGTAAATGCAGCTGTTGTGGGTATACACTAATATTTCAGATATATGTTTCCTCTTGAAAACAGGAAATTTCATCTGACTTTGTCCCACAAAAGCTCTGTAATCAGGAGAATGGCAAGAGAACCTCTGTGTCCTCCAAGGCCACATTACAGCAGTCGTTAGTGCTGTTCAGGGGACTTACATTGTGTTTGTGGCAGAAGTTCACAGCTTGGAGGGTCTGCCAGGTTATGCTCTTCACTAGATGCTCCGGCACCCTGTTTTAAAAAAGCACACTTTTATTTTAGCTGTTAAAACCAACTTCACTATTACAGGAAAAAGGAAGAGGAGACCTTTGAGTGCTAACAATGTACAGGGATCTCTGAGCAAAACCATGAAGGATCAAGTCAGAAAACTCAGAGAAAAAAACACAAGGAGCATTTTCTTGCTATAAACAATTTACAAGAAATACATAATAAACTTCAGTTTATTGATCTTCAGGGGGAACCAGTCACACTGGGCTGCCCATGGTGGAGGCTGTTCCTACCTCTTCCCCTGTCTCAGAGCTGAGGCTGAGCTCTGCCTGCACCTCCCTGCAGACAGCAATGCTCTCCCAGGAGGTTACCCTTCAAGCACTGCAGGAGCATCAAAAGGAACATCAACACCACTTCCAAATCCAGTCAGTGCAACAAGACACAAGGATTTATGGCAGCTAAGAGCGTGCCAGAGTGTCTGGTACCACTCAGTCACAGCCAGCATGAGGCCTGCCAACAAGTGACAACACATCAGTGCATGTGAGTCTGTGTCAAATCCCATCTTGTGGCTGTGCTTAGCATCCACACTCCCTGGCAATCCTAACGAACACCAGCAGGCGTTTCTGCCTCTGCAGCTGCTCAGACCTGCAGGTGGTGGAGTATCCATGGTATAGATGCATGCTCTGACTTGCAATGCTGTCATGTCATTGATTGTCCAGAGTGGAGAGGTGACCAAAATGGGACAGGGAAGGATGTTCCTAGGAAAGTATAAAGCTCTGCTTTGGTTTGCATCTCCTCTCCTTCCTCTAATGGCTGGCAAACACTTCAGAGAAAGAAAACCTCTGTTAAAGATCCAGCCTCCTCCCCTCTCTTTCGGCTACTGTGCAACAGTTCTTAAACTTCCTTGGCTGTTGTAACAGTCTTCAACAGCACCCGGAAAGGCAGAAGTGACAATCTTGGCACTTTCAAGCTCAAATCCAATTTTATTTCATGTGTTCAATGCTGAGAAGCTTCTGATTCATCATAAAGAAAACAAACAAACAAAAAACCTAAACCAAAACAATATGCAGAAGCCTGGCTTTTTCTTTAAGGCACCTTCTGCCTTGTGCTGACACAGCTGTCGCCAGTTTCCTTGCAGAAACACCCTAGAATGATGGGAGGGCTCCACTGACAGCCAGACAAGGGGATGAAGTTGGGCAAATGACCTGAAAACACGGTGCAAAGAGGCATGTGCCCAACCATCTTAATCCTGACCACAAAAGACTTGACCATCTGCCACAGCAAAGATCAAAAGCAACATATGCAGCCAGGCAGTACACCGTTCACACTGGAATTGTTCAGATGAATAGAAAGCAAATGTGAAGCCTTTTCTTCAAAGAGGGTTATCCATCCTCTCCTCAGATTCCAGGTGAGCAGGTTCAAACTGGGGTGAAAGGTGCTCATCAGCTCACAAAGGAATCTACTATCAGCATGTGCTCCATTCTCCTTCTAGAGCTCCACATAGGGGAGAAAGAGATTAACAGGCTCTTGTTTACTCAACCCCCAATTAGTCTCCTGCAGGCAATTCATTTAGCTCCAGGCCTGTAAAATGATTTATGAACTTCTGCTTACCATTTCCACAGCACCAAGTCACTGTGAGTAATTAGGGACAATGTATGAAGTGGGAGTGTCATTTATAATACGTCAAAGGAACAAACCCTGTCCTGGAGAATGTTCCTTCTGCCCCTGTAGCTCACACTTTGTGCAAGAGCCTGTCTAAAGAAGAGGGTATGTGATCTGAAGCTGTGCACAGCTCCTGGTAACTCCTGCCAGCCAACAAATACTCAGCACAGCAGCACGCCAGAGGGCTGGAAGTGACTGGTCTGTCATATGGGTCATTAGTGGCATCGGTACAGACTGTATACTTGGGTGCTCAACAACATTGGGTTTGCACAGCCTCCCACACTGATGTGCATCACACCCAGGGAGCAGCAGGAAGGAGGGCTGCGTGCTCTCAGCCCACCTGCCTGCCCCCCCAGCAGCCCTAACCTCTTTGCAGCAAGACACAAGATGCTCCCAAGCCATGCTTTGGGCGAGCCAGCCAAAGATCACCCAAAGGCTGAGGCTCAGGCACCAGTCTCCTTGGTGAGCAGCGCTGTGCAGGAGCGCACGCAGGCTCCTACGTAATTGTTTTGGATGTCATTGCTAAACCACAGTAACACAGCAAGTCCTGGGCACCGGGCTGAGCAACCTCTCCTGTAATTGATGAAATTCCTCTGAGAACTCTGCAGAGCAGCAACGACACGGACACCCCCTGACTGCTTTGCTTAAAGCTCCCAGGGAGAGACAGGCCACTCACCCCCAGGGGTGCTTGTCCAGCTCATGGAGAACTGTGTGGTCGCAGTATTCGAAGACCAGATGCAGCCTCCTCTTCCTCCTGAACACTTCCAGCAGGTTCACTAGGTTGGGGTGTTTCAGTTTCTGTAACACAGTGGATGGACTGGTTAGTTACTGCAAGGGGGAGTGGGGTGATGAGGGACACAGTGCTTTTACCCACAGGGATCTCAGTTCCTTGAGCTGAAACCTTTTATACAAGCAGAACACAACGTGAAGAAGCAGCTCAGCTACAGCTCAGCCTGTGGGGTAGTTATTTTAGGAACTTACTATGGGCAACAAGTCAGCTTGGCTACAGTGAGTGTCTCTCAGAAAAGATGCTCATAGATAAAGAATTCATCACGGTGCCCACAGCAATTCCGGCAGCGCCTTTCATTGTACACATCCAGCCTTTGACTGCACCACAACGAAAAGCAGCTCTCCCTGGAGAACAGCTCGGGAAATCACTGGGGCTTCTTCTCCTGGGGAGCTCAGACAGCTCCTTACCACACACAGGGTTATCCAAATGCACCTCCAAAGAGGTGAGGGAGGACATTACTGGAGCTTCTCATTTCCTATTCTTTTGCCCACAGTTTGGTGGAGAGCTGGGAGAGGGCTTGAACCAAGGGGCACAACAGAGTGTTCGGAAAAGGAAACAAAGAAAAGCCAGACCCAACTCAGGAATGTTATTTCTTTTCAGATGACTCATGGCACTGTCCCCTCTGCTTGCAGGGACCTGTGTCCGCAAGGGCTTTGCCTGACTGAGGCTTTAAAACAAACACATTTCTAAGGAAGGAGGCTGGAAAGGGCATTACCTAGGAGTTATGCTAACCCCATCTAAAGTGCCTCTAGGCCATCTGGAAAAGCCTGTCAAGGAGAAGGAAGCAGAGAGTCAAGACAGGAGAAAACTGAATGGACCTCAACTGAGGAATGCAGCTATTTGGGGAAGCAGCCAGTTAACCCCAAGGTGAAGGATCCCCGACTTGAATCCTGAGGTTAACCAGTGAGCTAGAAATACCTCAGTAAGAGACCCCCACCATACCTCATTGCCAGCCTGTCACGAGTAGGAGGGACATGGCAGGGGCCGTATCAGTGCTCCGATGGGTGCTGTGCGCCCCTTTGCAAAACATAATCTTATTCCAGCGTGTCACTGTAAAGCTCCTTGTAAAGTGAGACCTTCCAGGGAGCTCACTGCCTCTGGGGGACATTATACTGAACCCAAACTGTATTGAGCCCATATGCCAACACCCAGGGTCATTGCTGTGTGCAGAAGGTGGCTATTCCAGCCCTGCGAACTGGCAGCAAGGAGCTGATCTTTCCAAACAGCATCTCTTACCACATAAATGTCTTGTTCCTTCAATCCTGCCCACACCGTGCAAACTATCTGCAAGTACTTTGCATAAAATGGTCAGATAAAGAGAACAGCCTGCAAGACTGCTGAAAATCCCAGCAATGATAGTGATCCTCCCAGGAACTGTGTGCACACCATGCCCCCTACCCTGTCAGGCATATCCACACCCAGCAAAGTACCTACCTGCCACTTGCACGTTAGGCAAAGCCCAGTCCACCAGTTCAGACTCCACCATGAAAGTCAGACAGGTGCTGTGGCTCTGGTACAGCCCCTTCCCTCACCAGTCAAGCAGCTCCTGATAGACTGGAGGGAGCAAGCTTGGGTATGGAAGCACGAGATCTAACTGAGCTGGGGACACTGAGGCGACACAGCTGAGTGAACAAGCTCTTGCACACGCAAGAGTGGGTTAACCTGCCTGTGTGTGACCTGGAGAGGGTCCCCTGGGAGCAGTCTTGCCGTGGCATCTCCCCATGCCCTGCTCACAGCCATTCCCCACGGTCAGGGCTCTCCGAGCAGTGGGGTTCACTCGGCCAATGTCTCTTGTGTATGCAGAGGTGCACAAAAAGCCACTGTAAATTTGCAAGCGACCCTAACGTCTTCCCCAAAGTTATAAATGCTCCTGTGCTGAGATGACAGGGATTATTTTCTGTTTCGTATATGCCCGCAGCTTTGCATTGTCTTTACTCATCTTTGCAACATCAGAGCTAAAAACTGTGTTGGCCTCCATGTGAAGGCTGGGGAGAAAACACCCTTCTGGAAACAGCAGGCACTGATGGGTTTACACACACTCTTGTTCATGTATTTCCAGCCTTTCCTATGGAATTGGGATCATGCAAGGTGTTTCAAGACTCAGCACACTGCCCTGCTCTCCCACCCCCACCTCCCATAGCTCCTGGCCATGAAAAGCCCTTTGTTTACACGGTATTTGCTGTGCAGAATAATAATTTATCAGGCCCTACATTTTTATCTGATGAAACACAATCTCACTACATCTTTGACAAACACTTTGGTGTTGCCTAAGCCAGGAAATACCTCAACAAACAAACAAACAAGCTGTTACTATTGACAGAGACAAAGCTGAACAGACAGTCAAGCAGGTCTGCACTTGTTAAAATCAACAGCACTGTGACACAGATCCTGCCGTGGCTTGCTGCAGCTGTGTCAGCTTTGGACCCTCAAGGATGATCCATTTACCATCTGCACCACAAGTGACTTCTGCAATGATTATTTTCCTTTTCACATCCTTAACATCATTTAAATCTTAATGCATCATCTCCAGCATTGTTTACTAAAATGATACAGCTACATGTCATCTGTTCGCTTCAGATAGGAGGAAAACTTAGGGTGTTTCTCCCCAAAATCTAACTGAAAAATAAATATGGTTTTTTCCTTTCAGGCTTATTGTGCCTCTTTCTGCAGTAAGCAGACAATCAGGCCTTCATATTCCTTTGACAATAACATTTACATCATTTATTCATATATAAATGCTCAACAAAAGACAAGCTGATGACACAAAAGAGATTTGGGGAAAGGAAATACCAGAAATATCACAACCAGCTGAAATTTTGCACTAAATTGCAAATCTGAAAGTCACTTGGTTCCCATCCAGCAAATTAAGGTAACTTGATGGAGAGGAACACTGAGCACGTATCGACTGCTGCTACACCAACACCAACAGGCAGTGGGGTCTGGGAATGTCACGCAGAAATCAGAGACCAAGGGACTATGAATTTTGGGAAAGAAATATTCAATAAAATGGAACATCTTTCTCTGCAGACTTCTGCAGGGTTCTGTTAACTCCAAAATCCTGAATCATTGACTGTCTACGAGAATGCTTTGTGTCTAGTGTGAACTGTACATCTCTTGTAAAAAGGAGTCCTATTGGAAGTTGTTATTTTAAAATTTATAATAAGCCAGCCCGTTGTTAATATTGTTCTTTAATCAGTTCACTGTTTTAAAGCTATGGCTCATGGAAAAGAGAAAGCTGAAGGTGGGGAGATGATGGAGGTGTATAAAATCATGAGTACCCTGGAGAAAGTGACAAGGGAACAACTCCCTCTGCTTCTCAGAACACACGACTGAGAGTACTGTATGCCATCACCCAGCAGCAAGTTAATAACAAATAAAAGGAATTATTTTTTCACACAACTCATTCCTAACGTCATGGCACTCACTGCCTCAGGAAACTATGGAGACCAAATGAATACACCAGTTCAAAAACAGAAGGGACAAACTCCCAACAGTCCGTGAATGTCTGCTAAGAGTGAAGCAACAGGTACCTAGAAACTCTGCCCAGAAGCTGTGTGTGTGAAAGGAGACCTTACTCCATCCTCTCCCTCTTTCTCCTCGGTTTCTCCTCATTTCTGCATGCTTGATGGACCCGGAGTGTGACTCACTGCAAATGTTCCTGTGCTTTTATTTCATCAGGAAAACAAACACCGAGGCTGAATGAGTGACCTGTTTCTATGTGAGGGTGAGCTCTCACAGGCACGTCAAGAGAGGACGAGCAAAGACAAGGTGCTGCCATAGTTCAGAGGTGCAGCTTCCACATGTGAATACCTCTGAGCCTACACAGCCCTCAGCATCAATACACAGCCCAATCCCACCTGCACGTCAGGGTCCGACACTGCGGACCCCCCACAACCAGGAGCTCAGTTTTCAGGAGCTGGGGCAGATTTATAAAGCGGGGAGCTAGGATTGCTGTGCCCACGGCTGCCCCCCACCTCATGCTACCTAGGATCACTTTTGGAGCTCCAACAGCCCTCATCTCCAGGGAATCTCCTGGACGCAGAGGGGGCTGCTGCTGGCTGGCCTTTTCCAGGCAGTGCCTCCAGCAGCCAGGACACTGCTGACTCCATGGGGGACAGAGCCTGGGTCAGTCCCTCTCTAAAGGGCACGGTGTGGACTGTGTTGATGTTCCCCCACGACCCACACAGAAGGAATCTGCAGCTTGCTCTTTGCAGGGTCTCAGCTCCCACCTGCACCAGCCCCTTGGACGTGTGACAGCCTGGGCTGTGCGGGATCACCTCCATCCTGAGGCATGGCCATCCCTGGCCAAAGGGGTCGGATTTTCACCAGCTTTCTCCCAGAGAAACTGACTCGGGCACTTCACCTCCCGCTGCCTCACGCCCCAGCCCCTTGCTCCCCCTTCACGACACCCCATCTCCCCATGGCTGCCCTCACGCCACATCCCCTCACGACACCCCATCTCCTCATGGCTGCCCTCACGCCACATCCCCTCACGACACCCCATCTCCTCATGGCTGCCCTCACGCCACATCCCCTCACGCCACCCCATCTCCCCATGGCTGCCCTCACGCCACATCCCCTCACAACACCCCATCTCCCCATGGCTGCCCTCACACTCTCTCCCCTCACGACACCCCATCTCCCCATGGCTGCCCTAACGCCCCGTCCCCTCACGCCCCCCACCTTCAGCATGCGGATCTCCCTCAGGGCGATCTTCTTGATCACCGGGTCCTCCTCGGACTCCAGGAACTTCTTAATGGCCACGATCTGGCCGGTGTTCCTGTTGCGGCACTTGAAGACGACGCCGTAGGAGCCCTCCCCGACCTTGCCCAGCTTCTCGTACCGCTCCATGGCGCGGGGCCGCGCAGCTCCCTCGCCTCAGGGCGCCGCAACGCCGCCCGCTGCCCCGCTACCGCCCGCCCTCCGCCGCCTCAACGCAACTCCGGGGCGGGCCCTCGGGGGGATCTCCCCGGCAGGGGACGGCCTTTGCGAGGCAGCTGCCGCGGGGACCCTGAGGGGATCGCCATCCCTGGGGGACCCCCAAACCAGCCGAGGCGGTCCCCAGGGCCTCTTGCGGGTCACACGCACCCCTCGGGGCGCTGAGCCCCGTACCCCGCGCCTCCCCCAGCGCTGCGTGTCCCGCAGCACCGTTCTGTCTGCACCCCTCTGCGGGGCTCTGCCCTTCCACAGCGGTCTCTGGGCTTGGCTGTTTCCCCACAGGGCTGGGGGGCTGAGGGAGCGCCCCCCGCAAAGCCCACAGGCTTCACCCTGCGCCCCCAGTCCTGCAGCCTCCACCCGGACCTAGACCCTTTCCACCTCTTACCTTCACCTTCTCTTTCCTTCTGCACCCATTTGGCTCCTCTGCTCCTCCGCCATTCCCTCACGCCCTGACAAAGATGGTCTTTTATGGTGGCAACTGCTTCCAGCAGCAGAGCTGGAGATCGGCCTACTCCATCTTCAGGGGGATTGGACTAGATGATCTTCTGAGGTCCCTTCCAATCCCTGACATTCTGTGATTCTTATGCCTCCTCCCTCCCCAGTCCTTTCCCGGGGTGCTGCCCCAATTCTACTCAGGACAAAACATCCACTGTTTGTCTTCCTTCCTAGCCCCATCCATGGGGGGTGAGCAGCCTCTTCCTGTCCTCGCTGCCACACACGCTGTCTCATTTTGGTTCTTCTTCTGCACACTTAAGAATACTCTTCACTCTCTTATTTTTAATGACACACGTGTTCTTTGGCAGAACTATCCTGCCATTGAGATTCTCCCAACTCTATCAAGACTTGCAATGGAAGTACCCAACAAACCATGAGCCAACTTGGCTCTCAGCAGTGTTTCGAGGAAGGCTTCTGATGCCACTGTCCCCGAGACCTGCAGAGCTGCCTCAGAGGGGATCGTGCCACCGAGGAAGCTCCTCCCGTGAGAAATCAAATAGTAGGTCAGTCCACAATCCAAATTGCTGTCCCAGATAACACACAGGCTGATGTGGAGATTCACCCATAGTGAGAACAATCTTCTGCATTTATTTACTAGTAACTGGTAGCTGTGTTTTCCAAAGGCATATTTACAACCCCCCTTTTCTCTCTACCTCGACACATCCCTGAAAATCTGGGATACAGATCGAGGGCTGAACCACTTGCAATTGTATAAACTGCTCTAGGATGATGGGGCCGAGCTGTCTCCAGGCTGGAGTGTCAAATGCTCATGGTCACGTTTTCTTATTGTAAGCAACTCTCCTTTAGATCCCACCAGCCACTCTGCTATCTGCCCGATGAACCACGAGGTAGCCAGCCTCTGGTTTTCAAGCCAGACAACTCCTGGATGGTTCCGTGGTGACTCCAGATGACTGGCAGCAGGGCTGTGCTGGAGCAGAGTGCTGGTTTGCACAAACCTGGAAAGCGTTTGCCCCTGCTATTCTGATTTCTCATTTCTGTGCTATCCCCAGCCCTCCCTTTCCTCCGGTCGATCTGCTGTACGTGGGGTACTTTGTGTGGCTCCCAGGCAGGCTGTAGGACTGAGAAGAGTGACCAGCCTTGGATCAGGCCCTTCCCACCAACAGCCATAAAACCTGGAGACCAGCTTACCTCTTAAGGAGATACGTCCGATAAGGTATTGTTCCCAGCAAGTCCACCACACCACATCTAGGTATCAAATAAAGCATAGTTTATTTGGCATAGACTGAAATGAACTGCAACAAATTTACGTAGAACAAAGCCTAGTTACACAAACTGGAACGAGTGCAGTTAGAGTCTCCGTTACAACCTAGTGGCTAAACAAGGTAAAAAGCACATTGCAGAAAGTCTCCCAGTCTTGTCCTTTTCATTCAGAGACGTCGTGGCTCACTGACGCATTGTACCTTTCATCTTTTAAAGAGATGTCATCACAATTACAGTCATATTTTTCAGTTACAATGAATTTGGTTAGGAAATCAAGACAGACTAATCTACAGGCTGCTCCTTCAAATACTGTTTGTACTTCAAAGAGCACTGGGAGCCTGTCTTAAGGCTTTCAAGTTGAATATGTGAACCTGGTGCATCAAATAACTAATACTTTGATATCCGTCAAAAGAGTAACGAGGGTGAGAGCAAGCTTTTGCTTTATAAACTCCCAAACCACACACTAGGCTTTCTCAACCCTGGTTGAAATGTCACAGAAACACACAAAGATACAGACAATACCAGACTAACTTAAAACAGTCTAACAAATACAAATTATACTAGTCAGAGTCACCGAGACTGGCTGGTTCAGCTATGAAACATGCAAATCTGTTGTGCTATACTCTGCTAAGAGTAAGGAGTGAGGTTTTACACTAGGTAATAGTATCTTGCAGATCATGCCAAAAATGCCACTGTCTATAAAACCAGACAAAGCATTTCAGAACGTGCCATTAGAAATGCTTTAACAGCTAAAAAAGGTTTGATTAAATGAGGACTTTCCTAGATTCTTTTTTTATGATTCAGCAAATCACCAGTCATTCATGTCATTCAAAGAAAAATACTTTCAGTTCATTATTTTAACATGACAGTGTCATGACCTAATATTTACTCCAGTTACTCCCCATAAATATTCATATTTTATTTACAGATTTCTCTAGTATTTTAGAGATGACCTTTAGGTGTTTTTTAAGATGAAGCCAAAATTACCTTCTGCAGTGAATGAGGTAAGTTTAGTGAAAGCGTTTGCTCTACAACATCTACACCTGGTGCTTCACTTTGTCTTCATTTTCGTTTGAAAGTCTTTGTAGACTAGGAGTTACACTATTTGAGAGTTAATCAGTAATCACTGTTACCTACAGAGAAGTAATTTCAGTTCTAGAGAACTCCATTTATTTAAAACACACAAATTACATGCCCCTCTTTTAATACTGCTGACCCAATTACAGCTGGTGTGAACTGATTTTTATCTGTACACCTACTATTTATTAAACTTTGATAGTTTCAGAACTGAGAAGCTTGACTTTTAAATATCAAGTCAACAACAAGAATTAGTTTTGAATGACAATGCTAAGTGGATAACATGCTAAATTACGTGCAAGTCTATTTTTAATTTCCAGACCTTCAGAACAACATAAAACTCCAGCTGTACCTAGTAACAAACAGCCATTACCGAGTCACATCAGACACCACATGTGCCGAGTTAATTCCCTCAGTGTTAAATAATGAATCGTGTAGTCTGATGCCTAAGCAGACAACCCAGCTCCTCAGGTTGCAAGTTAAGATCAAACCACGCTGGCTCCGCTGTGTCAGCAGAGCCCTCAGACAGGCCAAGCTGTTGTAACACACACTTACCTTTACTGCTTTATTAAAATGATGTGTGAAGCTTCTAGCCTGTCTTTCCTAGGGTGGCAGATCACAGAAGTTGAATAGGCAGCAGCGTGCTCGTAGGATTTAATTTAAAACCCCCTCAATTCAAATGTTTATGAACTGCTACTGTATCTGCCCACGGACTGTGTTTACTTACATCAAAGCTAGCAGGTTAATGTGAGGTAGTAAAACCAGATGCCATCCTGTAGTCAGTCTATATTTCTATTTAATGGTACCTCAAGAATTGTAATTAATGAGGAAGACAAAAGGAACCGATGTGACTCTTTAATGGAGAAATAAGAAGAGAAAGAAAAATGCAGGTGACAAAAATAAGGACAGGGAAAAAGTGATCGAAAGCTTTTCTATAGAATACTGGTTCTTATCATATTTATTTATACTACACAGCTGGGGAAATAACCATGTCCAAAGGACAACAGTACAACCAACAAAGCTGGTACGCTCAGTTATCACTCTAGGCTCCCCTCTGAAATAGTATAAATAAACTATACGTCATGGGCAGTTTGATACATGATACTTTCATTCATTAAGGATGATGACCAGGTACAATTTCCATTTCACGTCACAAGGCTTATCCCTAATTTATGAAAATAAAGCATATAAATTTTGTACATTTTTTTATATATATATCTATAAATATATATATAAAAAATACACACTGCCAGTCAACTTAACACACATGCACACACACACGTACGTATATTGTCCACCCACCCAGTAGCAACATGTCTGATGTCAATATTATATTTTGTGTGTACACACCCTACATCTAGTAGTAAATAAGAAAATCCCTTTTATGGCAATTCTGCAGACAAAAAAAAAAAGAAAAAAAAATCAATACAAAATACTTTTGTTGTACAAAACTGCATTTTTACAAGATCAACCAACATTGTAACATACCCCTCAATAATGCACTACATCCCTACAAGAGAAAAGAATAATCAAACCTTTATACAATTGTAAAAAAAAATAATAATTGTAAGCTGCTCTGCAACCTTCCTTTGCTAAAAGTTAGATACATTACACCATCCTAGCAGCAGATTAATAAATAAGGATTAAATAGTCTATTATACAAAGCCATACTGAATGGCAGATTTAAAACCAAAAAGCTTTGCAGATACTTTCACTTTCTACACAAACCTTTTTTTATTAAGAATAAGACTCAGTATAAAACAGGGAAACTGCCAGCACTATTTCTATATCTACAGAATAGAAGGAAAATCCAAGGGAAGTGAAATATTTAACAGTTTATGGCACTGCAAAAACATTTTTTTAAAGGCTCTGTTTCCCTGTGACGAATGTGTAAAGGGCTATTTGTCTCATAGCTTTTATTAAGCAAACTCGATATAACAAACCACACAGTGGCAAGAGTCAGAACCAGCTGTTCCCAGCTGCAAAAACGTATTGATTTCCACCCTAAACCAACATCATGTAGGTGTCAAGAAAAGAAACGGTAAGTCACAGTCCCGCTTCGTACTGAGTTTCCCAATGCTTCGTTGTTCCTCGTGTGGCAAATTCACTCTGGTATTTGTGTTAGGTTACTGTCACTTAGTAACTGTTTTCATGTCCAGCCAAGATGTAGAGGTTGCTGTGTGCAGTTGGATTTTCTGTCGGCCTGCTTTCCAACACTACCACTCTGCAAGCAAACACAAACAGAATCCAAAACCATTAGTGACAAAAGACAAAGCGCGTGGTCTAACTGCCCAGGAGGAACAAACTTGTTGCTCACAGATTTCCACAGACTGGAGGGATACAGCTTCTCCTAAATATCTTGGGAATTTTATTCTTTAAATCAGTGACCTCATTTTCATAGAATCACAGAATGGTTTGGGCGTGAAGGGACCTCAGAGCTCATCTCGTCCCAACCCCCTGCCATGGGCAGGGACACCTCCCACCAGCCCAGGTTGCTCCAAGCCCCATCCAACCTGGCCTGGAACACTGCCAGGGAGGGGGCAGCCACAGCTTCTCTGGGCAACCTGGGTGAGGGTCTCACCAATCTCCAGCATCACTCCTGATAAAAACACTAAAGCAGAATATACAAGCAACAGAGGACTAGAAGCAGTTTGTTGAACCAGAATTTGCCCCTCTCAACCACAGGCACATGCAAGGTGTTACAAATTCCTTCCCAACTGACATCCTCCACCTTGAAATAAGCTGCGGCCTCTGCTTTCTGCTGGGAAGTTATCCCAGAGCCAGGGCTGTGAGGAGACACCACCCTCTATCATCTGCAGCCTGAGTATGTTTTTACCCCTGCATCTTGCGATAAGCATCAGCCACTAACCTAAACAGTTCTCCTTCCTTCTAAATATTTATCAGCTGCTGGGTTCATAGGAAATGCTCAACCCCATCTCAGCCTTTGTCCTGCTGGATCACGTTCCTGTAGGCTCCTCTGGAAAACCTATCTCTCCCTGTCTTGTCATGCTGACCGCTGTCTTCTACGTACCTGTCCCATGTTGAACTCCTACAATCATCTCAGCAGCTGATGTGGTCAAGGCCTTTGACCTCCCCTCTCCCTTCCAACTGCTTAGCTCCTGTGTTTCTCTTCACCAGCTCCTAGGACTATATCCTGTCATTTTTAGGATTAAACCTCTGCTTTTTGTCTTCCACTTGCTTTTCAAATAAGCCCAATGTGCCAGTTGAACTCTGAGTCAGGTTTTTCAAAGGAAGCCTCAGGGTTAGCACTGCACACACTCCCACGTCACATTCCTCAAAGAGTTTTCAAATGAAGTCTCACTCTTAACAGCCTCTGTCCCTCATCTTCACTTCTGCTGTTCAGTAGTTCTTCAGTAATCCAAGCCAGAAAGGTGCTATCACATCTCATTCACTTGAATGGTAGACAAGACTCCTGCTCCACTTGTACAGAGATGGAAAAATACAGAACAAAGGATTTGGCAGTTCAGTGAGCTGAGAATGGAAGAAAATGGCTTCTCTGCAAAACTGCATGCAGCAGCAGGACTTCAACCTTCCCTCCAACCCCAAAAAGTGCTTTGTACCAAGCTGTTATTCAGATATGCATGTGCATGTAAAAGTGCAAGCTGAACCAGATGAGATGCTGCTTGCAATCCCTCTATGTTTTTAAGATGCTCCTGTTTTCCCCAGCCCAACACAGAAATATGAGCCATTTAAAGGTACCAATTCCAGTACGTGAGATGGTGGCACAGCACATACCTGGACTCACACACATGGCAGCTGTACTGCAGTGGACCTTAGCAAAAGCTCGTTCTTGCAATAAAACAGGGAAGGAAATTACCACTGCCTGTCTGCACAAGGGGGATAATGGACAGAAAAGGCAGAGTATGCATCGTCAGAGGTTGCATTGTGTTTATATTTTTGAGATCTGAGTCAGCAGTGGCAAAGATCCTCAATTCCAACTGCAGTGATCAAATTCTCAGTGACTCAGGCGCAAAGCAAAGACTTCAGCTGTTTCTTGTACAGGCTACCCCTCCTCTTCAAAGGAGCTAGCATGCTCTCACTCTTTCTGGGCTGGGGATCCAAGAAATGCAAGTACACAAAATTATGGTTTACTTACAGAATGCAACTCGGAGCCAGGCTTCCCAAAAGCCAAACGAGGGAGCAGGAGATCAGGGATTAGAACTGATTTCTCAAGTCACTACTATCTCCTTCTCCATTTAGCACTCTGGCTACGTGAGAAACCACAAGCACACAAGTCCAAATCTGGAGGCTGGGGTGGCTTGTGCTAAGGTCGCCATCATGGAGGCTGCTGCCCCCCTCCCCAGCCTCTGTAGCTGAAAGGAATCATCTGGATGTTAGGGGTAATGGGTGAATTCAGACCACTGTGTGTTAAAACCTGTGTGCAACCTACTTTGCTCTGCTATTTCCAGACCTCAAGGTCCAGAGCAGCTAAGATTACTTTTACATAACTAGTTGCCAAGATAATTCCCCAGTTCACCAGGAATATCCAAGCCAGAAGCAGGCTTTTCCAGAAGTGCACTGGGCACTCTGCTTACCACACACCTCTCATCTCTCCCTGTCGCTTGTCTCCTCACACTGCATCTCTGTATGCTTGTGATCACACTTCTATCTCTGCACTGGAAAGTGGGGGAGGTCACAGGGACTCTTAGTAATAATTTTGGATGCAGATGCAATCACTAATTAAATTTGGCTATTGCAGGCAGAAACAGCATTACTGCCTCCCCCAGGACTGCCTACAGATGGATCTGTGGTGGGCTGGAAGCCAGTTCCAGCTGGAAGCTACAAAGGTGGTTTAAATAAAATACATGTTACTTCAAGGTGATTACCTGTCTGATCCCAGTAAGCGGAAAACTCTGGTTTCATCTGATATCTCTTGGGTGACCTGTAGAAAAATGGAGATGTTTAGGTCCATTTCAGTGGCAAAATGAAATTTATTGGTCTGAGTTGGAAGGAAAAAAGAAAGATCAGTCTCTTCAAAAAATTCAATTATTGTTCAGTGCAAATTACAGGACTGAAACAGATAAATTAATGCTAAGTAAAAAAGTTTTACATTTCATAAAATACACCTTATTTTAAATAATTTTTGTATTGTAGACTGTTACCAGCCTAGATGACTTGGTGGCACAGATGTTGATCAGATCTTTGTCAGCAGAGACTGACTAGCTTTCCCTGCATTTTCACAGAGGATGCCACCAAAAAGGACACTTTTAAAGGGAAATACCAAGGAAGACAAGGAAGCTTTTTTTTTTTTTTTAAAGGGATGCTGCCAACTCAAGCTTTTCATCCAAGATCCAAGAAACCCAGAAGCTGCTTACAGCAGATCTGTACTGGCTCCGTACAGAACCAGTTCAGGAGCCTCTGACTGATATTCTTGGAAACAGAGATGGCTAAAGCATGTGTGTGAGCTTTACCAAGAGCAACACATGCAGGCAAGTCAGAGAAAGCAACCAGCAAGCTGAAGCAATAACATGGAGCACAAGCATTATCACTAGGAAAGCAGCCAGAGGGATCAAAGGATCAAGTGGTAAATAAGGAGCAGGAAGAAATTAAACCTGGAGAGACTGGGAGATAACTTACTTCATCTGACTTAAAGCTTTTGCCCTGCATGCCATGTTTCCAGAAGGCCAGCACGCTGTCTTGAAGGCACACTGCAAAGGAGAAGCACAGAATCAGACCCAGTCATGGCTTATCTGAATTTCTCACCAGCAGTGATAATGGGAAGCATGTGGAAAAAGTATGTGGTGAGACCTGGACTCTTGGTGGAGGAGCCAAACTCCAAAATCACTGTAGATAAACTGGATTGAAATGACTGTTTGGATCTGACACACATGTTACTTTTTCATATCACTCCGACATTCCCTGTTTGCCAGGACCAGACATCTCTGGTTTTTCCTTTTCTCCCTTTCACTTCTGTTCTCTGCATCTTTCTTTTCCTAATGGTTCTGGAGAAAACACCAGGATGTGTATAAACATGCTGCCAACCAAAACACCGTGGGTTGCTGGAAATTACAGATCATTTGAGTTATTATATTTACTTCAAATTAGATGTATGAAAAATGGGAGGAGTCTTCCATTCAGGGCCAAAGAGAGAACACAGAAAGCTCCCAGCTCGGAATGATTTAATTACCAGACTGCTGAAAATAATGGATGAAGAGCCTGGTGTTTTTTAAGCAGTGTTACAGAAACATTTTACACTGTGTTTTATTTTTCCTGAATCCTACTTTGCGGGACGGGACTGGAGAAATCAGGAACGACTCAATGTGAGTTATCCGGAAAGCTCGATTTATTGCGCAGATACATTTACTTATATATCATTCTTCTGTCAAATCACCACGATTAAGCATATCTTATTATCTTTTTCTTAGGTTTTCATTAGACCACTTCTACATCAATCATTAACTTTTAACCTATGCTTCAGCTTCTAATTATCATATTCTCCGCCTTGCCTGTTAGTTCCCTATCTTATGTAACTTAGTTTCTTGTACTACTCTGCAAGGACAGTACGTCCTTGAGGCCTAATCTTGGCTGCTAGCGCCTGCACAGTAGCCTGTTCGTGCACCTGCTCTAACACTCCATGTCCGTTACTCACAAGCCAAACTCCCACAATTCCCCCTTTTTCCTTTTGCACGAACAGAACTTTATGCATTAGACTAGTGACTAGTTTTGTTATTAGCTTCCATACTATTCCTAGCCCAATTAACAACAAGACAATTATGATCACCCAGCGAATGCCTTCTTTGATCAAACCAAGTAACCATGGGGACAGACTGCCAAATATTTTTTGTAACCATGAATCAAACCAGCTTGTCTCCTTTTGAATCTTTAAGTGTGTTCTTTAAGCCACTGCAGTTGTTGGTGAATTGATTCCCCACTATTGCTTAGATTGAAGCAGCACATCCCTTCAAAATCTTCACATCCATGGCCTTGTGCTAAAAGCAAAAAATCAACAGCAGCTCTATTTTGCAACACAGCATGCCCAACGCTGTCTAAATCTTCTATTAATTCTGTCTGTCCCTTTTTACAAATTTTTCTTACCCTACACGCGGTCACGCATTATTTAATTGGTTAAAAGTCTCTAGTACAAGGCAAACATGCAGCTCAGTCCAGTTCCCGTTGGTTCTTAAGTTCTTCTCACACAATGTCCAATTGGTCACTCCCATCTGTTCACTCCTGCATTCCCTAGTGAAGCAGTCATTGCTCTTTCTTATTTTTTCTTCCTTTGAAGCAGCTTCCAGAATGTGGCTACCTGCCTAGGCCAACATCCCGCATGGCTGGCTCACTATGTGGCCATTCTCTTTTAAATGCATTTCTACACTACTTGTTTACTATTTCTTTGAGTCACATTTTGCATCTGCTCAGGAGCAGCCATGTCCTAAATACACAGAACAAAGGCATTTGGCAGAATCCTAAGAGCAACGTTTGTCACAACAGCCTTAGACTAACCCTCACCTGCTCCTCTCTGCTCCATCAGGGAATGAAGAGTTGTTTAATACCCTGAATTCCCAAGAGACCACTTGGAGTGTAAAGAACCGCTGGCATTATTCAGTGTCAGTTGGTAAATGCAAGACTTCAGCATAAATGCTTCTGTCTGAATTCCTTCAGAGTTCAAGGAAAAGGCAATGGTCGAGTCACGTTACGCGTGCGTCAGGAGGAGTTATTGTATGATACAAGTACAGCAGTTAATTAGAACATGTTGGAATTTAGGGGAGAATCACAGGCTTGATTAAAAATATCTCCCTTCCGGATGGGTCTGACATATCTAAATGTGTATAAAAGAATGTGCATTCCTTTACCAACTGCTGTTAACATAGGAAATACCTATGTCAAGAATCTTCTGAAGTGAAGATGCCTGAGGAACCCAGAAATGCACATTGTGCAGAAGTGCAAACAAATGCAACTTGTGTCTTTCCTGGTTTTGATTCCAGAAAGGCATCCAGTTTCTGAGATACGGAATTATTATGTTACTTAGATACTTTTGAGAGCCTGTTACAGCAGAAATGCTTGACAATTACACTTCAAGTTTTAGAAGCAAGGCCACTGTCCTCTAGTAGTCTAAAGAGAGCAGCCTGTCCTGTAAGAATCAGACTCAAATACTGTTACCCTGACTGTTAAATGGATGTGCTATCACTTTAAATAAAAACTTAGTTTTCAGAAGACTAACACAAATTTATGTATTACTAAAACATTTTTTTCCTCCTCCAAGGTTTTTCTCAGCGCTATGGAAATGACCAGAAACTAGTCAGCTTTTTTTTTCTCCAACCAAATCATGATGCATCTTACTTACAAGACAGAAATGACACCAGATGGAAAAGTGCCTCGATTGGACATGCTATCTGGCAACTGCCTTATTCTTCAGCATGCCAGTGGAGACAAAGAGACAGCTCACAATATCCTGACACATGCAATTTTTAGTGTCAGGGCCCACTGGGTGCACCAGACTAGTCCAGATTATTAAAAAGCCTTCAACACTCATCCTCTAAATTCATAGTCCTTGAGAGACAATAGAGAAGCAAATCACTTACCCACTGACTCAATGCAGAAATCAAAGCTCAGCTCCGAGGCCAATTTCTTGCTTGACTTCAGTTTCCCTTGTAAATTCACAATTTTCACAAATTCTCAAGAAAAACAGAGAGAGAAGTATTAAAAACCCCTGCTGAAAGGGATTACTGATGGTTTTAAGTATGAAATAGTAGTGCCCCAAAAGTAAATGCCCCAACCTAACATCTACAGTATTTGCTAAAATGAAACCAAGAGCAAATTAGTAACAAAGGGAGAAAAATCAACTTGTGGTAAAGCTAAAATCAACAACTCTGACAAAACAAGTTTTGCACAAGGTGTAGTAAATTGCCCAACAGAGAGGGGTTACTTACTGTCCAGGCAGACTAGGACAGTGTCTCTTTCCAGCTGTGTGACGTGAATGGCATCTAACTGCTGATTGCCTTGTGAAAAAGAAAACAGATTATTTTAGATCACATCATAAGACTGATCTCAGCTTCCCCTCCCCTCAACCTCTCACCAGTTGCTCCAGCCTTTTAAGTATGCTATGAGTCTTTTGCAACCTACAATATGTGTTACTCTCATTTTTTTCTACGGCTATAAGATCCCAGAATGTTCTGGAAGGAGTACAGGGCCTAAGGACAAGCCCATCAGTTCAAAGCAAGTCAGCTTCCTTCACAGAGAGGCACGATAATGAACAAAAGGAATCATCAAGGGAATCTCAGATCCTAAAAAAAGGCTCTTTTCCCATAAATACCCATCTGGAAAGATTATGATGCTGATATTAAAGTAGACTTAATAGTTTTTCTAGGTTTTATTAATCAAGTTCTTGGTACAGCTGCTAAAAAGCAGTATTTAAATGCAAAAAAGTATATCTGACAAAGCCAGCAGAGAAAAGCATCTGCAAGGTATCAACTAGCTTTTGAAGATAAACCAGTATCTCCTTATTAACAGCCACCTAAAGATGACAAGCCTCCCCCAAGGGCTGGAGGACAGACAGGAATGTGTTTATGTGAGTCTTTACACAGCAAAGAGGGGGAAAGAGGAGAGAACCCCATCAGCAGTTTAGAGGAATTCATAAAATAAAAGATGTGTCTAAAACTGAAGTCTTCTAAGAAAGAAAGTTTATGCTGATGTTGGCAGGTCATCACAAGAAGGACCTGGGATCAGCTTCAATGTGCTTTAGGTAGAGAAGCTGCATCATTTTGCCTAGCCTAAAGGGTTTCCAAATGACTACTGAGGAGGGGATATCCAAGAGTCACCAGACAATAAAATGGCTGCAAAACAGACCAAGAGTCTTACCTGCACCAATTTCTGTAAACCACGAAGAAGCGGAGTTCAAGTTGATTGTCTCAAACTGAACTACCTGATTATGCTCAGTACCCTTACTGATAGCTACGCAGACCATCGGGTACTCCTGCTCTGGGATCACCAGCATTTCAAACACATTCAAAGGGCTTGGCAAAGGAAAATCAAAGTGCTGGGAAAAAAAAAACCACAATAAGGCATTTGTAAAGCTTCCTTTTACCGTGGGATTAAGAAGCTTAAAAAAACATGCACAGAGTATAAAAGAAGCATTTCTCAGTGCTCCTCAGAGTGCTTTTTTAAGACAGCATGAGCTGTGAGCAACATTATGGTATATCCCAGTCTGTCACTGCTAGCACTGGGCTTCATCCAACACCTGACTTCAGTCACAAGATTTTCTTACTCAAAATGTGTCAAGCCAGATTTTCAAGTGCTCAGAACCCCCAAACGGCACTAGACTGGGATGTACTTTCCATTACATTCTGGAAAGGTTATTTCAACAACTGTAAAATGATTAAGATTGAATGTTCTAAAGGAAAATGAAATACATACCTTTATTAACATGAATTTCTGCATGGGCTCATACCACTGGAGTAGAACGATTCCAGACTGCAGTGCACCACACAGGTACTTATGCCCTGTGTATGGATTTCGTACTATATAAAAAAAATAAACAAAAACCCCGAGAAAACAACCTTTTTAAAGTCCTGGAAGTTCAATGCATACTTGAAAAATCCCCTACAGTTATCTTTGCAAATAATATAAGAAATAGCATCAGTTTCACACTAATTTGAATGGCAAGCCAGAAGGCAATATCCACAGTGATTAATATTATTCTACATTTCAGATAAATCCAATTCTACTCATAATTAATAACCAGTCTCAGCAAAGAGGCCACATGCTGAGTGGCCAGAAAAGCTGTACCACCTTCTTCCTGGGGCTGGGTGAACAGGGGGAGTGAAAGGTCCAGGTCAAGTGTGATTTAAATAAAAAAAAATTCCCAAGCAGCGACGATGGCCCAGAACTTCTTGTGAGCTTTGACAGCTGCTGCAATAATATGATAAAGGCTTTGAAGTTTGGATTTTTTAAGCTCAGTTGGATGCAAGACGGGCCTGAATTCAGGAATCATTTGTAGACACATGATATGAGCTAAACAGGAGCCAAGTTTGCAACTAGGTACTTTATACTCTGCTTAAGCATTTTTAAGAGTGTAAAGGTACAATTTCACACAGCACTGGGGTCAGTTTTCAAAGGGATATGCATTCTGCAGAAAGCCCAAGCCTTTTTGAAAGTCAGTGAAGCCAAAGACAAATCTATAACTTCACCAGCTTTACCTCTTCTGTGCACACTTAGAACTTGAGTGATGGCTTCACTCCTCCCCAAGCTGACATCACTTTTATTCATGTCCAGCCCTTTCTTTCTGGAAAAATATTCTTTTCAAGTTAGCCTCGCTAAAAGTTGGATCTAGGTCAAACTGACAAAGTAGAAAGGGTCTTTGTGTTTGTGCAACAAGTCTGGGATTCTGTCACACGCAGGCTGCTCATCATAGTAACTAGTTGGCTCTGGTGGCAGCCTGAAGCCAGTGATCCCGAACATCAACTTAGTCACCAAAAGCTTCAGCAACTCTGTGAGCTGTGAGCTAATGGCATTCTCCAGGGTTCCCCTTTGGGCCTTGCTCTACACAGCAACATTTCAAGGTTAAGAGCTGATATGACAAATGCTTTTGCACCAAACAGCATCAAGACCCCCATGTTAACTAAAAGGAAAGCTATGTACCACTTAGGCACACCATTAAGAAATAATGCAGTCGTACTGTTTTCTGAACAATGAACTAACTCTAAGTTTATTAAAAAGAAATGAGTTTAAGACATGCCCTGCCCAACGACAAAGGCCAGGGTAAAATTGGAAAACTCAATGCCTACTCACCTATACAGCATTTGTGGCATCCTTTTGTATCAGGGATCTTTGTTGTTAAGGCAAACTTCCTGGAATAACAAGTACAAAAAAAAGGCATCAACAGGAGATGCTGAAGGCCCTTTGTGCTACCAGTTCAACAGCACAAACAGTATTTATGGAAATTTTCACTTGTTAATAATTGTCTATAAGAGAAAAGATTTGTACCTTGGTAATATTTTGTCAGGAAACCTGTGGGTTTGAATATGAGCAGCTAATCCTGTTTTTTTGGCTTGTTCAAACAAAGCTATTAAATTATGGGAGTAGAGCTGGAATGTTTTCCCTAGGAGAGAGAAAAGCACAGTTGACATCACACCCACGCCTCCAGCAGAGAACTGCACATTTTAGAAAAATGTATGGAGAGAAAATTACCTTCTAGAGAAAGACAGCACGTGCATCAGGTGTTTCAGGTCCAGTTATGGAGAAAAATAAAACAAGACAACAATAATAATGCATATAGAGAAGACATGGCATTCAACTCAAAGTTCATTTCAGTAACACTAACGCAGACCTGAAAGTTAATTTTACGTAAACATTTTTAGAAGGCTGTAGTTACACAACAGCAATTAATTGTATCAAGACAGTTTCTGTATCTGTAACTCAACACAAAATCCTGCATGTTTAAAAGCACAGTCCTGCAATTAGTGTGCATGTCACAGCACCTCTGTTTCCTATCTACAATGTTCTATTCCAGGACAATTGCTGAAAAATATATTTTTTTCAAGAATCAATCTACTGGATGAGTGGTATTTCACAGCCACCTCATTCTCCTTTAAATTGAGACTGGTTTTGATTTAGGGTGGATTTATTTTCTGAATCCAGTTCAGACCAAAGATGCTGCCAGGCTACAATACACTGAGGATGATCAAACACTGAATCTACATTTTGATAGTGAACCTATGTTCTGTTTTGACACATGAAAGCCATCCTTATTCCAATTCTCTGAGCTCAGGGACCAGAGGACACTCTTTAGATTCTCTAGGCACTTTCAGACAAATTGCAGCCTTGGCAGAGGCAACTCTTGTTGCCTCTAAGTACTGAGTTCTTCCACACTAACTAAAACTAACTAACTAATTAAAATATGGTGGGACACTGCAGACAACTATCTCTACTACTTGTAAACATCCAGTTTTATCTCTTAAAGTCTTTCACAGGAACAACACACAGTTTTCTCCTTCAGCCCAAACAAAATACGTTGTACTAAATTATGACTTTCAATGTTTCTCTTTATTTATACTTTTATTAATCTTCCTTCTGTTTATACCTACCTGACAAGGACATTAAGGTGTTATTGATAACATACAGCCAGGTGCACTTCCGGGGAAATAACTGAAGAAAGAAAATATTTCCATTAATAGAAACACACAGGAATTTCTAACCATGGTTTTCTCTGCCTGCTCCACCTCCACCACCATTCCTGCAGCGATCAACACTGGACAAAGTCCCAGCTGCCACTACAGCTTCCCCTTTAATTCAGTCTTTGGACCCTTGCTTAGCCCTTTTCTCTGCCTGCAAGTTTTCATTCCTTCCATCTTCTACCCCTGAAACTTTCAAAATTCAGTTTTTCTGTATTTTTTTAATTAGCAGCACAGAGCCAAAGTGGTACAACTGGCAAGACTGGAATACCATATATAGAAAAATACAGCTTGCTCAGAAAAAGAAAGATAACATTATTACAGAAACCTTTTAAACCCCACAAAAGTCAGAAGAGAGGGGGAAAAAAGGCATTTTTCTGAGCAACTTGAATTACCACAAAATCCTGTATTTTGTTGGACTTACCTGCCTGGCTACTTGTGTTAGCATGCTGCTTTGCAAATAGACAGTTCATGGAAGGCATTGGGACTTATTTTTGTTTCAGAGGGAAGAAGTGGCTCATGGGGCAGCTAGTCTAGATTTGAGAAGATTTTCAAGTTAAGAAGAACCTCCTGACAACCTGAAGTGAATTTTTGATAAAAGTGATGGCAGATGACATCATTCAGCATTTCCACAAAGGAAGGGATGAGGACAACAGAATAAGGACAAGAATTTAAAAAAAAAAAAAAAAAAAGACAGACAGACAAGACTAAATTTATGGAATAGTATTCATAGCTAAGGTTCTCCCTCAAGAAAAAGTTTCCAGTAAGAAATCAAAGGATTAAGCTGTTTCTGAAGGAGAAGATTAAAAACAGCAGACTGGTCCACTGAGGGAAGCTGTTGCAAAACACAGCAGAAGATGTTTGACTCAAAGCTCTACAAAAGAATTATTTTACTGGTTCATGCAAATGTCCACCTAACCTAATATCTGTTTCTAACGGTCACCGTAAAGTGACATAATTTCTCCTAAAAATGGTGAAAACATGGAAAAAATGTATATAATACTGTACCTACTACTCTGCCAGACACCAAGTTCTTCAGCTCAGAAACCTGCTGAATCAGATATGGGCTTTATGCATTCAGTGAGCTTCAACAGATTTACCCTCCATAAATTTGTTCAGTCTCCTCTCTGAACTCAGACAACTCCCAGAATTTGCAGCTCCCCATAACAAAAAATGCCAAGCCAGTTATTACCCACTGTTTATTTTAATTTGGCTTTCACTAGCTTCATTTAATGGTTCTACCAGAAGAGAGGGGGAACAGTTGTTCCCTATGAACTATCTTCAAGCCAGCCCAAGACAGGTAAATATTTCTTAGTTCCCCCTTATACCTTAAGTATCACAAATACCTAATACAGGATGCAACACTAAGGATGAAGAGGCCATCACAAGATAAGCCTGATGGAAGAAACATAAGAAAAGTTAAAATTCAAATCAAATTACCCATTTAAGTCAATGAATGAGGTAACTGGGAAAAGGCTGAGCCTACTGCTTCACAAGAAAGACTACATGATCAACACAGTTAACAGCCCTGGGGTAGAAACTTGTGCTCGAAGCATAAAAAGAACACATTACACATTATTTCAACTAGACCTACTCATATCAGCAGGTCCCAATAAAGTTTACTTTACAGTACTTAAGAACTGGCTCAAAGCCCAAGGTCTCATAATGATTATCTTCAAGGACTGATGGAGGACGAACAAGGACCTCAGGAAGGACAAATGCAGTACCTATGCCAAATAAAAAGGGCAGTGGAAACTGGAAATAGTCTGACTGACTGGATATCCAGAGTAGCACAGGAACAAGCCACGTACTTTTTAATTACCAAAGGATAACAAGAGCAGCTTGAGCAGAACAGGCTGTATTTGAACATCTGAATTTAACAGAATAACTGGGGGCAGCGAAACATTAAGATGTGAAACATATGTGAAGGAACTTGTCCTGCATGCCATTTCCATGTGCAAAACAAGAAAATATGGGGTAGAAGAAATTGCAAAAGAAAACATGCAACTAGTTGGACATAAAAAAAAAAAAAGAACATCTATCAGAAATTTACTATTTGATAGAAAGAAAAAGCAGCCTCTGGATATACAGGGTCATCTTGGGTCTGGTTCTGTTCAGTATTTTCACTGAAAAACTAATGACAGAATGAAAGTATACTTCTGAAATCGGGAGATACTGTGCATTTGGTGAGGAGAAACCATGAAATGAATAGAAGCAAGTGAGGAAACAAGTGGAGTAGAAGCACTGTGGTAAAGCCTCTGTGGTTTGAAGTGGATCACACCTGATCTCTGCCACCTGAGAATGCTCTCACAGAAAGGGCAACTTTCATTTTGGGGTGCACTGGCTGTTCTCTCTGCCTGCCACTGGCACATCTAACCTTTCAATAGGATATAAAGAAGCATGTGGAAGAGCCCAGGGAAGACTGTTACATGAAATCATTTAGGAAAACATACAAGGAAAGAAATTGCTTTGACTAACTGAGTAAAGGGAAAATTGAGGTAAGAAGGCCAGGGGTTCTCTAACAGCTGCCACCACAATTTTTCTACCTTTTATAATTAAGTAAGTAGTTGTTCCCCACATCTGCTGAGGCTACAAAAAGATTAACTTCATATTCAACGTTACCCTACTGCATTCAGGTGCACCCTCAGCTCTCTTACCTTGAAAGGATCTTCTGACTGTATTGAATTTAAATTCCCTGTTCTCACCACCGAGCCCTTTATTATCTCCTCTCGCTTTTGTCTGTGCCAAACTAACCCCTCCATGACCTTGCTGAACTGCTTCCCCCCTTTTGCCCCTCTCTAGTTTTGTCCTCTAGCATGATGCTCCCAGAAACAGAGGAACTTTCTGAAGCACAGACCTCTGTGCAGTGCCCTTTCTGTGAAATCATCTTTCTCTCACTATTACTCATAGATACACCCACTCTGCCCCTCTGCTTTCTGACCTTCACCATGTCTCAACTGAATTTAATGCTCTTTAGAAGCCTGAAGTGCCTCTGTGAACTGCTTTAGAAACCTACAGGTATAAATCTCACTGAGCATCCGCCAACGCTTCCCTTCCAAGAATCCTCTGCTACTGCTGACTCTAAAAAAAGCAAATGTAACAATACTATGATTGCATGGAGTGGCTTTGGGAAGGGTTAGAGAGCCCCAGAAAACAGAAGTGAATGAATGCCTATTTATTGGTGGTAACAATGCCAGCTAAATTAAATGGCTGAGGACTTTGGTAGCATCCAGTGGAGAAGCAATATGCCATCTAGTGGAGATAAAATGGAGAGAGAAAGGGCAGGTAACTGGTTGTCTCAAAGAAGGTGTTAGTAAAGAACACATTTGAAAGCAGTCTTACATAAGCAGCAACAAAACATTCAGGGAAGTAGGGGAACTATTAATTTTTGGACTTTTATTGCTGGCTTTGATGTGAATCAGATTATGCCACAAAGTCTGATATCCCATTTGTCTCCTCTAATATCAAACTTCCTTGCTCATAATATCCCAAAATCTATTCTGTGTGTCCAGTACACCAAAAATCACCTGTTCCATTGTTGCTTCATGAAGCTCATTCAAATTCAAAGTGTAGATACCTTCTTCTGTGCCGAAGATAATGTACTGATCTAAAAATTTAAGAGAAATTGATTATTTCATGAGCTTGTTACCCCTTTAGCAACAGGCAGGTTTCAAATACAAACCTAAAACAACTTTACCTTTAGTATCTGGATGTATCCATGACGTTGCACAATTAATCTTCAAAGGACAACCGTCAAAGACTTTGGAAAAACATGCTCCCATCTGAAAAACACCAAAACTGAAACCCTGAAACAAGTTTACAGTATCAAGTGTTTTCTTTTCTGGCACTTGGCCACCAAATACACACCTGTACACACCGCTGCTCTGCTTTTTCAGACACAAACTTACTCTAATATGCCTCGATGCAAAAATTTTTATCTTCCCCCAAAGGTACAATACAGCCCTCCAAACCTTTTTGTAAACTTCATATTCATTAAGAAACACAAAGGTGGATCAGAACGACATGAACAGTTTTAAGTACCTACTGGGTAAGAACCACATTGAGTGCTTATATAAATGGCACATGAAAGGAAAACAAGCAGGAATGCTGAAGTAATAACACCTCCTCACATTGCTACCACCCCTCCTCCTTTCTCTTTACTGAGCAGACTGCCACTGGAGATCACAGCCCACAGAGCCAGTGAAGCCTCCAACCCTTCACATCCAGACAGAATGGTGAAAGGAAGTTTTTAAGAAAAGGAAACAAATACTGTGGATTCAGTACAAAAAAAGTAACTGGCTGTGAGGTGCAGAAAATCACCCCTGATGAACTGGTGGCTTATTCTAGTGTAAACCTTCTGACACTAGAGATACTATGACAGCAGGCTTCCAATAACTCTTACTCAAATGAGATTTCTTACCAGCACCTTCGGTGTCGGCGGCAAACCATTGATTGCTGGCTTCTGTGGGAAGAAAGAAAGATCATGAAATACCTCCCATGCACTGATCTAAAACTAGCTAGTGAAAATGCCAGTGAAATCAGACAGAGTAATCATACTTACAGGAAAATCTCTTTTCTCTTTTTTACGTGGCAGTTGAGGGATTTGTCCTGACCCTTCTGCATTTTCTTCGATGAGTTTCAGCATGCCATCCGCATTTCCTGAAAAGAAGCCCAGACACATTTTGTAGCTCACTTGACATGGTGATATAGAAGATATTCTGTTGCCCTATTCTCTCCTCTCCCCTGCCTCTAGCAGGAATGGAGAAGTGAGCTCTGAAACTTCCCTATCCACATCTCAGGTAGCTGAGCTCTTCCAACGACAGCTGGCCACTCTTCTGCATGCTAAGCTACACAGTAATAAAGTCTTTCCACTATCCAAACAGTCCCTGGGCCAAACACAACTGAGAATATAGTTGTGGCAAGCTCCTCGCAGATGATCCTCCCTGCACATTTGTTGGTTTTATGCTGTTCCTGCAGGCAGTAATGGTATTGACTGGCTGAGTGTCCTTGTTTTGGGAAGAACATTTCCACCATGGGTCATGGCTCTAATAAGAATCAGCATACATGTAAAAAGGAAAGCTGCACCTTGTGAATAGCATGTATTAAAAAAAAAATACCTCTTGAAAACTGATTATCCTTTTACAGGATGTAAGTCACCTATAGGAAATGTGATGCATTTACCTAAGTCGCTGTATCTGGTTGTGAGCAATCCAGGGCTACTGATGCTGCTGGTCATACCAACGGGGGAAGAATCAGTCTGAGGCCCACAAACAGGGATGCTTTGTCTCCTGTGAGCTGGTGGGGCTCTGTTCTGTGAGTCTGGGAAGTGTTTTATTGTCTGACATTTCTCATCATCTGGGAGGTTTTCTTCAGGGTAACTGTTTATTCTTGGCTGCAACAAACCAAAGAGGTGAGGGTTACCTGGGAAACGGCACCTGGAAGAATAACTTCAGACAAGTTTAATTCAAGTCAGACTGCTTCTACATAAAATATCAGGCTTTGAAAAAAGACATCTGACAGCAGAATAATCTAACAGGTATTCCTCCTCTGATGGAAAACCACAGCGGCAGGCAGAACGCTGAACAAGAGGACAGCCCACACAGCACGCTCCCTTCAGAGAGAAAATACCCACAAGTCACTTTGTCTAGGACAGGGTACAAGGCCAGGAGTTCCCAGAGGTCAAGACTGAACAGTCATCAAAAAATATGAAGCTGCTGAAGGGCAGGGGGGCTTCAAGAGCGCTGGAGAAGGACTTCAGACAAAGGCATTTAGTGATAGGACGAGGAGTAATGGCTTTAAACTGGAAGAGGGGAGATTTAGACTAGGTATGAGGAAGAAATTGTTGGCTGTGAGGGTGGTGAGACACTGGCCCAGGTTGCCCAGAGAAGCTGTGGCTGCCCCCTCCCTGGCAGTGTTCCAGGCCAGGTTGGATGGGGCTTTGGAGCAACCTGGGCTCCAAGATGAGCTTTGAGGTCCCTTCCAACCCAAACCATTCTATGGTTCTGTGAAGTCTGCTAGAAAATAGTATTTAGTAGAATTTATAACCTACTGAGAGCACCAGACAGAAGTGCTACACAGAGGCTTGCACAAGTGGGTTTTGCTGCCTAAAACTCTTAAAACCAACCATCTCTTACCTTAGGAGGTAGTGGAGGTGGCCCTACTCGCTTTAGTGTTGATCTACAATGAAAAGATGCAGTAGTCATCTTAGTTAAACCAGCAACAAACAGAATTACTTGAGAACACAGACTGCAAATAGGACGAGCTAGATGCATAGAAAAGACAGATCACAGCTGTGCACAAACAGGGTTAAACTAGAAGCCCAAGAGTGGGAAAAAAAGCGTGTTAATCTTGTTAGAAGTGGTGTTTTTTGATAAACTCAAGTTCTTTCATAAATGCCAGTGTTCTAGAGCATTCATGATGAAGGGTATTTGAAATTAGCAAATAAATACACGTTCAGGGACTAATTCTCTGAAGGTTCCTCCCTTCCACTGCTTGAATTTTACTTTTGCACTTGTTTTTTCTAGAAAATTCTTCCTGACGGTGAAAATGCTGCATTTCTGGATCAGCCAGTAGATCCTGTCACAGAGCAATGTCCTCCCATAATTTTTCAAAGTTTAGTTAAAAACCAGTTTATTGGTCATCTACTCACAGCCACCCCAACTGCAGCCAAACTTTGGGCTAGCCAACAAAGAGGTTCACCACCATTTGGTGCAGTTTGCAGCATTCGCCCTGGATCAGCCAAACCTTTGGGTACCAAGGGAGCTGCACATACCCCACCAGAGCTCTGCAGGAACATCTGCACGTCTTGTCACAACCAGACCTGGCTCATCATTGCTGGATTAATTAACCCAAGATCTGCTTTAAAGCATTAGGCACTTCCATATGTGCTCCAAGATAACCTCAGGAAGGAGAGCAAGGGAAGAAAGCATTGCTTTGCAGACATTCTCCTGACAATCAGATAAACAGTCAAGCGTGCGTTAGACCTTTGAGTGCAACCAGCCCTTGCTTATTTATGAGTGGCAAAGCTGCCTGCAGCATTTTAAGGAAAGAGGTTTTGCCAGAACTCTGCTTGCTTTAGCGAGAGCCGCACGGAGTAAACACAACTGCACGGGAAGGAGGTTCACTCACTCTTCAACATCTTCGCTCCCATCGCCAAATTTTGTAAGCAGTCCCCTAGGTAAAATGTTTATAAAATTAAGAGCTCTGCTCTAAGGTCAACACGTGCAACTAAACCCATCGGTAACATCATTAACAAGCATCTCCTAAGCCTTTTCAAAACAAAGTACTTTTATTCACTGCATTAAGCCCTTTTTCATTCAGTACAGTCCTTTCCTTCTCCTCACCCCCCAATAATCATTTAAGCTCTCTTCCATACCAGATACCATGGATTCATTTTTCATCTACCTGGTATTTTAAATATTTTTGAAAGGCCTAATAACTACAATATAAAAAAAGGGAAAAAAATATATGAGAACAGAGGAAGTTACTGGGAGACAAATGGAGAAAAGCCTTTACAAAGGGAAGTTTCCTCCTTTAGTGCTACACAATAAAGACACACACTGTTTCCCATCACAGTGGGAAGCTACCACAAAGAAATTGTGATTAGAGGATCAAAGCAGCACTGAAAATATCATCCTGAAACAAACAAAAACTGATAAAATTGTGCAAAATGGCTTCTGCAATCAGCAGTTGTGAGGTGGAAGAGGCAGCTCAGAAGTTGCCTGTCTTGGTGTCCAAATACCCTGTACCCCACCAACTCACACAACCTTCCACGTTCCACAACATGTCACCCAGTGAGGAATGACCACAGGGGTAACAAACAGGAAAACAAAAGGATATTATACAAAAAATAATCCAGACAAATTTGAATTACCATAAAATTCCCTTGTAAGTTACTTCTGAAGGAAAAGTGGCAGGGAGTTGCCAACAGGAACTATTTAAAAAATTAAGAGGAAAAACTCCAACCATCAACACAAACCACCTCCATAATACAGAAAATGTATAAAAAAGGAATTTTAAAATGCTACAGTAAGGATGAGACAAAACAAGAAGTTCAATCATCAGCTACACATTCTGGTATTCCCCTTTCCAGTCAAGTAATTCCTGAGTTGAAGATACCAGCCACTCTTCCCTCTGATAAAAGCCACAGGGCATGGAAGGCAGGGACCCCTGCACACATCCTCTCTGCACATCCCTGCTGTTACTCAGAGTGGCTGGGACAGAGGAGCTCTGTGTTTCCTGTTTATCTTTTCAAACTGGAAGTGCTTTTCAAGTAAGCAGCATGGATTCACCATCCAAAAACTTTATGCCTGTCCTCTTTTCCATACTAAATCTCTATTTACTGATTTACAGCCCTGGCAACGTTTGCTACAGCTACGTTCATTCTGCTTGTCACACAGCCTGGTAGAGACAATCTTAATAATGCTAAAGAAACAGAATCAAATCACTGGGTCACTTTGCTGGGAGGAGCTTCCCTCTGTCCCTGCTCCCCAGTCCTGCAGACCCCCACTGTCTGCAGAAGAGCCAGCACTCAAGAGAATGGCCTTCAATCTGCAGCTTGACAGGGTCACACAGAGAAGAAAGGAGAGCAGTCGCTGTCATCACTGGGCAGGGAGAGGCAGAGCCTAGAAAGCCACCCTGAACTTTTACTACAGTGAGAGTGAGAACAGAAAAACAGGTTGAACTTAAAGACTCCAACACTGGCAATCTCTGTGACAGGGCCAGCTTTCCAGGGGGCTGTGCTGTCAGCTGACAGCTTATGCAAGACTTCATCTGCAAAAAAGCCAAAGAAATTCACCGTCTGCTACTGCTCAGTTCCAAATAAAGATGGGAAACAGACTTTTAGCTGAGCAATTACTTCAACTGAAATACCATCTTTCCCTACATATGCGCATCAGTCAGTATTACTGAACTTCCATATTCTTCACTGCAAATTCCAAAATTGCCCTTAAAGGCAGAATTCAGTGGTTTGCAGCAAAAGGAAGCCACATACCTAATAAATTCAGTCCTAACTTGGCCAGAGTTGTGCTCCCTTACTTCAGGCCTGCTTTAACCCACGGGGAAACAGTTATAGCATATCTTTACCTGCAACATTTCACCCCACAACACAACTGTATTATTATTATTACAGATTACACTGATCAGACACCTGCAGCAGAAGCAGTCGTGCCATTGTGCTGAACTTGGTAAAACTACATCTTCAGAACTGGTTTCTCCTCCCCTTTCTTGCAAGGACCCAGTTCCAGGGCTGTGAACACACTCTGCCACAGGATGTCACAGCCACGGCTCAGAAGAGAAGCACAAGGCCAGTTCAGGATCCTGAACTCAGCCCTTGCAAGGTTACCACCTTTGCTTCAGAAAACTGACTCTGGCTGTGTTCTTTCAGTGTGTGGGCCACACATTTACACTTCACTTTCCACCTACGGCTGGGGAGCGACAACACATTTAAGACAAACTTCTGTTTGTGGTTAAAAGAGATTAAAACCCACTCCCAAGAGAATGACCAACCAACTGCAGAAGGGGGACTGCATAACGGGTAAAACCTTTATGAATATTAAAGTGGATTAGGGTTTATGGTTTGATTTTCCACCACAGCTCAATTTTTCTTTCAGAGTGTATTTTCATATTAAGTCACAGAAATAAAAGATGTTTTTAAACTCTGTACTTACTTGCTGCTTCCACCATCAACAAAAGGATTCCAATGCGAAGCAAAGTCAGTGCCAGCTGCCACAACCTGAAGAGGCAGAAATTATCCCTGTCAAACTGAAGTACCTCATCTGCAGCATATGAAGAGGCCTGGGAGATCCCCAAGCCCTGCAGAATGGCCCATAAGCAGTAAAAGAAAATTCCCAAGTGAAATATTGTTTTACTATCTAATTATAAAGCAGTTGGTGAAACACTGTCTTCTTCTTAGACTCAGGGTTAAAAGCAGCACCTGGAAATGGTATAGTGCCAGTATGGTGAAACTCAGGAAGGATTTTTCACTCAGGGAACTTCCAAGACACTCTTCCATCAGGAGAACATGCTGCAGCCACCTCCAAACTCATGTGAGAAGTCACTAGCAGAGGCTGGGCGCATTCCTGTCACTAGACGTGGCACCAAGGGGACCCCATGGGTAACAAAATGTACAGATCTCATCAGTCACATTCTGAAACAGATGAACTTGCACCTACCTGGTGAACTGGAGTACAGCTGTAAAAAACAGGAATGGGATTTTTCTGGAGTGCTGAGCACTAATGTCTGCAAATCCAAATTAACGGCAGCTGTTGCTATTCACAACACTTATTAAAAAATGGAGCCCTTGTGTCCACAGGCACATATTAATCCCAAAGAACATTAATTAGCTGAGCTGCAGTAAACTCCGGAGGGCTGGAACAAACAGCAGCAGCTCACAGGGGGCAAAACTGGCTGCATGCAAGCTGGCAGCCCTCCAAGAAACAAGCAGCAAATCAGCCCTCATAGTGGGAAGAGCAGGGACTCGAATGCAGAACGGCCACTTCACATTATCAAATTAACTGGCACGTGTTGTTTTTTCCATCTGAGCATGACTCTCCTCACAATGCATAGAGGGCAATTCATTTTCTTAAAAATGTGGCAATTGTCTGGGGACCAAGAACGATCTTCTCATGACTTTACACTTCAGAGACATATTAGAGTTGAACCAGAAAACAATGAAGACACTATGATTTTAATAAATGAAGGAAAACCCAAACTTGTCCTTACCATCTCATCCCGAGCTTCTGTTTCCTTCCGCAGAGGGGGCTCAAACTGCAGCTTATCAACTACAAAACATTACATTTTCAAAATTAATACACACGAGATTATACTAGTGCCCTTTCAATGCATCCTACAGTGTAACACATGTTTTAACAGATCTAAATATTATGTACACAACACTTCATTTGCCTATAAAACAGGATCATTTAAATATCAGCATTATTGTCCAAATGCTTAAATTTGCAAATATGAAACCCACAAGACCAACAGCAAATACCAAGTCATTATACAAAAGTACACTAAAACGTAACTACATAACCACGTGTTACTTTTAATGCATGTGAAAGAAGAGGCTTTTCAACAGCAAGCTTCCTAAAGGTGTGATGTACGTGATGCAGAGGAGCAGACAGCATTCACACTACGAAAGATATTTGTGCAAACCCGGAGAAAAGCTGGTTTTACCCCCAAAATTTCAACTTAGATCCGAGTTGTGTATTAATATTGTTTTAAAAGAAAAGGTTCTCTTAAAAGAAAATGCATTATGTAACATGCCCCCTAGTCAGGACAGCTATATCACAAGCACTCCATCAGGGTCAAGAAAAGCTTTAACTTATTAATTTGAAACAGTGTACAAACACTAAATACTGATTTTTTTTTTTTCTATATTTTCTTATCATACCACGACACCCACTGTACTCATGTGAAAAGATGCCCTCCTAATTACCAACTCACTCTTCTTTTTGTGATGTTTGCATGTTATTAGTGTTTTTGCTGCATGGTCTGACAGAAATTGCAGAGCTGAAAGGCTGCAAGATTCCCACGTCAACAATACGATGCAGCAACGAGATGGAATGAAACAGCAGAAAAATATGCAAGTTTTAATTTTGGTTTTGGAAAAATATTATTGAAGATTCATGTCTATGTGCTGTTTCTTCTGGTTTTGTTTCTCAGAATGTGCCAACAGCTGAGGAGACTTTTCAGAGTAGCCAACAAAAGAATGACACCATCGGTAGAAGCAAACCAACACCAGTAAAAAAGGGCAGAATTAGGAACTTACAGTTTATCTCAGATGCTGTTCTTTCTGCCCTAACGTTCCTGTTCGTAGAACGAATCGTGTGGCGGATAACAGAGTGAGGCTGCAAGGGTTACAAAGGGAAAGGTTGAGAAAGGATCCATGGATCTGTTGGATCTCAACCAACAATCAAACCAACAAGGAGAAAGAAGAGCTGTTGCAGTCACACACTGTAACATGCATCACCTTTGTGCTGGCCTTGCACAGGATCCTTCTACACCCCCACAGCATAATTGTGACAAGCACTATGCCAATATTTCCTGGCTTCTCCTGCAGGGTAACTCTAAAAATACTGGAGCAGTGCCCCTGTCAAGCTGCAATCTCACACTCCCAAAGCAAAGCAGGGTATTTAAACAGTAGTTTTACCTCAAGACAGAAAATAAAACATGTTCTCACCTCAAAATCATCATCATCAACTTCACTGTAGTGTGTATGGTTGTCAGGATTATTAACTTTGTCCAACAGCTCAACTGCTAAAGATCTTGAAAGACCAGGCTGCCCCACAAAGCTATGCTACAACCACAGAAAAGAACAAGTTATAATATGCAACTTACACATAACGTTCATTAATAAACATCCAATATAGAATGTTAATGAGTTCTGCCTGCTTTCTGGGGGTTTGAGGATTTCTTTAATGACTCCTCAATCACTAGACCTTTTAACCCTTCCATAAGCATGGAAATGACACATTTTTGGCTAGTTGTTAATTGAAAATTAAATTCTGAGACAAACGAACAGTTACACCTTCATTTTTAACGTCAGTAGTTCAGTCAAGTTTAGGGAGAAACAGAAGAACTGCTAAATAAATCTGTTTCCTATTTGGGTGATAGGAAGGGTCCACATGAACGCAGCCATACCTAAGAGGTGCCCACCTGCAGAAAGGACACGCTGAAGACAGAGCATGAGGCAAATTTCTGTCATTTTTCCTACCAAAATCATATAAAAATCTTGATACTCGACAAAATCCTGCTACTTCCCACAGCTGACCAATGTCTCTTTCCTGCAGGTTTCACCACCCATGTTGTAAGCTCAGAGAAGGAGAATTGTTCCAGTTTGGTTTCCTATTGATCTGTTGCTCACTTGGAAGCAAGAGATCTCTTATTGATGTCATTAAATGTTCCAAGGTACTCACAGAAAGCAGTCTGTCTGCTGTTGGTCTCTTCTTTGGATTTTTTGTAAGTGCTATTTTGACAAAATTATGGAATGTCGATGACCTTAAAGAAAAATAAGGTTTGATGTTTTTCAAGATATTTTTGATTTTAACACAGTTACTAAACAGATTACTAAAAAAAAAAGTTGCTAAATTAGAATGCTGTCCAAGTCCCTCATCTCAGGTTCGAATAATTACATTTCCAAGTTAACAAAACAGGAAAAATCCCATTTGATTCATGGAACTTGCATGGAAAACATTCTAGTACTGAAAACAAACCAAACACTGCAAAGGTGCTATTTCCACTTTTTCCAGTTTCAAGTGTTATGGAATTGGGCAGAAGAAATAAAAATTGTGAATTGTGTACCCAGTAAACACTCAAAATCTAGGCAAACCTACAAATTTCACTGGTCTTGGCAATGGGTAGGAAAATAAAATACAAAGTTCTAGCCAAAGACTCAACTTACTCTTTAAAATGCTTTGTTGCTATTTTCAGAACAACTTAGGTGATTGTGTCATATCACCTCCTTTGGATCTGAATTATGACTTGATGTTACGACTGGACCTACAATTTTTCAAGCATTTTTCTTGCAATTGTGTTTGTGTTACTGTGCCTCTCTGGGGACACCACAAGCCCGAGTCTGCCTGCTTTCAAATCACATTACAAACCACATTATTTCCTCTTCTGAGGAGGAGGCACTGGAGAAGTAAAGTGCATTGGCTGGGGTTACACTGAGCAGTTTCTCCCTTCCTCTAGCGTGCCTCTGCCCACCCAAACACCTCAAGGTAAAAAGATTGTACAACAGCACTGTGAGCAAAAAGTCCTGCAGGCCAGAATTGGTTTGAGTCTCATCAATAAAATGTTAGGAAGCGTGGTACAAAATCCTGCAGGAATTAAGAAGGTACCACAGGTTCAAGAAAGGATTAAATGATTACCTGTCCCATTGACAGAGGCAAATACCCTATAATAGCCATTAAAGGGAAAGGATAAAAATAGTTTTTCTTCCTAGAACATACAAAGTGGATCCAACAAGGGAGATTTCATTTCCCTCTGGATTGCTGGCAAGGGTAAATTCACACAGGTAGGACTGTCCTGTCCCTCACTGCTGCTTTTCTGCCACATCAGAAAACATTTGCCTCTGGACCTTACCCCTCTCTCCTTTGCTTTCAGCCACCTATAAATAACAACTAGTTGTTTCTCAGTGAAACTTCCTGTAAGCAAATCACTTCTCAAGTTCCCAAGTTTAAAACTAGTGCGTGTTATTTTTCACTGCCCCCCCTTCTTCAATAATGACAAGTGTTCTTTTCACATCATCTGCAAAATATTGAACAAAGCAGAGGATTTAAACCTACCATTTTGCTTTTTCCTTTAGCTTTGGCGGTTGAAAATTACTTTTTGACATTAAAAACAAAGCCCTAAAGGTAAAGGAAGAAGAATGTTGTTATATGGCAAAAAATTATTTCATTCCAAAATCTAAACACTTCAAATTAATACTTCAGGGTAAGAATCATACCAGTGAAACTGGATTATAGTCTAGGCTGTGTTAGAGGACAGTCACAGTGAAACTGTTGATTTTCTTATCTTTAAATAAGATCTTTTTATCACAATGCATAATTCAGTTAAACATAAGGCTGCAGCTTCTCTAGTGATTTACTACACGTTTTCTTAATCACAGCTGTTGACACTACAAAGGTGTTTTTTTAAAAAAAATTAAAAATTTCAATGATGATTTTAATTCTAAATTCAACTCTGGAGCTTTAGACTGATGTCTTAAAAACAGACACAGCTCACACAGGAAGCAGATGTTTGATAAAGGAATCAGAGAATGGTTTGGGTTAGAAGGGACCTCAAAGATCATCTCATTCCAACCCCCCTGCCATGGGCAGGGACACCTATTGTGTTTTTAGGTCTGAGCTATGGAGAAGGTTAAACAATATCTACTGGGATTGAAGGGGATCCTGGAGGTAAGCAAGCTCCCCAAGGCCAGCCCACCTCATCGGGTGAAGATCAAACATGGGTGGCTGAAGCTCTGCAAGTTCAATCGCCGTTATGCCAACCGCCCAGATGTCGCAGAGCTGGTTATAGCCACCGTTCTTTTCCACCGCTGCAACTTCTGGGGCCATCCTTTAAAAGCAAAAGCATTGTTCAATGAGAGCAGCAGCCACTTCCACACAGTGCCCGTGCACAGGAGGCACAAAGCACATCACATAACCCTAGAGCAGAAACCCCCCTGAGGAGTGTAAGTCAGGGAAAAGCATTAGGGGAGCGGAGAAGCACATGGAGGTGACGTGTGATGCCCGAGGTCATGGGCTGGAGAGCAGCACTAGGAATAGAACCAGTCTCATGATTCTTGGTGAAATGCTTTAATGAGCAGATAAGCTTGCTGCCCTCAGTTCTCCTTCTCCAACGGGATAAAGGAGGCAGCAAACAATTAAAAGCCATTGTCTGGATTAAGCTGTACGTAAGCATCCAGTCTGTACCACGGATACCGCCCTAGGGACCTCAAGTGGATCACAGTAATGCCAGAAACCAACAGCAGTTAAATTTGCATATATAATCCAGCTCCAGCTTTACAATTACATATTTGCATATTAAATGCTGTCTTGTGCAGACATTATCTTTTAATCACCTCTACTGATTAGTTTTAAATCTTTTTTCTTCACAATTCATCCTGCCCAGAAATCAAAAAGACATCGTTTAGTTTATTCACTAAAAGCATAAGAATGACCATTAGGTAACCAGAAAAAGGGGAGAATGTTCTGCACTGAGAAATTTGGGAGAAACAGCAATTCTGCCTCAAATAATCCTGCTGTACCCCATGTGACAGCAGCAGAGCAGCTACAATCAGTGCTTCCCAGACTTCTGCCCTTTGGGCGTTTTACTTGGAAGAAAGAGAATTTATGCAATTGCTATATATATTTTAAAATGCGTGTGTATGAATTTTAGAACTCTGAGTATGAATACAGACTTAGCTTTGCATGCAATCAGAGCAATCCAAGTAGTTTATTACCAGTAAGGGGTACCAATAAATGATTTCCTCTTCGCAATGGTGGCTGTTATTTTTGCGGCTACACCAAAGTCAGCTGGAAAATGAAATTATCATAGGCTTTAACATCTCATTTTAAACTCAAATTCTACTCTAAGTAGCATATTATGAAAGAACAATCATGTTTCTCATCCAAATTAAAAATTAATTCAGCTTCAACAGTTAAAGATTAATAATGAGATCAGCTGAAGTCTTCCCTGACATGACTTCAAATTGAAAAGATGAGTTTCTACGTACAGCTCACTCGTGATCCTGTTCCTTTCCTAACTATTTTTCCATCTCACAATACAGCAACCAAGCAACCTCAAAAAATTTAGTGGATATTCAATTTAATATTGCAGAGGAAAAATAGCATCATGCTTTGGAAACTGTATTATTTCTGTGTTACTTATGGAGGAATGGTGGGAGGCATCTGTTCTCATTTCTGGAGACTCTGCCTAGGGGAGAATAATCCCTTGCTCTCAGAGCTGCAGATAATCAGGTGGTCTTGCAGAGCCAAAAATCATTTAAGTGCTCTTTTATTTTTATTGCATTTGTACTGTGATAGCTGGAGGGTAATTGTGGGCAAATCTAACTAGCTTAGCAGGCAAAAGGAAGGTATCAGTGCATGACCCAAGTTTAACACATTTAGTAGGAGCTCCTATAATGCATTTAGTGGAAGCTTCTAGGAATTTCCAGGTTTTACTCTTATTTCTTTTTCCTCCTCTTTAAAAAGCCATACTTTCCTAGCACAGCACCCCTGGTTCACCACAAGGGAGTAAACGTGAGAAGAAGAGCAGCGAAGCAGCTCATGCACAACCGCCGCAATTTCAACACCTAACACAGTGAGATGATGAACATCTCATTCCTTCTCCCAGGATGTCTGCTCCCTACTCCCTGCAGAGTCCTAACTGCACATAAGACTCCTGTGAAGTGAGGCAGCAGACAAGCAGATCGGGGTTTTGAAGGCAGCACGCTCAGATAACAAGGGATTCAGCTTGTTTGTGCCCTGCTAAATGCAAAACATCACTGGAGGAAGCCAGTAATACAGAGGTCTTCTGAGTTTTCATCTGTAGACCTCAGAGCACTCGCAAAGGAGGAGAGTCTCCTCTTCTCCAACTGCATGGAAATGCTCAGTGTCATACAGCCAGGATCAGACCCCTTTTCTGCTGCCAGGCTCAAGAGATGCTGTCTCACATAGTGGATCCTTGGAGGCTCCGAGGGAGAACTACCATTCTGGTTAGGAACAAACAGGTTGATATCCACATAACCCCAACCTGCAAATTCCAGGGGAGCCTGGGAGGCTTCAAGGCTTGGTGGCTGAAAAAAGAAATTCCCTGTAACTTCTAGATAGAATGCAGAACTTCTCATCTCATGCATACTCAAGCCCTTCAATACACACCTTCTACTGTCAAGTATTGCCCGAAATAAGAACAAGAACATCCTACAGTGCAACACCAAAGAGTTCATGCTACCAAGAACAGTATCTAATAATATTGACTGCAACACTACAGGAGTCTGCTGTGTTACACTTTATCATTTGTAGCAAGTTCAATCTTTGCTGTTCAACACAAAACATTATAAAGCTTTAAAAAAGTAGAATATTATTCTTGGGAGGAATGGTCTCTACATTTGGGTTATTTATTAAAAGGCAAGTTGCCAATCAAAGTATCCCAGTTGGTACCATAGCTTTTGATTGACCAAATAAAAATACTCCCATTTGCTTTCTGTCATTATTAAATTCAGGCAACTTACCTAATTTGACATCTCCGTGGTCTGTTAGTAGAATATTTGCACCCTAAAACATAATAAATAGTTAAAAATCTGTATCAGGAGTACTTTTCTACACTAGAAAGTTTAAGATAAGTTTCTCAAAGTTCCAAGTTACCTTTATATCTCTATGCATTTTGCCCTTCATATGCAAATAAGCAAGACCCTGGAAATAAAAGAGAGACAACACATCATTTTGCCATTTGTTACCATACACAATTCATTTAATGAATTTAAAGTACTCAATGTATTTTATTTGAAAGTGGAGGAATTTGAGATTTGCAGATAGGAGACTCGTTTAACCAGTCATGGGGTAACATTTCACATAGATATATGTGTATTTTCAAAACAAACCTCAATATACACCACCCTTTACTAAAATTAACTATGTTTTTGAAGACCTGACAGTTTCAACAAGTGTTTAGCCTTTAAGCTGCCCTTCCAGCAATACGAGTTCCTGCAGTAAGAGAGCAGGAACAGAACTGACAAGCAGATTAATTCATGGGTCTACACCCCTGCCTCAGCAGTGACCCGTTCAGCCACTGCTGCAGGGAAAGGTGTGCATCCCTGTGACTCATTCACATAATTATTCATGGATACAAAGAGTATCCCCTCCATTACTCAGCTACTTACCCTTGCTTACTGGGTATTAACTGTTTTCTGCAACAAGATTTCAAAATTTGTCCTGAACAACTGCTGTACTGAATCACTGTGTAAGAACTTGGATATTAGGAAAAGCTCTTTCACTGCAAGGGTTCCCCAGCACTGTCCCAGGCTGCCCAGGGCAGGGGGGGAGTCCCCATCCCTGGAGGGATTTCAGAGCCGTGGAGATGTGGTGCTGAGGGACATGGGGTAGTGGGGACTGGGCAGTGCTGGGTTAATGGTTGGACTGGGGGAGCTTAGAGGTCTTTTCCAACCAAGGCTGTTCAATGTTGAAAGTAGCCCAGACAACAGTGTGGTCACAACCTGAGCAGATCTGTCTTCCACAGTTTCCCTGAAACCAACAGGCTCATGGGAGAAACAGGAGCAGGACTGAGGTTCAGTACTTTGGTCCTGCAGTGGGATCCACAGAGACATCTACTCCTGTGCAAACTCCTTTGCAAATTACAGCACAGGAGCAGCACTGCTCCAACATTGATTCAAGCAAATATTTGCACTACATTACCTGAGTTTCTTGCTAATTTTATTTACAATATGGAAATGAACAGATTAACCCTGGTTAATTGGTTTCAGTTAGATTCCCAGTGCTTACAAATGCAAGTGATGGTACTGCAGCGCTTTCTGAAATCATCTTCTATATCTCCTTTCAAGACATGGAGTTAACACATTATCTGTGTTTTTAATTTTACCTGCAAAAGTACAGTACCTGTAAAGTTTCTCTACAGACATATGCAATTTGTAACTCTGACAGAGGTCCTGTAACTGAAAAAAAAACAACAATAAATCAACATTAAAAAGAGTGTAATTCTACAATATACAACACACAAATAACATTGTGAAGCAGCCAAAAAGTGGTATTTCCATGCAAAAGTTAAAGACCGATGTTACATAAAGTGTATTTTACACTGAGCTGAAAAGAGGGTATTGTTTGTGTGTTTTACAGAAAGGCTTTCTGTAAAAAACCAGCACAATAACAGAAGACAATACCCACAGCAAGAAAACTTGTTTTGACAGAAATCTAATCATCATTTTACAAGTGACTTTGTAGTAATGCAATAATGTGTATTCTGAGGAAGGTAAAAAACAATAAAAGTGATTTCTGCTAATTTTTTAATATTAGAAATGGCAATGTTCTATACTAGGGGCCTATGAGACTCTGAATTGTTTCAGAGCTATTTGTACTAACTGGCTGAAAGATAAAGGTGAAAGAGCTCTGGTATTTGAAAATTCCATGTTATCATTTAAAGGCAGAGCAAGTCCCCAGGCTCCTTTTCCATCAGCTCCAACAAATCCTTCAACAGAACCAACAACTCCAGATGAAACCTCAGAGGTGAAAATAATGATGAGAGTGGTACAGTGCTGCACGGGAACAAAATACCAAGTCATTTCTACCCTTGAAAGATCAAATGTAGAGATTTCCCAGTAAAAACTGCTTCCTCACACCCTGTACAGTCTCTGTATCCAATTAGTGTGATTTCTGGTTGTGAACTTCTTGAGAAGTCTTTTTTCCACCCCTTCAGAAAGCAGATAACCTGCAGCTGGAGATGGCATTCAGAGACATGGGCTGAGAGGAGCCAAGAGTTCCCAGGGTACAGCAACTGCTGCTCCTGAAGAGCTCTCCACTGGAATAACTCAAGCTCTTCGGGTCAGGCCCCTAAGCATAATGGAGGAAAATAAACAGCGTGATGATTAAAAAAAATAAAGCCTGTTCCACCCTAGAATGACAGGGTATGGGCCCAAAATGATGGTCACCATCTTCGAGAAGTCCTCTCAAGAAAATCTGTTGACTTTAACTAAAAAAGCCTGTTCATACCCTACCAAAAACCACGTGCAGAGCCTGGCCACTACCAACCATTCCACTTTAGTTTGCTTTTTACTTATTTTTCTTCTTTGCAGAAAGCTTCCGAAAGGTCTAAGTGTTAAAAGTAGTTTCAAAGTACCATGGTAAATATCCTGGAGGGATCCCCCACCGCAGTACTCCATGCATATCCACAGCTTCTCACGGCTATCGAAAGAAAGTTAAAACACAAGCATCAGAAGCTGATCTGTACACAGAACAGAGTTAATTATAATTATTTCAAGTATTTTCTATTGGTCTTGATCACTCTTTGTTAAAAACACACATTCTGATACATGACTAGCAGGTACACGTTCTTCAGGTTATTAATAATCTCAATATCATTTTTCACTTATTAAAATTAAAATTTTATGCCCAAATCACTAATTAGTCCTTAAACTATATCAGACCTAAAAGCTGTTGCTTTAAATCTGACCTCCTGACTGCAATAAAGGCCACGCAGAAGAAACACCTGAGGTTTATCTGCTAGTGGTCATACATATGACATATACACAGAGCCAATTAATAAATGGCAGAGTTCCACAGAAATGGAAAATATTCCCCAACTTTCTGTGTAACATTTAATGCGTGCATGTGAAGATGCAGCCAGCTGGCACCACTTTGTTTCTGCCTCTTGGTACATCGCATCTGTTACACCAGAATTATGAAAAATGTTATTACCAGCAGCTCAGGTTTAGTGGGTTTGCTCTTACAACTCAGTGGCTTCCACAGCACACAGGACTACCATGAAATAAAATATCTAAAAGCAATTCTGCTCTAGATAAATAATGAGCTAGTTTTATATTAGGAGTTACAAAGGTTTAAAATCTGCCCTGCAAGTGAGTAGGACTGGGTATGTTGCAAGAGTCTCTAGGGGAAAAGTTTCTTTCTGTTCCTAGTGATAAAAATATTCCAGCCTTTTGGCCAGCAGAGAAAACAAAGTATTAGTCACTTTTTAATTTTATTTATTTTTTTTTAAAGCCAACTGGGAACCAAAGGGAATTCAGCCTAGAGAAGGACATTGAGAGAGGATTTAAGTGCAAAACCAGACTAAGCATTGTCTTAGGAAAGAACCAGCAGAAGTGAAGGTATAGAAAGTGGGGTTTACCTGAGATAGCTCCCAAAATAAGCGACGATGTTGCAATGTTTGCATTCTTTAACCATATATATTTCTTGTTGTATCAATGAAAAGTCATCTCCTGAAAAACAGGAAGCAGCCAGAGTTATATCACACTAAACTGAACATTCAAAGAGATCTGAAAGTGTGCACATAACTCAGGAAAACAAGCCATGGCCCTGGATAATTGCTAACCCTGCACGAGGGTTTTCCAGCACGCCAGGCTGCTTCGCGATGCTTATCTGCATACACCATCCACTCAGCTTGCATTCCTCATTACAACCTGGGCACGAGGCACAAATATTTCTGGAAGACCAAGAGAGAAGAGCTGGGCTGGTGGCCTGAACATGATCCATCAGATCAGACAGCTCAGCACACACCAAGAGCGCTCTGAAAAGGAAGCAAACCCCTGGGGCTGGTCCAGCTTTACCAGGACGTGATGCACACACCACAAGGGTCCCAGTGACTGAAGGACAGATTCTTGCAAGCTAATTCCAGAGTCCCCTGCCTGAAAGCAGAAGAGATCACATACCATAGGCTCTTGATTAAAAGTATTTCATTTCAAAAAGATTCTGCTACAGCATATGGCCTGCACGCCCACTCAGCCACCGCTGACTCAGAAGAGAAGCAGAGTCCTCAACACGGACTGCCTTGTTACGAGTGTGGTTTTGGATGAGGACAGCTACATAAGCACATTTGCACATCCCAAATAAAAAAAATTTCTACTGAAAAATGTGTTATGGCCAGAGCAATAGCCTGGCACATTTCTGCTACTTTAATTTAAAGGGGTAAAAGCTGTCATAAATTACAAAACCCAATAATTTTAGAGATACAATGAAGCAAACTAAAAAAATCTGAGAGCTAGGAAAAACACTGCTATACTTTTATTAAATCCTATTGAGAGAATTTCCAAACAGAGGATGTTCTCCCTGGAATGCAGAGCTGCAACACCACAGCTCTGCCTCCCTGAAGCTCAGAGCAGGCTCAGACTCAGCCCAGCTCTGGGAGGGATCCAGAGGATCATCCTCAACATCAGCAGTGACACATCAAATAACATCAGCACACCCTGACAGCCTCTCTCTGAAGAGACACACTGCAAAAATCAGCCTATTAAGCCATCCTAGACATAAGCCTGCTTTGTGATCACATATATATATTTTTTATATGTTATTACCTTTATTCTTCCTTTGGTATGCACAGAACTGTACAGCTTGCAAGATGTGAAAGACTAGAATTGATGTAAAGGTTTTAGATAAAATGCTGCTCCAGATAATGTGGTAGTTACCATCTTCTCTCAAGGAAAAAAATTGCTTTGTATGTTTACTTTTGTTTAAAGTTGCACTAGTAAAAGTTATCTCCTACTATCGAAGTCGGGGATGTGCAACCCAGAGAACATTTGCACTGCTCCCCTTAATTTATACAATTTTGACAAGTTCAAGAGGTCTCAAGCACTGCTGTAAATTCTCTTTGGATTCTTTGTGTGTTTATTTAAGTCACAGCATAGATAATATTTTTAATAACCTCTTTAAAAACAGATGTTTTTATTTGCTGTGCTTTGAAGCAAATTCCCTGAGCATTGATGTCACGGGTGCCTGCAGGACCCACAGAGACTAGCAGTGTTGTGCAGCCCCACAGCATTTACCATCCCTTTGGAAACCCCAGCTCCTCATACATACACCTATACGTAGTAGATGTTTACAGGTACAGCCAAAGTAGTGCAAATTCAGTGTAATAACTTCCAAATGATCACCACCTTTATGTTTCAATGATTACCAGTCTTTTGCTTAAGAAAATAACTATGAAATACAAAGGCAGAAGGGAACACACTTGTATGAGCACATCCCTGACTGATTTCAGTAAATCCTCAAGGGCTTTTTGAAGTTGAATTGTATGGAGAAACACTTCACCGGGGCAGGAAAACATTAGTAGAAGAGTTTCAAATGTCAAGAGCCTTTTTTTAAACATAAATAGTGGGGGGTTTTTAAATAATGAAGTAAAGAAAAGGCATCATGATTTCCATAGCTTTGGCACAGGTGTCGCACGGGGCTTTATGGGTTACCTTTCAGCTACAACTTTGCTTGAATTCGTGCACCCTGCCTAGAAATGATTACTATGAACAAAGGATTTCTGAGTTTGAATCGGATTGATTCATTTCTCCCATTTCTCTGACAAACTTCCTAAGGGAAATTGTTGAATGCTCACAGATAACTAACAGGAGCATTTTAAAACTGCAGAATTTTTTCAAGAAAGTCAAATCTAAGCACGTTTGAAGGCAAAAAAACCTCCCACTAAAGAAGGTACTGTCTTTCTCTAACACTACGAGCTGCCCATGAGTTCGGGGTATTGAATGCCAAATACCCACATTCTCGTCTTAAACTGCCACCTTCCAATCAAAGAATCTTTGGTATGTCAGAAGCAGCATTTCAGGGCAGCTACTGAAAAATTATGATTGCAGAATCAGAGAATGGTTTGGGTTGGAAGGGACCTCAAAGCTCATCTCGTTCCAACCCCCCTGCCATGGGCAGGGACACCTCCCACCAGCCCAGGTTGCTCCAAGCCCCATCCAACCTGGCCTGGAACACTGCCAGGGGAGGGAAGCTTTGGTCCAGAAGTTTTCCCATAACAGGAAACACTTGTAGGCAGCAGCTGGAATTGCCCTTTGATAGAGCATCCACTGGGCTGCCTCAGTGTGGAGCAACAGGAACGTCAGTTCTAGGAACTGTGACTAATGGGGAAAAATTGAAGGAAAAACAGTGATTTGGGCTAGAAAAAGACTGACAGCAGAAAAGATAAAAACCTTCATGCATATAAAAGATATAAGGGAACTGGGGAGAAGGGATAATCTGTTCTCTGGTTTTATGATAGGACAATTAGCAATGGGCTTAAATTGCCTTATCCTACATTCCCTGTACACATAAAAAGCTTTTCCTACCACAGTAACGTCACAGCACTGAACTGGAAGGCATGGGAAGCTGTGAAATGTCCCACCAGTGAAATATAATGAAGAAAACACTCAGTAAGAACCTATCAGGAGTGATTTAGGCTGATCCTGCCTGTAGTAGAGGAAGATAGAAAAGATAACCTCTTGATTTGCAATTAGTAAGCGAGAAATCTATGCAAAAAATGGGGTTACCTACAAGAAAAGGGGGAAAAAAAAGGCTTTGGAAGAGGAAAGGGGAGTGCAGACTGAATACAGAGAAAAGTAGCAAATAGATGGAGAGAGGAGAAGTATCCATGAGAAAAGTTTGGCTAAAATATGCAGAAAATGATTATGAAAGATCAGACACAGAGATAGGGGAGATGATGTATAGTCGTGCAAAGATGACAAGAATGAATTCAAACAAAGGAATTCAGAGTTTCCAGGCAGCTGGAGTATTAATCTTGGCAAGAGATGCTGGAATTGGGTAAAAATTAAATATCCTTGGATAGCATAAAAAAAAAAAATTACAGTAAAACAAAGAATTTGTAGAAAATACTTCATCAAGAGGGAGACAGCAAGATAAAAAAAATCAGCTCAAAGGTGACAGTATATCTACAAAGAGATTTGCATCTGTTTTAGTCATCAGAGATTGCCTGATGCTAAACGACACGGAATTGGAAAAATGTCCTTTTTGTCTCCTCACATGTTTGCAATTATGGGTTCTGTGGCATGCTGAGCAGAAACGTTGAGGGAGCTGCTGTAAATCACACCAGCAGCATGGTGAGTCACTGTGCCTTGCTACTCTTATGTCATTTCACCTCTGCAGCGAGACACACAGGACACAAACGAGCGTTACAAGGGAATATTCTCCTCCCATCACAGCCCACGGCAGAGGCTGCTCCGCTTGGCACAACCAGCTGCTTGTTCTCCAGCACAGCTGGCAGGGAGGGGACTGCTGAAACTTGCAGCTGGATCATTGTGTGATGTGATCAGATCAGATTTCTGAAGCTAAGCAAGGTAAGACCTGGTAAATTCAAAATAAATCCACATTTAAACAGGAGATCATGGAGGAAACCAACAGCCCATTAACACCAGTGAATTATTCTATTTGCAGACGCTGCTTCTCACCTACATGGAGCTGGCACGTACAGATGTCCTGCCAAGTTGTCCTAGATGGAGAACACATGTATCCTGGATCCACACACCCCACTCCACAGCGTGGGAAGGCTCTGATGGCTCTAGTGTCCTTCACACAGAGCTACTGGGTCTTCTGAGCATGCCCAACCTTGACAGTTTTAAGCAAGTTTATTCCTGGTCATATTTTCACGTGCTCCACTGACTGCTCTGAGTGGTCCCATCCTGGGCCATTTGTCACAACTCTCCCTGGGTCAGCTGTGAACCCCTTTATTGTCTAAAAGGCTCCTCAAGGGAGAAATTCATAGTTACTGTTTTAAATTGGTTTATTCTGCATTATTTCAGTGCTGCACCACAGGGCTGAGGCTGCGCAGGAACAGAGGGAGGGACGGGCAGGCAGCGTCCAGGGCTCGCACGCAACTGGGAGGAGAGAGCTGACGGCATTCGGAGACATGCACGGTGTCACCAAAGGGTGGGACAGAAGCACTTATTAAGAGGCCAGACCTTCAAGGTGCCAGCCAGCCTGCCAGCACTCCTGCCCCGAGCTCGTGTCCTCAACGCAGTCCTCACGGGCCCCGACACGCTCGACGGAGACGTCAGGCTGCCTGGCAGGAGGTGTGACGCGTGCTCCAAAGCCAACCCACCAAGCCTCTCTGGGGAGCCTGACTGGAGGTATTTTGCAGAGCTGGCATTTTTAACACTATAATTAACATTTTTTGTTTAGAAGTGAGATGATGTTTATCAACGGGACCGGGAGGACACTGCTGTACGGGATGCTGAAGGATAACGAGCAGGATCACACCATTGCTTATGAGCCTGAGAGATGCCCGCTTCCTACGTTAGGAGAAGCAACTATCACTCCTCAAATGTTTTTTTATTTCAGCAACCTGAGTTCCCAAACAAGGAGAGAAAGCCCCATGGGAGTGACAACTCTGCAGAAACCCTTCTCCCCACTACACAAACTCCACAGCCGAGCGATATCCGCAGGTCATCAGCTCCTCTGCACTGATTTCCAGACATCATCACACTCCCCAGTTCTCTCCAGTCACTCCAAACCACTTTCCTGAACCTCATGAGGGTTCAGCCTCCACTGATGACAAGGATGGCTGTCCCAATACACAGGTTTTTGCTAAGACTGGAGTTTTGCTGCCGGTCTTTCCCCTCATTAAGTTTAACTCCTGAGATATTTTCCATTATCTTGACACATAATATGACTAACAAGAGCCCCAAAATATTTTGGGGGGAGGTGGAGAGGATTCACTGCCCTGCACACCTGCATTGCTCTTCACAAACCATTTTGGAAACCGAGAAAAATCCTTTTAAAAAAGTTTCCCATCTTTAAGAAGGGGAATGATTTAAACCACACCCGAGCACCCAAGCTGTTTTATCCATACCCCTTTCCTCAGGATTCAAGGAAACCTGCAGTCTGACAGAAAGAATTTAAATTCCCCAAACGTGAAGCTCAGAAACTTGATTCCAAGCAGGAAACAGCTATTTGGAAACAATGATGTTTCCACCAGCAAATTTTACTGCCAGGCATCTAGCTACCACTGATGGTACTGATTATCTCTCCACTGATATAAAATATTACTGGTGGTGATGTGCTGCCACAGCAGCACGAGCTCTGCAGTAAGTAGCACACAAGTGTGTGGAGCCACTGGTCTAACACCAGAAATTATTTCCACCTGTATGTTCCCTTCTGCCCTGCTTGGATCCTATTTATGAGCAGCCATGTCATCATATAACCCATATTCCTATTCCTTAACACTTTCACCTCTTTTCCTCTCTCCTTGCCTGATCTACTTACTGCTGTACATCTCAGCCTCTCATTAGTCCATCTTTGCTCTCCCTTCTCACCACTGCCATCTCACTATTGCTATTTTTCTTCATGTATTTTGTCAAATGAGGTCCTCCTAATTCACTCCTTTGCAACCTGCCTTCAAGTGTCACACTCTGCACCACCTTCCAATATGTGTGATCTTTCAACTTCTTTTCTACCCATTTTCTACACCTCCTTCCCCCACCACAACCCCTTCTGCTGACCTTCATCCAGGAAACTCTGTGTTTTAAGTGAAAGCTTACAGGACATGGAGACACAAGCTCACCCACTCTGGATACATACATTTCTGAAAGAAAATAGCAGATTATAAATGCATTCTAAGTATGCAAAGTAAAATTAGACTAGATTTCAAGCAGTTAAATATAATTAAAATGCTGGGCACTCTACATCAGACCACACTGTCTCTGTTTTGCTTTGTGTACACTCCAAAGGCAGGCTGAGCAGCTGGGTGAGCCTGTGGCAGTACCACTCAGGACATGGCACAGCACAAGGAGGCGATGCCCAGGCTGTAACGGCTCTGGCACACTCAGGCACAGAGCCCTGGGTAACTCCTAGAGAGGTGCAGTGGCAGTGTTATGAGTGGCACACTCACCTCTCCCAAGGAAACGGTGTCGGTGTCCCCTGGGGTTACAGTGACACCATCCCAGTGCCACTGGAGGTGACAGCCAGCAAAGGAGCACAGGAATCAGAAGTCAGGGCTTCTGGTAGTGCCTGACCAGCCACTGTTCAGTCCACAAAGCCTGAGTCTATCTAAACTGGGAAATGATCCCAAGCCCCAACCCGGTTACACATCACAGTGAAGGTGTAAGCAGCACTAAGAAGTTAATTTTCACATTCCTTCAACCCCAGGCGCTGTCAACAACCGTTCAGCCCCGCAGGCTTAGTTTAAATAAGCCTCAGGCTTGCTCTTCTCCATAGCTCATAGCATCTCTAGGGAATTAATTATACACAGAATAAGGCTGCGTTGCCAAAATACCCTTCCTCAGTCCTCAAAATGTCCTGGGCTGGCAGTGCAGCTCCCCTGTGCTGCAGCTGTGGTCCAGAGAGGACAAACCTCCATCGCAGCCTGACTCAGCCTCGTGGCTGTGTTCTTATGTGGAACATCAACCTCCGCATAAGATACAAACCAAACATAACAAACCAGACCTGGCTCTCAACGTACTACACATCTCTTGCTGACTGTTTTCCCTTGTACAAAATCCCCTGACCAGTTCCAGCTCCAGTTTAAGATCCAGCCTGAAAGAAGTAACTGGCTCCTTCTGGCCTTTACAGGGATCTCACATCAATACCACAAACATCGGACCAAGCCACGAGATTGTTCTCTAACCTTGCAAAAGGTCCAGAGCACGACAGATTGCTGCCAGCCCTGAGTGCCAAAGGACTCCGAGGGCACTATTTAAAATGGACATTAGTATATTTTAAAATATTTTGTTTATTACACTTTCCCAAGGAGAAAGTTCTGTGGCAGAAGACTGCACTGGCAAATAGTTACCTCTTTGTATCAACTCCCATCTCGATTCATCTGCTAAACCCATAGAAGGAAGTGGCTTTAGTGTTTCAGATGGTTTTGGCTTCTAGGCTGCTGAGTACAGTTGGATTAGTTTCTGAAATAGAATTGGCTCCCAAATTATTTGAAGCATTTGTACTCAGTGAATGCTGGGAAATGTCATTAGCGTGCCATAATACTTTTGCCTAATGCTCTCCAAAGTCTATGCCAAAAAAAAAAAAAGTGAAAAACACTGTCTATTTTGATTCTAGCAGCACAGCTTAAGTAACTGTGGTAGGAGATCTAGCATACTGCCCAAAAACTCAAATAAATTAATGACAGCAACCTTCTAAGGAGAGAGCTTATTTCCTTTGTCTGGAGACGAGACAAAGGAAAGTAATAAAGGAAATAAAATATGCATTTGTGTTGGGGTCAGGGCTGCAAGTTGGAGTCTCTTTGCCTACCAACTCCCTCTCTACCTGCAGGAGATGAGGGAGTAACATGAACAAACCACAATCCATCCCCGCCCGCCATCTCAGCAGTTTTAGGTCTCCTAAAACACCACCATCTCATTGTGTGCAGTTTCTTGCAGCTTTAATTCAACACATTCCTCACCTCCTCTGGGGCACTCTTTGCTTCAGTGTCTTTTGTCTTCTGCTCCCAATTCCCCCATCTATGTATTAATCAAGTGTTGAGTTTGGAGCTCTTATTTTTCCATCTGCTAATTAATTCCCACCTATGAGCCACCGCCGCCTCCTCTCCAGAAGACAGTGTATATAACTCACAAGCCTATTTCCCTGGTGACTAACTTACAGAATTCATTACCAATCATTTTCTAGTTGTGTCCTACAGTCTGACAGGAGCTCGTGCTGGTGCTCGGAGGGGCTGCCCTCTCCGGGGGACCACCACAGCTTCTGATACCAGCCTGGTCCAGGAATTGATGGTGCTCTGCAAGTATAGTCCAACAAAGGTTTTTAAAAGCCTTAAAATTAGGTAGAACATTGAATATAAACTCTCACATGGAATAGCTGATTTTTATTTCGTTTATTTATTTTTTAATCTGGAAGATTTTGAAGAGCTGAGTCTTCCTGCTAAGACAATAAGCTGCTGCTACAGCCCAACCACCCTGCAGAAGCAGTAGACATCCCAGAGAACTAAAAGTAAACTAGTAATCAAATGCTGTGAACCCTCCTTAAAACCAAAACAACCCCCCAACAAGATCTCTGCCAAGAGGCTGTGGGTGTACATGCTATGGAAGGAGATCAGGTGGGTGATGTTTAAAAGATGTATTGGAAAAAAAAACCCAAAACCATAAAAGAAATCACTTCCCTGTGGCAAGTCAGACCAACAACATAATGAAACATAAAAAGACATGGTCATCAATGCTAATTAAAATGGAGTTCTCAGGAGTGGTGACTTTGGGCCACAGTCTTGTGCTTTCCACTGTAGTGCCTAAGCAGCACCAAGCTGTTGGAGCAGGTCCAGAGGAGGCCACAAAGATGACCAGAGGACTGGAGCACCTCTGCTATGGGGACAGACAGAGAGTTGGGATTGTTCAGCCTGGAGAAGGCTCCCAGGAGACCTTACAGCACCTTCCAGTGCCTGAAGGGGCTACAAGAATTCTGGGGAGGGACTTTTTACAAGGGCATGGAGTGACAGGACGAGAGGTAATGGCTTTAAACTGGAAGAGGGGAGATTGAGATGAGATCTTAGGCAGAAATTCTTGGCTGTGAGGGTGGTGAGACACTGGCCCAGGGTGCCCAGAGAAGCTGTGGCTGCCCCCTCCCTGGCAGTGTTCCAGGCCAGGTTGGATGGGGCTTGGAGCAACCTGGGCTGGTGGGAGGTGTCCCTGCCATGGCAGGGGGTTGGGACAAGATGAGCTCTGAGGTCCCTTCCAACCCAAATCATTCTGTGATTCTGTGATTCTATGAAGCAAAGGCAGGGGCTGCTCAGCCTCTGACAGTTCCTGCTCTTCCCTCAGCTCTAACGGCAGAGGACTGGCTCTCTGCTTCAGTCCAGTTTTTAAAACAGTTCTTCAAATTCACAATAAACACAGACCTACTTCATTTGGATCAGATGCAGCAACATGACCACTCGAGGAAGCCTCTCACTACATTAGCAATAGGTTAATATGGTCCAGTTTCTGCCATTAAAGCATTGCTCTGCCTGGTGTAGACCTGCTGGGAGATAAATGGTGGTGGTTGGCTCTCCCCAGCACCACTGGCCAGAGTGTTTCACATGGTGCCGAGCCGGGGCTGAGGGATCCCCACTGCGGTTTCCACTGCATTTCACATTGCCTAATGTATGTGGATTGCAGCAATAAGACTCATGAAACCAGCCCTGGTTTGCTAAGGAAAGGTTAGCAGTCACCTCATCCAGTGGTTTTAACTTCTCCCCTGAGCCTCCCCACGCTTCTTCTACCTTCAGCCTTCAAAACCATCTTTGGCCACACAGTGAAGTGGATCACAGAACCAACCAGAATTAAAATTTAACCCTGCATGGAGTCAGCTACGTGCCCTTCGGCCCTGCATCCCACCTGCCACAGAGGATGCCAAGGGAATAGTTAAAAACAGACCACACAGGGATGCTTCCCCCAAACCTTCCCCACCTCCAGAGATTTATGGCTCAGAAAAAAAATCTCTCAGTCATAGATGGGATCTTTGTATTTCAGTCTTTCCTGTATTTTTCTCTCACATAAATTTGTACAGTTGCTTTCTGCACCTATGTAAACACAACTTCATACAATGAGGAGTTTCACAGATCTTGCAGAGAAAACCACGTTTGCTTGTTGCTTGGAGCCTGCCGTCCGCTCGCTGCCTCCAAACCTGCTGCCACCTCAGCCCCCTCATCTGCTTTCACCTAAACACACACTCTGGTACAAGGGATGCAGTGGCACAGGGATGGGATGAAGCAAGCAGGGCCAAGAGAACTATCCTGCTCTGTTGCCATGTACTGCCTTTCCATTCATAAAAGCAATCCCCAAACAAGAGGAAAATCAAATAATCACAGAGCAAGAGGCAGTTCTTCTCCAAAGAGGTTACCACCTACCGAGATCAGACAGCAGAGGATCGAAAGGACCGCTGGAGGAGTCCAAACAGCTCACAGAGGTCATGCTGGTGGGAGTTACCCATAACACATTTGGAGAGACCAGGAGAAGAGAGGGCAGCCTTTCCTATTATCAAGGACCTACAGACACTGGCAAACCCTTTGTGTTGAAGAACCTATGATAGCTCTCAACCCGAGTGATGGAACAGACCAAGCAACGACAAGCAAATGAGACAATGAGTTCTCCTAAGCAAGAAAGAGGAACATAGCACATCCACCTCGCTGACACTGTGAGCTCCCCATCAAAATTACAGTCTTTTTACACATACAGTCACGAACAGATGCTGGTGTTCAGGGACTGGAGTCATTTCAGCGCTGGCCATCAAACCCCTGAATCAAAGAAGACAGGATGGCAGAGACCTCCAGAGGTCTCTGGTCCAGCCTTCTGCTCCAAGCAGGGCTAACCACACAGGCAGGTCACGTTGCTCAAGGCCTTGCCCAGTCAACTTCAGAAAATCTTCAAGGATGGAGATCCCCCCACCTCCCTGGGCACTGCCCCACAGCACAAACACCCTGACGAGGGCTTGGCTGCAGCTCCTCTCCCAGTCCGTTGTGGAGGACAGTAGTTAGATCCCTCTTCAGCCTTCTTGTCCCCTAAAAGCCACTCAGTTCTACCAACCACTCCTATGTCATGTGTCTTTCCAGATTTTCCTCCATTTTTCCTGCCTAAAGAGTTTGTTTTTATTCCCTGCAGCACTCAGTCATGGAAGCTATCTCACCGTGTCTCCATAAACCCTACTACTTTCTTAATTGTCCCTTAATTGCTTCATAGGCTACAGGTATCAGTCCACAAGCACACGTTCACAGGAGGAAGCTCCCTCAGCTTTCAAGTCACACAGCCTACCAGCTCCCTGCTGCCTCACAACTCACCATTTACCATCTGGCCTTAATCTCATTGTTCTAACAACACACTAACTGCAACATCTTTTTATGCAACAATTGATAAGGCAGATAAGAACAAACAAGGAAATAGTGAGCAGGAGATAGCCAAAAGCAATGGTACATGCTGCAGTGCTTCCTGCCATCTAATCGTTGAAACCACGAAAAAAAACCCCAAACATTTCTTTTGTCTGGAGCTTCACAGCCGTGTGAAAATAAAACATATGGAAAAAATGAAAAGGCAATTCAAAAATACAGAAAAGAATGTAAAACTTACCAGGCTCTAACTTGATTATTTTTACAGCAGCCAGTTCTCCCGTATGAAGATTTCTAGCCTGAAATAAGAGTTAAGATATATTTAATTATACTGCAAAGTCATCTCACACAGTCTCACAAACTGTGGCTACTCTTTGATGTCATGTGTTACAAATATGGCACAATTAGCTGAGAGCAACCTGGATGAGGATTATTGTACTTGCTTTTGGTATTAGCACAGCTTCAACCTAGTTGGAGGTGTGAAGTATTACTGGCAGCTCCTTCTGAGGCTTTAAAAAAACCCCCAGCTATCTGCAAGCAAAGGAGAGTTCATGCTTCTAAACCACCATTTTTAAGGGTTGTTGAAACTGAGAAGTTTCTGCCATCCGTGCTCGGTGGGATGGTACAGAAGCATGGACTGGTGGAGCACGGAGCATGTGGTGTTCAACCACCCATCTCATGGTGCTAAACCTCATCAGCACGGATGAGTCACAGCTGCCTGTGAACAGCTTAGCTCTGAAAATAAACTCCTTCCAGCAGACCCTGATGGGGCAAGTAGTCCCTGTAACCCTCGAGAAAAAAGGTAGGGAGCTCCAATTAAACCTTTACAGAACTGCCCTCACTGGGGATGGTGTAAACTTCACACTGAGAATTTGCTGCTGGAGGAAAATGTTATAGGAACCTCAGATATAGAAATTTTTAAAGGTGATTTCATTAACACTGTTAACTCCAGTAAAATGAGCTCTAAATCACTCAAGCACCGTTGCCAGAGCTAAGCTATATTATTTTTGACACACAACCTGATCCAGTTAGACACTGTGGCATTCCCCTTTTGCTGATCATCCAAAGTTACAGGAGTCGAAACTCAACTGTTTCCTTCTTCCCCTAACAAAAATGCAGTCTTCTGAACGCATGAAATCTGGTTAAGAGGTAGAACATAGAAAATTGAGGGGAAACTGGGTTAGATGAAATCAATTTGAGCAGTTAAGATGACAATGCAAAGCCAGTTTGCCCCTGTGGACCAACTGGAAGGAAGCTACTACAGAAGAGAACGCTCTTGCGTATGGACAAGAAGTCATCGTAATTTAACAACAGATAAAGCAAGAACTTGAAAGATGAACCCCTCAGTTTTGTCAACACTTAGTCAAGCTTCCAAATCAGGAAAGGCTTTCCAGCCAGGGAAAAGAAACCAACCAACAATAATTGGACTTTCAAAGTCCTGTAGTGCCCAGCCAAGAGATGGGTGTCAAAATGCACGCTAAGCACATGAGTATGACACAACTGAAGCCAAGGAGGGCCGGAACAGCTACACAACAGAACCAAACATCTGAAGCCAACAGACCAAATCAGTGAACACAGAAACTGATAGCTATCTACTAACCACAAAGGAAACTTTTACCACTTCTTAAAGTACCTTCCTACCAGAGGTGCTTTTTAGACCACAGCAAAATCATTGGTATCCCTCAACATCCAGAAGGAGCATGCAACCAAGCAGGGACAAAGGATTAGGATCTCTCTGATACTGTTGCGATTAACAAGACCACTCTGAAATAGAGATGTTCCCATAAGAGACCGAGCACCCATAGATGTTCCCATAGCAAGAGACCTATCTTGGTGAAGCCAGGGAACCTCCACCATCCACGCTTCTATCCACAAGCAGCCAAGCTGTTCAGATAAAGAAGATCACATGGTTTCCAGAAGATCAGCTTCATTTCTGAAGTAGATTGTATTCCTTCCTGATATTCTTTTTCCATACAAGCAATAACTGCCACTGCTACTCTTATGCTGAAGTCTGAAAGAATGGATGTAGTCTGCCAAAGGTCTTTGGTACGCAGACTGCTTGGCAGGGACTCAAAGGATCAGGTTGGAGGAGATAGATTGCTGCCATTGCTAGCTCTCAGATCTCACACACTATAGGCCACAGGGCTCCACCAAATTATATCCATTAAGTTTCTGCATATAATCTATAACCTGGACATGGACTATTTTGGGTTTCAACCATCAAACTTGGTCTGCTGGAATGGAAAACTCTCCACCAGGCTGGTATTTATGAACACATCAAGTTATCTGAGCTGCTCGCCCAAAACTGGTTTTCTGGTCCTAGGGTTTAATCTTCCAACCAAACACATTCTTGAGTTGATGACACCAGTACCACACACACCACTTAACTCCTCCTGTGCCAGCACCATACGCAAAACTGCTGAGTATTCCCTGATCCTCAGTATCCTGGATGCTCAGAGATACAGGAACTGTATTAGATCTTCAACATGCAGCAAACTACCCAAACTGCTTCCCAAGTGATGTCACTGCCCCACAAATGCAGCTGGTGGCTTTTGTTCCTTCATCTTGGATTGCACCAGCTTTACAGGGGTACCCACATCTCTCTCTGCTGTCACTTTGGTGACACTTTCTCTTCCACATTGTTCTGTCAGCTGAAAACTTCATCAATAATGAATTACTGTTATGTTGCACGTCATTAAAAATGCAAGAAGGCCAGGGCTGAAAACTCTATGGCACACAGCTAGATAGGAAAACTGTCAAATAAGGATTCCTCAAATCATTTTGAGCCATCTTAATTAAAGAAATTCTCAACTCATTTCTATGAGCGACTGCAGTTTTAATGGTTCTACTCGTTAAAAGAGGATTGTGTACTGTCAAGGAAGTCACAGACAGGAATGCACTACATCAACACTGCTGGCTTTGTGAATCAAACCTGAAATTTTATGACAAATTATATATATATATATATATGTATATGTGAATTCTCCATAATTTCTCTGATGTGAAGACTTGGTTAACAATCGCTGCCCAGGTCAGTGGTGGAGTCTGCATCCCTGGAGGTATTTAAGAAGTGTGTAGATGAGGTGCTAAGGACATGGTTTAGTGGGAAATTGGCAGTGTTAGGTTAATGGTTGGACCTGATGATCTTAGAGGTCTCTTCCAACCAAGGCTGTTCTGTGATCTATCAATTTGTCTTATTCATATAGCTTCTTTACTGGAGAGGAAGAAATTGAAGTAAAGCTAAGAAATAATAGTTCTCCTAATCATCTTATTTACATTTTTAAAGCCCAACAGCAAAATATCTGCCTCCTTCTCGTCCCCTGAAATTTCCTCACTATTTCAAGTCTTAATTCAAAATTAGCTGAAACCAAGCAGAGGCCAAGGGAGCTGCTCTCCCCTGGATGCCAAGTAATCCAGGCCTGCCAATTAACAAGTATAGTAGCTGTTCATTATCTCATGAGCTATTATTGACATAGCAAGTTATAATTTATACACATTTATCACATAAAGATGGTCTTTTGGTCATCTTTTCCTCAGCTGCCCTACAGCCTGCTATAGGATGAATGACAGCATCCCACTGAGCATAGCGCCTCCAGAGTATTTGAGCAGCTAAATACTAATACTACTGTTTTGCCAATTACTAGACCTAGCACAAAGGACACAGCCAGCAGCAGAATGAACCAGTAACCAGATTCTATTTCACACAAAAAGGTCAGTACATGGGTGATCACTGGGGGTACAAACAAGTCAATCAGGTTACACATAGCAGACATCAACCCCAGCGACCCCAAGAACGATACAGCACGACCAACAATCAGTGGAACAAACAAAGCAACGAAGTCTCCCATGGCAGAGATGGGAGACAGCCAAGCCAATAGGCTGACCATATAGGATAGAAGTAGCCCCATATTGTTCTCACAGAGTCCGTGTTCACCAGCACCAAACCTGACTGGGGCCCAGTTGCAGCAAGAGTCAGGAGGTCCTTCCCCAACAGGGAAACTCTGTAAAGTGCATCCCCCTCACAGACAGACACTGCACCCTTCCTGCAAGTGGTCCCAGCTTTTATCCCCAAAGCAGGACACCTGGCACTCATTTACCCAATGGGGGCACCTGGGGCTTGTTTACCCAAGGGCTTTCCCTGCAAGGTCAGCTGCACCTAGGAGGAAAGCCAAAAGGCAAACTCATCCCCTCCTCTTAAAGGGCCATGGGGACCACCCATATGTCACCCTTAATTCAGGGCTGGGGGTTCAGACCCCAGCACTTCATACTACAGAACATCACACAGAGTCTGTGTTCAAAATAAAACAGAACACAAGTACTCCTCTTTTTTTTTTTTTTATATCCCATTGCATAGTTATAGTGACCTAGGAGATTACACATCACTAGTTTAATGTGACAGCACAATAGCATTACACTTTTTTCCCCAGCATATGTCAGCACCAGCCAACGCAGCCCAGATTCCCTCACCCATACACACGACTGTACCAGAGCAGATTAAAGGTTCCTTTAAACCCATGGGCCTATCTCAAACAGCAGATGCTTCAGAAAGTGGTTAAGAGTTGGGCAAGTAAATGGTGACACTGTCCTGCTGCACTCTCCCAGCAACTGACTCAGGATCTGCATGGTGCCTTCTGCAACGTGGACAATCTGCAGACAGAGCCTGTGTTGGGCTGTCAGTCCAGGAGGAATACATGTTCTTCCAGCCTAGGCACAATGTCCCAACAGCAAAGTCAAGAATGAGAGGTGCACTATCAGTAGGAGTGGGGTTCTGGGGAGTTGAGAGAGTTTTATGATATTACATCTAAAAAAACCTCATCAGGTTTTCCCACCGAGACTTAACTTTCTTCTCAAACCACATCAAAAAGCTGTTGTGGGACAGAGGAATCCAACGTGACACTTGTGGCAATCCCTGTGTACGATGCTTCCCAGCACACACCCAAACAATGCACGCGAGAAAACACATTTTGGGTAGGACACTTTCTGTAGCTAATGACCAGAAATAACACATAGAACTGGTTTCAGAACCAGTTAGGCACTCTACAGTTTTATTTATTTTTAAGAGTGCAAGCCAGACAATTCCACCCCAGGGAGTCCACAGTACTAAGCCATCTGAGATGGATGGAGTTGGAGACTCATCTCACTTGGACACTGGAAATCCAAGTTTCTGTGCTCAGTTTTCCAGTCTGGTCACTTTCTCCTTCATCACTGAGGAAGAGAAGGGGAAGATTCAGACAGCAATATCACTCTCACAGCCTCTAAATTAGTATTTTCAATTTCCACAGTGAAATCCTCTCATCACCCCAACGCAGTTGTCTGATCTCCAGCCTTGGATCAACAGCCCAATTCACCAGAAAAGCCTTTTGTTCAACCATGTCTTCATTTAATCTAATCATAATTGCAGCTCCTGTGGCACCCCTCCCGTGCATCCCCATTTTATTCATTCCTTGCCAAGCTTCACTCATCAGTGACCACGATGCTTTGTTGTCTCAAGTGCTGCCTGCTTCTCCTCAGTTACTGTGTGTACCTTCAAAAGTTACCCTGACCTCCTGCCCAGCGACTGAACTAGAAGTTTCTCATCTGCTTTCTAGTTTCTGACCTCTTACACTTTGTAACTCTTAACGTGCTCTATGTGGTTTAGAAATTCCAATTATGCTGTATTGTTCCTTCCATATCTCACAGTATCATCAAACAGAACCTTGAATTCACCTCCCTACATCTCTGAATTCACATCTACCATTGCCTAGAGCTCTCAGTCAACTAAAGTGATCCAAGAAACGTCTCTCACCTGGGCTGCTCTAAATCCATGAAAACAGATTACTTTCTTACACACAGGAAGCAAAGTAGGTATTTCAGTTGTGATTAAAAAAGAGAATCCAAAATATTACAGGCAGTAAGGGAATAAAAAAGCCACCTGATATGGGATACCTGAACAAACCCAGACTACTGCATATACATACTGCAGAAGGCAGGGGCACAGAGACCTTGAAACAGTGGGTGGGATCTTAAAGATGCCACCACAACCAGCCCATCTGTGGAGCAAAACTTTCATTGAGCAACTGCCACAGCTTGGCACAACCACCAGACCCTTCAGGAGCACTTCAGCTGTGAGCTTTTCTATATGAGGATTTGAGTTTCACTTCGTGGTGTAGTATCCCTCTCCCACAAGATAGAAACATTCCTACGAACATGCCACATTCTTGTATGTAACCCTGCTTCAATTTTTTATCCTACATACAAACTGGTCACACATAGAGACAAGGATTCTGTGAAGGAAAGACTCATTTCTCACAATGAAATGTGTGATTCCTCACTGCTGCTCCCAGTACACAAGGAGAAACCCTCAAGACCAACTCTGGAGTCCTGAGGTCTCCTGCTATGATGTAGCCTCAACAGAGACCTGCCACAAAGGACACCAAGTCCTCAGGGGGCCTCTGTTACTCTAACACAACAACAACTTGGGGGAGTTTCATCACTTGCTTCAGGGTATTTTTTTGTGAATACACAAACATCCATAAAAATCAATACTCAAGAGGCAGTATTAAAAAATCTGACAGGAACTGGATGAGGTTTTTGAACTGGCCAGTTTACCATTTATCCCTCAAGTCAGCAGCAACTGATGCAGTAAAGAAGAATTCTACTTCAGTAGATGGCGACCTGCAGGTCTGTAACAGAATTTGAATTACATCCTAATGAAGAAGTTCAAATAACTATTCCTAGTGTTTATCATAATTTACTATACAATTTGGCTTACTCTTACAATTTAAATAAATCTGTCAGTTTTAAAAAATGCTTTGTAGAGCTGGAAAGCTATCAGGCAGCTAAAGCAAAGAACAGCAATGCCGGACATACTCTTAATGAATGGAAGGAAGAGGACTGTACTTCTGCAATGCCTTCTCTACTACTGAGTTCAACACCCAGACTGTAGAGCTGGGGATTCATAAAGATCAGTATGCAACCAGAAAGCTTCCTAGAAAACCCAGCTTAAAAGCAACAAGAGTTAATCCCTATTGTGTGAGCCTAGAATTGCTATCCTTCACAAGAGAAGGACACCACAACCTTTTGCAGCCCCATAAAACACTAGGAAAGCACTTTTACAAAAGAAACCAAACTCTGAGAGCTGTGAAAAAAAAAAAAAATTCCTTGAGAATGTGTAGGTAGATTAATCCAAGCAGAGAGGGCAGTTCTGATGGCTCACTGCTGGACACGATCTTCTTAACCACTTCCCAGAGTGGCACACTGCAAGCAGAGTAAAAGGCTGCCATTTCCTCAGGGCAGATCCAGACCTGGGGCTAGGATGGTGCACAAGCAGCAGAATCACCTGCACAGGACACAGAGTGGCTGCAAAGCTCCTCTGCCTGAGCTCCAGCCAAAAATCACAGCTCCCACTAGTGCTTCCCAGTTTTAGACTGGAGCACGCTGGTTCCTGTCTCAGTACCAGGCAGCACACCCTACCAAGCACCCTCAAAAGACCTGTAGAAGCAGTATACAACCTATATATTTTTTTCCTGCATTCCCCTGTATCTTATCTCCTAGATGGGTACATGTACCAAACCCATACAAGCACAATTATTGCAGTTTTATGTTTTGGTTTTTTTCCCCCCCCATCTTTTATATAAAACAAAATAAGGAAAAGCAACCCAGAATTCCCCACAGTCCCATCCTGAGAAAACCTAAACAGAGTACTGGGCTGAATAAAGGCTCCCTCCTTGCTCAGCATCGAGAGCATCTCCCTAACAGATGCTGAACACATTTTCCTCCTTCACGCAGAAAGGTTGATGGATGGATTAAAAATTCAGGAGGAGGAACAAAAGAAAGCTTAAAAAAAAAAAAAAGAAAAAAGAAAAAAAAGTAGGGCAATTCTGTGAAATATTAATGCAAATCTTACTGAATGGGCCGAGATTTGTGCGAGTCTTCACAATGCTCCATTCACCACCTGAGGTGTGCCAGGGTGAAGTCAGTAGGTCTTTGCTGCTGAAAAAAAAAAGACACCTAACAGCAATTTCTAATTTCCAGGGCTCTTCCTCTTTTAGGAGGCAGAAAAACCCCAGAGGGAATTGTTCACCCCACAACCTTCCAGCTGGATGTCTGAGATGGAGAGCAGTACCAGGCTCCTTTACAGCAAAGGGCACAGAGGCTTTCAGAAACCCTTTCCCTAACAGAGACTTGAAGGTTCAACACACTAAAAGAGAACTGTCTCTTACAACTGTTACTAATTTTACTTTCTGAATTTGTCATGTCAGCTAATTCATACTGCAGCAGCACTCACAAGAGAGCCATCACTTTGGGTATCAGAGCTGGATGTTGTACAAAGACAATTGGGTTTGTGGGTGCTCTCCAGATGGACACTGTCACTCCTTGTCCTTATTGTAATTTATTTGAGAGAATCTAGAGAGGTGCAGGTGAAAAACACAGATTAAAGCAGAAAAATCTAACTCCAGCATCACAGCTGTCACTCCCAATTCCCACATTTACAGCACTTGCAGTTTCCCTGACTGAAGGAGCAGAACCCAGAACACACAGAAGTACTGGGGTTCGAATAAATTCCACATTAAAATCTGAAACCTAGTGCAGCACGATCTGACTGGCACTCCTAAGCACAGCTATAATGCAAATAAGGCTTACATGTATTTATTTTTACTGGCAGTTGGTGAAATTTAGATAATCTATCTCTTGCAGAGAAAATTAGGAGGAGGGGAACCTACCTTTCACTCACAGACTTCAGACACTTTCTTACTCAAGGCCAATTAACTCAAGCAATAAGGGATTAAAAGCTCATTAATGATATTAGGCCAACTCCTTTTATTCCAGCATAGAAAAACAGACTTTTAAAGTGGCTTTACAGATCTCAGTAGCCACTAAAACATTTAAATCTCAATCCTGGCAAAAACTACTGAAGGACAAAGACCCATGGCAATTAGGATAACAATAATAACAAAGCAAAGATCAGTGCACTTCTTAACAACATTTATTTAAGGAAAAAAGAGAACAAAAGAAGTCAGCTATGCTTCCAAGCTGAGGTTGGTTATTCTCCTATGAAATTTTCTTGGCAGGTCATCATTTGCAAAATATTTGGCATGACCCTTCCAAAATTGAAAAGTTAAAGCTAGAAACAGACCCTGACCGCAGAAGTACTATTTAGCAACTAATGCAGCACAAAAGATACAAACAATACCACATGAGGAAAAACAAAGACAATTTTGACTCAGTTGGAGAAGAAAACCAAAACAGAAAGAAAAAACTTTTTCAAGTTACAACCCTGTGTATTAGATTGTTTTGAAAAGCTGCTAGGAATAGCTCACTTTCCTGAGGAATAAGATACATTTTTGAACACATAATCACAGAATGGTTTGGGTTAGAAGGGACCTCAGAGCTCATCTCATCCCAGCCCCTGCCATGGCAGGGACACCTCCCACCAGCCCAGGTTGCTCCAAGCCCCATCCAACCTGGCCTGGAACACTGCCAGGGAGGGGGCAGCCACAGCTTCTCTGGGCAAACATAAGATGACACAAATCAAAGAATGCCTGTCCTAATATACTTAAAAATGAGCAGATGCCCAACAGCTTTACTGGCCAGGGTATAAAACAGGGGAAAGGAAAAAAAAAATATATATATACACTGTCAAACATATTATTAAACTACAAACCAAGATGGATTTTAAAAGGGTTTATTCACCAGAAGACATGAAGAAGAAAGGAATAAAATAAAATTATTTTATCTATGTTGAATGACTAGATTAAAACACAGAAAAAAACCCCCCCATGGTATTATGGACTACAAATTCAAGTACTATTAAAAGATTACATATTTTATCAGCTGCAGGGGAATTTATTTATTCCTTAGAGATGAAAGAACTAAGAGATGTATCAACCTAAATATTTCAAGAAAGGCATCTAAGTCTCTTCTTTCCACTGCAAAGAAAAAGCAGTGAGTGATCAGCTACAGCACTCAATCTCCTGACACCCCTACCCAGTCAAGACAGAACCATCAACCCCACATCATGCAAAAGGAAGACATCAATATATTTTATTTCAGGGAAGCTATGAAGAACTTATGCTTTATGACCCCTAAGCAGCACATCATAGTCATGCAAGAAACCTATGGTATTGAATGAAAGCTATTTTGCCTAGAATTGGAGTACTTCATGCTGTAACCAAGCAGTGTATGCAGCTCATTTTTAACCACAGAGTGTTTGGGCAAGCCCCTCTAGCTTTTCATGTCACACAGAGGCTCTTCTGCAGTACCAAACCTTCCAAACCCAATGTACAAACCTATATTGACTCTTTTTCCTTATTGTAATTTATTTGAGAGAATCTAGAGAGGTGCAGGTGAAAAAAATGTAGATTTAAGTAGAAAAATCTAACACCAACAAAGCTGTTCAACACTTGCCTCCTTAAAATTTCAGTTCCTCAGGGATGAACTCAGTTACAAAACCAAAAGGAACATGCCATAAAGTTGTCTTCATGAAGAAACCAGGTCTGGGGGGTTTGTTCTTTGTTGTTGTTATTGTTAAATAAAAGAGCACCAGAACAGAAAGAACGAATAAAAAAATCAGTTGCAGAAATCAAAGAAGTTAAAAGAAAATTAGTTAAAAATAGGAGCAGAGAGATTCTTCTTCGGTACGTTTTGGTTTGTACCTGCACTACATCAACTGTCACCTTCTTGGGGTGAAAGATAAGACATAACAATAGGACGAGGGGTGATGACCTCAAGTTGTGCCAGGAGAGGGTTAGATTGGGTATCAGGAAAAATTTCTTCACTGCAAGGGTTCCCCAGCACTGGCCCAGGCTGCCCAGGGCAGTGGGGGAGTCCCCATCCCTGGAGGGATTTCAGAGCCGTGGAGATGTGGTGCTGAGGGTCATGGGGCAGTGGGGACTGGGCAGTGCTGGGTTAATGGTTGGACTGGGTGAGTTTAGGGGCCTCTTCTAACCAAGGCTATTCTGTGATTAAATGATTTCCTCTCGATTTAATTTGTGTATGTGTGTATACATACCATAGTGTGCCTGTTCCTTTCTGACTACTGGGATGGTACCACTGTTCAGCTGTCTCTACTAAAATAAAACCCAACAGTTATTTACAATCTTAATTAGGTATTTTATGATAATGAAATAGTGATCAGTAATATTTCTAATTCAGTAGGCAATTTAAAAAAATAATTAAAAAATCACAGCCTGGAATGCTGTGGAAATAAACAGAAATGACATTTTAGTAAGTTTTTTAATGAGGAAAAGAACTTTAAAATGTGCGAGATCTATGAGAAAGGTTAAGTATAAAGTATGTTTTGCATATGCTGATTAAGGAAGGAGAGGAAATATGCTGCCATTTCATTACAGATGAGATCTTTCACCATCTTATCCTCTCACACCTTATTTTCAGCCAGAACGGAGGAGAAAAAAAAATTTAAAAAAATAACCAAGTCAAACCAGTTACTTCCTCAATTTTGAGTGATCCACTCATTTAGATGATGTAACTTGAAAATAAGAAACAAATTGTTTTCCTCAGCTTATTCTACAGTTGTCAAACAGCGGTTTCACTTCAGTAGCCTCCTTTCAAGCACTTGGCCAGTGACTCACTTTGCTGGTTCAACTTTCTTTAAAACACAGACAAAACCCATGCTGCTCAAATAACATTCATGCTACAGAAAATATTACAGTGAATTAGGCCCAATGATCCAACTGGAATTTTAAAGAAATCTTTTAAATTTTAATATACTTGAGAACATCTTCCATCTTACCTTATTCCTCTTTGCTTCTACATCTTTTAACTCGCCTTTGCTTGATTCCCAGTGGATCCCAAGGCTGTTTAGGCAATGCCCCTCCATCCCAGGAGCTGCTCAGCCTGACAATCTGCTCTCCCAACTCTGCAAAAACCCTACAGTTCCCACCTTCAGTAAATGTAACCCTCTCCCTTCACTAGCTGTGTGGATTTTCCATGGACCAGGCTTCCCAAGCCAGACATCACTAAGGAATGTGTTTCAGAAAGTTGGAGGAAATCATGAGGGCAAGTCCAGGGAAGTCTGCACAGCCTGGCTGCTTCCCCATCCCCAAAAGTACCCCTCAGCTCACAAGCATCCTCTGCTCTAGGAAGCAGCATACACAAGATTCCCTCTTAGCATTAAGTAATAATACCTAAGGGCTAATTCAGCTGCCCCATGCATTCAGTCTGTTGTTTTAAGAGCAGTTATATTGGAGGTTTGATGATCTATACACCCTTAGCAGAAAGAAGCAAGCCACAGGACCTTCAAGAAGTACAACACTAACCTGTGGCTTTTTTGTTGTTTTTTTTTTTTTCTTATGTAAGACAGCAGCCAAAATGCAGAGAACGAGTGAAAAAGCAGCCCTGTAAATCAAAACAGATTACAGCCACATCCTAAAGTAGAAACCCTAAGTTGTCACATGTAATATTACATGTACCATAAGGTCTCTGCAAGACAGGATAGATCCTGCAAGCACATTCCACCTACAGGAAGCTTAAGATATCATTATTGCCCTCTTCTGTGCACAAACACCAGAGACTGAACTCACGTAATCAAAGGGCAAATCACACATGGATCACGTGCAAATTCCACTTCGAGCTTTGGAAAGCTTCCTGTGGCTAAATAAAATGATACACACAGATGAAGTAATGAAAGCAGAAACCATGAAAGAGTAGGAGGGCCAAAGCCATAATGTCAAGATGAACTTGGTGTCCAGTGAGACCACATCCCAGGGAAAGATGAAGCTGGTAAGGAAAGAGCCTGGCACCACACCTCTCTTGGGGCAAACTAAGTGCAGCAGCATCTCACACACATATTGCCTGAAGCACCAAGGCTCTGAGAAACAGAGGCAACAACTGCTGCACCTCCTGCAGAATTTCATCGTATCATGCTTTTATGGAGAAAAGCCACAGCCTGCCTGTCCTCCTCCTCCTCCTCCTCCCCTACAGGAGCCAACTGTGCTGCTCAAGGCATCATAGTCAGTCCACACTCGAGACATCCCACTGCAGGATTTAAACAAACCTCAACACTCACAGAATGAGAAAAAGAAAAAATTTAGGTTCACACACCCTAATGTTCCTATACACTACATTTATAGTGTACAGACTTGGGAGAAGAGTAATTCCAACATGCCAAAACATCAAAGATGGAATATAGCAACACACAGGATAAGAGACTAAGGAAAAGTGCTGGAAGAGCCCAAGGCTTTGGAACAAAAGCCTTGGTACTTCTTATTCTCTCCCTCTGTTGCAATGAATTTCAGATTTTTTTTTTTTACTGCCTGCTCACGGTGTACTGACCAGTGTCTGCTCAAACCACGGCTCAGCATCCTGCAGGATCAAAACTGATCTGTGATGCTAAATACACTAGTCCCATAATTCAATAATCGCTTGACAGTGGAGAGGAACATGGCAACCTGTGTCCAATGGCCCTGTGAGTGGTCACTGACTCAGAGACACGATGTTAGCCCTTTTCCTGATGCCCCTCTGCCTTCCTAATGTTTCCATGTCAGCAAACCCCCTCTTAAATCCCTTTCCTTGGGATTTGACAGGGGTAGGATGGAAACAGCACCCACAAACCAGATGTATCCCTGACCTCCAGTCTCGACTGCAGGAGAAGCCAGGAAGCAATTCCTTTGCTCACCCCCCACGTGCTCTTTGCACCCAGAGACACAGCCAAGCTGCAGCTTCTCGACACAGCATTTTCCATCCATCACAGAGGAAGGCAAGCTTTGGCTCTCTGAGCAGCTGAGAAGATCCTTGCAGACACTGTCCACCGTGCTGGGTAAAATGAGTTTAACACTTAAGGGCTGTAAAAAGCTGAAGAACAGAATGGAAACCCCTCTGTCCCAAACACTGACATTCTCCCCCAAACAGTTTAGGAAGGAAGAACAGTTTATCCAGCCTCCGTATGCAAGGAGATCCCAACAGCTCAGACCTTCACGTGATGGAGACGTTTCCTGCAGGCCAGCTGCAGGGGAACACACGCAGGCAGGTCTGGGTCTCAAAATTACCCAGCAGATGAAGATACTGATTTTGCAGAGCTGGTTAGGTTGGGACTGGAGTTAAAAGGCATTTCACTCTCAATGGAGCTGCTCTGCTATTTTGATTAACCAAAGGGACTTCAATTTTGCAGCCAAGTCACTCTGGAAGGAGCAGACTCCCTAAATGAGACAAGGGAAGGGGGGTGGGAGATGCACAGTCAATAATGCTATGTGGTGCTGCCTGTGGAATAAATTGTCTTTTGCTATTTCTCAACTACTGTCAGCATCAAGTCTGCCTTATTTACTTACTCCCATTAAAAGCAAGGTAGGATCTGGTTACATACATCATAAATGCAAAATCTTAAACAAAATACCCTGCCCTTCTCCTTGATTTTTTATTGGAATCTCTGAATGCACTCAGGACCACCAAAACTGCCATAAACCACAAATCAAAGGTTGCTGCATCCACCAAACCTTGCTGAGTGCTCTTATTGCTAGGGATCCTTCACAAACTGGGAAAAAACTATTCTAACTTCTTGAAGAAATATAAAATCTGAAATCCTAACAAAATGGGAAAGCGTGAGAAAGTCTTGGAGATCTGAAACGCAAGGCGTTGAGGATGCCTGGAGCTGATAAATGACTTTTATGAATACAGAGACCTACCCATTTTGCTTTGTTCTCAGATGGAATCACCTTGGGTTGACGCTGCCCCTTCTTGTCATTCACAGCTGTAACCAAGAAGCCAGGTGCCAAACATGACTAAAGGTAGCTAGCCTATTTGTTTTTCCAGCTGCAAAGTGGACGGACAGTTGCTGGCGTCAGTGAAATCTGTTGGCAAACTCTGTTATGGCCTTGCTAACAGGAAGAACTATTCTCTCTGACATGGATGATCTGCGTACTTCTATCCCACACCTCTGCCAATGGAACTGGGAATCACTCAGACACCCCATGCTGTAAATCTTGGACATATTTAAAGTTATCCAGATATGTTGGCAATGAAAACGACGGTCGCATCTTCTGGAGACAAAGATGAAGTAGATACTGGCATGCAAATGTTCTGATCTTTCATCTGTTCTTCCTTCTCAGAGATTTCCTCTGCTGTTGGGAGGGTGGGTGGTGTGTGTTTCAAAGGGGATGCATGAAATGCACTATTCACATCCTCGGAATGAATATCCCACTCTGAGGTGGAAGGCAGAAAAGGCACAGCTCATGTAAAGCACCTCTTGCGTCCCAGACTCATCTCCAAAATCACGTGCAACATGCAGGGAACACAAGAACATGCTCTGGTTAACTCCTTCCTGTGCAAGTCTGCAGGATGCCTCAGCCTCACTCACAGATTGTACCATGAATAAATGAGGAGTAACAAAATCATCTACCCAGCAGAATGCCTCCTGAAGGATGAGTACTAGGACGGTAATATCGTAGCTGAAGACCACATCAGAGACAAGGCTGGTACCAACAGGACATTAAACTCAACAGAACAGGCTTTCGGTTTCTCCATGGCTTAAGAGATGCTGGGTACAGCCTTGGTACCAGGTGATGGCAGCACACTCAAAAGTTGCTACCACTCTTTCTTTGGCTTCTCTGGAGACCCAGCCCAGGAGGACAACTCTCCTCAAAAGAGCTGGAAAAGGAATCAGACCTTATTTTTAAGATTTCAGAGACTAGCTGGTTTTGAAAGTAGGAGACAGGGAGAAACAGACAGAGAGACACACTCTATTCCCACCACAGAACCTACCAGTAACAGAAAACATGAGCAACAGGAGGTAATATTTAAAGCCAAACAACTCTGAATGTTACACAACAAAGACTAAATGCTTGTTAAGAAAAAAACATTACAAAGATTACAAACAGAAAAGCAAGGGCATGCCCTCAACTCCTGAACATCCTAACAGAGGGTGTCAATTATCCACTGAGCATCTTAGTTCTCAGCAATATATACAGCCTTCTGACTGCACCCTAAAAAACCCCATGCAATTTCCCAGAAGAGAAACTCCACAGCAGCAAGAAGAAACTCAACAGCACTGGTCTGATGCCATCCTAAACACCCTTCGTATGGAAAAACAAGAGTACACAGAGTTCAGGCATGGCTACAGCAAACACTGCTCTCCAGAAAGCTTTGATCTGGAGAGGAAGAGTGGAATCTCCTGATGCGACAGATGTTTTATGGTAATTTATACGTGCAAGCAATGTATATTCATTCAGAAGTGCTGAATCAAGGATGGTCAAGTCAATTGGTCTGCAGCTGCCAAAACACTCCTATAAAGTTGGGAGTAAGGGATTAAAAACTATCATGGCCATAACTGTGTTCCAGTATTAAAACAAAGCCTTCATGCTCCATTCCTAAACTGCTGACTTTGAATAGTGAAATGCTTCAACTGGTAAGTTCTCATGATCTGTGAAATCAGACTGACATTAAGAATTATTTTCAAAATACCAAATACAGGGTCTCAACAGCCTTTGGCTGCTTGAGGAATGATACTCCAGAGCTCTGAGAATAAGGCAATGACCACACAAGGAAGGCTGAAACCTGACTCAAACTGGACAGAGCCCCATTTTTATGGCAACTGTTAAAAAAAAAAAAAGAAGAAATAATAATATTTGAGTAAAATACCTTATTATTTGAGTAAAAGAGTCTCTGTGTGCCACGATCCAGTTTTCATTGCTCACTATTTTGCTGAAGCAGTGATCAGTGGCAAACCAGTACAGGTTTCTTCTAAGTTAATGCCTTTATCTGGTGCAGGAGATTTAGGAAAACAAAAAAAAAATATCCCAAGAGAAGAAGAGAGACTGAGCAGGTGGCTCAAAAAGGAATGAAATCTCCATGATATTCAATAAAAATGCATCTCCTGTTTATGGGTAGTTTCTGCTATTAATTCCTCGTCCCCTGTGCTTACTTTTAAAGAAAGCTACTGTAGCACTGGTCACAACCCTGCCTGGAGAAAACAAAACAAGACAGCTTTAGAACTGCTGCACAAGATCATATTTGATCATCGCTGCTCTGTGAGGACAGACATCCAGCTATTCATCCTGCAAAAGCAGCCTGCAGAGGGTGCTGGGCTGAGCAAAGACATCATCTTTCAGCTCAGCTGCCAAACAAGAGCATTCAGAAAGACAGTCCACATAAACCATCCTTTTGTTCCCCTTCTCCAAAATCGAAGATGAGTTAAAACTCTGTTTGGGGCACTTACATTAAAATCCACAAAAAGCCAAGCCCTGTGTAGTTGGGGGAGGAGGAGACAGAGGAGGCAGTGGTGACTGGAAGGCAGAGTCCACAGGCTGACAGTGAAGGCACTCACATACATAGATGACTTTAAATTCCTTTTTATGTGCAAGGGGTGGTGACCCTGCACCTCTCACCACAACACAGGGTATCCTTTCCACTACACCTCTCTCCCAAATCTATTCAGAGTCATTAATAAATAGTCAAATAAAAACTCCGTGCAGGAAATCCCAGTAAGATACCACTAAAGTAAATTACTGCCCTAATACAGCGCTTGTTTTCCAGCTCCCTTCAGGACACCAACATCTACAAGGACATAAAACCGAATTACTTAATGTGCTGATGCAACAGAATCTCACAAGCTAACCAAAACAGGCCAATCTTACACTACTCCACATACTTCCAGAAAATATTGCGGATTTGTAGAAACTTGTGCTGACAGAGCTGATGATGTGAACTTGTTATCAAAACTGGCCTTATATAAATGAGACTCAAGGCACTACTGAAAGGCCGTAGGTTCTCTGACAGGTCACGCTGGCACCCACGAAAACTCATCAAGACCTGGGATCTACCACACTATGGGAGTTTATCTGGGATAGGATCTGATGGAACACTTCCTAACGCTGGAGATTAAATTCCATTTACAGTTTCTAGTGGCTTTTTAAATTTTCTGCCCAAAGATACTGCTCAACTGCATGTTTCTGCATTAACCACACACACACAAAGTCTATTTCAGCACAACTGTGCAGACACATGAACAAACTTACACCATTTTTAAACACTGCCTTGAGACTTCCATGTATATAGGATCATAGAATGGTTTGGGTGTGAAGGGACCTCAAAGCTCATCTCGTCCCAACCCCCCTGCCATGGGCAGGGACACCTCCCACCAGCCCAGGTTGCTCCAAGCCCCCTCCAACCTGGCCTGGAACACTGCCAGGGAGGGGGCAGCCACAGCTTCTCTGGGCAACCTGGGCCAGTGTCTCACCACCCTCACAGCCAAGAATTTCTGCCTAAGATCTAGTCTATACAACCAAGGAAAACAAACAAATCTTGGCAGGAAAGCCAAATTAAAACCTCACTCTTGTGGACCTCACCTTTACAGTGTTAAGGGACATGATGCTGAGGATGCTAACCCTTTGACAGAGAGTGGGGACAAAAATAAAATACCATCAGCGTATTATTAAGTTCCAGCAAGTACCCAGTCTTTGTTATTACAGCCTCTTACAGAAGCCAGCAATTTAAGATAGCTTGATATAATGCTTTGAGAGACAAATTATTCCAATGGATTAGAACTGGCTTAATAGTAATACCCTCTATTAAAAAGAAAGCTTTCTGAACATGGATGAGACAACGAATGCATTAAGATTGTAATAGAAAGTATACTTCCAAGACTGGTAGACCCAAACTTGAATCTATTTATACATGCTGTGAATAGATAAGAAAACAGTTTATTTATGGATGGTTTCTCTCTCACCCTGAAATGCATTTGGGGAAAAAAAAAAATATAAATTAAAAACAACATCAACAATCCAGTACTTATAAGCAAGCCTACAATCAACCATTGTGCGCCATCTGACAGACAGGAGAAGAAAAACCCACAAGCACTAAGAAAACACATGTCAGTTTTAAGCTTCCATAGTAGTAATAAAAAGTGAAGTGGGCAGGAGATTTTTAGAAAGGCCTTAAATATTCTTCTGTAACCTAATAGTGAACACAAATATTTGCTTAACCTCCGCCTTCAACATCCAAAAAAGAACTAATTACTCTAAAAGCTACCAAATGCCCCAAGAAGAATTTGAGGCATGAACCACCACCACCACCAAGAAGCATCTGAGAAGAGGCAGATCTCCCACAATCAGAAACGCTGTCTCATTTAGACATCCTAAAAACAACCCTGCTGGAGACGCTGGTGACTCATTAGTAGCGAAGGAGCAGGGAAACCACTCAAAGAGGTGAGAGGAAAATTCCATTTTAATTTAAGAGCACTCTCTAGCAATGCTCGCCCGAGCTCTGCAACATAACAACAAACAGATATTCACCAAGAAACGCGTTTTATAAACACTACTGACAGCCCTCAGCAAGCACAAGATGTGCCATCTGTGTGCAGAGACTTACTACGGACTAAGAAAAATAAAAGTACAACGCTTATACGTTAAGTCCTGCCAAGAAAAAAAGGTTTACCTTAGTGACTTTTCAAATTAACATAACATCAGCGACTTTAAAAAATAAGTTTGCTTTGTATATTTGTCATAGCAGCCAAGTGCCAGCCGATTCAGTGCTCCCTGATACAGTTCCTCCCTGTTGCAGGGCTTTATAAAAACAAAGAGCAACCCAACGACCTAGAAACAAATGTGGGCTCTCCAACTACTTTAAACTCATTCACTTCATACTTGTTTCAGACTCGTAAAAACATCTAAAAAGACTGCCAAAAACTTTTATTTTAAACGTGCCAGGTTGCACTATGAGAAAGCTTGGGTTTATTCCTATCTGAAACTGTTTCAGGAACACAAGGCACATTTTTCATCACCCGAAGAAGGGAGGGGGGGCAGGGTTGTGGGGGTTTTTTAAAGGGGATATGTTTACATGGCACGGAGCAGAGCCCTGCATTCAAAGCAGCTCCGGAACCGGAAGCTCTATGACATGTCAGCACAGCTCTCCACTAATTACCACGATAACGAGAAGCAGGATAGTTCTTTTTCTACACAGAGCAAAGAGGTGATACAAAAAATACTTTCCTGCAACACAATCAGTGATTTCTCATCACACTGCCCTGTGCTATGCAGGCACGGACAAACAAACGAGCTCAAGGTGTGCTGAGTTTCAGGTTTATGAAACCTGAAACGTCCTTTTAAAGGATTTAGTGCTGGAGTCCCTAGCAAAGAAGTTGCCTGATCTGTGCACGGCACCCAAGGAGAAAAGAAAAAAGGAAGGTACGTAAGCAACATGAAAACTTCTAAAAATAACTCCCCGAGGCCATAAGTAACCATATCAAAGGGGCAGTGGGAACAAGATCCATCTATAAAACTTCAGTTTGCAGATCAGCAAAGAGCCCTCCCCCAGCCTGAACAATTCCTGCTGCCTTTCATGTGGCAGAGTAACACATCTTTCCTCCTGCGCTGGTGTCGGGTCTGTTTTAACACACTCGAAGGAAAACAATCACAGCCACTCTCTGCACGTTGCTAAAAACGCAGATTGCCACTGAAAACTTCACGGCTTTCTTTAAGAGCAACCCAAGCCTTAAAGGTGCTGAGCATCCCTGATGTCTGGGGAAGGGGTCTGTACCTCCCAGGGAGGAACGTGCCATGCCCACACCTTCCTTCCCCAGGGATGAGGCTCTGGGATGTGAGCACCACCAGCACCCAGCGTCCCAAGAGCATCTGTTGGATGTGCCGCACTAACTCCATCCCAAGCTGTAACTCCCTTCCAGCTCCTCAAGAGCTTTAATCTGCTTCTGCCTATTATTAACCTCGGGGTTAACCTGCAGCTTTTTAGCCAGTTGTTTTAACTGACACGTTCTGGAAACAGGGACAAGCGGATGGATGGAGATCCTGTCCCTGCTCCAGCGGGAACGTGGGAAGTGTCACCTGCGAGATGCACACCTTACCCCCCTGCGAGGGGACGGGGGGACAGCCCCTGCTCTAACTCTGCAAGCACAAGTCAATCCTAAATAACACGATTAGAGCGGAGGGAAACCTCAGCTTTGGCAGAGACCCCCCGAGCCCCCCGCTCTGCCGTTGCCCCTGTCCCCGGCGGTCCCGCGAGGGGCAGGACCCCCGCCGCCGCTCACCTTGTAGACGTCGCCGTAGGTGCCGCTGCCCACCCGCTGGATCAGCTCGTAGTCCTGCTGCGGGTTCCGCCTCAGGATGTCCCCGCTCGGCCGCGCCGCCGGCTCCATCTCCGGCCCGGGGGAAGGGGCGCAGCGGCCGCTTTCCTCCTGGCCCCTGCGGCCGGGGCTGCTCCTAGCGCGGCAGCCGGCCCATGGCTCCTGCGGCGGAAAGCGCCCGCTGAGGGGGGCTGCGGGGCGGCTGCGGGCCGCGGCTGCCCAGACAAAGGCAGGCAGCCGGCGGTTGCCACGGCCGCTGGCGGCCCGGCGGCGGGGGGCAGCGCCCTCCGCAGCCCGCCGCGGTGCCCGGGGCTCCCCGGGGCAACGGGGAAGCGCCGAACCCGGCGGGGAGCACCCGCCCCGGCCGCTGTGGGGAGGGAGGGGAGGGAGGTCCCGTCCCGCCGGCGCTGAGGAGGCGCCGCGGCCCGCCCGCCGCCGGCCGGGGCAACCGCCAGCCCGCAGCCAGGCCCGCAGCAAGGCCGGGCCGGCTCCTACCTGCGCGCCCGCAGCCCTTTGTCCCGCCGGAGAGGGAGCGCCGCCGCCGCCGCCGCCTCCTCCTCCCGCCGCGGCCCCGGCCCCCACGCACGCAGCGCCCGGCCGAGCCGACAGCACAGCCGGGACGGGTCGGGTCGGGACGGGACGGCAGTGGCCTCCGCGACGCCGCAGCGCCACGGCGCGGCCGCCAGCACCGCCGCGGCCCTTCCTCCCCTCCCCGCCTCCTGCCCCCGCCCCTCGGCCTCGGTAACAGCGGGGTCCGATGGCTGCTACCGGGGAGCGCCGCCCGCCACCGCACCGGAGCCTTCTCTAGGCCGAACACCCCCAGTCCCTCAGCCTGTCCCCACGGCAGAGCTGCTCCAGCCCTCGGGCCCTTCCTCCGCACCCGCTCCAACACCTCCATGTCTGGGGAGACAGGCGTGGGGACAGGCGTGGCTTTTGGTCCGTGCCCGTTGCTCTGAGGCCCCCAGCTGGCCTACACCACGTGTATATTGGATATATTCATATCTATAGGTGTGCTTCTGCAAACACTGGGTTGAGCTTTCCATCTGTCGCACCAGAGCTGTTTATTCTTGTAGGGGTTATCACAGCTGCTGTGGCAAAGGTGGGAGAGGAGGAGGAGGAGGAGGATGATGTACTGGCTAGGGGGACACGGACTGGGCAGGACTCCCCAGGTCAGTGAGTTCCATCCTTTGCAATCTGGATTGCAGCCTCCCAGCCACACCGCGTAATCCTCTTCGTGGGCTGATCGAGCACCGCGGTGTTTAGCTCTGTGGGCAGCCAGTGCAACGATAGTCACACGAGGGAATTAACTCGGACTTGTTGGGACTCGTCTCCTAAAGCCAAAAAAGCTTCTTTGAAACTGTGAGATGGAAAGTATTCTGTATCTGCCTTTGCCTCTTTGGAGAACAATTATTTGCAGCGACGCAGCTGAAATTCTGAGCAAAACCAACCTGTGGTCTCTCGAATGAGTGTTAATGTAAGTAACTCAAAGGTGGGGATACGGAGCAGAGGAGTGCTGGAATTAGCAGTAGTATTCACTGCACGTAAAATCATTAAGGCCTAAAAGGAGGTGTGATTTTTCTAGACACAAAAAATACCACATACTCAATGCAGGAAATATATCGGCCACAGTTAGGTAGAACAAAATTAAATGGATGCCAGATGTACAAGTCTTTTTGGTGTTCAAGACGCTGGATTGGTTATTTAAGAACAGATTCTGCCTCTTTGGCAGCCAGGCAGCCCACGCAGGTCCAATATGGTCTATCTACCAAGTAGCTGGGTACTGATTCTCAGTTTAAAATGGAGCCTGAGTTTTAAGCTTACTCCAGCACCTTCAGAAACCCCACATGCAAGTACCTGCAGCAGTGCTGCTGATTGCATAAGTTTTTCCTTCAAAACACAGGCTCTGTAGCATAACTCATTAGGATTAGCGTATCGCTTTAGGTTAAACTCAAAGACAACGTATGCAGACTCTCAGGAATTGCACAGTGGCATTTGATTTTATTGGGGTTTTATTTATGGGCTTGTTTGAAACGGTGTATGTCAGAAGCAGGCTCCAAAATGTAAACTGTCCTGCTTCCAGAGAGACTGGGGAGCACAGGACTGCTAACTTAAAGAGATCCACGTTTAATTTCCTCTTGTACTCTGAAAGCCTTCTACATCCTGTATATTCTCTCCAACATAAATACGTAAGTTTTCCTGAACACCCAGCAAATAAAAAAGAAACTATTTACCCTTTAGGGAGCTGCATTTCCTCAAGCGATTTTTAACAAAACAATTACCTCTCCCCCCATAAATTAGCTTCCTGCACTCCTGATAGCAAGCTGTTTGTGTCCTTTTTCTTTTCCTCGGCGAAGGGTTCGAAGGCTGCTTTTAACTCTACTGATGTTGCTGCTCTTGACAAGCCATCAGATGACAGCACAGGAAAAAGGCCATTTCGTTTTCCAGTAGCAGATGGTGCATTCAGACTTGGCCTCCTAGAACATCTCACAGATCCAAGGCACTGTCCAACGACTGCAATTTAATGCAAAGGCTCCTGTATCAACCACTATTTTGTTCTTGCCGAGTTAAGTTTCGCTTCCCACCTGGAGGTGTACTTTCCTGTCCCATATTGCCAGGGGTGAGGAGTGAGCTCTCAGAGCTTCCCTCATGATCTGAGCTTTAGTTCACCTTCCCCAGCTGGAAGAGCTACTGGAAAGTGTATGTAAGTAATAGCAGCACCAGGACTGTATGATTATTGCCATTTCACTATTAGAAAATGATGGAGTTGTGCAAAGCGTACGGTGCAAGACATGGCTGGACACCATACACTGCCAGGCACCTACTCTTAAACACACCCCGATTCTCACTCTATTTCCCACCCTGGACCACGTTGCTTCGTTGCTTTTCTGGTCAAGCGTGTTAAGGAATGTGCTTTTATACAGCATCTTTCTGTCTGGATGGGTCCCAGCCTTAAAAGGAATGTTAAGTGGTTTTACATAAGGCATTACGTAGGATTAGAGAATGTGATCTGCTTGCATTGTAGTCTTGAGAGGTAGAACAGCCAAGGCTTTTTTAATGAGACATCAAGATTCATCTAGTAACGGTGGATGCAAAACTGCAGAAATATCTAACTGAACAATATAATAGTTTTAAAAGCAGCAGCAGAATGTGCTGTGCGTGTGAATGCACATTCATTGCCAAATGAGAAACTCTGAGCTATGAAACAGCAGCAGGAAGAAAAAATACTTCAGCCCTACTTTTCATCAGACTGCTAAAACGTCTTTAATTTCACCTGGTCAAACAACCTCATGCAGAAGATATTCAGACCTACTCTGTGGGATTGCTTCATGTTTGTGGGGTGTTTGAACAACAAAATCGATCAGCTGCATGGCAATGCTGAGGCTGAAGACTCATGAATCAGCTCAAGGGCCTGCAGCTTTTCCCACTCATTGATTCCCACGATACACTGTATTTTACATTAAGAAATGCTGCAGCATCTTCCCTGAATTGAGATGTAGTTCTTTTTTCACTAAGTTTGTGGTTTGGGCTTTTCAGGCTGGTTTTCCTCCCTGATGAAACACGCTGTTGCTACACCCTGTCTCCCCGTGGTCACAAGCAAGGGGACTGCAGAGAAGCTATTTCCAGGCTCTCTGCGGGCAGCTTCCCACCACCGAGCAGTTCTGCCTGCGACAGCCAGGATGCTGAACCCAGTGAAGCTTCTTGGCGTCACCTCAGCAGCTCTCAGTGCTGTTAATGACGCTTTACCTGCCCACTGAGCTCTGCTAAGTGGGGCCCAGAGTAAGAGGGACTGGGTCCCTAATGGTCTTTCGTTGCTGGAATGGCCCTTTGGGACAGCTGGGATGGCAGCTGCTGTGAGCACAGAATGACCACTACAAAAGATGCCTGGAAAAAACTAAAGAGCTTGGGTAAGGGGGCTCTGAAGGGAGCATGCTATTTCTGTCCCAAGAGCAGAAGGAGGGAGAGGTCTTGGCAAGATGGATGCAAGAAACACAGCTGAGGGAACAGGTCTGGGCAACAGAAGAAGGAGGAGATGGCATCCAGGACTGTTAGATGCTTCTGATGTCCAGCATGGGAATGTACTTGCTCAAGAAAGTATCAGTCTCCCATAGACAGTGGATCTCTCCAGGGATTGTTGCCAAGATGCTCTGGGAAGAGAGAAGACACTAAGGGAGAGCAAAGCCTTTTCAGGCAGTCAGGAGACTTGTGTCCCTTGCAGAAGCAGGAGAATTAAATAAGATATAGCTCAGACCCCCAGGCCAGCTTTAACTGAGGCCCTTGTGCAAAGATTTGTTTTTCACGGAAGGAACAGGAGCGCTAGCGGCTATACATTATTTTTGTGTCACCCTGTTTACGTAGATATATCTCAGGAGACTTTGCAGCTGATTGTGCTGTTTGCATTGAAAGGAAGGAAACCAGCTGGATGCTCTTCCCTCCCATGTGCACGCGCGGGAGGGCAGAGGTGAATAAGGCAGCTCCACCAACAGTAACTCCACACAAGGATGCAGGAAAATGTGACCATTCAAAAGCAGCATTAACAAGGGGGGTTCAGAGCACTGCCTGGAAACCTGGCTGCTTCCCCTGTTTCCAGGTGCACAAACCTGGCTGGAACACATTGTGAATATCTTGCTGAACCATGCAGGCAGGTGGATTTGGTTGTTTCTGTCGAGATGCAAGAGGAGCCGGAGCCCTTTCCCTGGATGAGGTGTATCTTCAGGGGGAAATCCTAGAAACAAACTTGGCATGCACAGATTTTAGCTTGGACTTACTAAAGCCACGCTGCAAAAAAAAAAAATAGAGACTGGTGAGGAAGGATGTTTTGAATATAGCATCCATCCGCCTGTTAGTGCAGGAGAGAAGGAACAAATTAAAAACAATACTGGAAATAGGTGGGAAGTTGGGCTTAGAAGAGATCTTACTGACCTTTAAAGAGAAATAAGAGGAAGGAAGAGAAATCTCAGAAGGTTGTAGTTAGTCCTGCAGCACTGGTGTGTCTCGGTGGCTGTGACAGGAATAACCTGGGGCTGTGAGGCAGCAAGGCTCTGGGTACAGCACCAAGGCACACGCAGACGGATCCACAGTATCATCTGAACCCACGCTGGGTTGGTTTGGTTGAAGTTTGGGGCTGATGACTCTTTATTTACATGGCTTTTTGTATTCTTAAGTACTTCCTTCAGATTATAGAGCATCTTCCAGAAGGAAAAAGACCTCCGCAGAGACTGATTAAACAAGTCATTTAATTAACAGCTGAAATTGTCTCCTCTACGAGTGACACATGATGGCTCTGTTACAGCCATGGTGTGCAATCATGGTTACAGAAGAAGCAAAGATAACTCCTTTGGCTGCAAACCCCATGTAAATGTAGGCGGTCATAACACTGTTCGGGGTGAGAAATAGGAACAGCAGGATTAGAAGGATTTCCTAAGCAACAAAGATCTGCTTCACTTAAAAATATTTCAGTGAGGAAAAAAAAAGAGAAAGATGTTAGAAAGGCTTCAGCTTTCACGAAGACTGGGGGAAAAGCTCATTCAATATCACTTTTTGGTATTTGCTAGGAATTGTGACATCTTAACCCAAGAATCATAGAATCACAGAATGGTTTGGGTTGGAAGGGACCTCAAAGCTCATCTGGTTCCAACCCCCCTGCCATGAGCAGGGACACCTCCCACCAGCCCAGGTTGCTCCAAGCTCCATCCAACCTGGCCTGGAACACTGCCAGGGAGGGGGCAGCCACAAAAATAAGGGTACAGAAATTAAAAGAGCGATGGCAAATCACCACAACAGAGTGTAACTGCTTGGGAGAAGTCCCCTTGCAGTGCTCTTTAAACACAGTTGGGATCTATATCCCTTTTACTTTCCCATGCAATTAAACAGAAGCAGTGAAAGACTGAAGACTGAGAAGGCAGAAGTGATAATAATAACTGTGGGGAAGAAACGAACATATTCAAGAACCTTGTATAACCACTGTAAGAACAGATCTGTCACTTGGGGTTAAGACAGCGCCTTGTCTGTGTCATGGCAAAGAAAACTCGTGGGGACAGCATGGTTTCCCTCAACGAGTACTTGGTGGCACCTGAGAAGGAGCAGGGCTTTTGCAGCGTCCCTTTCTTACCTCTTACATAAGGATTGCACAACGCGGCTGGTTTCTGTTTGCGAAGGGCTGGGGATATGAAAAGCAACTCTAAATGCTGCCTGGGTAAATGGGCCAGTCGAATCAAGGTGAATTACAAAACTGCTCCCACAAGCTCCGTGAGCTGTACACATGATGGATTTAAATCCAGGTTCTCTCCTTATTCCGAAGCCTTTTCAGCGCCGTGTCTCCCGGCACACTGACCTGGGAACCCATGGCATGATCTCTCCCTGCATGGTATTTTCTCTTCTTGCCTTTCCCCCGCTTGGCATCGTTTTTCCTCCAGAACTGCCTGTGTGAAATTAGCTCGTTGGGATCTGGCAACTCAGGCAGCCAGAACATGAAGATACTTCTTACTGTTTGGAACTGGAAAAATGAAGGATGAGTCGGTGGAGTGAAGGAATGGACAGTGGGTGGAAGTGAACAAGTGCTGAGTCACCCCCTGGAAACGAAATCATCTGCAAAACCCCCTGACTTGGGATCAGAGGAAAAAATACAGGAAAAAGCCTTGGGAGTTCACACAGACAATCCCCCCTGGCTCAGCACAGGATCAAACCTCCCTGCTCCTCTTTCCTTTTGCTACCATGTGCCACAATGGAAAGAGAAAGGGAAAAAAATACCAGTAAATGGGGCAGTACGAGCTTGACCTGAGCATCAATTCTCAAAGGGAATGAGGAAAACAGGACCTGAGCCCATCTCAGTTTAATTAGACTTTCAAATTAACAGATCTCCTTTTCCATCCTCCTTTTTTCCCTCTCTGTTTCCCAGCTGCTTTTCTTTTAACGTCCTCTTTCAACCTCTACGAACCCTTCTCAGAGTCTCCAGCATAAGAAATCCCCCCTCACAACGCTGGTCTCTTCTCAGCCACTTTGAAGAAGCAACAGGCACATACAACTTCAGGGATTATTTATAAAAATCCTAAGGGAGCTTTTGCCAAGGCCACGAGTGGCTGAACTCCTCGTGGTGCCCGGCAGCCATGGGTAGGAGGATTCAGCTCCATGCCACGTGAGCCTGCACTTCAGTGAGCTGAAATTATATGTTTCACTCTGATGCTGTAAACACAGGGAGGAAGCCAAGGGGAGGCAGATGCTGAGTACTGGAGAAGGCACTTACAAATTAAGTATGAGCGTATCAATGGGAGCGCAACAGCACATGGCATTGGCACAGATGGGCCACCTGAAACAGAAAATCAATTCATTTTTGAAGGTTTTTCCCGCTTTCAAAAAACGAAGAGTGGATCCTGCAGGTTCCTGTGCAGCCAACAAAGCTGAGTGGCCTCTGGCTTTCCCTTCCACCGCAGGCCAGTGTGCAGAAATGAGCCATGCTCTCCCCAAATCTCCTCTTGCAGGTACAGTCTGGGCCTCAGTTCACAGAATCACAGAGCAGCCTTGGTTGGAACAGACCTCCAAGGTCATCCAGTCCAACCATTAACCCAGCACTGCCCAGTCCCCACTACCCCATGTCCCTCAGCACCACATCTCCACGGCTCTGAAATCCCTCCAGGGATGGGGACTCCCCCACTGCCCTGGGCAGCCTGGGCCAGTGCTGGGGAACCCTTGCAGTGAAGAAATTGTTCCCAGTATCCAATCCAAACCTCCCCTGGCACAACTTGAAGCCATCACCCCTTGTCCTGTCACTGTTACCTGGGAGAAGAGACCGACTCCTGTCTCACTATCTCCTCCTTTCAGGGTCTTGCAGAGCGTTCCCGTCTCATCCTTCCAGATTTTGGACCCTACAATCCTCTGCCACATTTCCAGTTTAGAGCACTGCGCCGGACTTCATCCAAAGAGCAGCACAGGGCTGTGGCTTCCGATTAGTTGACCGGCACCTTGTTGGCATCAAAAGCATGGACAAGCATTAGCTTGGCATGCTGGGGATAAGCGTGGCGGTCCACGGTGTGTGGGTGGGAGTGGGCGAGCTCTCTGCAGTTGGCATTGCCAAGGACTTCCAACGCTTTTCCTAGGTTTGCACAGTAAACATGGGCCTGGGATGCTGCACCTGGCAAGAAAGGGTGGGAAGGCAAAGAAAAAGACACCAGAACGTGCTTCCTGTGTCCCTCCAGGTGGCATATTTTGGCTGCAGGCACAAGGGGCACCTCGGGGCAGCTGGGGTGTGGGGCCAGCACCACTGCTCCCCTGCTCGAAGCTTTGTGACTGGGCGTTCCAGTGCGCTGGGGCTGAGTCATGGGCTCACGTGGCAAAGCCCTGAATCAATCTCAAATCCAAGGGAGCAAGCGTTTGCCGTTAGAGGGAAATCTGGAGGGAAGGTGCACGTTATCAATCACACTGCAGCTAAACCTGCCCCAGGGGTGCCCAAGCCGGGTCCTTGAGCTGCATCTTTTATGCTGCAACTGCACATACACAGCGTGTGTCTCCTGCAATGCCACCAGCACAGGGAGAACTGGGGGAGCAGGAGCTGGCTGACCCCCACCCCAGGGCAGGACCCCTCCAGTGACTTCCCAGCCCACGTGTGCCTGTGTGGAAGGGCACGTAGCTGTGTGTGCACGAGCCATGGTGCGTGTGGCTCTGCTTTGGGGGGTGTGTCCCACCGGGGTGCTCTGTGCAGCCAGGCCGGTGTTTGTGTGTGTGCCTAAGCCCGATGCTGGGCAGGCTGAGTGGGGGGCTGTGTGCCCATTGCCCCCACGCGAGCGGGTGCCCATGGGGGTGCCCAGTGCCCCAGGAGGGGATGCCTCCAGGCTGTGGGTGCCCATGAGTGTGCTCAGTGCTCCCCAGGTGTGGCTGCCCCCTCTGTGGGTACCCCCCATGAGCCCACTGCCCTGGTAGGAGTGACATGTGGGTCACTCCGTGGTCCCCCAGTCATGCCCCCCCCCCCCCGTGGGTGGGTGTCCCTGGATCTGTCCGTGCCCGATGCCCCACGCGTGGGTGCCCCTCCAGCGTGGATTCCCGTGGGCGGGTGCGGCGTGGGCGGGTGCCCCAGGAGGCGGCGGGCCGCCGTGCCGTGCCGTGCCGTGCCACGCCGTAGCGGCGGGCGGGGATGCTGCTGCCGGCTCCCCCGCCCGCCCCGCGCCACCGCGGCAGACGCAGCGCGGCTGGGAGCGCGCACGGAGCCTCCCGCAGCCGCAGCGGCCCGGGCAGCCCCGCGCCCCGCCATGGCCCGGAACCGCCGGGAGAGGAGCAGCTGGGGTAGGCGGCGGGGGGCGGCGGGGCGGCTCCGGGGGAAGCGAGCCCGGGCGGGGCGGTAGCGAACAATGCCGGGCCTGCGGCGGCCCGCGGCCCGCTCCCCGCCCGGGCTGAGGGGCTGGGGGCGCGCCCGGCCCCGCCTGGGCCTGGGCTACCGGGGCGGGGCGCGGGGCCTGGGGGGGCGGCCGTCCCTGGAGGGGGCTGCGGGGGCGGAGGGCCGCCCTCTCCCCGCTCCCTCCGCGGGGTCCATTACCTCCCCCCATCCCTTCGGGGGTCCGCAGCCGGTGGCGGGGTGCCCCGTGCCCCTCCCCTGCTGCCCGTGGGTGCTGCCCGCTGGCGGCGTGGCCCTGAGGGGCGGGCTGGGCTGGGGGTGCCCCTTGTTCCGGGGGCCGCGGCCTGGCGTGGGGGTCCTGCGCCCCACAGGGACCGGCCACCCCCGGCAGCCACCTCCGTGGGGATCCCTCCGGCCTGTCCCCTCAGTCCCAGACCCCCCATCATGGGGGTGTCACCTCAGCCACCGCCCACCTCAGCCGGGGAGCAGGACTCCCGCTCGCCTCACCGTCTCCGTCAGACGGTGCCATGGCCCTCCCCAGCGGGTTGCTCCCTCCCGGGGTTTTCACATTTCTGGAGGCCGTGGGGCTTCGTCGGTGTGTGGGGCTCTGGGGAGAGGGGCCATTTTATACCCATCCCTTTACAGACCCCGCCTGAGCCGGGGGGAGCAGGGAGCAGCATTGCCAGGGGGGCACTTCTGCCTTCCCTTCTCCTCCGGAGCCACCTGCCTGCGGTGGGCACGGATGCCCCGGCAGCTGCCACCCCGCTGGAGCCGGTCCCACAGGTGGGCTTCACCGAGCAGACACTGGGCTCCTGCTGCCATTTACCCTGTGTGGAGCCAGGGCTGCGGCCGAGCCTTCCACATCCAGCGCTCCATGATACATCACACTTCCCACCTCCACTGGTTTGGAGAAAATCAGGTTCTATACTGCCATTTGCCGTTATTTGAGGCCGCCCAGGAGTGTAATTTGTCGTTCCCCCTGAGCTGTGTTGCATGCGAACTCGCTCATCGCTGCTCACGGTATCCTGGCTTGTCAGGCAGAGCAGGTGAGCTGAGCTGTGATGTTTAGATACGCAAATTACAGTCTAATTTGTGTAGATGAACGTGGTATTTCCCACGGTGGTGATTAACAGTTCAGGGATGCGTTTGCAGAAGCGTTTGGGTAACGGAGTGCGTGTGATTTGAGTAACCAGAGCGGGTGGTGGTCTTTTTGCAAGAGAGGGGGGAGAAAATGAGCAGCGCTTGTTTGATCCGTGCCATTTTTAACTGTTGACGAAGGTTGTTAGACCCTCGGGTAAACTGGAGGGAAAACTTCCCAGGGAATCTGCTGTCATTCTCAGCTTGGTCTCACAGAGCTGTCAGTCCCGTCTGCGTGCGTTGAGCATTGCACACACGTACACACGCTGGTGTTTTCCCATCACATCTTGATTGCACGAGAAGGAAATGCAAATGATGCTGAAACGGATATAAATGGAGAAAACATCATCTTGGAAACTATATCCTTGGTCCAACAAGACAATTAGGCACATCCCTTGGTCTGAACAGGCTGCTAAGCCGTACTCGAGTGAAATGTGATGTGTCACTAATCTGATGAACTCTTCCTTAGATTCTCTTAAGTTTTGCAAGAATCTGGAACCATCCATGGATCCAAGCGGATCTCTGTGGGATCAGCTGCATCCTGCTGCAACCCATCCGCAGGTCAAAATCATACCCTCTTTTCCACAGAGGTTTACATATTCCTAGCATGATTTTGCAGCTGGTGGACATTGGAGGTAATGAATTAGACAGCAAAATGCCTGTATTTTTTACTAGGGGGAAAAAAAAAAGCCCCTCTTTAGTAGAAGTGTGCATTTATACAAGAGAACCTCACTGCCCTGAAAGATGTGTTTACATCCAGTGACTGCAGCATTGTCTGGTGACATCAGTCCGTGGGGTGACTCTTCCCGTGCTACGTCTTTCAGCCTTGCTGGTGAAGGAGGAGTCTTTGGCTGCTTCTGCCATCCCACCTCTCAAACAAAGGCAGACAGTCTTCACCGTGCTCTAAAAATGGGCTTATGGGTCATTAAAAATATTATGCTATTTTGAAATGGATCAAACTTTGTCCTAGTTACTCTCTGGTACTCTGAAAACAGCCAACTCCTTAGTGCAACCCTCCTCCATTGTTTCATAAAAATAATTTGCTTTTTTAAAGGTCACAGAGCAAATTAGGATGAGTGAGTGTATGGCACCCAGAAGAAATTGCCTCTGGTCAGCTGTCAAAGCTGGGTTACTGTCACATACGTACATCCCTGGGAGCTCGTGCAGGGGTGTGTAATGCATCAAGCGTAGGATTTAGCCCTGGGCAGAAGGTCGGTGTAAGCTGTGCATCATTTAAGGCTCTCTTACTGAATGTGCTAAGTGGTGCATAGACCTCACAACTGCTGCTGGTTCCTGGATGAATATATATATATTTATATATACACACATACACACTTCTTGATCAGGGTTTTCATACTGGATGTGAGGTTCATGAGAGTTCCTAAAGGGGCCTGGTTGCCATGAAGGGCCCAGCAACTGTTTTGGGGAGAAGGGACTCCTCTTCAGCACAGTCAGGCTGTGATCATCAATGCCACATTTCCAGACTGCACAGAAATGGGTTAAACTGGAAAGAAAAGGATGATTTTGGTAGTCTTTGTTGGTTGGGTTTTTTTTTTTTAACTAGTACTGCTAATATCCTTTCTGTTTGTCATTTGATTTCTGAGCTTTTATGGCAGATTTTCAGATTCCACTTACAGGCCTTTCTTTGTGACTGAATGCTGGGAACTCTGGAAAAATGAGAGCTGAGATGTTTCAGACAGGCAATCTGTTACACAAAAAGCCACTAGATATGAGAAGATTCACAAGCAAATTACTAAATGAGAGAAGAATGTGAAGTGTTGAGACTTGCAAAAAGAGACACCATTGCAATCTAGAGACCCAAATGGCTAAACATGCCACCTGGCCTTTGTGCTTTTGGTTTTGAGGCAGCAGCATTGTACAAAGACTTTGGATGGCGTGATCTGACCCATTACAAGATGAGCAGGAGCAAGGTCAGCCTGCCTTTTTCCTCCTAGGAGAAGAGCTAAGGATGCCCTGAGCCTGCCTCGCAGCAGTGACACGCTGCCCTCGTCACGCTTCACGTTGTGTCCGTGCCACGAGAGGCTTCGGCCTTGGCTGCCCACCTGATTAATGGAAGGGGGAAGCAGCATATGGAGTTGGTTGTATCTTGCTCATGGGTGAGAAACAGCAGGTGTAAATATTATTTAAGGCCTAGGTGATGTTCATAGGCGGCGAGCCTTACATTAACTTCGCTGCACTGTTGACTGGAACCATCTGCAGTGGGGGATTGTGTCTGGTGCAGCTGTCATCGTGCTCTGGGAGGCACAGGGTGTCCCATGGATCACCTCCAAAAGTCACCTCAGTCTAGAGAGACCCCAGCTCCTTTTGTCTTCCCAGAACCACGTTTGCTATCAGCTGAAGCAAGGTTAAGTGTTCTGACAATAAAGCAACTGAACACACATTTCCCAAATGGGGTAGAGGCTCCAGAGAAGGCGCTGAGCTCTGCCAAGCCAGTAAAACATACTTGGAGCACTTTATATACATTAACATTTTCTCCAGAGTATAATTGCCTTTCATGCTATATCCTAGGATTTCGTGGCACATTTACCAGACTTTATTTTCAGGCAATTGTAACAAGGGTAAAAACAATTTCATGTCAGAAATGACTAAATCAAATCATGGTGGTGGAAGGAGGCTGATTGCTGACAAGCAGAGCGGATGAAGGAGCACGCAGAAGATGTGTACTGGGGATGAAGTGAGAATTTTGTAGGTGTTTTCGTGCAAGATGTGTTTTAGTCATCGTGTCACCTTCTAGACTGGCTGGGCTTAAATGTGGGTAAGGGAGCAAGCCCAGGATTTGTACCTGAGAAACAGATAATGGCTGTGTGGTAGCGCTCTCTTATGACAGTATTTTGATGAACACAAATGGGAATAAGGTTGTGCCCACCTTGCCTTTGAATCAACCCATCCTGGCACATGAACTGGCATGGATGTTGCCACCTGTCTAATGTGCCCTCAAACTTCCTGAAAAACTTCTAGAAACACCTCTGATCTGCTTTCTTCCCAAGGTAGTTGTGTGCCTGTGTCTGAGGCATGCTGAGAGGGAGCTCAGCCCGGGGATTTCACAGCGGTCGGCACTGCTGCTCTTTCACAGCCACTGCAGCTTCATGGAAGTGGTAGTAAGTGTTGTTAAAAAAGTTTCATGTTGGCTTTTGGCATTTGAAATATGTCTGTTGCAACAGTCAGGTTTGGTGGCCAGTAATCATCTAAGCTCTTGTTTCTGTCAGCAGTCTTTTATGCAGGGAGGTCCCAAACCACTCGTGTTATCAAGCATAATCATTCGTCTCCTTGTTTCGTCTGCCAAAGGGAAAAGGGGCTGAGTTGGCCACGCTGTAGCTGAAGCGGCTGTGCTGCCAGCTGGGTGACTCAGGGCTGGCGGGAGGAAGGTGCTCTCTGCATCTCACCACCGCTCCAAAAAAAGCAAAGGATGAGGACCAAGCCTGGCAGCAGTAGCCGCCCTGCTGAGCTTCCTGCTGGGGTGCAGGGAAGTGGGGTGGTCACCAGGAGCATGTGGGAGTGCGGATCATCATGGGCTGTGTCATTGACCCAACATTTCCAGAGGAATCCAGAGCCTGCTTTGCACCTTGGTTCATGACAGAGCTGTGGTTGCATTTGTACGTCCAGTTTGGAGAGGTGCAAGTGATTTCCCTCTCTGTTAGGGAAAGTGTGGCTCTGCCTTCCCATTCTCTGCTGTGTTTCCCAAGCCACCAGCCCCATGCGTGAGGAGGTGGTGAGCAAGGCAGGGGCATGAGGGAGGTACATGTGTACAGGTGCCACTTCAGGAAGGCTCGGTGGCTGATGGCTAGCACCAGGCATGTCCCCTCCCTGGCTCCTGGAGTCCTCTGACTCCATTGGGGTGCTGCAAATCCCAGCAGAGGTGTGAGGATGATGGAGAGGAGTTACCTGGTTGTGTGGTCAGCTGTGCCCTGGGTGCAGGAGGTGCAAGTAGGGAATAGAAAGGGAATAGAAAGGGGTGGTGAACGTGTGTGTGTGGTTAAACCCAGCTGGGTAAGTGCTCTGACCTGCTGGCTAGGAACCCTCTGAGAGTGCAGCACAGGCAAGACTGTGGAGCAGTGAAGGGCGTAAGAGAGGGCTTTACCCAGCCAGGCTTCCCTGCTTTGTTCTCTCGAAGACACCATCTCCTGGGAGCACCTTGGTCTAGACACCTTATGGCTGAGGGAATTTGCTAACTCACAGCTGGCCAGGCCAGGTTTCCCTGGCAGGCTCAGCGCTTCGGGATGCAGTGGTGCCCTGCCGTGCATCCTTTGTGCAGGATCCCATCCCATCCTCTGTGCAGGATCGATACAAGGTGTTGCTCTACAACACCCCCTCTGCCTTGGCTGTGCAGTATACGTGCTTTGCTTCAATGCTTGATTTCTCCTTTTTCCCTCATTAGCTGGGTAAGACGCAGAGCTCTGCGCAAGCCTGTCTCAGAGGGAAGCAGAGGATGGCTGGTGCATGCTCAGAGCAGTGCTGCCTTTCCCAGCCTCCTCAGAGGCTGATGATCGTTGGCTGGTTTTCGTGAGGCAGAGGTAGTTCAGCATGAATAGAGTGAGCAGAACTCATGCCACAGCAGCAGCCACGCTGAATGTGATAAGTGCAAGGGAGACTGCAGCTCAGAGAGAGATGTCTTTCTTTGCCAGTGCTGTTTGCAGAGGGCAGATAAGCTCCCTGGAAGCTGAAGCTCTCTGGAGAATGTGCAGAGGGATCAAGCCTGACTGTTAGGTCTGTTCAGTGCTTGGCTCATGGTATTGTCGGTGGCACTGTGATATGTTTGTAATGTAAACAGACGGGGTGAACACAGCTTCAGAAAGGATCCACACAGCTATCGCTGCTCATCAAATTAATCCCTAGAGGGCTGCTGATAAGCAACCTAACCCGGTCGATGCAGGGATGCTCCATTCCCAGGCTGAGGCTCCCAGGATCCAAGAGAGCACAAAAATAGGGGTGGCAAATTGGCTTCCTGAGGGTGAGGGTAGGCAGCCTGTGTTTGCACAGATGATGCCATGGGTCATGGCTGCAATTCTGGAATGAAATGTATTTATTGTGCAAACTCATTTAAGGAAAAAGCTGACTTTATTAGCTGGTCTCTGGAAAAGAGTCAGCATTTCTGCAACCTGTTCTTCCGTAGCTAAGGAAGAGCAGGCTTAAGCAAGCACTCACCAAAGGTGTGTTGCATAATTAGTGGCACACAATTTATCTCATTTATTCTTCTGTAGGAGCTTAAATACGTTGGACATCAGCTGTCAGTCCCTACACAGGCGCAAGGTGAAATATGCTGCTTTAATTTCTTCAATTTTAACCAAAAAGAAGTCCTAGAGCAGTTGAGGAATGCTTTGTTTTCCTTAGACTCTAATGCATGCCCTGTATTATGGGACTGTCTGCATGAATTGGGCCATTTCCTCGCTGCTGTCTGACAGCCCAGTAAATATGAAGGCAAATTCTCATCTCCTTCACCTTTCCACTTTGAATCACCATATGGAAAAACAGACGTGGATTCCACCCTGCTTTAGAGTCATGGAAACGAGCTGTTATGAAATGGGGAAAAGGAACTGTATCCTGGCAATTCCTGAATGAGCAGCTCGAGAATTGACGTAATTGCAAGGCGCCGGGAGAGAGCCGACAGAAAGGAGGAGTCAAGTTAGAAAATGAGTAGAAACAAGAGTGTGGTTAGGAAAGCTGAGCTCTCCTTCCTTTCCCTTTTGGCCAGATGATGTTTTGCCATTGCCAGGTACAACTTCTTTCAAAGCAGATAACTAATTTATGCTAGAATGACCAATTAAAATTGATTTCAATTGATTTCCAGTAATATGTAGCCATTTTATAAAGTGATCTGTGTCTCTCCAGCCTGGCAGATAAACTAATACACAGCACATAGAAGTTTTATCACATGGAAATAAATATGAAAGCTGGAGTTTTGTCTGCAGGTGGCATACATGACAGAAACAGAGATAATGGGGCTGAAATTAGTTGAGAGACCTGCTTAATATAATGTCTTTTCTCCTGATATCCCCAGTGAACTGGGAAATCAACATATCCTGCTCATAATACTTTGTGTTTTGCCCCTGTGTGATGCTAACAGCCTGGTTTTCCTGGTGGTCATGTCATGGAAGCAAGGATGTCCCCTAGGAGACCACAACTGCTTTGGCCTGTTCGTGTTTGGAGATGTCCTCCCAAAATCTGTCAATATGTGCTATAAAAAACTGCTCCTTACAGATCCCAGTGTTTTGAAGAGACAACTCAATCTCTGCTCCCCCACACTGGTTGTTGCTCTTTCCAGCAGCAGAACCAGAGGGAGAGGAAAACCTGGGAGATCCCATCCAGGCACCGGCAGCAGCAGGAAGGGGAATCTAGCACGAACTGTCCCTTTGGTAGCAGGACAGGAGGGGCTTTCCTCAGTCCCCTGTCATGGTGCTTGGATCCTAAGACCAGGACTGGCAATTCATTCAGCTGTCTGAGCTGGGGGAGTCCATACTGCCTTTCCCTGTGCTTGAAGCCCACTGACAGCAGGGTTTGTGCCTGTCTCAGTGCTCTGGCTGCAGCTCCCATTACTGCAAGCATGGGACGAGCAAAATGCTGGTCCCCTCGCCCTCTGTCTGCGTGCCCAGAGGTGGGCTCCATCCAGTCTGAGGAGGTGGCACAGCTATTGCATCTGTGCACTCCTGATGGCTTGGCTAGAGTCAGAAATGTTTAGATTTAGTTCAGTTTACAATTTTTTTCCTGCCTCCTCCATGAGTCACATCCTATACAAGGATCTCTCCGCTGGCCTTTCTGTGCAGCTGTAAAAAGAAACACAAATTGGACTCAATTAGCTGAGCAGGGTGTTGGGAAGCACCACAGGAGAGGAGGTATTTCCTATCCTAGGCTTTATATGGCACTTTTAGTGTGGCAGTGCTTAAAAAGAGCACGCGAGCCTCTGTCCCTTTGGCACTTATCCACACTAAATGTGTTGGGAAGATCTTAATCCTGGAAAGGGTGTTTGGGTTGTAGCAGCAAGAGGACTGGCTGCTCTCCGAGGCCTTCATTTTTCCAGTGATTTGGTGACGTGTGCCTGGATCCTGGATCCATGTATTCGAAATGGGAAGGTTGTTTATTTTTTTCCTGGAGGCCCCTAAGCAGTGCCATGGGGCAGGGGCTGCTGTTTGAAGGGAATTTGGTGCTGGTGGTCCCCAGCTGCTGCAGTTTGGTGAAGAATTTAGCTTTTCAGAGCATTTGGAACTTTTGTTTTGCTAAAAAAACCCTCCAAGCACAGGGAAGAAAAGATCTTTGTCTTTCAGCTGTGAGCAAAGAAAGCTCGTAGTATATATCTGTGAGCCACCAGAAATCCCCTAGCAACCAGGCTTAACGATCCCAATATTTCATTGCAGGATCATAGGAAATCAGAAACTCTTACAAAAGCACTGCTGTTATTTAAAATATGAAGTTGCTGCTGGAGGCTTCTTTAGAAAGAGGCCCAGAATGGGCAAATCCCATTCCTCTTGGTATTTATAGCTTGCCTTTTAGCCTCTGCACACATAGTCCTTGTGCTTTCAAACAGCTGGGACTGGCTGAAAACTGTGTCCCCGAGGTCAGGGTCTGAAACAGAGACTGAGGAGGTTTAACTTGGGGCCACCACGTTTGGAAAGTTGCAGCCTGAGTCAATGAACTGTGAAGTTTTTGTAGAAATGTGAGGGAAATTTCCACCACACGCTCCCCCTTCTGTGCTGCTGAGATGTCATGTGGCTGTAGGTGAACTGACTGGCATCATTAATCACCTTCAGCATCTCTTTCCTGTGCGGGGAAATTCGGAGACAACGAAAGGAAAATTACTGAAGCTGGACTGCTCTTTGCCAACCCCAGGGCTGCAGTGTCTGGGCATGGCAGGTCTTCCAACACATCCATATCCTGTGTCACAGCAGGCACACCAAGCAGCCCAAAGGGACTGTGAGGCCATTAGAACCTGCAGCCAGCTCATCCGCGTTGGCCTGGAGGATTCTGTGGGTGATACATCTCTGTCTGGCACCCTGCCATTGCCAAGTGTGCATGCAGTGACTGAACACTAGGTCCTTGCCGTCCCCTCCAAAGGCTCCTGCTGCAGCATCGTGCTTGTCACATCTCCCCTGCCCCTGTGAGACCCTCTTGTCACTACACAGCCTGGGCAGCACTCTGTGCCAGGGAGCAGCTCCCCAGGGAGTGGGAAAGCAAGCAGTGCCCGTGCTTTGCATATGCTTTCCACTTGGGAGTGAAGAAGTGGCTTTTATCAGGATGGGCAAGTGTCTTCGTGGCTTGATTTCTGCTGGGGCTGTCTTGGGAGAGGCTGTCGATGAGGTTGGTGGTAGAAGCAGCAGATTACACTCCGAGCATTAGTGCAGACTGCAGATGGAGCAGGGCTCTGATGTTGCTACAGAAACAGCAGTCGTGCAGGATGCATAAAGGCAGCATCCTTTGATAGAGATGTTGAGGCACTTGGACACCTCAGCTCGAGTGCTGCATCCATTTTTGAGACAGCCTTCAGAAAGGACCTGGTGGGGAATGTCCAGAGGAGAGCAGTCAGGCCCCTCGGTGACTTGGTAGCAAGGGGTGATCGGGGGGCTTTGACTTTTCTAGCAGAGAAAAAGCTAAGGGAGGTGTTCTGGCAGTCTTTGTGTGTGTAAGAAGTTGTTGCAGGCAAGAAGAGAGTCATCTGTCCTCCAAAAAGTAAGGGAGGTGTTTTGTCAAGGGAGATTCCAGCAGGGAACTCTCTGCCTGCAGGGGGCACACGGACAGATGGCCCCGAAGTGGCACGGAGTTTCCCTGGAGATGTCTGAGGACAGGTTCAACAGATACCTCCTCTGAACAGCGCTGGGTTGGGATGGATAGTTGGGCTGGCTGGCCTGTTATCACCCTGCCCAGCCCTGCTGTCTGTGATTCTGCACTTTGCAGAAGAAGAACCTAACAGCTCTTGTTTTACTTGTTTATGCAGGTAGTTTTGCAGAGAAGACTTACGAGTGGAGCTCAGAAGAGGAGGAGTCCGTGAGGAAGGCAGGACCAGTGCAGGTCCTCATTGTCAAAGATGACCATTCCTTTGAACTGGATGAAGCTGCGCTGAACCGCATCCTTCTCTCGGAGGCTGTCAGAGATAAAGAGGTTGTGGCTGTGTCTGTTGCTGGAGCTTTTAGAAAAGGAAAATCATTCCTGATGGACTTCATGCTGCGGTACATGTACAATAAGGTATGGCTCTAGCTCAGGTGGCTCTTCCCAGGGGTACAGTGCAGCTGCTCATTGCTCCCATGTACTGCCCAGGTATGAGCTGGACAGGACACTGGCTTGATCCTCTAGGAATGCTCAAGCCTCTCATTAGCATGAGCTTCACAAAACAAAAACAGTCTATAGTGGACTCTTGACTTTGGAGCAGAGATGTTCACATTTGCTGCTCTGTAGGGAGCCTCTCTAATAGGGGCTGCCCCCCTCCAGTGCTGGAGGAGAAGTGTAAAACCAAAGGGATATGAGAACTCCAGCAACAACTTGTGTTCCTGCTTGCAGGAAGCAGTGGACTGGGTTGGAGATTACAACGAGCCTCTGACTGGTTTCTCCTGGAGGGGAGGGTCTGAGCGGGAGACGACCGGCATTCAGATATGGAGCGAGGTTTTCCTGGTGGACAAGCCTGATGGTAAAAAGGTTTGTGCTTCTCTCTTGTGTAGCTATCTGCTGCTAGTCAGCTGATTTTTCTCTTCCAGCTTTTGTAAGACTCTCCTGCCTTGTCTTAGGTGGCTCAAATGCCTGTGCAAGTTTAGAGGAGGTATTCAGTGCCATATCCCTAATTTAGCATGAATGGGTTAATGGTTTATTGAGTTGATAGGATGTCTAGGTGTTTGGCTTCTGTGACATGAAGCTAATGCAGACTCAGGAAAAGACCCAACCTCACTGACAGCAAAGCATAGCTCTCTGTGCTGCATAGCATTAATTTCACTGCCTGCTGGAGTCAAGAGTGACTGGGGCTGCTCTTTTCCTTTGTCCTCCACCAATTATAAGTCTGAGGCAGGAGCAGTGAGATTCCCAGCACAATAATGCAGCTGACATTCCTCCCCCCACCCCTTTGGCATTTGAGAGTGATTTTGCTTGGATGCAGATACTGACCAGGTGCATCCAAGCTGACGTGGAGCTTTCTGCCCTTCAGGTTGCAGTGTTGCTGATGGACACACAGGGGACCTTTGACAGCCAGTCCACCCTGCGGGATTCAGCCACTGTGTTTGCCCTTAGCACAATGATCAGCTCCATACAGGTAAGAAGGGGGATGTCTCCAGGAGTCACTTCCTAAAACGCAGTGGCAAAAACCCAGCAGGTTGGCACCAGCGTGACACAACAGCTAGCCAGGGCCTTTGGTGGGAGAGACAAAGGCCATCGTGTTGGCTGCACTGAGCTGTGTCTTGGTACAGAGCTCAGCATGTCATAAAAATAGAGAAGAAGGAACATTACTTGGACCTGACAGGCTTCCAGGCTGGGGCATGACAGCCCCTGGTGCTCCCATGCTGGAGTGTTTCACTGCACAGGGAACAGCAATGCCTGTCTGGCAGTGTGAGTCTGTCCAGCCATACAGCTTTGCTTGGGGCCTCTCTTTTACCAGCACCATGGGCCGTGAGGGACTTTGGCTGTGTCCCCATGGTAATGTCGTAGGCTTTAACCACTTCGATCCACGCGTTGGCCATTCTGAGTATTCTCAAGTTCTTGTTTTTAAATGCAGGTTTACAACTTGTCCCAGAATGTGCAAGAGGATGATCTGCAGCACTTGCAGGTAAGACCCTTGTCCCTGCTGCACCACAGCACTGGGGGTGCCTGGGTCACACCCTGCACTTTCAAGCTGTTTTACTCTGGAAAGGCACTTTTGCATTTGGAGCCACAAAAAGGTTTTTCAGTTTCCCAGCTCTCATGTTGGTTCATGGGCATGGAGGAACAGTCACTTAGGTTGAAACCTGTCCTGCCTATGCCCGTGTGGTGTGGCTTCTTGGGGGCCTGGATGCTTTGGCCTGGCTGTCAGTGGGACCCTTGCCAGGAGGGACTGTTCCTGTCTCTGGGACATGTGCCTTCCTCAAGGCTGGTTGCCCGTGGAGCTGGAAATGCCCCACGTGCTGCAGTGGGTGGCTGGAGGGCGTGGAGAGGCTGAAAGAACCAAGGCCGAGAGGGGAGATGGTGAAGGTCTTCAGCTGTGTGTCCTTCCATGGAATTATACAGGGGTTCCTCAGGGAGCACAGACCCATCAGAGGCCAGGAGTGACCTGTGGGGCTGGAAACATGCAGTGACTAGCAGCAAGGGGCTCAAGTGACTGGTAATACAGAGAGATCTAAGGTAGTTAACCATGTATTGGCTGTACTCCTGCTGCTGCCATCATCCATCCACTGCTCCATGAGTAGGGGCAGTAAAGGTGCTCATTTGACTTAAGTGATGGGGAAGCTGAAGGTAGAAGTTTCACTGTTCATGCTGTAGGAAGGGATCTTTGGATTATTAGGAGAAGCCCAAAGAAACTGGGTAGTTGTTTATAAACCTGAATATTGCCATCTGGTACTGGCTCAATAGAGGTGACCCCTAAGGTAATTACAGCCCTGACTGTTGGAGCCAAGCAGCTAATTGGATTTTTGTGGCAGAAGTGTCCTGCCCATTTCCTGGTATTACCTCTAGCTTTCTCTTCTCTTTAGGTGGTTGATTGATTGATTAAGTAGGTTTTTCCAGGAGCTTAAGAAAAAGGAAAGAAAAGTAAAAGTCCAGCTGAAAAAACCCAGCATTTTAAGAATTTTGCACCATTTCAATCAGTAAATATTTTTAACAATGTCTTTTTAAACATTGAACTTATCCAATGCAACTCTGATCTTTCAGTTTGGATTTTAAGCTGTTATTGTTTAACACATTGACCCATTTGTAGGCATCTGTGAAATACATTATTGTGCCTGCAGTTAGAAATTACAGTCCAGAGAGACTGGAGAGCCTTCACATCTTGCTGGTAGGCTGCTCTTACAGTCTTTGCACAGTGGGGGTTTGCAGGGAAAGTACTTATTTCTGAATTCATTTCCGCTTCTTCTTGGAGTGTTTAAAGAGAGCGGGGCTCCACCAGTCCCCTGTAGCACGTGAAGTTTCTGGTTGATATGAAAACAACAGCAAGCAGCTGATTTGAGCCACTTTTCACAGATTTGGCAGCTAAAAATTCCAGGCTGAGACCTTTCACCTAAGGGCTCAGCACAGTGATTGTCTGTAACAGCTCTGTGTGCCCCTCGGATGTGAACCAAAAGCACACAGCCAGCCAGTTCCTCTTCCAGCTCTGCAAACGGTGCTGTCAGCCCCAAGCCAACAACCATCCCTTGCTGCTGTGCCAGTGGCCCACAGCCATCTGTCTGGCCGTGCAGACTGACAAACTGACAGTCCTGTTCTTTGCTTCTCCTTCCAGCTTTTCACCGAGTATGGCCGGCTGGCCATGGAGGAGACATTCTTGAAACCATTCCAGGTGAGTCCAAGGGTCTCGGCCAGCGCTCGGCCCCTCTGCCAGAGCTGGTTTGGCCCCGAGCCGGTTGGCTTCACCACGAGGTGTCACTGCAGTTTGCAGGATGGGGAGGAGATGGGGATGCCTTAGGTCTGGCTCAGCTGTGGCAGAGGAAAGGCTTTGTGCTTCCTTCCCCCCCGCAAAGAGGCTTCCAAATACATCTAACATCCCTCTTTCTTTCCTCTCTGAACCCTTGCCATCCCAAGAGCTCTGCCCTGTCCTGCCAGCTGTCCTGCTTAGCTTGGAAAGCAGTCAGGTTTTGCAGCAGGTTTGTCATGCTGTCTACCCAAGGTCTGTGCCCAGCTTTTTCTCTGAGAGGTTTGAACTCACCTGCCCTGGGAATCCCTGCTCTGGCAAAATGAAAAGACAAGGATTAGCTCAGAGCGCTCGTGAGTGACAGCAAAGCTGTAGGAAGGCTCAGCTTAAGTGGGGTTTTAACTTCAAATAAGGGACATCTGTTCACCCTGCTGCTCCCCAACCTGTGCAAAGCTGCTGTTCAAAAAAGGGAGAGCAAGAGCTTGCTCTGGACCCCAGGGCTGTGAGCAGCTGGGAGGATGGTGGGCTGTGACAGCCCCTTCCAGTGGGGAAAGTGAATAGGAACAAAAAGAGACAAAGCAGAAGGCAGGGGGGCAGAAGGAATCCGTGACATGGCTGTGGTGGCTCACCAAAGCTCCAGTCCTTTAACAGATCAAGTAATGATTTCACATGGCTTTGATTACGGCTGCACCGAGCCCTGGGAGGCTGGGGAGGTGTTTGCACAGGTTCCAAAGCTTTTGGAGGTCTGTGGGACCAGGCTGTGAGGCAGGGAGTGGGGTCTAAGGGGATGGAGGGAGTGACACTGTGAGGTCCCCACGTGTCCTCACACCACAGTGGAGCTGCAGGGCTTGTTGCATGATCAGGGTGGTAAATAGATGGAAAACACCTTCTGTGGGGCTCTGGCCTTGTCCTGTACAAGTTGTTCCTTTAACCAGATGCTCTTTGGCAGTCCCAGTGGCTTGGTCCAGCTTCAAGCTGGCATCCCCAGTAGGTTAGGTGGTAACTGGATGGGGGTTTGTGAGCTTCCCAAAGTGGAAAACAGCAGGGAGCAGAACATGTTGTAAAAATGCAAATAGGAATTGGAACTGGGTTACAGTTATTTGACTTTTCCCTTCCAACATAAAAAGAGAATTGCCATCCTCACCACCATCCCAGGAGGCCTAAGGGGTTTTAAGGGTGTCTGTGGTCAGGAAGTGGAAATACAATTAAAAGGTTAAAAAAATACAACAAATGGAAAAATTGAGAGTTTTGGGGAGCTTTGAGGGTGTGTTGGATGCTGGTGTGGGCAGGTGACTGATAACCAATGTGAAAGCCACCAGTAAAAATACATGGCTTGTAGTGGCAAGCACTAGGAGAAAATTGTAACGTGGTACAGTAAAAATGCAGACATTAAATAAATATTCCTGTTCCTTATTTAAAAACTATCGGGATGATGTAGCCACATATTTCAGTGAAAGTGAAATGCTTCCTACATCAGTAAAAAGGAGGCTGTCATATGCTGAAGTCATTAGGGCTGGATAATAGGCTCTGATTTTACCAAAGACTGTAATTGCTCTCAAGTCCCACAGTTTTGTGGATAGCAAGTCTTGTCAAACAGTCCCATTATCAGTTTTTAAAAGGGCACGAGTTTGGTTGATAAAGGTGACTATCACCGTGATATGTTGCCTTCTGTGAGCCTTATCTCCCTACAATGCTAATTAAAAGCAAGTGAACAACATACCAAGTCAGCATTGTTTCTTTTAATCCATTGTAAATGGATTAAAAACTCATTAACTGATAGATGACAGAGCACGCTGAACTAATTTTAATAGGGAATCATCATCCTTCAGAAGTGTTTCCTTCGCCCAGGGTCTCTCTGGTTCACTGTCATCTTCACTGATGGATCTGGGGAAAAATATCAAGCGAGTGGTGGCAATGCTTGGGGGTGTGATAATGTTTGCTAGAGGGGTCGATGGTGATGTGGCCAGGTGAGCACTGGGGATCTCCTGTCTGCATCACAAAGTGGGCTTGTTCTGCAGAGCACATCTTTAGAGACATCTGAGTGGTTTAATTAGGAAGCTGGAGAAGGGTGATGGTAAATAAACTGCTTTTCCAGTGAGGAGGATGAGACAGCTGAGGCTGGATAAAGTCAGGCTAGCAAGGGGGAGCACAGTGTTAATGAGGGGGCAGTTTAATAGTTGGGGTGACTCAGTGAGAGATGCAGGGGTTTCTCTGGTGGCTGCAGGCTTTAAACAGAGACAGCTGGTCCTGGTCACGGTGGCTGGTGGCTTGCTGGGCTGGAGGGGCTGAGGGTGGCTAGGAGGCATGGTAAAGGCAGCATGTCTGGAACAATTTTGCTTAAGAAAAAAGAAAATAATTCCCAAGTCACAGTGCAAGGCTTGCAGAATGTGTTTGTGGAACAGTCCTAAACATGGACATGTCTCCTGAGCTTCTCATGGTCTCAGAAAGAACAGCATGTCCTGACACAGCTAACTGGGTGCAGTTGCTGTGGCTTGTCAGGCTGTTAGGAATGGCCAGCTCACTGTTCTCCCTTTCTTTTATTTAACCTTCCCTAATGTTTTATCTTCCCTCCCTCCCTTAAATCTTTATTCTAAACTTAGAGAATTTTTAGGGGAGATTCCAAAGAAATGGATTCCACTTGCTGACCTGCTTATTCCTGTGCATGAGAGAAACCCTGGCACCTCCTGGGCTTCAGCATTCAGGGCTTCCCCCTCCAAACCATGTATTCCTTACCTGGAATGTGGGTCCCTTGCACAGATGGGACACTGGAAACATGATTTCTTCTGAAAGCTTTTTATTTTTTAAAAATTAAAAGTTGTCCGTGCTGGTATTTATTTATTTATTGCATAGGAACTTTGGATGCCTCAATAAAGAGTACAAAAGCCAGTGATTTCTTATTCACCCTCGTTATCCTGCATCTGCTTCTCATTAAAAGTCTGTCTGGAAGGCTGCCCAGTGAAAAAGGCTGCAAAAATGAGCCCGTAACATTCCCATCGGATGGAACTAAATGTGGCTGGAATTAGGGAGCTCGTTGCCTTTTGTCCTGGTTAGCCAAAAATCTCTTCCTTGTTCTGCAGTTTCAATGATTGATGCTCTTCTTCAAGCTAGGGAATCAAACCCACCACCCAGCAGCCTGGGCTTTGCTCCCCCCTGCCCCTTGTAGGACACAGCCACACGTGCAGTGAGTCTGTGCGGTCTCAGCGCAGTGGTATTTCCCCCAGTAAAGGTGTGAGGTGCTGCTGGAGCCAGGCAGAGTCAGGGCCAGGTCTCATTGCAGCATGAGGGTGGAAGCCAGGGTGCCAGGGGGGTCCTGCCACTGCTGTGGGCTCTGACATCTGCTGTGAGTGATGGTGGAGGGGGGGAGGCCCTGAACTCCCTCCTGAACCCCCTTTTAATAACATACAGCAGAGTTACACATCTCATGTCCTGCTCCCACGATTAGCAGCGAACAACTGAGCAACACCCTTGGAAGCTGAGTTTTTCCAAGCTGGAGCAGCTGGTAACTTTGCCTCAGTGACACTGTTTGACACTGTTGTGTTTCTGTCTCTGTTTTCTAGTCCCTTATATTCCTTGTTCGTGACTGGAGCTTCCCGTATGAATTTTCCTATGGATCTGATGGTGGTGCAAGATTTTTGGAGAAGAGGCTGAAGGTGTGTTCTTTCTGACCTGGGTTCATTTAATGAGCACTGCTGACCTGGGGGTATGCTCGTGGGTGATGGAGAGCCAAGAGATAAATTGCCTGTGTGGGGGGAGAGTGCACAGGGCATGAGATCTTGATCTGGGGGACAGTCAGAGCTGGCAAGAGGGGAGGGAGCAGGGAATGCGTGGTGGAAAAGGACCTGGGGGTGCTGGTTGACAGCAGCCCAATATGAGCCAGCAGTGTGCCCAGGTGGCCAAGAAGGCCAACAGCATCCTGGCTTGTGTCAGAAATTGTGTGACCAGCAGGACCAAGGAGGTGATTGTCCCCCTGTCCTCAGCTCTGGTGAGGCCACACCTCAAATACTGTGTTCAGTTTTGGGCCCCTCACTACAAGGACATTGAGGTGCTGGAGTGTGTCCAGAGAAAAGGCATTTTAGGAGGCTGAATTTCCTTGCCAGGAGGGCTGAGGCTGCATGTGCTAAGCTTCTGCCCAAGCCCAGGCTCCTGGGGTGCTCTTGCTGGGAGCGGTGTTAGAGATGGGAGTCAGCAGATTCCTTAGAGACCAGGAGTGATGCTTTAGTAACAGGAACACTGATGGGTGAGGGCTCTGCTGGGATTCCTCAGGAAATGCATGGGTGATTTGGTGGTGGAGAGACCTAATGAAAGGGGAGACAAGCAAGGCCCTAGTGGGAAATCCCAAATGTTTTTGTATTCCAGTCATACACGGACATGCACATTTCCCAAACGATAATAACACACCCCAGGGCATGTGGTCAGAGATCTGCTGGTTCCTTGGTCACTGCAGGAGCCCTGGCTTTGTCCTTGTGTGACATACCCCTACGGGATGGCCTTCTGGCTTGCTCTTGCAGCCACAGTGTGGAGTGCCCAGTGCTCCTGCCAGCACTGCTGGCCCAATGTCACTGGTGTCCCCATCAGCAGGAAACCCCTGACCCCAAACTGGTCTCTCACAGGTCTCGGGAAATCAGCACGAAGAGCTGCAGAACGTCAGGAAGCACATCCATTCCTGCTTCACCAAAATCTCCTGCTTCCTCTTACCTCACCCGGGCCTGAAAGTCGCCACCAACCCGAATTTCGATGGAAAGCTGAAAGGTAAGAAGACATGGGTCTGTTTTTTAAGTGGATACCTTAGATGCCCTCACAGATTCTCCCACTGGTTCCTGAAACCTCTCTTCAGTATTTTCCATGAAAAAAACTGGGATAGGAGCTGGATCCTCCTCCCAATGCCATACACCCTCTCAGCTTGTTCTTCCAAGTCCAGCAGCTGCCTGTTTGTTGCCAGATGCTTTTAACCTAAGAGAGAGGTGGAGGCCAAAAAGGTCTCAGAGCCACTGGCCCTGTGTGCTGTCAGGACAGATGGTCGATGGGCAACCTGGGAAGGGCAGGGCTGAGATAGGAAGATCATGGATGTGGTGTTAAACCTGTGATTAAGCAATTAGGCCTCACTTGCAATTCCACACGGATGCAGAGCAGAGCAGTTGCTGGAAGGCAGGCTGGTGCCTGCAGAGGGTGCAAGGCCAGTTACACATGCTCTCAAGGGAATGGTACTTCACTTTGAAAAGCTTTCTAAAGAATATTTAATCTTCCTAACTTATCTGATCAGTGATTTCCCTACAGGTCAGGCTTAGTTCAACAGGTTCAAAAAAAAAAGGAGGAAGGAAAAAAAAGCCATGGTAAGATTCTGTACCCTCAGATGCTATGAAGCCTTGAGAATGTTAGGAGATGACTCTGCCTCTGTTAAGTGAGACAAGCAGGCCATGGACCCCTCAAACAGCACCCTGTGCCAGCTCTGTGCTTTGGCAAAGGGGACAGGCTGGTAAGAGCAGGGATTGTGCCTGTTCCTGGTACCTGCACTGAGGGGTGTCTGATGGTGCAGTGTAAATGCACAGTCACTCGCAGGTGTCCTTACTGTGCCTGTACCAAGCAAACCTAAAGGTTTGCAAAAGCTTTAAAATGCTTTGCAATGAGAATTCCACATATGGGTTCACAGAGGACCAAGAAATCAGCACAGAAAATCTTACCTGCTGGCACAGGAGGTGGCAGAGATGAAAGCCAGAGAACCTAAGCCCTGGCAAAAGATTTCCACTACAAGTGTCGTGGAGCAGAGCAAAGGGGAGGCACAGCACGTGTCCGTGCCCTGTACACTAAAGGTTATGATTTTCAAAGAGTGTTATGTGTCTAGGTAAGGACATGCTGCTCTCTGGCTATCAGTCTTGCATGCACTTTATCTGTCCTAAGGGGACAGGCTGAGGGAGTTGGGGTGTTCATCCTGGAGAAGAGAAGGCTCTGGGGAGACCTTAGAGCACCTTCCAGTGCCTGGGGGGGTACAAGAAAGCTGGGGAGGGACTTTGGACAAGGGCATGGAGTGATAGGATGAGGGGTGATGGCTTTAAACTGGAAGAGGGGAGATTTAGACTGGATATTAGGGAGAAATTGTTGTCCATGAGGGTGGTGAGACACTGGCCCAGGTTGCCCAGGGAAGCTGTGGCTGCCCCCTCCCTGGCAGTGTTCCAGGCCAGGTTGGATGGGGCTTGGAGCAACCTGGGCTGGTGGGACGTGTCCCTGCCCATGGCAGGGGGGTTGGGATGAGATGAGCTTTGAGGTCCCTTCCATTCCATGATTCTGTGATCATCAGCAAACACAGGTTTTTTTCCCATGCAGTCACATTTGTGTTTGCACAGATATTTTTCAGACCACAAAGCTGGTTTGTGGATCTGTGCCCAGCTGTATATTCTGTCTGTGGGCTAAGTAACAGCTTAACTTGGGGCCATGCTCATTTCTGAGTGCTCACATCACTCAGTTACAGGGTGCTGGAGTCTCTGGCCTGATTCTCCTGCTCGTGTTTCATGTGAGTGCATGCTGAAGCCCAAGTCTGATGGAGGGGTGGTACTGACAACACTGGGTTTTGTTTCCAGAAATAGATGATGAGTTCATCAAGAACTTGAAGATTTTGATTCCTTGGCTGCTTAGTCCCGAGAGCCTGGATGTTAAGGAGATCAATGGAAACCATATCACCTGTCGAGGCCTTGTGGAGTATTTTAAGGTGTGTGTTCATCTCTGGCATGCTGGCACTTGTGCTGTAATTAAAGGGGAAAGCAGCAGCAGGCAGGAAATGTTCCTGGTCTAGCTGATAGTCCTGACTCTCATTGCTGCAGAAAGCCAACACCTCATGGTCATGTATTTGGCCCCACAATAAGCCCAGGAAGTGGGCAGGGCTGTTTTCCTCCCCTGGAGAACTGAGGACCAGGGGGAGGTAGGCTGAGGGCTGTATTCCCATTGCCTTCAGAAAAAAAAGCTTATTTTTGTTGTCATGACTACTGGGACATTTTAATGCAAGACAGCAGTGAGTAATTCTCACCACCTACTCTCCAGGGCTACCTGACTCTGGCTCCTTCACTGAAGGATGGAGGTAGGTGCAGATTTGATGGCAGAGATTCTTAGTGTAAGTGGTGGAGCGAGAGCCTTTGGTGACTGACCCAGGGCCACCGAAGGAGCTGAGCTCCAGCCATGCTACGTGGCATTTTCTGACAGAGCATCCCCTGCTGAAGCCATCTCGTGCCAGAAATGTCCTCCTTTTCTGTGTGTGCTTTTAACCTCCTGTTCAAGCTGTGTCTGGAACTGGGGGGGGGTGTTTGCGTGTTGCTCGCGAGCACCGTGTTCGACGTGATTTCATTTGCTGTGCACTGTTTTGCAGGCCTACATCAAGATCTACCAAGGGGAAGAACTGCCACACCCAAAGTCCATGCTGCAGGTACGTGAGGGTGAGCTGGTGGGCGTTCACACACTGTCATCACCAGTGATTTCCAGCTAGAGCAGCACATTGGCTCTTCTGTGATTTTATTTCAAATACCTTAGTGTAACAACCCAAGAAATGGCCCTTTTGGCAGCCACGAGTCTGACACAGCTCAGCAATTGTGGCAGCACGGCTCGTGCAGCTTGGCCAGGCTCTGGTGTCACACTGGCTGTGCTCACAGTGTCAGCCAGCTCAGCTGAGTGTTCCCTGCAGGTAAATGGTGTCCTCGGCTGCAGCGGGGCTGTGCATGGAGGGGACGTGGCCCCACACGTGGGCAGCGCCTGCTGGGCTGCAGCTCTGCTCTGCGAGCCACATGGCTTTGGGGGAGGTTGCAGCTGGAGCTGTTTACATAGGACTGAGCCTTTTATCTCTTTTCTTGCTGTTTCTCACAGCCCAAGCCAAAGTTTTCGTTGCTCTGGCTTGGAGGGTAGGAATCCTCCCTCCACAGAGGCTTCTGCCTGGGGGGGACTGAGGAGGCTGGACATGTAAATATGGGATGGCATTGGTCAGAGGCTGGGGAGAGTACACTCAGCTAAGACAAAGGAGCTGTTTAATTCTGTCCATGTGCACCAGGGTGCCATGTGTGTGTCCTGCCCACATACACGTAGTACATGAAGGGGGCCTACAAGAAAGCTGGGGAGGGACTTTTTACAAGGGCCTGTAATGAGAGGAGGAGGGGTAATGGGTGGAAGCTGAGAGAGGGAGGGTTTAGACTGGATGTAAGGAATAAGTTCTTTACCCTGAGGGTGGTGAGGCACTGGAACAGGTTGCCCAAGGAAGTTGTGGATGCTCCATCCCTGGAAGTGTTCAAAGCCAGGTTGGATGGAGCCTTGAGCAACCTGGGCTGGTGGGAGGTGTCCCTGCCATGGCAGGGGGGTGGGAACAAGATGATCTTAGAGGTCTCTTCACACCCAGACCATTCTGTGATTCTATGATTATTCTATGTCACCGTCCCTGGAGGTGTTTAAAAAAAATGAGCAGATGAAGCACTTGAGGCCGTGGTCTAATGGTCTAGTGGTTAGGGAGATGATGGGATAAAGGTTGGACTTGATGATCCTGGAGGTCCTTTCCAACCATGGTGATTCTGTAAGTCTGTGACTGTGGGTACCCAGGCAGGCAGTGGCTGCTGCTCTCTGCAATTTTGCACTTCTTAACCCTGTCTTTCTACAACTAAACTTTGCACCCCTTTTCCCCTTCTTGCAGGCCACAGCAGAAGCCAACAATTTAGCAGCAGTTGCCACTGCCAAAGACACCTACAGCAAGAGAATGGAAGAGGTAGGTGGTGCTGAGCACGTGCTCATGTCTCCTGGCTCTCCTGACCTCCTGGGGACACCTCCCTGCATGCCTCTGCTGAATTTGCATCCTCTTCCTGGTGTTCCCAGCCTGGGTAGATGCAACCCATGCTATGGCTGGTGTTAATTAAGGGATAAAGTCATTATAACTGGCTTTTCATCTATGTGCTGCCCTCTCAGCCCCTCTGTCAGCTCTGGCAAGGGGATGTTGGTGGTGTTTTAAGGTGAAGCTCAGACCCCAGCCTGTCTCCAGCCACTTCCAGGCCCCACTGTGTTCATCAGTATGGGAGACTGCTGCCTTGTGGCAGCGAAGGGGCCCAGAGCTGCGTGGCCAAAGTGCCTGTAGACTGCCCAGAGCCTTAAAACTAATGTGTCCATGCTCTGAAGCAGCAGGAAAACACCACAGAGTTTCCAGCACTAAAAAATACTGAGGTTCAGGGTCCTGTCATTCAGTGTTGCCTGAGATCCTGGCTTGGAGGGGGGATTGAACTGAGGAGGGGAGCTGTGGGACGCAGCTTCCCAGCGCAGACACTGCCCTGTTTTAACCTGCACCTTGCAGAGCTGTGGGTGCTGAGTTTTCCAGCGTGATGGGACTGTGTTTTCCACACAGGTCTGTGGTGGGGACAAGCCCTTCCTTGCACCTAGCGACCTCCAAACCAAACACGTGGAGCTGAAGGAGGAGGCCGTGAAGCTGTTTCGCGGGGTGAAGAAGATGGGCGGGGAGGAGTTCAGCCGCCGCTACCTCCAGCAGCTGGAGAACGAGATCGATGAGCTCTACATCCAGTACATCAAGCACAACGACAGCAAGAACATCTTCCACGCCGCCCGCACCCCCGCCACGCTCTTCGTGGTCATCTTCATCACTTACGTGATAGCTGGAGTGACCGGTTTCATTGGCTTGGACATCATAGCCAGTCTGTGCAACATGATCATGGGCTTGACACTTATCACACTCTGTACCTGGGCATATATCAGATACTCTGGGGAGTACAGAGAACTGGGCGCAGTTATAGACCAAGTGGCCGCAGCGTTATGGGACCAGGTAGGATAAAGAGCTTTTGATTTAAAACAAACAAACAAAAAAACCAACCCCAACCCCACCAAGTTCTTAAGCATTGAGTTTCTTGGGGCTTTTCCTCCCCTTTGGAATGGTTTTTGCAGTTGTGTTGAGGGTTGGTAGATGCTCCAGCTGCCCGAGTGCATTGTGAGCAGTGAGAGATCTGTGCCCTTGTCTTCTCCAGAAAGCACGGCGATGAGTTTTAATCCCTTCCTTAGACCTCCTAGCTGGGGAGAGCAGGGACAGAGGATCAGTCTGGGGAGCTGATTGTAAGGGGGAGATGTCTTAGGGAGCCTGGGTGGGGCTGTAGCACAGGTAGGCAGGAGGGGATGGGGTGCAGAGCTGCGTCCTGCCCGCTGTGCCATGAGCTGTGTAGATCCGGGCTGGGGATGAGAAAACTCACAGCAAGCTGCTTTGTTCTGCCTATTTTTTTTGGTCTTCTTGTCTCACCCGTCACCAAATGCTGGTCTGTGGAGCTTCAGACCTTGTGGGAATGGGGCAGGATCTCATGGAGGAGGTGTTCTCTGAGCTGCTGTGTGTGTGTGTTTTTGTGTGCATGTCTGTGTTACGTCCAACACAAAGCCCTGTGTCTCGCCCCTGGTTCAGGGCAGGGATTTTGGCTCTCCCTGCAGACCAAGGCCAGGTCTCAGCTCTGCCTCTTTTGACACCAGGCCCTGCTTTCCCATTACAGTCAGTTGGTCTCACCTGCTCTTTTTAGATTTATTTTTCCTAACGACATAGGAAAGTCTTGGTTGGGCCCTGATGTCAAGCAGGAACACCTCTAAAATCTTACAAAAGTCACAGTGAGAAATCACCCCCTGCATTGCTCTGCCCCCTTCCCGTACGGTGTGGGTGCAGTGCTCAGCCCTGGCAGGGGTCTCTCACAGCCCACAGCCTCAGGATTTTTACCACTCAGTCCTTCCTGTTTCCCCTTCTGCACCAGCCCTTTCCTCTCCCTGTCACAGAGCTGCCCAGGAAAGCCCAGACCCTGTGGGGAAAGCCCAGACTCTGCAGGCTCCTTCTTCCCTCTGCCCTCAGGAGCTGCCCCCCTGGGTGCCTGCTGTGTTTAACCCAGCATTTTCCCGTCCCTGTGCAGGAACCAGGGAGGGTTAAGCAAGAAGAGGAGGCAGTGGGAAGCTGGAGACGCTGCCCACTGGCAACCTGCTGCCTACTTGGGGAAAAATACAGAGGTGAAAGTGCCTGGAGCTGCTGCTTGGCACCCAGCTGACCCGAGGCACAGCTTTCCAAGTGAGGGGAAGGTTCCTCCGAGGAGCTGTGCAGACAGGCAGGCACTGGGGCTTGGCCAGCACGACTCTGCCATACACGGGACTGGTGCCCGAGTGCCCCGGGTGGGTTCAAAGCCCTCAGGGCTCTGTCCTATGCCACCACTCAGTGTCCTGTGGCAGCAGGACTGGCTGCAGGAGGGGTGGATGGAGCCATGAGGGGTCCTGCAAGAGGGGCAGCTGCCACCTTGGCACCAGCAAGTGGCTCTGGCCAGAGGGGAGAGCACTGTGCACTCCATGGGCAGGCGGGATACACAGAGATGCTTTTTGTTTTCTTTCTCCCCCTCTTTCTTCTCAATGCCTCTCCCCAGGGAAGCACAAATGAGGTAAGTTGCTCTTGTTCTCTGCATGCCACACCACTCCTCTCCCCCAAGCTCATGGGGAAAAGCATCCTGGCCTCAGCTGCACGTTCCAGCCGCGTCACTGCCTTCGGGCTGGCATCCTGGCCTTGCACCAGGGCTGGGCTTTGGTTGTTCCCTGGGATCCAGATGCCTGGGGAAGGGGGTTAAACATGGGCACGGTGCTGGAAGCCAAGTGGGGGAGAGATCTGGGTGGGCAGTGTGTTTTGTTGGGGATTTTCCTGCTGTGCTAAGTCAAACCTGAACGTGGGTTTGTTTTCTAGCACCAACCGCGCAGGCTCCTGCCCCAGCAAGGCCTCTCTGTACTCTAGAAGTTGTATTTTGGGCAAAACCACCCCCTATTGGATTAAGTAAGCTCAATGCAGAGTCTGGGAGGCATATTTGCTCTCCCCAGCCTCTTCCCTCTCACCCTGCTTGGCAGGGGAACTGCTCCAAGGGGAGCCCAGCACTCGCAGCACAGCCCTTTTGTCACCAAACCCTGACATCTCCCTTTGCCATTGCCAACACATTTTTCAGTCACTGAATTATAGGGGAGTTCCTCTTAAAAGAAAGTTGGAGCCACTCTCACAGGTCCAAAAGGCCATTAAAAAAAATAAGTAGTTAAAAATCAACATCTTCCTTCCCACCCCAGGCTGATATTCTGTACCTCAGTGCCGAAACGCTGACCTCTGGGTCCGGGGGCTTCACTCGGGCTTGTGCACAGCAAGAGGCAGAACACAGTCTTTGCTCTTAAACAAAGCCTGTCAAGTCAAAGTCAGCTCTGTGAGACCGGTTTGGCATGAAAAAAACAGCCTAAACCAGCACAAAATGCTGCAAGGGACTTACGTAGGATTTGAAGGTGTATTTTCAAGAAGGAAACCCAGAGGAGATGCATGAAGTCCCCTCCACCAGCCCGTGACATTCCCACCCCATCACAGAATCACAGAATGTTAGGGATTGGAAGGGACCTCAAAAGATCATCTAGTCCAATCCCCCTGCCAGAGCAGGAACACCTAGGTCAGGTCACACATCCCCACACAAAGCCCCACCTCCATTCCTCCGGCCTCTTGGGGATGTGGTCAGCATCACCTTCAACACCCCCAACCCTCCTCCTCCTCCTCGCTGCAGCTTTGGCCTCACCTGCTGCTCCTGCTTGGAAAGATTCATAACCAATAAAACACGATTCTCTTCCCTCTGGGACACTTCTCACGGTGAAGAGTTGGTGCAGAAACCAAACCAAACGACAGGGTTTGAAGCTGCCGCGCAGAGGGCATGCGGTGAGGCGCAGCGGGGCTGGGGACGTCACCGTCCTCTCCCTCTCTCTCTCTCTTTTCCAGGCTTTGTACAAACTGTACAGCGCAGCAGCCACCCACAGGCACCTGTACCACCACGCCTTCCCTGCGCAGAAAGCGGAGCCGGCCGAGGGCTCCGAGAGGAAGAAGGTGTGAGGCACCCGGGATGCTCCAGCGCTCTCCTCCTCCTCCTCGTGCCCGTCGCACGCTCCTGCCGCGGGAGAGCGGAGGACAGATCCTGGGGGAGGTGGCTGGGGGGGGTTTGTTCCAGGGGAAGATGTCAGCGTGGTTTTTGTTCTGTTAATATGTACATATTGGTACTGCTGCCACTACAAAGTGCTTGGAATTTGTAACAGCCAGCGTACGTCCCGGCTAATTTCTGAAGCCTTATTTTCCCCTTCTGAATTAGTTATAAAGTCACTGAAGAAATCATCATGCACATGATACTGCAACTAAAAAATCTTCCAGACCTTCGCATTACTCAAAAGCCAACTTATTTTCAGATACCTGAACAAGTTATAACATGTAACCAAGGTTTTTCTCTTCAATTAACTATTTAATTACCTAATTAAAAAAAATTAAAATGTATTAACTTGCTTTACCAGGAGCTGTAAGGGCACTTCTGCTATGGAATGTGAATGATCTCGTATGGAAACCATCCTTTTCTGTTCATAACCACAAAGTATCACTCTGTATATGTGCTGGAGAAAGTCTCACTGTATTTCTGTATATATATTCGTTATAGTACATAGAAAGTGTGGTCAACAGTTCTATTCTTTTATCATCAGAAGTATTAAAGTTTGGTTTTGGTTCCTAAGAAGTTCGTTATGCAGGAAGCAATTATTCACTAACGAGGTGAGAGCTTTTTTTACATTCATGGTTTCCTTTTGGCCTTCAGAATTGGTGCTTTAGTAAGCTGATATTTCAAAAATGCCAGGTCTCAGGTTAAATAAAAGTCTCCAGCTTTTAACAGCGGAGGAAAAGCTGCTTTGGTGAGGCCAAAGGAAGGGTCTGTTTGATTTCTACAAGGCAAAAAAACCCCAACCCTTCATTGATGAAACAAAATGATTTTTATTGAATTAATAGGATTTACAAGAAATGTGTTGTGGGGTTTTTTTTTGTCTGCAACAATGTTTATTGCACTAAAAAGAATCCATAAATAACATTTCAGGACAATCAATGAACCAAATGAAAATACTGGAGAGGGTTAACTGTACAATTAAAAATTCCACCCCCCCCAAGTAAGGAAGCTTTAATACAAGACAAAAGCTGGTTAAAAAAAAAGGAATTGTTGTCACATCCCTGATTTTCTCCGTGCTGTGGTACAGCTGGTGAGACAGTGCTGTTCCCTTCCCACCTGAGGGGGGCAGGGTTTGTGGAATGCAGTTTGCCTAGCATTTAAAAACCAGTGAAAAGTTTGTGGTCTTACAGGAGGTACAACTATTTCCCCTGTGTGTAACTGCTGTGAAAAGCAGTAGTGAATCTGAAGTAAAAAAATAAGGCAACTCACACTTTGCTTCCATGAAGCAGTCGGTTTAGATTGATGAAATCCACTTCTGCTGGCTGCAGTGCTGGGTGAGTGAAGAGGAACAGTGTCGGTGTTCTACGCCTTAAAGCTGTAAACACAGATCTCTCCTGAGGGGGGAGGAAGAGGAGGAAGTCCCGAGGGAAAACCATGGAAATATCCATTTGGATTTTAACCCGTGTTTGGAATCCAGGATGTTTCATATAGTTGCATCTATTGCCCTTTAAAAAATATATAGTCAGCTTCTTAATAATACAGCTGGCTGCTAGGAAAAGAACCCGGAATCACGGCTCCGATGAAACCCCGCGCTGGTTTGCAGAATAACAAACTAGTTCTTGTATGGAAAAAAAAAAAAAAGATTAACAAACAGGTTTTTTTTTTTTTCATTTTTATAAACAAGTAGAAAAATATTCAAGAGGAGAATAACAAAGGTGCAACGTCAACAAAAATAAGCTGCCTTTTCAACAAAAGCACTTTTTTTTTTTTTTCTTGAAGTGGGGGGGGAAAAAAAACAAAAAACCAAAAACCTTTTAAAGCTCTTAGTGTCCTGGGAAAAGTCTATTAAAGAAGAGTTGTTAGCTTAAAAATTCTTGCCGTGCTGCTGGGCGTACCACTGCTGCCGCTGCTTGCGGTGCTCCAGCTCGGTGAGCAGGGCCTGCCTGTAGGCTTCGTACAGCTTCACGATCCGTTCCAGTTCTTTCATGAAGAGCAGCTTGAGCATCCCCTGGTAGGTGTCCAGGTCTGCCAGCTGGAACAGCTCCCACTTCAGGATGTGATCGTATCTGTTTGGATGGCAAAAAAAGAGATGCTGAGTACAGGGGGTTTTCTGCACATTGTGGAAGAAATGGCTTCGTGGTGGCGCAGCCACAGATGGGACCCCCAGCGATCCAGCACGTTTGATGTGAAGAAATAAGGTAGAAGACAAGGAGGTGGGCCTCAAAGAGAGTTGGAGAAGCATCATTTAGAGCTCAACTGCAGAATCACTCATCACATGCCCAAGTAAACTCCATTCATTACATTCATTACACTCATTACAACGCCTTTTGGAAGCATTAAAACAGTAATTCCATCCCAAAAGCCTTGAAAATTGAGCAGTAAAACATCTTTTAAAACCAGAATAACACAAAACCCCACAATAACTTCATCAGCCTACCCTAACTCCCCAGCAGGTACCTCCCAGGAGGCAGAATTCCATAAGTTCCCTCTCTTTTTGCTTCTTGTTCTGGCCTTAACGAGCACTCTTGGACACTGTCCCCCTTCTTGGGTTAATTAGCAACAATAACCTTAAGTCTCAAACTGTGGGTCCCCACAGGGCCATGAAAGGGGAGTAATTAAACAGTGTCAGTGAGGACTGAGGGAGGGGGGAAAATCTAATTAGGCCTTAATTAATGGCTGCAAGTACTCACACCAGCAAGGGACGTCCTAACTGAAAATCTCGGATACCAAACACATGGTCCAATGCTTCCCAAATTTAATGTTTATAATATTTTACCTTTATAGATAAGCTACACAAACTATTCAAAAGGAAGCATTTTTCTCCATTACTTTCTTTTAACAGACCCCTTTTTTGTGTAGGGGAAGGTTTCCAAGATCCTGGGAGGAAAAAAAATGGTATTTCTCATCAAGTTTTTCAATGAAATCATGGTAATTCTGCAAGGAGAGGAATAAAGGCCTCTGGCTCCTGGCCAGATGTCCAGTGCTGCCATCACATCCCATAGGGAAGAGCTGCAGGATGACATTCAACAGGAGACAGTGGCAGTCAGGATGTTCCTTGAGGAGTTGGTAATAGAAATAATTCAGGACAAACCCAAGACACTGGGCCAAGAGCAAGTCACAGGACATCAGTGGAGGCTCTGAAGCCCACGTGGCCAAACAATTACAGGCTGGGGTCTGGCTCGTGTCAGTCAGCACAGACCCACCCACCCACGCCCAAGTAAAGGAGTAGACTCCAAAGCTGAAAATAAACAGGCTGCTCTCTCTGATGGTCTCCTTCCGCCTCCGCGTGACGACTGGAGTGGCCTGGCAGGGTGACATGGGCCAGCAGCCCTGAAGAGACCTGCTGGGTTCAGGACGAGACACACTCCCCATGGCTCAGAGGGAACAAGGGACACAGAACCCACACGTGAACCAACCGTGAGCACAGCTCTTGTGATGGGGCTGACCTGAGTCCACCTAAATTTGGAGAGACTTGTCTGAGAACTTCAGCAATGTCACCCCAAAATGAGCAGGGATGCTAACGTGGCCCCAGCTAAAGGGACCGGAGCAGCATGGAGCATCCTGGCCAGCAACAGAACAGGGCAGGCTGCAGAATTTCCTGAGCAAGGTGAGGAAACAGCCATTCCCCAACCCAGTTTTAGTCTTGATTTCGTCTGATCCAAGTCTTGCTCTGCAATAGGCATTTTAATGCCTTTATGCAGTTACGTCATCACTGGAATACCCCTCATTGCCTCCTTGCTCCCACTGCCTCTAAACATATACAATTCATTCACAATCTAATTTTCCTAACTTCAAAATAGGCACCTGACTACTACAGATCTTAAAAGAATAGAAGAAACCCATGGCACAAACACACTTCTTGATCCAACTGAATTACACGAGAAAACACATCCACTGGAGTGGAGGCTGAAGCCAAAATATCAGTAAATTTATGCAAATCACCTCCATTACATATTAAGAAGATCTCCTCAGAAGGCTGGATGCAGCAGAGAAGCACCAAGACATGCAGATGATTCCCATGCTCTTGAGGAATTTTAAGAACTTCACTAACCACAGCTTCTATAAACTTCCTAATTAACAGTTTTTATAAGAGAGGCGGGCGGCAAGGCGCTGCTCTGGGAGGTTTGCCAAGTCCAACTCTCTTTGTAAGCACGCGATGACCGAGTTCACGTGAAAACCAGCCCACCTCTGCTCCTTTCCCACTCGTCACCAATGGAATTCACTGCAGCAGGATTTCCCCTGCCTGATGGAACTTTTCAAACGCCCTGGGTCAATGGCATTTATTAAAACTCCACAGCAAGGCCAAATCTCAATGGAACGACTGTTTCTTACCCAGGTGACAACACAAGCAGGAAAGAAACCAACGCTCCATCACATGTGATAACGTGTTTGCAGGTTTTCTGGGGTCTGCAGTTTTTTAAGCACCATCACAGATTGCTAAACCCATGGTGGTTCTTTAGCTCTGTGAAGCTCTCACTGCTGATAGTTTCTCAAGAAAACCAGCACATCGTCCCTGGGGGGATTTCAGAGCCGTGGAGATGTGGTGCTGAGGGACATGGGGTAGTGGGGACTAGACAGTGCTGGGTTAATGGTTGGACTGGAGGAGCTTAGAGGTCTTTTCCAGCCAAGGTTGTTCTGTGATTCTGTAATCAGGACTGCAGATTCAAATATCAAAATTCCTGCAGAGCACCAAGCCTGCCTTCCTGTGTGAGAAAGCAGGAGCTAACTAGCCAGAACACTGGAACACCCAGTCTCCAGCACTGTTCCCAGTAGATAACAAGTACTTACTACAAAACAGGACACTGTCAACACAAGAGACCCTGAGCTGCCCTGAATATTTACAGCCTATCGATTACAGCTGGAAGAAGGAAGTCCTGGGTTCAGACCCTTGCTCCACAAGAGGTGGGGGAAGAACCTGAACAACAATCTCTCATAGAACCATAGAATGGTTTGAGTTAGAAGGGACCTCAAAGCTCATCTCATTCCAACCCCCTGCCATGGGCAGGGACACCTCCCACCAGCCCAGGTTGCTCCAAGCCCCATCCAACCTGGCCTGGAACACTGCCAGGGAGGGGGCAGCCACAGCTTCCCTGGGCAACCTGGGCCAGTGTCTCACCACCCTCACAGCCAACAATTTCTGCCTAATATCTAGTCTAAATCTCCCCTCTTCCAGTTTAAAGCCATCACCCCTCATCCTATCACTCCATGCCCTTGTCAAAAGTCCCTCCCCAGCTTTCTTGTACCCCCCCAGGCACTGGAAGGTGCTCTAAGGTCTCCCTGGAGCCTTCTCCAGGCTGAGACCTCTCACACAAGGAAGGCATTTTTGGTCTCCTCACCCTCACAGTCTGGCATACAATGAGAACACCGACCAGACTGATCTGCCTAGGCTGGAAGGGGGAGAAGCATTCCATCGTGGAGTGTAGCAAAGGGTTAAATGCAAGCCAGGAGTCTCGATTCCACTGGGCCATGATTCCGATAGCTGCACTTACGTTCTCAAAACAAACCTTGATATTGGAAATGGTTACCTCAGGTTATAACTAGAGATCAAAGCTCTCTGCTGTCCAGTAAGCTAAACATCATCTTTTTATCTTAGCAGTTTGATCATTTTTTCACTAAAACAGGGAAGCACTATGACTAACACCTACTAAACTCTCCACTAGACTTTTCCACTGACCAGAATTCTTATCCTTTAGAGAAACCTGAAAACTTCTTGTTGAAACAAAAGCTAATATTATCTGGTTTTGCTGTCATTATTTACTTGTCTCAACAAAAACAACTGGCCTTTAGTCAGCTAAGCCAAGCTTCAGTGCAAGTAAAAAACACACCACAGTGATTTCAGTGCAAAACTGTACTGAATCAAGAGATTTTTCAGTAAATTTCAAATAGATTGCAAAAAGTATTCCTGTACTATTACTCTGAAAGCATTTTGCCCACTTATGTTCATTTTTGCACCAGAACACAGGATATTCACACAGTTCTCACACTCAGTTTTTGGACAATACCCCTGAAGAGCTTACAAGCATTACTGGATGTCTTTCTCAAGCTTTAAGCCAGTTGCTTTGGTAACAGAGAAGAGGTTCATTATTAAAATTACACTGAAAACATGGAAGTGATCTTGACTTTAATAACTGGGAAAATTATTTAGCAATTGTTCCTTAAGAAGTCCTCAAGATGAGGTGACACTAAGCCAGCTGCCACCACTTTTCCTCACTTTTCCAATATAATATTAGTATAAAACAGAGTTTACTTCTTCACAGAAGAGTTTGAGAATTACACCACCAGCACTACTGTAACAGAAGGCTAAAAGGATACTGGAAAATACAGGATTTTTGATTCCTCTAAACAATGTAAATTCTATTCAAACAGCTTAAATGAATGAAATATTTTAGTTTTGTTTTTTTTAAAAAAATCTGTCCCAACCTACTAAAGAAATTCCTGATAATCTTGAATTGTTTAAATTGTCTTAAATTGGTTTCTCAATTTTCCAGAGAAGCACCAACAGAAGTCCATACAATATAGGCTGAAACATTTAAAGCTAAATTGTCTGGATGTGCCAAAGAAAGAAATGCAGTTGCAGCCAAAACCTAAAAGTATTTCTAGGAAACAAGTCCTCCCATAGGCTACAGAACTTCGCATGGCTCTGCTGTGCAAGTGTACTGATGGATTTTAAGCCAATTTAAATCTTTATGGGCTGCTGGCAAGCCCAGTATCCACAAGAAGTAATAAAACCCATTCAAATTATAGTTACAAGAAGCAGCTAAAAAAAGAGGATTTTTTAGTGGAAGCCACAGAACACCATACACAGTCTGAATGTGCAACTGCAGACTGACTTTCTAAGCACATGGTACCGTTCTCACACTGAAAGGAAATCACATCCTCAACTGTCTAATATATCATTCTGCAAGTCATGTGAACTGCAAGAAGTACTGTGATGATTTTAAGTAATGCCTAATGTGAAGCAAACTTATGTGATAAACATCTGGTACGACTTCAGCATGCGCTGTCAGCAATATTCTTAAGCAATTAAGGAATAGGTACCAGCTAGAGTTCTATTTCCAGTCATCACAAGTTATTTTGTTTTCCTTCTAAGCCAGGCATGCATGGTGTGAAATATAGAGGAAAAAAAAAGAAAAGCTCACTTGACAGGAGCCCTGGCATAGACCTGCAGCCAGTCTGGGATCTCGGCAGTGTGGTAGGGGTTTGCAGGGACGAGGAGGGGCTGGCTTCTCTCGGCTTGCTGTGGCTGGTAGGTCACTGGGGGAGGCTGGTCGTAACGGGGAACGCTGCACAAAGGAAGACAAGCAGTCTGTGACCTCCAAGCAATAACTCAGACATACTGATATCATTAAATTGTTAACATTAATACACAGATTAATATGTGAAGGCCGATGCTGCAACCATCTATGGAGTGTTGCCTCAGCAGGTCTACACTGAGAGCAACTTTCTGTTGCTGTTCTTGTGCTTGACTCCAATCACAACTGTAAGTGTTGCTGCAATCTGTGAGCACACTGTAGAATTCACCACAGACCTGTTCACCTACTGCCTGCTACCTGGGTACTAAAGCAGAACAACAAATGGTATGTTTTTAAAACATTAAAAAGACAAGTATTATTTAAGCCAAATCACCCACCATTTAATAAGTCAGAATAAATGTATTCAGGCAGCAGCTGAGGAGAGTTATTCCATTTATAACAAAGGAAATCCTCGTGTATTTATCTTTTGTGCCACATATTAAAAAACTTTCTCTTCCTGGGTACCAGCAAAACAGATTGAGTAGCAGAAATTAACTGTTAGGTTTGGTGTATGCTAACTTTATTTTACCTTTAAATTATGAATAGCTAAACTACTGATTTTCATACTAGACAAGACTTAATTCACATTGCAGATGGTATGTGCTATTTGGTCAGACAGTCTCCTGGCACATCAGATTGAGTTTCTTTTCAGTCTAGAATCCAATTCTGTTCTCAGCAGCTTTGTTGTTTCACTGACAGTTTAGGAGAATAGCTGCTTTGTTTTAGTGAGGAACTAAAGTGTTTTAGTTCGAGGAAAAATACCCTGTTTCTAAACTTAAGACAGTAACAGATGAGACAAAAACCTAACAATTACACTTTTTCTAAAAATCTTAGTCAGGAACCTATAAAGGTTACTTCTAAAAATAAGATGTTTGGCATGTTATACGAGACAAAAATAGTTCCACTGTCTTAAGTGGATGAAATAAAAAACAATCACAGAAGAGAAGGCGACTGTCTTACCTGGGGGCACAAGGATGTTTATACTGAGCTCTTTTATTGATGTGATCTACATAATACACTCCAAATTCTGCTGACTCCACTCTCTCCCATCCCGGTGGCAGCCCCTCACGCTCGAGTGGATGGCTCCAGTGAGTTGTATTCGTGTTATGATCTATATAGTATTTCCTTCCTCTAATAGTCCAGTCTACTGACCAGCCAGGAGGAAGAGGTAAATCTTCAGTACTATGATTTGTTAAGTTTCCTAGAGATGTAGCAGCAACTCTACCAATGCCTAAAAAAAGCAGGAAAGCAAAGTTTAGCTAAGCTGATCATACCCAAACCCAACATTATGTATGAAGTCAACTCCCCCTCCCCTGGGGCACTCTGTGAACTGTGAACAATACCATGGTACTCATGGTGTTTGTGTTTGGTCGTTAGTAACACAGCACCATTAAGTCAAAAGAGCTATTCCCTTTTACATCTCACTTGTTTCTCGCTCTCCTCCATCTCCAGATTCACTCAGAGGCAGATAAAGCATCCTTGCTTTTTCAATTAGAGACATATATTAACATACACAATAGGGATGAAGCTGTTATTGCCTCCATTTGCTGAGTAGAGAGAGCTGACATAAGATTACAAATGTTAAAAAGCTTTACATAAATGACAGTCAGTAAAAGTAACTTCCAGCTTTCCTTGGTGGTGTGGGCTGCAGAAGGAGAAGGGCTTCTCCAGCAAGAGAACCAAAGCTGAGGTCAGGTGTATTTGGGGTGGGGGAGCTGACAGGGAGCAGCAGGTGATTAAGTCCTCACCTCTACCCCAGAACACAGCACATATAGCATTTATCACTGAAGAGCTGATTTAAGAGACTGTTCACTAGTGTTTTAAAAGACTTGATTTGTTGTAACATACACAAGTTTTTACATTTTAAAAATGAACACTAGGTGCTGAGAGATGTACTGACAAAACATAATTCCAGTGCCATCTTTTCCTTCCCTCTATAGACTACAGATACTTAGGAAGCCAGTTGAAATAAAAGCCATAATAATAATTACAGAAAACTAAAAAAACCAACCCCAACCCAACCAACCAACCCAAAACCAGCCACCAAAACCCCAACCACAAAAAAGCCAAGTGACATAACCAGGAATTGTACAGGTATCTCTCCATTCCTTGGAAGCCTACAACCTACTGGACATGCTGGCCCAAATAAAACTCTCTTTTTAAAATTTCTTTTAAAGTAGTTACTCTCAGTGCTACAGTCCTGTAAGAGATTCCAGTTATCTTTTCATCCCACAATCAAGTGCATATATTTAACCACTGTATTCATCAGGGTTTGTGTGTTCCTATTTCCCACAGCCAGAAGAAGGGGTAGGGGAGCCACTTTTCCAACTTTCTTAGACATCAGGACCTGACTCCATCACAAACACCACATTTACTGACTGAGGAATACACACCTCTTGCCTTCTGTTTTTCATAAATAACATTTTTGTGTGATTATTTTTTTGAGAGTGGAAGGGAAAGGCAGAGCCTATCTCATCTAAAGCATACTATTACAAAGAGAAATTCAGGAAGACAACAGTAATACTCAAGTAGCAGCAAAACTCTTATACTACTCCCTTCCCTTTGGCTCCAAAGTAACTGAATAAATAAGAAATAAACCAAAAAAAAAAACCCCACCCTCACAAACTTGCTCCTGAGTACTGTTCTTTAAAACATTTGAACTCATCTACAAATCTTTTCCCAGCCTTGTCATGTTCTGGACTATTTGGCCTTAAAGGATTTCCTCTTCCTGCAGTACTTACCTATTTGTTAGCCTTACAAGGGAGAGTGGATGGCCGTGCTGGGGCGACAGCTCCCATCCATCCCTTAGGATTAAGCAACCCAGACCTTTCCTTCCAGTCAGAAGAAACATCCCAGAGGCTTCCTGACCTTTAGCAGTACTGGGGCAGGGAAACTATTTCGGACCCTAGCTACAGTTATGTCACTGGGTTTGTTTTCATTCCAAAGACAAAATACAAACATTTAAGCTTCTCGAAAACACCACACTTTGGATAAACAAATTCAGTATATTCTCCAGTCAACTGGACTGCTGTGTTGTAATTTCGTGTACTTATAAACAGTGACTGTTATATCACCACTACCAGAAGATCTGAGCACAAACTTGACCGGGGGAAAGAACTTTCACAAAGGCATAAACATATTTTTCTGTTTACTGTTAAAACCAGCACGTGTCTATATTTTTGCTACAGTTCCTATTTAAATTCTAGCATGGTTCCAACAGCAAATACATATATATGTATTCCTTGGGGTAAAGGTTAATGCTTCCTAACATTTGGAAGCTGGTATTCAAAGTTACACAAGCCAGGGTGATAGTTAGTAGTAAGCCATCCTTCTGTCAAATTCTTTTTAATTTCCAAAATGCAAAGAACAAAAATAATACCAGACCACAAATACATTATACATTCCTTTTCCCATTTTGACTTCAAATATGAAGCAGCAGAGCCATATTAAGATAAACTTACACAGCTGTACCAGTTACCAGGTTTGAACAGTGTTCCAAGCCTTACAACTAGCAAGCTCCAATTATTAAACCATAGGCCAGATCTACAAACAGTTGCAAATACTTCAGGTTATAAACTATCATGTATAGTCTTAATTTTCCCCCTTAAAATCACAGATCATATTCATAGTGTCTTACAACCATCAACCCACTATGGAATTTGAATTGGCAATTAGTACTAACTAGACATGTGTTTATTTAACTGGAGTAACTAGAGATCAAAATAAACTGTTTATTGGTTTTCCTTATAAAACTCAGCAGATGCTTCCTTCAAGGGAGAATGGGTACACAAGACAAATATCTTCTGCTATGGTTTTGAACAGTAAGAGAAGGTGAAAATTGACTTTCATATATATATATACACACACACACCTCTTAGTATCAATAATTAGACTGAACACACTTGGAAGAGTAAATTCCTATGTGCTCTTTTCCAAAGTATAAACCAAAGGAGAAAGCTGCAAGCCCTGAAACCCTCTACTCTGAGCACTACCTTCTGTGTCACATTGCCCACGTATGAAACTCTGCTGTGTTTAAATTTCAGGGAAGGTCTTCGCCCTGAAGGATTTTCATAGCAGCCCAAAGCTTCACAGGGGGTTTACTATACACACCAAGGATATTCCCTGAACGAGGGGCTGGTACTGGATTCACACAGCACAATAAAAATTATCTACAGAAAACCCAAACCTACAACTTGAATAAGTTTTGGCAAAGCATCTAGTATAAAACCTGTGATTTTCCTCTCGATGGAGGATATGATCTCTACTATAGGATAAAGAAAAAGAGACCCTTAGAACCACTTCACTGTAACTACTCAGGGTTTTCTCACTCACATACTGCTTTACCTATGACAAGGCAGAAACACTCATCTTGCCATCTTTTCCAAGGAAGACAGCTGTTTAAATTACCTGTTTTTTTCCAGATGTTAAAAGTCTCCTCTCCTCTGTTCAAGGATGAGCACAGTTCTTTATAAACTCCTCTGAGTGGAACTACTAAATCTCAAGAATGGTCAACAGTGAATTTAAATTTATGCAATTGTAAATGCTTTTCAGGATGCCTCTTCAGAACTTCTCTAGCCTCATCTGTTAATTCTATCTCTTCATGGTATGTTTGGGGTATTTTTTGGTTCAGCTCTTGCTTTTAAGGAACATCAATATTAAACATTATTTCACAGAATCACCTAGGTTGTAAAAGACCTTGAAGATCGTCAAGTCCAACGATCAATCTGATAGTCCTCAACTACACCACATCCCTGAGCACTGTGTCAACATGACTGAAGACCTCCAGGGATGGGGACTTTGTGGCTTTGCTGCTTTTTCCTTCTCTTGTAAAATATAGTATCTTCATCTTAAGGTCTTGAATTAACTGCCAAACAGGCCAAGAGGCATTACATGCTGTTCCAAAGCAAAAGAAAATCCTGTTCAATGCAGTTTGCTCACCTAGAGTATCACTGTGTATGTTCTCAACACTCAAAAAATAAAGTTTTAGTAAGGCCAGGCCCTAATATTCAGACTTATTTTCAACATCTTCAACAATACCAGAACCCCAACTTTAAATTTGAGCACCAAATTCCAGTGCATCCTAAGATATCAATGCAAAGGCTTCCTTCATCTAATAGTCTTCTCTGGAAACTGCATCTTAAGCTAATATCATCAGAAATGTGAAAACATATGTAGTGTCTTCTTCAATTAAGGAAGTTCTGTTTGGTTGGTTCCTTTTCTTCAGGATGCCAAAATCCTCTCCCTTCCCCCCATCAAACCAGGATGAAGAACAGGAAGAGAAGATGAAGCAACTGTTTAATTTTAAGGGAGTAAGTAACAATGAAATAACAAAAAGAAGCTTCAGTAACTACCCTGTTTAGATAGGTCTGCAGGTTCTAACCCTTTCTAACCCATTCCAAAGCATTGGGAGGGACTTCCTGAGCACAAGTACGTTGTTTGTCAGAGGGAATAGGGCATTCCAAGTAAGCATAAATTCACAAATAGGAAATGACAGGAAGTACTTTGAAAGCTTGGAAAAGTATGCTAGAAAAATTACTGCAGAATCAGCACAAAAGAAGCAAAGGGCAGGAATTGCCATTTGTTTAAAAATAAGTGAAGGGTACACACCTAAAAAGAAAAGCCCTGCTACTTTAGCTCTAAATAGGTTTCATTTAACAAGCTGTATTTCTTTATTTTGCTCTCATATTAAACATAAATAACAGTTTGCAATTTTTAAGGTGCACAACTTGAGTTGAATCTGCTTTCACTAACGTGCACTGGATTCTCTGTTCACAGAATTAACCATTTTTTTTTTTCCCTCCTCTGACATCAGTCAACTGCTCACAATCCACCATCAGAAAGTCCCTTTACACTGTGATTTTAATCTCAGCAATTTTCATATACACATAAGAATTTTTTAGCTTACCCGCTCAAACAGGTACAAATAACTCTGAGGTCTTGGTTACAAGTTAGTTCCAATCTACACTGTAGGTATAACTTCAACCACAGACCTCCCCAAAACTTTAACCTAGAAGAGAGGAAAGAGATGTCGAGGAAAGACAGGTAAAGTCTCTTAGAATAAAGTTTGAAATGGACACCAAATAAATAATTCAAGAAGTGCCTCAGAAGTAGCTAAACATATAAAACAAGGAAATATCTCAAATGAAGTAAGTTTTCAGGAAAACCAGCACTAGATTTCTAATTAAAAATAAATCTAAGGAAAATAGGAAAAGGAGGACACAGAGAACTGAATCATATTGAGAAAATATGACTTGAAGGAGAAATGCCTATGAAAACACATATCAATGCTGTCAACATCAACTGGTGAAAAAATCATGGGATGTGCTTAAATGCTTTGCTGAATACTTTTATGATGATGATCTCAATGAGAACATGCTTTCAAGTCACCTCCAAATCATAAAGAGGAGAATCTTTATTACAAATGACAGCTGAAATTCACATGCACCTCTTCACTTCCAGACTCTCTCAGCTGTAACCAACACAGAATGAAACATCATTCACCAACACCAAGTGTATCTTGTGTTTATCAGACAATGTTTCTGTAGGAATCAACCCAAACTGTAACAGAACCAACTGAGGGGACCTTCTGAGGGAGGGTGGAAGAGAAGGGCAGAAGGCAGCATTTACAGATTCTGTCTAATAAACAGATTTACACGTTGAAATTGCAAGTATTAAGCAACTTTGTCATCAATTATCTTGATGAAGAATTTTGATTAGGTGAAACACTTATAAACAATGGAGATGTGTAAGGAAAAAGTAACGTAGACAAAGACAATGAAAGTGAAAGGCCTGCCTCAGTATTCTGGGAATGCAGGAAAAAAGGAACTAGAAATTAGAGCGAGATGAGTGCAGCTCAAGGAAAACACTGAAAGTTTGAAGACGATGGTTCAAATAAAATGAGGCTTAATGGTGAAATTAGAAAGAAAATCTAAGGTTTTCTTAGTTTTGGCCACAGTTTTCCTGAGACAAAGTAACAGCAAGTTTGGAAAAGATGTACAAAAGTTAAGGACACGAGTCAATACTGTTACTGCAGTGCAACTAAAAGAGGAATTTAGGAGGTCATGTTCCATGCTGAGATGAGAGAAATAGAGGAAAAGGGAACCACTTTGGCATACAAAAGGCTCACCTGTTTTTGTCTCTCCCTACAACTGCCCAAGACTGAATACTCACACATTACAAAATATGTATAACATTTGTTCAAACTATTAAATGTAAAATATGAGAGTGAATGACAAAAACCAACCAAACATCAGCAGCTCCTTTATGATTTCCAGTGGCTAAGGGGGACAAACAGGGGAAAAAAAGGCTTTCTAGAAAGAAATCAATTGAGAAAAATATGGCTGCAAAACTCTACTTTTAGCCTGATTTAAAAATTTGCTGGATTAAAGCCCACTTTCAAGCTAATAGCTACAGCTCCATTTCCACTTAGTATTGTTTCACTTCTACACAGCAGCAGTACCATTTTTTGAAGTCTTCCTCAGCATACACAGTTCCTGAGGTAATTCTAAATGTTAAATGCATGGACTGGCTTATGAAATCCCCCCCTCCTGCCTCTCCTCCCTACAGTATCCCAGCACACGCTAAGAGGTGCTCGTTATCTACACCAGGTAACTAGTTAATGGCTGTAGGCTGACCAACAACCCACAGAGATGGAGGGCTTCCATGCAAAATCTAGGTAGACCAGATGCATCAGCATTTAGCAAAATAAACGAGGATTAAAGCAGCAAATCTGAGTATTTCAGAAGTTACTGGCTGACAGGAGGACTCTGCTATCACTTCTCGTTGAAATGTTCCTGTACTAAAAAAACCCACAAAGCACTGGCAGGTTGTAATTCCATACACAAGGTCAGCAGCCTAAAATGTTGACGTTCTTCCTAGCAGATTTATTTTTCTAGACAGGAGATTTATTTTACTGGAGACAATTTACTACCTTGTTTACAGATTACAAGTAATGATGAACTAACAGCATAGTCCTTATTGAAAGTACATTATTGACAGGTTTGATTCATTATTGACAGGAATAGATTCACAACAGCACACTGCACCAAAGAATTATTCTTCAGTGTCATCACAGATAGAATAAAATATTTTTTTAAAAAAAAGGTAGCATTTAGTGGATTCTTCTTTCTTATGGTGTTTTTCCTTTAGAAAACAAAGACAAGGTCCAGTAAAATTGGGGGGGGGGGCGGGGGGGGGGAGGGAAAGAAGCAGGCATATTTACAAACAATATTACCAGCTAAATGAAAAAAAAAAAAGTCAAGGAGTAGGAAGTCAATTTCAGCACTAATTATATGTCAATTTGCTAATTACACAAAGCAGTCATTCCTCCCTTTGACAATTTATAATAAATGATTTTAATTATTGAGGTCAAATTAACACAATAAAATTAAACAATTACACCACGATAGTTAAAATACAATAATAATAAAATAAAATGGTAATGTTATAATTTAGAGCTGTTGGTTAGTCTCTGCATCATGAAAATAGTAGATGTTCCCTAATGAATAAAATTCCTTGCTAACTAGCAACTGATTCAACTTTGTGTAGAGGAGTTGCATATATGCTTGGCATTGAAAAAAACCCAGCTTGCTCAACCTTACCCCATTTACTTGTACATCTCTGCTCCTAAAGTCTTATCAAACACCTATTTTTTTTTACAAAGCAACAATTATATTTTTAAAAAAGCAACAATTAATACTTACCTGAAGTGTGCCTCCCATGATTCTGTGACATCCTCTGGAAAAGCTCACTGTTGTGTTCATAATACCTGTAATCCTCATGTAGGCGATCATTTAACTGCCGTCTCCTCTGGGCGTCATAAAAATGATCATAATAATAACAACGGGCACCAGCATCTCCATTTTCCAAAACAGAATTGGCTTCTGTTAAAAAGGACTGGGAGGAAGAGCCATATTCTCTTGGGACATCAGCTAAACTTCTTGCAAGATAGGAAGGTGCAGACAGTCTGTTGCTTTCACGTCTCATTATTTCATGAGGTGGCCTCTGCACTGGAGTTCGAAGGAAACTCTGGTTTCTGGAGACAATCCCATCTCCACCAGCAGTGTACGCAGAAGACGCTGAGTCAGGAGGACAGATATCAGTTCGTCTTGGAATGGTTGGACCGTGCCGGATAAATGAAGGCATCAGATCTGATATATAGCATGAAAGAGAAATAAGAACTTTGGCTGCACTTACACAGGAAGTATTTAGCTAGCCACAATGCTGATTTACACCATGGAACTGAGGGAATTCAGATGTTAGAACCCCTTTAAGGCACCTCTAATGTATACCTCTGTCCTCATGAACTCAGAATAACTGCAGATGCTAATGCCTACGTGCTCACAGGAATCCACAACAGGATCAGAAACAGAACTCATACTTTCTCCACTAATCACAACATTTAGCCAGCAGAATGCTGTCATTCTGCACATGCTAAGTTCTCAAATTATCATAAAGATATTTCTCCTTTACCTAAAGAGGCAAAGACACACCTACAGCTTAATATGAAAAAAAATTTAGGAGGTTTTTGTGTTGTTTTTTAAGTCAACGTAAGCAGACTACTAAATGATTCTGCCTATGACTGGGGAACCAGCCACTCATGCAGCAAATACTTCCAGCAAAGCTGAGTGCCTGCTCCTGCCAGCAAACCAGTTGTTGCTAGTTGTGATGTCCAAACTAATCCTGCAATTATAGCACACAACATTTCAGTCTCAGGTTGTTTTTCAAAGATTAACAAACCAAAACCTAAGTTTCTTTCACACTTTTAACGTGTGTTTGTTAGTGGTTTGTACAGTCCAAGGGAAAACAGGACGGTGGCTTTTGTGTCAGGTTAACCACCCGAAGATCAGTGCATCAGTGTGTGGTGGTTGATTCACGGTGCAGAACTGGAGTGCTTGTTTCCACAGGGATTTTATGCAACTGTCTCTTACAGTTATCTCATTGCCCATGCACACACCTTCTGGCAGTGCACACAGCCTGGATGGGGAAAACAACCACCGACTTCTGGAAAGAGAGAGATGATCCATCCCGTTCATCTGAACGGTATCTGGAGATCACCTCAGCCCATACTGAGGGTGGCTGAGCACTGGAACTGCCCAGAGAGGTGGTGGAGTCTCCGTCTCTGGAGACATTTAAACCCCTCTGGATGTGTTCCTGTGGGATCTACTCTAGGATCCTGCTCTATCAGGGGGGATGGACTGGATAATCAGAGGTCCCTTCCAACCCCCACCACCCTGTGACTCTGTGATACCTGCTGAAACTCAGCGACCACGGCTAAGAGAACAAACAAACCCCCCGGTTTGTTCACCGTGAGCAGCCGGCGGCACACCGTGCGCAGGGCTCCATTCACACCAGTCGGGTTTAACCCCCTCCGCCAGCCCCCAGGTCTCCCCACACAACCCCCCACGGCCGCGCAGGGCCGCCGGGGCCCACCGGACCGCCATGGCACCACACAAAGGACGCGGCTCCCCCCCGGAGGCCTGGCCCCGAGCCCCCCGGACACTCACTGCGCAGCAGAGGGCTGGTCTCTTTCTTCACGTACTTGCCCTGCACCTCGCCCGGCTTGGAGAGCTCCGTCCGCGTCTTCTTCCGCGACAGCATCCCACCTCCCGGCCCGCTACCACCGCCCGCATGCCCGGCGCCACTCCCCGCTCCGCAGGGCAGGGCCCGGCCGCCCTGGCCCCTTCAGACACGGCGGCGGTAGCTCCGCGCCCACATGGCCGCGCACCGGACGGGTGGGGGGGGAAATACGCGCAGCGCCGAGGGGATGCGGCGCGGGGGGTTCTGGGAAAGCGGCCTCCGCCCTCCGGGGCAGGCCGCGGGGCAGGGAAAGGGCGGGGGCGCGCACGCTGACACAGCGCCCCCGCGCGGCGGGGAGGGCGCATGCGCCGGGGCGGTGGCGGGAAGGGAGCGCCTCAGGGCGCGCGCGCCGCCTCACGCACTGAGGCACGGCCCGCCGGGCACCACAGGCGGGACATGGCTGGCGTCCCCTCCCTCACCAGTGTGGGGTGGTCCCGCAGAGCTCAGTGAGCACGGGACCGTGTATCCTCGTCACAAGGATCAGCAACGAGGAAGTTTTAGAAGGTTTAAAGGCGTACAACAAAAAGCACACGATATTTTCCACATGAAGGTGAATAATAGGTATGAGGCTTGAGGGAAGAGTGCTTGAAAATAAGCTAAGAGGTGTGTTCACTACCCGCCATGTGTATTTCCACTTTCATACTTGCCAATTTTATACTTTTAGCAGCTGCTTTTTATTATTATAACTTTAATGCATTTGATGAGTTTGCATATACAATTTGAAGCACCCACGACTTCCGTGGGAAGATACTGAAATATTTTCAACTTAGATAAAAAAAATCCACACACACACAAGTATGGATCATACAGTATTTTTTAATTTTTTACATTCAGTATAAATAACGTGTAACTTGGTTCATCTTTCAGTTTTACATGATGTTTTAAGGACAATATATTACACCAGAACAAAACAAACTCCATAGGAAAAAAAAAAATACACAGTTGTTTTCATTTATACAGAAATCATTTGTCATGAAATGACAGCATCTGACACCAAACTGGAGACTTTAACAGGTAAATGATGGAGAACCTGAGTGACACTGATGTCATTTGCTGGAAGTAAACAAAGATTTTTATTTTTTTTTTTACTCATGATAGATACAGACTGTCCCCTGCCCTTTCTTACAGATAATCTGGCTAAAACCAAATATGTTACAATATATATTTTTAAATCAGAATTCAAATAATTCATTTCCCCTTGTATTTAAAGCAGTAATTGGAGGATGTGCGACAGTGTATATTTTTAAATCATTCTCAACTGTCAAGTCACACTTCAGCTGTGTGAATTTACTACACATAAATTTAACTTGGGGTCTCTCGTCTTCCAAAACTCCCAGCCCGAGATATCTATGTGCCTTTATTTTCACAGTGATTCATAAAGCAAGAGTTGAACACATTCAAAACACCTTCTGGTAATAAAGTAGTTAATATCTTAATTGGCAAGACCTGTTGTACCAATGGGGCTTAGGAATTCAGTGACTTGCAACTGGTACAATACCATTAAATACTTTGGTATCTTTAAAATGCCTATACTGCATAGGAGACACATTTGTGCACAAAAGACCACTAATGCTTAGTAACTTACATATGTTTATATGCATATTTTCAGTAGCCTGGACTTTATAAAACAAGCTGCTTATCTTCTGAGCTGACACAATGCACCAATAAGCAACATGACACTCCTGAATTGTCCTGTAGCAACAAAAACAGTACAGTACAGAAAGGCTCTGGGATATGTAATTACAAAAGGCACTTCTGAGAATTAATTCACTTAAGTATCCCAATGAAATTGGAGTTTTGTCTAAAAAAATATTTACCAATTAGTTTCCTCCTCCTCCTCTCTCCTGTGGTTGAGTTAGTTTTTTTGAAGCTAAGCGAAACAAAAGTAGAGCAAGGAAGGACAAGGTGAGAAGTCAAAGTCCCTTTTCTCTGTTTATCCCTTCTATTCCAACATCTGGGCTCCCTTTTTGTTACTGTGCTCTAGAAATGTCTGTATATTTGGTTTATAAAAACCTGGTAATTACCAGGAAATTAAAAGAATTAAAGTAGTCTAGCCTTTAAAATTGAGTAATGTGAAATTAATTCCAGAATAGTTTAAGAACTCATTCCCTCTGTTCAGTGTTCAGACTATGGTCACGTACTGAGCATGAGAAGTAAACCTAGTTCAAGTTACAAAGTAGTGTTAGAATGTGCTGGCTGATAATATTTTTCCGAATACAGTTATCATATGAACCTCATTTACATGGTTTCCTAGAAGTATTTTGAAACTTTGCTAATTCCCATAGCATAGGCATGGTTTTAGGGTGTGCTCAATTACCCTATTGCTAACACACAGCCCATGTACCCACACACAGAGATTTATTATAACTGATACCACTCATGCTAAAGTTGAAAGACAGAAGATTTCCCTACTTCAATTTTTTAAAATAAAGCTCCAATTTATGCCAATGCAATTTGTCAAATCTCAAACGTGTGAAAATTAATTTTGCAGCCTGTGAAAAACAGGATATTTAAATCCCTGAATTCAAGATGATTTAGAGAAACAGCCAGTAGGGACATTTACAATAGCATAGCAGTGAAATAATTTATGAGAACTTTGTGATAGTCCATGTTCTTCCATGATTGTATTTCCATTTCCACTCTATTGCCTGCATAAAACCATGTAGGAGGAGGAGGAGAGGAGGTCATACCCTGTGTGTCTAGTTCAGTCCCTCAGCCCTCCAACTGGGAGGTAACCACATGGACATAGCATCCCCTACAGCCACATGCTAACCAGTACAAAGCCCTTCTCCACGGTGTGCAGGCAGTATTATCCCAGTTTCTGGGGGACTTTTGGCTCATTACAATTGCTTTCAGAATTGTCATCTTGGTAGTGGTCTCAGAAACAGAACATGTTGCCCTTCTCCTCTGCATTCTCAGTTCATGCATATTTAAAGAGGTCCAGTTTCAAGTATTGCCAGTATGGCCCCTTTCACCAGTTTTATTTACATTGTTTAACTGTGTCTTACTGGTCTGATGGAGGCAAGGCAGTTGCAGAGCAGTTAAACTATTTGCAGGAATAGATTACATACAAGCATTTGAGCGTGCAAGCTCTTACTCAGCTGCTTGTGTCAGACCCGTCTCAGTCTTGAGTGTTCTCAGAAAACAATCGAATAGGAGGTATTACCTGTCCTTACAAACCTTGGTGCTCTTCGACCTTCATGACTGCAGCACTTCTGCACCTTGGTCTAGGAGTACTAAGGTAATATTCAGCCAAATACGATTTGGTTTATCCTGATTTTCCTAATGCACATTTATCTTCATCTACTGACCTTAATATCCACATTTATAATGTTGAAGGAAGCTAATTTAGGCTGTTATTCCCTGAGTTCTTCATATTCACCTTGAATATGTTCCTTCACAATTAATTACAAACTTAGATTCTGTACTAGGACCTCCTACAAAAGACAGGCCTTTCCAAATGATCACTTAGGTCAAAACAAACACTGCACTAATGACAAAGGTCCATGTTTGTGAGGCCTAATGTCAGGATTTCACTGAAGAAATCACCCGAGTCCCCCTCTTCATTCTTCTGACAGTTGTTTAATAAACCTACTACTTCACTGCTTTACTAAATTTAAAAATTCTATAAACAAAACTCACATCTTCACTTCTGTTTAGCGATTCTTCTTTTGTTTAGAATAACTTATTTCCATATATAAAAAAAAAAAAAATTAAGGCCTCTACAATTTTAAGTTGTCTGGCAGCACAGCTCAAAAAAAAAAAAAAAAAAAAAGAGTAGATCTTTCTTTGCCAGTTGGGAAATTTCTTCAGATGCAATACTGTTACACATAGTTGGAGGCAGTAGTCTATTTACATATTTTTAAGAAATTTTTTTTTCTGAGCTCTGCAGAGAAAGAGCCATGAAACAAAACCCAGAAGCCTAATGCATAAGGTAAAGCATATTGCTTTCCAGAAACCAGAATCAGTTTGCAGGACACAGACCTTGCTTTCAATTGCAATTATACTGACAGTCTTGAAGACTGACCAGTCAATATTACTAGGTGTGGACCATGAAGTATTCTAGAAAGCCAAAAATATTTTAAAGATTTGAATTCAGCAAGTTTGCAATAGACCTTGGCTTCAATCTAGATTAATTGATTCAGTACAGTAAACTCAGAATTCATAAATTAAAACCCTTGGCTTCAATCTAGATTAATTGACTCAGTACAGTAAACTCAGAATTCATAAATTAAAACCAAAGTATCAAAATAAGTTAACCTAGAAAAACATGTGTCTTTTTTTTTTTTCACATGGTAAAGATTACTTTTAGGCAAATTTTAGCAGAAAAACAGTTTGGGAATAAACCAAAGTTCTCTTTTGGCAGTGTCTGGTTTGGGGTTTAGCACTATCCTCGGAGGCATCTGTTAACTATAACTCATCAATACAAAAAGGCAACACAGTGAAAAGCTGAAATATTAACATTTCAGTAAAGTGCATGGGACTGTGGCAGACTTAATGGCTTTGCTATGATCTTATCTCAGATGCTGAATGAAATGATGGGGATGCCAGGTTCTTTACTATTCTATTGAGGTTGGCAATTTTTTCTTCCAGTAAATAGTTTTTCCTTTCAGCAGTTTTCTGCCGCTGTTCTGTCATCTCCAAAGCCTTCAGCAGTTGTGCATTCTCAACATAGAGATCCTTGACCATTGCATCTGCTTTAGTGTTCTTGGAAAGCTGAATTGTGAACAGAACATAATTACTCAGCACATTAAAAGCAAAATAAAAAATAATTAAAAGCAAGAAGAGAGCTGGGAAAGTAGGTAAATATGTAACTCAAACATCAAAGGAAGGCAACCCACCCATTCATCTTATTTTCCTTTGTTAAAAACCTGTATGTTTGTGGAGTCTTTATAGATACTATTAATATTTTGAAACTGGAAAGACTTTGTAAGGAGATCAGGCAGATGTTATAGGGCTTCAAATGAATCTAGTCAGATGAATACTGCTTTATAGCATTTGTCCTGTAAGGATAAGTCTAGTTCACAAGAGGATCCACCAGCCCAGTGATCCTGCAGAGATCCTTCCTCCAAGGTTTGGATCATCAGCTCCTCGTACAAAACTGGGGAGAACAGCCTAGCACTTGTCTATGTGCTTTTGGGAACAGCCCGTTGGCAGGAGACCCTGTCTGTGTAGCAGTTCCTTAATATGAAAGGGGAGACACTACCTCAGTAGAAAACAGATACTGTTATTAAGTCATAGAATGGTTTGGGTTAGAAAGGACCTCAAAGCTCATCTCGTTCCAACCCCCCCGCCATAGGCAGGGACACCTCCCACCAGACCAGGTTGCTCAAAGCCCCACATCATGCTTAAGTGATCAAAAGCCTACCACTGTTGAAGGCTTCTGAAGGTGGCAGGCCAAGGCAAGAACAAATACCCCAAACCATATCAAGCAAAGAGTGTGTTGGGGCAGGGGCCGTGAAGGAATCAATAATTGTACAGTAGTCCTGTCTGTACTCTTCAGGAATTTATTTTCCCTCCTTTTCTCAGCAACTTTTCCAGTTAAGATGCTTGGCCTGAATTTGACATTCATTTCCTGACTTTAAGTGCATCATCATACTAAACAAGCATAGCTTTTAGGAAATTAATGAGCGGTGGATTCAGTCCCCAATTTAGAGTTTTAGGAATCTTTGAGCAAATATCCTGTACTTTAGCTCAGAAGCATCAAAAGGAAAAGGAAAGCACCTCTAACTTTATTCTAAACAAGGACTTGGCAGCTTTTGCCCACTTAGTTGTTTACAGAAGTAATGGGGATGATTTGAGGAAGAGATTAAGAATGCTTACTTGTTCTTTCAGCTGATTTACTTTATCTTGGAGAAGCCTCTTCACAAGCCTTAGTTTCTGTTCAACATCCACCATACGTTCTTCCATCATTTTTAGAAGCTGCTCATGACCCCCCTGGAAAGTAACAGTTAGGTGAGAAACAGTTAACAAAAATCAGCTCACATTCACCAGTCTCCTTTTTTTTCAGTTTATGCTTAAGAAAATAGCTACCACTCTACATGGGAGTCTGTTTTAAAGAGTCAACTAAATAAACCATGAATGGAAGCACAATGGTATGGCAACACTTGCAGCATTGAATTAGTTTTCCAAGTCTAAGTTACACTTGAGATGATCAGATAAAAAAAAAATTGATATAAAATTCTAAGTTCTGGCTTGACTGTGATAGTCAAGAGCTGGATAGTTTCCTTGTTCTTAGGTGCTGCCATATTTCTGTTGAATGTGGGAAACAAAATACCAATCAAAATCATAATTTTATAAAAAAAAAATTCAAGGTGAAGTCATAAGGACATGAGTAGTTTGACAGGACAGCTCTCCCATGCCAAAGGACCCTTGAAATGGAGTAATACCCTAAAAAAAGTAGAATGCTATTATCCCAAACTTGATTTTTTAACTTTTTTTTAAATTAGTTGTTGATAACTAATGTTTCCAAATAGTAACTCTAAAATGCTCTTCTTCTTTGGTGAGGTAACAGACAGTCTGTTAACATAGTAGCTCAGTGTCATGAGAGTGCCTGTTACACCAACAGCTGAGTGAAATTTTCCCAAATAAATTAGAGACCAGGAACTACAAGAAAGCTTGTTTGTGTTTGAGAACTTTAGACACTGGCTGCAGGGAAAGAGATTTTTTATCTTAATGCTAGCTTGTTACTCTAATTCTAGGAAGTCATCTGAGAAGATTAACTTTGAGAAAGCACTAGCCTCCCCAAAACAGAATATCATCAAAACCAAAGTACCTTCATGCATGTGGGGGAGGATAAATGAAAAAACAAGGGAGGAGTGTTTCAAGTAGGTAGTTGTTCATCTAAACCACTGGAGAAAGATCCCCTCCCTTAGGGGACTGACTGAAGCCCACTCAACATTTTAGTTGTTGTAACACCAGAAATTCCTTAAGTCTGTGTAGGGAGTTACATGATCACTTAGCTTGTGGTGGGGAAAAAAAAAAAAAAAAAAAAAGAAAAAAGAAAAAACCTTACATTTGAATTCAGAAACATAGCTATTACACTTCATATTGGTTGCAGGAGCCTGAAGTGAGTAGTTAAAGGTCTCAATACCCATGATCCCTCTTTTTTTTGGCTTAAAGTTCATTTGAGAATGTTCTGTCTAACTTCATATTATTTCATGTTCAGTGGGAGAAGCCAGCTCAAGCATTAGCTTTGAGGTCATTAGAAAGAGCAAAAAGGTCTTTGAAAGCAAACAGCTGAAATGGTTCATGGCTCCCAACTGGAAAAATCATAGGCCTTAAAGAGATGTTTTTCTGGCCTCTTAGAGTATTAAAAACCTAGTTTAATCTAGTAATTCAAGAGGAAAAAAAAACCACTAAGGAATGTTATCCAAGCAACAACTGTGTTCATAATTTTCCCTTCTCTAGCACTGCCTTTTTACTTTATGGCCACAGCAGTAAAATGTGCCCATGTACTATGCAAATTTTCTTTAATGTGCAGGTACCTCTGCTAAAGAGAAGCTGAGTATCTGTACATAAGTACATCCCCTATTACAAATCTTTCCCAGAAGCCCTGATATGACAATCCTCAGTATCAAAGACAAATATTCTGTCTAAAATCTGTTAATTCTTGTTCATAAAGCTGAAACTATGGACACTATTAAGACAAGAGACATTGTTTTAAAAAAATTTTATTTTTCATTTACATCCAAAAAAATGTCATCTTTCCCTGTTAAAAAGTTTATACATCTTATACAAAAATGCAGTATAAATACCCCAGATTTTCTTCAAATTTCATATAAAATTAGTACCATTTGAGAAAAATAGTCTCTTTCCACACTGAACTCCATGTTTTAAATAACATAAATAAAAAGTATTTGTAACAAAGTAAAAAAAAAAAAAAAAAAAAAAAGAGACATGAACTTTCACAAAATAGCTTCTAGACAAATAAATAGGAAATAACACTGTGGAGACTTTTTTTTTTCTTTTTGTTTAGAAAAAGCACAAACTAATTTGATCCTCAAGTTTCTCAGCTTATGCCAGTTCGTGTGTTTGTGTGTGTTTATCATGGTAAGGAATGAGATCGTAAGCAGCCAAGCTGTCAGAGGTGCCCGATCCTCCGGTAGGAATCTGCATGCACTGCTCGCTGCTCCGGTAGCAAGGCCTAGAGAAAGAAGGCAAGTGGGATACTTCACCCTGATATCCAGGTTTTCTTTTAAATACGTACGTATACTTAAAGCAAACCACCAATACAAGCGAAGCAAGCAACACAAGACAAACGAAAACACACACACAAAAGAACACATGCAGAATATCACAAATTCTATTTCTCTGGTATTAGCACTACACATATGCTATTGAGAAGATACACAGGATGCATTTTCTAGATGTAAGGACTCTTTGGATGGCTCATTCATATTTTTAGGGGATTTAAAAAGATCAGTGGCAGTGATTAACTGCAATTAGCCAAGCAGTTAAGTTTCTTAGGGGAAATTATATATAGGCAGATAATCTCACAGATTGCCCAATAGCATTTGAGAAAAGCATCATCCAACTGACCTCCTCTGAAAGTAATTATTTGCATTTTGATTTTAAACCTAGTTGTAAGTCTTATCCTAAGACAGGTGAACAAGCTGTTGGTCAGAGTGATTTTCATTTTGAAATAAAGAGCTGAAGAAACGGAAAGTTGAGCAACTCTAAGTAGTCTGCACAAAAAATATTGGTTAGCAGAGGTTCTACAAGAACTTAGGAAAAGATTGGGTCATTAACAGGCTCCCAAATCTATTTCTTGAGCAAGGAATACGGGAACAAGTGCAGTGATCGCTACTGTGCAGCAGAAACAGTCACTTGGAATTCAGGACAGCCCTCACAGGTTAACACATCAGAAAAGGCTCAGGAGATTTAATTCAATGAAATTCGAACGTAGGACAGTAGTCTTTGGAGGACAACAGCTCAAGACTGACTGTAAAATGAATGAGAACGCAGACCACCACAGCAATGATCAAAATGCAATGAAAATTGCAAAGCATGAAGAACACAAAATAATTCCAAAAAGGAGGGGTATAACTTTGGATACCTTATTACACAGAAGGGCTCAGGATCTAAGAAAGCTGCAAAGTGCAAAGCAGCAGCAGCAGCAAAACTAGGTGATTAAATTTACACAGAAAGCATGGAGATAACCTGACGTTGTACTCACTGGTAAAAAGATGATGAAGAGGGATTAGGATGCAATTTTTCAAGATGCTAAAGGGGACATCAAAATGGACATAAGCTCAACTAAATGTTAACCCTAGAAAATCAGGATGACGAAGAAAAATCAACGCTGAGAATTAAAGCAAGATGTGCTTACAGAAATGTCAAAGTTGAGACAAGCTAAAACAAATTTGCCTTGTTTATAGCTGTAGAATGCGTGTGTTCAATAACGATTTTATCAAGTTATCTAGGAAAACCCAGGAAAAAAGCTGTAGGAGGTGTTATAAACTGGAATATCTACTCACTTTAAAGAAAAAAAAAACAATAGAAAAAATTTAAAAGGATTAAGTGCATCAGAGCATTGACAGCAAATATTTGCAAAGCCTCTCTGAAAGTATTTTTAAATTCATGGAGCCTTCCAGAATAAAAGCTCTTACAGGAAATGTAGAAGTGATTTATCTGTAGAACTACAAGTTCCAGGATGTGACTAGTTTGCAAATTGTTTCTCAGGCTTTCAAAGGCCAAATTACAAAGTCATCACTCCTAATGCAATACACAGCACATTCATTTGCAGATTCTACTGCTGTAATATGGCTTTTATTGATTTCAAAATTAAACTGCACGCTCTACTTTCCATTGTATGTGACCAAGTACATTAGCCTGTGGTAATGCACTTCTATCAGGACTCAGCTGAAAGGGAGAGAACCTTACAATTGATTTATTTTTACTTATTCTATATTATTTGCTGTCAGATTCTCTTTTTTTGGAGGGGGAACTTTGATTTTATGTCTTTCTTAAAGAACTCTTACTCCATGTTTTGGAAACTTTAAACTGTTACTGCATATACTGTCTCTCCATAATTCCTTTTTTGGAGAATACCATATTAACATGTTCAGAGATTGAGCTGCAGAGTCTTGGTCTAATTTTTTTTTTTAAAGTGCAACTGCAATCTGAGTTTAAAATGTGAAGATCTTTCTAAGCAAACAGATTAATAAAAGTGTCAGTATTTTAGCAAAGTTATTTAGAGCTTTATCTTTTCTCATAAGATAAAGTTGTAATATTATTTTAAGACCTATGGCCTCAGCCAAAGCTTTAGAGATTTAGGGATTTGGTTACTTTTTGAAGAACAAATTTGATAAGCCTACTTCCCAAGCTTAATTTTATATGGGAGATGCAAAATTTCCTACCCACTGCCTATAATTCAGTTTTACACATTAAAAAGCAAATATGCTCAACGTGACTCAGCCCAATATGTGCAATGGATGTAATCTTCCTTGGAATTAGATTGTTTTTCCTCAGAAATGCCAATGTTTAAGTTTCTGTATAACAATAACAGTGTTCTCCAAACAGTGTCTTGTTTTATGGCCAAAGAACAGAGATGATGACCTTATAAAAACAATTAATTTGTTTTCTGCTCTACTGCAGCTGACAGAACTCCATGCAACAGCAATAGCCTAAACTAGTATTTTATGTGTGATGGGTATGTGCTTGTGCAATGTGTGGCAGTGTATTTTTTAGAACAATGGTTCCAGATGTGGACATTAGGTGAAGAAAGACCCCAAAACCTAGAAACACTGACTGCACATAGATCAGGAGGAAAAAAGCCAGTTGAATGTGGATGGGAGTAGGTTTTATTTCAGAAAGATCAAGAGGACTTCAGAATTAAGCTAAATAACAAAGGCTTGTTTTGTACATATCTTTGACAGAATGAATTTTAATTTTAATTTTTGAACTGGCATAAACAGAGAATGGATCTCATCAGAATTGAAAAAATGAGAAAACTAACAAGATATCCTTTTCAAGCTGGAACCTACAGAGTAATGAGAGCTTTACCTGTTGCATGTTTGTTTCAGAGGGTCTGTTTTCAAGTTCTTCCTGAAGACATTGACTCCTCCTCTCTGCTTGTAGTAGCTGGTGTTGGAGCTGCAGGAACTGTTCCTTGGGCACCATAGCACAGCCTTGCTGCTGGAGCTCCCGGGAGTGTGGTGGTTGGCTAAGCATCACACTGCCGCTTGAGTGGAGCATCTGAAGAGTAGAGTAAATCAGCCATCAGGAGAAAGCAGCACTGCCATTCATACAACATATCTTTTAGTGATGCACTTGACATCATCAGGTTAGTCTTGAACAATTTCTTGTACGCAAGAGAAAGAAGCCTGAACTCAGTAATGGAGGCTAAATAGACAACTTTTCTCTTTCCAATGAAAAAAGATGCATCTTTATGTGCAGTTCTGGAGTCTAAAGGAATCTGAGCTTTGATTCATAATTTCAGAACTGAATTATAAATTCACTGAATTCCTGATAAAATCCTGTCAAAGTTAAATGGGCCTATGTGAGCTTTAATTTAGTAGTCCCTTTTAATTTTAACCTTGATGTCAGCAGCTCTTCTAAAAAAAGTATCCACTTACAAATAGAAGCACTGGCATGAAGCAGGCTGAAGTTGTCCACCAGTGCTGATTATTTCTAGTCTTTAATCTAGGATGGAGAGATAACATTCTCAAAAGCAAAACAAATTTTCACTGTAATGTATGATGACTTAACTAATTTTATGCCAGCTGCTGCATTACATTCAGAATTCAGTATTTAGAATCCCATATGTCTTTCCCTATGTTCATTCCTAACTGTAGAAATTTTAACATATTCTACAATTTTCATTTCAAGACATGCCACAAGCAGAGTTTGATAGCAAATCTGAAGAACCCTGAAGTGTCTGTGCTGCAAGAGCAAAAGAACACTCAGAGTGGCCCTTGAGATATGGATACATGTAGTAATCTGAAGAAGTTAAATTCCAAATTTAAGTCTTGCTTTCACTAAAAAAAAAATAATAAAAAGGTTAAGAAATGCATCAGCAAGGCTACATAATGTAAAGGTAGTATATACCAACAAAGAGTTCCTGCATACTGGTTGTCCTTTGTGAAGTTATACTACCAGAGAAGTATTTTACTCAGTAAAACTAAGCATCTCACATGGGACAAAAGGATCACATTCCTAACAGTCCTTGCTACAGCAAAAAGAGCACCTCTGAATAGACTTGTCCCAAATGGTTTAGCTTCCCCACATCATTTAATTAAGTGTTCCCAAGCACTGCTATGGTAGTTACTGGATGAAGGTGGCTAGAAAAGAGGCATTTCTGGCATTACCTTACTATGGTAGCATTGCCAGCCATGTTAAATAAAGTAGCCCAGCATTAGATGAACTTTAGGACAATATTAAGAGCTAAGATTGTTTCATGTGACTATTTAGCATTTTTCTAGACTAAATTAAAACCCAGGTATGACGAGCTCACAGTTGTAATAGGTTTCATACTAACAAGAGACCAGAACTGTACAATAGAAACCCCTGATGTTTCAGACAAGCTGATTTGCAGCTTGAATTTGCATAAGATTAATACTTTCTTCCCACAAAGTTCAGTTAACCACATCATAAAATTCTCACCTATTATCTCAAAAACATGACTGTCTTCCTTTAGGAAAAGGCACATAAGATTACGTTAGTGGTTTTAATTTTCCTGTCACAAGTGGTAGAAACAAGGCCTCAATTCATAATCATATTTCGGTTATTGAACTAATGTTAACAGCATCTTAAAAAATAAATACCAATTGCGTGGCTAATGAAAACAATATAGTGTTGCTGTACTTGTCTGTGGAAGAAAGTGAAAAAGTAATGAACTTGCTAAACTATTAGGGATGACACTGAGTGTGATCACATGTCAGTTAATATTAAGGAAACATTTGACAGTCTGGTGAAAAAGCATGCAGATATTAGAGGTAAATATGAAAACACCTTCAAGCCTCACAGTCAATGGGTTAGAAGGAAAGGGTTGAGCCACTTTTCATTGTCTTATGGTCAATTTAATTCTTTTGAATTTGATTATTTCTCTCCATTTTCACGGCAGTGTCTTAGAAGTATGCAACTTCTTGGCTTACAAAGTCAAACTGCATGATATACTAACCACAAAGAAGTTAGTGCAGCTGTCAAAGGAAACAATTTCCATTAAAATGAATAGTGGCTTCTTTACTTAAAAGATGTATGCTATAATAAAAAAAAAAGATCATAAAAGAAAGAAATGTTTTCTCCATGCTATGGTAGTACATTGAAAATGATTGCTCTACCTTCGCACACTATTTCAGAAAGAGAACTGCACCCTTCTCTGCTAGTTCCAACCACTGAGTTCTAGACAGGTTAGCCATGAACAAAAGGAGAACAGGCACAAAAGAGAAAGTTAGCAGTCATAAAGTGCTAAGTGAATGTTATACACACCTGCTGGGAAAATGTTATCAGGAGTAACAAAAGTCCTGCATGTTTGAAGTACACATTTTAGGAGAAAACACAATTCCATGCTTGGTGTTTATACTAAAGGGTTTAACAGTGTTTCAAATTTTCCCAAAGCTTATTTAAGACTATATAAATAAAAGCACAGGGCATATAAACAGTCTTTCAGTAACTTGAATAGAAAACGTGAGGTTTTTGACAAGTTTTTACAATTTCACAGCTAATTCCATAGTGTATCCATCAGAACATGTTTCCCATTTGCTTACTTGACGAAAAACGAAGCCTATTAATAAGCAATGTTGTAAAAGCCTCATCTGGAAGATGCTTTGATTTGTTGAACAAGTCAAAATTGTGTGGTTTTTTTTTTTATATTCTGTTTTAAACTCAAATTCAGACCATCAAGTTTAGGCAGGGCAGCTGAGACACAGCTTGGAGGTCTAGCCTGACCTTCAGGGATACATAAACTTGACACAGTTAAGCTTGCCTGTTCCTGTAAGCAGGGACACCTAAGAATTACGCAGTTTTCATAATATCCAGCATGATCTGCCTCCATCACTATGAACAAACATCCATATTGACGGCAGGCTTTGGAAGAACCTCAACTGAAGTTTTCACTCTTGCCTTTAGATTAAGAGCAAGTTGCATAAATTATTACTCTATCGTGATCTAGATCAGATAGCAAGACAAATTCAGCAAATTATTCCCACAGCAAATAAGAACAGGTTTCTATACTAAGAGGATCACTACACAAATATTAGTTAGGAAACTTGAGGTTACATGTTTTAGGAAGGAAGAGGAAAGTGTTAGCCTTGCTTCAAACATAGAAACAAATTTCTTCACTATTTGATTTTATACCTGAAGCCTTATGTGAATTACAATAAACTAGATGATTCAGAGAAGCATGTTTGTCACACTAAAATCATGATCATCAAAGATGAGATTAGGCATTAAAGGAGATTCATTCTTCTAGTTTCGATTAGTTTTCTTTGTTCCTACACACCTAGAAGTTGTTTTTAAATAAAGTCATAGTTTCAGTAAGATAGTGATAAAGCCCCACACTATTCAGTACAGTCAACACTTATTGAAAAGTACCTCCATTAACTGATCATCCAGTTTGACTTGCTTTTTTCTTAGCCCTTCATTTTCTGAGCTGGTTTCCAGTTCACGTTCAAGAGAATTCATCTGACTGATCTATTAAATACAAGAAGTTTCCTTAGAAAGGTAGTAGTTTCTCATTTTATCTGTTTTTTTTTTTTTCCCCCAATATGCAAGTCGTGAATCATTGCACATCAAGACAATTCAAGATTAAAAGACTTAAGTATTTGGACAGGTGTAATGCTTTGCTAAAAGCAAAGACATCTAAGGCAATGCTATACAGTGTCTCTGACATCAGTTTCAAAGAATAGGCAGGGTAACTGATTTTTACTCTAAAAGTGGTAATGTTACTGTACAAACATGTACTGTGGAGCACTTGAACAGCCTGCATTCATTTATGGTTCCCATGCTCTACCACTGAACTGTTTGTACTGACTAAAAGTCCTGCAGCACATGGCACAGACTTCCACCCTGCGTGCTCTGCAGAAGCACAGGAGACATGAATCCCTGCCCCAAGGAGCTGCCTTACAACAAAGAGTGCCAAACTTAGAGTAAAATAAAATTACATCTTACATTAGCTCTTAGAGATGGAAAGTACTGCATTGAGTTGCGTATTTATCCCCTGAAACTAACCTTCCTGTTTGCAGATGACAACTCCTTCTGAAGCTGTTCACACTCTCTCTTCAAGCTTAATTTCTCTTGCTCTATGGCTTTGACAATACCCGACTGGCTTTGATGCTTTTGGTGCTTTAGGGAAAGGACAGTAGATTCCAGCTGTCGGACCTAAAGAGACCAGAGATGAACAAATGTATGAAGACACTCCAGACTATTAAAAAAATCAAATTATATCTACTTCATCTAAAATACCAATCAATTTTGGACTCATAACAGATTCTGGTGTATTTTTTGACATTTGAGCTTGGAGCAACAAAATGTCTTTCCCTTCCTCCTCCCCATAATCTGCCTAATCCTGTGAGCCAAGAAATTGAACATGAAGAATGCTCAGAAAATTAAGAAGTTTTTATGAAAGAAAAAAAATAAGGTGTTAACTAGAAGTTGGACCAGAATCTTAGACAAGAGTTACTTACGCAAAAGTTATCAGGATTTTCTTTTTAAAAAGCCGTTTGAAACATTGTAAGAGCATCTGCATACTCAGTGCAGATATAAAGGAAAGTGATTCCATTCTGCATTCTTTCTGCAAATGTTTTTATTAAAAACCAACACACAACATTCCTCTCCTGTATTACCCACTGCAAAACAAGAATCATCAAGCTCTGCCTAGCACACTGGGACTACATCAGTGATCTATCAGTTTGCTCAGGTTACCTTCTCCCTAGAGTGAGCCAGGTCTGTTTGAGTGCTCTGGACTTCCCTCTGCAGCCTCTCATTCTCCTGCCTGAGCAGCTGCTGCTCCTGTTTCATCAGCTGGTCCAGTTCATCCCAGTGTAGTTGCCTCTGTTGGTCCTGCAGCCCTGAGGAAGGCACAGCCAGTTCTAGAACCCGATTCTTAAGACAGACAGAATTGCAGGGTTAGGCCTTAAACAAAGAAGCAGACATTTTCTCTATTCAGGTGGGTTTTAAGTAGGCTTTCAGTAACTGCAGACTCTAAAGTCGCAGGATTCCCATCTTCCTCCCAGCCTACACAATGTTTTCCACTAAGAAACCCAACATGCTAATCAGAGTGCAAACCCAAAGTGCTTCCCTTTGCTAAAATCATAGATAATAGCTGTGTGCCAGACTGGTTGATATGAGTGCATGGAGTTCAACGCCACAAAAAAGCAATTTGTGCTCCATTTCACAGCCTAATCAAGCAAATAATAGAACTCAGTATTATATATTATTCAGTAATAGCTGTAATTTAGTTCCTGTTGTACGATTCTGAAACAGCCTCTTTTCCATGTGGACATTAAATATTCCTTAATTACATGGCAAACAAGCCAAATTACTAACTGAATTCATAATACAAATCCCAAGACTGCTGTCTACAACCTCCTTCAGTTACAGCTCCTCATCAGTTAAGAGGGGCTGATATAATACTGTGCCTTTCAAACCCAAGTCTGACTGAAAATGAGATCCCCCTGTCAATGACAAGTTTGATTGTTAATATGTTTATAGTTTTGATAGGTGTAAATTCATACATTATCTACAATTTTTTTTTTTTTCTTTCAGGGAAGAATGGGGACTCAGGAGATGGACTGATTATTGCCTGTCCTCATGTTCAAAACTTCAGAGTAAGTTTTTTAAAAATAAGTTGAAAATCTACACATTATATACAATCTGACAAGACTAATTATAGCTCACTATTTTAAAATTGAAAACTACTAAATACAGAAAACATCATTAAAATAGGGCTTTTTTATACCCATCTCCTCTCAGCTTTTTTTTTTTTAAATTATTAGCTTTATATCACTTGTTTTAAAAAGAATAATACAAATCAATATTTGCATAGCTCAGTCTACTGCTCAGCACTATTTGTATCTTTGTAGTAGACAAGCCAACCTCAAGAAATAAGTTGGCTGTAGCAGCAGGCTACAGAAGAGCAGCAGTAAACCCTGGCATGCAAAACTGACTTTGAGGCACCTGAAGTCCATTACCTTTTCATTGGCATTCTGCAGTTGCTTGTGTAAAGACATCACTTCTTGTTTAAGAGTTTCCTTCTCCTGTTGCGTTACCCGTAAGTCTGATTTTAGTCGGGACATCTGAAGGTTGGTATTTTGCAGTGTTTCATCTAGACTCTGAACCTGTAATGAGCAGGAACACAGCTTGGCATTTGCTGGACCAGGATTTCTTGTAAGCTTGGTCTGCTAGGATGCGTATGCACCACATACCACATGTATTTAGGATCTCTGATGGAAAGAGTGAAGTAGTCATAATGCTGACAGCCCCCTTTAAAAATGCTAAATGATTTTCTGACATTCTGTTTGAAATCAGTAGCCATCCACTTTGAATACATCCACAATACTGCATTCAACAGAGACACCTTCCAGCCCTGAATATTTACTGTGATGTGCTGGGAAGAAAAGATTTCTCTTGAATTATTTATTCTTCCTGGCAGCCCATGGCCAACAAGAAACCCCAAGTGTAATCAGCCAAGCAGAGAGCATTCGTTCCCCTCCCCTACCTGGCAAGAGACAAGCCACTGCCAGAAGAGGAGGGAGCAACAGCAGAGTCGCTGCAGTATTTTTGGAATAACTGGGCAGAATGAATTGGCAAAAGGAACTTGGCTGTAGATGCAAAACAACATAGCTTATTGCTGAGGAAAAAAGTCCCTCATAGCATTTAACAAGTTTCCTCTTGTCCTTTAAGGACGTTACTTTGGAAGCCCATCAAAGTGGCCATTCTTAGCTGCATGACATCTTTGCACATATTAGAAGAGGGCTGGTTTTTATGGAAAAAGCACTACAAGAGATTATAAAAATGCTTTTGATCTGGGGCTATAACAAAAATCACCATTATACCTTTTCTTGTGAAACCGTGAGCTGTGTTTTCAGTGTCTGACTCTGCTGCTCCCAGGATTTCTGTTCTTGCTTCAAGCTGCCAATTGCATTCTCTAAGCAGCTTACTTTAGCTACCTGAAATAAGATTACATCAGTAAGCCTGACTCATTCAGGATTTTAACTCAATTTGACTTTCAGAGTTAAGCTAGAGGGAGTTACAGCTATGCAGAGAAAGTACAGGAGAGCAAAAAACCCCTCAGCTCCCAGCCCCAATCTTCACACAACGGAATCATTATTTATAGTGTGCATATTAGTTACACTGCTCAAGTTCAGAGTTACAATATGTTAGAGTTGCAGTAAAAGTGCAAGAACACTGTCTTCCTTGTCCTGCTGCAATATTTATATCCAAGGCCTCTCTCTGTTCCTTGCAATGTTTGGAATTCTCTACGTAATCAAATTACAGTAAAGCTGTGCTCCAGAATTTAAGCTTTCTCTTTAAGCTAGGAAAAAAAGGCAGTGGCCATTAAGCCTTTATCTGGCTTGAAGAAAAAAATTATCCAAAGTCGTTTTACAGGTTAAAGTGATATAATGACACACAAATTTTAACAGCATGTTACAGCATGTAGGTAGTGATGTGGATTTGCAGTTCTTTCTTACCTTATCAATACATCTGTTTAATTCCTCACTCAGGGCTTCTTTTTCTTTCTGCAGCTTTTCATTTTTAGTAATTAAGCTCGAAACTTCATTTTGAAGGTCAGAGAGATCAGGACATCTGGGCAGCTGTGAAAAACAACCCCCTCGCAGTTGCATTTCTGTCCTGTTTCAGAATTTTGCATGCAAGTGTTACACAAAGATTTCTCTTCTCCTCTGGGCCAAGCATCCCCCTTCAGAGAGTGGAGGAGGGAGGAGCATACTCCTCCAACCATAAAGTATCATTCATACGATCCAGGGTATCCTTCCTGCAACAGCAGTGCTAAGGATTCCTAACTGACCTGCAATCCCTCGGGTTTGCTGTAGGGCTGGGCTTTCTCTGCCTCTTCTGTGAAAGGGGAAAAAAATACCATATTTCTGTAATTGTAAAAAAATCCTGATTTCTGATCCTTTTCCTGTTTGATACAGTGCTTTAGCCTAACACTCTGCTTTCTCCTGTGCTCTTCTGTCTTTGGTCACTCAATCTTCTGTCTTTAATTACTCTCAAGCCACAATCTACTCTTTACTGAATAGGCTTCAGCTGATTTTGCTTTTTAAGACCATTATCTATCCTAAGCATGGGTTGCATCAAATGAGTGCTTTACACTGCAAAGAAAATTACTTTGTGGAGCCCCAATCAGGAGAGCTAACTCATTTGTAGCCTTCATTATCTGTGTTTATTAGCATATATTTACAGCTAATTGAACCATGCTTCTAGAGGCGATAACCAAGCCCTCCAGGAAATAATCCTCAGAAGTTGTGAGACGTTGAAGTCTCCAGATGGGTTTAGCAATAGGAATTCACTCAGAGGACATGCTGGAAGAGAACAGTCCTTAAACAGAGCTATATGAGTATCACTAATTACACAGGAAAGTGTTCCCCTGCCTATCCTATCTGCACAAACTAGAAAAGCCCTATCTCTTCATTGATTAGAGCTTCAGGTCTTTGTCTTCATTGTCAAAGCCTGTCTTTGTAGATCCACTATTTTGGGAGAACTTTTGGCTAAGGCTAGTGAAACCAACCTTATTTCAACAACCGTGCATTGTACCCAGAGACTGTTTCAAGAGACACCTACTGTTATGACCTTTCTTTAAAGAAATTAACTGTTTCCAAATCAGGCAAGACAGCAGGACTCATTAAGAGACAGCCAGCATTATCTGATGACATTCAAATAGGATGCCATACCTGTTTCGTCTTCTCGAGTTCCTGCTTGAGGATGTGGTTCTCCTGCTCCAATATATGAGCTTGAACCTTCATTTTTGACAGCTCCATCTCCAAGGAAGACACCAGATTTGATGACTGCAAAGAGTAAAAGGCTCAGATTTCAACTTAGGAGAGATGCAGAGTAACAAAGGTTAACCAGAGGATGCTCCAGCCACTGATATGGGTTAGAGCAGGGATGGCACCGGACTGAACAGAACAGGCATGTTGGAAAATGCAGGTAGATATTTAGCATCACTGAGCTGCATTTTCACAACAAACCTGCACACTTCCACCTCCCTGCTCTTGGCTGCTGCCATGCTTTCCTTCAGCCCCCATAGCCACATGTACATTTGCAGCTAGTAATTAGGAAAGTTCAGCTTTGAAAAACCACACAGAACTTGAGAAAGGGATGCTAATACCATAGCACCTGAGCATTCCTAAAAGTTCAGTTTTAGAGACAGTGTAATCCTGTACCTTTACTTTGGAGTTTTCCAGTTCCTCTTTGAGTACCAATCTCTCCTTTTCCCATTCTTCCAGGGTACACTTTCCCACTTCCCTTTCCTTTTGCTTGAGCACCCTTGCCAGCTGTTGGTTAAGATCCTGCACATCTGCTTGATTTTTAGAGTTCCTCTGGCTAAGTTCTGTATTTTCAGAGTCCAGCTGCTGGTTTCTGGTCTTCAGATCTGCTACCTGAATTGGGACAGCAGTGTCAGTTATGAATGCTTCCACAGTGAGGAGTAGATTTTCTGAACATTTCCTTTCTATTCAGATGATTAAAAAGCTGACAAGTGTCATTCTAATTCAATGGCTCAATCAAGACAGCAGAATTACAAAATGGTGATCGAGCAGTGGGACATAGCAGTTGACTGTACTCTATGTACGCCAGTAGCACTCCTTGCTTTATTTCCTTAAAGCATATTTAACTTGCTTCATGCCCTAATTTTAGGCCAAATCAACTGTTTAAGAGTAGGAATGCTCTTGATGGACCATTGTATTCATGGTCAGCCTCACAAATTGTTAATTTCTCATAATTGGACTCAATTATATCAGTTATGATATCAATCATCGGGCACACCACTCTTCCTCCTTCCCTTTGCCATGCTGATGTATATTTTGAGGGTTATGTTGGTGAACTAGTAGATTATTCTGAGCAAGTAGAATTGTACTAAGCTATACTACAAAAGACATGAATGCAAGAGTTACTTAAACCTATTTTGCAACTTAGCATAACAAACCACCCTTAAAATAAAAGTAGCAGTCTCAGGGATAGGAGCAAAGGGTCATGGCTGGCAGCATTCCTAGACCTAGCTAGCTGGGAAGTAAGTAGTGGCTGAGTCACATAACTTCTATTTCCCATGGGCTACTGCAGAGCATTATCCACAAAGGTTACAAAATAAAGATTTTAAATTTATATTTGTATTAAATAAACTTTCCAGTTGACTATGGAAAGTACTCTCAAGTCTCTAAGCTAGATAGTTACGGTAGGGTTACAGTTATCTTCTAATCAGGTCAACCAAGCCTTATAAATACTAATACCACCAAAGAGTTAATAAGAACAGTTATCAGAAAGTTTAAAAGTATATAATGGGTCATTTTCTACTGCCTTTGTGATCATCTAAGGAACAGCTTTTATACAGTGGAGTTTCTACAGAGAAGGTTATGGGCTCAGTGTGTATACCTGCTTTTTCAGGTTGTCAACCATCTTCTGTACAGCCACTTTCTCCTTTCTCACAGCCTCTATCTTTTGTCTAAGGAAAAAATGAAAGCTCATTAACATTAGGGTCACTTCTTAATATACACACCTACAAAAATGGGTTGTTTTTTGTTATCACCAGAAATGGTAATTCTGGATATTTATTTATTGCTTAGCATCACTGTTTTGCATAGGCTTGGCAAGCACTCAGAGTTCCTCAAGGTACCCTATAGTAGTTCTTTTCTAGAAGGGAAAAGTACTCCCAGGATCATGGATGATTATCCACTTGCAAAAGACCGAATCACTGAAATACTCTGTCACACTACCTCTTCCTGCCTTTTCTAAGGCTACCTCAGCCCAACAAGCTCTGCCTTTGCTGAAGCAAGGAGAATTGTATCAGGTCAGCTCATAAGTGGGTCCTGTCTTGGTGTGTGCTACTGGGTCATCTGAACTCCTCCAGTTAAACCCCTGCTTTGGCTCCTGGAATGGGCAGGACAAGCTGGGGCTGGTGAAAAGGATGAGGAATAGACTGGATTTCCACTGGCACCATGAAATATGCCCATTTCAAGGTCTGTAGAATATCTGACACATGAAGGAGCTTTGAGAGAAGGGATGTAACCATCACATCTGCACCACAGCGAGACCCCTGAAGGCATACACAAGGTACATGCCCTGTTGAATTCTTACCGCATTTCTTCTCGAGATCCATTTAGCTCCCTCAGTTTCAGGCTGGAAGCAGTCCCTTCCTCATTTAATAAAGTCACTTCATTTTTCAGGATAGTGTTTTCTTCTCTGAGCTTCTCAGCTTCACATCTGTGGCAGAGATGAGACAAGTGAAAACTCTTTCTGTATATGATCTAGGCTCACAGGGAGAAAAATTACTAAAAGCCTAAAGCTACCTGTAATATTTCAAAACAAAACTACAACTGACTTATTTTATGTATGAATAGTATGTGGATTTTACATTTCATTTAGTAAGAGTGCTTCCCAGATCACTGAAAAAGGGGCTTTTTGTGCATGATTTTGTACAGCTAAAGTCAGTTACAATGTAAGATACCTCGTAAAAGTTTCACACTAATATTATACTATACCTTTCAGTCCTTAAGTTACAAATCACTTTAAACAGCTTAACACTATAACATGCAGACTGCTAGGAGAGCCAGCTGTTTCCCCAGCTGTCTCTAGGGTCCAGAACTCTGGGAACAGCAGCATTGGAAGTGCCTGTTCTGTCCCGAGGTGATTGTAGAGAAATAAATTAGCCATGGTGCAATACCTGAAAAAAACAATTTCCTGCAGGAAACTGGTGCTGAACAATAATGAAGCCACTTGTAGTCACTTTATGGCCTCCATAAAAATATCCTTGCTAAAATACAGCAGTTAAAAACAAGTAGGTAAAAGCTATTATGTTCACAGTGTTATAATGGTATTTACCATATCACACACCTGATGGATTCCTAATACTCAGTGCTCCTGCTGGGAAAAATGTTACAATCATTCTCTAATATTAAGTATTGAGAGAAATAGAAGCACTTTTAGCATTCCAAGTAACATTCAGTACTAGGAAGGAGTGAACTGAGTGAAGAGGTGATATTAGTAAAAGCTAAAAGCATTCTGGAAGTGTTACCATAGTATTTTGGACATAAAAATACAGAGATTTCTGATGTACCATCAACTACACACTGTGAAGGTGACTACATCCACAGACAGAACAGCTGGCAGGTTGCTCCATTCATGTTAGGTCACAGGCAGAGAGGAGTAAGTCACACACATTTATTTCAACCGTCGTTATCCATGATTAATCAGCCTGCTTGCTAGTAGTTAGAGTCCAAGGCACTGCTTTCTAATCAAAGTTAAACTACAATGGTTAATGCAGCAACTGCCCGGCAGGCAGGCGGCTACGAAGCCGTGAGTGGGACACTAGGTTAGTTTCTAAGCAGCACGTTTGATTACTGTGGGGCCAGCACGTTTCCCACAAAGTTTTGCAAGAGTACGTTACCTCAGAAGATCAACTTTTTGCTGCAGCTCAGTGCACGTGCTTTGCAAGCCGTGCGTCACTGTATTCCTCTCCTCTCTCTCTCCAGGGAAATGCATGTTGTTTGGGTTCACTAGAGCAGCAGCCTTCTCCTTCAGCTTTCCACTGGGCTCTTGCAGCTCCCTCTTTTCCAATGACTTTTCTTTCCCTGTGCTGTTGCTTTGGGCACGCTTGTCTTGCTGACCTGTAAATGTGGTGGCATGTTCTTCCAGCTTCCTAAGCTGGCATCCCAGTCTTAACTTGTTGCTGTGCGCAGCCTCGCTTCCTTGTGCATCATGTTCCTGTACATCTTCCAATTCTTTAACTTTTTGGAGGAGCTGTGTGTTTTCTTCTCTGAGCTTAATACTTTCCAGTTTACTTTCTTCTAGCTTGCAATGAAGGCTTCTCAGCTTACGCAGATTGTCTTCTAGCCCTTTATTTTTTTCAACTAACTTCATAATTTCAGATTTCAGATCCTCATTTTCTACTTGAGTTTCTTCTTGTAGTGACAGAAGTTCAGCCTGTGCCATTGATCTGACTTCTAACTCTTTGACCCTTTTCCAAAGTTGAGCTATTACACTTTTCAGGTCGCTGTTTGTTGACCCAGGAGCGTGATCAAGCTGGAGAGAGGCTTCACTCAGCTCTTCAGCCTCCTCAAGCTCAACCTGCAGCTTTGAAGCATCAGAAACAAACCCTTTATTTTTGGGAGTTACTCTGTGATGGAGCAGATGAACTTTCCGCTGTTTAACATCATTGTGTAGCGTTTTTGGTCTGGGTACTCTCTCAAGAGTTTTCTCGAGGTCTCTGTTTTTTTGCAGCAGAGGCACCTGAGAAAGCAGCTCTTCATTCTTGTCACAATCCTGATTTCCATCAGCTTCCAGTGCTGCTTTCCTTCCTTGCATCTTACACACCTGCCCCTTGAGTGCAGGGCCACCTGCTCTGGCTTTAAAATATGCTTTCTCCAAATCTGAATCCATCTCAGTCATTTCTTCCAGGTCTGTAGTATCAGCCTCCAAAAGCTGAAGGACATTTGAATCTGTTCCCTTGTCTTCATCTTTACAATTGCTGTGTAACCCTTCAAAACTGGAATCTGTTTCATCTGGCAGCTGAGATCCTTCTGAGCCAGAGTCAGAGCAGCCAGGACTGGGAGGTTGCATGGGCTCCAGCTCTGCAGCTTGCAACCTGTGCTGCAGCCTGATGATCTCAGCAGCCATTCTGACATTTTCCTTCACAGCTTGCTCATGCACTTTCTGCAGATTTAAGAGGACATCCACATCATCTCCCAGAGGTGCCATACCAGAGAAAGAAGCAATTTTGCTCTTGGCTTTGGCATACTCCTTTTCCAGGACCCTATAATGATTTTGTAGTGTGGAAAAACCATGGGTCTCCCACTGCAGTTTCTGTATTTTCCCTTGAAGGTTTGAGATTTCCAAACTCATCTCAGCCTTTTCTGTTTCTGCTCTTACACATATGTCTTTGTTTAAACGCTCCAAAGTGAGAAGTTTGGAATTCAGTTCTTCTTTCTCTTGCTTATACTCACTGTCAAGCCTCTCCAGCTTTTGCCTCATCAGCTTCCCATTTTCCTCCACCACGGACATACGCTCTTCTTTGTTCTTCAGCTCCTTTTCGTGGTCGTTTTGGAGTTGTGTTATTTTATCATTCAGCTTTTTCTCTTGCTTCTCAGCAGTATTCCTCAGGTCTCGCAGCTCCTTCTGAAGCTGCTCTTTCTCACACACAAGCTTGTTCACTTCTTCCTTGAAGTTTTTCTCCAGGAGATCTTTCTCCTGGGTGAGGGCAGAAGAAACAGCCTTTTCATTTGCCAGACTTTCCTTTAGTCGCTCATGAGCTTCAGCAACCTCCTGAGCAATTTCATCCTTTTCAAACTCCCACTGAGATTTCTCCTCTCTTTGCTGTTCAGCAAGTTCACGCAACTCTCGCTGGTAACGTCCTTCCAGATTTTGGATCTTTTCTTCATATTTATTCACAAGTGTTTGTGTGTTGACAGAAAACTGAGTTTCTGCATGAGATGCTCTTCTGTTATAGTCACCTTCCATTTTTTTCCTAAACATGGTTAACATAATATATTACTAAACTCTGGGCTAACTCAAAAGAGATTCAAATGGCTTTTTAGGCTGAACAAAACAAGCTGAAAAATTAATTTTTCACTGAGGTTTAGATGAAGTACTATTTGACAAGTGCTTCTGAGAGCCAAAGTTAAGCTTCAGGCAATTTGTCGAAACTTCAAAAATAAAAATCTAATTGCCTTGGAAAAGTGTAACTCATGAAATGTCCTCAGAAAAGGTTTTATGTACAATATATGCCCTTCTATTCTTGTGACTGGATTTGTGGGGACAGATGTTCTTATCCCCATCTCTCCCTGTCACCCCAGGATGGTTTCAGTTTCTTTTGACAATTGATCCTGGCTAAATGCATTCAGCAGCCATCCCTTTACTTCTTCAGAAAAGAACAACCCTGAAACCCCAAATGCTTTAAAAGTACAAAGCAGGGATTTGTAAAGCACAGGGATCCTGAACTGAGCTCAAGTTAATCACGTCTGGTTATGCTTTAACACTATTGTTGCCTCTGGGTGAGCTAAAAGAATCAATATAAATATCTGCTTGAAAAAGGTCAGAAGAAAAAGCCCCTGGATAGCAGCCCAGTGTTCTGAAATAAAACAGGTAATAGCACTGTACAATTAGTACACTTAAGTTAAGCACCAGGAGTCATTTCTGCACATGGTTCACCTTGGTCTCCACGCCAAGTCATCAAGGTCAGCGAATACCACTTCTGTCCCCACCAACAGTGACACTCACCTTTCTTCCTCCAGGTCCTGCTCATGCTTCCTCAGCAGCTCTTGTTGGAGCTCTTCCTTCTCCAGGGCATGCACCTCTGCCATCCTTTTCAGCTGCTCATGAAAGCCATGCTCCAGCTCTCCCTTCTCTTCCTGCAGTGCCTGCACTAAAACTCTCATCTTTTCTTCCACCCAGACACCATTTTGAATCAGTTCTTCCCGTTCTTGACTAAACTTCTTGTTTACCTCCTCCAGTCTGGCTCTAACATCATCTTCATGCTCCTGCCTCAACAGTTCTTGCAGATTGGCTTTTTCCTCATCGAAATGCATTTGTAATTTATTTTTCTCATCATTATATTTACAGTCAAGCATTTCTTGCTGATCTCTGAGCACTGCTGCCTCTCCTTGCAGTTCTGCAATTTGATTTTCAAGGCCGGTTATTTGCTTTTCCATCCCATGCATCTCTTCAATGTACTTCTTCCTCATATCCTCTTGTTCTTTCTCACAGTGGGTTTTTGTCTCATCCAGCTGCTTTTCATAACGGCTCACCTACAAGAAGGAAAGCAGATTGGTTTGTTTTCTACATAGTGTTCCACAGAGATGTTTTATCTACAATTCTATATTATATATTTCCATATATTCTATAGAATATTTTGATTTACACATTAGCATCTTATATTGACTTTCCCTGTCAAGAATGCTAAAGTGTTCAGCTTTAATTCTTACTGGGATAAAGATGGTTATTATGTAGCAGCCAGTGAAATTCATGCTTTTCCATTAAGCAAATTTGTGATAAAAAAGAGAAGCCACTAACAACTTGTAAATGCTAAGCCAGTTTTGCAAGTGGACTCCATGTCAATGATTACTTTTTCAAAATCTTCCCTAACTTAAGAGGCAGATCAGACCTTTTAAAAAACTTGGGGTGGTTTTGTAGGGTTTATCTTTGGTTGGTTGGGTTTTGTGTTTTTTGGGATGTGGGTGTGTGGGTGTTTAAGACAAACCCTTAAGTAATGATTTCGGGGTAATATTTTATCAGTCCCCTTTTCCCACTCCCATCCTAGCTTTATCACAATACAGTTTCAGTGTACCTGTGTTATGCCATACATGAAATTGGTAGATTACAGTTCTATAATAATTGTAATTATATAACCATTTCTGATCTGGAGGTGCACACTGACAGATGCAGTGGAAGCCTGATGGGACCCCCAAGTTCTGGTCCTGACCAGACTCCTGTAGAACAAGCCTGGCCATCTCTACACCTTGCAGAGCAAGGTAGGTCTTATTTGTTTGGAAGCACTGTGACCCTGACACAGATGCTAGTGTGGGCTGACAGTAGGTGTTATGCTGTGCCCAAAGTGCTGCCAGCTCACCCTAGCACTATAGACAGGCACTGGGTGGAGTTGCCCTGGTCTCATAAGCCCATCCAGACACAGGCTTTCTTCACATAGAGCCAGTGGAGTTATTTCTGCAGGTGGACACCCAGAAAACAGGAAGCTGACTGCACATTTTCAGTAGCACAGGTATCATACCAGCAGTTTCCATACTTCTGCAGCACAGATAGCATTTTAGCACCACCAGACTGCACAAGCATAGCATTGAGCAATGCAGACTCCTTCCAGCAGCCTTTCTCACCCACAATTACCCCACACCAGTGGGAATGAAGTGGCTAATTCAGATGCAGCAGCCTTTCAAGACAGGAAATGCAGTACTGCTTCAAAAAGGCTCACTGCCCTGTTGTTAGCTGATGCAGGGGCATGAGGATCTACTGCAGCATTCATTCAGCCCTCTCCAGCGCCTCTCTATTGCACAGCAACACGCAGACGGTGCAGGGAAGGTAGAGGCTCAATTCACAGGAAGTTTATAATTTGACCAGGAATTAGAAGTCCTTCAAGACCATTCCAGCTGTATGAAGAGGTTGGAAAAGTGAAGTAAAAATAGTTTACCGTGTCTTCAAGCTCCTGTTTGAGGTGATGTAGATCCCTGTGATGTTGCTCCTTCATTTGTTCAATAGCCATTTCTGCCTCTATGCTCATATTTAATGGGTTGCAGTCTTCTGAACCAAGTCCTTTAAAAACAATGATATACATATTCTTGAAGCCCAAAGAGATACACTCTCAACAGAATTATTTCATCAATTTTAATTTGTTTAGGCAGCTACTTGCAGCTCGCAGATTCCTATCACGCACATAGACAAGAAACTGCAAACATTAATTTCAGCTTTGAATAAAGTACAGCAGCCGTATTCCACTTAATGTTCACTAGTAAAACAGAGAGGGTGTTCCAGTCTTACTGTGAAGATTTGGGAAAGTTTTCATTTAATTTCCTCTAAGATGTTATCATAAATACCTACAGCACAGAAGTTGGTCAGACAGAAGATGGGCTTTACCTTGGTCAGGCTCAATACTACTATTGGGGTGACTTTTCATATCAAGGTCAAACTCTTCTGAGAGTGAATTTTTCAGTGAAGGTCTGAGCACTTTGCCCTGGGCACGGTACTCCTCCAGCTCCGAGTGCAGCTCATCTATCTGGTCTTGCAGCTCCTGAGAGTGGGGGGAAAAAGAAGCCTGAGTGAAAGCAACCAAGGCAGCTGAGCATTTGTGCATCACCACACTTCTGCGATGAGACATTTAGGAGGGAACTACAGTAGGTAAAGGCTTGTCAATAATCCTGCCATCATGCCACAGTTAGTCATCCCCCTGTCAGCAAAACAACGCCCATCTCCAGGTTCCAACTTGTTGCAAGTAACAGATGTGTTTCTTACTAAAGGAGCAGAAGCTTCTTCAGACTTACAGCCTGTATATATTCTGCCTATAAAGTATATCATGCTCCAGGACCTTCCACTTCAAAAAAGGTTGTAGGAAGAAGTAACAAATTGCAGTTTAGGAAGATTTTTAAACAGGGGAGAAATACCTCCTCAAACACCATCTACTTGAAAAAAAAAAAAAATCAAATCAGAAGCAAAAGATCAAATTAGGAAAGAGATACCCTCATTACTGCATTTACCATCTGGTACTTCTGCCCACTTGCCAGCGGAATATCCCGAGTGTCTGTGCCAAATGCTATGCGCTCAGCTCAGTGAACAGTGTTTATTGAGGGAAATGAACCCTTGAATGTGCAAACACACAATTCTGCAGATTTCAGTGGTTCAGAAAGTGAACCTTGAATACTGATCCATATCTGACAGTACTCTAAAAAAACCCCAAACAAACCAGTTGCATATTCAAGCAACTTATTATCAAGAAGTATCCATTCATCAAATATTTCTAGAAAAATCTTTGCTTCTAAACTGCAGCTCCCCAAGACAGCTCTTGTGCTGTCTCAGATGAGACAGCCTTTTGCCAAGGTACTCCTCCTTTATTGAACAAAAAGGGTGAGCTCAATGTTTGTAACCATAGGAGTCATCAGAAAGTAGATATGTAAATAGATACTTGCAGGCTCACCTTAAAGCAGTATTTCAGCCATAGGAGATTTGGGGAGGAGAAGACAAGCTTTAGATTTTCAGGTTTATTTTAAGAAAATACTGCTGGTTTGGAAACCACCAAAACTTGGATATATCTTATTCCTGCTGCTAGTTCCTGCAACTCTGAATTCAAATTAGGGCAAAATCTATTTCATAAATCACAAAACAGCTAGTGCATAGTTTGCAGTAAGGGCATTCTCAGTGAACACAGGCACATGAATGCTGGGTCGCCAGCTCCAGGCTCCACTTACTCTGCACTGCTGCTCATATTCACTTCTCATCTGTGCCAGTCTCTCCTCCTGCAGGAAAAACTCTGCGCTGCTGGGATCCAGGTCACCAAACTGAAATGGCATGAATGGGAACCAGTTACTCTTCCACCAAACAGCCCTGCTCATCACAGCCCAGGTGCCATTTGCAAGCAGTCCTGCAGCCTGTGCCCTCTCCCCTCTGATTTTAAACACAGAAGCTCTGCTTCCCTGCTGGTAGGGGGGACATTGAGCAACCTCTCCAACAAACACTATCTCCTATCTCACCATAGCTCTTATGCTAACTTTGATTTCAGACCACAGCTTTCTAGCTCAGCATATGTACACATCTCAGTTTGATAAATAATCACACACACAGAATGTTAGGGATTGGAATCCCAGCTTTAAAGAAGTCTGGAAAACAGATGCTGGGTGAGAATCCTAGTATATGAGCCTTTATCTGTCAATGCACACACACTGAAATGCCTCTGGAGAAGCTGATACTCTGATGAGTTTATTGTAATACAACCATGATCAGCTGCTCACCTCCCTTTTAGCAGAGGTCACAGGTAACACTTAACACCTTGTGTATTATGTTCCCTAGAAAGGGCCTTCACATTGGGTCTATCCAAAACTATATGCTGGGGAAAAAAAATCCTTGCAGATCTGCAGAATGATTGCTTCACTGTAAGGTTCCCTACTGTTAATTAGTATAAAAAAACCGCTAAGGTGGAATATCTTTAATTTCCTTAACTGGAAGTCAGTCAGGCAGTCCATGTCAACAAAGTAGGCTGTGCCTTGGTCACATCTGGATAGAGACCCCAAGAACCTCCAGCTATTAGTTAAATTGGCAGCTCCAGTGTAGTAACTGAAAAGCAATTTAATTCTGGACACACACTGGGAAGAGGAGGATTTACCTTCTCAGCCAGGACGTTTTCCAAGTTCCTCTGCAATTTGCTTGCCAAACTTTCATACTCGGCCAATTTCTCTCCTGTTTCCAATAGCTCGCTTTCCAGGCGGCTGTTTTCCTGGACCAAAGAAAAACCCCCAACAGCCTCAGCATTTGGAGAAGGAAAACATTAGCACATGGCAACTTATTAGAAACGAGTCATCTCCCAGTCAAGTCAGAGCATGACACTGCTACAAGCTTCAGCCAAAGATGGGAAGTGTGAATCTGTTACCCACACACGTACAACCCCTCTCGCCACGGCAAAACAGCAACTTTTGATGTTGCTTGTAGGAAGACCATTACCACTAACTTTTACTGGGCTTAAAAAAATTTAAATTATATGGTTATGAAGCTGCCAGATTCAGAAAAAAAGTCATGACTTAAGTGTTTTCTAAAAAAATGTTGGAAAAGGATGCGAATCTATGGGGTCATGGGTTAATGCTACCAGTGCATTAGACAGCAGATATTTATCCAAAGGAATAACAGTAAACTTGCTTTAAAGATAAATTTTTTCAAGCAATATTTTAAGCAGCATCAAGACATATTATCTCCTGCTGGACAGCCAAACAGCTGGCAAGGCAGACAACCCATCCAGTAGCCGTACACACGCACACTCTGCACTTGATGGCAGCAGAGATTTGAACTGGAGCCTTATGAGTCCAAGCAGTAACCTATCGAGGTGACCAAAAAAAAAACCCCAGCCTCTCCAGGATATGCCTTGATCTTGCTGCTGAAATTATTTTCAGCTAGCTCAACATGCACTGCAAGACTACGTTGCAAGTATTGCTGCCCACTTCTAGGCACCCTTGCCTTTTTGGGGAAAAACACTGGCTGCATTTAGACCCCATTACCTTCAGGGAAAGGGTCAGGCGGTCCCGGATGTAGTTCTCATCAGTTTTCAGCTTTTCTATCTCCTGCTCCAGCTCCAGCCGCTGTTTATTAGCCTGCTGCAGGATTTGCTCCCGGTCTCTCCGGAGCTCATTCTTTAAAGCTGCAATTCGTTCCTTGTACTCCTCATCTAGCTTCCTATGAAGGCATCAAAGGTAAGAAGAGCTCATAAGAAGAAGCAAGCAGCAAATACCACTGCAAATGAAGCTCAGTGGTAACCAGCAGGCACAAAGCCACTGCCTCCATCACAGAGTCCCGGCTATGCCATGGCAGTGATCCCGAAGAGGAGGAAAGAGGTGAACCAGGACACTGTACCTGAGGTTGTACTCGTTCCGGCGCTCAATCGCAGCATGGTGATCATCCACTTCAGAGGCCATCAGGGATTTCAGCTTTTCAGCTTTTTCCAGGTCCGACCGCAGCTTCTCTTTCTCTCTGGCCACTTGGTCAACTCGTTCCCTAGGGTAAGCACAGCCAGTCTGGATTAAGTCACCCCTCCTGGCTCCCCCAAAGGGGGTACTGGCAAGAAGCTTGTCAGAGAAGAGCTTGGAAACCTCTCCAAGGGTCTTTTATCATCAACTGCATTTAGTCACTAGACATGAACTTGCACACTTGGCTCTGGACCCATCTTGATATCCCCATGGGTCCTGAGACCAACATGTGAAGTCCTCAGCTGTGGTCTAGCCTCCCCGAATTGCAGCACTATGCCATCTTGCCAGGCTGCTTTCTGCCCCATTTACTCGTTATCATTTTATTACCTTTCCCACTTCATCCTTACACTACATCCTCTCTGGTTTTGATCACAAGTTTGTAAGATCTGCTACACTGAGCGGCTTTCTTGATGGAAACTTGACAACAAACCTCTCCTCTGAGTGAACATAAAAAGGTATTTAGATGTGTAGCGGCAAACCATGGGAAGTTTCATCTTGTAGCTGTACAAGTCAAACAGGCAGCTTGCAAACACAAGTGACAAGCCGACAGGTAACAGGACACACATGGTCTTAATGACCAGCAAAAGTCATCTAGGGTATTACATGGAGGTGGATGCATAAGCTGCTAAGTATCTAAACTGTTCCAAGATATACAGCACAAAACCTGCGACTAACAACTGGAGTTGCTGCTGTATATCTTGGAATAGTTTAGATATTTATCATCTTATGCATCCACCTCCACTAACAACTGGAGTCTGTGCACATGGCAGGTGGACACAACAGCATCTGCAGTACTTGGGTTTGAGTATTTTACCCATGCAAAATGAGAGTTGGAAGTTTCTGACCAAGCTAACGGAGAACCTAGCCTTGCAGAGGATGCTGGTGTCCCTTGGAGAAGTGCTATGAACCACTATTAATCAGTTGCTACTTGAAGTTCTGTCTTGGCCAAGTGGAGAGGGAAGTGAGGAAGGGACAGAGATGGAGATACTGGTGACTTACAGCAAGTGTCTGATCTCTGTTTTGAAGCTTGCCAGGGCTGCCTGGTGGACTCCATTCTTGGTTATTAAAAGCTCATTTTCTAGTGCCAGCGTCAGCTCTGTCAAGTTCACCTTCCCATCCAAGCTGAAATCCAAAGCCTGCAAAACAACGCATCGTTAGAGCAGAACGAGCTTTCCTGTCCCACAGGAGCCATTTGTACACCAAGGGACACAATAAAATGAGGAGGTTCAGGAAAGATCTTTGCTTGCTGATTAATCTGTCACAAATGCCTTTGGGCCAATAAACCAGACATCACTGCCACCTTCCTATGTTAAGGAGCTGCTGCCAGCTGCAGTGATGGGAAGTGTTCTGGTTGTGCTGCAAGACCAACAGGAAATTAAGCCCAACTCTGATTAAAAGCACTAATTCTCTAGAGAACCTAACTACACTGGCCTTTTTACACATTCAAACGCTGCAAGAAAGTGGTTCATGTTAAAGAAAACCAGCCCTTGTAATAGAGACAACCCAGAAGCAGCCTTGTAGGAGGTATTTCATAGCATGAATCCCACCTCTTAGGAAGTAAATTCTCATCAGCAACTGCTTCTAACTTCCTTCAACCTAACTCTGCAGGAGCACAAAGCAGGGTGCAGCATGGCTAGTGGTGGGGCTGAAACAGTGGAGAAACCACACGGGTGACACCAGTAAAGCAAGTTACCAGTGAAAGGCAATGAGCAGAAGAGAAAGTAAAGATGTACCACGCAAGTCTGGTGAAAGCAATACCAGGTTATCAAACCAACCTTCACGAGCCCAGGCTACAAGGGTTTTAAAGCCTGAGCAATGGCAGAGTTTATTGCAACCTGGATGTTCAGTATCCATGCAGACATTAAATGCCAAGGGAAATCTGCCATCATCCCTGCTAGGAACCCTGCGATGGTCTCAGAACAGACACGTGAAATTATCTTCCCCCATCCATGGCTTCTAAGTGAGATGGTCAGTGAAGGGGTTTACTTCAGGTACCCAATTTGCAACCCACATTACCCTTTTACTCCGTATAGTAAAACACTAATTACTGGGCAAGATTTCAAGTGCTGACCTCCACCACAGCACAAGCAATAATTCAGGACATCCCAGTGCTAAAAGGTTTGCTGATGCAGCTATTCAGTGAGGTGCAGGAGGTGATCTCTTTGAGCTGAGCTGGAAGTCACATTACATTTTTATCATTACCTTCTAGCTCTCTGGGATGCACCATCCTTTCAATAAAGGAAATCACTGGAAATTTCTCAGACTTTTGTTGCTAGCACTGAGAATTTTAAAGGGGAAAAGCATAATCCAGCTACAGTCCGGCATTCCACACTGGAGGGAAAAAAAAGGCAAATAAAAGGGGTGAGATAGAGCTGCTGGTTACCTTCAGGATCTCCTGGCTGTTCTCTATGCCCTCCTGGTGCCAGCAGTCGAGGATGCCCTCCACGCAGCCGTAGCCCATCCCATCATCCAGGCTGGAGAAGAGGCAGCAGCCGACGGTGTTGGGCATGGCCGAGGGGGTGGTCGTGCGCCTCCCGCTCTCATCGAAGGACTGCGGGGAGAGGGGAGAGGGTGCGACGGGGCACGGGCAGAGCCAGGCATCTGGCCACCCCGCAACGAGAATGGCTTAGAAATGTAATTCACCAACAGTACACTGGAGATTAAGGATTAAGGTCTGCTTTTCCTCACTACCAAGCAAATACCCAGCAGGAGCACCGCTGCTGACCTCATGGCACCGCAGCGCAACCAGGCGCTTTGGATCTAAAATAAATCCAAGGAGGAACAGTTTCAGAGCTGCCCTCAATGCTCCAAAAGTGTTTTCCACTGTCTGGTTTTGGTTTCAAGTGTCACCACCCCTGAAAAGGCTGAAGGCAGCTTATGCACAGGTGCTTTTGCTATAGTCCCTCAGCTTCCAGGCAAAGATAGTGGTGACTGGGCAGTGCTGGGTTAATGGTTGGACTGGGTGAGCTTAAAGGTCTTTTCCAACCAGGGCTGTTCTGGGATTCCATGATTCCAAACTCTCCCTCTCAAAAATTAAAATTTATAGAGAAGAAATGTGGGACCTGCATGCCCACAGCCTCCAGCCTACCCTAGACCAACACTTCCCGCCTCCCCATCCAGTTTATACCATTTACTTACTACACCTCACAGCTTCCAAGAGCCATCTCCAAGCCATGCTACTTTAAAGGGGAGCATCTCCCCTTTACTGTGAGAATGTTTTCTGTATTATCACCCCCACCCCACTCCCAACACATCCAGAGGAAACCTGTAGGACCTTCAACCCATCACTCTCACTCGGGGTGGAGGCAGTTGTGCCCATGGTTGTTCTGTGCTCACCGGGGCATCCCTGACTCTGCTCCTGGCAGGGCAGAGCAGGGCAACAGCAGCTTACTGCCACCACCTCCAAGGCTGCCCCACCACATGGACAAGTGTGGAAGAAGAGGAGGAGATGGGCTAGGTGGAATTTGTCCAGGACTTCTCCCCGCTTCCTCCTGCTTTTACCCCAGGATCCACCTGGGTTTCTGACCTGCATGGAGAGGTGTCGTTTCAGCTGTCTGTATGGTGTAGATGCTGAGGGTGTCAGCAACTTCCCATTTTTAAACAAGCCATAGAAGAAATCCTCTACACTCATGGTGCCATCTTGTTCCAGGTTATGGAGCACCTCTTCAAGTACCTGCAAGCAGCAGGGGATAGAAATCACATCTGCTATTGCCAAAACCAATTACTGCCAATTACAGGCAGTAACCATTTGGCACAGCAAAAAAACATCCTATTCCCAAGGACATACCAAAAAAAAAAAAAAAAAAAAAAAAAAAAAAGAAAAAAGAGCAAAGCAAAAAAAAAAGAGTTCCCTGGTATACTGCATCAGCCTAACACTGGTACAGCAACCTTCATATAGAACATGGCAGAGCCACATACACTACAAAAATCCTGCCTGTAAAAGGGTGTAAGTTCCTGGTCACCTTGGAGCCTCCATCTTGTGAGGCAGCATGAAGAAAACACCTCGTTTCCTTCTGCTCTCGAGACAGGGTGACCTCAGGAATTCAGTGCAAGGCAGTGAGACAGATGCCAAAACCTCAGCAGCTTGTGAAGTGACCAGGCAAAAAAAAACCATAGTAAGACACTGCAAGGTTATAATAAATCTGTTTTATGCTTCAGGGCAGTCTGCTTTCTGAAAAGCAAGACCAACCTTATTAGGAGCAGAGATGTTAAGATTAATCCCTGATTAGTTCCTTGTCTACAGTTTATTTTTTCCACTTTCTGCCTTAATATCCTGAAACTATTTTGTTACAAATGCTGCAAAGGAATACCTGCTCAGAAACATGTTTTATGAAAGAAATTATTACAAGCCGTGTTATTTTAAGATGTAAAAAAAAGGCTGATTTTTTTTATAAAACTAAACCCTAAATTGACAAGAGACTTTTTGCTAAAGAAATAATTTTCTTGTGGACTCTTCCTGCAGGGCAGAAACAGCCCACAGGCCTTCACAAAATCAAAAGCAATCATCTATGAATATTCTAACTCGTATTTACTGTCTAGCTAGAAGATTTCTGGGATTAAGACGACATGCTTGGAATCTAGGATATGTTTTTCAATTCCAGGTTACTCTGCAATTGCATGAGAAGACACGCACGCTACGGTGTCAGTAAGGCTGGCAGCTGCCTTCTACTAGATGGTCTACCCATGTCTGATGGTCTGACACCAACAAACTCACTGGAAAGCCAGGAGCTGGAGCTGAAAACCATTTTCCAAGCAGCGACCTGTTAACCAGCACCTGTGCTTTAGGCTTGTGGTCAACCACAGGACAGACTTTGTGGGGACCACGCTACAACCCAGGTTGCAAGTGGATCTGTACGTGGTCACTCACCTCCCCGGCTGCCATCTGGAGCCCATACTGCTCGCAAATGGAGATGAGCTTTTTCCGATTCAGGTGGCCATCCCTGGTGATGCCGAGGTGCTCGCAGACCTCCTGTAGTTTCTCCTCTATCCAGTCAGGGGTGGGCAGTGATGCTCCAGGGGAGGCGTTCAGGTCATCGGGGTTCCAGAAGCGCAGCTGCCCTGGAAACATCAGAATTTGCTCTGGTTTCTGCCCACCCAACTGCACATGAGTGACCACTAGAAGAACTGAGGGTTCTGCACATCACAGAGGACTCAGTTCTGCACAGAACAGGATGTAATTTTGAGATACAGCTACCAGCACAGCTATTGGATTCTACCAGAAGAAGCAGATCCTCCTCAGCATTCAACTTGCATGTGCCACCACAGGCGAGGAAACCCCACATTCAGGCACAGGGTGAGCTCTGGCTGGGACCACAGCCAGGAGAATCTCCAAGGAGATGGATAAGTCAGATGGCCAACATGGGCTGGTGGCCAGGAGAAGCACAGCCCTGCCACCATGGCTGCTGACATGGATGGAGAAGGGACCCCTTGTCTTCTGGGCAGTTATGAGATTGAGGGAGAGGTCTGAGCATGTTTCATATCCATATATCCCTTGACCAGGTCGAGAACTTCAGTGCTTGCCTGTCTCCATAATTGTCACCCCCAGGTAGAGCTGCCTATAACTCCCACCTCCTTTGAATGTAGGCTGTAGTGTATGTTTTGATGTAAGTACTTCCAAACACGCCTTCAGGGAAATAAAAAAAAACCCAATAGCCTTCAGCTGAACACATTTCCTCTACCTCCAGCAAACGCCGGGAGCACAGTCTGGAAACGCTCACTAGACACAGAACAGTCAGAGCTTGCTCAACTGCAGAGCCACTTCCTTCCACACGCTGCCTCCTTCTGGGGCTGGAGAAGCAGCTTTTGGAGCAAAAAATTTGGTCTCATCGGTTGGGGTTGGGAATAGAGAACAGTGGAAATACAGAAGAGGCGTTGAAACAATTAAAAGCTGCGTGGCTTTGTTATAAACACATCTTGGAGCGCTGTGGGGTGTGTGGAGGGTTAAAGCCCAAGCCCAGCAGTCACCCCAGGGGTCACCTCACGCCCTTACAGGACAATTAGGAAAGATTTAATGACTGGTCCGTACTGACATCTAGTGCCTACCACGCTCCACTACAGCCAGCAGCCCTGCAAGCCCCTAGGACAGCAGCAGGGACCAGTCCCAGTCCCAGATGCTTCTCTGGGGGTGCTGGGGCCAGGGAGACTGGGAGCACCAGGATCAGGGAAGCATCTGCACTGGGCAGGAGGGAGAAAAGAGGGCAGAGAGAGTAAGGCACAAGACTGTGCCCTCCCAGGAGCCTTGCTTTAGCTTTCACCCCCAGCTTGGGGCTTGCTTGCCCCATGTGCACCTTCCAAAGCTCTGCACCAAACCAGGCTGGGACTGCTCAGTGCACCCAGCTGGCCTGAGACCACCTTAGCATGCTCCTCCGATTCATCTTCAAAGCTGGAAAGAGAATAAGCACACTCAAGTGCTGCCACTTGCTCTTACCCTCGGCCTCATATTCCTCGCTGTCTCGCATCTTCCAGTGCTGGGGAGAAAACAAAAGGTTCCTGGGTTATTACTATTGCAAGACATCACTCATATGAAAGAGACTCTGCGATCAGCATCAAAAGAGCTACAGGGCTCCAGCAACGCCGCCAGGCTTTCATCTCCCTGCTCCCTGCGGGCTGGGCTGGCAATCCACAGCTCTTTGATGCTGCCCCTTTCTGGCAGGCAAGGTGCTTTGGTGGAGATAAACCACAGCTGCAGCAAAAGACACCTAAAACCCTGCAAATGATCCACAGGAGGAGGCAGATCAGAGTCCGGCAAGTTGGTGGGGAGGCAGGGAGAGATTTATCCTGCAAGCAAACCACGCTGCTTGTCTTGGAGGTATTGAGTTTGGGTTATCCTTTCCTTCCAGCACCCTATTTTCCTGTTGCAGAACAGCTACTGCAGCCCACAGGTCTCAAACACAGCCAGTGCTGCAAGCCAGGACACGAGCATAGCACAGGCAGCCCTCAGCAGAAACCTGCATGGCACAACACCACCTCATGTCCCTCCTCTGCTCCACAGGCGATCGCATGTCACCCATGCCACCTGCAGAGCCTGAGTGTCCCAGGCACCACGCATCCACGACAGGTAATTAAACCGTGATGGGGACATCTGCTCCCAGAGCACGTGCAAGCTGGGAAACGAAGCTTTTGCTGCTTTATGCTTTCCCTTTTGACAAGGGGCACCCATCTGCCCGCAGAGCTCGAGGGCCAGCAACCTGTGCTTGGCCAAGCCCACTCTAAAATGCCTCTGATAACTGTAGCTCTAGGTCAGGAGACAAAGCTGTGCTGCTAAAGGCTCACTGCTGAGCTAGCTAGAGAAAAAAGCCCAGGCTCTTTGCTGGTGTTAAGCCATCCCACTTCCTCTGTGTCAATGCCACATCAGCTCAGGCAGCACTAGGAACAGGGCAGAAGTACGTTGTTTAAAATGATTTCCTCGTGTATTACATGTTGTCCTGTCTCTAGCACCCTTGTACCAGCCGAGGGTATTTACTCACACACGATGCTCAGCCATATTAACTTCTGGTTTAGCAACAGCATCAGCAGATGTTGCTTCTCCACCGTTACAAGTGGATCCTTCTGCATGCACGTGACTGATGGATTTGTAGTCAAAGTCACCCAGGACATAAAGAGGCTCTAAATCATCATATAAAAGTTCAATACATCTCATTCAGATTACAGCTAAAAGCCATTAATCTACAACATTACCATGGAAACTGGATTAGGTCACTGGACTTTTTTTAGCTCTGCTGCTTGCTCCCATTTCATCTGCTGGACCATACGAGGGCTGTTCACTGCTGCTGCAGCATCGAGATGGACCCCACAGGAATCGGGGAGAGCCTTGGATGGAGAGGGGGGCTTAACCTTTGCTTTCCCAGGCAGGGTTCAGGCAGAAATCAGCCTGGCAGAGGCAGGTCACAGGCAGGGCTGGAGCCTGCAGCTCTGCTGGATGTTCTGGACAAAGCCAAGAACATATATAATATTGCATTAGAAAGCTACAGATTTTGACTCAAACAAGTGCTGTCCTGCTAGCACCACCATCGAGGTGTCAATGTGGCAGATTCCAGATTTGCCTGATAAACCATCAGGGTGAAGAGCTGAGGCAACAGGTACTGTCAAGTTACTGGCTGCAAATGCAGAAAACAGCCCATTTTCCCCAAAATGCATGAGCTGACACCATCCCAGCCCATAAGTGCCTGTACATATGAAACAGGCAGCTTGGTGCTGGGAGAGGGTACCTTTGGGTGCCAGACAGCTACCACCTTGCAGCCACCCATCCTTGTAGGGGGGCCACCAAGATAGATCTGGGCAGTGATGCTTAGAAGAGGGGCCCACTGCTGTGTCCAAGTCTTTTCACATAAGCAATGTATATATTTTTATACAGAATGAGATCTAACAGCATTTAGCACCAGACCCTCTCACTTCAAGGGCTTGCCTCAAAACCAAGAACCCCAAACCACAGCACACAGTAACTCCATAAATACCAACAACCTGAAGAGGCTGAATACAGTGAGAGGGGGTGGGCTGCAGGCTGATAACCCACTGCCACTGACCCCAGGGAGCTCGTGTGACCTCCCTCCCCGTGCCAGGACCCCACTGTGGAGGGCAAGGGGGTCCCTTTGTGCAGCAGAGGCTCGGGGTCGGCCACCACGGGTGGCAAAACAAAGGGGAGCCAGGGCAGGCACGGGGGGCTGGCGCATCCCGCTGTCAGGCAGGGCATTGTTTCCCTGGTGCTGGTGGTGCTACAGCTGGATGCGGGTCACACACGCATCGGCAGGCCGCACGCGGGAGCGGGGATCCCAGGAATGCATTATTATTATTTGGGCAGGCGCGTGCTTGGCCGGGCTGAGGAGCAGATGGCCCTGGCTTTCAATGCTCGCCGCCCTCCAGCTCGGGGCCCGGGTGAGCATCTGCAGCCTGTGTCGTTTGCTCGTGGTGGCCTCTCCCCATAATAAGGCAGCAACCTCTCTCCCCCCCCGCCATCTGCTTCAGTGAGACAGATCTTTGTTCTCCACCAGAATATATTGCTAATTAAAATGACGATCAGGAGCACACGCTGAGCCTGTTCTGCTTTGCACACAGCAAGGTGAGCCTTCGCACCAACGCTGACCGTCCCCATTTTTCCCTCCCTGCATGCTTGCCCAGAGATAAGTTCACTGGTCTGAGCAGCTAGAGCAGAGACCCCTGAAAGACAGCAAATCTCCACAACCCACTTTGCAAATTGATGTCAGCTGCAAAGCACCAGAGTCACATCATAAATGCACTTTTGGGGGGGAGCAAGCACTATCCTGAGCTGTTATTTGCAGATCCTGGCTTTACAGAGCAGTTGCACTTTGGGAGCTTCACATTTGTACACCAAGGACCTGAAGACAAAGTTTCAGCCCAACCCTCCCAGAAAGTTCTGCTCTGAGAGGTCATGCCATGCTGGAAATCACTCTATGCAGAAGCAAACACACGGATGTCTGGAGAACAAGTGGCTTCAGTGGGCACTGAAGGGACAGAGCTGGGACATGACAGCAGTTTCTACAACCTGCACATAGGAGAGACCGTTCCCGGTGCAGAGCCAGCAGCTGGGGAAGGGGAGATGACAGATGCCCTGCACTGAGGTCTGGAAGTCAACCATGGCCTTAAGACTGGCCACATCTGGCTGTGTACCCAGGGGTGTGCTGCTGGGAACCCATGAGCCAAAGGGTGCTGCTGCCCTTCCTCCAGCTTGGGGTTGGTACCCCACGGCCACCAAATCTGCTTACAAGGCAAAAAGGAAATGAAAACAAGGTCACAGCGCTCCTCAGACACACTTGGCCAGCTCTCAGCTGCCATGGGCTTAAAACCCCAACTAGACCCATCATCTGTATCAAGAATTTAGGACAAACAGTGCACAGCTTTAACCACCACAGGCTTTCACAATCCATTGCTAGGTGTTTTCATGGCTGCAGCTCCATTAGCATCATCTCCACAAAGCCACCTGAGCCACTCATTTCTCATCACTTATTAGCCCAGTAGCACCCATGGGGACCAACTCATGCAGATCAGAGGGAGCCTTGGGATCCCTACACCACCTTCTCCTCATGGCAGAGTCAACACTGAATTCAGACCTGGCTGCTCATGACTTTGTCCAGTGGCACCTGCAAAGCCACCTGGGATGGAGGTAGCAGAGCCTCTCTGGGCAGCCGATCCCACACGCAGACCAGCCCTCCAGCATCTTCTCTTGTGTTTACAGAGACAAGAAGGGGAAGGAAGCCTCTCAGACAGAGCCTGAGCCCTTTTAATTGGCATCAGTTGAAAGAAAGCATCAATTAAGCCACACTGCCCCAGTTCTCAAGCCAGCAAAACACCCTGGGCTGGAGACAGGCTTGGGGAGCACAGGCAGCAGCGTGTTTATACGCACAGCAGGAGAAACCTGGGCAAAGGTGCTGGTTGTGCTAAGCCCCAAGAAGTCTGTATGTCAGGAGTGTCCAACACCGCCCGGCGTTTCAGCCCTGGGACCCCCAATGCCTTCAAGCAACTAATTTCTATGCATACCAAGAGGATCATCTTTTTAGAGACAAGATAGTAAAGCTGCTAAAGATGAAAAGTGGGGGATTTTACAAATTTATCCTAGTTTTTGCTCAAGTTGCAAGAGCATTACCCATCTCATCCACCCCAAAAGGCGCAACACCACCAGGAGACTGATGCAGCCAACAGGGAGCACAGCATGGTTACGTACCACTTGAGTTAATTGACTGACCTTGTTAGACTAGCCTTTTACACCTCCTTGACAGCTAAAACAGAGGAGTAAGTTTAGGGTGGCCTCCTCTATCAAGGGCATCACTTCCCTGGGGGTTGTGGGCAGATTAACATTGATTTCAAGGTCAAGGCAGCCCATGTGGCTGGCACCAGGAGATAGATGAGCATCCCTGTGGCAGTGAACAAGTTACCAAGAACAGGGTAAAGAAGCTGGCTCTGGTGGAAAAGCTCTTCAAGGTTTTTTATTTTTAAGCTCAGCTGCACAGGAATAACACTAGAAATCTGGAAATTGGAAATTTCTCCCTTGCTTCCGCACACAGTGTTGGGTATCCCCCTACACAGATGGCTGAAGAGTGAAGCCAGGAGTCAGAAGAGGAAAGTAGCAGCATTTCTTCTTCCCACTGGAAAACTCCTACCGCACGCTCCTGAACACGCAACACTGAACCAACAATACTTGGCAAACTGGGGCAGGCTGGAACGAGCCCAGCTCCAGGGAAATGCTGCTGTGGCTGGATGCTAACACACACCAAACCCAAACACTCTTCACCTTTTGCTTTTCTGTGTTGGAGAAGCAAGAGGAGATTCTGGGTTGGAAGCACTGCACAGAGCCACAAATTTTGATTGCAAATCCAGGGGGAAGAGAATATATTTTTGAGCAAGCATAAGCATAGGCATATGTGGGGCATTGGGGCTGCAGCTCCTGGGGCAGCCACCCTTTGGTGCCGGAGCACACAAGCTGTTTGCTGGGAAAATAAAACAAAGCACTGACTGGAGAAGCTGGTGGCTCTGGATTTAGGGCATCATCCCAAGGCAGTGTCTACTGCAGAGCTCTGACGCTCACCACCCCTCTTCCCAATCCCCTCTACTGGAGAGCGCCGGCGCCACAGCCAGGTTTTTGTGGATGAACTAATGGATGAGGACATGCTCCTTCTGCTAGCTTAGCTCCCAGCCCACACTTCATTAGCCACAGAGGTAGTGTTACAGCCCTTGTTTAATTGCTGGCCCATGCCGCAGCCAGCAGCGCAGGGAGGCCAGCGGTGTCGGCACCCGGTGCACGTCACCAGGATCCTGGCTCCTCCCCAGCTTCCCACAGCAGCCTGTACATATGGGAATTCAGGGCTGGAGCAGGGGAAGTGCCACCTGGCACAGCTGGTCCCTGGGGACAGGCAAGGAGGGTGACCATTGCCCTCACTGGGATGACCCAAAGGACATCCAGACCAACTTAGGATGGCATGGAGAGCAGGGACATTTGGGGGGTACAGCCCACCCCAGCACTCAGCCCCTTCCCACTCACCTCCTCGCAGCTGCTGGAGGCGATATGTGGGGGACACGCTTCCTCGCTCAGCGGCTCGATGACTGTCACCTCGGTGAAGTCCTCCACCGACTCCTGGAACTCGGGCAGGGACCGCCGGCCATAGCGTTTGCCACCTTTGATGTACTTGGGCTGTGCTTCTGGGGAAGAATCTGTGAAATTCAAGAACAAAGCACTTCGGTAACAGGACTTTTGCAGCTCCTGGGTCCCAGCACTTCGAGCAGCAAATTGCCACCACCATTCTCCCTGGGCAGGCACCAGCGGCTGCTCCTTTCCAGGAGCACTACCCTATTAGGCCTGATAGGTTGGAATTGGTCCTGCTCAAAAAAAACCCAAATAAAACATCACAAAGTAGAAACAAGGCTCCATCTTCCTCACCCTTCCCCAATCCCCAGACCAAGTTTGCTCTGTTAACAGGATGGGAAAAAAAGCTCCCTCAACCTTGCAAATGCAGCCCCGGATGGAAAGTCAATTAGGTCTTTCCTCCTTGCACTAATCTTCATTACCAGCACTGGGCAGGTTTAATTAGGGACAGCGTGGCACTTAGGCAGCTCAAGTCTCCAGATTATGCAGACACCTGAGCGACCATCACTGCTTCCAGTGGATTTAAATCACGGCTCGATTTAAAGTGTGAAAACAACCAAACAAATGGAAAAAAATTGGGCAACTTTGGAGGGGAACATCCCCCCGGGGGCCGACAAAAGCAGCTGATCCGGGAACAGTGGGACAGGTCCCAGCTTGTGCTGTGCAACTAACGCCAACTGCAAGACCTAAATAACCCTTTGGAGTCGTCATCTAATTACAGGGGTCTTCGTGGCTCCACTCGCATTCCCCGGCTCCAGCTTCCCACAGCAAGCTCCTGCCTTCAGGGACTGGATTATCCGGGAGAATGCGCAGACAGGGATCAAAATGAAAAATAAATAAGCACGTTTTGGGCTATTTTCAGCAAGAATCATCCGATGTCTGGAGCAGGGGGCAAATTAAACGAGGACCAAATTAACCAGGGATTCAATTAGGGAAAGGCTCTCCGCCACGCTTTGTTTCGCTGTTTGCTAACCTTACCATCGAAACCCCCCCAGGACTCCATCATCTTTATTTTCCGCCACTTGCAGTGCACAGAGGCAGTGGCAAGAGCAGCAGCTTTTTAAATTTTTATTTGCAGAGCGCTCTGGTACAAAATAAATGCAAGTGTGCAATACTAATAAAGCACAGGGAAGCTGTTCAATCATTGACAAACCGTACACAGAAAGCAGCGGGTCTCTAAACCCCCCCTACCAAAACACCTCCTTGGATAATATTCCTTTAGATATGGAAGAAGGCTTCAAGCTTGTTAGAGGAAAAATATTCCGCAACTTAGCTATGCAATGAATTATAAAATACACAGGACTAGGAGTCCTTTGATTCCTCCAGCCTTGCACTCCAGCCATCCATATTGCAGCTCTAGGGAACAAACCCGGCGCCCGTGTTTGAACAAGGCCATTTTAACAAGATTTGCTGCAGCTGGGACTCACACATGAAAGTTGTGTGATGAAGTGTGCCGATAGAAAAATCGCAACGCGACAGGCTGATTAAGTAAGAGCCCGAGAACAAAAGCAAACCTTATCACTCCTATTAAAGCCTGCCCGGTGGTGAACAATCTCCATCAAGCAGCTCTCTCTGAAATGCTAATATTTGTGCCTACCCATTCACCCATTTATTTTCTCCCTGCCATCTCCCCCCCCACCGCCTTTGCAGAAGAGGGCTAGGGGAGCTTTGTTGGTTTTTTTGAGAACTAATTTTTCCTGCTCTAAGACAGAAACGCACCTCCATGCCCATCTGGCTTTGGAAAGATGTGGTGGAAAAGAAGCTGTAATTTATCAATAATGAAGCTATGGCTTAATTTCCTTCTTGACTTCCCAATGCTCAGAAGGGTCCTGTTTCCAATGCCCCTCTCCACCAGCGGGTTAAACCACTGCTGCAGCTGAAAATCCAGTTGTGCGTGGAAACACCGGTGCCTTCATGCCATGCCACCCTGCAAGTGCTTTAATAGCACATGGGGAACAGGAGTCTTTTGTGGTTTAAGCTTTGGAGGCTGGTAGCTGATTTCCCTCTCTCCTCTTTGGCCTGAGCACCTGTACGTGCTTGTTTTTTCTTTGCAGCTAAAGAATTTTGAAGCCTGAGAACATTCCTGGGAGGGAAAGGTGACCCAGCAAGTTTTGAGAAGAGCAGGAAGTTTGTTCCTGCCTTGCAAAGCTCCAACTTTGGAACAGGTTGTGCTTGAGCCCAGCTATTGAGGGGATTCCATCCCCACCTACCCTGAAATCCCATTTCAGAGCCAGGGTGCTTTCCTTAACACTGGGTCATGGCTCTTCCCCTGCAAGCCCCTGAGCACCTTCAAGTCATGGCAGGTATATGGGACAGAATGAAACCTCTTGTTATGGGGCCACAAGAGCTGCACTGGAGTAAGGGACCGCATCCTGCAGCCATGTCCCTGGGAAAAGGGACACATCTCCTTCACAGAAAGCCTCACACACCATCTCTGGACTGGCTGGACATGGTTACTTCCATACATGCAGCATCTTCCACCACCCTCCTGCTTTCCCAACCCAAACCCCTGGCAAGGCAGCCAGTGCCCTTTGGTGCTCCCACCACCCCTGAATTTGGGGAGACCTGAGCACACACGCCAGCAAAAAGCAGCAGCCCGTGCTCCTCGAATGCAGAAAGTTCACTGATGACCTGAACTGAGTTCCTCATTTCCAGCCAGAACTCATCAGGAAGGATGGAAAGAGCTGCTCAATCCACACACACCTTCAAAGGCTGCAACCAGCGGCAAGGCGGGATGCTGCTTCTCACAGACCCTCGCTCTCCTGTGGCTGACAGGCCGCCAAGAAAGGGGGGAAGAAAGAGAAAAAGAAAATAGGTCGAACTCTCCCTGCTTCGTACAGCCCTCGGCAAGGCACGGGCTGAGGAAAACACACGCTCCTAAGCTGGTGCCTAATTAGACACTGGGGTCTGATCTGCCCCCCTGAACTGCCCCTGGAGCTGCCAAAAGAGCAAACCTTTCACCTTCCTGCCTCACTGCCAAGGGGTTTGTGGCCCCCAAAAGACTCCCTGGAAAAGAAAAAACAACAAACAACCAACCCTAGGTCTGCATTTCATAAGAAACACCTCCCTGCCCCCCCAGTTTCAGTGCTGCAGACAGAAGCCATCACTTCCCTGGCTAGCTCCCCCCCATCCCAGTCCATCTTGGCAGTTAAACATCTCCATGGTTAGAGATTTACACTCCATCTTCTGCCTTTCTGCGCTAGATAAATCATTTTCAAATCCTGCTCTGCCCTCAGACACTGGGGAGGAGGGGGGGGGGGGGCTCCCCTTGACAGCAAACAGCATTTTCCTGGGCCCAGCATCAAAGCCATCGAGTGCAGACAAAAGGGGTTTTAGAGGAAGAAGACCCTCACCCAGGAGCCTGTCATTTAAAGGCCAAATTCATTTCTTTTTGCTTCTTAAGATCTGGGAGGGAGGGATCCTCTTTGCAGCAGCAGCCAGCTTGCCGCTGGGCAAAGCGCATCGCAGCGATGCTAAATCCTAATCCCCCGAGACACCAGGTACTGTCTGAACTCCTCCTTGTCTCTATTTCACACTTCAGGCTCAGCAACCGAGGCAGAGGAGTGTCACAGTGTCCCAAAACCAAGGCATTTTAGCCCAGAGGCACTGGCTGTGCCTAAATCACCCCCGTCCCAATGGTGGCACTGGTTTTATACGTGTCCCACCCCCAGGTCTGCTTGCAGATCTGGAGACAGACCTGGACATCTTTCCCACCATGGGTGGGATTCCTGCAAGGGCATCATCCCCACCAGCTTTTTATTTGGAGTGCAACTCTGCTTGTGTGCTGGGAAGAAAGAAAAACCCCACAGTCTCTCGTGGCCGCAGGGAGGATGGCGTCAAGCTGCCCTTTAGTTTGTCCTGGGTGTTCCCGTAATCCCATGCTCCACCCCAGTAATCCCTCCCTATCTGAGCTTCCAACGCACAGCGCTGACTTCTTATTTGTCATAATGTGAAGGAAAAAAGCCTGATTATTGCTTTTCCCCTAAACCCACATAACTGATTTCCACCCCCATCCTCCCTTAAATCTATTTTATTGTTCCCAGACACCCCCTCGCTGTGACAGTGACCCATGGATAAGAGCATCACTGGCAGCACCACCCAGCCCAGGTCCCACGGGGCTCCCAGCAGCTGCAGGCTCACTCCCTGTCTGCATGCAGGAGCTAAAATAACCACTATTTTAAGACACATTCAGGCCTTTTTCTGCTTTTCCCAGAGCCTTCCCCATTTCTTTGCCCACCACTTCCCAGCAGAGCTGGGGTTTGCCCGGCTGGCTGATGCTGTGGTTTGCAGCTGGGTCTGTGTCCCCACACCAAGGCCCTCAAGGGGACAGAGCTGATGACAGCAGCGCTGGGAGCTCTGTCTGCCTGCCCTGGCTTTCAGGGCTGCTTCCCAGGCAATGTGCCTACAGCCCACCAGCACCATCCTCCCTGCCAGCCTTCCTTTCAGAAAGGGAATTGAGCTTCTTTGCCAAGAAAAATAATAAATATATCCATCAGCTGCTCTCTACAAGCCTGAGTGCCTCTCCCACCTGGTGCTTCCCCCCCAAAAAATGGAGAAACACCCATCACCCACTTCTGCAGGAACTGTTTTTGCATCCCATGGCAGCTTCGCTTCCTTGTCCCTAGCCTGTGGGTCCCACTTGGACCCCAGGAGCTGCTCTGTCACCCACGAGCTTGCTGTGCCGAGCCATCCTCCCTGAGCCAGGCTGTGCTGCACCCATGGGGACAGCATCCCTGGGTCCCCTGGGACATGTAGCACAGGATGTCTGGGGGCAGCAGGGGAGCAGCTGGTTTGGAGAGCAAAGACACAAGCCCTCCAGCTGCTCAGAGCCCCAAGGGATATTGTCATCACCCGAGCCACCGTGTAAAACCACACCATCAAGACACACAGCCACTTCCTTGCAGAGCAAACTCTCCAGATACAGCAAACAGCCTTAAAATCCATGCTTTGTCTCTCCCCCAAATTAAATTTTCATTTAAATGATACAATTTAGAGCTCTTAACTCAATTTTTCCCAAGCCTGGGGCAGGCTCTACACACCAGCATTTCCACAGTCCCTGACAGTTTGACACCACGAGCACAAAGCAGCTTGTTCTCCAAATCTCGAGTTTGATCTAAATTAAAAGAAGCAAAGACTTTGGCATTAACCGACCTGTCAAAACACATTAAAAAATAAATGCCTCCCAGGCCTGCCCGGTGCGGGCTCCCTACCCTGCACCACGTGCCCTTTGATTACCTGCCATGCAAAACCCAGCTGGAAAACGTGTCCCCAAGGAGGGCTCTCCAGCTCCAACGCAGCCTCTTGCCGGCTGCATTTGAAATTTCCTCTGCAATAACCCCAAATTTAGCCCTTTTCTAGAAGATTTATTTATATTTAAATCAAGCAGGAGCTTCTCAGCCATATGATTCCCCAATAAATGCAGAGAGCCGGATTAGTTCTGGTTCACTGGGGCTGCCTCCTGCTCTGTGCCAGCTCCTCTCTGAGGGGCTGGAAGGGATCACAGCAACCCAACACCTCACTGGGCACCATCGAGGCTCCCCCCTCACTCCTGAGCACCCACTGACCGGCATCAGGCAACTGCATGAAGGGATGCTGGGTGCAAGAGCTGTCATTGCCCATCTCCCTCCAAGCATTAAGAGCTTTGGAAATGAAGGGTGGAAAAAAAGAATACAATCCATCAATTGCATCTCTTGGGCCCTGCGGTTTTTGCAGCCTATTTAAGGGGGAAAGTTGTCATTTTGCTGACTGCCTGCGCTCTCGAGCGTGGGATGCTCCAGCTGAGATTGATGCTCCGGGAGAGAAAACCTGGAGTTTCCTTCTCTCCCCCCGCCTTGCTAAGCTGTTTTCTTCTTGGGGGATTTTGCACCCCCACTGCTCTGAGGGCAGGATTAGGGATTTCCATACAGGTGTGACAGCAGGCAGCCCTCCGCTCCAGCTGGAGCTGCAGGGGCTCAGCCCTCACCCTGGCCCCACACCTCCCCACTGCCACCAGCCCCTTGTGCACAGGGGGCACATCGAAGCTGGGACCCTATTTCCTGCTGATGGGCTAAAAAGCCACATTTTCAAGGCACACTGAAACAAAGGAAGGAAAAAATCAGGATGGTGAGGATGCACAGCACCCATGGCTTTGTCAGACCAGCCTCAACCTGGTTTGTCAAATGAATCGTTCAGAAGCACCTTTGTCCCTTAGGACAAATAGTCACCTTGGAGTAGCTTCCTACAGGACCGAGCTCACCCAGCTCATCTCAGACACAAGGAAACAGAATGGCCTTTAAAAAACAAAGAATCAGTGCTAGATAGGAGGGGTATTTGTGTCCAGCAGCCCATCTCCAGGGATGCACAGCCAGCACAGCTGTGTCCCCCTGCTATGACAGATCCCACCGCCGGCCCCACGGAGGCACAGCAGCAGCACACTGGCTGCTGGGGCTGCTGCTGGCTCAGCCTGGAGCAGAGTCTCCCCTGAGGCAAAGCTCACAAACCTTGCAGCCTGGCTCCTGGCAAGCCCCAAAGCGCTGGAGGGGAGGGCAAGGGAAAAAAAAAGCAGCAGCAGCATTAAAGCAGCCATTTGATTGCCTGCCCATAACCATCTACTGCAGCTGGAGAGCTCCTAAAGCATCCCTAAAGCCACCAGAAGTGCTGTGGGATAAGAGAGATCTCAGCCCATTTAGCAGCCATGGGATGTCTCGAGCAGCTGAAGTGGTGTTGGCTGTCTACACGCAGACATCACGTGCCTCTTGGGGCATTTAGATCATAGTAATGGGATACAAATATCTAATGGCTCAGAAAATGCTTTTGTACAAGGCTCCACAACAGACCTTAGCTCTCTCTCAGTCAAGGCATCCAAGCAGAAGAGTTTCTCAGCACCTAAAAAGCACTTTCTCATCTGAGATCCTCTGTGAGAGCCACCCAAATCTGCTTTGCCAAAGAACATGTATTATTTTGGAGAATTTTAGTACGTACCTGTTTCTTGGAAGTGTTCTTCATTTGAGAGAGTTCTGGATAAGATAAGGATAAGTGCTTCTTTAAATTGGTCAAAGTGAACCTGTGGGGGAAAAAAAAGGAAGAAAGGAGGAAATCAAGTTGTGCAGATAATTAAATATCAGGCCAGTAATCCAGCAGGAAGACGTGGAGCCATGCAAATCTCTGACCACCATGCTGAGCTGAGAGCCTCAGTGAGGGGCATGAATAAACCTCAGTTCATTCAGTTTTGGGGCCTGGAGAAATGACAGCAAGCAACATGAAGACACAGTCAGTGTCTTTGAGCACATGGAAAAAACGATTGCTATCACAAAATGACTCAAAGCCACTGCTTTAGTGCATTACAGAATCACCTAGGTTGGAAAAGACCTTGAAGATCATTGAGTCCAACCATCAACCTAACACTGACAGTCCTCAACTACACCACATCCCTGAGCACTGTGTCAACATGGCTCTGAAACACCTCCAGGGATGAGGACTCCCCCACTGCCCTGGGCAGCCCATTCCAATGTCCACAAACCCTTTTGGTGAAGAAATTCTTCCTAATATCCAGCTAGTTGTGTTTTTCTATCAAGCAAGAAACCAAAACACATCCAGAAGACCAGGGAGCATCTCAATTACGTGAGATGACCTGGCCAGGGTTGGTGGCTCCTACAGTCAGATACCAGTCCTGACCAGTGGGGAGATACTCAGTTGTGGAAATGCACCGTTGACCTAATTAAGCTTCAGAAAACACTTTCCAAAGCGGACGGCAGAAAGTCGCACCCTTTCCAGGGCAGCGCTGTCCTGCCTCCTGCCTACTGCAACTCTGTGAGGGCTGGACTGGAAATACCAGGTCTGGAGCATGGCTATGGGAAAAACAAGGAGGGATGTGAGTTTTTTTTCCCCCCTTTTCCATCTGTCTCTTCCTGGAAAGCCTCCTGCCTCCCCGCCATGAGCAGCGCAAAGGGCTTAGAGCATCCTTCGCAGCCGCGCCAGGGAATGTCAGCAATTCCAGCCGCGGGGGACGGAAACCCGGGGACAGCTGGGGAAGCTATTTGACATGGGTCAGCGGCGAGGCAGAGCTGGCTGCCACGATTTCTTTTGGCTAAATAAATCTTCAGAGAATTTTTAGCATTGAACAAGAGAATTTAAATATAAAGAACCCAACCGAGGTTGCTCTTGCTGGCAGGTTTGATTGCTGTGAAGACAGCACGAAGGGCAGGAGCTGCAATCAGAGGGGATTTTAATGCCTCAGGGGGAGGTACAGGCAGCAAACTCCATGTATGAAGTTTGCCAGATTGTTTTTGGGGTCAAACCAGACTAAAAAAGAGCAAGGTTTTCACTGGCAGACAGGATAACAATGGAGCTGGAGGCTCAGCCACGGGACCCCCAGTGCAGGGGAGAGCCCCACTCCACAGCTTGGGCGGTACAAATCACCACTGTGGTTTTAAACACATCTTCCCTGAGTAATTAAACAGTTCAAAATATGTTCAGCAAAGAAACTTGTCAGGGGCACCTTTACCTGAATACTAATTGCTGCCATTCTTTTCCAAGGGCTGGTGCGCTTCAAAAGGACAGTTTACAGAGAGAGGAGAATTTGCCTGATTAAAAAAAACTTGACATTTAGATTAAATGAGGATGAATAAAAGATGAGGGTGTTCGAATAACAGGTTCCCCCCCATGGGATCTTCACAGGAAGGGAACGGTGACAACAGCCACGGGGACAGACAGAGCCAGTCCCTTGAATGGGTGCTGGGGACAGGTCTGGATGGGACCTCACAGCAGCAAGAGAATAAAATAAAAATCACTTTGCATCGCTCACGCAAACACACAGAATGAAAGGGCAGAGTAAAACCAGCTGGGCAGGTGCAGAGAGCACCCAAAGCATGCACCCTGCTCTGCCTAACGAGCCCCGGGACTTGAGTTTGCCAAGGAGCACTAACGAAAGGGAGGAAGGCAGAAGAGGAGGGGCTGAGCCCTCGCTGCTGCAGCTGCCCAAGGGACAGATGGCTCCGGCTGCGAGGCTGCAGAGCAATTTTACCATGACCACCACATCCAAAGGAGCCCATGGAAGATGAGGCTGCGGGGCAGGAGGCAGCCATCCTCCAGCATGAAGGAGGGATGCGCACCCCCAGGAGATATGGAGCAGGCAAAGCCCACATCACCCAGCACCCCACGTGTATGTGCTCAGTATCTACGCACCTTCAGCACCCATGTGCTGTGATGGAGGGTCACACTCCTGCCTGGAAAGCCCATGCCAGGGGGGCTGTGGGCTCCCTGCAAGTGCAAGGGGCACTTCCAGGGATGCGACAGCCCACGTGGGCAGGCACAAGTTCACATTAATAACCTTTGGATTTTGCTTAAAGAATATTCTCAGCCAAAGGAAGGGCCTGGGCAGCCCTGGGGAGGAGAGCACTACCTGCAGAAACATTGCACAAAGACTGTCCACTCCTTGGGAAACAGCCTCAGACACTCAAGCCAACCCCAAAACTTTACAAGGCAAGGCAGAAAGTACACAGCAGCAAAACAGTGTCGAGTTTAATGCTCTTTCCAATGTGCTCACCAAATTTGGGGTATTTTGGAAGCACCAGTTTGTGCATCTGCTCACAAGGGCCTCAAACAGCAACACAAGATCTGATCCAGACAATCCTGAACGTGGTGGAGTTTGGGAGGCAACAGCAAGGTGTGCGTTTGTACCCACCCAGAGGCATGGATCAGTGACAGGAGACATGTCCCTGCAAACCCACAGCAAGACCAGGGCTCTGCACAGTGCTGGGAGCATGTGAAGTCCCTGGCAAGGAGAATTTTCCCAGAACAAGTAAATCAGAGGCAAACAAAAATACACCGTATAGGCATAGCCAGCCCAGCCCAGCTTCCCTGCAGTAATCAGGGACCAACCAAGCTGCTGAGCAACCCCAGCACCTTTGAGAAACCTTGCTGCCTTGCTTTAAAGCAAGTTTCCTATGAAGCCGTGACTTATTAGCACTAGAAAGAGCGCATGCATGTGCCAAGCTACCTGCTGCTTCTCCCTATTTGTCCCTGCAATGCAAAGCAGTCTGCAATCTCAGTCGCTCTGGGACAAGCCAGCATTGGTGGCTCCTTCCAGCTCCCTCTCCTTGATCTTTGAGCAGAGTCCTTTTCCCAAAGCCCTGTCCCTGCTTGCAAACTCCTTCCAGCAGCCAGAAGGTCGCAGAGGGAAGTGTCAAGTAGGGAAGATACAGGAACAAGGCAACCCTGCAAGCAAGTCTCCTGCGTGGCATGCAAAAAGCCACCGTGCATTAAGGGGAGCAGCATCCCAGCGGGCTCAGAGGGAGTATATCTGCAAGAAGTGATGAGCCAAAGCACTGAAGGGAGCTGACGAGTGAAACTCCATGCCAGGGTGTCCTTGCTGCAGGCTCGCTAACACAATAGCGCAGAGGCAGGGTGAAACCTGAACTCCCTGTCCCTGCTTGAAGGACAGTCCTTGGGCAGGGTCCGGAGGTGCCCGATGTACCCTTGTCCCTGCAAATCATATAACCACAGTCACCATCACAGCCCTTAAGTGCTGCTGCCACACTGTCCCTGAGATGACTAATTAAACTGCCTCTCAGAGGTGAGAGAAGGGCAGGCCTGCACGCATCCTCTCGGTCCTGCAGTCAGGTTCAAGGGGCCCGAGGGAACAGCCTTCCTGAGGAATCCCAGGAATGGCTGCGAGCATCGCCTCCGCACGCAATTGCACAAGCAAAGTGGTTCTGGGATGGTTTGGCTCTGCAGTGAGCTGGGGCAGGATTCACACATCCCCGCCAGACCCCGGAGGCAGCGGGTACCCGTTAATCCCCAGAGCATCACACAGAGCAGAGGGGATGCAGCGTGTGCAGCCCCTCGCTGGGATGCCCGCTCAAATCCCAGTTCAACCAAGCAGCCCCATCACAGCACATTCATCCCCAGAGCAGAGCCCCTGGGACAAAAGCAAGCACGTGGCCCCATCGAGTCACCCCTCGGCAGACAAAACCATCTCCCCCCTCCCCAGTGCCCTCCCATAAATCCCAGTCCTTGGAAGTGCAGGCAAACAAAGGCTGCTCCCACCACCGAGAGGGACCATCTGCAAGGAGACGGCAGGGCAGGTGCAAGAAGCCTGCACTCAGGGAGCAATGTTTGCTGCTATTTTCCTGATGGGCTCCCTAGGAAACCCAGAGGATTTGATAGCTATTAAATCAGGCTCGGGCTTAGACATGGATCATTGCTGCTGCTAACGAGCATGAATGCCAGGGAGACACAAGAAAACGCTGGAGACAAAGATGATTCTGACATTCAAGTTGCAGGTTGTAAGTGAGAACTGTCCCCAAAGACAATGGAGGGGAAATCAAATAAAAATGCTCCTTGGGATGCTTCGTGCCCCAGGATGGCACACAGGGACAGAGCTCCTGGCTGGAACAGGGTGAGTGTGACCCAGCACTTGGGATGCTTTAGCAAAGGCTTTTTGGTGCCACTGGGTTGAGTGTTTCCTGCATTTAACTTCACTTTTCACAGGGATGAGCACTGTTGCTTTAGCCCTGACCTGCTCTGACAACCACCAAACTTTAGCACAGCATTTCCTTTCCCTCTCTCCCACCACCCCACGAGCAGCAAAGCCAGATAACAGCATCTGAGCAGTGGAACCTCAAGACACCCGAGCAGCAGAGAGTCTCCGGTGCTCCAGCAAATGCCACACTGCAACTTCCAAAGGTCAGAAACCTCCGTCTGGATCCATCTGTGCTCCAGCACCACACACTGACCTACAGCCCTGGGGCAGGTGAGGAAGTGGAGGCTTTGCTCGTTAAAGGAATTATTTTGTCACATGTAAACTGCAGTTTGATAGGAAATTGGAGTCAGGATGGCTGCTTAGCTGATGTCTATCAAGAGCCCTGGCTGCCCTGCTCTGCATTTTCTGATTTTAATGAGCAATGATGGGATTTCAGGGCGAGTTTGAAGGAAGCATCTGATGCAATCCAAGCACAGCGTGCTGGGAAGGAGCTAATGCAGGAGCACAGACATTCATGCTCAATGTGGAGGTCTCCCCAAGGGCAAGCAGCTTCTGCTCAGCACCCTGGCATTTAACTCTATAAAGGTAAAACCACAACTGAAGAATGGCTTTGGAAAGCATGGTGTGCTCAGTGGCCACAGGTCCCCTCTACAGGCTGGCGAGATGCTGCAGCGCCACAGAAGGAAGGAGCCATTTGTCCCAGAAACCTACCCCAGGTGGCTCTGTGATAACCTCAGCTGCCTGTGGGCACTAACACAACATGGACAAAGATGGCTCAGCCAGCAACTGCTGGAGTTGGACAATATTCTCTGCTTTAGAGAAATGTGCATGACTGCATGCAGCCCCACCAGTTTAACTACAGCTTAAATCAGTGTAAATCACAGGCTCAAGCCCTGGCTTTAGGTCCCCATCGCATCCCAAGTGCCACAGGGTCTGTGCAAGCACACGGTGAGCTGGTTCGTCTGAGCACCACTGCAGGGGCAGCTTGGTCCGGCCTTGGACACTGGGCAAACACACCCTGCATCAGTGCAACACCAGCACACTAGGCTAAACATAAAGTGGTGGTTTCTGAGAGTTTCAGACTGCCTCCAGCCAGGGAGGATGCACCAGCAAGTGGTTCCCTTCCCTGTTATCACTCTTGGAGGATGCCTTGTGCCCACCCTGCTGAACAGAACAGACCTTGCAAGTCCTGCAGCCCCAGCTATGTTTGATATTCCCAAATTACAGACATTCAGCCTCTTTTCACCACCTTCCCACAGGCACAGGAGCAGCTGCCCAAGTGCTGCCTTGCTCCCAAGCCCCGGAACCCCCAGCCATCACCCCAGTCTTACCCTGCCTAGGAGGTTGCCTTGGAGAAGGGTCTGCTGCAGCGCCGGGGCCACCTCCTCCAGGTGTAGCATGTGGCAGAGGTCGGTGAGCTCCTCCTGCCCCAGGGACCCTGTGCCTGTGCTGTCAAAGCTGTCGAAGAGCTCCTTGAGGCGGGCTTCATACTGGTCCTGCTCAGCTTCATCCATCCCATAGCCTGCCACGCTCACCTGTGGGGAGAGATGGGGCCAGTGAGCATCAACTGCAGCATGACACGCAAAGGTGAAACCCCAAGGGCTGATACAGGGGCAGCCCACGAGGCCATTTGCTGCAGGTTTTGTTCAGATTAAGTGAACCTGGTGCTCTATCACCCCTCCAGCCTCTTCCATCCCACTGCGTGAAGCCAGGAGTCACATAGCAGAAAGACCAAGAAGAAAAAGCCTGCAGAGCCAAACCCTCAGGGTGGGGACAGCCTGGGTGGCTGGGGCAGCCCCAGGTGGCATGTCCCTACATGTCACCACCTGCTTGGTTGGCTCAGCTGGAGCAGCTGAGGTGCTGCAGGGGAAAATTGTTCCCTCGAGCTCTGCTGGTTCCCAGGTGTTGCAGGTGATGCTTTGCTGGCCATAGTAAGAAGATAAACAATGATCCCAGCAGCAACAGCTCAGCAGTGGGAGGGAGCAAAGCGTGGGGCTCTGCTTGCAGCGGGGAGGGCAGGAGATCCCCACTGCTGCCTCTGCCCCGACCCTGAACACTTCCGACCAGCCAGCCCCCTCCATGAACACAAAACACATCCCTGTTCCAAACATGCTCCTTTTTATGCTGGCCTGGCTGCAGGGAGCCTGTTAATGCCAGCGTGCAGCATCTCCACTTCCCTCCACAACCCTGGCACAAAGACACACAGTGCCCTGTGCCTGGGGAGGACACGTCCCTGCTGTGTCACTGCCCAGTCCCACAGCACACACCACACTGCTTTCCTTTAGGTACTGCAGGTCAAACGCTGTATGAAGGCAGAGAAGTGTTTGACAGCAGACACTGATAAGGTGGCAGCAAACCCAGCCCTGGAGCACAGCTAAAACACCGCTGGTCCCCTGCACTAGCAAACAAAGCCCAGGTGGCTTCCCCACCACTCGCCTGAGGGCTTCGTCCTCCTCTCCAAGTAAACAGTTTTTCATCTCTCTCATCCCATCACTAACCAGAACACTGCAGCCCCAGAAGCTGTTTTGGGAGGGAAATTCTCTGTCTGAAACGAAGGCTTTGGCTGGCATCTGGTTATCCAGCCTGGCTGCAGGGCTCCCCGACAGCTCGGAGCGGCAGCAGCATAACCCAGTGCACGACACAGCCTTGGCACGCACGGCCACTGCCTGGGGACATGCCACCACCCCAGGGGACACAATAGGCACCGCAGCCTTCATCAAAGGGGGACACTGAGTGGCAATGAGCACTGCAGGGACCCAGTGCCCCAAAGACACCCATGTGTCAGCCAGGTCTCTGTGAATTTTGTTTTGTGGATGCTGCTGCAGATTGTCTCAGCCACATTTCCCAGCTGGGGGGTCCTACCCAAACCCCCTCACCCTCCATCTCTGCTACAGAGCAGCCATCTCCCCTCCTCCCTCGCGGCACTGCCTGTGTCACCAGTGGTGCTCACGGACATCTCAGAACAAGCAGAGCTGCCCCAACTGCACGGTGCAGCCTGTTGTCATCCCCCTGCCACCACCGCAGCCTCGAGGATCACTCTGATCTTTGAGAGCATCAGGAGCCAACGCAGCACACACCCTGTGGCACAGGGGCCATCAGAAAAGCCTGTCCCACCGACGCAGCTGGCTAACTGGGATAGCCCTGGGGCAGGCACTGCAGCAGCCACGTCCTTGATTTCACTGGCCACGGGAGTAGATGCCAACGCAGCGTGGCACTGGGCTCCCGTGCCTGCTCAGGGATGCGAGGCTGATGCCAAGTGGCACAGAGGGTCCAGGGGACAGAGACAGCCCAGCTCAGCTCTCCTTCCCGCACTGACATGGCAAGGACAGCAGCACTGCCAGACCTCTTGAGGGAGCAGACACAATCCTGAGCCTCACACCCTCAGTGTCCCCTGTTTTTTACCCCCCCTCCCTGATGCCTCTTGAGCTGCTTTAGCAAAGCGCCCAAACACTGTGGGGAGGAGCAAGGGTGCAGGCACAACTGCATTCAACCCAGGGTGCAGAGGAGGAATCAGCACCCAAACCCTCAGGTGCCTGCAAGCAGAAGGACGGCAGCAAACTAGTTTCCCTGTTCTCACGCCGACAAGTCCATTTCTCACCTGCACCCACAGTTCAGCACACATGGGGTGCTACTGGGTACCAGTACTGGGAGAGCCCAGTCTGCCCCAGCAGCCCCAAAACCCACAGCTGAGCCCGCGGCAAAGGTGACACCAACCCATGGAGCTCCCCAGGGATTTCTGAACCTCTTCTCTTCAGGGTCAGCCACCTCCTGCCCCACAGAGACCTCTCCAGTACCCAACCCTACTTCCACACCACCAAAACCAGTTCCCCCAGTTAGACAATGCAGAGCTAAATGCCACCTCCCAACGTGTCCCCAAGCACCTGTGCTGCCAGGGTATTGGGGTCACCCCCCTCTCAGTGCTGTACCAGCAGGCAGCCCCCCAAACTTACCCTGGATGAATCCAGATGGGCTGAGGGAGGAGACACTGGGGAGCCCATAAAACCAGCAAGAAAAATAGGGTTCCCAAAGGAGAAGAGCATTGAGTGCACAGTCTGGGCCTGGGGCCAGACCTGCCCTACACGCTGGGTGGGTTTTCAGCAAGGGCACAGTAGCCCTGGCAGCCTCACGTGTCCCCATGGCGAGGGACAGTCCGAGCTCACTCGCACCCAGCCAGCCTTGCGCAGCCCAGGGAGGGGATTTCATGCTTCCCAGCATAAATAGCATCAGCAATAAAGAAAGAAGGGCAACACTCTTCACCTACCTGCAGTCAGTCAACGACGGCGAGCTGCCGGCAGCGAGGCGATCCCGCACGCATCCTGCACAACCTCCATCTTAGGAAGCTGGCTCCGGCACGCAGCCGGCTGTGCAAGGTGACCCAAGATGCCTACTCCCGGCTGAATTATTCAGCAGTGCTTCAAGAAGGGAGGAAAAAAAAAAACCCAACCCAGCAAACCACCAGCCTTCCTACCTGATGAGCTCACGAGGCTGCCTGGCATCACCTAGCAGTCAAAATAATGAGGTCAGCGGCATCAGAGACCCGGCACGCACAGCCACCCTCCGCACCAGCGCGCCGGAGCTGCCTTGCGGGGTTGGGGATGGGAGACTGGCAGCAGAGAAAGGGCTAAGAGGGGAGGAGGCAGGGGGACACAAGAGGCACACAAAGCCCGAATTAAACTCCAGCCTTTCATCTCTGCTCCAGATGGGCCAGCAGCTGAGATGCAGGAGGGCGGCTGGAGCCAGCGGGATAATAGGGGAGGGCGGGCGGCAGCTGAGCGGGGGGTCCCCGGTCCCCTGCGAGGAGCAGAGGGGCCATTCCCTGCAGAGGGCATCACTTTGTTCAGATTTATAGCTGGCCTTCTGTGGAGCATGAAGACCCCCAAAACAACCTACTTGAGCAGGCAGCGCAGAAAGCTGCAGGTTTAGGAGAATTACTTGGACTCATAACCCCATTATTCTCTTTCTATAAGAACTCCTGGGCAGCAAAGTGCACTGGGATGATGAGAAGAGGAAGTTTTCACCGGCGTTTCTTTCCTTCCTTTAAATCCACCCCCTCCTGAGAGCCAGATAACCTTCACAGCGCACCATGTACAGGCCTGATATGACTAAATTCTCAGCTAAATTTAACTCGAACAATATAGGCTTAAACAGTAATTAACCACTCCGCATATTAAGTGTCTGGAATCAGTATCAACCTCCAAGCTTGAGCCTGGAACTAAGAAGACACAGATTACCTGCTCAATCAGTGGCACCATCAAAAACAATCACAACAATTAGCACAACGTAATTGTTCTGTAGCATCCACCCTGCGCTGAAGAGCAAGGCCTCGTGTGGGCAGGTTAAAAGCAACTTGCCCTTCCCTCTGCACTTGGAACAACTGGGATGGCGTGAACACAGCCAGCAAAAAACCACCAGGACCCCAGTTTTTAATGGGGGGGGGGGGGGGGTTAAGATGAGGTCATAGGATCATAGAATGTTTTGGGTTTGAAGGGACCTCAAAGCTCATCTGGTTCCAACCCCCTGCCATGGGCAGGGACACCTCCCACCAGCCCAGGTTGCTCCAAGCCCCATCCAACCTGGCCTGGAACACTGCCAGGGAGGGGGCAGCCACAGCTTCTCTGGGCACCCTGGGCCAGTGTCTCACCACCTCACAGCCAGCAATTTCTTCCTAATAGCTAATCTAAATCTCCCCTCTTCCAGTTTAAAGCCATTGATGGCTTTTGGTGGCGCAGCAGCCACCAAAACCAGACCCTTGAGCTCTTGCTGGAAAGCTGGAGCTGGGGGTGTCTTATCTAACTCGTTATCTCCTTCCCCTAATGAACCATCTCATCTGCTGTGATTCACTGTGTACACCCCCAAAGCCCCCACACCACTGCCTGTGTCAGCGTGACTTCAGAGCTCAACCCCGTCCCCTCTCGGGGAGCAGAAGCTCCACAAAGAGTCGCACCAAGAAACCAAAAGAAAGGAAGGAAAAAAAGCCCCAAAGGACAATGAAGCACCCAAATATCAGTAAATCACTCGACAGCACGCCCAGCTCTTCAAGGGTCACCACCAGAGTCAGCTTTACAGCTGGCGGTTCCTCCTCCCCATTGAGCACAGTCATAATTTTTGCAGCCCATAATTTTTACAGCCCGGTGCTGGCTACTTTGCACCTCAATACCACCTCCCCCCATACACCCCAAAACACGACCCAAACCCTCCAAAAGTTGGCAGGGAGAAGCGATTCTGTTAACCAAGCTCCACTCCAGATTAGCAAAGCATAGAAAGCGCTATAAATTGATGTAAAGAGCTTCAAAAGAAGCACAGGGGTTTGAATATTCACACCACCCTGGTATTTGCATTGTAATAGGGCTTTTCAATCAGCAGCCTGCCCCTCAATAAGGAAAAACAAAGCGCCCATCTGTTTTCATTGCACAAATGGGGTTGGAGGAGCAGTGCGATAACTCGATAACTCGGGGAGCCCCGGGTGCGACAGAGCAGGGCACAGAGCTGATGAGTTCAGAAGTAAACAAAGCGAGACGGTGATTTATCCAGCGACACCTCAAGTGTGGGGAAAGAAGGGATTCGGTAAATTGCCGGTGAGCTCAGCCCTGCGCCGGCTCCCGTAAACCGTGCTGAATCACGGCGGTACCCCCGCTGTCACCTCGCTTCGGTCACCAAACGAGAAAGATGGGTAGGATAAACCCACCCACCCAAACTGGCACCCACTCTCACGGTGAACCCCACTGCACCCTGGTTCTGGTCACTGATGTCCCAAATCCACATCCCGGGATGCGGGGTTGGGTTGCTATGGCCTCAGCCCCATCCTTAAGGGATGCACCAAGAGGTGACAGGCCCGCGGCTGGGGACCAGACAGCAGATGCTGTCTGCCGCCCTGGTGACAGCAAAGGCTTCGCCAATGACAAAACAACTGCTGTTATTAATTCCTCCAGCCACAGCCTGCTGCTTCCTCATCTCGGCGGGGGGAGAGCAGGTCCAGAACCCGCCCCCACCCCCAGAGTTTTGGGGTGCACAGAGCATCCCTCCAGGGACGGGACACGGATGCAGCGCAGCACGGGGTGCCCGTGGCAGCGGGGGTGCTCACCCCGCCGGAGTGCTGCCACCAGCACGAAGGCAACTGACGGGGACAGCGAGGGGTTTTGCGTGGGCATCCACCCTCCGCCCACGCAGGAACCCGTCCTCAACCACCCACGCCTCAAAACCCCCCCCGCACCCGCTGGCTACGGGACCCTCTCCCCAGGACCCCTCTCCTCCTCCAGCACCCCTTCCCCTCCAGCACCCCCTTCCCCACGCACCCACCTCGCCGCCCCGGCCCTCAGCCCTGCACACGCGGCCGCCCGCACCGGGAAGGGGCGGGCAGCACCCCGGCACCGCCCGCGGAGGAGGGACCGGTAGCGGTCCGTGACCCCCCCGCCTCGAGGTCCCGGTAATCCCCCCCACACCCCCGCTCCCCTCCCGGGCTCACCCGGCGCGGCTGCCGGTGCGGTACCTCCAGGCGCGGCGGAGCGGAGCGGTGCGGAGCGGAACGTTGCGGGACCAGGGGAGGCGCCGCGTTCAAATGCAGCGGCGTTTATTGGGCCGCGGCTCGGGGGCGGCCCCGGGGACGGCCCCGGGGGCGGGGGAGGACCATAGGCCTTTGTGCGGCGGGGACCCGCTGGCACCGCCCGTGACCGCCCGCCGCCTGGCACCGGGTGACAGCTGCCCGGGGGCCCCCACGCTTTCCCGCACCCCCAGGAGCACCACCGTGGTCCCCACTGTCCTGCACTCCCGGTGGCATCACCTTGGTTCCCGCCATCCCACACCCCCAGGTGGCATCACCCCAGCTTCCCACTGTCCTGCACCCTCAGGCTGGCATCACCCCAGCTCCTTGCTGTCCTGTCCCCCACGTGGATTCACCTCAGTTCCCACCATCCCACACCCCAAGGTGGCATCACCCCAGCTTCCCACTGTCCTGCACCCCTGGGGACATGGCCCTGAAGCACCTCATCATCCTAAAAAAGACAATGGCATGTCACCTGGAGTTCTCCATGCCTGAAGGTCCCATGGTCCCTGAAGGCACCATGTCACCCCACTGTTCCCCACCCTGGGGACATGGCACCCCAGCTCCCTGCCATCCCGGGGCCTGCAGGGTTGGCATCCCCAGGGGCTCCTTTTATCATCATGATGCAGAGGCTCTGTTGCATGTCATCCCCCATGAGTGGCACCCACCCTCTGCACCCACCCCAGCACCCATGGTGGCTCTGCACAGACCCATCTATACCCACCACAGGCTTTTTTTTGGGGGGGGGGCACAACTGGGGACAACCCTCTGCCCCATGAGCCATCCCACAGGGGGGGTTCTGGGGCGCTGATGCACCGACCACAGCCACCAGCAAAACTCAAACCCTCACTGAAACCTCATCAGAGGCTGAAGCTCAGCACGGGCTGGGTGGCATGGAGCCAGCGTCCCCAAGGGCTGTGCCATGTGGATTCTCTGGTGGCCAATAAGGGCTTCAGCCCAGGCTGCAATCTGCTCTCGCACAACTGCACGGGCTTATTTCCCTGCTTTTTGCCAGGACACTTGGGACATAATAACTTTCCAGCCTTCTTCCCTGTTTTAAGGTGACTGAAATCGGTCTGTGGGTTCAAAACATTTCGGGGGGCGGGGGAAGAAGAGAAACATAAAAGCCCCGCAGCTGACAGAGGGACACACAGCGGGCCACATAAACCTCAGCTCGATAGGAAACCAGCCTGCAAACCCCTGAGATCCTGCAGCGGAGGTAAGGGCTGGTTTGTCACACAGTCCCCCCAGCTGTGACAGGGACACTGGGGACACCGCGCATGAGCTAAAAAACAATAAAATCTGTAGCCTGCCGGGGCAGCCCTGAGTGTGCCCGCTTGGCATGTCACTGCCTGCTGCCCACGGGACGTGGCAGAGCCAAGCGGGTCCCCAGCGTCACCCTATCCAGGGATGGGGCCGTGTCCCCGCGGTGACAGAGGCGAGGAAAGGTGACTTTAAAGGGAGGGGGCCCTCGGTGAGAGGCTGTGCCGGACAGATGTTAGCGGCCACGGCTTTGTGCTGGGGCAGGGCTTTTTGTTTTGGTTTTTAACATTTGCCATTTTTCTCCCAGGCTTTCTTCTCCCCTGACATCCCCGAGGGGTTTTGTTCCTTTGCTTTCTCTCTCCCCAGTTGCTTTTTCAGCCCCGGTTCAAACACTTTTTCACCGCGTATTATACCCAAGTTGAAACCATCTGGTGCTTTGTTTTGTTGCGAGTGCCAAGGACCTTTATCCCCCTCACCCTCCTCCTCCTCCTCCCCACCACAGCGCCCCTGCCTCACTAATCCAAGTGACAGCCCCCAAAATCTCCACCGTCACCCAACAAAGCGTCTCGGCGCGTGTGCAGCCGGGTGGGCGATGGGGACAAGGCAGCACGCTCCGTGTCCCTGTGTCCCCAGCCAGCCCACGGGGACGCACAGACCCCCAGGGCTCAGCACTGCACATTCCTCACTCATTTTTGGGACCGGCTGTTGGCAAAGGCATCCTGCTTTTATTTCTTTCCCCTTTTCCCCCCCAGGTCTAGAGGATGTTTTGAGGAGCCATGGAGCCCTGCCAGCCATAGACACCCCCCCAGCTATTTTTGGAGCCCCCTTTTCCAGCAAGCAGCTGCAGTTGAGGGTGGCATTTGCAGCGAGCGCCTTCTCGGCGGAAGGAAACCTCCGCTCGCCCACGCCATCACGTGTGACACACGCCACGAAATAAAAAGGCCCATGGAAAAAAATCAGGGACTGTTGGACACGAGCTGCCTCCTGTGTCCAGGCTGGACACAGCACTGTGGCTGAGCTGGGGGCTGGCACGGAGCCACCCAAAAACGGGGTCAGCGGCCGCGGGCGCCTGCGCTGGCAGTGGGTGACCCCTGTGTGAGGCCGTGGGTGCCCGGTTCCTGCAGAAACCCCCTCCCAGCATGGCCCCGTCACGCTTTCCTTCCCATTTCCCCTGCACAATGGGGTGCTTTGTTCTCTTGGGGAAGGTCTGGCTGTGGTCTGGGGAGCTGGGGGGGAGAGCTGAGAGCTGCTGTTGCCTTCTGGGGGTCTCTGGAGGTGACACCCCCTTCACCCCAGCCTCCTGCTGGGCCAGGGGACAGCAGGGCCGTAAAATAGGAAAAAATAAAATAGCAAAAAAAAGCCACAAAACCAGCAGTAAAAAATAAACAAAGGGGGCAGTGAGGAAAAGACGCCGTAGGAGAAACCAGCCGGGATCCTCCCCGTCTCCCAGCCGCTGCAGGGGACGTTTGGAACGAAATAAACCCAAACTCTGATTTTTTTTTTTTTTTGGCATAAAAACAATGGCAAGCCGTGCTATGCCACAGCAGTGTCACATCTCCTCGGCCGCGGCTCGCTGCTGCCATCACACGTCCAGCCCCTGCTGCACATTTCTGCCACCACCGCTCGGGCCTGATCCTGCGCAGCGGGTGGCTGTGTCCCTCTCCCTCCACCACATCATTTCCCCCCAGCCCAGGAGAACTTCACGTGTGATGTGCCAGCTCCTCTTCACAGAATCACAGAATGTCAGGGATTGGAAGGGACCTCAAGAGATCATCCAGTCCAATCCCCCTGCCAGAGCAGGAACACCTAGGTCAGGTCACACAGGAACATGTCCAGGTGGGTTTTGAACGTCTCCAGAGAAGGAGACTCCACAACCTCTCTGGGCAGCCTGTGCCAGTGCTCTGTCACCCTCACTGGGAAGAAGTTCTTCCTCATATTTATGCAGAACCTCCTATGTTCCAGCTTGCACCCATTGCCCCTTGTCCTATCATTGGATGTCACTGAGAAGAGCCTGGCTCCATCCTCATGACACTCACCCTTTACATATTTATAGACATTAATGAGGTCACCCCTCAGTCTCCTCTTCTCCAAGCTAAAGAGACCCAGCTCCCTCAGCCTTTCCTCATAAGGGAGATGTTCCACTCCCTTCATCATCTTTGTGGCTCTGCACTGGACTCTCTCAAGCAGTTCCCTGTCCTTCCTGAACTGGGGGGCCCAGAACTGGACACAATACTCCAGATGTGGCCTCACCAGGGCAGAATAGAGGGGAAGGAGAACCTCTCTTGACCTACTAACCACCCCCCTTCTAATACACCCCAGGATGCCATTGGCCTTCTTGGCCACAAGGGCACATTGCTGGCTCATGGTCACCCTGCTGTCCACCAGGACCCCCAGGTCCCTTTCCCCTACACTGCTCTCCAGCAGGTCAGCCCCCTTTTTGCAGGATTTGCAGGGCTGCTCCATCCCAGTGCACACATGGCAGTGCCAAAGCATCTTCCATAGCTCCGTGCTGATCCCCTCTGGCTCTCGCTGCCAAATAAAGTCCCCACAGGCAGCGCTGGCAGCACCCTGCCCATCCCTGCGGGCAGCGAGATGCTGTGGTTGATCTCTCCCATCATCTTCACGGCCACACGCTGCCATGTGCACACCCCCAGCGCCCACTGGGAATGGGGAAAAATTGGGGATGGGAGAAAAAAAGCTCTTGTGTATAAAACCAGCTGGATGTGCTGGTTGTTTGCACTGCCCCCCTGCCTCTGCGGCATGGGAAGAGCAGCTTGAGGGTGCCTTGTGCCACCTTATTGCAACATCTGCTGCTGGGGAACGCGCACCCACCTGCCCACGGTCCCGGTGGCCCCGGTTTGACCGGACCTGCTTGGATTTGCTTTCAGGGCTTGGCACAGCCTGCGCCCACGTGAACCACACCGATCCACAGAGCTGCACACGAGCACCCTGCCCAGCCACCCCCAGACCCCCGCTGTGGGTGCCAGAGGGGTGCAGGGCCACCTTCCCAACTCCTGCCTCATCTCAGCAGCTTGTCCCACCCCGTGTCCCACCTCGCCCAGCCCCTCTGGGCTGCAGGCCTGGCGATGCAGGCGGTTGCCCAGCCACGTGTGCACAGGTCCTGGCAGCGCAATCCCCCTGCGCCTGGCGGAGTTTTCCGGGGAATGCGGCTGAACTGGGGAGTTTTGGTCCCTGGTGGGAAGTTTCAGCCTGAAAAATTCCAGCTGACTCAGCCTGACAGAGCTGCAGGTGGGAGTCGCAGCGGAGAGGGGAACTGGTGGCAGGGTTGCACCCCTCCAGCAGAAGCCAGGGGACAACCTCAGGTGGTGGTGAATCCAGCTGAGACAGCGGCTTTGGTTTGAAACCTCTTCTTTCTAAAATTTTGGGTTTTTTTCTTAAATTTTGGGTTTTTTTTAACCTGGAAGCTTTCCATTCATGGCAATCACGAGGCTGATTTTCCCGGCACGTCACCTTGCTGCCAGCCCGGCGCTGCCCCTGGCGCGACACTGGGGGACACGGGGCACCGGCCCTGCTGGGGTCACCCCAGACCCCGCCGAGGGGCGGCCCCGGGTGGGAGCCCCCGCCCCCGCAGCTCGAAGGGGCGGGAAAGGGGCGTGGCTTTGGCGGGGAGGCGTGGCCTGTGCGGCGGAGAGCGGCTGCGAGCTGCGCGCGGGGCGGGCGGGGCCTGGAGGCGTGGGCGGGGCAGGGGGCGGAGGGGGCGTGGCCTGGCGCGGTGGGCGGGGCCGGGCGGGGCGGGCGCGGCGGCGGAGCGGGCAGACGGCGGCGGGATGCGGCGGCGCGGAGAGCGTGGCGGCGGTGACGGTGACGGCGACAGCGACAGCGGCCGGGCGGAGAGCAAGGCCGGCGCGGCACGGCGGGAGCGGTGAGTCTCCGCCGCGGTGCGGGCAGTCCGGGCTGCGGGGCCGGCGTGGGGGTGCTGCCGGGCGATCCGGGGCTGGGCTCCCCGGGATCGTGTCCCTGTCCCCGTGCGGTGTCCGCCGGGTCACTGTGACCCCTGCCTTGGCCATGCTCTGTCCCCCAGCCGTGTCCCCTGCCGTGGCCGAGCTCTGTCCCCCGGCCATGTCCCCGGCCTCATCTCCTGTGACCATGTGCCACCGCTGTGTCCCCTGTGCCCTAGGTCTGGCCCCGTGCCGTGGCCGTGCTGTCCTGCCAAGGCTGTCATTCCGTGCTGTGGCCGTGGTCCTGTGTCCCCACTACATGTCCTTGTCACCTTGCTAGGGCCATGGCCCCATGTGTGTCCCCCCGTCCATAGCTGTGATCCTGTACCATGGCTGTGTCCCCACGTCACCCTGCCACAGCCACGATCCCATACCGTGACCACATCCCCTCATCACTCTGCCATGGCCCTGATCCCATACCACAGCCGTGCCCGCCCTCGTCATGATGCCAGGCTGTGGCTGTGTCCCCATGTCACCTTGCTGTCCCCATGATGCCATGTGGTGGTCTGTTGCCATGCCAGCTGGCAGAGGTGCCCCTTGGTGAGCATGTCCCCTGGTCCAGACCTGTCAGTGCTCACCTGCAGCAGGGATTGTGCAAGGGCAGGTGTGAGTGCTCGCCCCTGCACTTGAATATTAGGTGTAGACCAAGAGCAGCACCTAATAATTAACTGCAGTGATGGCATCGTTGGCCCATTGCTGCCAGCGTACAGTGGGACAGCTCAGACCAATGTCTGGGGGGGCAACTGGGGTCCAAGGAGCTCCCCGCAGCTCCAGCATGGCTCATGCCACCCTGCACCCTCCCAAGAAGGGTGCCTGTGCCCAGGGGACCATGCCACCTCACCTTGGCACCCCTTTTCCAACCCTTTCTCAGCACTCCTCAGGGCAGGCAATGGGCTAAATCTGCTTCTGCAGCAGTGAGTGACCCTGGGCCCGTGCTGGCGGGGAGGGAGCTGTGCTTGGATGCCTGTCAGAAACCTCTGCCCTAAATCCCCCGATGCCCAAACTAATTTCCCCATCGCCTGGCAGTGTCACCCCACGAGAGACATCATTGCTGGGCATCTGCAGCTCCTGGCTTTCCCTTCCCTCTCGGGGGCTGTGGCTGTGGCTGGCCAGTGGCTCGCTGCAGAGAGCATGGCCTGGGGTGGCTGGATGTGTCCCCCAGCCCTTCGGGGCAGGATGCTGTTGGAGGTGGTCATGCTCCACACCCTGTGCTGGTGGCACTGGGGGACATCACACTGGGGACTCGTTTCTCCTGTGGCACTGCGGGCTCCCTGAGCCCCTTTCCCGGCTTTCCTCCTTGTATCTAGAGTTGCAGAGGCTCTCGGTGCCAGGCTTGGGGACACCTCTGTGACCATGTCTCACCAGCCATGGCTTGGGGTGTTGCCTCAGAGTAGCAGTAGCTCGTTATTGTGAGTTTGGCTTGCAGCTCCCGGCCCTAGCACGTGCCCTGCCCTTCCAGCATCCTGCGGGAGGCTGTGGGGGACCGGACCGTGTCATGGTGGGGCTGCTCCGACACCTTGGACCCCAAAAGCCAAACACAACCCCAGCATGGGGAACTAGTTCTTAGTCCCAGGGGGACACAAATGGCACCCTCGGGCTCTCGCGTGGGAAAAGCTGCTGTATCCAACCATCACAGCTGGGGCTGGGAATGGGGACCCTGTTCTGCGCACCTTGGGGTGGGAGGGGACGTGCTAACGGGGTGTCTGCCTTGCAGGGGCTGGCTGGCCTGGTGCCCCCGGCTGCGTACCCTCCTCCTGGGCCTGCTCCTCATCTACGTCTCCGTGCCCTTCCTCATCCGCCTCTTCCCCGCCTTGCTCACCAAGTTTGTCTTCCTGAACTTCTGTGAGTGCCCTGGGGCTGTCCCAACCAGGAGAGCCCCCCACCAGGGATCCAACAGGCAGGAGGCTGGGGGGGATCCCTGAAACGTTGGGTGGGGATGCACCCAGTGCCTGGATGGCACCGGGACAGCACCCATCCAGCCCCCCCTTTGCCATGGGCTCGCTGGGGAGGCACAGAGGGACCTTCGTGTTGGCGCCTCGTGTTTTGCAAGTTGTAATAATGAGGTGCTGCCGACCCTGTTTACTGCCTGAAGTTGCAACACATCTGGGCACGCAGAGCGACAACGGGGCTAGAAATGGAGGAGGTGGCAGAGGGCTGTGCTCTCCTACCCACTCCCCGAGCCAGCCCTAGCACAGCCCTTGGCTTCCAGACAAATTATTTCCAAACAATAACACATTGCTTTAGAAAAATGCATGAAAGCAGCTGGGTATGAGGTTCCATGTGACGGCTGTGATTTCTCCATCAGTGGCATTCCCCTTCTTCGTGGACCTTCGGCGGCCGGAGCTGCTGCTGAACAACACCGTCAGCCTGTACCTCGCCACCGACCCGGGCATCACAGTTGGCATCTGGTGAGCGGCGCATCCTGGGTGGGCACAGCTGCATATCCTGGCTAAACTGGGTGAAGCCCCCTGGGGTAACCCTGCTCTGGTCCCCCAGGCACACGGTACCGGGCAGCAGAGGGGCTGAGGCACAGGGCAAGGACCAGAGCTGGTACGAGGAGGCGCTTGCTGATGCTCACCCCATCATCATCTACCTGCACGGCAATGGGGGCACCAGGCAAGTACCTGGGGCTGCATGTGTGGCTCTCCACGGGGTGAGAACTAGCAAACTCGGTGCAGCAGCCAGCAGGGCTGCAGGACTGGGGCTGCTGCGGTGGTTTCTGACCCCGTGAGTCAAGAAAGTCCCTTTGAGTTAAAGGGAAATGGCAAATGTCACTCACCTCAGAGCATCCAGCTCTCCCCTCCTGGGAAGAGGTTACTCCAGTCTCTCACTGGGACCAGTGCTGGAGGGGATGGACCCCTGAGCTGGCCCTGCCCTTGTAGTGGGCTGGAGACCACTCCCCAAGCTCTAACCTCCCTTTCCCCATCAGGGCTGCGAGCCACCGCATCCAGTTCTTGAAGGTAAGTGGTCCCCTTTGGAGGGACCGGGATGGGGGCCAAGCTCATGCTGGCTCCAGGGACCCTGGGCAGAGTGAGCCCGGCCATGCTGGGGGTGCTGGGGGTGCATCCCCCCACCCCAGGACATAACGCAGTGCTGCTCCTCTGACAGACGATGGGGGCTGCTGACTTCCACATCCTGGCTCTGGACTACAGAGGTAAAGTCACCTCCTGCCTCTCTCTGAGTGACCCCCCTGGGCTTGGTCCCCTCCCTCACCCTGAGTCGTGACACCCAGCCATGTCCCCCGCAGGCTATGGGGACTCCAGTGGGTACCCCACGGAGAGTGGCTTCACCACGGATGTCCTGGCACTGTACGACTGGGCCAAAGCACGGAGCGGGAACAGCAGCATCCTCTTCTGGGGACACTCCTTGGGGACAGGGTAGGTGCAGGGCTGGGCAACGGGGGGACTCCCTGTGGGTGCTGGCTGATGCTGGAGCCCACAGCCGGTCCCCAGGCTGTGACACTGCTGCTAGACCGGTGCCACCTGGGGATGGACCAAGGGGTTGGAGCAGCTCCTTGGTGGAGGCACCTGCAAAGCAAAATTCAGCAGGCAAGGGGGGGGTCTGAGGGTGCCATGCACCCCCCCCTGGGGCATCGTGGGTGCTCCCCTCACTGTCACCTCTCCTCTCACAGGATTGCCACCAATGCAGCAAGGAAACTGCAGGAGGAGCGAGGTAAGGGCCAGCGTGGCTGGGTTGGCCCCTTGAGGTGTCCCCCCAGGGCTCTGCACGCCCCTGGACAGGTTTTGGGGGCTACAGAGGAGATGGAGAGCCCTGTCACTCTCTACTCAAGCAGAGGGGGACAAGTGGCTGTCCCCATCCTCCTTAGTGGGATGAGGGCATCTTGGCCTCATGGCTTCTGCCTGGGATGGGAGCCTGGCAGCAGCCCGGGGCAGGGGACGGGACAGCCCCCCCACAGCCATGCCTGCTCTCACCCCTCTCTGCCCTCAGGGGTCCAGGTTGATGCTGTCATCCTGGAGTCACCCTACACCAACATCCGTGAGGCAGCCTCCCACATCCCCGTCACCAAGGTGAGCCCGGGGGCTCTGCCCGTGGGGTCCCTCAGTGGTGGCAGCCCTGGCTGCCTGGGGCTGCCCCCTGCAGCAATCAAAGCCATGACTCAGCCCCCCCCTCACCCTTTCCCTGGCAGATCTACCGGCAGTTCCCAGGTTTCCAGTACCTCATCCTGGACTCGCTAGCCCTGGGTGACATGTTCTTCCGCAGCGACGAGAAGTGAGTGCCCGGAGGGATGGGGCACAGCCGTCCCCACGGGGCTGTGGGGGTGATGCTGGGATGACCTGGCTGAGGAGTGGTGGGTTGGACATGTCACACCCTGTGGTCCCTGCACTCTGTGTTTGCCCAGCTTACTCATGCTTTAAAGGTGTTTTTTTATTTGCATAACTTCAGATATCAATCTTACTATAGAGCAAAGTCCACCCCGTGTGGTGGCAGCATCCTTCCCTCTCCGTGTTTGGGGGTGCCTTTGCTCAAAGCCACCTGGTTCACGGGTGGTTTTGAAGCCTGAGCACCCTCTGTTTAAGGTTATTAGGGTGCTTGGTGTTGCCAGGCTGGGGTGAGCAGAGTGAGCATCACCCAGTTCAGCCACTGATGGGCTGGGCTGGCTCTGAATGGCAGTGCTGGGGATGTATGTGTGTGTGTCAGGGTTGCTGTGGGGGTTTTAGCAGCACCCAGGGAGGTCCCCATGGGGCTGTCAGCTCTGGGGTGACTCCTTGGTGCTGTGCTTGCTGCCTGCAGTGTGAAGGTGTTGGCCTGCCCGCTCCTCATCCTCCACGCAGAAGATGATGCTGTGCTGCCTCCACACCTGGGCCGCAAGGTAGGGACCACCTCCCTGCGGGCTTTAACAGGGGTGGGCGCTGGGTTAGCCTGGGTTTGGGGGGCTGATGGGCAGGGAGAGTGCATGGCCAGCCCCAGGGTGCCAGGAGGGGGCTTGGGGTCCCCTGGATGTGCCGTTAACTGTGCTCCCCCCCATGGCAGCTCTTCGAGATGGCACACAGTGCCTACAAGGACAAAACCAAGGTGAAGTTCATTACCTTTCCTGAAAAGCTGGGCCTGGGCCATGACTACATCTCATCCAACCCCGAGCTGCCTGTCCTGGTGAAGTAAGTGCTGCTCTGCAGAACTTGGGGCGGGGGGGGTGGCACTTCCACGAGTGCATCCTCCCCTGCCACAACCATGCAGCCACCTTCCCCCTACTCCTTCCCCTCGCTACAGTGCTTGCCAGCATTAATTTCTGAGCTGCAGTCACTCCTCACTGCCCTGAGCTTGTCCTCAGCCTGGGTGTCACGGGGAGGTGGCCCTGGGGACAGCCCTCAGCTCCTCTTTGCCCTGGGTGCAGAGATGCACCTTTGCTCCAAGTGAAACCTGTCAGTGATACGGAGTAAGATTTATTGCATCTCATTGCAGAGACTTCTTGAACATTAAATGATGCTGCGTGCAGCAACCACGAGCACTCCCTCAACCCCCCACCAGGAACCCTCCAATGCACTGAATTTCCTGCTGTACGTAATAAAAACTACTGAGAAACTCTGACTCGCCCGCTGCCTCGGGGCCGTGGAGGGAGCTACTGCGGCGAGCTGGGTGCTGCTCACCCCCTGCACCCTCTTCCTGCATTTACATTGGTGTGAGGGAGCCCAGTCCCTAATTTTAGGCTTCAGCAAACAGCCCCCTGGACTCCAATGGCACTTTTATTTTTAGCACCTACGCAAGCAACGGGGCTACGCGGTTTCGCTTTCCGCACGACACTTACGTTATAAAAATCCCCCCCTTCCCTGTCCGTAGGAGAGCCAGCAGCAGCAACACACAGACTAGACAGCAGAGACAATTGTACAGCGCACGTGCTCGTGTCCCCTGGCTCCGCCCGGCCGCGGCGCCGTGCCCCTATGCCGCCGTGCCATTGGGGGTCTTGTCCTCGGCCGCGTCCCGGGGCTCGTTGGGTGGTGGGATCTTCAGGTCGGAGGGCTCCACGTGCCAGATGTCCCGGGCGTACTCCTTGATGGTGCGGTCGCTGGAGAACTTGCCGGCTGCCGCGATGTTCTTGATGACCATCTTGGTCCACGCCTTGGAGTTCTGCAAGGAGAGTGGTGGGATGGTGTGGCTGGAGCCTTGTGCCCATGGGGACCACGTTGGCTCTGAGACTGGATTTCAGAGCCTGAGACCTGCAGCAGCACAGCCACAAGTCTCCTTGCCAGGAACCCATCTGTGTGCACAACCCCACCAGACCCCTTCTCCAGGATGGGATGTTGTGTCCCCATCGCAGCTCCCCCGGGTTGGCACTCACCAGGTACAGCTCGCTGACCTTCTCCTGGCATTTCACATACGCCTCGTAGTCTGCAAAAACTTTAAACCTGTAGCAACAAAGAAAAGGGGGAGTTGGCGACAGCAGAAAGGTGGAGGTGGGAGTGTGGTGGTGGGCAGTTGCTGCAGCACATGGGGGTCTGGCTATCAGATCTGCAGAGGGGCTTCCTCAAATGCAAATCCATCCTTCCCAGGCCCTGTTGGGATGGATGGGTGTCATGGGAGGGCATTTCCCCTGTGTGAACACCCACAGCCCTTGGCTACTTGGTGCTCCAGGCAGGAAAGCCCTTGAGATACCTAAAAGCAGCGATCATCTGGTGAGAGCTGTGCACCCAAATGCATCTTGGCCTTAATTTACCCCAGGCTTTAATGTGGCAAGCGCAATGTGCCGTATGTAGAGAGCCTTTTGTACATATGGAGCATCAATTGCTCTTCCACGTGCACAACATCAGGGCCAGAAAACGGGACCTTATCAGGGGGTGGATGGTTGGTGCAGGGGGCTGCTCTGCATGGGCACCAGGAGTTCGGTGGAGAGACCCAACCCAGGGGGTGGATGGCATCCCAGGCCTCACCGGTCGTGATGGAAGAGCATGTTGACCACGTCTTTGAAGAGGTCAGGCTCCTTTGGGGAGAAGAAGCCACTCTTGATCTGGTCAATGGCTTGCTTCAACTCGGGGAGCCGGCTGTAGTACTCGTGGGCGTTGTACCTGCCAGAGAAAGGTTGATAGGAGATGCTGCTGGTCCAGCTGCCTGTGGTGGCACCCCCGCAGCATCCCCAGCCCTCACCCTTCCCTGTCCAGCTGTGTGACATCCTCCACCCTCATGCCAAAGATGAACAGGTTTTCCTCTCCGGCCTCCTCAGCCATTTCCACGTTGGCTCCATCCATGGTGCCAATGGTCAGAGCCCCATTCAGCATGAACTTCATGTTCCCCGTGCCCGACGCCTCGGTGCCCGCCGTGGAGATCTGCTCCGACAGGTCGGTAGCAGGGATCACTGCCAACAAAACACACGGACATGAGGGGCTCGTGGCGACGAGCTTTGGGTTTGCATCGTGCTGGAGGACGCTAGATCTGCTGTCTCGCAGTGATGGAGCCATGGGCTGGCTGACAGCCCTGGGATGGACAACCCTTCCCCACAGCCCCATGTGAGCTACCTTTCTCTGCCAGTGAGACCCTGTAGTTCTCCAGAAAGATGACCTTCAGCTTGCTCCCCACAACAGGGTCATTGTTCACCACCTGAGCCACAGCGTTAATGAGCTTGATGATCATTTTAGCCATGTGATATCCTGGGGCAGCCTAGGAGAAAAGCCATGGGTGAGCCTGGAGGGATGATGCCAGGGGCAGGTGAGGAGCACTCAGCTCCCACGTGCCCAGGGAAGCACCTGTTCAGCTCTTCTCCCATCCCTCATCCAACTCATGTGTTGAGCCACCAAGTTTTTGGGGGCTTGCATGACCATAGGCAGCAGAACCTTGCTTGGACTGAAGCCAGGTGCTGCCTCAGAGCTTCCCAGAGGGCTTCAGGGACACAACCCCATGAGAACACCTGCACCCAAATCCCCTAGGACATTTTCAAGGACTTCCTCCAAAATGCCTAAAAGTCCTGACCGAACTGACCTTGCCCCCAATGATCACTGTCCTCGGCACAAACAGCTTCGCAGGGTCCCTCCTGATGCCTGGAGGAGACAGCAGCATGGTGTCACCCTCTGCTTTAGCTGCAGCCCTGGGGGACAGGGACACTCACGCCCCCCCAGGGCAGCCAGTCCCCTCGGGGCACGCAGTGGCTTACGGTTGTATATGGTGATGATGTGCAGGCAGTTCATCAGCTGCCGCTTGTACTCGTGGATCCTCTTCACGTGCACGTCGAACATGGAGGAAGGGTTGATCTTCACTTTGTACTCCTTCTCCAGGTACAGCACGAACTTCACCTTGTTCTCCTGGGCGAGGAGAGGGAGCGCCTCAGCCCCCACCCTCAGCCCCCACCCTCAGCCCCCCCTGCCTGTGTCCCCCCTGCCCGTGTCCCCCCTGCCCGCACCCCTCACCTGCTTCACTTTGGAGACCTCCCGGATGAAGAGGTCGTCGTCCACAAACTCGTGCAGCTTTGTCAGCTGGCTCAGGTCCCTCACGTAGTCCTCTCCGATTTTCTGCAACGGGAGGACAGGCACACCCCAACCGTGGGACGGGGGCAGCTGCCTTCAGCGGACACGCTGCTCCCACCCGGCAAAGCCCACGGCGCTTGGAACGCAGGAGCAGGGGACTCGAGTGAGACTCAAACCAGAGCTTGACCATTTAGAGTGGATGAATGACCATTAGATGGGATATTAGGAACAATTTCTTCACTGAAAGGGTTCCCCAGCACTGGCCCAGGCTGCCCAGGGCAGTGGGGCAGCCCCCATCTCTGGAGGGATTTCAGAGCCGTGGAGATGTGGTGCTGAGGGACATGGGGCAGTGGGGACTGGGCAGTGCTGGGTTAATGGTTGGACTGGGTGAGCTTTTCCAGCCAAGGCTGTTCTGTGGTTCTATGATTTAAAAGATGTAAATAGCTGAGGTTGGAGTGGTGTCCCTGGAGGCAGTGTCCTTGGGGTGGGGAAGGCTCAAGGGCCAGTGCACTCCCCCCACACCATTACCTCCGCGATGAGCTCCGCCAGCCCCGGGTTGCAGAGCAGGAGCCAGCGCCGGGGGGTGATGCCGTTGGTCTTGTTCTGAAACTTCTCCGGCTCCAGCGCTGCAAAGTCCTGGAAGCTGCGAGGATGAGGAGAGGGGACAGCTTCAGGCTCACCCACCTGGCACCACCACCATTTCCAAGCCCAGGGTGATCCACCGCCGCCTCCCTTTCCACACTTACACTTGAGTCTTGACTATTTCGGAGTGGATCTTCGCCACGCCGTTGACAGCGTGGGAGCCCACGATGCAGAGATGGGCCATGTTGATCCTCTTGGTGCCACCCTCCTCTATCAGGGACATCCTCCGCAGCCGGTCCACGTCGTTAGGGAAGAGGGACGCGATGTGCTGCCAGTGGAGGTTGGAGAGGTGGTGAGTGGTGCTGGCATCTAGGGATGTCCCACCTGATGGCTCCCAAGGAGGGGGCCACAGCAATGTTCCCAGTGCGTTTGACACCAGACAGAGCAGTGGCTTTTACTCCAGAGTGAGGGTGCAAACCCCCTCCAAAGGGTGTCCTTCCTCTGCAAAGACCTCTCGACAGAAGAAGGACTCCCAAGCCCCCATGGCTTGTGAGCACTTGCTTGACCATGGGGCTGTTTTGGCAAAAGCCTCATGCTGCCAGACCAGGAGGGCAAACCACCATCTCCTTTGCACCCCCAACCTCATCCTCCTCCAGGATGAGTTCAGTGTTTAGGGAGCAAGGAAATGCCAACAGGTAAGTCCCTGGAGCAATGGGTGAAGTCTTTAAAATAGCCACTAACTGCAGGGTGGTGACAGACTGGTAGAAAGGGGCTTTCCTGTACCCCAGCCTCCCAAAACAGCTGCCAGAACCACCCAGCCACACACCCAACATCACTGCGTCCCCACAGTCCCAGCAGCACAACACGTGACATCCCCATCCCCTTCTCTGGAGAGGCCTCCTGTACCACCCCAAGGCACTTACATCCAGGTGCCTCTGGTTGATCTCGTAGATGATCTGCAGGTGCCTGGGGAGCAGCTTCTCCACCAGGTCCACCGGCCAACGCTCCAGGGCTTCGGGGAGCACCGTGTGGTTGGTGTAGGCGAAGGTTTTCTTGGTGATGTCCCAGGCCTGCCAGGGAAAGAGCCTGTGCTGAGCAGCGAGCCGGGGGGAGGCAGTCCTGCGTGGGTGCCAGCACCCATGCATGGTCCTCCCATGGCAGCATGGCCGAGCTGGCTCCTCAAAGTCCATATTGGTTAAACCCAACTTGAGTGCTCCACATCACTCCCCAGGCCACCAGCAGGTACAGAACTGATTCCCCATTTCCTCCACCACAGGTAGGCGGGAGGATGGGTGCAAGCAGAGGGGACCCCAGGGCCAGGTTGAGCCTCCCTACCTTGTTCCATGGCAGCTTCTCGATGTCCACAAAAATCCTCATCAGCTCAGGGATGGCCATGGCAGGGTGTGTGTCATTCAGCTGGATGGCAACCTGCAGGGAGAGGAGAAGTGGCACTTGGGGACACATGGGGGACATGCAGGCATCGCATTGCCCAAGTCAGCTGGGCACAGGCACCCACAGAAGGTCCACAAAACCTCTCCAGATGTGGGTGCAGATCTGGGAGGGATGAAAATGAGCCTCAAGGCACATTTCAGAGCAATTCTGGCTCATACCTGGTCAGGGAAGGAATCAAATACGGTTTGGACACTGTCTGTGCTCCCAAATTTGGATGCTTTGAAGCGGCGTATGATGTCCTGGAGGGTGGCAGCCACGACAAAATACTCCTGCTTCAGCCGCAGCTCCTTCCCCTCGAAGAACTGCAAGCAGAGGAGCAGGAGGATTGCACTGTGCTGCAGGACTGCACCGTGCCCACAGAGCTACTCCTTCCCAGGGCTCCACGCCAGCACAAATCCACCCCACGGCACAGTGCAAGCCCCCACTGCTTCCCCCGCTGCCAGCGTTGGCAGCAGCTCCAACCCCACCATCTTCACACTTTCCCAATTCCAGCATGGGGGTTTGAGGTGTGCTGGTACAGAGGTTTAAACACCCACAGCAAGAGGTCAGGATGCAAAGGGCAATTTGAGGTGTAACCTCTGTTCCTGGACTGCAAGGGATGGGCAGAGAAATGCCAGCAGTGTTCCTCAGTTTGCCCTCATGTTATATTTTGAGACTCAAGGAATATATGTGCAGCAGGACGTGCTCATCCCCACTCCCTCCCCTTAAAACACAACTAAAGCATCTCTGCAACACCCCGGCGAGAGGGGCTGCTCCACAACCATTGCCCACCCCTAACACAGAGACACCCCTCCATCCTGGCTTACGTTGTCGTTCGGGTAGAGGACACGGGATATGTTCTCCGCCAGGTTTCTGTCCAGCACGGCCTGGATGTAGTCTCCAACGTTGACTGGGGAGGAGCAGAGGGATAAGGTGGGTGTGGGACCCCCCTGCACCCTATTTTGCCACTCACTAGGCCTAGCTCAAAGGACACAGCCAGCAGCAGAATGAACCAGTAATTAGTTTGTATTGTATACAAAAAAGTGAGTACATGGGTGATGGCTGGGGGTACAAACAAGTCAAACAGATCACATGTAACAGACATCAACCCCAGGGACAGCACAGCACAACCAATAATAGGTGGAATAAACAAAGAAACCAAGTCTCCCATAGAAGAGATGGGAGACAGCCAAGTCAAGAGGCTGAGCATATGGGAGAGAAGTACCCACATGGTGTTCCCCCACAAAGCCCACGTTTGTAGGTGCCAAACCTGACTGGGGCCCAGTTGCAGGGAGAGTCAGGAGGTCCTTCCCCAACAGTGAAACTCTGCACAGTGCATCCACCTCACAGACAGACACTGCACCCTTCCTGCAAGTGGCCCCAGCTTTTATCCCCACAGCAGGACACCTGGCACTCATTGACCCAATGGGGGCACCTGGGGCTTGGTTACCCAAGGGCTTTCCCTGCACCTTGGAGGAAAGCCAAAAGGCAAACTCATCACCTCCTTTTGAAGGGCTGTGGGGACCACCCATATGTCAACCTTAATTCAGGGTTGGGGGTTCAGCCCTATCCCTCTCAGCACCCTGCCAGCACCCACTTACAGTCCCGCAGGTTGAAGTCGTTGGGTGCCCGAGCTGACCACAGGCGCATGGTGTTGACGGTGTTGTTCATGTACCCAGGCACGGGGGTATCGTAGGGCAGCGCCAGCACCACCTAGGACATCAGCAAGGCAGCTGGAGCCGGGCTGTGTCCCCCCGTGTCCCCAGCAGAGCCCTCCCATCCCACAGACCCTCCCACAGTGTGGGGATGTGCTTGGTACCCCCTGCCCTGGGGACACCCCTGCTACCCTGGGGCTGCCTGGTGGCTGGTGTTTGCCAGGACCACTCAGGGGATGGAGAGAGGCTTGTGAGGGTCAGGAGAAGCTTAATTTAAGCCGTCATGCCAGGCTGGGCATTGCACACAGACCTGCTGGAGGTGCTTCTGGGTATTTCAGAGTTTGGCTGCAGACGTGGAGCAGCAAAACCTGTCCCCATCCCTATCTCCATCTCCTCCCTAATTTGCTTCACCACTGCCTTTTCCACCCCAGCACGACCCTCCCCAGCAGGGATTCTGGCAGGACCCGTGCCCAGGGTGCAGCCCCCCCATGTGACAGGACAAGCCATGCAAGGGGGGTTCTCCACACGCTGGCCCCACGAGGCCGTGTCCCAGCCCGTACCTGGGTGTCGACCCACTTGGTGCCGGTGGCAGCATGCTCCACCCGGCCGTAGAAGTGCACAGGCAGCATGTACTCAGGACGGGCTTTCTCCCAGGGGTTGCCGTGCCGGAGCCAGTCATCGGCTTCTTCCACCTGCCGGAGGGATGGAGAGCAGTGACAGGGCCACCCACCCCAGGGGTGGGTGGTGTCACATGGAAGGATGGCTGGGAAAGGCTTTGGCTGTTCGTGGCAAAGGGGATGCTTTGGTATCTCTCTGCCCTAAACCCAGATTTTGGAGCTGCAGGGCTCTGCCCAGCCCGGCTGGAACGCTGGGGTCTCCCTGGCAGAGGGGTGCTGGGTGGGGATGAGGAGGTGGGGATGAAAGCAGCGTTTCTCTTAGCACACCACTGACATCTCTGTGCTGCGGCTGACATGCCATTAGCCCCTTAATTGGAGTTTCGGTCTCAGCCTGCAGGCTGGCTAACGAAGCAGGCTCATTTCCCACCCCAGCAGGGCTCTCCCAGGGTAGAGCCCAGGTTAGATGTCACCTTTGGCATGGCCAGCTCAGAGCTCAGGGTGACAGGGGTGTTGCACGAGGGGCAGGGGAGATAAAGCCCCGTTAGGATGCAGTAGCCAGGGAGTTTCAGAGCACTGAGGAGGAAAGGCCTCCACCCTGCTGACCACAGACAGCTTCTGGGAGGTGCTCACAGGGTCCCTCCGGGTGCTCGGGGTCATCTGCCACCAAGGGTTTTACCAATACACTTCCCATCTCCCACTGCCTTTCCAAAACAGCTTCTTCCACCCTTCGATGCTCCAACCCAGGTGCTGGGCAGCGGAGCAGGGCTGGGGGCTGGATCTGGCTCCGTGCAGGAGGAGTGGGGATGCTGGAGAGGGGGAAGCAGTGACCTCCCTGCTCTGGCTCACGTCCCCGCTCCCCTCCATGCTGCTGCACCCAGCTACTAACACACTTGAGCAGGAACTGTGACACCGGGCTGATCCCCAGCCCTGCACACCAGAGCCAGGCGGGATGCAGGACGAGCGTCCCCGCCGCAGGGAGGGATGCAAAGTGCTTGCAGCAGTTGAAGAAGTTAAACTTGTTTGAGAAAACATCTGCCAAGTCTTAAATATCACAGCACCAACCCTGGCTCCAGCAGTCTCCCAGCTAAAGGAGAGTGTCTGTGCACCCTGATCTTGGTCTGGTCTAAGGGGGAGGCTGGATTTGGGGCTTCAGCTGTGCTGGGGGAAGGTGATGGCCGTGCACCTCCGTCCATACCTGCCACCCATCCCGGATCTTCTGGTTGAAGATGCCGTACTCGTAGCGGATGCCGTAGCCGTAAGCCGCCAGCCCCAGCGTCGCCATCGAGTCGAGGAAGCAGGCTGGCAGGGAGAGAGCAGAGCAGCGAGGTGCACGTCCCCAGGGAGCCAGGAGCCCCGCCAGACAGCAGGTCCTTCCCCCATGGAGAGCTGGTGGCCGCAAGCAGCTGTCCCCGTGTCCCTGCGAGCCAGGGCCACTCGCTCGCCGTCCACCCTCGCTCCGTGCACGGAGCAATAAACCCCCCCAGGTTTGGGTACCCCCCCGTGGTGGATGCAAAGCCTCCAGGGCTGTGCCCCACCACCCAGGCAAGGAGACTGTCCTGGGGGCTCACTCACCAGCCAGCCTGCCCAGACCGCCGTTGCCGAGACCGGCGTCCTCCTCGATCTCCTCCAGCTCCTCCATGTCCAGCCCGAGCTGCAGAGGGGAAGGGGAAGGTGATGGGCTGGAGGCTCTCAGAGCACCCAGCCCCGCGGAGGGGACACACAGCTGGCACACAGCCCTGTGCCCACCGCTGCCACGGGCTCCAGGAGGGGTGGGAAGGCACATCTGCACCTGTCACATCTGGGACATGAGGATTCGCACCCAAAGCAGCCCCTCTGCCCCTCCACCACTGCTCCACGCTGTGGCAGAGACCAGCTCTGGTGTTTAAGTCACTCCACCAGCCTCTACAAGGGACACAGGCACCCTTGCCCTCACCATGGGCACGCTTCTGGGGGTGGGGGGCACCCAGGCATAACCAGGGCGCTGCTTTCGTGGTCCCAGGCACCTCAGGCAGCTCTCCCAGGGGTTATTCCCTCTCTCCGTGCCCCAACCCCTTGGGGCAGGCACCTGGGTGCCCATCCCCCTGGCTCCAGGCGTCGCCCTCGAACAGAGACGCCCCGAGAAGCAGCCACACCACTTTCACAAGGAAATTTTTAAGTTCCCAGCCTGGGATGCTGTGGGAGGAAGAGGTTTTGCCTATGCAAAGCTCAGTGGGAAACCAGACAGCGCCGTGCCAGTGCTGAGCCACCTTTTCCCACGGAATCCCCTCGACCTGACACCCCTGGCTCCCCCCTCACCCCGGCTGGGCTGTCGCCCTCATGGCAAGGTCACCAGACAAAAAATTTGAAAAAAACCCCTAAAAATAAGTTCCTCTCCTTTGAACGTGTTTGCTCAAAAGCTGCTCCCGCCGTTGTGCAACCACCCCGGCCACACAGGACAGCGCTGGCCACGATGGGGACAAGCAGAGGGCGGGGGGGCAAGGAGCCACCCAAAACCCTTTGATAACCCGAGTGCCACACGGTGCCAACACCAACAGGGTTGAGTCAGGCCAAGGTTTTAATTCCTCTGCCATTTATTACAGCTACGAATGGCCTCGTGTACACAACCATGAGCTTCACCGCAGCTTATGGGCTTGACTCTCCATGCCAGCGGTCCTCGGCACACCGCCACCGGGCTGGGCAGCCCCTCTCTTGGCTGAAAACGCCAGCTCTGGCCCCAGGAATTCCAGAGCACGTTCTGGAGCAGCATTTATCTGCTAAGGTTTGCAGCCAGGGCAGTAAAACATTTCCAGGAGAGCTGGAGAGCGTGGAGCCTTCCCGGTGTGGGTCCCCACCGCCCCCCTGGGGATGCTCACCTGGTAGACAGCTTCGTCGCAGGCGTTCTGCAGCCCCAGGTTGATCATGGTGTTCTGCAGCGTCCGCCCCATGTAAAACTCCAGGGAGAGGTAGTAAATCCTCTGAAAGAGAAAACAACCCCCCCGGTCACCTTTCCTGGGCCACCGTAGGCTCTGCTGGAGCCCAGAAGCTGCCAACGGGTGTCATCACAAAGCAAGAGGAAAAACCCCAACTCTGAACAGAGCAGGGCGGTCTGAGGTGGGAATTTGAGAGATGGAGGTGGCCGTGCCCTGCAGCCCCTGCCCTGATCTCCCCCCGCTGCTATTCCCCAAGCTGGCAAGAGGGTGACACCGAGGTGGTTTTGTTTGGACAAGCCCTGTCACCCTGTCTGAGAGCAGGGACAGCTCCAGGATGGTCACCCCCAGCACGGCCGCGGTGGCACAAAGTTAAACTTTAGAGAGAAGTTTCCTAACGTCACCCCGAGCTGCAAAGCAACCGGAAAACCGAGCGAGCCACCGGGGCTGGGTGCGTGTGGCAGCTGTGGGGACACAGGCTTCCTCTGCCATCCCCGGGGGGTTCTCAGGAGCGTGGTGTGGTCAGGATGGGGGTGGCAATGGGATGCACTGGGCGGGATTGGTTGGGTGTACTGGTTTGGTCCCTGGAGGCAGCGGTGCCAGGCGGGTGGCTCTATGGGACAAGTCCCCACATTCAGCCCCTGGAAGAAGCTCATCTTTTTTCTCACCCCTACATGACCCTGGGGTGGGGTTTGTGCTACCAGGGGCTGGCACGGTCCCAGCGAGGTGTCACCCTGCAGGGAGGGAACTGGGAGCCAGGTGTCAGGAGGGGATTTACTACTTAATCCCCCCGCAGCCGCAGGGCACGGACCCTCCCGCACGCACCGCACCTCCCACGCCCGCGATCACCGTGGGGACAGATTAAACCCGCGCCCGTTTGATCCGAGACCCGCTGGCGGTTTGCTCCGGGTTCATTTAAGCCTTTCAATTAATTGACCCTAGAAGGCTTTGCAGCTGCTGTGGGCTGTCCGCACCCACGCCGGGCGCTGCGGGACAACAAGCGCCGTTCCCATGCCCTGCTCCCAGCTCCCGGCCAAGCTGCGCTCTGTTTGTTTTGCAAAGCAAAGGACAGTGGCCTCGCTCGGTAAAGTCCAGTCCCCGCGCTTGGCAAAGTTAGGGGGAACAGCCCTAAATCCAAGAAAAACTGAGCGCCCCCCCCCCCCCCATTCTCTATTTTCCGGATGCGCACCCCCCGCGGGGTTACGACGGCCACACAAATTCCCACCCCAGCACCCATTTTGGGGATGCTGGGGGGGGGGTTCCCTCACCCTCCACCCCCTGCCCCACGGAGAGGGGGTGTCCCTTCCCCCCTCCCCCCCCCCAGCATCCCCCCGCTCCCACCTTGGGGTCCTTCTCGTAGTAGTACTGCTGGGTGCGGATCCAGCGCCCCACCAGGTGGTCCCGCACCGTGTGGGCCAGGGCGAAGTAGTAGTCGCGGGGGGTGGCGACATTGCGGTCCTTGACCAGGGTGAAGTGGAGGTGGCGGTTGAAGCCCCGTTTCAGCTCGGCCACGCTCTCGGCCCCCACGATCCCGCGGATGCTGATCTGCTTCCGCCGCTCCTGGTCCGACAGCGGCCGCGACATCCCGCTGGGGCTACGGGGACACGGGGGAGGGGGGGGGGAAACACCGTCTCGGTGGGGTTGGGCACCGGTAACCGGGTTCCGCCTCCGCCCCGGGATGGCACCGCCCCGCGGCCGAGCTCCGGGGAGGGGACGGGGAGGGGGACGGGCCCCGGCACGGGCCGCCCACTGCGGGGCGGGAGCGGCGCTCGGCACGCCGGGGGGGTCCGAGGGGGTGTCCCGGGGATGCACGGGAGGGGGGGTACAAAGAGGGGGTGACCCTGGGGACTGCCACCCCGGGGATGTACAGTGGGGCGTACAAAGGAACCCAGGAAGGTGCAAAGGGGATGTCCCTGGGGACCACGACCGCAGGGATGCACGGGGGGGGGATATAAAGGGGGGGTGTACCGTGGGGACCACTGCTCCAGGGATGCACGGAGGGGGTACAGACGGAGGGGGTACCCTGGGGACCGCGACCCCGGGGTGCACAGAGGGGGTACAAAGGTAGGGAGACCCCAGGAATGTGAAAAGGGGTTGTCCTGGGGATCGTTACCTGGGGATGCACAGAGTACAAAGGGGGGTGTACCCTGGGGACTGTGACTCAGAGGTGCACTGAGGGGAGTACAAAGGAGGGGAGGTACCCTGGGGACCACTGTCCTGGGAATGTACAGAAGGGGGTACAAAGGGGAGGGAGACCCCAGGAATGCACAGAGGAGATGTCCCGAGGACCAATACCCAGGGGTGCACAGAGGGAGTACGGGGGGGGGGGGGGATACTCTCGGGACTACCACCCCAGGGGTGCACAGAGGGGGTACAAAGAGGGGGAGCCCCCAGCAACATACAAGCTGGGGGGTACTCTGGGCACTGCCACCCTGGGGCACACAAAGGGGCCTGCAAAGAGGAGCAGGGCACGGAGCTAGAGGATGAACACGGGTCCCCCCTGGGTGCTGCCCTGCCTGAGGAGTCCTGCCCTGCCTCTGGTTCCTCCGGAAGGCAAGCATAGCCTATCGAAGCCTACAGTGCAACACCTCTTCCTCTTCCTCCCCCTCCAGCCATGCCTGCGCAGGATTTCCAGCCTTCCGCATCGTCCCTGCCCAGTTCTGCAAACCTAAACCACACGCAGCCGGAGAAGAGTGAGATAACCCAACTGCTGCCCCGCAGGCTGGCCGGGCCACACGTGGTCCCAGGGTTAACCCGGCCCACCCCCACTGTCACCCTGGCTGGGACCCAGCAGCACGAGGCTCCACGCTGAGCCCTGTCCTGGCAAAAGGGCAGCAGTGGCTCACCAAAGGATGAGGAACCAGCCCAAACTGCACATGTGCAACATGGGGAAAAGGAATGGGACTGATTTTCCTCATTGTCCCCTCCCTGGCAGTGTTCCAGGCCAGGTTGGATGGGGCTTGGAGCAACCTGGGCTGGTGGGAGGTGTCCCTGCCCATGGCAGGGGGGTTGGGATGAGATGAGCTTTGAGGTCCCTTCCAACCCAAACCAGTCTGTGATGCTATGGTTCTATGACTTTTCACAGGGCAAATTGAAGCATTATTGTCCGGGTGGAAGCCTGGGCATGGTTTCCTTGTCATTAGATGCCAGACAGGGGCTGAGTGCCCAGAGTGGGTATTTCATGTCCAGGCCCTGCAGAAATTGCTGCCATGCAAACAGTGCCACCCAGAGCTGCCAAGCGTGGGTGGGTTTGGGCAGTCTGAGACTGCTGGTGCCACTCTCTTGGACGTTGGAGCTGGGATGTGGCTGGTGAGCGGCTCTGCCATCACTTCCAGAGCTTGTCCCCAGGGACTGGGTGTCCTCTGGCCCTGGGTTGTTCCCTCTCCCCGTGTGTGACTTGCAGGCTGCGTGGTACTTGCTGCAGGGAGGATGTGATTTCCCGTGTCTCTGGTGTCCTGGGCATGTTCCCTCTCTGGAAAGGACGAGCATCCTTCTGAGACATAAATGCACTTAATGCAATGCATTAGCGGGTTTTTCTTTAGCCCTGGACTCGAGCCCATGATGAGCTCAGAGGCCTCACACTGAAAACCTCTCCTGAGGCACTCTGAGAAAACACAGAGCAGGCAGTAATATCCCAACAGTGAGAACCAGACTGGCCTTTCCTTTGGAAATGGCCCCAACACCACCCATCCCTTAGCATTCGCCCCCTATTTCTAGAAGAAAGACCCCCCCCCGCAAGGGATTCTAATGTTGCCAACACTGCATCACGATGCTGGGGTCTTTCATTTCTTGGTAGTTCCTCCCTCCCACCAGGTGCCATCCTTCCTTCCTTCCAACCCGGCCAGAACCATCCCTCGGTCTCCAAAACCCCTGCTGATGGTTGCAGGTCGAGCGGAGAGCCCCAGGAGGCCCCGTGCCACTGTGGGCTGCCCCCTCCCCTGTCCCACTGTGCCAGCTCAGTACCCACACTGGGAATGGGAATGGGCACTGCTCCTCGTGCACACAAAGAAGGGAGGTGGGAGTTCGCTTGGGAAGGGAAAAAGGGTTGGGAAAAGGCTGGGTGGGATGTGGGACTGCTGGATTTGGGGTTCATGGCTGTGCCTGGTTAGCTCCCCAAGAGCCCCACAGACGTCACACAGGGTTTGAAATGATGCATCTCCCTCCTGGGGCATCTCCTGGTCACGGGGAGGAAAATAAATGTTCCCATCCCTGCTACCCCAGGGGCGCTGCTGCCTCGCCGGCTGTGGCACCACCATGGGGAAAGGGTGCTACCATGCTGCTGTACCAGGGAAGGGGACATGGTGGCACAAGCTCCCCCCACCCCTTGGTCATCTCATGGTGCTGGGTTTCAGCTGGCTTCCCTGCTCCCCTTCCTCCCATGAACTGAGTTCTGTCCATTCTCTGCTGCTGTCTCGTGATGGGGACAGTGCAGGGATGTGCAGTGCGATACGGTGACCCACACTGCGGGGGTGTCACGAGATGGGAACCAAAGCCAGGGGCTGTGACGGCACAGAGATGCTCTGGGAAGCTCTGCCCTTCTCTCATAAAAGTCCTTTATTAGAACAGCAAACATGACACTTCTCTTCAGTAGAGCGGCTGTATGCAGCTATCATCGCAGTACAGGGGGACGACGTCTTACAATCACTGGGAGTCTAATAAGCACCATGAACATCCTAAAGAAGGAGGGATAAGGGCTGAGAGAGGAGCCCCAGGTGAGCCGGCCACGGGGGCTCGTCAGGAATTCACCAAAGAGCTGCTCGGCGTTGTCCCGCAACACGGCTCTCCTGCAGCTGAGAGAAACTCCTCGGTGTAAGTCAACGAGATAGCACCCATCCAATAAATTAGGTAAACTTAATGCTAGAGCGACAGGGGGATGAGTGGGACCGTCCTAGAGGAGGGCACGCTGGAAGGGAAGGGTCTATTTACACTTGTCTTTCTGCTGGACCGGTATTCCCACAGCTCCCACCCGACCCCGGTTCGACGAGCCGCGGGCTGGGCACGCTGGCACCTCCCGGCAGTGGCACCAGTGCCTCCCCCAGCCGCACTGGGAGACAGCAAGGGACCCGAAAGCGAAGCGTGGGGACATGCGCATGCAGGCGCCCTCGGCACGGGAACGGGGGCTGGCACCGGGCACGGTGCCCACAGCCTCCCGCTCCTCTGCTGCCTCTGAATTACCAGAAAGTCGGGGTAGGGAGTGGAGGCTGAGGGGGACTGCTGCCGGCAGCAGGAGCGGGCAGGGCAGGGGGCACGTATTCCTGAGTGCATGGCAGGGCTGTGGCCAGCTCTCCTTCCTCCCCATCCCCATCCCCATCCCCATCCCCATCCCATCATCTCCATCCCCATCCCCATCATCTCCATCCCCATCCCTGTCACCGCCCCCAGGCTCCCCATCAGACCCTGGCTGCAGAATGAACTCTCCTGTGAACGGAAGGACACTATCAGGCAGTAGTTAAGGCTAGGCTTTATATGGCAACTATAAAAAAATAAACACTAATCTCCAAAGAGCTGGGTGAGAGCTCTCCAGTTGTATGGCTGTGGCGCGTGTGCCGGCGCCGGGCTGCGGGAAGCCAGGGGGGAGAGCACAGGGTGGCCACCCCCCGCCCCACAGAAATGTCTTGGGGGAACAAGGGACAGGGCTGGGTGTTTTGGTAAGGACGTGGAGACTGACTGGTAATCCAGGACCCACCTCTACACGTGACCGAGGGTGCTCTGCAAGAAAGGCCACGGGGGGAAAGAAACATCCTGCAAAGTAACGGGGCTGGCGTGGGCGAAAGCTTTCCCGTGGCGGGGGTCCCTCCAGCCTGGCCCCCGGGAGGGGACAGCGCTCTGCCAAACGAGACAAAACTGCCCCCCATCCCTCCCTCCCCCCCCAAAAAAAAAACCCCAACTCAAATCGATAAAACCAAACCTAAAAGCGGACACAGAGGAACATCTCAGGCTACCTAAGTACTTCATCAGCTGCAAAGAGCTAAAGAGCGAAGCGCACACACACAGGACAGCGCGGGAGGGGGGACCAGGGACGGCAAAAAGCCAGGAGCTTCCTTCCCGCTTCGCCTCCCGCCTCCGGCCGCTGGCCCAGCAGGGACCCGCTGGCTCCCACAGGAGGGAACGGGCTGGCTCCTCTCGTCCCGAGAAGAGGCAGCCGGCTCCGGGAGCGTCCTCACGGCATGGCCGAGCGCGAGGTGTAGAATTCGGGGACGGGCAGGCCCGTGTGCAGCGTCACCTGCAATGAGAGACACGGGGCTCAGCCACGTCCCTCCGTGCCTGGTGGGACAGCCCAGGGTGCAGCACGTCGTCCCCTTGGAGGGCACAAGCAGCACCCGGGAGATGCTGCGGGGAGCCCTCCTGCCCCACTGCGCACCCCCCTGCTGGAGCCTGGAAGGTGGGAGAAGCCACCACCAGGACCATGGAGCTGGCTCCATCTTGGTGCTTCACGACTTGTCTGCGCTGCAGGAGTGCCTACACAGCTCCAGTGCGACGTGGGACCGCTGGTACCAGTGGTACCAACCAGACACTCCCGGCTGGCTGAGGACAAACCCAACAGCCAGGTGCTGGAGAGGTGGGACACGGCAGCAGAGGGGTTACTCTGCAGATGGGATGGAGGGGCCTGAAGGACAGTGAAGGTGCTCAGTACAGAAGGAGACCTCCGAGAAGCCCCTGGGCCGTACAGGGGAGGGGAAGTGGCCGATTGCTGGTGGAAGGAAGGACCTTCACAGCAGCAAATACTTTGGGAGGAAAGCACAATTCCTTCTTTTCTTGGAACAGCAGCATTTTCCCCTTCAGATACAGATTTATAGGAAACTTTTGTCTAAAATACATTTATTTCCCTCCTAATTAGAGTCATTTTTAATTACTCATACAGCTTTGAAGAAGAATAATGAATGGTTTGGGTTTCTTAGCAGCCTTTTATCAGCATCCCATGGGACTTCTCTGTTGTCAGGGGATTTAAGCTCTGCCTTGCCCAGAGAGCTGTCAAAAAGCAGAGGGGCTCTAGAAACACACTCGTCTCTTAGGACTGTGGTAGGAATTAAACCCATCACAGAGCAGGATGTTTTTACAGCACCAAATTTATAGAGCAACCTCTAAAAACAGTGCAGACGAAATGGGCTCCTTTAATGTTCACTAATTAACCACCAGGACACTGCAGCAGGGATGCTCCCAGGGTTTGGGATGGTACTGATCAAGCTCTGTTCCAGTGCTGCTGGAAAACTGTCACTGCCTTGGTACCAGAGCACAGCACGCCCTGGATCCCAACAGACAACGTCCCAAGGCCACTTAGTGTTCTGCCCTTGCCCAGAGGTGATGCCTTTGACAACCACAGCAGAAGACTGTGCCAAAATGCTCGACACCCTGAGGTCATCTGTTACGTGCAAGGTGTCCTGGGATGTGCCTGGGCACTTGTGGAGTGCTGGAGGTGCAAGCGGTGGTGGAGCGGAGGTGCCAAAGCCAGGCTCGGTGAATGTGGAAGACTCATTGAGGGAGATGATAGCAGGGATGAAATCAGTGAGAAGAAAAATGAAAGATGAAAATACCAGATAGGCCCAGGGAGCCACCGCGTGGTGATGTTCAGGAGAGCTGAGAGCTTGGGAGAGAGGGAGAGAAGAGGGGTTGGAAACTCCCCAGAGGAAAACAGGCTTTAAAAGGTGCCCTTCTCCCTGGTAATGTTCCTATCTGGGTCCTGGGAGAGCTGTCAGAGCTGGTGAGGCTCTAGTGGGGTAGCATCACAAAGTGGAGTTGTCACATCCCATCAGGGAGGGCTGGAGAACCCTGGTGCTTCATCAGCCCTGATGGAGAAACCTGGAGCGAGGAGCCAGAGGCAGCAGCTGCCCCTGCAGGATGGCCCATCCTGGCTTTGGAGACTCCCAGGTGCTTCAGAGTCTAATTTTAGCTCTTTCCAAGCCACCGCTGTTGCACAAGAGCCCTCCCCACTGCACCAAGTCCCCATGCTGCTGAGCACCAACACACACTGCAGTGACAGCAGCATTAGAAGGGGTCTGCCAGCAAGGGTACACTGCTGTGGTGCTCCAGAGCGTGGTCAAAGCACGTACCTGCACGTTCCTGTTGAGGCTGACCGCAGGGAAGAAGAGGCCCTCCAGGTTCTCAAAGGCGACGGGCCCTTGCTGGTCCTCGTTGATGGAGAACGTCAAGGTCCTCCTGGTTAAATCCAACAGCACTCCCACCGTGGCGCCTTTCGTTATCCCACCCTCGGTTCTGCAGGGGTGAGAAGAAGATCAGAGCATCCCTGTGGCTTAATGTCCCTTCTGCTCCTGGCTCAGGCCTCAAGGGCCGACGATGCTGAACTTCACGGCTCACCCAGGAGCCAGGCCATGACCTGCACCCATCGCAGCCACGCTCACAAGTCCCTGGGCACCTTCTCCTTGAGCCTGCCACAGAGGTGCTCTCTGCTTGCCGTGATGTCCCTGAGGGCAAAGCCACCTACCAGAGCAGCCACAGCAACACAACCATGGGGGAAAGCAACCATCAGGGAACGGCCCTTGGGGCTGCAGGAGGGTGACACCAGGTTCTCCCCAAGCTACTGCAAGCTTCGAAGCCCCCAGCCCCACTGTCCCATGGGGAAAGCGAGCGATAGCTGTGGCACAGGGATAAAGGCAAACACTATTTTCTCGTTGCATGAGTTGCAAGGCTTTGGGTGTTAAGGGGAAGGGGGTGCCACACAAGAGTGGTGCTGTGCATCCCCAGGCAGAAAGTCAGCATGGAAAGAGTCACAGTAGGCAGGGAAGGAATAACGGAGCAAGGCAGAACCAGGGAGGCAGGGACTGTCCTTCACTTGGGGAAGGGGCACATCCTCTAACAGAGGCCCTTAGGAGCGATGTCACCCTTCTCGTGGGCGCCTGTAGGTGCCACTGGGCAAGCCACGGGCTGATGTGGGCTGAGATTGGGCTGTGGTCTCTGGGAGGAAGGCCCCGTTCCAGACCACGTACCTGTTGGTGTGCGAATTGTTGTGCATGAACCAGCTCCGGTTATTGTCCACGTACATGGCCCAGGCCTTGTCGTCCTTGCCCAGCATGGCATCCTTCAGGACATCAATGCGTGCCACGCCAAAGGCCGGGTCAGGGTGGTTATCGTACCGATCGATTGACAGCTCCCAGTAATGGAGCCCTTTGGAAAAGCCCGTTTTCCCCAGTACAACCCTGTCATCATAGCTGTTGCAGGTGACAGTCAGGTTGTCATTAGAAAAGATGATGTCAGCGTGGGCAGAGGCAGGATCGAAAGAAAACCAAGCAACTGGAACACACAAACAACATCAGGTTAGTCCGGAGCGAGCACAGCTGGCGGCGACCGAGGCGCGCGGGGCGGGCACGGGACAGCGCATGCCACATGCAGGGGTGACACGCGGGGCGAAGGCGCGGCGGGGGCTGCCCACCCACGGGGTGGCACGAAGCAGGCAGGGAGCTGCGCAGCGGAGGGGGCTGCTGGCTCACGGAGGGATGTGCAGCTGCAGCCTGCCAGCGTGCTCTGGCTGCTCCCCGCTGTCTGTCTGTCTCCATCCCCTCCCGCTGTCTGTCTCAGCTCATGAGCCTGCAGGATCCTCGCTACCTCCTACAACGTGGCCCTAGCCGAAGGAGACGTGCGACCCCCGTCAGGTCTCCAGGCTCCAGCTAACATAACTCACTCCTAGGGCTGAGGGTTACTCATGCAAGCCACAGTTTGCAGGGTGAGGCCCAGCGTGGGAAGGGGACTGAGGATTAGCAGAGATAAACTGTGTGTGTGGATTGGAGGGCTGGCAGGCCTGGGAACCAAAAGCACATACAAAGGTCTACGTTGACAGAGACGCTACGTCACGCCGAGAAACCTCCCTGCAGAGCAACCGGCCACACGTAAGACAAGAGCTAGCTCATGGGAAGGCTGGAAAACACCCCAAAAACCCTCCACGACTCGGTACAGCTGCTGGTTTATGTGCACAGGGCTCGGTTACTGCAAATCTGACAGACACAGTGTCACGTCCTGGACAAGACAGAGGGGTTTCACAAGCCACCAGCCCAGTTCCCCAGGTGGTTTTCTCCAGTGGTCACCAAAACGTGTACTGACACATCCACAAAACACTCTCACGCCTGCAGGAGTAAACACGGCTTGAAAAATGAAACACGCCGGTGAGGTTTATTCACTGGTTTATTGGATCGTTTCACGGGACAGCTCACATGCACGCGGCCGCCCCGGTTCCGCAACCTGACGGAGGCGATTCCGTACCTGCCACCATTTTTTTAATGTCAACTGTGGTCATTCCCAAGGAAAGGCATGCAGGAGAGAAAACAGCACGTGAAGTTGGGTCAAGGAAGGAAGGAGAAACCACTTCTGGATGTCTGAGAGTGCACGGACCTGTCAGCTATTTGCATAAAGGTGGGGAGAGATGGAGCGAGGAGGGCATCCCGCTAGGGTGGGCACTGGGCACGGGGTCTTTCTCCCAGGGGATGAACGACCTTGACTTTGTGGGCTGCTGAGGGCTGCTGCATGGGACTGGCACCCAGCCACAAGGAGGGCTCGCTCCAATTAGCTGCAGAGGAGCTAATCACCTCCTCGGCATTTGGCACATGCTCAAGCACCCTTAATGAACTGCAACACACATTGCTTTGAGCAGGAGGATCAGTTCTTAACTACTTAATTGCACCTCCACAGGAACTGACTTCGGGCTTCTCTTTAAAACCCTACGGAGGAAAACTTAAAATGCCTTTAACATCATACGGCAATCACCATTCCTCCTCCAAATTTGCCTACTGCCATGGCACCCCAGGGTGCTCTGCAAGCAGGGCACACGTGAGAAATGCTGCTCACTCGCCAAAGGAAAATCAAAGATTAAAATAAAATAGAAAAAAAAAAGGATGAGCAACATAGAATAGGTGCCAGTTAATTGTAATAAATATACTTGCCTAATTGAGAGTAAGGCGTTCCTTGTGTCTCAAAAGTGCATCCTATAAAGAGATACTACATTTCACACATCACAGCTAAGAAACAACAACTGCCTGAAAAACACTCATGAGCATTTAACCATTAATGAAGCACCCAGCAGCAGGGAGGCCCGATTCATTAAAACCCAAGGAGGATGGAGAGGAGTCACAAATACGACCCGTGTGTTTGACTGCTGGCTGGTTTGGTGAGTCTCACCCTCTGGGACCTGTGGATTATCTGGTCTTTCATGGACAGATCCCATCACAGCCTTGAAGAGCATCAAGACTGATCGCTACCTGCTCGGGATGCCAAATCATTGGAGTTTCCTCTGGAAAAGGGGCAGGAAATTTTAGCCTTGGCAGAATATCTTGGCTGCTTAGTAAGTATTCTCAGCTGAATCACTTACAAACTGCTCTTCAGAGGACAGGGACCGATGAAAGAAGAGCAGCCGGTGGTGTGCCCAGTGACCACAGAGATCTCCTGGGCTGCCTCCTGTGCCATGTGCGTGCTCTGGGCAGGAGCAAAGCAGGAGAGGGGGTCCCTGGGGGCAGATCCCTGGCCTCAGACCCCTGCTAGCACCCAAAGGGCACCAGGCTGTAGCTTTGACTGCAGCTGCATGGGCAGATGTGTTGGGGTGCCCTTCATCCTCCTGTGACTGGGCTGTGCCTGACCTCTGGGGAGCTGGACTGCAGCGGGGGACTGATCCAGGAGCTCATCCTGATCCAGGAGCTTGTCCTCGCCAGGAGGAGAGGGCAACATGGATCCCCATGTTGGCACTGCACAGGAGGGCATTCGTGATGGGTGCTGGGTTTTAGGGAAACCCCTGTCTAGCTCTGTGACTGGCATGGGAGCAGGTTTTTCTCCCTGCTGATGTGGGTGTTGGTGGGAAAGCACCTGGCCCCAATTGTGCTCCACCACCTGTGCCAAGCAGCACCTCCTGAGGCTGTTTTAATGAATCATGCCCCGTGCCCCTACTCAAAGAGTGGTTTTCAAGGTCTCCGTGCATCGCTGCGATACAAATTCACCTGAGTGCAAAACAGCACGGACACACGGGCACATTCCAGACCCCATTTTGCCCTGTCCCCCCACCCCAGCCCGTGGCTGCAGACACAATTATTGCTCGTGGCCATCGCAGTGGGGCCACTGGACACAAAGTAAGAACCGTCCGTAACAAAACACAGTTGAAGCCATTAGCGCACAGCGGTATGATGAGAAAAAAACAACATAAAAAGCACAAAGAAAAGAAAGTTGCAGGGCCCCTGGTTATTCTGGCAAGGGTCATGCTGCAGCATTCCTCATTCCAGGTTATGGGATGGAATCAAACAATCACGGGCCTTCATTCTTCCTGGGCTTACACCAGAGGAAGCCGTGAATTACACCGCTGGGACTCAGGGTGTAAATCCAGAGCGGCGGAAGAATCAGGGCCCAGGATCTTTAGTAACGGAAGATGTGCAAAGATTGGTTAGAAAACAGCTCTGAGTGATGCACTGTGCCTGTGGCTCCTTCGCCGGCTGCCCGATACCGTCACTCCTTCTGCCTGCGCTGCCTACGTCCCGCCGCAGCCCGCGGGGACCGGGCGCGAGGAGGCACGCGGGTGCTGCCACACGAGCGAGGTGTCACGGGAGTGGTTTCCTCTGCTCTGCCCAAAATGAGATCTCGGTACGATCACGTTTGGTTTTCCAAAAGCTGAGCTCAGTGCTCTTGAGAGCCCCCATCTCCGGGGCCTCGGAAAGCCAGACTGCAAGGGCTCTGTGAGCTGGCCTTAGCAGACCTCCCTCGCAGCTGGGCTTGCTCCTTTCTTAAGAAGGGTCTGGATTTAATCGAGGAAACTAATTTTCCACAACAAATCTCACAGAGAGGCTGCATTTTCTGGCTGTATAGGGAAAGCAAACCATCGAGATGTCCCCATGGGTTTCTCCCAGGGAGGGTCTGTTCTTCTGCCTGTCCCTAGACACGACATCAATGCAAACTAGAGATGAGGGACCTGCTCTGGGCAAAATGGTTCAACCATGTCAGCCCTGCCATGAACAGCACTACGTAAGGAGTTACTGTGCTGCTCCAGCACCCCACACCCCAAACTGCCCATGCTGGTACGTACAGATGAACACACCACGAGAACTACAGCACCGAAAGTCCCTCCGCGGCGGGAGCAGCCACTGACAAACAGAAGGAGCTCCCCCTGCCATCCGCATGTCATGGGAAAAACAAAACACAAGGCAACAAAACAAACAAATATTTTGGAGATGCCCAGAAGCACAGACCAAGAGGAAATGCCTGAGGCACTCAGCTCACCGGCTGAATTCAGGGACTGTAAAGAAGAATGCAAGCTCAGCTGGTGGGCCGAAGATCTTAGCTCAAAGTAGGATCTCCCCGGAAAGCTGGGTTGTAGATTAAGGGTGGAGGAGAAAGGACTCATTCTACGAAGCTGCGATCTTTCCAAAGGCACTGGAAAAGGGAGGGTCTGTTCTTCTGACTGCGTGTCTAAACGTAAGATCAATGCAAACTAGAGATCAGCAATCGGGTCTGCTGGGTGGTGTCACTCCACCGCTCGAGGTCAGACCTCGGAGGCTTCGGCACGCACGGACCCCGCGTAGGGTGCGTGGAGCAGGAGTGTCTGGTGCTGTGCAACCCAACGAGACCCATCAGGTAAGCCTGGCCTCTGACAGTGACAGCAATAAACATATTGGCATCATCCAAAATGTTCCCATGTCATCACGACGACCTCGATAAACTTCACATGAACCCTGCACCTCTTCACAGGAATGCACCTAAAATATTCCCAAGTTACCATGCACACTTCCCACTGTTCTGTAATAAATCTCATACCTTTTTGTGCATAATGATAAGTGGTGTAAAAACTAGCTGGTTGGTAATGCTGAAAGGCATTTTGCAGGGCTGGACTAAGCTATGTTACCCTAAGTACCACCAAGCACCCACCTTACTCAAAGGTTGTTCGGGATGTTGTGTTCTTGGTATCCCTTTGTACCTGTCAAAACACATCTGAGCCTTACAGTAAGAATTTAACTCATGTGATTCACAGCAAAACGTCAGAGGAGAGGGAACCACTCGGGTCATCGGTTTCCATTCCCCGCTACCACAAACGGTCACCTCCTGTCATTTCTTCCCTAGCTTTCTCAAGGGATCACGTAGAATCCACCATCCTCCACACGTTCAGACCAGATAAACTCCCCAACACTCTATCCCCAGCCTTCCTGTCTCAGCTGTGAATATAGGTTAGAGCTGGAAATCACAATAAAACAGATAAAAGGAAGCATTTCTTTGCACAGTGCATTGTAACTTCTGCAACTTGTTGCTGCATTAGGCTGTGGAAGCAAAGAGGGTCAGTGGGTTCAGATAAATTATTGCACAACAGGTCAATAAATGGAGCTTAAGGTTATGGAGGGATGTGCCCTCTAACACCTACCAGGAGTGAGAGGAACTACTACCAAGGGTAGCCAGGCCCACGGCTCTCCCTAACTAGCATCTTATGTTCCTACAGCTCCTTGCAGTGTATCTCTCCTTGTGCTGTTCACCCCTTTCCAAAAGCTGCCGGTTAAAAAGCCCTGGTTACTGCTGAGGGTCATTTGATGGCTGGTAAGGACCTTAAAGTTGGGCCCCAGATGAGGAACTGGGCTTGAAAGAAGAAGGAGAAAAGCTCCTGGTGCTCCACTAAGTTGGGGAAGGGCTCTCTTGGGTGTGGTGCCCAAGCCCCTTTGTCACATCCCCAGGGCAGCAGAGGCAGCTGGGACATCAGGGTCCAGGGTGTGACACCCAGGTGTTCCTCCCTGATCCTCTGCTCCTAGGCTTGTGTCTCACCAAAGAAACAAGAAGCCAAAATCAGGCTTGCCTTGGAACTCTGTGCTGGCTCTCAGGGCATGGCTGCAGGAGAGCGTGGCCAAAGGCGTGAAGCAGCCCAATGGAAGGGCCAAGGTGGGCTAAGAGACCTGGGGAAGGGTGTGGATGGAGAAGCAGGTTTACAGGAGGGAGTTTGAACCTCTGCACTAGCCAGGAGTGTAGATCTGGGCTTAGGGAGCAGGCACAGTCCCTCCCAGCACCGCTGAACTCCTGTTCTCCATCTCCACCTGGGGCAAGCTGGTCCTTCATCCCATCATCCAGCTTGCTGGGCAGCCCATGGAGAGAAACAACACTGGAGGGACTCAGAAGCCACCTTGGAAACCACTGCTGAGAAAAGCAGCCCAGCAGCCAGCACACCTATAGCCTCTAATCCCACTGCAACTGGGAGGTCTCCTCCTCTGTTCCTTGGCACCGTGCGTTAGGTGCTTGCTCCTGGGAGTGGCTGTTTGCAGTGATGTTCCTGGGAGGCACTGGCTAAGACATGACAGGGCAAGAGATACTCCCAGGGCTGCTGTGAAAGAGCCTGACACCAGCTAGGGAGAGCACACAGTTCAACGTAAGGACCATTTAGCTGTGCTGATGATGAGGATCTTCATCCCCCCTGGGAAGCCCCAGAGGGCCCAGCACATGAGAAGGGCTCTGGGGCACAGACCTTCTCCCAGCCAGGAGCCACCTTGCCCTGGTGGCACCAAGCACCAGCTTTGAGGAGTGAACTGCAATTTCCTCAGCTGGACAATGTAATTCCTTTGGGATGAGCAGGAGAAGACGTGCCACACCACGGGCTGGGAAGGTGCTCTGCAGCTTGCTTTAGGCTTGCATGCGTGCTGACTTCCCATGGGACATTCCTGTTGGTGCTGGCTCACCTCAGCTGTTTGGCTGGGCAGGACCACACAGACATGCCTGCAGAGGCCCAGACACAACTTTACCCTCTTCTCATCCTTGTTCTCTTCAGATGCTGAGACCCTGCAAGCCTCCCTGCTAGCCCCTACAGCTCATTTCACTGCTCGCCAAAGGCAGAGGAAAAACTCCAGTTACCTTCCACAGGCTGTGGATAAGGCTCTCGTGTGCTAGGACTAGCAGCCAGCTTTTAAATAACATCCTCTGAGCAGAATTTCTCCTAACCACTTACAGGAGGACAGCCATGTGCAGAGAGATGTTCTCTTCATATCAAGCTCATCTCTTCTTTTGTCCCTTCTTCCTACAGGAACACTTTGCAGCAAGCTGCAGAGCATGGCTGAAGGGGAAAGCTAAGCCTCCTTCAGACAAAATAGCACTTAAAGGCTTGATAAAAGCCAGAAATAACAGCCTAACCAGAGAGCTGTGATGTGCAAGGTGGCTCTATTCAACGAGTCACTCGGATATCTGGAAGCTGCAGAGATGTAATTTAGTTCACTTTGAGTCCAAAAAGCTCAGGCAGCCTCTAAGAGCAGAAAATGCTCCAGGCTCATTTGACTTCTTCTTCTGCTTTCTTTTCGTGCTGGAATAACGAATGCAAAAACCCATTAAGTGAGAAGGCTGAATGCAGCAAACCTTCATCCAGTGCTGAGAAGAGTGAACGTCTGTTTGCTGGAACAGAGCGAGGCACCACCCCAGGCACAGCCTGGCCTGCTGGGACCATGAACAGCTCTTTTCTCCCAGGTTCCTTCGTGTTTTGGAGACACAAATGTGATGAGAAGCCAAAGCTCTGCTGTCTCCTGCAAAGGTTGCTGAAGCTGTGCAATGAAGTGGGTGTGAAGTGGTGACCTTCAAGCTTTGGGAGAGGTCCTGGCCACCCCAGCACAAGGCTGGATCCGTGTTGTCCCATTCCTGGATCTCCAGAGGAACGCCGCAGCTTCCATGATGCTGGTGCACAGCTTTGCAAACACACACAGAGCTCTCAGAAGGACGTGCCAAGGCCTTTGTGATTTGAGTTTTCTGCCTCTTGTATGAGAAGGGTTTGTCACAGGTTTGCTCTCCACTCTACCTCTGTCACACGTGAGTCCCACTCCTCGCCAACCTGTCCTGCCCATGCACCCAAACCCTGCACATGTCCCTTCTGAGCTGGAACAGTTATCTCCTGAAGATGAGTACAGGAAAGCAAGTGAAAACACTGCGTAGCCTTGCTCTATCTGTAAATCAGTTTTCATCAGAAAACCCCTTCTTTTCCCCTTGCTCAAAGCCACCAGTGGTGCTCTGAGGCAAGAAGGATCTCACCCTCCTTCTGTCCCACCAGCAGTCCCATGAGCTGTGTTTGTTCCCTCCTGAGCCCAGGCTCTGTCTGCTGGGACGTCTCGAGCCAGCTGCCAGCCAGGTCTGATAATGCTGCTGTGAAACATCTCCACGTGGAGAAGAGAGATTTTATTTTGGGAGTAAGGAAAAGGGATTCCACCAAACGTGGAAAACTCCCAAGAAGGAGTTTCTTGCCTGGCAGCAAGGCTACGGGGTGGCAGATGTGCTGGTGGGGATGGATCCCTTCCTTCACGGCTGCATCACCTCATTCCTCGGAGCGAGCCTCACCACTCTCCACCTGCGTGGCAGAAACAAGCCAATTTTCCACAATGGATTAAGTGCCTGGTGTGACAAATGTACTTAAAAGTCAGGCAGGGAGGCTCCTCCACAACCTGCAAGGGAGAGTTTAATATTCTAAGTGAGCGCCTGGCGGTGCGGGGGTGATGCAGACGATGCCAGCGCGGCGGATTGTGTGCCCTGTGGGTTTGCAAGGACACCCGTGTGGCTCCACGGTTCCTCTGCTCGCTGTCATGCACTGCCAGGGGCTGGAGGACATCATGTGGTTATGGCACTGTTGCAGCCATGCACAGCCCTCAGTGTCTCAGGAGCAATGTTGACAGCGTTGCTTTGTTTTCAATGGAATTAATGACCATATCTGAGCTTCCCGCTGTGTAATACAAACCCTGCTGCAACCAAATGTTAAATACCTCTCTGCAGGATGCCTCTCTCTGTACCCACACCACTCCTCCCCAGAGAACATCTACATAGGAAATCAGAGAATCACAGAATGATTTGGGTTGAAAAGAACCTCAAAGCTCATCTCGTCCTATGGGCAGGGACACCTCCCACCAGCCCAGGTTGCTCCAAGCCCCATCCAACCTGGCCTGGAACACTGCCAGGGAGGGGGCAGCCACAGCTTCTCTGGGCAACCTGGGCCAGTGTCTCACCACCCTCACAGCCAACAATTTCTTCCTAATATCTGAAGGGTAAGAGAGAAATTCTGGCACTGTTCAAGGCTCCTGGCACAACCTTTCCTCTTCCCATCAGTGCTGGCTTTCCTTGCAATGATCGCTGAGGTACTGGAGGACCAGCAGAGTGGTTCCCTGTATTGCAATGCTAAGCTTGGGAGTGCTGGCCCATGCGTGTGTGTGAGCAGTGTCGGAGCACGTCGGGCTGGAGCCGTGGCAATGCCTTACCCTCGGATGTCTGGAGGACCAGGGTCTTGCTGTATGGGCTGACTCCTGTTTTGTTGAAGGCTTTGACACGTGCGCTGTACGTGCTGTTGAAGTGAAGCCCATCCACTGTGCACATGGTCTCCTTGCCCACGTACACCTCCTGCAAAGCGAGGACAGGCATGGGTTAGTGCCCTGAGCGTGGAGTCCCAGAAGAGCTGCTGGTGGTCGTGGTGCACAGGGTTCAGCCACGCTCTGCTCCCTGGGCCAGACTGCTGAGCACTGGATATGGCTGAAGCAGAGCAAAATAGTCCTCTGATTTGTTCCTTGACAACACTGCACCATAAAACCACTTTATGCAGGGGAAGGTGATGCTATTTGTACTGGACCAAGTCGTAAGACATCAATCCCAGCCAAACTCCCACTGAATTCCAGAGGAGCTCTGCCACAGAGAGATGTATAGACTGAGCCCAGGACACAGAAACATCCTTGCAGAAAACAATTTTAGGTGGCAGAATCAAAGTGTTCCTTGAAAGAAAACAAGGCAATCCCACTGACTGGGTGCTCACTCACTGGTGTGTCACACTCCTGCTGCTGCAGCCCCACTCAGAGGGATGGAGCTGTGCGAGCAGGGACAGCGGTACCGAAACACATGGCTCACAAAATGTTGACTTATAATTAGCAGATCCCACGACAAAGCCCTGTTCACTGTCCTTCACAGTGCAGATGGAGGCTCTGCACAGGCAGCTCGCCTGCGTGGGAAAGCTTCGCTGCCCTGCTCCCACTCCAGAGCCCATTGTGCTTCTCTGCCCGAGCTGCTGGAATGATGGGGTGTTGCTGCTTCCAGAGCCAACACTTGCATCTGGTCCCTTTCCTCACAGGTGGGGATATCCCCAGAGCTTATAGGGGTGCCTGCATGCTCCCCTGCACTGCAGAGCAGAGGTGATGGCTTCTACCCCTCCTGTCACCCTGACTGGGGCTGGGAGTAACCCAGGACCTGGGAACAGTGACAGTCAGTGCTCGGGGTTAAGAAGCACAGTGTAGGTGTCCTAATGAACTGAGATTGGCGATGGGATGCTAAGGTGGCCCTGACCTACCTGGGGTCCAGCACCCACAGAGCTCTCCTGCAGCCAGTACAGCTCCCACTTCACCACCATGGAATACCATGCACATCCAAGCCCCTTCCCACTGCTGGTAAAAGGAGAGAGGATGGGTGGGCTAGGGAATTGCCCTCCCCTTGCTGGGGTGACTGTGCTGAGCCATGGTCTCCCCATACCCAGCCTCCTGCTACCTTCTCTCTCCAGACCCCACCCACATCAACTCTATTCTGCTTCAACTCTGCTCTGGCCCCTGCCTGGCTGTTTCTTGTGGATAAATTCAGAAAACATGATGGGCTGGTCCCTGTGCCTGCTCTGGGTGGATGTGAACACGCCAGGATAATTATCAGCGTGTCGGACTGGAGAAAAATCGTATTTTAATTGTGTAATTACAGCAATTTAAAAGCCCTCAGGCCTTAAACACCTCTGCTTGCTGGCAGCTGGCAAACCATGAGTCTTTCATGGCAATTAGCATACCTTGCATGAAATATTTAGCAACACAAAAGGATGGAGCTTCAAATGTGTTCTTTGCATTTGCAAGTCACTGGTCACTGGAAAGGTATTCCTACCCCATCAAATCACCTTGTCCCCCAAAAAACCTGCAGCTTGTCTGCACCATCAGCTTCCCTGGGCACCCCAGCAGTGATTCTTATGTCTCCAGGGAAGGAGGGGAGTTGCAAAAAATCTGGGGAACTCTGGTCACTTCATGGCAGGGCAATACTGCAGCCAGGAGTGACACCTTGCCACCGGGACTGGCTTCGTGCCCCAAACACCTACCCTGAACTGGCCTCCGTTGCCATCATCCAGCTCCAGGATGTAACCTTCCACCTGCACGGTCGACAAGGGGGGCTGCTTCCAGGACAAGGTGGCACTGTTGTTGTGGGTGCAACACTCCTCTAGCTGCAGGATCGGAGGGGCCGGCACTGGGGAGGAAACTAAACACAAATTAGTGTAACCCTGGCTGCTTGCAGCACAGAGGAGGAGAGGGGGGAGAGCTGTGGCATGCACATTTCAGCTGGAGCATGGAGGATGCATTTATTGCCTTGGAAGCCAGCATGGCACAAAGGGTGTAACTGTGTTCTCACGGGTGAGAGGTGAGGAGGAAGCAGAAAGGACTGTCCTCCAAACAAACTCCACTGGATTCCTCCACTCCACAGCCTGCTGAAGCTGAGATCTCCCCAGAGCTTCTCTGCTTTCTTCCTGTTTTCTAATGCATTTTGGTGAAATATGCTACATTAGCTACACAGGGGACATAAAAGATTGTCAGGCTTTTTCTGCTCTGACTGCTGTATTTGGGCATGTACAGGTGTGTAATGCATCCTGCTTCTGCTCTGAAAACCATGGAGGGGTGACAGCATGACAGGGAAAGGGGATGTCCACTGACACATCCCAATCCCTTGGCCAGGGACAGCCCTCCCAAACCTCCCCTCAACAGAGCTGCTCGTCCTCCATCCTCATCCTCACTGCCCAAAGACTGACAACAGCCACGGAAAAACAGACATGGAGAATCCAAACAAGATGTGAAGGAGCCATGGATGCCTGGGAGAGAAAAGACAGACTTGTTGGCAAAGGTTCATCATTCACCACCTCCCTCTGTGGCTCCTTCACCTCCTGGGTCAGATCCTCAGCAGGAACCACCAGGTTTGAGGGCCTGGAGAAACTGAGTGGAGAAAGCCCTTGTGTTACAGCTGATGGAGCAGAAGGGATGCTGCTCTGCCCAGCAATGGATGTGGGATGCCCTGTACCTATCCCTCACCTCTGGTGTTGCACTGCCTCCCCCAGTGCTGTAACATGTTTGGGATCCAGACCTTCTGTAAAGTCTATAAAATGCAACTACTTCTTTCCACAGAGAGGGTGAGACAAGAGGACAGCCTCTGCCAGCTCTGCCCTGCCTCCACAGAGCAGGGTGGGTGGCTAAACTAGCAGCTGATTTGCTCTAATTAACTAAAAATAAGCCTCTGGGCTAAATCGAAAGAAGGGAGGGCAGGAACATGCTAACGTCTTCAGGACTGATGTGTAAGCAAAGCACTAATCCAGCCCTCCCTGGGTTTGGCTCCTCTTGCTATCAAAAAATGTTACTGACACTTCAAATTAACAGCCTGGCTAGGGATGAGCAGCCAGGAGTGCTCCCAGCAGCCGTGCCCAGCTCATCCCTCTCGCTGCAGTGAATACCAGCAGGGCCATTATTTGAAGATGCTCGTTATCGTTACAGAGGAAGCACATGGTCGACAGCCTTCCTGTGTGTCTGACCACTGGTGTGTGCAAATAGCTCCCAAGTGAGGAAATCCAGCTGTGATAGCAATGAAGAGCCACGCCAGACCCGTGGCTGGTGGCCTTTCCTCCAGCCAGCTCTTTTGCACCAGCTGAAGGTACAGATCTACGTGCAGTGTCCTCCTGAGCTTCCCCGCATCACAGCCCATTCGCATCTTCAGCTTCCCGGGGTTTGCCAAGCTGCAAATTGCTCACAGGTTGCAGCAACTCTCGGCTTCCTGCGCAGCGATGCAAATGCAGTGGCCCTTGGTGGTGCAGGAGAGTGAGCACAGAGGGAATGGAGAACAAGGAGGATATTAAAACTGAAATGAAGGTCTAAAACAACAGGGAGGTGAAAGGAGGGAGGAAAGACCCCGAGCTAAGTGGTGTGGCTCTTTGTGCTTGGAGGGACAATGTGGCTGCCCACAGCAGGCAGCTCTCTAGCTGGCCCACGCCAGATGCTGCTCAGCACTGAGCAAGAGAGCATGTGTGAGCAGAGGTTTGGGAATTGCCTTGTGTTGTTCCCATGACCCTGGTTCCCAACCTCCACCAGCTGAGCAGGGACCAGCCTGCCTCTCCTGGCACTGCACAACACTTTCTAAAGCACTGCCAAGCAAAACCAAGCTCCCTGCATCTTGATCTGGCACACGGCTGCCCAGGGATCCGAGACAGGGAGGCAGATGGCTGGCCCAGGGGGGCAAACCACACAGGAACAGGCAGAACTAAGGGTCTGGGGTGAGCAGTTTTGCTGGGAGAAGATGAGAAACTCTCCTCTGCTGCCCCTTCCCTGTGATGAGTTGGATGGAAGCACTCGGCATGAGCAGAGGTGGGCTTTGAGAGGCACTGGAAATACCCTTACCTTTCATCTGCACGAAGTCGAGCTGATGGATGGACTGCAGCAGAGGGGCGTTGTCAAGGTTCAGGTCAAAATCCGTGGTCATCCGGGGTGTGAGTGTCCCCTTTCCCCACTGGTCCTCGGTTAAGTGCACTCTCCTGATGAGAGCGTCGGAGATCTGGCGGCAAGGAGCAGCCTCAGCTACCAAGTGCCACCGGGGCTGCGTGCTGTGCCTTGTCCCTACCCTGCTCTCCTCCTTCCCTGTGCTTCCCAGGCTGCCCCTTCTGCCCCTGCCTGCCAAAGGCTGGGACATCACACGTGGTTTCACCATCGCCCTTTGCTGCAGGCTCAGACTGGCAGAGGGACACTGGGACAATTTTAAAGGCAGGGCCTAGTAGGGACCAGCCCAGGAATGAATGGTGGGATGTAGTTCTCAAGAGAACCACGAGACAGTATGTTATGATGACTCCTCCAGGGATACACCACTGTCTGCTGCAACCCTCTGGTCAGAATAAGAAACATCCCTGGCTTGGTTCTGCTTCTGTCCTGCTGTGAACCTGGAGGTGATGAGAGGTTGGCCATTGATTTTATGGCTGGAAAAGCTGGAGACATCATCCTTGGTGTAACTCCCTCAACTCTACTGTGTTACCCCTGGGGCTTTGGCCGTGCAATGCCCTTCCTGCTCCCCCCACAGCCCAGGT